>CM040632.1:55797916-57224432 GCA_022818045.1 Neotoxoptera formosana | reverse complement strand
AATATTTTAAATTCGTTTTTGAATTTTCCACAAAAATTTTCGAATTTAAGCTGTTTTTGAGGTTCATTAAAAAGTTAAAGTTCAATTGAAGAATGTTCTAAAAAACGATTTTTCTGTTTTATATCATTAAAATCACATCAAATTTTCAAATATGTTTAATATCAATATCGGTCATTTAACTGAATTTTTAACAAAAATTTTCGATTTTAAGCTGTTTTTGAGGTTCATAAAAAAGTTAATATTCAATTTAAGAATGTTCTATTTACTCGATTTTTCTGTAGTTTATATCATTAAAATCACATCAAATTTTCAAATATGATTAATATCAATATCGGTCAATAAAATGAATTTTTCACAATGATTTTCCATTTTAAGCTGTTTTTGAGGTTCATTAAAAAGTTAAAATTCAATTTATGAATCTTCTATTTACTCCATTTTTCTGTAGTTTATATCATTAAAATCACATCAAATTTTCAAATATGTTGAACTTTAATATCGGTCATTAAATTGATTTTTTTTTTTCCAACAATTTTCGATTTTAAGCTGTTTTTGAGGTTCATAAAAAAGTTAATATTCAATTTAAGAATGTTCTATTTACTCGATTTTTTTGTAATTTATATAATTAAAATCACCTCAACTTTTCAAATATTTTGAATATCAATATCGGTCATTAAATTGAATTTTTCACCAAAATTTTCGATTTTAAGCTGTTTTTGAGGTTCATAAAAAAGTTAAAATTCAATTTAACAATGTTCTATTTACACGATTTTTCTGTAGTTTATATCATTAAAATCACATCAAATTTTCAAATATGTTGAATATCAATATCGGTCAATAAATTGAATTTTTCACAAAAATGTTCGATTTTCAGCTGTTTGTGAGGATCATCAAAAAGTTAAGATTCAATTTAAGAATGTTCTATTTACTCCATTTTTTCTGTAGTTTATATAATTAAAATCTCCTCAATAAAAATAAATTTTGAATTCAATATCCGGTCATTAAATTGAATTTTTTTACAAAAATTTTCGATTTTAAGCTGTTTTTGAGGTTCATAAAAAAGTTAAAATTCAATTTATGAATGTTCTATTTACTAGATTTTTCTGTAGTTTATATCATTAAAATCACATCAAATTTTCAAATATGTTTAATATCAATATCGGTCAATAAAATGAATTTTTCACAAAATTGATCGATTTTAAGCTGTTTTTGAGGTTCATAAAAATGTTAAAATTCAATTTATGAATGTTCTATTTACTCGATTTTTCTGTAGTTTATATCATTAAAATCACATCAAATTTTCAAATATGTTTAATATCAATATCGGTCAATAAAATGAATTTTTCACAAAAACAATCGATTTTAAGCTGTTTTTGAGGTTCATAACAAAAATAATATTCAAGTTAAGAATGTTCTATTTACTCCATTTTTTCTGTAGTTTATATCATTAAAATCATATCAAATTTTCAAATATGATGAATATCAATATCGGTCAATAAAATGAATTTTTCACAAAAACAATCGATTTTAAGCTGTTTTTGAGGTTCATTAAAAAGTTAAAATTCAATTTATGAATCTTCTATTTACTCGATTTTTCTGTAGTTTATATCATTAAAAATTCATCAAAATTTCAAATATGTTGAATATCAATATCGGTCATTAAATTGAATTTTTCACCAAAATATTCAATTTTAAGCTGTTTTTGTGGTTCATAAAAAAGTTAAAATTCAATTTAACAATGTTCTATTTACTCGATTTTTCTGTAGTTTATATCATTAAAATCACATCAAATTTTCAAATATGTTTAATATCAATATCGGTCAATAAAATGAATTTTTCACAAAAATAATCGATTTTAAGCTGTTTTTGAGGTTCATAAAAAAGTTAAAATTCAATTTAAGAATGTTCTATTTACTCGATTTTTCTGTAGTTTATATCATTAAAATCACATCAAATTTTCAAATATGTTGAATATCAATATCGGTCAATAAATTGAATTTTTCACAAAAATTTTCGATTTTAAGCTGTTTTTGAGGTTCATAAAAAAGTTAATATTCAATTTAAGAATGTTCTATTTACTAGATTTTTCTGTAGTTTATATCATTAAAATCACATCAAATTTTCAAATATGTTTAATATCAATATCGGTCAATAAAATGAATTTTTCGCAATGATTTTCCATTTTAAGCTGTTTTTGAGGTTCATAAGAAAGTTAATATTCAATTTAAGAATGTTCTATTTACTACATTTTTCTGTAGTTTATATCATTTAAATCATATCAAAATTTTCAAATATGATTAATATCAATATCGGTCAATAAAATGAATTTTTCGCTAAGATTTTCGATTTTAAGCTGTTTTTGAGGTTCATAAAAAGTTAAAATTCAATTTAAGAATGTTCTTTTTACTCCATTTTTCTGTAGTTTATATCATTAAAATCACATCAAAATTTCAAATATGTTGAACTTTAATATCGGTCATTAAATTGATTTTTTTTTTTCCAACAATTTTCGATTTTAAGCTGTTTTTGAGGTTCATAAAAAAGTTAATATTCAATTTAAGAATGTTCTATTTACTCTATTTTTCTGTAGTTTATATCATTTAAATCATATCAAAATTTTAAATATGTTGAACATGAATATCGGTCATTAAACTGAATTTATCGCAAAGATTTTCGATTTTAAGCTGTATGAGGTTCATAACAAAAATAATATTCAATTTATGAATGTTCTATTTACTCAAAATTCCTGTAGTTTATATCATTAAAATCACATCAAATTTTCAAATATGTTGAATATCAATATCGGTCATTAAATTGAATTTTTCACAAAAATGTTCGATTTTCAGCTGTTTGTGAGTTTTAAAAAAATGTTAAAATTGAATTTAACAATGTTCTATTTACCCGATTTTTCCGTAGTTTATATCATTAAAAATTCATCAAAATTTCAAATATGTTGAATATCAATATCGGTCATTAAGTTGAATTTTTCACCAAAATTATCAATTTTAAGCTGTTTTTGAGGTTCCTAAAATAGTTAGAATTCAATTTAAGAATGTTCTATTTACTCGAAATTTCTGTAGTTTATATCATTAAAATCACATCAAATTTTCAAATATGATGAACATTAATATCGGTCATTAAATTGAATTTTTCACAAAGATTTTCGATTTTAAGCTGTTTTTGAGGTTCATAAAAATGTTAAAATTTAATTTAAAAATGTTCTATTTACTCGATGTTTCTGTAGTTTATATCATTAAAATCACATCAAAATTTCAAATATGTTGAACTTTAATATCAGTCATTAAATTGATTTTTTTTTTACAACAATTTTCGATTTTAAGCTGTTTTTGAGGTTCATATAAAAGTTAATATTCAATTTAAGAATGTTCTATTTACTCATTTTTTCTGTAGTTTATATCATTAAAATCATATCAAAATTTCAAATATGTTGAACATTAATATCGGTCATTAAATTGAATTTTTCACAAAGATTTTCGATTTTAAGCTGTTTTTGAGGTTCATAAAAATGTTAAAATTTAATTTAAAAATGTTCTATTTACTCCATTTTTTCTGTAGTTTATATCATTAAAATCACATCAAATTTTCAAATATGATGAATATCAAGATCGGTCAATAAATTGAATTTTTCACAAAAATGTTCGATTTTCAGCTGTTTGTGAGGTTCATAAAAATTCTAAAATTCAATTTAAGAATGTTCTAGTTACTCCGTTTTCTGTAGTTTATATCATTGAAATCACATCAAATTTTCAAATATGTTTAATATCAATATCGGTCATTAAATTGAATTTTTCTCAAAAATTTTCGATTTTAAGATGTTTTTGAGGTTCATAAACAATTTATTAACGAATTTATCTTTGTTCTATTTCCCCGATTTTTCTGTAGTTTATATCATTAAAATCACATCAAATTTTCAAATATATTTAATATCAATATCGGTCAATAAAATGAATTTTTCACAAAAATGATCGATTTAAAGCTGTTTTTGAGGTTCATAAAAATTCTAAAATTCAATTTAAGAATGTTCTAGTTACTCCGTTTTCTGTAGTTTATATCATTGAAATCACATCAAATTTTCAAATATGTTTAATATCAATATCGGTCAATAAAATGAATTTTTCACAAAAATGATCGATTTTAAGCTGTTTTTGAGGTTCATAAACAATTTATTAACGAATTTATCTTTGTTCTATTTCCCCGATTTTTCTGTAGTTTATATCATTAAAATCACATCAAATTTTCAAATATATTTAATATCAATATCGGTCAATAAAATGAATTTTTCACAAAAATGATCGATTTTCAGCTGTTTGTGAGGTTCATAAAAATTCTAAAATTCAATTTAAGAATGTTCTATTTACTCGATTTGTCAGTAGTTTATATCATTAAAATCACATCAAAATTTAAATATGTTGAATATTAATATCGGTCATTAAATTGAATTTTTCACAAAAATATTTGCTTGCGAATTTGTGTGACCACCTTGCTAATCGTTGCTAATTGGCTGCTAAATGATGGTCCAAGAATAATTTTATAATGTGCCTTTAATGATATGGGTGGGGCTGGGGACATATGTCTCCAGCCCTACCCTTAGTTTTTTTTTTTTTTATGATGAAACTAAAGGCTTGCAAATTGTGAAAGTTGCCTTTCAAATTGTTGCTAATTGACTGCTAAATGTTGACTTGAAAAAAAATCAAGATTTTGATTTGGTGGGGTTTTGGACATGTACGTGTTTTTTTTTCACGAATAGACGAACTAGTCGACAATGTTGAATGTAGCATAATGCCCACGTTCGATGTACCAACTATCTAGTATCATTGTTCATTGATTTTTAATAGTATTTATTATTGTACAACCTAAAATCCGATTGTATTAGATTATTTTTAGAGAAACAATATTATATTTTTAACAATAAGATAACAATAATAAATTACAACTCGTAATGTTTGATTATTACATGAAATTGGGCAGACAATAAAACGACAATATTAAAATACGGTATACTACGGCATGACAAAATTTATAAAATGATGTTTATTTTTGTTATTTATATCAGAAAATAAATCATCAAATGTAAAAACGTAGTGATATTATATGAATGATTAATATTCTTAATATAATGTACCTACGTAATAAAATTTACATTATTTTAAAAATTTATAGATGTGTATCTAATATTATTTGTTGATTCTTTTTGAATTATAAATTCAAATTATAAAATTAATCAACAACAACTTTTCCTACCTACAAGGTTGTGCAGTATCTACGATACAAGTATCTTAGATACAAGATTCTCATTGAAATTCGTGAAAATTTAGTGATCCGGGTGCTGGGGTAACGTTAGGATTTTGGATTTTGGGAGGGTTTGAGTGTTGTACAATATTTAATTTTGGTTGTACAAAATTGTACAAAATAAAGTACATAATACTGCGTGATTACAATTCGTGATTTTGAAAGTACGGGTGCTGGGGTAACGCACTTGTTTATTATGGTTTAATATTATAGTATTAGGTACACAAAGTTTAGTAATGTAAGGTATTTAAAGAAGGTGTGGGGGAAGAGCCTCCAATGGTCTGTTTTGTTTTAAAATATAAAGCCTCTCCAAGTCGAAAACCCTATAATTATACCGGTAACATATTATTATTGTTATTATTATCATTGGCACGAGACGCGGCTATGGAGTCGAAGGTTTAGCTGCATAATAATATTATAATATATACTCACTCTGTGGCGTTTAAAATCATATATTATTCAGAATAAATTCTTATACATATTATTATTAATTTCTATACATCGTCGCAGAGAATGGAAACATCTCATTAGAATAGTACCTTAATCATTGAGCTCCCATGCACCCATTACATGCACACTCGCGTACAATATATAATGTAATGAAATGCACGTCTAGCAAAATGGCCCGATTCCAACGTTATTTTTAATTTAATTGGAAACGGCGGGTTGCAGCCTATTGTACGCCGCCGTGTACTGTAGCCTGCAGAAATGTTTTTCGAGCAGATCGGTTTAACTACAACTACTGTTATTCTCCCGCCGTTTAATTCTGCAGTATACGCAGTATTATTATAGTAGACGTAATAAATTATTTAATATTCCATTCCACGCACCGGCCGCGGCGATTTCATTTATAATAATATCTCACGCCGTATTCTTATAATTAGAGTTGAACGCGCCCAAAACAACAGTAAGCTAGCACGATACACGATATTTAAATGTTCTCTATTTTTTTTTTTTTTTATACCCACCACCCAAAAAACTACGATTTAGTAACTCTTTAATATAGACTTTGTCACGATTTAGAAGTCATAATGACAACATGCTCAATTATACTATAGGCAGCGCGTGGCCGACGATTAATAGGTAACACGAAATATATTTCCTTATTTATTTTACTGCACAAATGACGTCTTAATATAACAATTTTTTTTAAATTTATTTCCACGTATTTTTTTTTAAAATCGAGTATGAATTTAAATTAAACAATTTATTTTAAAAAACTGACTTATTGTGAGTAAGTTAAAATTTCGATTTATGCATGTTGTATTAATTATCAAATTTTGAACAGTTCATTTTAATTTTTACAAAATTCCACGTGATTTCGTATGATTTTTTTGAAAACATAGGTGTGGTCTCTTAAGTACAAAATCACATGAAACTTTTTAAACTTGTCGATAGACTGTTAAAAATATGATAAATACGACTTGCATATATTAAATAGAAACTTTAACTCACTGTCTCATTCTCAAGAATTGCATTTTTAAGTTAGAAAAAAACTTTAATAGTCAAAGTTGTTTAAAAAATTAGTTAACTTCAAATTTAAGTTCAAAAAAAAGGAGGGGAGAAATTCAAAAAAAAAATTATTTTGCTTTACAGGAATGGAAATTTTTTTGAAAAATAGGTGTAATATTAAATCTTTTATGCAGTGAAAAAAACCCGAATGATATTTAGGGTCATGTGTTTGAAATATTTTGTGGTACCTTACACATTTTGAACATATTATATTATACTAACATTATACTTAATAAGAAACTGACCTAATAAGAGCTTGTAAGTGCACAGCCAGATATCGTAAAGTAGCTAAAGGTGCTTAGCACACTAAATCCCATAATATTTATTGTGCATTACTACATTTTAGTATTTAATACAATTAATATCATAACATTGTCATATTTGCTTGAATAATTTGTTTTCATATTATATTTTTAGTTTATTTCAGCAAGTATGTAATATATTATTATATTATATTTATACTATAAACAAGATCATTTTTATAACAGGTCCTACTGCCTAGTACACATACATACTATACTATTTCAAAAAATTCTAACTTTTTGGAAAACTTTTTTTAATATTAAATTTATCTACCTAGTATATAGGTAATATTAATTTAACTATTTTAATACGAGTAATTATTGCCCGAATAAACTAATAAAAAAATCGAGTACCTAGCTTACTTATAAATATTGTATTAAAAGTATTATGCTAGTACTTATATAATAGTCATAACGTATTATAATGCTTTTAAAGTTTTAATTGTTCATCTACAATGGCATGCCCAGGAAGTTTCAACGGGAAGATGTATATGTTATAAGTAATAGCCATAAATTTTAGTGATTTAAATATAGGTAAAACCAGTGGCATAAAAAGCTGGTATTTAGTGGTCGAGCTCCTAAAACATAACTGTCTATAGCACATGGCTCGACGTATAGCTTATGTCCAGAAAGTTTCAACGGGAAGAGGTGTTTGTATAAGTAATAATCAAACATTTTAGTGATTTGAATATAGGTAAAACCAGTGGCATAAATACGAGTAGTTTGTCTTTATAGCGGTCGAGCTCTTAAAAAATAACTGTCTATAGCTTATAAAGTTTTTGCCACGGACTAAGATTAAATATAATACATTAAGTATGACAAATGTCACAGCTAAGTAAGTGGGTGAAATGCGAAAAAAATAGGGACCTAAGTTTTACTGTCTATACATTTCACTTTATTGAGTTATAAGTAAGACGTAAGGATTATTATTTGTGTTAGTGAGCAAGTGGGTGGGTTTATTTACTAAAAAAAAAATCGTCACAGGTGTTTCAAAATACATCGGCGTCCCTGCAGCTACCTGCCTACCTATAAATCCTAGTCCACGCTTAAAAGTTATAACTGAAAAAAAAAATAATACGTCCTTATATATAGTCAGGTGCAAATATATTATATTTTACCTTTCCGTACCTTACCTAGTCCGTGTCCCGTCATATTATATAATATAAACGCGCTACACGGTTTGACACAGCTGTTGACAACTGATAAAGCGATAGGTATAATAATATGACACACAATATTATTATTTTATTGATAGGCGTGGTTTTTTACTCGCGGCTCAGTATTATAGTTGATAATACTTAATGTAAATATTAAGAAGTACTGCAGCGGACATTGCGTTCGTGCTAGGTAGTAACTCATTACCGTCATTATGGTATATAACAATAACAGCCGTAACAAGTATACCTATACTTAGGACTTGGCCGATAAGCTAAACAAATAATACCGACCGGGGAGAGGGTGATAATATAACCCTAAACCTATAGCACCCCACTTTTCACATATTATATTATCTCATATTATTTACATTGATTAATACTCACGTCCTGCAGGTGTATCGGAGCGTATTTTATCGGAGTGTATCTGTCGCAACCTGTAGCACACAGTGAAATCGCTCGTTTTATGCGAACTGGAAATCCAGATGGGGAAATTCGTCCGGATCGTGAATTTTTACGAAAATATATGATATGGAAATCGGTTACACGAAATAAACAATATCGAACACTTTGTATAAGTCATGTAGACAAGTAATGAATTATATTATACATTCAATTTTGTTAAAAAAAAAAATAATAATTACAAATCATAATAACTATTTTATATTTTACAACAAACCATACGTATTATTTATAAATGAGGCTGATGATGAAAAAAAGCTTGGAAAGTGGGTACCGCTCTGCTGTACAGTATTATATAGGTGGGTCACTTTCGTGGGTGTGTTAAATTAGAATTCAATGATATAAATCATATAATTATTGTATACGAACAAAGATTCTTAGTGAAGACGGTCTGCAGTCTAAGTGTATATTCTATTATTCTATGATATTATTGCTAAGAAAATTAATTAATTTTACTACTAATACCTAATACACAGTAGGTTGAATTAATTTTTGCAAAAACCATTGCATTTAAAAAATATGTCGTCGGGTGTATAAAATATCAATATACTTTATAAGTTTCAAGCACCCACGAAAAATATTTTTAAATTACATCAAAATTACTATAACATCGTTATTCTTTGTTCAAATATCCAATTTCGTCCAAATTCGAACTTAAAACGTCTGTATACAAATCAACCGTACAAATATATTTTTTTGAATTTTTTGGTTACACTAATATACTTACAAAAACGCGTACTGATAATATCGTGCCAACTGCTAAGTCAGAACACAGCAATACGCTATATTGTACACAATTAACCAGTAATTCCGTCATTAAAAGGTAATTTTATTTTTCCCAAAGATCTTTTTAATATTCTGTTATTGAGTTTGGTATGGAAATATTAAAAAATAATTTTTTAATTACTTTTGAATATCGAAATAAATTCTAGATTTTCTTCACGTTCTATTTTTTTTTCGTCTAGTTTTCTAAGTATATTCATTGGTAGTGTCTCCGATTCGAGTTATCAAGGTTCCACTGTATATATAGGGTGTCTCAGGTCTATTTGACTAATGCAATAATTTTTTTTCTATTCAATATTTTTAAGTTGTTTTTTTTTTGTTATGATTTGTAGAGCTCTGCGCTATAATTTGTATATCTTATATTTTATTTTATTTTTTTACAACAAAAATAAATAATTTAAATTTTGTATTTAATATTTTTCTAATAATCCAAGATAGTTATTTCATAAATAAGCATTTAAAAACCATTTTGGCGTTTAAAACTTTTAATTTGGTTAAGTCGTTAATTTTTAAACAATTTTCAAAGTGTGTTTTAATTCAAAATTGTTTCTTGCTAATCACTGTTACTGTTGTAAAAGTTATTGCATTAGTCAAATAGACCTGGGACACCCTGTATATACAGTGGAACCTTGATAACTCGAATCGGTATGGGGCAAAAAAAAATTCGAGTTATCGAAAATATATTTTTTTTTTCATTTGAAAACACAAATACATACATACTTAATTTTATAATTTTATTTATTCATGTGCTTACATATTTACTAATAAATTTATAATGTATGTAGTATGTACCTATATTGTATTATATTGTATTATTGTATTGTATTTTTTATTTTATCACCGACAGTTGGAGACTTTAAACAACGTGTTTCCATCTTGACTTCACAAAATCACTAGATAAACTGAACATTTGCTGTGACAGCATTATATTAAATATTAACGTATACATTTCGTAGTTCAATCGACGATTAATTGATAATATTAATCGGTTTTCGATTGCGATTATTGTTATTTATAATAATACACTTGGTTATATTTTGACCTTCGAGTTATCAAGGTATGTACGTGTTATATGTAGGTAGATATGTCTATTTTTATTATATAAATTCGAGTTATAAGCCAAAATTCGACTAAAAATTGTAGAGAAATTCGAGTTAGCGAAATTCGAATTATTGAGAAAATTTATCACACATATCATATATTGCAAGGCCGGCACTAAGGCATTCCTTCGAATTATCGAAAATTCGGCTTATAGAGGTTCGAGTTATCGAGGTTCCACTGTAAACCTACTAATATAAACAGTGAACAACGTACCTACATCATCGCACTGATCAGAGTGCAAATATATATTCAACATTGTATTACAGTATAATAGTATAAAAATTAAAAAAATTACCATAATTTACCAATAATTACAATATAGAATATAATATTATTTAAAATAATTTCGATTACATCGATTTGAACGGAACGATAATGACAAGAGATTATAATATTATTCTCTATGTATGACGGCCGAATGATAGCTCTCTGCTGTTTGTATATACACTCTGCAGTGCGATAGCCCCGATTTTGATATAAATAATATTATTTTAATAACAACTGACAAATGTTTAAATTGTCATACGAAACGGGAAGACTGAGTTCAAAAATATACATTTTCATTACTATGTTTACGATGGATTTTCATCATTGTTTAGCGTATTATTCAAATATTACAATAATTATGAATTATTATATATGGATTACCAACTCTTCTACGTATTAGTACCGCTACTATTAATTTATGTATTTTAATTGTATTTTGGGCAAATAATAAATTTATGCAAATTTTCAATCACGTATCGATAATATTCAGTTAAAAAAATATATAATAATTATATACCTACTTAAACATCGTAGGTACTTGTAAATAAAAACAAAATATTATGTATTCATATCGCGACTTAATAATCGTGACACGCTGTAGAATATTATACGATTTTCACGAATAATATTGTTATGTATAGGTAAGAGGTAATATTATTATAAATTTATAACAAATGACTTTATCGTTCCGCACTCGAAATCTAAAACACAAAAACCCAGTAAATTACTTACAATCCGGAAACTTAAGGCCCGGCGCGAGTATCAATCTTGCACCGCGCGGGAGTATCAAACTTTCACGCCGGCTTACGGTGACAACGTTCGGGTCAACATCGTATATCACAATGTGCGCAGTGAAGTTTAATCGATGGACACGATAATAAGAGACACACATAATTCGGCGAAGCCATCTATTGTTAATCAAAACCCCGAGGAGTATAATATTGTATACATCACAGCTGCTCTCGGGGTGTGACCGTTTTTGGGCGACTGTAAGTCGCGTCCCAATGTACCTTTTCGATGTAAATTGCGTTCCGAGTATTTTTATAATATTAAAATGTATATTACCAATTTACAACCAATATTTTCCTTCCTGTTTTATCAGACTCGGGACTGTCAACAATACTGTTATAATGTCGGTATGGTTAAAAATATAATTGGTAAATTATTATTTATTAATATTTGTTATTTAAAATTGCATATTTGTATGCAATTATGCATTTTTCAACTATTAACTTATTCAGTATTAACACAAAAGTCTATATAAAATTAGGAAAAAATTTACTCTGGTCAACATCGTATATCACAGTGTGCGCAGTGAAGTTTATTCGATGGGCACGATAAGAGACACATAATATAATTCGGCCATCTATTGTTAATCAAAATCCCGAGGAGTATATTATAACATACATCACAGCACTCGAGGTGTGACCGTTTTTACGCGGTTCGACGTTAACTATCGTAACGATATGACACGGTTTATACAACGGTATAATATGATATCATTTTTTTTATGAAATGTACGTCAAAAAATCACGTTTATTACTTTGTACACAAGCAGGGTTTCGAACGAAACATTAAATCTCGAATTATTATATTTTCGTGCCATCAACGAGCGCGCGTCTATTTTATTTATGTGATGTTTATGTGCACGCAGTGAACTATCGTGTATCATTTGAGTTTGTGTTTTAATCGAATAAATTATATTATGTTTTGTTAAAATAGCGAGCGGAAGGTACCTACATATAATATTATTATTAATATCGTGCGTTCGCCGCGTCGGTTTTTATAATGTGTCATCAAAAAAATTATAATACGACGACGACAGCAGCGTATCCGCGTAATAATATCGCGTACCGATGTTTCAAATAAATTTCCATAAATTCAAATAAATTTATAATATAATGGCTATAATATACACTGCAGTGGCCGCCGTCAATCGTAATATTATATTTAGCCGAATAATAACGGAAACGAAATGTGTGTATATTATCTACCTTTTTTTTTTTAGATAGGCATTTTTTATACATTTTTTTAACTTTTATTAAGAACGCGAATATTTACAATCTGCACTGACAAATACAATACCTCAGTAGGATTATCATATAGGCTTGTTCAGAAATGGTGGCCGAGAGGGCATAAGTGCATAACACATTATTTTTTAAATCGAGTGACCCATTTTTTTTTAATCATCCATTTTTTATGTTAAAAAACTCGCAATACTATGAATTTGTTTTGATTATAACTGAAAAGTATAAGTGTGTCATCAAAACAATACAAATACATTTAAAACTAAAATAAAAAGACATTATACATAGTCCAATAAATGAGAAATTGTTGATAAAAATTAAGTTTATTTATAAATTCATAATTTTCCTCTCAAATGATTTCAATACCACTTTAAAAGACTCAATGACATCATAAAAGTATATACTTCTTGCCTATACTGATGATTAGTAAACCATTCATCTGATCTGGATTCATAGTTAGAAAAACCACCACAAGAATGACCACTTACAAAATCTAAACTACTAAGCAAATCTTTAACTTTCTATAAATTAGGCATTAAAAATTACATTTTTTCCTCATGAAAAATATTTTTTTTACACATGCAGTAAGAACGTAGATGATATTACTATATTAGTATTTATTAATTATTATTTATTAGTTATTAATTTATTATACTCATATTTTATTTTGTAAAAGAAATGTGAAGACCTAAAGTACCCGTAAGTAAATTAAGTATTATTGTATTATTTCATATCTGTATTAGTTTGGAGATGAATAATATTTTTTTGAATGTTTTAAAAAAAAAAACAAATACATAATAGAGAAATATTGTATTATAATGTGAATTAATATAATGATACTAAATCAATAAATAATAATTCACAAATGTAATCGTAAGTATATGATTATTGATAAGTGATTTCTGATCAAGTCTAGCCGGCCTAGGCCATTTTCAGAAAGCCATGGACACTATTGCACTAGTCACTATAATACACAATTTGTGTATCCATTCAATAATAGACATATATGTAGGTAATTTTAAACATGTTCTTCACTCACCCTAATTATACGAGCGTAACTTGAAAACTATTTTTTTTCTATTTTTTTTTTTTTATAATTTTTGGTATATTTTTATTTTTTGTGTGAATAAAAGATTTCAAGAAAATAAATTTCATGAAATTTTAAAACGCTACAAATAATCAAAGTATGTAGTAATCGGCGATCGCACAACCTTTTTCTTCCGGTCATGTTATTTTGAGGCAGTAAGCACAGTCCGATGGAGGGGGGGGGCAATATCCATCGCTCCACGTTAAAACGCCAACGATATAAATACCTATAATATAGTATAATCAAGTATATAAGGCTTGACGGCTTGATTGAAGGGCGAGTAACGCGGCTACTTCAACTTGAATGGATTTTAATTGTGTGTGAGTTTTTTTCCTAATCATTTGTTTGGGATGCCATGTGGTCAATTACGCTTTAAGCGACGGAGAGGATTATCCGGGAGAGTAAACGAAGAGGGATTTGATATTAAGAGATTTGAGTGGGCTAAATAGTGTTGGAATGAAATTTTTTACAGTGAGTGGAAAACAAGAGTGCAGATAGAGTAGAAATTTTGAGATCGTTACGAAGGGTGCTATTGCTAAAGCGTATCATTATGTAGCTTTGGTTAATAAACGCAAGTTTATGGACTGGAAGGATTGAAATAAATTTAGATATGAGAATTTGGTCGATCCCCTGCAAACATCATAGATACCATAACATAGCAATCACTGATTAACCGAAAAGTTCCCGACGTGATAGGTATACCTACCTATCATACGTATTAGGACCGTTTTATTTGATCGCACTTCACTTTTTGGCATGCTGGAGAGTATATTATTATTTTATTATCCATCGTGCCGGAGTCGCGTAGCTGGTCCCTATCGCCAAAAGTGATCTATATTGAACCTGAACGGAGTAAACAGTTTTTGCGAAAATTTGTCACTGGACCGCCTCACTTGACGTGCTATAGACGATGTATATATATATTAAACGTGGGTACTTATTCTGTTATATCGTATACGTCGTATTATATATATACCTACAATACGGTTGGCCGTTTAATTTTTGGCATTGTGCGCCAGCGTAGTGTATAGTAAGTGTTTAAACTCGATAAATCACTATACACATATATATATCCGCGGCTGCCGGCGGCGAACGGTTCTCTTTCAATATATATATATATATTATAATAATGGACCTAGCTAATTTAGGATCCGTTTGAATCGCCCGGAGATTATATATATATATTATACACAAATGTGTGCGCGCATAACAAAAGGCAGAGCGGTTTTCGCGTTCGCGTCGTTTGCACCGCACCGCCGTCGGGAAATCGTTTCCATCGCGTGGCACTCTCTATGTGGCCATTCTCTCCCACCTCCACTGAACGGCGGCAGTGGCGGCGGCATTTGGAAACGGTAGCCAGCAGTCGTCGTCGTATACATATATATATATATTTATATTATACATATATAAGTTCTGGCGTCCTCGGCCTGCTCGCGAATAATACGACTCCGTCTGGGAAGTTTTTCGCGGGGACGGCAGACGGGAGGGGAGGGTCGAGTCGGTCGGAACTCGGGAGTTTAATTAAAGACACGAAACTGTTGTGTCAAGCGCTCGGAGTGGTGCGCGCGGTTCGGTCGGACGGTCGGTCGGTCGAATACTTACCGGAAATTCGTGACCGGCGAGGGGGTAGTAACCATACCAAATAATATACATTTGTGTGTGTGTGTGTGAGACTCGGGGACTAGGGGATGATAAAGTAGTCGGAGGGATGACCGCAGACCTATCAGCGTGACCGCACGCCGCGTATCGTCATCGTCGACGTTCCCGCGTGACGCGACCTATTGTAAGTGTATACAATTTATAGCGTTCTCGAGCCGTGTATAGTTAATTGTTCGGTCTACTTAATTGGTGCCAAATTAGTGGCGTATTTTTAACGAGGTTTGTCCTAATGCGTTTATAATTATATCTATGCGTATTTTAATATAAAGAAATGGACGATATTTTTATCATTAAATCGGTCGAGACTCAGAAAATATACTGTGCCGAAGATCTTCGCGATTGTAGACGTGCCCGGTGTGCAAAATCCCCAGTAATAGAAGTCACATATAATTATCACACTGATACTTGTGAAGTTACAAATAATTGCCTATTTACTTCTCAGAGATGCGATCGATAGATGCCAAACGCCAACTTGAGCCATGATACAAATGCGATATCAAAATATGATGACTATAAAGATATATGTCCGTAGCGTAGTAATAGGTGACCATATTATATACATACATTTTATCGTAAACAGTCACGAAATATATTTTATGATGTAGGCCAGCGGAGTAAACGTGTGCTGAGGCAGCTAAATATTGTAAATCAGATTTAAGATTAAAGCAATTTAAGGACTACGACATGCGAGTACTACGTTAAAATCGTTTTAATCTGTTTTAATAAAGGGTTTTTAAATCGTTGTATTGTTTAATTGCTCGGACGTTATTCCGTTTCGTCATTTACTCGAGTCCGATCTGGAACCGATAAATTTATGGTCGTCGAGGACAAGAGTACAGTAATTATTGCAGTATACCTTTTGAAGACCAAATCGAAACCAGTTAATTTACGGTCTTTATTGGTCTCTCAGCCGATGGTAGAAGTAACTATATAAACATTAGTAAGACGTGCATATGCGACAATATTATTACAGTCGTACAGTATTATAGAGTGGTACTCGGAAAACGCTGTGCATCGCGATAACTGACCTCGGCGCGCGTATAATATAATGTATAATATCGTACACAACATATTATTATATATAGGTATATATTTAAACTCGGTTACCACGGTAACCACGAGGAGACCGGACGTGATGTATACCTATACGAAGAATATATAGAGAACTCCGAGGGGCGCGTGGGGGACGCGAGAAAAAAAACCTCGTAGAAACAAAGCGCCTAGAGTGTAAATGATGTGGAAAACGTCCGGGGCGTATTATATACATATATATAGAAGACTGTCTTTAGAAACCCGAGGTCCTTCGACAGGGGTGGTGGTAACGGTGGTTGTGGTAGTGGTGGTGGTTGTGGTAGTGGTGGCGGTAGTGGTAGTGGTGGAGGTGGTGGAGGTGGGTGGAAGAGGTGGTAGTGGGACGGGGATACTGCGTCAGTGAGATATATATATATAAATATCGTGCGTGAGACTTGGCAATAGAACGACGACGACGACGACGGAGCCCGGTGAGAGAGAGGTGAGCGGTTTTTGGCGCGGGAGAAGTCGGTATGCGGCTGCAGGGGGTTGGAGTGTCGTCGGTGGCACGGCGAGGGGGCGATGCGGAAGAGGGGGGGGGGGTGGCGCGGGCGGCGAAAGGGCGAGGATTACGAGAGACGACTATCTTTCATTTCGATAACAAAAACGTCTCTGGCTTTTCGGCTGTCACGACCACGAGACACCGCGCGCGAAAATCTCCGCCCGCGCCGCCGACATTAATTCCCAATTATTACGCTCCATTTTGTCCCTCGTAACAATCGTATAAACGTTTTGGTTTTAAACCCGCCTCGGACCCATTAAACTCGAGACCGCCTCGACGAGCGTATTAATTATAATACCTACGCGTGGTCATATTATTATTATTATTATTCAATATTATATATTATATATACGAAAACGATCGTTTGCCACTCTATATATGTGTACAGAACAGCTATCGTAGGTACATTTTTACATTATATCGTACGCGAGTGCAATAGTTTAGCATTGACTGCGATAAGTCGTTTAAAATAATAATGTATTTTATTTTTAATTTTTTCCTCACCTTGCACTATAATACATATAGGATACTTTTTTTGACTCTGGTCTGCAATTATCGCTGCAGAGTGCTGGGCCATAGGTAAGAATAAGACAATAATGTTATTCTGTTTAAGAGTGTTCGTGTGTGTAGCTCAAAGTCAATCCTCTGTATTTTTCTAGTCCCACTCTCGATCCTGTCTATTTTTTCGTTTGCATTCAATCAGTAACCCTACTACTAGGTGTAGCAGTCGCCTCACATTGAAAATAAGGGGAGAAAAATATTGATAACACACGACGTGGGTACCAAATATTTAATAATTGGAAGTCGTTATGAATTTAGACCTGCTAGAAAGGTCACTTTTATAATTAAATCCAGTCAGACGCTTTTTAAATAGCTTTAACCACTTCCAGCAACCCCCCCCCCAAAAAAAAAAAAACCACATTCAATTTTGAATTTTGGAAGGTGTGAGTTGGTAAAATTATGTCTTGTTACATTTGAAAAATACATCTTGGATGCATGCAATAATGAGAGAAAAGAATACCAAACCAAGTAGGTAAAGCGGACAATATATTAAATAGTATAAATTGTTTTATTAAAACATATGATACTATTATAATATTCAATTTCCAGTAAATATATGATAATTAGTAAATTTATTTTATGAATTTTGATAGTATTGCCTACCTATATTACTAAACAAATATTATGGAAGAGGGACTTTGTGAGTACCCATCGAATTCTAACAAATATACCACGGTCTAGAACAATATATATTTTAATAAAGTATTTTAAGTAATAAAAATGTTTTACAGTAAACATATACAGACAGTTGAACGCCGTTTTTAATATTATCTAGTTAAAATATAAACTTAATTTAACATTTTAAGTGAACATATAATAGTGTATAGGTACCATATTGATATAACTATAGTTGAATACATCGAGTCAAACGTTGCAGGTCATTCAAGTTAGCGTAAACTGATAGTTATAGATGGTTATGGTTATTATAACTGCATGGGTATATTAATTATAAATAAAACAATTTATAACTTTTTGAGTATGAAACATATTTTGTAGTTATTAAAATCTATAGTTATTATAGTTACCATACCTGTGCCTATTTTCAATCGGTTTTCTCTCAAACGAGTGTTTGCGACCAGAAAATAAATATAAATGGTAAAATAATAATTTTCGTCGACAATACACATAATACTTAAACATAAATAACAGAAATGTATTCACCGCGGTGGTCATAGAGGGGTGGACTGGTGGAGTGACAACATCCTTCGGAAGTGTCGTTCAGAAACCAAAAGATCTATTTCGACGATAGAAATGAATATATTCTCCACCAGAAATACGCAAAAATATCGTAATATTATTTCGTTTTATCGGAATTCCGCAAAATAAAGCAGAAGAGGTGACGCCAGTTATCGAAACAGTTTCGTCTTCTTAATCATCAAAAAAAAAAAAAACAAAGTTTAATTTGGATTTGATTAGTTACACGAAGGTCAAATTTCGGTAAAATAAGGTCAAGATTCCTTTAGAAAGTTGCGTATCAGAAAATATTTTCTCAAAGCCAGAGGAGAAAATTGTATGGATACCGGAATGGAAAGGACGCAGCGATAAGAATAAAGAATAATGGAAGAGGATATGTGATAAGATTTTGGTGAGTTGGTCTCGAAGACCAGAAAAAAATATGAAGTAAATAGCGTTTTTTAATTTTGTTCATAACTATTATTTCAACACATTAATGCGTACACTATACCGCGGTACCTTATTAAAATATCATAAACGTATTTTAAAAAATAAGTTATTTATGTGAATTGTAAGTACGAATTTTTCATGAAACTAAATCTAGATCCTTTATAGATATTAATATTATAATATTATATTATGGAGTGTAATAATTTATCAACGGTCTCGGAAAAGCGATATCGCGGTAATAAATAATGATAATTATACACACGAACACATAGAGAATATTATATACTGAATAATAATCATCATAATACATGCACACTTAGGACACAATATTATTACCATAATATTATTGCTGTACTCGTGTAATGCGTTGAAATATGTTGGGTACACATATTGTACATACTGTACAGGGTGATTTTAAAAGTCTTATGATTTAGAAACGTCATCTAAAATGAATTGTACATTTAATAATTTTTTACAATATTATATCGGGTGGGTTTTGGGCGGTCGACTGTACAAATTTATAAAAACCTAGGTTCCCGTTTGAGTTTCTAAAGTCCACCCCTAAAACCCCCCTAATATATTGTAAAAAAATATAAAACGTACAAATCATTTTCGATGACGTTTCTAATTCAATAAACTATGTACTTTCGCAGCATACATTTTTCTAGAATGTAACGTACATTTTGAATCACCCTATACATGTATACACAAGTTTGATTATTTTTCTAAGCGTGATGTTTGTATGTATATTATTATATATTATTATAATATTTTACATTATAATACGAAATAATAATATTGCATATTGATTTAATATTTATGGCGTTTACATCGCGCGCGTAATACAACAATAATAATATATAATAATATATGACATGCGATAAAGCAAAATTATTACGTTTCGAGCGCATTATATTATTTTCTATTGTAATAAACCACGCCGAGCTGTTGACTCTGGTAAACGGATTAAGGGCGATTCACCAGCCGCTCGGCCGGCCATAATATTATGTGTTTTTGAAGTGTCTACCGCAGCGGGTCGAGTGCGGGGACTCGTCAGTCGTACACAATAATAATATAATAATAATATAATGTCACGATGATAACAATAATAATAATAATAATAATAATAATAATAGTAAAAACAATATTTATGGAGTCGTGCAGGCCACGTGTTTTAACAATAATAATAATAATATAATTATACGACTCGGCGCGAAACAATAAACGCCTTTTGACGGGCGCGCACAACGAGTGCTGCTATATAGTCACCGTTAATAATAATAATAATAATATTAAATAATATTTTAATATTATAGTAAACATTATTATTGTGAACTCGCTGCCAGAGCCGAATTGGCCAGTACGACGTCTACTGCCGCTACGACTAAACGAGCATTTTGTTTCGGTCCGAGACGTAAACATAATATTATATTAAAATATAGTTGTTGTAAAATATTTATGTACATTAAATAAGTATATACGAACTATTATATTATGATAATATCAGCTGCAGTAGTTGACTATAATAATATATATGCACTTTAAATGAATATAATATGCGTATGGACGTTTTAAAAACATAAATCGTCGTCGTCTATAGAGATCGAACGTTACATAATATTATAATATTGTGAGCTGGATCGGAATCGCACCGGAATTAAAATTAAAAGACAACAGTGCTTGTTTTGTTCTACTGATTTATACGGTTTTATCGAAGACAGGTCGACCGCTAAAGCAATCGTTTTGTCATTATTGAAGTCAAACTTCTTATGTGAGAGGGTGTTACGAAAAATTTTGAATGACGCTCGACCGTCACGTGATCTAACGAACTAGCGTCACGAAACAAACAGCTGTCGATTATCAACCGTCCTTTTATCCTGAATAAAAACATAAATATAATATCGTTATTATTAAAATTCATCACTAATTAATTAATTAACATTCGCCATTAACTCACATAAGAAGTTTCACTTCCCCAGCGCGTAGTAGATGGCACACACATAAATTTTTTTTTTTGAATAAAGATTAAAAAATAAGTTTCTTTTATTCAGAGAGTCCGGTATTCAGAGGTTTTCCTAGTAAAAATCATAGAAAATGTCCCCGTTCCCAAAAAAACGTCGACTATCAGGAGGGGTCCGCCATACGGGAGGTTTACCAAGTAAGCTCTGATTCTACTGGTATTACTGCGACCGTAGGCGGAAATCGGGTGCGAGGGAGAGGTCTTAGCCCCCTGTCTTTTGAAATGTTGTGATTTTAGACCGCACGGTCCTCTTCTGCGTGGACTGCAGCAGCGGTTTCGCGCGTTCATAGATACTGTGTAGATGACGACCAGAGCAGACTATATACGATTTGCTATCGTATTTTATTGTGGAAATAAAAAAGAAAAATCATTTATTAAGGTAGGTAGGACGTGTTCGACACGATAGCTGCGACAACGACGACAAATGGATTTAAATCCGTAGCGGCAGTCGCGTTGTCGCATTCCGGCAATAATAATAATAATATATATGTCTGAAATCCGCCTTCGCAGGGCGGCACAGACAATGGAAATCGTCCGAGTTTTGTCCGCTTCGCTGCCGTGTTTACATTATTATTATTATTATTATAGCGATTTTAATAATAATAATAATAATATATACAGAAACGTCTCGCTGCAATACACGACGACGATAACACCCGAGCGAACGACGGCGGCGGCGGCGGCGTAATCAACGCGTACACTGTGCACACTGCGAGAAAATGTGTGCACGACATCGAAAGATTTTGAATTAAAATACAAACATCGCTCGTCCTATATCCGACGCGTGTACGCCTCCGGGGCGGCTTAATCGAATTTAAAATTTCGCGTCTCGACGGGCCGTGTACGCGTTGTGTAACGTTCTGGTCGAATGAAATAATATCTCACTCAACTGCGCACGAGGTGACGTTGTAATAATATAATGCGAAAGCGCCGCATATAATAATAATATGTACAGGGTGCGGCGCAGTCAAACCCGACGATTTTAACAAGAACTGGTGAGCGTGGCTAGTGAAGTGGTAGAGTTTTCGGGAATGTTCTTATCGCTTTTAAATACTCGGAATTTAGTAATCACGGAGCATTGGTCGAGTGAACAGCGTGCATTCGCGTATTACAAAAGATGAACAATGATAGTTTCGTAGGAGCTCAACGTGCGTTTCGCCGACAGTTTGGTTTATCTCCTCGCGATCCTCTGCCTTCTCGTGGTACCATCGACCGGTGGGTAAAAAACTTTGAAACCACAGCTAGCACGACTCGAAAGAGAGGTGATAGTAAAAAAACTAGACGGACTCGAGAAAATGTAGAGCGGGCGAGACAAGCAGTAGGGAGAAGTCCCCGAAAGTCAGCCATGCGTCATAGCAAAGAACTTTAAAAAATGAAGTATTTAAATATATAACATAAAATTCCACTTGTGTACTTTTTATTTGTTTGGCGAAAAATTAATAAAAAATGTTTTTTTCTATTTTTTTTTATTTTTTCAAACCGTCGTATTTGACTGCCGCACCCTGTATATGAGAATTATATATATTATTTCGATTCGTCCGTTGTCGTTTGTCCTTAGGTCGTCGTGGCGAAGGCGACTGAAATAATAATAATATTGTAGCTGATCCCAAACGAGGTGAGAAATTTACTTACCATTTTTTTTTTGTATATTATACGCGTATTAAACGGTCTTATAAGAAAAAAGTCTTTTTCGCGGTGATAATAATATATTTTCACTTCAATACGATTTCCACGAGGCCTCCGCGTCGATACCACGATTGTTCTGTGAATCGAAAGATAAAAGTTGAAAAAGTGATTTTTTCTTCGTAGTTCTTACAAACACGTCCAGCGAAACTTAACATACTACGTACATACTGATTATTAAAATATCGAAGAAATCTCTGAAAATTATTTTGAACTTGATATTATATTATCGTATCGGATTGGACGAGGAAGGATACTCCAGAGCTGTCAATCAAGTCTTTAATCGTTAGCCAGTTATGGCAATACTGTACATTTTCATAGTTTAAATTAATGACCTTCGTTCGCTTACTTAGTGTGGTTATCCATCTTGGCATAAGAGTATGACATATAGTATTATAATACAGTAGTGTATGCGTATTACTTAATTACTTAATAATTACGTTTACGCATTTCGTATAAAAATAAGATTACACGGCGTATCGGATAGGCAAATCGAGTACACCTACTCCAGCTGCGGGTCGTGGGTAAATACGATATTTTACAGGCCTTATAATTTTTCCAGGATAATTTTTCCTCCGGTATTTTTTCCTCGAATATATTTTCAGTTCAGAACATTTTTGCTCGGATATTTTTTCCTCTGACATTAATTATTCCGTCCGTATATTATGTCTTTGGACTACATTTTTCCTCGGGCACTCTTTCCGTTTGGATATTTTTTCCTCGCTGACACAATAATATAGACCCGCTAATCAGAAATATTACCTACACACACACACTTAGGAGGCACGGTAAATGATTTATACCGTTTTAATAAAATAGTCGTGTCGTATATATATTATATATATATATATAGACGCATTGCTGCAGTGTGGTCGATATACGATGATAATATCGTTATTATTATTGTGTGTCCGGCTGTGCGACAATTTTTCGACGGTCCGGGCCATAAATCTCGGCAAAACGTCCGTGAATATTCTATATTGCGCAATAATTCATCGGCGTGTGCAGCACGAATGCAAATCGGTCGACCCGATTCGAGTGATGTATCGTGCTTTGTGCCGATCGCCAACAGCAACGGCGGCGGCGGCGTTCGATTAACCGGACACACGAAACGGGGTCGTCCCGCCAAACTTTTCCATTTCATTATATTATTACACGGCGAGTACAATATAATAATAATATGTAAATGTATACGCGTTGTGTGCATATAATATAACGATCAGATAATAATGTATATTATGACACACACACACACACACACACACACACACACCGACGAGTATAATGCGAGCAGAGAATAATATGACGTATGGTCCTGCACGAGGAGAATAAAATGATAATAAATACGCGATACTGACGTCATATAATATGCCGAAAAACAGTCGTCGCATAGTTATCGAATCGAAAATTAAAATATTTATTTTATCGTTTCACCGCAAAGCGCTCGTTGTTTATCGTTTTTCGACACGTTTTGGAAAACGATAACACTTTTTTTTCAACACATACGAGAACGTCCGGACGAGACACAATAATATGTGAACACAGTACTTAAAACTAATATCTGATGTATCCCATAGTCTGTTCACTGATCTTTCGAGAGTATACGTTAATGTTTAAACAGAAGAAATAGGTAGATCTACCAAATTTCGAATTTCGAGTTTGATCGAAAATTTGGATTTCTTCAAATGTTTGTACTTTTGTTGAGCAGGCGTGGGCAAGTATACAGAGTGATTCGAAATGCGTATATTATGTCACGGTAACAAATAGAGAGAAATGTATATACTTTACAAAAGATCTAAAACGATTTGTATATTTATATCTCTCTCAAGAGTAGAGTAGAGTTTTGAATTGATTAAGGTTGTTCGAGCACTAAAATGTAATAAAAATATCTTCAAATTATGTTTGCAAAACAAGTGTAGGTTCCCATTCGAGTTTAGACCCACTAAAACCCCCATAATATATCGTAAAAAATTATAAAATGTACAAAATAAATCATTTTAGATGATTCTAAATCAAAAAACTTTTCTGTATTTTGAATATTTATGTTCATTTTGAATCACCCTGTATAGAGACGGATGGAAAATCTCGAAAATCCGGTGTCTTTACACTCATTAATAGAAATTTGTTATGACGTTACTAAAAATAAATACTTCAAATGTTTGGCGTACCTACTTTTTTATGGTAGTGTTGAAATCCACATCAAACATATTATATATTTGATATAATAGATATTTAGAATCCATTAAATTTGTCAAAATTACTCGTGTTATATTATTACAAGAGATGATATTTTATTGTCGTATAGACTTTAATGTTATTATATGATAATATGATAAACGCATAATATGTATTCACAAACCGTATTTTATTCTAATTTTTCTAAAAATTGTTCCTACGAGGAAAATGTAGTTTTATCGAACTGAATTTTTTTTTTGAAACATTATTTAAGTCACGTCTCACATCGGTAATAGTACTCCGCATATATACTCGAACAATTCAAACCGAATGTTCAACGGTGTAAACGAAATTCAATCGTAACCCCATCGCGGTTCGATTTTATCGCATGACATACGCGGCACGACGGCTTCAATAGGTTCATCCGAATATAATATTATATATACAAGAAAAACACAACAACCGTATAAGTCGATATCGCATAATATAATGCACGCGGAATTTATTTTATACCGCGCGAAATGCTTTCAAATAATATTTCCTCCGTAAAATAGCGCTTATTCTTCGTATGCACGAACTGTTGACGAACGAGCCTCGATTTTCGTATATAGACAATACTCAGATCTCTTTAATCGAACAGTTGCGCAACGAAGGGGGATGACTCGAAAAATCGTAATATTATTACAACTATATCGACAAAACCGTTAAAAACAAACGGCAGCAGAGCATTATTGGAACGGGCAAAATACCAAATATTGTACTTACCTAAATGTCAAAGAGAGACACTTACCGACGGATAAACCCTCAAAAGAAGTGTGACCGTCCTTAACAGACTATAGTCTCACATCACACCAAAATCGTTCGTTGTTTCCCGATGGCCGGAGAGCACTCACCGCCCCCCCCCCAAATTTGCCGAATTTTTGGAACTGAGCTATTCACAGTTGAACACATAATAGCAGACCGCTTAAAATACAAACGACGAACACATGACATCCCTAAACCTTGACACCGCACTTGGACCCAATCACCATCAAAACTTAAATTAATTAACTTTCTCAAAAACACAATAATTTGTACGATATCATAATTATTAAAAAATTGTCGTAATCAAATTGTATACCTACATTGCTAATCATAAGGTAAAAAGTACAGCGCGACTATAATTGGTTGCGATGATTATTTCAGATCAATAAAAAACGAACACTATTATGCGTTTATTAGAATTATGATTTTTGGAATGTTTAAGTATGTAAATTAAGACCATATTTTGAATTAATATTAGCTGTTTTAAGAGCTTCGCAGAAGGAACTCTTATTATAAAACATACAATTTAAAAAGAAATGTATACGACTTATACTTCCCTGAGTATATAACTCAAAAGCCAGCTCTATTTACGTTTTATGTATCACAATATACACGAAAATATAATGTACAACCATTATTGTTAAAAGCATAGCCCGTACAAATTCTAAGCCCATGTACATAATTTAAATAAAATTATACTAAAATATTCAGTAGACTATTGTTCTTAGGACATTAAGTAGAATAATTCAGAAAGTACACGTTTGCATTTGAATTGCATTACATCTAGGTACTTAACAATATTCACTGAAAAAAGGAAGTCCTTAAATTTCTCAAAAACCAACGAGGTGTTATAAACTTATAAACGTGGTCCTATTGTCATCGTATAAGGACGACGAAAGCACCAGCTACTGATAGCACGAGGAAATAATATTTTGAAAAAAAAAACGATCGATTAGCTTGCAAACTACCAATATTTTCTTTAGCATCTACAAAAATATGCGCACGACATAAACGAACGGCGAACTTCAATCTCCCGACCGATTGGTTGAATTTTTCACTGGACCTGCAGGGGAGTGGGGACTCATCAGCAGTTATTGTTATTTTATAGAATATTTCGTAGTAATTACCACATAGATATACGAGTTTAGTGTCCACGCAAGCATTCTAAAAAAAACAGCCCAACGAAAATAAATAGATTATTCATAACAATTCCAAAAAAACTGATCACAAAAGAAATAATATGTACGTTTTTAGGACGAAAATGGTTGAAAAAAATCACCATTTTCTGTATGCAATATAATATATTATACCGTAAAAGAAAAAAATGCTGTTTCATTAAGCGTTTTAGAACAAAAATAATATAAAATATATATCATTAAAAAAAAATGTGGAAAATGTTAAGCGCGTCCATTGTTAGGACGACTGAATATTCTTCGTGCAGACCTCTATATAATACCGATTCATATTTTTTATACCAAATAATACTTCGAAGGGTCGCACGTTGAAGATAAAAAGAAAATTAATACAATACGCACACTATAATATTCTATAAATAAAGTCATATATTATAATCGTGTAAACAGGTAAGTAATAATATTATAATAAACGAATTCCAGTGTATATCATGTCGTTTTTGATGTTTTGAATAATTATTGCGTAATACAATAATTATGTTTGCCTTTTAATTTTTAGTTTTTTTAAGACATAAATCCAAACGAAGTTTCTGAACACCCTATGGATTGCTTCGACTTAAGACTAATATCCAATATAATTGTTTCATATTATGTTCGTCGTGTGTTAGTGCTATTTCTTTCTATTAAAAAAATGTAGGGGACGTTTAAATCACTCTTTATTTTTAGTTATTTAAAAACCATCGAATCAAACTAGTAAAATGCGAGTAAAAAATACTGCGCACTTCAAACAAAATCTATTCTGTCAGTTTTTGTCAGAGTTAAGTTTAGAGTAGTCGTATAAGTGTAATTTGTACGATAACAACTGTGTTAAACGAGTGTATGACAAAATATCAGTACCGATCTACCGAGGTTATTGAAACAATAGAGTGCAGTTTACTATAAATTATGATAATATAATTTGTGGGAGTCGATCTATCCTTTCAGAGTATAGTCGTCACTAAATTTTTTACTTCATATATAAGCAATATAAATATCAAGTCAAAATATAAAAAACTAATCGGTACCGACAGACAAAAAGTCCTCCGAATTAATAATAAAAATAATATGTCAACGCGCGCAGTCAGTCGTCGTGTATTCCGGTTTTTTTTTTCAAAGAGAAATAATTTTTTAAACACGAGACACGGTTTGACACGTCGTCGAATATAGTGTGGACTTAAAACATAATATTATGCCGAAGAAACACAATAATACTGCTATTATATTATCATCGCGTCGTCTGCTTTGCATATTTTATTATATTTAACGAGTGCTCAGAGTTTATAATATATAGTATCAGGTGCATCATCGCGAGTAGGTATAATAATATTGTATTTTAATATATATCATAACCACGGTCGAAAACTATAGGTACAGCCGAGAGCGCAGCTAAAGCCGTAAAACTAATTTTTTAATTTCCGACAAAAGCTTTGCATTCATAAGGTTTGTGCAATAATATATAATATATTATATAGGTATTATTATACGTATACACTCGCGAATTCGCAAGCGAGCGTAATATAATCGCGCATACAGCCTTGTATAATTTAGAATTTATTTTGCTATATATACACGAGGATGATATATATATATATATTAATATTTTAATTAAAAAAAATAAATGATAATTTTATTTAAATCACTTTGAAACTTAATAAAAGTAAAAAAAAAACGAACCGACGACGACGAACGTATATATACATAATATTCTTTTATCCCGCGATAATATTACGAACATTTAAATGTCCTCTGAATCGTGGTGTATATATATAGTAGTGTTCGTGTGCGTTTGTTAATTTCTAATGTTTTCGCATTGTGTGCCGGAGACACGGCTGCACATTAATTAAATGTGTACAACGTAGAAACGTTGAGTTCAAGTAGTGTAACAAATTAGTTTTCGTTCAACTAAATAACTAGTTTTAACTTTAGTAAATCGTGATAATGAAGTATTACGCTCTTCAATACATAATATAATATATACACACACCCACATAATATATATAATATGTATGTACATGTTTATACGTATATACATTATATACATTATATACGTACACCACTATATAGTATATACTGCAGCACCAGTCGCCACGGGATAATGCGGCAGGGTCTTTACCCGAGTCGAGTTAAATCCCATTAACCGTCAAATCCGTTTTTTACATTTTTTAAACACCGCACACTGCACCGCGGTCGTTGGTTTTATATAACAACAATGTTTGTCAATAAAACAGTACGATTTTAATCTGACCGAAACGTGCTTCTATAATATTTAATGCCTATATATACACGTGGGATTTTCGTCACCAATATATAGGTACACCGTTCGTAGTACAATACGATATACAATAAATACCTACGACTTCAACATTTATTTAGGTATATAATCTGCGAATCCGTGACCCGATCGCGTTGAAGGCTTGAAGCCAAAACAAGAGAAGCCCGACGGCCAACCGCGGTAGCCCGACGCCTCTGTTGCTTATAATAACAATCGTCATTTTTCGCACGAAAAAAGATTTCTCACGGAAAATGTGTTTCAATAGATGTATTCGAATCTAAATAACTAATTTTTATTTTGCATTTTCTGACCTTTTTTAAGTTATAGTGGTCATTTTTCGAACTCATATTATTTACGTCGTTTGTAAACATTTTTAGTCATTATTATAATCATTTCCCACTGGTTCAAAGGAAAACTAGTTTGAATGGTGAATAAAGCTTCAAAAAAGAGTGTTTTTCTGATGACTTAAGTGCTGAAGATTTGGCTCATTTAAAATCAAAACTGATAATATACGATAACGGTCAAGGTCCCACGTTCAACCGGGCTGTATTGTTATATATAAGTGCAGCAGTGTATTGAACCTTTGAGTTTTTACGCAGAAAAGTGTTATTTCTATAATAAATAGGTCGGGGTGAGTATTATTATTTTTTTTTTTGGTTGGCAGGGAGGGTGATATTGCGGTGGAGACCGTAACAGTGCCTATTATTCATATTATTATTCTGATATTTCTATAGAATGTGGGTCGGTGATAAAATTCGGCGTCTTGTGTCGACATTATACGAGACGTTTTTCCCCGTCTTCCGGGGTCCCGAAAGTTCAAAATTTGCGTTTTTCGGGGTGTTTCTGCACGGACACTTTTTTTTAGGCACGGCGAACCGTTTTTGTAGTCGGGCCTTATAGAGGGCTTTCCGCTGTATCGATTGGTACCGATATCAGTATGCCATGTACATAATATATTAATATGACATATATACTACATAATATTATTTTATTTTATACATATAGCGGCTTGCGACTTGCGATTAAAGTCGTGCGGCGAGGCGGTTTACAATATCAACTACCAAATCAGGCACAACAATCGATGCCATTTTTACGCGATATATCGATAATGTTCAGTCACAAATGTACGTTTCCTATTTTAGTTATCATATGTCAATCATAACTACTATACCGATTGAGAAAAATGATAATCAATTATTAGAATAAAAAATAAAAAAAATATAATTTACATTGTTTCTTTTATTTCTTTATTATCCTCATTACCCCAGTCTATCCATGCCTTTCTTTCTTTTTCACTCACTTATGTGTACCGTTCAAAAGAAGTATCACTTCCCGCGCTTGTACTGGATGATACTGGTACCTAATACGCTCATACACTCATTATAATTTATTTTAATTTTTATACCTGCAAAATATTTTTTATAATTTTTCTTTGGATTTCGATTAGATTCAGAGTGTAGCTAATTTTTTTTTATTTTTATTTTTTTGGTATTTAAACTTTTATTTAAACTTTTTATTTATTTAGTGAAATTGGTTCATTAAATAATCCGTCTACATCAGAAAATGTAAACGATAACCTAGTTTCAAGTACTCCAAATTGTAATTTACCAAAAGATTGTATCAGCTCACCGACTTTAAAAATATAATAATGATATTTCGACTGTTATGGAGCATAGCTTATGTACAGAATACAGTCACCCTAGTTCCGAAGATACCATAACTTCATAGTATGTTTATTTTAATTAATATATGATGATGAACTATGTAAGTTATTATTTACAAAATAGTTAATTAAATTTATTTTACCAGTTTTTGCGGTGGTAGGAGGATTGTTGATATGAAACACGTATTTTTTCAAATACAAAATGAGCAATGTCATACTCCAGGGCTAGGGTGTTCGTTTATGAATGTTGAACTAATAAACGAAATTACAAAAGGTTTTGCTACAAAATGGATATTTAAATGTAAAATGTGTCATCTATTGACTACACTGGAATCGGAAAACAACGATCTAAACTGTATACCGATTAACAAAGCAGTTGTTAATGGCACGAATGCAATTGGTATAGGATACACACAACTAGCTGAATTTTCGGCAAGTTTAGATGTTCCAAGTATGGCCCCCTCAACATATATAAAATATATAGTGAGGAAATAAGTATGCATATGGAAACTACAGCATGGAGTGTTATGGAACTCGCTGGTATAGAAGAAAATAAAGTTGGCTTTTGAGGCAGGTGATATAGATAGTGATGGTATACCTATGTGCCCTGTTGTTGCCGATGGCCAATGGAGTAAGCGCAGCTACAAGACGAAATACGACGCCTTTTCAGGAGCGGTAATATTTAACTGTGTTATTATAAATAAAAAAAATTTTAATACATTTTTAAAAAGCTCTGCTGTATAGTAGATGTCGAGTACACCTCGTCACTGTGATGGATGTGCTAAATTATTTGTATTGAGTGATAAAACATTGTATACGATATAAGATATAACGTAGTCGAAATAATGATTTGATTTTCAACTTCAGTATCTTGTTCGACGGGAAAGTGAATCTAGTTTGTACTTTTGAGAGGTCAAAATTTAAAATTCCCAACAGTTTTCAAAAGCTCAGGGAAAAATTAAGGAAAAACCGGAATTTTTACGCAAAATCGGTTTTCGAAAAAAATCGATTTCGATTTTTGGTGTGACTCTAAAAAAAAATACCGTAGATACATGACATTTTCACTGGTTGTTTCTATTAGCATTTACTATACACGATATAATTTTCAAAATATTTTGATTTGTTAGGAACTGTTTACGGACATATTCAGATTACAACTTTTTAATTTTTTTTTTCTATAAATGTCCATAAAATTGTATTTATTGGGTAAAACATATTATTAGGCACAATTTTTTTTCAATTTACAGCAGAACGACATCCACTTGCCCGCTTTTTTATATTTATAACATTTAGTACATTGATCTTTATCTTTATTTAGAATTTAGATAAATTTTTAGTTATCTATTTCCAACATTGGACATTAGTCATATAATTTGGTATTTCTGTACAGGCCACTATAATTGGATTTCGGACGAAAAAAATATTGTTTATTGGCGGTATAAGAAATCGTATTGTGTGATTTGCGAAAGAGCGAAAACCATCGGTAAATCTCCCTTTCATCAACTCCTAGGCTCGTTGGTGAAGATTCAATATATCGAGGTCCTGTAAATCATGAGGGGTACTGTGCACAATTGTCTGAATCATATCCGTGGACTGTCGATCCGTCGTTCTCATTGATAGACTAAACAAAATAATAATTTATCAATAATTGATCATCGAAATAAAATGTAAAAATTACCTTCGTCTTGGATTCCCGAATTGGTGCCCATGTCTCCTGCGTAGAGGTCATTATTGGGACCTACTGGCTACTGCGAATGATGTATAGCTAAATAACTAAGTTATTTAGCCATAGTATCATTCACAGTAGAAGTAATTTTTTTTTTATAACGAATTAATCTCGTATTATTACGTGTCTTTATTGATATGCGCCAACAATGGTTTTTTAAAAGAGGGGGCGTTAAGCGCCAACAGAGTGGCGACAAGCGCCCAAGGCTATCTATGCTTGAAAATGGCGAATCGCACCTGCAATAATGTATAAAAAAAAATGACGATTAACGCCTATGATAAATTATTAGAATGTGGCTACAAGGCGTCCACTACGATATTATTATATAATATACTTACAAAGTGGCGATTTTTGCCTGCGATATCTAATAATAATAAGAACAAAACAAAAACTCTGCGTCTGCGGAACGAACTATGCTCCGCACACGAACATTCGAAGGAAAAACCTCTTGGTCCTCTTCCATATCGATCGCTTTTTCTTCGGACGGGTGATTGTCTCTTCTGACTCGTCGTCCGTCGACTCCTCGGCGGCCTGAGTTTCGGAGGTCTGCAGCTCGCACTGCAAACCCAAATGCTCGTCGGCATGCGATGACGATTGTCCGCTTTCCTCCACGTCGCCGAAACGCACAAAGACGTTGGCCATCGACGCGCTCTTTTGAGATATCCGGAGAGGATTATGCGTGTCCGGAGAGGACCGAGGTCCAGCCTTCATCTGGGATGGGTCGGAATATGACGGGTTTTCCACCCAAATGAGAGACAAGTAATACTTAAATCGCGGACCCGCATAATTCGGCAGTTTAATGGTGTGCGGGCCGACGACTAGAATATATTTCCGTTGTTCCATCCCGGACACTTCCGTTAATCCGTCGTCCGCGGAGGTCACCCGCGACTCGGTCAAAACACATTCCGAGGCGTCCGAAACCTTCAATACGTTTGGCTCAGATCTCCATCGTCTGATCATCGGCTCGACATCGTCCCGAGTGACCTGCAGACCAGCCGTGTCGATAACCGTCCGCTTTTCAAATGCTTCCTTAAACGCGATCAACTCCTTCATCGACTCTCGTCTTTCATTAGAAATAGCTTGTCCTTCCATTTGATGTTTATAATTGTTTTACAATAGATTATAAGTAAATATTTTTGTATATGTGCTTATTCTCTGAATGCTAACTTTCAAGTGAGCTCAAGTTCCTTTTAAGTTTTATTCTTAACAAAATATTACTTTCTCGTAGCAACTAGACTCGTGTACTTTTTTATCGGCCATATAATATTATAATATAATATATAGTTTAATATTATTATTAAATTAAGATTTAAAATTTGAAATAAAAAATAGCGCCAAAAAATTATTGACATTTAAGTACATTATATCTTATTACGTAGAAGTCCAATATATAGGTATAGTTAATTTTAGACTAATACAAAATATTTGTATAAAAAATCGAAGAATTCAATTAATTACCTAAGTATATTATTTTAATAGGTACCTGGTACCTACTATATAATCATTTAGATATATGTACTTAATGTATAGTTATTAGTTATGGTATGGATAGTTATATCTTATATAGTATGGATCAATTAAAATTATGGCTATAGTTAAATATTATTTGGGTAGATTCAAATAAAAAGATCAGTACGGTCACCTATATTTTATAGTGAAATTGATTAAATAATATGGTGATGGTCATACTTTCTTCTTTGGCCAGTTTAAATAACAATTTAAGTACGATTACCTATATTTTATAGTAGAAGTTAACTATATTACATAGTTATAATAACCATCATGATATATCAACCGATTACATATGGTAAATTGACCTATGGTGTGTGGCTGTCACTATACCACACAGCAATTTTTGTGTCGGATAACTATTTAAATTGTTATTTTAACCACATATTTTTTCCGGGCCCCCGTAAGAGATGGCGCTCAATTCAGACGTTACAATTTATGTTCATTTTTGTTTAGCACTCAATTCAGATGACTACATCCACCACAGCGCTAAAAATTTAAAATGTTTTAAGATCAAACTTTCCTTGATCGAATGAATGTATTTCCAAGAATATACGATTTAATAATACAATAAGTAAGTAACGTTGTAAGCTGTTAGAACAATCATATTTATATCACACATATGTTTAACAAAAAAAAAATATTATAATTTTTTTTTTTATTTCATGATATCTCCCAATTTAGAAGTCGCATGAAAAAGTATTAATATGCTTTAAAAATATGCATTTATTTTTTTCACTCACAATTTTCATAAATATAAACATTTTACTAAAAATGTTTTATTTTTCAATTATTGTATAGTTTTTACTAAATATTTATTATGTCAAATTGAGATTTGAAAAACACGATACAATAATACCTAGTAAAAACTCAAATTTAATTAATTAATTAATTTGCAAAATTTTCAAATTGTATTATAAAGTTATCATTTATTATCAAAAAAAAGGTAAAATTAAGAAATATGCTCTTAAAACTACAAAATCTGATTAGCCAACTCGTCAATCACATCATCAGGGTTTAGTACAATTGATTTAATATATAGGCTCTGGTGGGGGATCTATCTACCTCACCCCCCTTATTTAAGAACCATAATGGGACTGCTGCTGTTGTCTTGTGTGGGTTATTTTTTTTTATATTTTTGTACGATATTAGTGGTGTGATACACTTATTGTTTATTTATGTTCAGGTTATCGCCTGACCTAACCTAAGTCTTAGTTAGTTCCTACTGTTTATAATTATCTCGTTGTTGCATAATCAGCCTAAAACTTTCTTAATTCCTCAAGGGGCCCACAGCGTTAGTGCTATAATATATTATCATTGTATGCAATATATGTATAGTCAGCCGTCGATCAACTAGATATTTCTTTACTTTGGATGTGATCGATATAATATTATTAAAAGCCATTGGATTTATCATAGGACGTTGTAATTTATATCTAAGTTTATCGAAATGTAGTACACACGATTATCTCAATTGAGAACCCGAGAGGTCATTAATCTAGAAACCATCGTACTTATATAAATAGCCACGTTCGGTGACGTGACGAACTAGAAATTGTTCAGAGGCTATGATGGCACCGATGAACTTTAGAAACAACAATGATGAATTCGAACAAACCAAAGAATTGCCCAATTCAATTGCATTAATAACGGACCAAGAGAACATAATATTATCATGGTATCCACTATACACTATGTGACGTATAATATATAGTATAATTATTATTTAACGACTAAGCCAAACGTAGTAATATTGTTGCGCTCACCATTATAATATTTGTTCTATTTAATGTGCCGTCTAATATGACTGTAAATCTAATATTACTCAGCCCCGCTCCACCACACAATTTTTTTTTTTTTTTACCAATAATCTAATTGTGTTTTTTAAGCCTTTTGTCGAGACAAAAAAGCGAGACGATCATCACTATAAACCTATACACGCTAAGCTTATACATAATATCTATCTAACCTATCTCTACGCCGTCACTGCACTCGATTTAATAATATTGTACAGGGCGATGATTTTAACGTAAAACACACAATATATCAAAAAGTATTGACTTGAAAAAAAAATTTTTTTCAAGATTTCAAGTTGTTACAAACACATTTTTTTGAAATTAAATTTTTATAGTTTTTATCTTTTAAATTGTATATGTTTACTGCCTTTTTAGAATGATAACATACAGTTTTGATTTCATATTCCAAAGCGGAATATTTTTCCGATTATTTCGATAATAAAATCAAATTTCAGACTAGTAGTTTATGAGTTATAAGTGTTTAAAGTATAGATGAGCGGAGTAGTGGACCAACTTTTTGAGGGGTAACCGCGCTCCACACCCCTCCAATCGTTTAAACTTTAAATACTCATAAACTGTTCGTCTAAAATTTGATTTTAGTGTATAGAAATAATTGGAATAATAATATGCTTTAGATTATGAAATTAAAAATGTATGTCGTCATTCAAAAAAGTAAAAACTTTTAAAATCATAAAAATAAAAAAAAATGCGGAAAAAAATGTTTGAAAAAAGTCTATGCTTTTCAATACATTAAATAAGTGTACTAATACGTTATAACGCGTCAATTGAACGAATCTGCACTCCGTATAGATTGCATCTCGCGGTCCACTAAATTAATAAAAAACAAGGAGGCGGACCCGAACAGATCCAAAAATCATTACTGACCATCGACGATATAACTGAAGCTGCGCCGGAGTTGTACGAATCTGCAGCAGCTGCAGCTCGACGGTTGAAAAATATGATAACAGCAGGTACGTATAAATTAATATTTTTTTCGTCGTCGTAAACAATTTCCGAGCCGCGGCGCTTGGCCGCTGTTGTGTCATTTATACGCTCGCCTTCGTGTATATAGACGTTTTTGGGCGACAGCGCAGAAAAACGCGGTGATAAATTGGCTTGTTAAAGAAAGTTTAGACCGTTCCGCGGGCACGTCGCAAACGGACAAGTAATGAGGGACGGTATAAGACGGGCGCGGCGTACTCTGCCCCACACACCGGTGCAGTGCAGTTTAACTCTCTGTCTCTCTCTTATTGTCTCTCTCTGTGTCTCTCTGTCTCTGTCTCTCTGCAGTCTCTCTCTCTCTCTTTTCATCTCTATCTATTCACCTCTCCCTATATCTCTCTCATCGTCTATATACAGGGTGATTCACCGAACATGGTCACCCCCGTTTTTTCATTCAATTTATTTAGTTTATTCAAATTCTGACTGACGCAGTTTTTAAATATACTTCAAGACCATATTTTCAGATTCTTGAGATTTTTCGTATAACTTATGGAGTGTCCTGCTGTGGCGGTACGTATACTTTTTAAATGAATACCCCCTCTTTTTTGCTATAAATTATTCAGTGTTTATTTTTTTTTTTTGACATTTTTGATGTACTTAATTCAAAATTTGAATGAGTAGTTTTTCAGTTATTCAAATGTTTAATGACTAAGTCCTCACAAAAGGTACTACAAAAATATAAAATACATGAAATATTCGATCTAGTAAACTTTGACCACTTTTATAAATTATAAATATTGATAGATTAATATAAATTACTAACATTTTCAAACTTTTATAGCCCCTATATATTCTAAATCCATTACGGTGGTACCTGTTATCCTTAGTATATTACACAAAGTCAAATAACTCAAAAATTATTCGTTCGAATTTGGATTTCGGTATGTCAAAGTTTTCCGCTTGAGAAGGGGGTCGTCGTTTGAAAAACAGAAGACTGTATCTCCACATAGGACATTATCCTCGAGTAGTACGAAAAAATCTCAATAATTTGAAAATAATATATTTTAATATACTCTTCGAGTAGGTGTAGGTATTTAAGACTTTCAAAAATCGGGATTTGAAAAAACCGATTATTATTGAATGAAAAAACAAAACCGGGGGGCGAGCACCGAATCACCCTGTATTATGGGTGTAGCCTGTGTGCCTACGTCGTCGGCGACGAGTGCGTTTAAGTACACATTTATATGGCGAAGACGTCCGTCCACCCCTTTCTCAGGGCGCACACACACTCCACACCGGTGCAGGTGGATCTAATCCCCGCAGAGTGAGCGCGCTTGATTGCCTCGGTAGACCGAACGCGACTCCGGACGGAGTGGCCTGTGGGGTGTAGGGGGACGCACGTGCCCGACATTCGACCTACCCTTACCGCGGTATACTCGCCCGTTTATATATATATATATGGTGATTGAATGGCCGTCGGCGTGCTGCGGGACGCCGCAAAGGCCGGACGGGTCGGAAGGGTTGGAAAATATAATATCTCGTTCGGAGAGTGCGAGTACTGCTGTGCAGCAGTTTCATCTTTCATACTTTCTGGGGAATTTTTTCTCTCTGACCGACATTGTTATCACATGCTCTGTCGCCATCATTGCAGATGTTGTTCTCTGATACATTTTTTTTTTGTCGGAAACGTATACATATTATATTTAATTGAAACAATACGATCGGTTACGACTTACGGCGGAAATCTGCAGGATTATTGCTTGCGATGTGGCAAAACAAATATTTATGATACTTCAATATTATTATTGTTATTATAATATGACGCAGTAGGCATTGCAAATAACAATTATCATACTAATTTTATTCTCAACAACGGTTTTTATACAACAACAACGAATATTGTGTTCTGTTGCTGTTTTTTTTTTTACGCGCAAAAATAAAATCTTGGAATGCTCGACGAAAACCGTAATAATTGTTCTTTAGAGCTCACGACGTTGAAAAATAAACATATAAATAATTAGATAAATAAAAATGTATTCGTTTTCAGATAATCATTTCCAAAAGGCCTAACTGTAGCAAATCAGGTACCCATACTTAATTTGCGAGTAATATTATATTGTCTAAAAGGTAAAAATCAGTCGGTGGCTACTGGCTATACACGCGTGTTTACAAATGTAAAATGTAAAAATAACTTTAAGCAGCTGAATTTCACACCAACACTATCGGGAAATTCGTGTAACCATCGGGTGCAAGTGAAAGGCAACATATTTTGTTGCCATTTAAATATTTGAGTTGTACCGATACAATAGGAATTGTAGGAAAAAAAATATTTTTTAACTTTTATAGAGACATTGTTGTCACTATATCACGGCCGTCAATGTTTTATTGAAATTAAACGAAATAAATCGTCGAGCGTACAATAATATTTGTTTGGATCTATTATTATTATTATTATTACGTTATTCTATATATATATATATTACATATCCATTACCACGTAACAGAACAATAATAAATTACATTTTTAATAACTATAAAAATGTATAATATGCACAAATCGTTTTTTTTTTTTAATTATTTGACTGACACGATATTATAATAAATCACAATTATCACTTTGGCTTAAAACACTAATTAAAAATAAAAAAAAACTTTTAAATATTGTTTGTTGGATATAAAATAGCCACAATAGCGGTAGTCAAATGGTTTTTTTTTTTTTTTAACAAAAACACTAAGTACGTTTTTATTTCGTTTGTAATTTGTATGGTAAATATAATTATAATATAAATACCATTTCATTAATCTATTTTATTATCTAAAAAAAAGTCACTGTCCATAAGTTAGTGTTTTTTTTTCAGAATACTTTACACTTTGAAATCAAAAAGTCATACAATTATTTTCTTTAGAATAATCTTAAATAGCTGGTACTAATAGAAAAACATAATGTTATTGTTAAAAATTGTTTACAATTTAAGAATCCATGCTATAATAAATCTCTTACACTATTAACACTTATTTAAAATAATTTATGTGAATTTTGTTGCACAAATTGTATTAAAACGATTAAATAAATCCCTTATATTTTATATGTTAATTATATCATATAAATCCAAAATGTAAATGCAATTAAAAATCTTAATTATTTTCATTAGGTATGGGAATGCAAGTTTAATTTTTTTAGAACAAAATGTTGAACACTTGTATCGTATATTGTGTTTATGATAAAAATTATAATCTATTAGTGTCGTTATTTAATTGATTTCGAACAAACGAAACAGCAGATTTTGCAGGTTAATGCTTATTATCAGGGCTCGTAAGTTCATGCCCCAAAAAATACCTAAATAAGCGTGCATTTATGCACTCACAATTGACAAAATATGTCTTAAAAAGTTTAAAAAATATGCATTTATATGCACTAAATATATTTTAAAATTATGCACTTGAAAGATGCTTACTTAAAAAAAATAAACAATTTTTGAAAATTTCTATTTTTAATTTTATAATATATATTATTTCTAGACTGAAACACTAATAAACTGAATGAAGTAATTACTACTATATTATAGCTATTGAATTTTAATCATTTTATGTTGCGACCGAATTCCCAAACATTTTATATAAATTATATTATAGTATATTAATATTATAATGAAAAATTATAAACGATCGCGGTTTTTTTCCAGTCAAATGTTGACTCTTTCATAGTATTTCCATAAAAAAATGCATATTGATATAATAATACGAATAGGAATATCAAAACCATCATGTATAATTTGCCCGATAAAATATAAATATACATAAATATGCAAAAACATGCAAAATAAGACTTCACATATTTAACCGCGGTACCTCGAAATGGATTTCTATGTCATCTAGCATTGAATACAACGGTTCCATGTCATAATATCTTCGGTCAAAATATCTTGGTCAAAATATCTTTGGTGAAAATATCTTATGACAAAAATGTCTTTGTTTAAAATATCTTTTAAGCAGATTTTTTTTTTAAAAATGTTTATTCATATAATTTATTTGTTTTATTTTTATAAATATTTTGTGTAAAAAATGTATAATAATTGTTTAATAATAAAGTGTTAGGAATTAGTATGATCTTTATCAAAATATTATTGTCAAAAAAAAATCCAGAAAAATCATAGTTAAAAAATTAATTATTTAAATTAAAATTAGTGATTAATACTGAACATTCTAAGATAAACCACTTAAATATTGAACTGTTGGTATTTCAGAGCAATTTTCTACGATTATTTTTATCCTTTTATCATGATCTCTGTACTTTCCATACGACGTGTTGGACTTGCTTCTCCCGATAAACGTTTTGCCAATCGAACCTCAAATTTTTATCTTAGTGGCATAATATCATGTATACGTAGACAATACCTATAGTCTATAATATAGTGACGCTTTGACGGGAATCACCGGCCAGTTTTTGCAATAAGTAGACTAGCAGTAGTTATAAAGATATAAAATGTCGATAATATAATGATAATACCTATGTAATGCAATGGTTCATACGGCGATAGAGCCAATAGCACTACCGAAATAATATATTTGGCGTATATTTGATTATATAGAGATAAATCAAAAAATATTTTGACCAAAGACATTTTTGCCATAAGATATTTTGACCGGTCACCGAGTACAACTATTAGCAAGATCGATATGCAAATGCACGAACTCACGAGCCCTGATTATTTTTATGTACACTGTACGTATACGATACAATACGAAGTCGGCTGATTATACAGTGTAATAATATATTTTGTTAATCGAATCAGTAATATGATAATATTGTTATAATATCATCTTTGAAGCGGCGACCACATTTTATGATGTACATATCCATTAGTTTAATAAAGTATTAATATGTCCATAAATTATTATAACCGAAACCGACGGCATGCGGAGTTCGTATATACCGCGGACGGATATAATATTATATAATATAGCACGTACGAACAACAAAAAACCTATGTTCGTGAGATGAGTTCATGAATTTATTATCGTTTTGCGACGTTCGTTCAACAACAATAACCCGTCTCTCGTTTCGTTTGCCGAGTTAAAACAATTGAATATCTGAGCTGCTGCTGCAGTTGCTATATTATTATATCAAGTAATCACTTATCTTTGTTACATTTGCCGTCATAATATTTGCCGAGAAACCCAAAACCCCCGGAACCGTCGTCTTTAACAATTTAACAATTGAATTAAATAATATCGTATTATACGCCGAGTCGTTTGTGTGTTTATAGTGTTTACATGTGCATAAATATTGATAGTTAATTTACTTCAATATAGTTTATAATATAAGTAAAATGGTATGAAAATTTGAAATTTAATTTTCATAAGAGCGAATCCTTTACTCGTCGTACGTAACGGACTATTGATAATATGCAAATCGGTTCTAATAGGCAATGATGGCTACGCGAGCGGGGAAGAACGAAACCAAACATCGCTGCTGTGAAGTAAAATGGACGGTAGAAAAAAAAACGTTTGATTCTAACTCGTTAACAATTATTATTAGCAGACCATATCCGATGGTCACCGCGGTATACGGTTACCTATTGTGTGCGAAAAAGACCCGACCGAATGCTCAGCCCGTGAAGTGCAATATATTATTAACCGTCGAACAACTCCTCGTCGAATTTTGATTTTCGATACAAACAGAACCTGCCAAAAATCACATCGACAACCTCCGAGTTCATCATCCATCGATCAACTAAGTCTCGTGATGAAACGACGATGGCCCGAGTAGAACCAAAAAGCGTTCGAGAAATATCATAAGTATCGATTTATAATAAAATATAAATTGTATGGTATGTTTGTATTACGGTCGTTGTCGGTAATCAGTGTATATTTCCGTAATTGACGAATAAGTTTTGTCAAATGTCGTTTATCGGCATTTTCGAAACTGACCTTCGTCGATTGGTCATCTCGATTTATCTCATTATTACCTCTTCTCTCCGATAAAATAATAATCGTACACACTTTCGGACGTGTCGCAATATCGTTGTGTGAAGTGTGTGACCTTTGTAATATTAAAGTTTACTCAAGTTTACTCTACAGTTAATCGACAACAAGAAAAATAATTTATGGCTCGCGAGGAATCTTCTGACGATGGGCATTGGGCATGGGTACATTATTTATAGTATTATTAAATATTAAAAAATGTGTAGTGATTGTTTAATGATTTCAATTATTTGGTTAATCGACAATATGAAAATATAAGCTTAGGGCTCGCGAGGAATATTGGCAAAATGTTAAGAAAAACAGGCTAAAAAAACGATAAAAACATTAAATAAAAAACTTATACGTTTGTAGGAACTATTGTTCGAATACCGATCCCTGAGACTGCTGAGCATAATAGTTTAGCTGGGAGTCAGGGAATCAATGGAAAACAATGTCAATATAATCGATGTGCTTGTCAAGCAGCTAAACAATTATTATGTATATCCGTCAATATATTGACTATTCATTACAACTGACAACGGCTGATTCCCGACATTGGCAATACTATTTTAAAACAAACAAAACTATCATTATCTAATATATTTATAATATTATTGTCATTATTGTGTTATTATTATTGTTTTTTTTTTACCTCGACACTTAACATAATATATAATACTAGCTGATCTCGTGCACTTCGTTGCCCGTTTAAAAAAATAATAATGCCAACTCTATATGAATAATAGGTTTTATTTTATAAATAACGGTTAAAATATACTAAGTAATATCGTTACAACAATATTAGTCCCACCCGGCGTTGCCTGAGCCAAATATTAAGTTAAGATTAACACATTGGAGACGACTGTCTTTTAAGATATTGTTACGTTTAGGACGGATGCCGTGTTTAAAACGGTCAATATTTTTACGTCTAAAGGACGAGCACCGTGTTTTACAAGAAATCGTATACCGCATATCGATATTTTATTTATATTTAATTATAATTGAAATTTTATTGAAAGTTATAAACATCACGTATATTGTGTGTGTATAGAAAAATAATATTATCAAAACAAAACAATCATACCATTTTAAATTAGTCCCATATTCCAACTATCTAGTCATAGTTATAACAATACGGAATATAATATAAATATCTCGGTCGACTTTTTGTTTTGAACATCGGTATTGCCGTATTTGCCAGTATGTAACTGATACCGGGTATTTGATTATGATATTTATTTTTAGACCTATTTTTAGATCTACACTCTGAGAGTTCGACAAAAAAAAACAAGTTAATCGCATTATTCAATATCGAGTAAACAACTAGAGAAAACATGAGAAATCAGCCCGTCCACACAATAAATTATTGGCGGGAAATGATCATATTATCAGGTAGGCAATCCACCTGCGGTGGATTGCGGACCCAATGAGGTGCGTGATTGAATGGAAACAGAATTAGGTAGGTGAAAAACAGTACAGAGTTGTCATTTTGTAACACGCATATTACATTTTTCTATCCGATCCCGTGCATTTTTTATTTCATTTTTAGCTGTTAATCTAGGAATTACTGGCAGTGTTTGGCGAAAATCTTCAGCTATAAAGGGAGTTCATTGATATTCCATTTTAAATCTATATATAAATCGTCATGACACGTATCTCGCACATCCCAGTGTGTTGAGTAGTTTCGGAATATATATATATATATTGTAATATAGATAAATTGTCGGGTTTTACTTTTCGGAACAATTCATACCTATACGCTGCCGACGATAAAACACACACAAAAGAAAAAAGGTCAGGTTACAGGTATCTGGAAACCTACTATCGCGGTCGGTCACGGGAATATCCGAAATACACCATACCAAAAAGCATGTTAATTTAAATTTAATATTAAAAAATTAATTTTGAACATTTTCATACTCACTCACCGTTTAAACCTTCTCTGGACTTCCATAAATAATTTAAGACCAAAATGAGCTAAATCGGTCTAGCCGTTCTCGAGTTTTAGCGAGACTTACAAACAGCATTAGATTTTTATTATATAGATAATAAAATTGAAATACACATGAAAGCTCACATATATAAATGTTAAGCCCTGATTGCAATATAAAATTATGTATATTTTTGATTATGCGTATTAGGTGTCCCACCCAGCATTGCCTGAGCCCATATATATTATGATATACTATATGATGCCCTTATATTGAGTTGAGATTAACCTCAAGTGATTTACATGCATGGAAGCCACCTAGGATGGATTGCGGACCCCTTGAGGTGCATAACTGCATGTATGATTGAAATCAGAATTAGGTACATTAAAATAAAAACAAAACCAAGTTAATAGGTTGTAACCGATGGCAACCATTTATAAACAAATATTTCCATCATAAATATCAAAATCCCCGTGTGAGCACGTCTCGGGGTTGGACCTCTGCCTTTTTAAATTTGCCTATCTTCTTCCCAATGGTCTAGTCTATCTCTGCACCAAATTTAATCGCAATCGGTTGAACGGTTTGGATGAATTGTCAGCCGAAAGAGCAGTGATGAGGAAAAAGTTGATACTCGAGGTCGAAGAAATTATTTTCTGTTGATTTCTTTGCCGGTAGAGTGTTAAGGAGTAGGTGAGAACAATCACAGTACGTCTCTCCGCGGCAGAGAAGAGAGAAATACGAGCTGTTGTCGAGTCCCAATTATTTGTATATGAGTGGTGTGGTAAGAGGCCGTGGCCCAGTGCAGAGTCTCGTGTATTTGGTTATATTTGTATTATTTAATGTTAATATGTCACTCGCTGTACGAGTAGAGAGAGTAAACAATTAACTCGACACAGAGAGGCTTATCTTAAAACAGTAATAATAATAATAAAAACAATAATAACAGTGTGTTTTTTATTGTTTCACGGGGTTGAACAATATTCTATTATAGTGCGTGTACGCCCAGATGTAAAATCAATAACTTATGCTCTCGCTATTGTATAATATTTACCGATTCGTTTAGATAATAATAATATTATATTATTTAGTAACGACTACTAATTGGCTTGTCTAAACATTTGATGATGTGTAAATGTATTTTTTTTCACCGATTGGGATATATATATTAAATATTAATAAAACAAATATGAGCTCGTCGACGAGAGCTTGGCGCGAATTTCACCGAAATAAATATACGATAAATACACGTTATTCAGTTAGTGATTTTTTTTTTTTACAGAAAGACTAACACGTCGCAGTTCGCGTGAAAACATAATGTATATGAACACTGTCAACATAATGACAAAAGTCTGTATAATATTATAAATATATCCGATACACACTCTCTCGCGCAATACGCTTCAGTGTAACTTTTCTACGGCCTCTCATACACACTGCAATATTACACTGTGTGACGTGTGTGTGTGTGTGTGTGTGTGTGTACTTTGCAAACACCAACGGTCAATACGCGTTCTGGTTCGATATGAAATATTATATTATTATCTGAGGGTGAAAACGCGGGTTATTAAAATATTATTATTAATTCGATCGTTTTTGCGACGCACACGGTCGTTTGATTTTGACAAATGTCCGGTCGACCGGGTGGCGTTGCATAATTTTTTTTTTGCGACGCCATGGCGAGCTTTTCGACCGTCTGCACATTATATTATACGATGTATTATTATTATTATTATTGTAATAAGTCATAACACTATAATATAATTATAGTCGTGACGACGACATCTGGCGCGCCCGCCGCCAAAACACACTCGCTTCTCGAACGATATCAATTCAAATTCACACACACACACACAATGCCCGAAAATTTTCATATTATATTAAACGTAAAACATTATTATTGTTAACATTATTATCGTTATTATTATTATTACTACTACTACTATCGTTGCGGTGTTTAAACTGCCGTCGCAGCGGCTCCTCTGCAATCTGCATACCTGCGAAACGGCTGCAAGCCCGCCGCGCGCGGCTGTACCGAAATTGCCTATTCGGAGCGCCGTGTCAACGCCGGCCGGTCGTTTTCGGCTAATTTCCAGGACCGTTTTGCGCGCAGTGTGCGCTCGCCAACGTGCGTTTTATGGTTTCGCGGGGGGGGGGGGGCGATGACCTGGCCAACGACCACCCGACCGATTTAAAGGGTATACACGACAACAGTGCGTGTTAGTGGTGGTAGTGGTAGTGGTATAGTGGTAGTGTCGTTGGAGGTGGGTAGCGGTAAGTATTTACGGTATGATAGTGTGTGTGTGGTGTAGTATGTAGTGTATAGTAATATATTATATTTTAGCGGCGCGTAATGGTGGGGACGTGGGGAAAAAACCGAACGGACATCAACACCAGGGTTCTCCGAAATTCATAATAAATATTCATCCCCAGACCTCTCGCGAACAGCGTGTAACGACCGCCGCACATCGGCACTAGAAAAAAAAACGACCCCTGAGCACATGGCCGCCGTGTACGATACGCGGATCGTGTGCGAAAAAAAGAAACCTAATCCACCGCTTGGCCAGCAACACATTATTTTTATTTCGATACGTTAACGCAGTGTTTCCCGACCGGTGGGAAAAACGGAAACTTCCGCGACCATCCGCCGATACGACGCGAGAACTCAATAACTGTTTTGGCTACTGATTAGATCAACACAATATTCTAATCGCCGACATCGATGCCATCACTGCGATCGACCAGAGTTTGATCCAAATCGATGGCCAAGAGGCCAAGAGTTGTACGCCACCAACACTGTTTTAATATTTCCAATGTTTTTTTTATACCATACACTTGTGTTGTAGTTTTTTGTTTTTCAGTGTTACAAAATATGATGATTCACTTGTAAGATATTCCATAGATTTTATAAAATAATGGCTACTCTTAGGTCTTAAAATGTTTTTCAACGTAATATTATAATATGTCTCTTTTAAATTTAAATGAGACTTGTTATAAACGGCAACTGTTATAATACATTTTTACAGTGGATATACAATGTTTTGACTGCTATGTACCGGTAGTACATAACATATATGACTACTATGTAATCATCAATGCATATTATACATTAAGCTTAAAACACAATTATAGTTATAGATATAACTAATGTCGACAAAATATAAAAGTACTAGGGAAATAGTAAAACCAAATGTTCCCATAGTCATACACTATTTTTGGAATATTAATCATCACCACCAGCATTATGTATAATTGCCAAAAACAACTGTCAACTCGCTGTAAAATTAATAACCATAGAGGGAAAGATTTTGTATTAGATAAAATAATAGATGCCAACACCGCGAGCGCAAGAACATCCACACGTACATAGACTGATGTCACCGACACCATGGGAGATGAACCAAAGGACCCTGGCACCAACACTGCAGGAGTACAGGGATGCCATACATAAGGGAGCCCGAAATGGCCCATTTTCAGACGTGATCCACCAGAGCAACCGCGAGCACCTTCACGCCAGTCTATTCTCTGGCAAGATCATTTTGAACTTAGAATATTTTTGTAATAATTTAATTATTTGGATTTAGAATATTTTTAATAATTTAATCAGTTTGAACTTTGAATATTTTCGATTAACACTCAGATAATTCTAAGGACTTAAGGAACTAGATTATTTTGAATATTGTACTCTAAATAGTTACAGTGATAAATTTAAACGAATCAACTCGCATTTCAATAACAACACTTAATAAATGTTACCAGTTTACAAATTAATTTTAACAAGTTTTAACACATTCATCCGAAAGTTGTTGTACGCTTGGGTCCACTACATGACGGACGTATTAAAAATTATTGTTAATTCAATAAAAATTCAAATTACTTGACCTAGTTTTTTTTTTTTTATAGATTTAGACAAAAGTAACGTGTTCAGTCTTGTTATATTTGTCCGCTTGATATTTAGATCACGATTAAATATTTATTATTAGTCTCATTAATTTAGAACTTGTTATAATTGTACACTAAACAACGGTATTTTGCGCTAGAAACACAAAAATTAATGTATCAAAAAAACAAATTAATTAATTATGATATTATAGGCTTGTAATGTCTTGCCAAATGAAAAATACGACCCAACGCAACCCAACGGGTTCATAAAACAATTTTGGTAAAAAATTTTACGTGAACGAGTATACGTGTATTTCGGCTGTCGTTTGTCAACTGCACAACGCTGAGGCGAGACTACAAAAAATATCATTATCATTTTCATGTGCACGGCGATGAGTAAAAACTCGACGTTTGTTTTCGTCTGTAGTTTCACGCTTTTGTCACTCCGTTCGGCGTTTTACGTTTCATTCGCTGTCGTCCGTCATTTGTCACGTTCCCGTATAGTGCTCACGGTCTCCCGCAGGAGAGGTGGGAATTCGATGGGAACAACAGGAACAACTGAGGGGGGGGGGGGGGTGGAAATCCCACGATTTGTACGCTTCGTCTTGTTCGGCGTGACGTGTACCCGCGAGTAGGTACGCCCTGCACCCATACGTCCCACCCAGGTATGCGTATTACGCCCACGGGTGTGTCGAGATTGCGGAAAACCGGTCGACGACGACCGTTGTCAGCTCAGTCAACTGTCTACCATCGGCACCCACCTGCTCACTGCCACGATGAATCGTCACTCGTTTATTATCTCGTACGAGTCGGATTTAAACACGCGTCGTGTGGGAGGCATTTTGAGTATTGCAATAACATATTTTACGACTACAAATTATACGCACCGACTTACACGCGATATTATGGAAATAATATAGAACTACACATTTTTTTTTTTATTTTGGTTTAAAACTCCCGCGTACGACATTGCGTAGTCATAATTTTATAAGTGGAAATTCCGGCATAATTGAAAAAAAATTACACTCAACACTTGCTCGGTGAAAATTAAAATTTTTACATTTCAAAAACGAGCGAGTACTTGTGAGGAGAAAACGTTAATATACTTATTAACGGACACCGATATCATTAGAACACGAAAAATCTACTTAAAATGAAATGTTTCATTTTAATTATCTCTATTTTAAGGCATTTTTCTTCATTATACTTAAGATATTTTACCAAATCCGATTTCGGTATGCAATTTCTAGGTATATAAGTGCTGATTCTTTAATTAAGAACCCTTAAAACATAATACCTTACAAGTGTCTATTTTTATTTAACTAATTATTCTCACGACACGACATGTTACCAACTTTTACATTATCAATTTCATTAGAGCGAGTAACCACCTTATACAGATCAAATTTTCTCGACTTTCTCAAAAGTCTGAAAAAAGGAGTTTTATTTTGAAATAATTAACTTTTCGTGGAAAAATAAATACACACATTTCACTAAATAGATATGACATATTAAGATTATAAAACATGTATATATATAGTCTGTAACTAGACGGGAAATTTTCCACTGCTTAAATGGTCATTTTTTCCAGTTATGATGTGAAAAAAGATTTTTAATTTTGAGTGTTGCTTCTGATAGCAAATTAGGTCTAGTTGTTACATTGACGGGGAGGAGAAGTGAAAAATTCAAAACTCTTTTCAAAATAATCCGCAAAAATTTAATTTTAATATTTAAAAACAAATAACGAAAGAATTTTGAAATTGTCAACAATTATTAAGTTTAGCATTTACTAGACATCATACAATTTTCCAAATATTTTTCTTTTTTTGGTGCTATTTACAAGTATTTTGACTCTGTAGTGTCGATTTTAATGATTTATCATTGGAATCGAATTTTGTACACACATCGCAGTGAATTACTCGACACTTACTGCACAGCAGAGCGGTCACCTCCTTTTTTTTTATAATATAATGCGTCTGAAGTCAAAATTTCGATAAAATATCATTTAAATGGTATTTTGTTATAAAAATATTATTTTTAAGGACGGAAATGTTTTTGTGTCTACCTACGTATTATTATTGTTTACTTTACAGTGTAAAGTTTACACAGTTAGATTTTCAAAATATTTAGATACATTTTAAGCTACCTAATGTTTATTATACCTTTGACAATATGCCAAACTCGCAGGTGTTGACTTACAAGTCGATAACAGACAACAATATTTTATGAAATAATGTCAACACTTTATTATATCAAATATCAATATACGTATAGCTATATATGATTTGTTTTTTGTCAACAATTAGTTCAATCTACCATAGTATTACTAATAGACGAATAAATTACTCTATAATAAAATATCTTTTTGAAGAATAATATTATAATGTCGACAAGTCTCCGGCTAAATCATTATTCGAGGGAAATTCATTTGGCTAGGCTTTGAGAACGTTCCGTTCTCGGCGGGGTTCCCCGTAGATGCGACGCACACTGCTCAAAGTTAGAAGTTTTAATTGTGTTTTGTAGGACGAGTGTTTACATAAAACGGCCAAAGTTCAGTACGAATATATATTTTTACAACAAATTTAGAAGTGTACCGTTTGATTAGTTTTTTAATACGATAAAAAAGCTCGTGTTCCGCGTTAAGTGTATAGTATTTTCGGATGCGTAGAAAATTCACGACGAATTATATTCTCGATCACTCGTAAGAACAAAATATAAACAGTAGTAATGTAAAATATTATACGTTAAAAATAATATATAAACGTCGCGTTAGTCTTGTCGGCAAAATTATTGTATTATTATCATACCACTGCGGCAGTGTAAATAAACGTCGTTAGGACGTATTGATTACGAGTTAAAAACGAGGACGAAATAATATTATAAAGATTTTTTTCTTCCCTTAACGTTTTATTACAGTTTAAAAACGGAGATAGAACTTATATTATTATAATAATAAACTATAAAGGTTAATTTTTCATTTTTATATAAACTAATATAATATATTTATTGTTCGGTGTAATGCGCGCATTATATATATTATACATAGGTACCTACCGCGAGCGGAAAACTTAAATGTAAAAAAAAAAAATAAAACCGTTCTGTTTAAGAAAACACTAACAGTTTTAGACTTTAAGTGTTCCGCATTATTTAAAGTTTTCATATTATTTCAACTTTAAATGTTGTTTTTATTTTTCTGTTAATGAAAAATATCTTGAAACATTTTCTTTCTCGTGTATTTCTACGGCTGCGTTTCGTGCCGCCATATTTATACCGTTTCCGTATATATTATGTGATTAAGTATGATAATTTCTTTGTGTAATGTAACGCAGAGATAAAACGCAAATCCTCCATAGTCATTTAATTTGTACGGCCGCCGAAGGGAAGACGACGATAAAAAAAATATTATTCTGCGGTATTACATCGGTGACCCAATTTTAGCTCTGATTGAAAAATTATTGTTTATAGTGAAAACCTTCGCCTCTCGTATAATATCATTATTCTCGTTCGAACGGTCCGCAGTAACGATATCATTCCGAGTATACAATAATAATTAATACATATTTTAAATACCAAACATTAATATAATGACGCGTACACGAGCAAAACTCGTTGAAAATTATTATTATGTTTGATCAAAAGGTTTTTTTGCTACCGATTTTCGTCTTCGCCGACAAACGAGTGAGATGTTAGGTGAGGTATACACGCGGCGAAACGGTGAGAAAAAAAAATCCTAAGAAATATTCTCGGAATTATATTATCTCTGAGGATTATTTCGTTAAAAACCCGCTTCGATTAGTCTAATTATTTATTTCGAATAAATTGATTCGTTTTTTCTTCTTATAATAATGTTTATGTTAAAACGTGTTTATTGTCATGACATAATAATATAATGTCGTGACTTTGTGTTGTATTTTATTATTTTACCAAAACTATTGATTCCAAGACCAAAAAAAAAATCTCAAAACTTTTAAACGGACTGTGGCGGGATGTTCAAAAATTGAAAACAAATAAAACATACGTACGGCTATTTAACTACGATCTTTATTAATAGTTATTTTAATAGTTAACAATAATTATTGTAAAAGTGAAATGACTCGAAAAACTTTGAAAAACGGTGTTATAATATGTTTAAGTGCGCTACATGTGCGATCTTATTTTTAGTTTATTTATTCGTTCGTTTTCAGTTAATAATATTTAAATATGTCTACGAAAATAGTAACCTGTACCTAATCGGAGTCAATACTTGAATATTATTAGTTCACGATTATTGAGATTATTTTTGTAGCGTAGATTTATATTATGTCGACGAGCTAACGAGTATTTTTAATACTATTATTAGAAATTTTTTTTTTTTTTTTTTAATCGCAGTCGTCGACGTTAAACGGATATAATAGTGTTAGGTTTTCATTTTTATGTGAACGCACGTAAAGCTACGCAGCAAACGCTCTTGCTAGGTACACACAAATATAATTTGCGTCGAATGAAAATTGAATTTTCCCATTAAAAACATTAAATGCGATACTGCGGCAAATCCATAATGGATTCACGAACAACGTTTTAGAGTATACTTTAATATTGCGCTTTGATGTTTTCGAAAAAATTGCATTTCATTATTATATGATATCAAACCGCATAATATGTATAATAACTACTATAATATTATTACGAATTCAATACTACGTTAATCGTTTTGAGATAAAATAGATATATTGATTTCTATATACTTGTTTTCTCGAATAAATCGACAGACGACGTGGCCACGTGGGTAGGTACGTTTTACGTTTTTAATTTCTAAATAATATTATAATCAAGGCTCGATTTTTGTAGCACTAAAAAGTACTAAAATATGCGCTAGTATGACCAAAAAATTCTTATTATTTGCCCTAAAAACATAAAAAATAGCAACAAAATCAAAATCAAAATCTTATTAAATTTATATTATCTTTTACTGAGAATTTTTATCTTTTGAATTAATATTATCTATAAATTATAATATAATCTCATAAGGATTAATACGCATTTAAACTAAAATTACATTCTTCTGTTAACAATTTAAAAATGTTGCACATATATAATTAATTATGTTATACCTCGAATGAAGAAATCGTTTGTAATATGAGGGAATTTTTATTATGGATTCACAAAAATGAACACTATTTTTACATTATACTAGCTGTCCCACCCGGCGTTTCCCCAGTCAAAGATGAAATAAGTATGTAAGTGATATCAGAATATTATTCACGCGAAAAACATCGCAATGGTGGCCTGTGCCAAAGATTTGTTTTTTTTTTATACATTTATTTTGAAAAAATATGTATATGCCATATTCTTACTAATTAGTTATAAGGTATGTAACCATTGACAACCCTATAAATAAACAGATTATTCATGTATGTACCATCAAAAATAGCACTTTCTGTTTTTCCAGAAGTTTTAGCGTATAATATGTACGTAGGAAAAACTGTTATTGCAACTGATAACTAATAATTCTAGTAACCAATAGCAATCATTTATAAACAAAATACAAATTTTCGATTTTCATCGTGAATTTCAAAATCCTTGCGTGAGCACCTCTTTAAATCATACTTAAATATACTTTTTTGCGATAGGAACGTTCTCCGTGATACAATTGTTCATTAAAAAAAAAAAAATTAAGACAATCGGTTGAGTAGTTCCCGAGAACATTAGCATCAAAGGTTTCAGTTTTCGGTCTTATATATTTAGAAGATATATTTTATAAATACTTTTTTTCATTAAATTTAAACGAGATTTATGAAAAATACAAAAGCATAATATATATTATGCATATTGTCAAAAAATAGCACCAAAAATCTGAAAATTACTCCAAACCTATAAAAAAAAAAAAAATGGCAAAATTAAATTTCATATCCGGAATCTCCGGCGCACAAAACAAAATATATTCATAGCTCACTCTTGAGCATTTTTTATCTGTGCAGTCATAATATAGTAATGACTAACAAACGCAATATAAAATCCAAACACCGCTTACTATCATGATCGATCGTTTGATTTAAAATATACACCTCGCTCCCAATATTTTACACGAGATCGAACATCGCGTTTGGCTTCCGCCGCGAACCCTCAAAACCGATTTAATGTGTACTTAAATAGTTTTATAATAATATATCATTCGAACGCGTGCCGCCTCGGCCGCGCAACAATATCGCACTCGCAGTCGTTCGACTCATTATCGACTGCGATTGTTCGTAAAAATATCGTCTGGTAAATTGCTTTTCGCGAGAGGATCCGCGTCGGCACTTTCATTATATTGTATCGCCGAACCACCGAGCTAAACGGGCCCGGTGAAATCGATCGTCCGACACCCATTAGCTTAAAAATAAACGGCGAAAACTCATTGTAAACGGCCGCATAGTCGAGGGTCGGCGTGTTAATGGACAAACGGCCGAAAGAAATATATATATATAATAACAAGAACCAATATACCAATATGCGTATCGTGTAACACGATAATAATAACTATCGACGGGAAGCGTAATATGTGCTTATAAATAATGTAAATATGCGAGCGTAACATGTATTATACACCTAAGTTTTAAACGATTAAAAAGAATATCGCGGGGCAACCTTAAAAAACGGTATGTGCGGACACAGTTATTATTGCTACGATTCGAATACGTTTTCAAAAATATATTAGTAAGTTGTTAGTCTAATATGTGCTTACGAATTACGTTTTACTTCTCATCGAGGTAGTTATCATAAAAAACGTATACCTATTATCATATTATTATTATTATATACCTACAGCAATGACGGTCGAACGATTTAAAATTGGGGGGGGGGGGGGGGCAAAGCGATTTTCTTAGCCTGTGATGTTTATCATCATTAATCGGAAAAAAATTAATTTTCGACGTCAAAATTTGAAAAAAATCCTATCAGATAATGGTTATATAAATAAACAATGTATTAGTTATTTACATGATTTTAATTTTATCATTTATAAATCAATAGTAAGTACTAAAATATTTAAATCATCTAAGCCCCCAAATCTACTCAACCCATTACTATAGACATATCATATCTTTAGTTCACAAAGTTATAGAACTCAAAACTCAAAAACTACTCTTTCGAATTTTGATTTAGTTACATTAAAATGACCGAAAAAACTTTCGTTGAATTATCAAAACAGAAGTTTGTATTGGCACAAGATCATCTTTTAGTGGTATGACAAATCTCAAGTGTTCGTAAACGTGGTCTTTGCGTGTATTTAAAAATTCTAAAAATCAAAATTTGAATAAACGCATAATTTAAACATAAAAATAGGGCGAGTGTGCTTAAAAAAAATTACTCTGTAAATATTATCTTATACTTAAAACACATTATTTTATATCATGTATTCTTTCTTTTTCCTTCCGCTCCATAATTGTACATAATATTATTTATTATACCTTTTGTTATTTCGTGTGTTTTCTGGCCATTCGCAGTCGTGACTTTTGAATAAAAATATTTATTATACTTACCCTACACTATGATAATAATATATAGTATATTATATAAAGGTATGCTGAGTATGCTTTTACTCATTTCCATTTTTAGAATTTTGTCTATTGTGGTAATTTGATAAAACGATTTCGTAGTATTCTTACATTTATTTAGCAAACATTAAAACAAAAATAATAGATAATTAATTCCGACAGTATAAACTAATTACCTACCATTTTATCCAGTATATAATATTATTGTAAATTATGTAACTCTCGCTTATTTAAATTATTATCAGTTTAAATCCCGAGTTCGAGTATAATATATTCAATATATTATGAGTATCTTTTTTGTATTTAATAGGCACAAAAAAAAAAGTCAGACTGTAATATTAATCGAGTATACATACACATAATCTCATAATTCGTATATATATATATATATACGAATTATATATATATATATATTATATACAAAAAGCGCAGAGAAATTATAAATTCTAATTATGCATAATAATATTATTATGAACCACGACGACGTTTTTTTTAAGTCTTTTTCGCCACTAGTGGGATTTTTATTTGCAATGCAAAAGATTAAAAAGCAATAAATTTAATACTTATGCGTCATAACTATTTTTTAAACATACGATTCTACGATTTTGTGGTTAATTTATTAACCCGCGCAAGTAGGTATATATCATCGTTTCATGATTTATAAAAGTTTATTAAACTGTTATATTATACAAATCGTGAAAATCAGACGATCGAATAAAGCCGAATTTGTGTTTATTAAAACAATTTAATAATATGTATCTATTATTTATTTTATAAAAATAAAATATATAGTAGACAGAGTAATGAAGAAGAAGAAGAAGACACGTATGTAGGTAGGTAATTAAATGTAAACATATTATAATAATTCCTCGTGTACGCGGGTAATATCGAGGAGGTTGAATGTTGTTTTGTAATACCGTAATTTATTGTTGTGATATAAAATAAATTCGAGAAAAATGTTTATTATATCGGTAATTGTTGTAATATAGATAAGTACCTATAGTATGGATAAATATGTTGTTTTATACGAACGGCGACGATTAACCGTCTCGTGTGCCACGGTTTAATTGTTTATTTTCGTGTATAATATGAGATAATAAAATACACGTTTTTCGAAAACACAAACAACTATGAAAAAATATGACGTTATTATGAGTACTGCAGTAGGTATATAATAATGTTCGTTTGAATATAAATATTGGCCGACTGATTTATTTATTTGTTTTAATTTCGTATTTTTTAAATTTATTTTCTGCTATGTTCTCGTGTGTTTAGTGTGTATATATATATATTAGGTAATTAATTACGTTAGCTTTACAGTTTATTTATTTTTTTGAATTTAACAGAACAGAACAGATAACAATAACTTAATGAAACTAATTGTTTGTATACGGTTCTTTTGAAGAAGACGGCTTCAATTATGCTATTTTCTTTCCGTTATTCGAGATACCCGTGCAAAAAAAAAAAAATGCCCTCCGACTGCTGTAATAATTATAATTTACAAAATATCGTCTTCGGTCCGTTCGAATTTCTCCGAGACACGACATCGGATACAGACTTCTCGATTGAGTGTACCTGTATTATACCGCTCTCTGCATAATATCTAATAAAATAATGTTTACCGTATATATTATTATTATATTGTCACAAAACCGTAGTCGAACCCCTTTTCGATCGGAACGTTTTCTTCGCGGTTATCTATATTCTATTTCGTTCGCGACGGTTTTAGTAAAATATACGTTTCAGTGTCATTCGCCGCGGGTAGGCGGACAGGCGGGTGGGTAGGCGCAGAGTGGTTCTCTGTTTCCGATGTATACAATATAATCTTCCGCGTCAAGCCGAGAGAGAGGTTATATCTACTCCTAAAACGTCTTCTGCGAGCTATCACTTTATACTCGGCTGTGCTGCGATTTATAGCCGACCACTCACGACGACGACGACGGGACGGTGAAACTTTTTGAAAAGTCACTTTTAAATCTATGTAATAATATAACGACCGCCAAGCGCTATAATAATATATCACCGAAACCGAAATGGTTTTATGTAAATTAATGCGTTTTTTCCTCCGATCGCTGCGCCGCGGTGATCACGCCGCCGTTTCGTTTCGTTTCGTTTTTTTTTATCGTATAGGTAGAGTTTTTGTTTTTAAATTTGCTCGTTCGATTCGGTATAGAAGGGAGAGAAGAATAGCAGCAGTCGTCGATGGATAATATGTCGAGAAACGCGCGGGGCCAATTATTGTTTTCGAACGAGTCGTTGCAGGTGTATTGAATTTTATTTTTCTTTCTCCGTCGAAAAATTTCAAGCATTGAATTTTATTTTTCTTTCTCCGTCGAAAAATTTCAAGCATTCGTCGGTTACGACATCGTCTGTATTATGCCATAATAATCTTATGCGGTTGATCCTAATTCACACGATTTACGTTTTGTGGGTCCACATATTATTATTGTTCATATTTTGTTAGGTTATAGTTAAGGGGCCTCGCTACTGCCTTCAATTTTAGCTAGAAAGACCTAAAGTATTGACAAAATTAAAGTTAGTTAACGTTGTCCGATTTTGATTCTGAAAAAAAATTTGAACTCACCAGAAAATTGTCCATAGATCCTACGAAGTTCTTTGTAAAAATTAAATTTTATATTATTGTGAACTGTAATTGAAAACTTGAAAATATCAACTTTTTCGAGTCATAATTAAAATTAATATTAATATTAAAAATGAAAAATGTTTCGTACGATCTATAGACATTTTTCTGCTGAATTCAAATATTTTTTCAGTATCAAAATCAGACAACGTTAACTTACTTTAATTTTGTCAAAACAAATGAATGTTTTTGTACAATTCGTGTAGTGAAATTGATATGGTTATCGAGTTATTGGCATGTGCATGCGCATACGAGTGAGGACACCCGAATTTAATTTCACTCCACATTAAATCATTTACAACTAACACATAGATCCCGGTCGACACTGACAAGATTAGAAATTGCCTAAATGTTGCTCCTTAAATAATGATGTTTACGAGGCCCCTTAAGCACGCGCAAGTTTGGCGATTATGTCCGATTCTCAGTAAGTTTAGATATAGTATTATTTCTATTTTTTGATTTAGACGTTTATGGGTTTTATATTTTGGTCCATCTAAGAATGAATAAAATAGTTTCTTATCGATTTCGATTTGTGTATTCGCCAAACATTAAACGTGTGAGGATAGTCTTTTTAGTTTTTTTCTAAACCGGTAATTCTGAGTTGTATCCTTGTATTCTTTTTTGAAATTTCTCCGTAAATATAGCCTCTCGTTTTTCGCTCGACGGTGGGTTTCATAATTTCCCCGGACATTCCAGTTTCCCGATAAAAAGCACTGTTAGTTCCTTAGTGAGTTTCAGTATAGCGTATTTAATATTATTATTTTTGGATTTTCGAAGTGGACGATACAGCTGCGCTTTTCGGTCGACGACGGTCGGTTTCATAATAGTTTCCCCGGACGTTCCTGCGGCAGTCTCCGAATAAAACACTGTTATTTTCACTATCGTATATGGCGATATACCTATATAATATTTTAGATTTATCGCTCGTGTTCGACACGTGTATAGTATACGGTATATTATTATGATGTATACCGCGGCCTAGGACGGTACACTATATTACCAGGGCCGCCGTATTAATATATATATATATATATTTACAATATACTACGCAAACACACACACGCGCACACACACATCTCTTTCGATCGGTCGAAACTGCGATAAGAGAAAAGCATATAACATATGTGCACCGACCGTGAGACAATCGCTGTAACGCGATCCACGTGCGGCACACGAGCCAGCGGGCTCACATCCGCCTTCGGGTTTTGCGTATTCGTCGGTGGCCAGCCGTATAGTATTATGTATATTATAATATACAATGGAGGCCGCCGCCACGATAATAAAGCGTATTATATTGTACGTAGTCGATTCTTCCGGAAAAAATATCGTACAAATATTACGCAGCGAGTGTGCAATATAAGCGTCGCGTATTGTTGTGCTCTCGAGAAAATATTTAAAAAATAAATCCGAACTCCGGCTGATATTATAATAATATAATATGTTGCGCGTATTGTAATATACTCGTCGTGTCGTGGCCGTGTACATATACATCACACTAGCTGTCCCACCCGGCGTTTCCCGAATCAAAGATGAAATAAGTAAGTATGAGTGATATCAGAATATTAGGCACACGAAAAACATCGCAATGGTGGCTTGTGCCAAAGATATTTTGTTTTTTTTTATTCATTTATTTGTAAAAATATGCAGTATACGCGCCATATTCCTACTAATTATATTATAATAGTTATAAGATGTGCAACCATTGACAACCCTAAAGATAAACGCAGAGATTATTCATATTATATTATATCTCATCAAAAATAGCATTTTCAGTTTTTCCAGAATATTTTGCGTATAATATGTATATGTAGGAAAAACTGTTATTGTAACTGATAACTAATAGTTGTAACCAATAGCAACCGTTTATGCACAAAATACAAATTTTCGATTTTCATCACGAATTTCAAAATCCTTGTTTGAGCACCTCTTTAAAATATACTTAAATATACTTTTTTAGGAATCTTCTCAGTGATAAAATCTTTCATTAAAAAAAAAGAAATTAAGACAATCGGTTGAGTAGTTTCCGAGAACATTAGCATCAAAGGTTTTGTCGATATTTACAGGATACTCCGCTTATAAGACTCACGTTGGAACCAGTACAGAGTGAGTCTCTAAGTTCACTTTATGTTTTTGGGTAATGATAATTTCATATTTTCAACTCAAAATATGTTATCGACTGTAGAATTTCATAATGTGCAAATTTTGAAATATTTTACTTCGAGATTTATTCACAAAAATCTTCAAACATTGCCAAATAAATATATTGTATTAATATAATTTTGTGTCGAAGTCTCGGGGAGCCTCTCATAAGATGATGTGGCCTCTTTGGAGGTGCAGTTCACCCCCAGCAACCCCGCCAATTGACTTGGCACTGGAATAATTATTGTACCGCACAAGAATATAGTTGTTTTTCGATTTAATACCACTGCCGAGTGCTCGATAGTTTCGGATATAGATGTTAAATTATTTTTTAGTCACAACATTTTCAAGCATTTCGTTTTTGAAACGGTCCATAACTTTTTAAAACGACAGGTAGCGATAACATTTTTTTTCCAAAAATGTTGTTTTGTAACGATTTTGTAAGATAAATATTTTCAAAAACGTTAGTGTTTTCAGAAATAATGAGTGTCTTACGTTAAATGGATCACCCCGTATTGTATATATATATAACGAAGAGTTGCTGTTAAATTTTAATCTTTAAAGAAATTAATTTAAAATAAAAACAATACGAATAAAGAAAGAATGGCGTCTTTTTGATAAGAAGAGTTCTTAAGACCCTAGTCGGTTTCAATCGAGATTAAACTGTTGGAATCGTGCTTTATATATTTTATATACCTTCCATGTACGATTTATATTCGTCTTTTTCCTATTGTTTATTCTATCATTAAGACGCAGATTTTTTTACGCCTCAATTATTGTTTTGTTTTTTTCTTGGGATATTACGGTTTTTAAAATTATTGTATAATCTCACTTTCTAAGATGATATTTCGTTTAATCGATTTCGTGCTACCTGCCGACAGTACTCGTATTATTATTATTTTTTGCCAAGAGTCACTGCAGATTTTAAAGTTTCCATCATAATATTCTTTACTTGCAGGGCAATCTGACGAAATAATTTTAAAGCGTACTGCTGTGCTCAAGTAGTTTTCTTTTAATTTAAAAGTTTGAGAAAAGTTCAATACACCACACAACTTTAACCTCAACTTCTAATTTTTGAGTTTTGGATTACGATTTGTTTGTTATTAACAATAATAACTTATTAAACTAAACGCACAATCGTTTTAAAAGCGTTGACATTTGACATTTAAACATAATAATAGCTTAATAGTATTATATTTAATCTGTTGGCTGCAATAAAGCACGTCTAATTCAAATAATATTATTTTTTAGCTAAGATTATTTTAAACATTAAAAACTTAAACACAATGCGCACATTGCTTAATATTATACTATTTATGTTTTGTCGGCATTATTAAGAAGTCGTCGTTTGTAAACGACTAAATAAAAAATAGAACGATTATAAAACTATAGACCGAAAAAATACGACGAAACCGACGAAACTCGACGAATTCGTTTGAAGATTTTTAACGGCGAAACCGTCGTCGTCCTACGCGCTCGTCGGAATATTGTTTAACTATGATTTTATATGTGTAATCATAATAATAATATTATTACGCCTGTAACGATTTTTTTTACGACGTAATGAGTAATTATTAAAAATTTCGTAAAAAAAAAATTGTAATGTGTTTCGCCATTTGTTCGCACAAAGTCTGTCTTGTCTGTCTGTCCGTTTGTACGCGTATAATATATTGTATAATATTATGACGATTTTTTTCCCCGCATTATTATTTGGCGAGCATTCCGCCGCGCTATTTTGGGTCATTTCGGTTGACGATAAATTTATTTTTTTTTCAAACATTCTATCCAGTTCGCAGCCGCGGTCTCTCCGCGCTGGCCGTGTTTTACGATCCACCCCGTCGTTTTTTTTTTTTTTTTGGCCGCAATCCGTGTCATTTTAATCACTTGAATTGTTCGCCGCAGTTGATTTAGAGAATTTCGCGCGCTCCACCCCTTTGCGTCCGGTTTTTTACTTTCTGAGACCGTTTTTCATTCCTTTTAATTAAAAAAAACAACCATAAAATATACGAGCGGGCGAGGGTCTCGTGACTTCTGTGACATTTGTTTGTGCTAAACAACAATAATTGATACCCGTTAATCCCGCTTTAATCGATCCTACGCGTCTACGCCAAGTACAAGTACATTTTAGCTAATAATTATAATAATATATTATTATTATACGGTTTTTTTTTTTTTTTTTAGCGCGTTGGACAATTATAAATACAGATTAATAATATTATTACAGTATTGTCGAAAATATTACAGTATGACCACTGTACAAATGTGTAACCTAAACAAATTGCAGATATCATAAAATTAACGATTTACAACTATAGGTATAACTACAGCTATATTAAACGAAGACAAGTGAACTTAAAAATATAATATTTATTTAAGAATAATATAATGGGCCCCACTGATCACAATGTCATGATTCGTGTGGAGACTCGAGGGTTCTAAAAATACATTAAAATATGTAATTATAATATGTTGAGTCTCAACATTACAAGGAAAAAACATAACAATATTGTAGAATTAAAATATATACCTAGTTGCTAAACTAAACTATTATAAGACTAAAATAATTAAAATAAAACATTAGCAAAACATTCATATAATTGTTTTGTACAAACAACGGGTTAACATTTATTATTTTTAAATATTTAAATTTTTCGTTCGGTGGGTAGCCAAATTTAAATATTGTTCTTGAAAGTCTTAAGCGAATTACAAGTACAAGGGTAGGTAGCGTTTATATATTTTCGGACCTATGTTTAAGAAAGCGAATCGAGTTAGTTTTCTATGTATATGAGATGTAACATTGATTTTGATTAAATTATTCATGTTTTGCAGGTACTTGAAAAGCTTTGTAAAATATTGTTTAATGTTATAACATTATATTATTAAATTTTATAGAATTTCCTGGTTGTACATTTTCGAATATAATAATTCTTAAAATTGTAATTGAATTTTTCTCAATGGGTCAATAATATTGTTGTGATATAATCACCTCCCCCCGAGGCCCGTATATACAGGAAATATTTTAATTAATCTTAGATTATACAGTGTTGGATTTACAAAAACCATCATTGATTTTCTAATTTTCTTATAATCTAAAATATCAACTATATTTTTAAATAAGTGCATCATCATTGTGCATTAATTTATTTAATCGTTCCATTTAGTACAAAGTTTGTAGTAGGTAGGTATATATATTGCATTTTTTTTTCTTAAGCACAGCAAATTAGAATGTTTTTCTATTGAAACAATGCCGATATACAATACGCAGTAATCAAACTATTAGGTCGTATTTACTGAAAATGTTGATACACGCACAACACTCTTAGTTTGAGTTGATGAATTTAAAATAAACTAGCACGAGTCACGACTGTATAATATGTATAACGAGTTTAAAAGCTGGCTACTTGTTAAAATATATAATTAATGTAAAACATAACAAAACAAATGAAAAAGCGACTTGTAGGTGTACTTGTGCTATGGGTACCTCTGAGAATTTAATAAAGTAACGGTGTCAACAAATTATGAAAATTCATCAAAAGATTTTAAAAAGCAGACTTCAATTTTTCCGTCTATTGTTTACAGCATTATACTATACAACCACATTCATACATAATTTTTTTTGTCTTAATTGGTGGAATAATTTTTTTTTGTACAATTAAATCCTTCAGTATTTTTAACTCCTAAGAAATCCCCTTAGGTCTTTTAGAAATACAAAATATATTCAGCCATCTTTCTTTCTCTCTCTCTCTCTCTCTCTCTCTCTATTTAAGGTGTGTATATTATTATGTATATTATAATATATGCATATTATATAAATATAAAATCACATACGATTTTAACTTTTAAAATTTATCAACTAAATAGGTCATATATTACCTATACCCATTAACATAATATATTAGTGTTGGCCAACGATATAATTTTTAATATCGATATTGTATCGCGATATCAAAATATCGATATTTTCGAATATTTTAAAATATTTATATTTTGTAATACCTTGATAGGTAGTATTAAATTAATTCATAAATAAACATTTTTAATGTTTGGTTTAAACTACTAATTGCAACAAAATCCCTGACATCGGTTTTTTCTTTTGGCCTTTATTTAAAATTTAAAATTCCTATTGTACCAAGACATTTTTATTAGTAGTTGTCACTGTTGTCGAATAGTTTGATTTCTTACTTTAGTTTACCGTTGTTTTGTTTACAATTTTGACGTAATAATAATATAATATCGTGTATAATTAGTCATAGTATAATCGCCCTATGTACTTCTGGGCCCGTTTTATTCACTTATTTATTATTATTATTTGAATAAACATTATTATCATATGTTTTAAAATATTGTATACAATCACCGATGATGATTTATTTCTCTCTCAATACGTAGGTAATTCATAAACCTATTTTATAATAATGCGATGGTGTTTATTTGTCTGTACGGTGCATTTAGTTTTTGCAATATCGATTTGTATAGTTTTGAATTATTAAAACAAACACGTCCAATGTGCGTATTGTGTCACAACGTATTATTATTGATAATTTATGTTATATACATAATATTTCATATTTTCATCGTTGCTTTTAAATTTTAATAACATAACAATAAATAATAATATACAGCCTAGCTATAACACTTAAACATATAACTGAACAAAAGTTTAATAACGCATTGCACGATAATAATAATAATGATATGTCTAAATGGATAATGGACATTTTGGGGGGCGGCTGAATCGACAAATCCGTTTATGACGCTTTTCCATCGCGATTGACTATAACACTTTGCACGCCAGTCAAATTATATTTCCTATACGATTATTATTATTTTCATGATAAAATCAGTCGGACAATGATATTATAATAATATCATACGAGGCGAATCTTTTATAATATTGCGCAGTGTTGTTTTCTGGGTGCACGCTCAACCCCTTTTTTTTCAACGATGCATTTATTAAAAATCTGATTTTTAGAATTTTTAATTATTACTCTTAAAGAATGTTGTGTTTTCAAATGATTGAGTTTTTTTGTATTACCTACTTAAGAAGTATCTTGTATGAAGATACAAACAACTGTTTTTCAAATGAGAACCCACCACTGTATAAATATTATTTAGTGGATAATTTTTCTGAAAATGTTGATGTAATTATTAGTACTTATAGCTGGTAATTCAAAATTCGAATGAGTAGACTTCAAGTTCCATAACTGTGTGTATTAAGGACTATAGGTTTATATGGTAATTGGTTTGTAAGATTTGGGAGCTTTATGGACAATTTTAGTTAATAGTATAATTATCTATTATGTTTAGTTTTTTTTTTAAATGGTCCAAGTATAATAATAATGATACTTTATACACAATATTATTTATGTCTTATAATTTTGTAAAACCGCTTTTAAGGACTATATAATTATTAATTCAGTGGCGCCCAAAACATATTTTTCGGGTGTAGCAAGACATAATTTTACCCACCCACCCCTTCCAAAACTCAAAATTGAATGGTCTATTTTTGGTTACACTAACTGTTAATATTAATTTACCAAGGAATAGGTATCATCAGAGTTGGAAGTGGTTTGAGCTATTTATAAGAAAGCGATTTGATGACTGAATTTAATCATAAAAGTGACCAAAAAGTGACATAATATATGAGCATTTTTTCTAAGAACTTTCTGTTATCAAATATTTTTCTTTGAATATTGTTATTCCCTTATTTTCAACGTGTAGCGACTGCTACACCTAGTAGGGTTGGGCGCAACTGATTATTATCCTTAGTATCAACATATCAGTCGGACAATAATATTATAATATCATACGAGGTGAATCTTTTATACTGCGCAGTTGTTTTCTAGGTAAACGCGTATGTGTAAATATTTTTGCTATCATTAATATTATATTGAAGTCGCGACAAAATATTCACTCGGCAGTATATTATTATTATGACATCGCGGAAGAAAAATATTAATATGTTTTTTTTTTTTTTATTGTTAATGTTGTGTTGTCGTATAATGACTTCAGATTATGTGGAAAAAAAATGTATATACAAACATAAATTTTCAAAAACACATTATAGTTTACCACGAGAAAATGGCTGGTATAATCAGCAGCAGTGCCCGCAGTCGTGTGCTTTTAAAAACTACTCCGCCGCCGCCGCCGCCGTCTGGTCGAACTGTCATCGCGATTCGATAGTCCACAACGATTTGTGTCTTTCGTTTCGCATCCATCCATCCAATGGCTGTCATAACTGTCGTTACTATATTGAATATTAATATTATTTTATTTAGTTTAAGTCTTCTATATCGATTTATTATTAATGCGTACATTATATTATTATTATTATTGCGATGACGTGTTTTGTACATGTTTTTTTTTTTTATCATACCGATTCGAAAAGGCTCAGTGATCGAACAGAATTATTTAGCTCTGGTATCGAGCACAACGCGCCCGACATAATATTATTTTTAAATTTTTTTTTTATTGAGATTTTAATTTAAAAATAATCATATCTCATCCACACTCACATAACATAATCAAATCGACATACACAAGAAAGGTCATTGATAAAGCTCCCACGTCCAAATTGGTAGCCTTTATTGCAGTATACAATTAAGTGTACTTTTGATTATATTATACGCAGTGTTGAGACCAGATAAGTAAAAAATTATCTAGATACGGATTAAAGGTTATTGCTCTAAGATTATCTAGATTCAAAAAACATAACATGTATTTTAATTATCTTAGACGAGATAAAATACAAACAAAGTTTATCTAGCTAAAAAAAAAAGACGAACATTTAAATATTTAAAATAATTTTATTTAACCAACAATTAAATTTATATTTTACTATTGGGAATTAATATAATATCTACCAATGATTAAAATCTTAAGATTAGTTATACAGATTTTTTAAGCATAACATAAATAATGACTATTTATAGAGTGGTAATTAATTTTTTCCTCTTATAAACTATCTAATTCTATAATATTATGACGTTCGTAGATTATTTTTGTTGATCCCTTTTTATTATATTTTACATTATGACTATTTGAAATTTATAAAATTAACTCCGTAGACCATAATATTGACTTGCATGCACACAGGGCTCTCTCAAAAAAATACTTATATATCTAGATAATTACTAAAAAGATAACGATTTTTTTATCTTAGATAACCCTTAGATACCTATCCAAAATGTGATCTAGATAAGATAAAAGATAAATAAATATTATCTAGATGAAATATCTAGATAAGAGTTAACACTGATTTATATGTATATTGTCAGCTGAAATAGCAGCGATAAAGGAAAAGTTGATACCCGAGATTGATTTTTTTTTATTTTCAGTTGATTTCGTTGCTGGTTTAGTGACGGGATATATGAGTTAGGGCAGTCCAAGGAGTAGTCGATGAAAATCACAGTACGCCCCTCCTGCACAGTTTTGAAGAGGCCAATATGTCGTTGAGACCAAATCTGTATGTGTGGTGTGGCAAGAGATTGTGCCCAGTGCCGCACTGTTGTGACGAGTTATCTGAATAAAAATGTAAATCTTTTTATCTTATCCAGGTAAAAAAAAATGCTCACCATCTTCCTATCTTATCTAGATAAATAAAACTTTTGTCTGATTACAATGAATTGCGTCTATAATTAATTAAACAATACAATTAATACAGTTCAGATAATTTAAAATGTACAATATATTATGCAGAATATGTATTAAACATTCTTTTTTCTTATTCAAATATTTGAATTTAATCTATATTGTATTTTAATAATCAAAAATATAAGTCAATAAGTAGGTATGTGTAAACATTGTAATTTAATTTATAAAGATTTTAAAAACCTAAGAACTATAGGCATATAATTATCCGTTTTTTTAACTAGATAAAAACGAGACTATCTTATAGCTTTTATCTAGATAATTTATTTTATCTGTTATCTTATCTAGATAATATTAAGTTATCTGTGCACAACACTGCATTCGGTTATTATCACATGACTTATTTTTTGTTACTAAAACCCAAGGCTGGGCAAGTATTAATGATATTTTTTAACTCAGTTAAGTTAAGTAAAGCATTTTTTTTTCAATTAAATTAAAAGTTAAATTAATAGAAAATTTTAAAACATCAATCAAGTTTAAACTAAGTTAACAAATATTATTAACTTAACTTAAATTAATAAATTAAGTTAATAAAAAGAAAAAAAGAATATTAATTATTATGTTATGCAACCCATATTATATGACCTATACATAAAAATTAAAACTAATGACATTTTAGTTTTAATTAATAAAAATACATACAACATTCTTTGTAAATACACCTTTTTTTCCTAATAATATTTTCTATATTCTATGAACTTATAAATTATATAGTTATTATTTTTCTGAAAATTCAAACTAACTTAATTGGGAATATTCAAATAAAATAAGTTAATTTTAAGTTAACGTAGATACAAACGAGTTAAGTTAAAGTTAAGTTATTTAAAACAGTGAACTAGTAAGTTAAGTTAATAAGTTAAAATTAACTTAACTTTTAGCTTAACTTGTAACTTATTAACTCGTTAATGCCCAGTCTTGCAGTGAAACCCCACGGTCAAGGGCGGAGATGGTCGTCTTAAAAATTGTTCTAGAAGCGTAGTAGACTCTGGAAGGTTATCCCATTCCAGCTTTCACGGTTTCTTATTGTTATTATTATAAGTAATTTTAATTCTGCAGCTTTATAATAATAATAATAATAATAATAATATAATACACAAAACGCGTTGCACTTTCATCGGCTCGTCGGAGCAGAGCATCGACATTATTATTATTATTATTATTATTATTATTATAATGCGTCGCGACAGCTGTCTGCGCACGATATACGCGTCGTCTAAATAATATCGCGATGGCGCACAACATTAATACGCATTTAAATGTTATTCGGCTCGAGATTTAATTTTTGAGCGGATTAAATTAATATACCGTATACCGCACTTTCCTGCAGCTCTCGCACGCGTATAATATTATATACGTCACGCATATTATTATATATTTTAGGCGGATAAAAACGCACGAGTGTGATATTAAAATATTTATTCGCTAAGCGTTCGACGAAAGTCGACGGTTTTCGTGTTTATAAATAACGCGAACGGGCGTGAATATATTTTATATTATCATAAACATATTATTATATTATATTATGCCGCTGAATGTAATTAATAACTATTCTTGATCCGTCACGCGTTTGTTTGCTGACTTTTCGGGAGCGGCAAAAAAAAAAAACTCATAAAAATCGATCGGAGCCCAACGATTTTCGTTTATATAATATAATATATATAAATAATAAATATATAATATCATAAGATTAATTGATTTTAAAAATGTGCATTAAAAAAAGTCCACAAAACAAAACCGCTATATACAGAGTGATTCACCGAGCCCAACCTGATTTTCAGAATTTTTAATTATTATACTTAAAGACTGTTATATTTTCAAATTATTGAGATTTTTTTGTACTACCTACTCAATAAGACGTGTCTTGTATGGAGATACACACTTCTGTTTTAAAAACGAGAACCCTTATTTACTACTGTAAATATTGTATGGCGGATAATTTTTCTGAAAATTTTGATGTACCTGGGTAATTCAAAATTTGAAAGAGTAGTTTTCTAGTTCTGTAACTTTGTGTATTAAGGATTATAGGTACATGGTAATTGGTTTGTAATATTTGGGGGCTATATGGACAACTTTAGTATTTCTCATTTGGAAAACAAAAGATTTTATCTCCACAGAACACTCAGTACAAAATATCACGTTCGTGAAGTTGGCCCACCTAAGTAAAGCAAATTTTTTTAAATTCGTGCCATTATTTTTAAAGTTATTTGCAAGTAATTGCAAGTCCAAACTTTCACGGTCAAATCAAAAATCAAAAATTTGTTCCAACTTCACGTAGCCCACCCAAGTTGTCATAGAACTTCGAAACAGGTGTCATATGAAAGCTTATGATTATCAAATATTTGCAAGTCAGTTTTTAGAATTTGCAGTTACCCTAGCGGCCCGTATGAGCCCGTTCCAAAGTTATAAAGTTAATTATACATAAAATAATCAGTAGAAGTTAATTTTTTTTCAAAATCGGTGGGCCAACTTTGTAACTTTGAAAGCTGTAAGAGGGTTACTTATAAGTTTTCATTTGATACCCGTTTAGAAGTTCTAGGACAACTTGGGTGGGCTACGTGAAGTTGGCCTAACTTTTTGAGTTTTGGTTTTACGGTGGAAGTTTGGACTTGCAAATAATTTGAAAAATAATGTAACGAATTTTAAAAGAATTGCTGTACTTAGGTGGGCCAACTTTACGAACGTCAAAAAATCCAAGAATTTGAATAAATAGGCTTTAAGTATATTTAAATATTTCAAAATTTGAATACATATTTTTTTATTAAATCTAAAAACGGTGTGTGCGTGCTTGGTGGCGAATCACTCTGTATATTATAGTCAGCCTTGCCGTCCGATATTATAATATAATAATATGATAATATTTTTATGCGACGTCGTAAGCGTGCGATATTATGATAATATTATTATAATATAGACTCGTCCCGGGGAAATGGAAGCGGCTAAAAAAAAAAAAAATGACAATAAATCATTTTTAATCACGAGGATAACTTATCCTCCGGTCGTTTTGGGCGGGCTAGGAAAGTGCAGTGCGGCCGAGTCGGATTCGCGTCATCTAAAAAACGTCTCAAATCGCCGTACTCGCGTAGTCCTTTCGGCATTAATACCAAATCGTTGTGCGGTCGTCTTTCTCGGGCGTACGGTATTTATTAATAATAATTATTGTCGTCACTCAAAATATCTGTAGGCATTACTTACTTTGCAATGGCACAATCAATAATTCAATACTGCTTAATAGCTTGGGGTGGTTGCAATGACAGTTTAAAAAACAAGCTGTTAATTAGACAAAAGTGCTTAAAAAAAATAATTTTAAACAAACCAAAAACCTTTCCTTCGTGTAACTTATTTAAATTACTAAGAGTACTCGATATAGACAATTTATATAAAAAACAGGCAATATATTTTATTTTCAAAAATAATTTGTTCAATATCAATAATAAAGTGTATAACTTCAGAAAAAAAAATATTGAAATACCTTCTGTTAATACCAAAAAAGCATCATTGTCTTTCTTACAGATTGGATTAAGGTCCCTAAATACAATTCCAAAGGAGTTACTAGTTTGCTATAATTATACAAATTTTAAATTAAAATTAAAAAACTGGTTCGACAATAATCTATAATTAACTAAAATGTGATTTTTTCTTTATTATACTTTTACCATGTACAAATTTCTTATTTTATTCAACTATTTTAAGCTGAACTATTTGGTTCTTTTTTTTTTCTTCTCTTACTGTCATTATTTTTTATTATTATCAATTATCCACTTTGTTCAGCTCTGAATAATAAGTACTCTTACTCTACGACACGATGTTCTTCCTCAGTGTAGAGTAACTTCTAGTAATATTACTCACATATTGTACCTATACTATTATATTTTTTTGATTACTAGAAATAAAAAAAAATAAAAATATTATATTATTATTATTATTTAGTTGTAAATAGGGTGTTTATGGGTTTTTCGAACTCGAAATCGAATACATATCTTATGTTTTCGAGTTACGAATACGGTATTTTTTAAGGACGACAATATTATTCCTATCCAAGGCTGGTCATTGACGAGTTAAATATAGTTAAGTTACCTAGTATTATAACTGAGTTACATGACGAGTTAATTTTTTTCCCATGTTATGCAGTACCTAGGTAACTTATGAGTTACTTCATTTTATTATTACGTTAAGTTAATTGTTTCCAAAAACCGCAGATTTAAAATATTATAATTTAGTTTGAAGCAGAAGTAAACAAATACAATATAAAACCAATTTAATTGTTTTGTTGGATTTTATTATTGATTTAAGTATTAGTAAGTATATAAGTACTTATAGCAATTTTTTTCAACACATTCATTTATTTGAAACTGTAAGACAGTGAGACCTTTATTAAATTACCATGTTATTTGTTTGCTTTTAAAAAGGTATAATAATTATTAAGTTTATGTACAACAAAAAAAGTCGCAAGTCTTACGATAAAAGTCAGAAATTATTTTTTCGGTCAACATCGAAAGTTTCACCACCACCTCCACCAATTGAAACAGTGTAAAAAAAAAGAGTGCACCAAAGTTAACCCATTTTACGGTACTGAAAAGGGTTAACTTTTTAAACTTTTTTCAATACGATATTATAATACAGAGTACCTGGCTCGACGAACTATTGCTTTGGATGAATGTGAGCAATAAGCGTGGTTTTAAATTGTCGTGATTTATAATATTAATACAATAATTATTCTTTCAAACATATTCCATCTAAATGCGCTACATTTCTGTGCTTAAGTCGGCAAAGTTTTCACTCATATTTTTAGGATTTCTACCTGCAACCTTGGTCAATCTTCTATTAAGCCTACATAATACCTGTATGGGTCACTATTACTAGGTCGTAAACGATTGAGAACACTTAGGTTTCCTAATAGGCAGAATACCTGAAATATGAATACGTCGTTGCTTACAGCGTTATAGTCTCAAACCTGTACAAGATCAAAGGTGGCATTAACTATAGGTAGTTAAAAAGTTAAAGTTAAGTTAACTTTCTAATCAACTTAAGAACTTAACTAGTTTAATTGGAAGTAGAAATAACTTGGCTTTTGATTTAGATAATTTAAAAACAATCCATTAATAGTTTAAAATGTTTTGTTTTATGGTTTTTCACGCAAATATTTATATAAGAATAAAAGTAATCCAATACTAAAATAATAAATAATACAAACGTTTATATTATTTTATTTTTTTCATATTATATTATTTTATTTAAATTATAAATTAAAAATTTTATTGTGTTAATTTAATATGGCCTTACATTGTTATTTGGTGTAAATAATATATTTAATATTTGTTTAATTATTAATAATTGAGATGTGTATAGTTTAAATAAATATTTAATAAATAATAATCATGTCAAGTAAAATATGTATATACACTGTAGATTATTAGAAATTAGAAAGAATGCTGTAACTCATTCACATACTTTTTAAAAAAAGTAGTCTAACTTTTTTTAAGCTTCTAACTTATCGATCCCGTATTTCTTAACTAGACTTAATTATAGAATTTTATTATTTTCATTAACTCGCCCATCTTTGTACAAGCGAATATGATTAAGACTCGTGTAATGTGGGTCGCGTTACTTATAATAATATTATATAGTTATGACTGAATTATTATTGTCAGCGATAACGGACGCTCATCTCCGAGTCGCGTCTACTCGCCTAGACCAAAATATTGTAATTATTCTCAGACAAACCTTTTTTCAAACTGATAGTAGAGTTAATATTAATTTATTCCATAAATAACTTTTAACAAGTATAAATTAAATAATTATGATTTGTTAACTGTTGATGTTCTAACTTATCGACCTCGTGTTATCTTAACTCGACTTAGCTCGAGTTTTATTATTTTCATCAACTCGTCCACCATCGTACAAGAATATGATTAAGGCGCCCGGTGCCAATGCCATTCTGTCTTCAAAAACACACTTTACGGGAATAATGATCCCGACTCGTAGAATCAATCAAATTTGATTTTTTTTTTTTTAACTGATAGAGGGAAATATTCTTCAGCCCACATCGATCTTAGTTTTATAATATTTTAATCTCAAACTTTTAAAAAAGTCTTTAAAAAAATACAATTTTAAGCTTTTTTTACAAATTATTTTTTATTATTATTCAAAATAAAGTAAAAAATCTGAGTTCGACGCGGGCTGTAGAATATTGTTGTGTATCAATAAAAAAAAAAAATTATCCGAAAATATTCAATCGACAATGAGTTATCCATATTCCGATAAAGTCATTTACGTCAGTCGACATGGGCAACTATAATAATTCGTCTTTTGTTAAGTCTATGACAGTGCCTGCGAGTGCGTTCGCATCGTTCATATATCTTTCATATAGAGATGGTTCTCTCACACTAATAACCATTTACACCATAACACATTGACAAGATCGTGCGACGCCGAAACAATATGTGAATAAGGTTGCCAATAATTTGCTCCTTAATAAATAGCCGGCACCGACGGCCTTAAGACTCGTGTAATGTGGGTCGTTGGCTACAATGATAATATAGTCAAGACTGAATTATTATTGTCGTCAACGAGAACTGACGCTCATCTCCGAGTCGCGTCTACTCGCCTAGACCAAACTATAATTTATTGTTCTCAGACAAACCTGCACTGTCCGCCGCAGCCTTCGAAATTCGTGGTTTAATGTTAAAGTCATATAATATGTTTCGTGTGATTGACTGGGCGGTAAAGCAAAAAGGAACAAGACACGTTTCGTCTTTTGATAAAATATGACGTATTGTTATATTATTATTTTCGTCGACATCAATAAACTTGCTCGCAACTACAACGAGTGTCGCGTGTCGAGTGAAGCCCGCGACGTGCGCAATCGATAAAATATATAATATTACGCGTGTGTTCAATCGTGCACATTCGCGGTATAAACCAGGGCGAACTACCTAAATACACTCTTACCTAAACCCGTGTTTTTTCTCCGTCCGTCCCGACAATCAATCGGGACGCCATTAAAATAATATTATAAATTACTACGACATAATATTTTTGGTTTGTTTATAGTCATTTTTGGCGGCGTCGTATACGATTGCGCGATTCGGCGGTCCTTACATCGGTGCACAGGTATACATTTTTAGGCGTACGATCGCGAGCGCTTTACTATATTATTATTATTTATACTCTCATGCGACGTTGCCAAATATACCTATAAGACGTACACAGTAAATAATATATCTACACATAAATTAAAAAACACATAAACGTAGACGTATGGAAATATTCTATTAGGTAGTATATTGAGTGAAGAGCTATCACTACTTTTTAAAATTGAAATTTTCGATTTTGAAATCGGCGTTATTGAAACGACGAATCAAGTTTTACCAGCTGTCCACATTTGAGCACAGATTTTCCGCTCGGTGGTGCAAAGAAAGTCAAATCAAATAATATATTTTGAAAAATTAAAACGCCAGAAAATGTACTCAAGTACTTGCCAATAGTTGGAAATAGCTGGTAATCTATGTGGGATATAGGTACGATTTATTTTATACGCTTTCTTGGATTATTTATTTTTATCAATGTATAACGATATTTTTTTTCAATAATAATAAGTACTTACCTACTTATTTTTGTTTATAACGTAGGCTGAGTGTGAATCTATAATGTCTATCCATTATTGATATTATAATTTTTTTTAAAGTTAATATAACATTCTCGTAAAGTTTTTATTAAATGTATTTCGATACTTTCTGAATGGGTAGGTATTTGAACATTAAAAATAACTGTGAAATAACTAAAATTTGTCATAAATAAATTTGGCACCGTTGCTTCCAATTTCGAGCTCAGTCGTACGCCTTTGAAGAGTTAAAATCGTGTTCTTTGTTATGACGGCACAATGTGCGCAATCATATTATACTTACCCAAAAAGGTAAGACTCATCGTACTCCACCGATTATTTGTCACACTCTTATTTTTTTGTATCGTTTTTGTAAATAATAATTAAGAACGAGATGATCTAAAAAGATGAGAAAAAATAGAAGGTTTAGATCCCTGGATTACCAAAATTTTTTATTCTACTCCCGACTTTGTAAATTAAAAAAAAATCTCCCCCCCCAGCTTAATTAGAGTATAGAAACCTTTTTTTTTTAGTGAGCTGTACAAACACTGAGAGTTTAGACTCTAGTTTCCGAATACGATTTCATAAAATATATTTTTAAGTAAAATCAATTGAACGAGAAATTTGAGATTGTTTTTTTCAGGTACCTATAATCCGCCAATCAGCGGAGATCTTTTTTTCATCATAGCTGATGAATATTCCCCCACGCAGCGTCTAAATTCACTCGGTTGGGGGGGGGGGGGTAGAATTCCCCCGGTTGGGAACCACTGCGCATGTTTAGAAACCCGGAGCAGCCGAATATTGTGGGGCTCGGAGAGGAGTGTGCTTTTCCTCGCTATATTATAGTTTTCTTGCGTGCTATAAAACACCATAATATAATTGTATAATATATTATATTATGACGTATACAATATTATATCGAACGAATTTGCATACGACGTGTGTTACATATTGTTATTATTATTTTACCCGTCGAAGGATATAGCTCAGTGCGATGCGCGTGTTTTAATAACAAAATATTATCGTATACAAGTGCAGCGGCGACCATCGTCGGCTGGTCCCGAGCTCCGCCAAGGTCTCGTATCCTCCCTCTGCCGTTTGTAATAATAATAATAATAATAATATTACCAAACTATAGTTACCAAACTTTAACAATTTTTCACCGCTCTTCGCGGTCCGGACCGCGTGAATTTGATATGCCGCCAAAAAGTGAAACGCCGACGCCGAAATCGCTTTTGTTTGTACGCTCTCGCACACACTGACACACACACATTATATTATTATATATATTACACAAATATACTATTATAATAATAATAATAATATTATGCGCGCAGCTATTATTACAAACAATCGTTTAGATTTCGCAATTAGCTCGGTCCGACGGTTTTCAATTAGTTTCGTGATTCGACGATAAGACTGCTGGTATAATTAATTGATAGTGTTCGCTGCAGCAGCAGCAGCAGCAGTAGTTCAGAGTATATATTGTTATATGTATAATACGCACAGACCACAGTCGGGAAACGATTTAAAATATAATTCCGACCGACCGACAGTGCTGCGGCGGCTCAGTATGTATCGCGCTCGAGTATTATATACCGCGAGTGGTACCAGCTAGTCTCGCGTATACCGTCACCGCGGTATAGACGGTAATTTTATCAATTATTATTTATGCGAATAATAGACGCACGAAAACAACGCCGTTTTCAGCTGAAAATGCGAACTTTATAATATATATAATATCATAATATTTGCACGGCATTAATTACTAATATTATTATAATAATAATTATAGTACGACGTAGATCCGGAAGAAACTCGAATTCGTATCTTCTTTTTTTTTGTTTTGTTTTCTTTACTATCGGGTCGACTGCCGACGAATATTAACTAGAAGTACACATTTTAATTATTGCAACAATTATTATTATTGTAATTAATATTTTGGTTTGCCTATAATTCCACGACGAGACATTGTGTTTAGACATATTATAATAAGGTCAATAATTATTGTACCAAATATAATACATTATTATCATACGATTTTGCACGAAATTAAATTATAATTTGAAAAATTTATTTATTTTGGGGAAATGTTAATATTTTCAACAGGGCTGTGATTTTCATTGTTTTCCAAAACTATAAGTACGCGATGCTCGTTTTATAACATAAACGTTTCGTGCATTTTCGAATCAGAAAATGAAGTTTTTATTTTGCATTGTTTTTAAAACGATTTTCAATTTTTAGGTCATTTCAAAATCATTTTAGGAGTTTTGGGCCATTTAACACTAAAATCCAGGTTGTTACAATATTGTATTTCAAGATTTTTGTTGAAAAAAACCACTTTATAACGTGCTAAGAAGGATTTTACCCAATCGAATATTATTCATTGTAATTTTTCGAAACTGATCCGAACAACGTAAAAATCGAGATTACGAATGGCGACGGAAAATAAATGAGAATAATTATTTTTTTAGATTGTAAGTCCAATTATTATAGAAGATGAGATATTGTAAGCCTTTTATTAAATTGAAATAAGAAATTTTTTTTTGGTTTAAAATAAAAAAATTTAAGTGCTTCTTACAGGTAAATACCTACATTAGGTATTTAACATTTTGAGGGCATAAAATCATTTTTTTTAGTGCATTTTCGACTTTTTTTTTAGGTCATCAAATTCCCAGCTCTAATTATTAGCGTATATTATCATATTGTATAGACACAATTTCGCATATTAACTTTATTAGTGTATCTTTTTATTTTGTACATTTTATAGTTTATGTTACAGTGTATGTATTGTATTTTATTTTTCTGCACCCAAACAAAAAGTTCGCATTGAAAACATAGAAAGTGAAATATTTATTCATGTGGATTATTATTCAAATTAATACACGACCAAAACTCATCCCCTGTGACACTTATTTACCTTTTTTATTTCCAAAATATGCATATTACTACGACAAAATATTACGGCAATATTGTTTGTTTCAACAATTAAATTTTAACAGTATCCAGTAACATAATTTATGTACATTATTCATTGTCTACTAACTGTTTGACGATACCGTTATGTGGGTCAGAATAATTATATTACGGAAAACTGAAATAAATCCAAGTAAATATTTTACGAGTTAATATTATATGTGCACAGTGTGGGGTTGATGAACATGTTTGGGGTATAGTCGTAAATAGAGCTGGGACTTAAACGACCTAAAAAAAAACCTAAAAAATAATGTCTTCAAGCCCTAAAAGTTCTGAATAATAAACTAAAAAAATGCACTAAAATATTTTTTTTATTCTTAATAATTTCGGTGTTAATGATAATTGATAAATTATTAAATAACTTTTAAAGGACTGTAAAAAAGTTTTGCAGACACATAACCGATCATTTTGAACTTCATTAATCTAAAAAAACAATGATTTCCATACAGTTTAAAATTATTTTTAATAATTTAATACGAACACCTACTTTATAGTTTGTTAAATTTATATTAAAACCATGCAAAAATCTTAAATTTCCAATTCAAAAAGTTAAAAAAAGCACTAAGGGATGAAAAAAATGACCTTACAATTTAAAATTGTCGAAAAATCCAAAATAAAAACTTTTTATTATGAATCAAAAATACACTTTTAACTTCCGAAAAAAATGCAAAGTGCATCGAAATTCCAACCTTAGCCGTGCAAATATATTGTAGCACCAAGTATAGGTGTAGGACGTAGGTACTAAATATATAATAAAATATTATTATTGTATAACGATATTCTTGATTGTTTATACCGAATTCGTTAATATGTTTTCATTTTTAAAAATGATGACGTATAATATAAAATATTATCAATTATTATCTTTATTTTCTTGTATTGTGGCGAGTTAAAATAATAAGATAGAGAACAAATATATGGCATGTTAGCTTTACCTAGGTAAAAAAAAAAACAAAATCAAATCAACAGTGACTGACTGATTAGTGATTTATAACAGTAAGTTCTGGGTGATATATAATAATACAGTGGTCGAAAAATAATATTATATGGTGTGCTATTTGTGGTGACGTAATATATAGACTTAAGTGATATAAACAGAAGGGCACCACTTTTTTTTCGAAACATACAAAGTATATAATGGGGAACAGCTTTATTGTGGCAAAAGCGTTTAACGAGAGTGACACTACAATTTTCCATCGTAAATAATACGTACCTATACATTTAGCTATAATTTTTTCACGTCTTGCTAACGAATAAAATATTCTCATTTTAGTATAATAATATATATTATCTTAGACTAAAACAAATAAACTAATAAGTTCTGAATTCGGAAAAATCTTACAGATCCTAAGAAAATTCTGAAATATCATGCATTCGAGTTGCTAGAGATGTGAACTGTATTTTTATGGAAACTGCAGCAGACATTTTAGTTAATATAGTTAATTATGGCTGTAAATTATATACCACATAATATGTACTTTATACTAATTGAATGTGAATTTTATATTATTGCACCTAATTGTATTGTATCCGTGTCTCTACACAATTTTTTATAAATTTATTGTTTTGTAAATGGAGTTTTTCCGTCAATAAAGATAATAATAATAAAATTATGTAGCCATAAGAAATAATGTGAGCACGAGTGGAGAATATTCTGAATCACTCTATTGTGTTATCTACTTATCTAAGTAACTAATTAGGTAAGTACCTACTTATCTATAATGCCTACTCTGAATCGAAACCGCGAGTTTGTAACCAGCCACGATAATTATACCAGAGTCGGGGGTAGAGCATGTATACGCGATAATGACAATATACTGTGCAGTATAATATATTAATAATAATAATCACGATAATATTGTAATTATTGCGCTGCATTAATGACGATATAGGTACTTGGGTTGTTCGGGCAGATCACCGCGGCGAGTGCGTGTTCACCGTACAAAATGATAATAATAATAATAATAATAATAACTAACGTCTTTGACATAATATTTAGTGCATATTATTGTCCCGCCGCAGTCTCGGCACGGCGGTAATCACGTCGTATTATCGACTGAGCCATTAGCGGTCGTCCCTCGACAGTCTTGAACGACATTATTATAACTCGCAAGGCTTAGATCTAATATAATACATTATTATTACACACAGAACGCGCGATAATAATATTATATCGTACAGGACTCGCGATTCGAGTGGAGAATATTTCGGTGGACCACGTCGCGGACGTCCGGTCTTTGTACGACGACGACGACATTATAATAATAATATTATACATACAGAGCGATTCACCGCCGAGCACTCTGCACTCACCCCCCAACTTTAATAACGCATTTGTTCAAAACCTGATTTTTAGAATTTTTAAATATTTTTATATGCTTAAAGACTATATATTTTCAAATTCTCGAGATTTTTTTGGTATACTTTAATGGGAGTGTCCCGCGGAAATGCAGACTTCTGTTTTTCGAATGAGACTCCCCCCCCCACTTTTTCACTGTAAATTGTTTGACGGATTCATTTAATGAATATTTTCATGTACCCAATTTAAAATTCGAACGAGTAGTTTTCAAGTTATTTAACTTTGCAGTGTATTAAGGATAATTTAAGGATATTGGTAATAATATTGGTCTAGAAGATTTGGGGACTATATATAGTGATTTGGACAATATTAGTAATTAATATATTATCCATCGACATTAATCATTTTTAAAAATCGTCAAACTACATTCAATAAAACAAAATATATTTTATACTTTTAAAAAACCATTTTTAAGGACTATTATTAACATTTCAATAACTGAGAAACTACTAGTTCAAATTTTGAATTAAGTACATCGACATTTTCAAACAATTATCCGCTTAAAAGCTTCCAACGAAATAGGGGGGGGGGGAGTCTCAGTTAGAAAACAAATGTTTGCATCGCCACAGAACACTCAGCATAAAAAAAGTCCAAGAATTTGAAAAAATTGGCTTTGACTATATTCAAAAATTCCAAAAATCACAATTCAAATAAATTTAAAGCTAAAAATGGGATTGAACCGGCTCGGGAAATCACCCTGTATATTACATAACGATTGATAATATAACTTCAGTGCACATAATAATGGTATTGTACGAACTGATTACAGTCGTTAATATACCTATCGCTATAGATGTACAATTATTGTATAGCTTATTCAACGACACTTCTGCGCTGTTATTGGACATCGCTGTGTAATATATTATATTAAGTAAGTTTGCATATTATTATCGTTGTTGTACATTATTGGCGTATAATATTTGATACCGCGGTATCGGTTATCTTATTCCTATATCGGCATCGTGCCGTTTGTCCGTTTCATTCTATATGGATGGCGTGGGGTTATAAGATTATAATTATATTCGGGTAAATAATTATTATATTATATAATGTCGCACCTCTGAGAAAATACTGAATTTATACATTTTGAGTTATGACTATTTGGAAAAAAAATAGCTCTATTGAATGCAAGAACAATATCACCGCGTTCAATATCATTATCCTAATTTTGCCCACCAAAAAGATGTGTTGAATTATTCAATTTTTTAGATAATTTTCAAAGCTACAGAGCCATATATTCACTTTATATGGCAGTACATTTTTTTAATTTTTCGAATTAATCACCAAAGTAAAAATTCGAGACTACCTTATTTCGAGTCGTGGCATTTTCGCGCTAAATAAAAACTAATTTTCGTGTGATATGTTGAGTGGTGTAAATATTTAGTGTTGTGGAGATATTGCATTTCATAATTTGTGATATTGCAGCTGTTATACGAAATACGTCAGTATCTTGTATTTTCAAATAGAAAAGTTTTACCGCCATGTCTCAAAACATGGCAGTCTCGTATTTACTTAAAACATTGTAAAAGGCCACAAGTCTAACTTTTTTGGGTTTAAGAGAGTATTTCATAGTACTCGAAGAAGTCACACTGTAAAGTATGTTTTGCAAGTATTCGAGCTTTTAGTTTCAAACGCTTATAGGGAAAGAGCTCTTTAAAATAGCTTAGATTTAAACTTCAAATCCCACTTTTTCTCAAAACTACAAATTTTGAGTTGTGGTTGTCTGTTTTAGAGCTGGTGCGAATCGTGTACACCCACACACTCGGCGGCTTATTGTTTTGTTTTGTCGTGTGTTATTGCTTTACGATTATTATTATGCATTATAAGCTTTAAAATGAAATCACATGAGAATTCGGCACAACCGTTGAGTAGTTATGCTCAGAATGGCAAAATGGGTAACAATTATTATATTATGAATATAATCAACCGAACGTTGTTGTATATAATATATATTATCATATAAACACGATAAATCAAATATTTTTTGGCCATTTATCCAAATCAAATTACAAAATCTTCCTCGCCGTTTTATTATGTTAATGAAAAATTTGAAACACACTTTTAAAAATCAACCGTTTCGGAATATTTTTGGTCGTACAGCCTTAAAAATTAAAAAATAGTTAAATCGAAAGTAAATCGCGGTAATCATAAAAAAAACGTAATGACGCGTTCCGCCTAGTCTGCGCACGGTATATTGCTCGAATACGATCGTCGTCGTTTCCCCGGCGTGACGTTTAAATCTAAAAAACAAAAAAAAAAAAAAAACAATCGCTCTTGAAATAATTTGTATTTTATACAAACAGACGCAGATTATACATTATAGTGTTTTTCACTCTGCGGAGGGATCCGGGGCGAATGTGTATGGCGAATGACTTAATTTAGTCGTGGTTTTTACACTGCAGCTGCAGCACGATATCGCACTGTACCACTATACTGCAGATGAGTAAACGATGATAATCATAACAAACCACACTTTCAAACGACCAAAACCCTCTTCACTCGTCGTCCGCGTTTGGACCAATTAATCTTTTCGACCGTCAAACGCAAACCGTGCCCCCTCTCGTATATACAGCGTATAATTGACCGCAGTTAAATGGCCGGTCACTTTATACATAGGTGTGTGTGTGTGCGGTATATTATACGGACAGTGTTTTTGGCGGCTCGGTAAATCACTCGTATTTAACGATCAATATAATAATAATAATATGGCCTTTGCAGCCGAGCGGTGGACTAAAAAAGAAAAAATAGAGTAGGTACACTGCAGGTATATAATTATCCTCTCGACTCCTTCATATTATTCAATTATGTATGCCACTGTTGCGGTATTTATTGGTTAATAGTTATTATATCCACATATATATAATATATATCCTAGCAGAACTACCCGGATTCGCCCGTGTGTATTTTTTTTCATATTTAGCTGATCAAGTGCACTTCGTTGCCCATTAAAAAAAAATAATAATGATGTTACGTTGAGGGCAAAATACATACCATAACCTATTTCAACCCTTTACAGCCCGTTTTTAGTATTAAAGTAGCCTATATCCTTTCTCAGTGTCTAAACTATCTATGTACCAAATTTAATTTAAATAGGTTCAATAGTTTCAGAGCCTATTCAATACAAACAAACAATCAAATCTTTCCTCTTTATAATATTGAGTATAGTATAGATAAAATATGTAACCATTGACAACCCTATAAATAAACAGTACATAGCAACCATTTGTAAACAATTATTTCCATCGTAAATCACAAAATCCCTGTATGAGCACCTTACATCACCCCCCTCACCTCACCATTTTGTGAATCTAAGCCATCCAGGGCGTCACTCAAACTTATACACAAAAATGCATTCAAATCGGTCCAGCCGTTTAGGAGGAATTCAGCGTGCGCGAAACATCGTACTAACCTAAGAGGCCATAACTCCGGAAGCACATATCACACTACAGCGTACAAACTTCACAGAAACTATCTACATATCAATCTTAATATGCTCTGAAATTTTTATCGAAATCGGTTCGGTGGATCTTGAGCTATAAAATTTATTCAAAATGTACACTTATTTTTATATATATAGATTATGCGCGTTGGCATTTTTCCTTTTTTTATCGATCTTAATATTAATTCATAATAACGCGACTATCGCAGACGCCGTTATTGTTATGGTTACGCGGTTACTCGATTCCTGGTTAATATACACTCGACTAAAATGTTATATTATAATATGAGAACTATCGTTAGACTATAATGACGCGCGTTGATTAAATTTGTTGATTTATAAAAGTTCAGAATTTACTCGTTTCGTTCGGGTTGTGTCCAAGGAGTGTCGGGGCAGCAGTCGTGTTGACATTCTGTCGATCTTGTTCTCATATCGTTCATAAGACGTGTTTTACCGTGTGATTCGCATATTATACGAGATGATTTTTTAAGCACTCTCAAACATCGCCATGTTTCCCTTTAATAGTACATTTATAAGAATTCTGATTTTTGGAACTTTTGGAATTCATGGTTATACAAAGTTCTATTTTTCAAATGAGAATCCCCATTTTTTTACTTCAAATTATTAAGCGGGCTATTTTTTCGAAAATGTATCTATATAAAAATTCCAATGAGTAGTTTTCGAGTTATTAAAATGTTTATGCCTACCAAGAATAATAATCCTTAAAAATGGTCTTACAAAAATATAACTATATGTAATATTAGATGTAGTATTTATTATACTTGGACCATTGTTATGAATTATTTATAATGACAGATCAATATAGAAGCTAATTTTAAGCCCTCGTACCTACTTAACCCATTATCATAGACATATTAAACACAGAGTTATGTAACTCTAAAACTACTCGTTTGAATTTTGATTTAGATACATCAAAATTCTCAAAAAAATATCCGCTGACTAATTTCACGTGAAAAAGGGTGGTTTTGTTTTTAAAACAGATGTTGGTATTGGTCACAGGATTATCCTTAAATGGTACAAAAAACCTCAAGAATTAAAAAAATCTGCTCTTCGATTGTATTCATTAATTCTAAAAATCAGAATTTGAATACATGCATAATTTAAGCACACAATTAATAGCCTTGTATTGTAGGTTGGTCTTTTGCCACGGAAAATCCGTGCAGGGTAAGTCTGACGTGTGCCCGATTCTCGATCGGTTAATAACTATTGATTATTTCCGTTTCATTGAAGAGCTGGGCTTTCCAATCTACAATATTATATGTTGATCTCTCAATTTGTTTTTGCAGTTTTTTATAAAGTAAGTGCATATAATAGCGCGACGACGTGGGCAGGTACATTACGCACGCGCAGGCGGCTTTGTGGTTTTTATTTTCACTCGACACTCGCGTCTACGCAGCATCGATATTCGTAATAATAATAATAATATATAGTCTTTGTCGTCGCGAACTTTAAGGTCAATTATTATCACTCTGTATAGCGAATATCATCGCCAGCGTTCGCGCGTTAGAATATAGTTTTGACGGAATCGAAGTAAAATGAAAAAAAAAAAAAACACCCCCGCCGCGAAACTTTCGACCGCAAGTCTGCAACTGGCAGAGCTCCCACTCCGCGGCACATCACGGTCATTAATCAATTTCCACAGCAGACTGATTTTTGCGCGACCGCCGTGTAATCAGCGGGGAATACACGGGGATTTGGACCTAAGCGTATAATACTAGCCTAATAAATACCAGCCGACATCAGGCGGCTGCGGGGGTCCTGCTTTGTCCTTCCCTCGGGCCGAAAACGAGAAGAGCCGAATCGTTTAAAATATATACAGTGAAACCTCCACTAACGGACACCTCCCAATAGCGGACGTTTTTTGGGGAACGGGGACATTTTCACTACTTTTCAATAGGAAGACCTCCGAATAACGGACATTATTTTAATAGGTATAGTTTTTTTAAATAATGGTAAATCCCTAATCATTAGGTATCTGAAAATAATACGTATTCACATTCGTATGTATTCTCGTAATAATGTAAATACGATATAACAAACTCTTTATGGGACGATGAGATTACGACAAATTCGGTTATCGGTGAAACGATTATGTGTTATGACAATAGTATGTCAGTATTAATGACGGTTTTCGACGCGATGACTACGTTAAAACGAAAGCAGTTGTCGCTTCTCAAAAAAGTTGACATTTTAGATTACCGTAAAAACAAAAATTACCGTGAAACGTAGGAATTCGTTCACTCGCAAAAATGTATCCCCTCTGAATAACGGACAACATTTTGGTGACCGAGAGTGCCCGCTATTCAGAGGTTTTACTGTATTGCACACGCGGTGGGCGCCGCTCATATGAGACTCGCGCGGACGTGAGACACAGTCGCTTATTAGACTCTCAAAATCTCCGACTATACGTTAGAAAAAAAACGTGGACTCACCACTTCGGTTATAAGACTGAAATTTCGAAAAAAAATCGTAGACTTTTTTGATTAAAATTTAGAAATAAATTGGTTTTTTGAAAAGTTATTCGTGTCGGTTATTATACTTATTACTGGTTTCTATTCACGCCTAATTATATTATGTAAGTACGACACGTTTGATCGGGTTTCGAATTTTTTTTTGCAACTACAGCTGCAGTAGAAGCCGCTTATTAGGAACACGAATAATTATTGATACGATCGCGTTATTGAAACAAAATGTCTCAGGGCGGGTAGGCTGTGTATTAAAAAACATTGCAAATGAATCGGAACAAGGAGATGCGAACAAATTTATATTGCTGAAGACTGAATGTACATGAAGTTGGCCCCCCCCCCCCACTTTGTCCGATCGACTTCAAAATACCGCCAAATAATTGCAAATTAATTGTAAATAATTGCAAATCGAGTTTCGCTAATTGCAAATCATCCAGTTTTGAGTAAACTCAAATTCAAAATTGGGGGGGCCAACTTTATGTAGCCCCCCACTTTGTCCCGATCGACTCCAAAATACTGCCAAATAATTGCAAATAATTGCAAATCGAGTTTCCATAATTGCAAATCATTTTTTATATTTTTTACGAATTTTTCAATTTTTTAGCCAGCCTTCTCCTTACCACTTTGACGGGTTGACTCCAAAATACTGCCAAATAATTGCAAATCGAGTTTCTCTAATTGCAAATCATTTTTTATATTTTTTACGAATTTTTCAACTTATTAGCTAGCCCCATAGGTCCAATGTAACCATACAAACGATTTTTTTACATCAAATGATTGACGTACTTGTTACGCCAATACGCTTTTTCGAAAGAAACTCGATTTGCAATTATTTGGCAGTATTTTGGAGTTGATCGGACAAAGTGGGGGGGGGGGCTGGCTAAAAAATTGAACAATTCGTAAAAATATAAAAAATGATTTGCAATTAGGGAAACTCGATTTGCAATTATTTGGTGGTATTTTGGAGTTTATCGGACAAAGTGGGGGGCTACATGAAGTTGGCCCCCCCAATTTTGAATTTGAGTTTACTAAAAACTGGATAATTTGCAATTAGCGAAACTCGATTTGCAATTATTTAGCGGTATTTTGAAGTCGATCGGACAAAGTGGGGGGGCCAACTTCATGCACATGAAGACTGCGCCATATTTGATGTGTGACGCGTGTGCGGATAAGTCCGTGGTCAATAATTAACGTTGGTAATAATTGCATGGTTCGTATATTATTTTTTATCACATAGAGTTCTCCAAACTTTTTTATATTCGAGAGCCACATGCAAAATATCAACAGTTAGACCGGGCAACAGATTATTTTGCTAAAATTTATTGTTCGTAAAATGATGTTAAGACTTGACCGAAAATGTATAAATAATAATATGGACCTTATTATAGAGATTATAATAATGTTTTTTGAGCAGACGATTCATTTTAAGTAAATTATGATTTAAGTCATCTGTAGTAGGAACACTTGGGTACTTCTTTGGGATTTATGTCCAGTTCAGTGACGTATGCATAACTTTTATAAGGGTGGGGAGGTAGCGTATTCTTTTTATGAACAATTATTATTTATTTATTTTTCGTTGCAGTGGCAATATTAAAAAACACCGGGAAAACGAAAAAATACAAAACTTTTTTTATTTGATTTAACGATTTCCCAAGCATAATATTATATTCACAGATTTTCCGAAAACAAGTAAAAAAAGTCCCGATCGCCGATTTTTGCGTGGATTTTTTATTACGAGATTTATTTAATTATGTTCAAACCACATATAACTACATAATTAATGACCAATTGTTTTAGCAAAAAATATTTTATCGTTCGCTCTTATACTGTAAGCTACCCTGTTGGAAAAAACCAAAAAAAAAAAAAACATTTCACCCGAGTTAAAAAACGATAAGTGTCGTGAAGCGACTGACAATTATTTATCGACGTCTCGTTATAAGGTATTAACGTGCACCATTAAGGTACCTATTACAGACGTGCCGAATAATATATTCACTCGATTCTCGATTGGTCGATTAAGTCGAGTCCAATCAGTTCATTAGACTCTGTGTGTGTGTGTGTGTGTGTGTGCGTGTCTCTATACCGACGATCGCTCCATTTAACATTCGAGTCAATTTGTCGGACACTGTCGGAATTACCGGCGGACGAGTGAAGTGAAGAGATAAACACGAACAATATAGCTGAATTAGCTTTAATTTCTCAAGTGTTTGATTACTCGTCAAATACTTTATACGAATCGTTTTCGCCAGAAACAATTATTGTAAGAGAAATATAAATAGTTTGCTTTTGATTTTACAACATTGTTTTGTACTTTTGACGTCTTATACGGTAGTATAATATTTGTACAACGATTTGTAATATTAAAATCGTTTTGCGGCGGAAATGCTACAATGCCTGCCAGTAACGGAAATAATCGTAATGACGTATGTTCGTTCTTTTACACAAGAGTTCGAAATTTTGCTGAAAAAAGGTAATTTCGATTGAATTATAGACGTTAAAATTAAACTTATCGATCAACTCCAAAATCCGTTAGCTGAACCCTGATTTATAATTTAAATAGCGGAGCACGCGGTATATCTAGCTGCAGGTCCTGCCTATAATTTAAATTAATGGGTATTGCGTGTGAAGATAAAAATCTTCTTCGCCTTTCTACAAATCCTTCCCCCCGACTCTTATATAATATATTAATTTATTCATCTAAATAAAATAGTTCATTATTACAGGTACTTGGATTAAATTTTAGTTTGAAAGTTCACAGAGTTTTAGAATATATTATAATGATTATAATACTGTTTATAGTATAGTTATATTAGCAACAACAAAAAAGCAGAATAATATAATAATAAACAAGAATGAGGTTTTTGAGTAAGGTTTATAGAAAAAATACTGCGTATTAAAAAAATGATCGGATAACATTTAGTTTAAGACTGGATCCACCGACCTTCCATTCGCATGTATAGATAAATGGAATCATGAGTTTTAGTTTATTTAACGGTTTCGAACAAAATATATTTAGCAGCCATTTACGGGTCCGGGGAATCGGATTATCCGCGTAATATATTTCTATGCGGTTAATCCAGTGGCAAAAAAGTGAAACAATGGGTTATTTTTGTGTAAGTGCATATTTTGTTAGCTTCGTGGGTTTTTTTTGATAAAAAAAAAAAAAAATATAATATAATATACCTAAAACGATTGCATATAAAAATATTTCATACTGCAGCCCGCGATACAGCTTTATACGATTCAAAGTATTAACGTTTCATAAATCATTATTATTATTATGTTACTCATAGCGTATTCGTATGCGATATTTCTTTTAATTCACTGCTAAATATTAACGTTTAACGTCGTGATCTTATTTTATATTATGATACTAGCTGATCCCGTACACTTTGTTGCACATAAAAAAAAAAATAATAATAATGCATTCTATACTATTAGCAGTAAGTAAATTATCAGGGTGGCAATCCATTTGCGGTGGCTTGGGGACCCCGTGATTTGCGTGAGTGAAGATATATATTATAAGATTTAGGTACACGATAAACATTTCGGCCTTCGCCTAAAATTTAGGTTAGAATTAAAATCAATAGATACATTGCGTCCCTGGCAAGATATAGGATATTAACATTTTCCAATTTTCTTGATTTTTCTTTACATAAGAACCTTTTTCTGGCAATCACAAACAACTGAAAAGAATCTGAGCAAAATCGGCCCAGCTGTTCTCGATTTGTCATCAAAATTACATACATTTTTAACATGATTTTTATATATTATAAATTATAATATATATATACCTATAAATAATATATATAGATTAATTAATATTTAAATTATTTTAGGTTCACGCGGAGCTCGTCGCAGTGTTAACGGTTTACTTTTAACCGATTTCGTATAGTTTCATAAACATTTAGCTGTAATAATCAAAATCGATAGCTTAACAAAATCAAGTATTATTAATGCTCAGTATAGTTACGATAGTCTACGCATAGTTTGATGTACCTTAATGGTATATCAACATTTTATACAAATCAGTTTTGTCGTAAATTCATCAATACTTAACTAAATAGTAGCAGTGATACCATGTCGTGTAAAATAATTAATTGGTAGCAGGTCGCAGATCGTAATATAATTAATTTATAATATTATGCGTTCCCGTTATTAGTTTATGATGTGTTTCCGTTATGTTAATCGAGTGTATTCTTGAATCTTCGGTTGATTGTACCTATACTGTATCAAAAACTAATGGCTAAATAATAAACGCGTAATCTAGTAGTTATAGTGCCTTTGTGGCGTATCTAAGGCACGACGAACTGACGATACGGAAGGGAAGGATAATCGATTAGATTTGTTAATATAAAAAATTCTTGATACAAAGGGCTCCCGCACTCCACAATATCAATCGACTCTTTGATTTTTTTTTCGACTGCAGAAATATTCATTTTTTATTTTATTTAATGCTAATCCGGCGAGTTTATTGTTAGGTATATAGACGCTATTTTATTATAATATATGCATTAAAATAACCAAAGCTCGACTCCCGAGTGGGAGGTGGGCTGGCACCCATCGACTACCTCCAGTATGCCGCACCGAAGTACCTACCTCCGTCTATAATTTGTATGGTTAAAATATTCTCAAGGGGAAAATTCACGAAATATTAATTTTATTATAATTTACCGAGCGATAATATGGAAATATTAAAGATGACTTTTTGGTGCTTTTTCATTCGATACGCGAGAATATGGGAAAACGTATTTAATTGATTCGCCCAAACCCTAAATGTGAAGGGATAGAATAACCATAACGTTATACTAAGGTTTGCGTATTATATTATTTACATATAGGTACGTATATAATATAACTGACCCATGATATCAGACGACCTAAAACCACCCTTCCGCCGGGTTTTCACGGATTTTTCCCGAACTCTATTTTATGTATTAATACAGTAATGAAATCGACTTTGGTGTTTCGGGAACGCGTAAATAATATTACCGCTTCGACGTGCTAATAAAATTATGGAATATTATTAAAGCTTATCGTATTACACGAGTAAAAACCTTCTTGTAATCTATAGCAGCTATTATAGTCGGTAGGCAACGCGTGTTTGAATATTTTAAGCATATTATCTTTGTGCGATCACAATACAATAAGTCGTAGGTATAAATCCACAACAATGGTGGGCAACTTTGTTGCGCAAGGATAGTTAAAATCTCACGGAGATAAAGATAATCGAATATAGTTTATTTTGATTCAGATTAAAGATGAATATTTTAGTTTTATAATATTTTTTACCAAACCTTTTTTTTTAACAATTTAAACATAATAGATAGGGCTGGGAATTTAATGCCCTAAAAAACCAAAAGTTCTTTAAGTTCTTTAAAAATGCATTATTTTAATCTCAATTCTTATGTTTTAAAAAAGAATCGGTATCGGAACCAATATGGATAACATAGAGAGAGAAATTTAAAAAACCGGACAAGTACCGTCCCTATAGTTATTATTATATTCCTAGAGTAAATTGTTATTTTAATTAATAACACATTCACGCCAAAGAATCAGTCGAACCGTAACGCGCTCCGAGAGCCGATGAGAACAATATACTTACTGCAATACCGCACTTTTAAGGTTTTGAAGTATGTTCGCTGCAGGTACAACCGACTTGTCCACTCATCCTTAACTAACACTGTAAAATATTAATTACCTAATTATAAGTAATCATCAGGTGGAATATTGTTACGAGTGTTATAAAATTAATTATTATATTTGTTATGACTAGAGGTAGGAGTTTTATGATTTTACAAATTTGTTTATAGTGTATGCAGTTAAATGGGAGTAAGATATCTTTAAAATGCATTCGACACAGAACTCGTGGCAAAAAAATTTATTTTGCAAAAAAAACATATTTTAGGGGTTCGAGAATATTCAATACGTTAGAGAATATTTGAGAATAAAAAATAACATTTTTAATAAATATTTTTATTTTTGTAAATACTATTTATAATTATATTCAAATCGACGTACTAAAATGACACCGGAACATACGGAGTAATTTATAGCAATATTTAATTTAATTGTCATTGTGAATAAAATAAAATAAATTTAAACTGTTGTTCTAAACTACATTTATTTAAGACATTTAAACAGAATAGTTTTGAATATATTTCTATTTTAACGGAATATGAAAAGAATGTTTTGGATTTTTAAGGACATGTATTTTATGATCATGTATCTGGTATTTTAAAAGACATAAAAACATCATATTTTAAGGACTTCTATAGTGTTATAGTTTGTTGTTATTGTAATGCTTGTTATTTATTTATAGTCGTATTGTATTATAGTCTTGTATCGTAAAGCGGAGGATCAATGGCATAATAATTGTTAAACCGAGAACTGCCAGAAGCCCTGCCCCGAGGGACCTCAGTCGACTGCCGCCGCAGACGGCCGATCGGGAAACCTAATATTATTATAAGGCCCGACGCGAGAACCGGGCGGCACCGACTACGCGGAACCATCGACCCGGTATATGGTGATGGCGGTGGTCGTCGTACCCCAAAATAAGTCCGAGAAACCGCGCACGTAGATAGATGACCGCTATCATAGACGGAAAGCAAGTGTAGCAATATATTATGCAGCAGCACTGACAATCCATTTACCACGTTCGGTCGGTTAGGCCCAGTGTAGAAAATATAAATACTGGGGCCGCTCTGGGTTATTGCACCGCGGTTACGGTATACGGTCACAATATATACCGCGTTCGATGGTCGATCTGTAGCCGTCCAGCCGCGTGGTATTGGTTGAAGGCGAACGGTAACCATTAGGAAGTCAACGACGACGAGCCAACGACCACCGACGATGTGCCCCCCCTCCCCTTCGACGACGAAATGTGTAAAATTAAAAATAAACACGGACAGTGCTGCACACGTTGTATTTATTAGTTTATTAACGTTTCGTGATGGACGAGAAAGTATAAAGTTACGAAATAAAAAAAAAATTCAAAAATATAAATACCTGTACTTTCCTATACATCGTATTTAATGTCCTCGCTGTTTGTGAAAATGTATAAAAAAAAATAACTCAAAGTGTATTAATGTTTATTTGAGCAAATGAAAACTGCGCCCACGAATTACCTTTTTTGTTGTAAACTCGGCCCGAAAATTTTCACCTATAAATACCTATATTCCGTCTTAACCAAATCAAAAATAAATATGAACCGAAACATATTATATTGAAATTACAGTCTATCATGAACAGTTCGAATTTCAAAAAAAAAAAAATTGTTAGTAATCAATCTTAAAGAAAATAAATAAATATCAATATAAATAAATAAGTCAAAAACATAAAAAATAAATTTTACTTACATTCTTATACACATACAATTTTAAATTTATATAATATTTAATTCTACTAATACGCATTTTCATACTTTTTAAAAATATACAAATTAAAAAAGAACAAAATAATTTTGGGAGCATAATGAGAATTGTCTACTCATCTTGGTGTCTTCTGGGTAATGCTAAATATTATGGTTCTCAAAAATATTATAAGGTAATTATTATTTAAAAATTATAAGAAAATCTGGTTATATCATTATTTTTACTCGGGTTGAGTATATTGTAAATAATTTTTATCTGATAAAAACCGGGCCGAGTTTACAATCGTCCGTTTATTATTTTCGGTAAAGTATACTATGGGGGGCTAATGGGCTATATCAAATTAAAACCGTATGATGGTTCAGAACAATATGTACAAATGTAATATGATTGAGATTTTGGAAAAACATTAAGCCGACAATAAAATACGCGAAATAGATACCTATAATATACCTATTTATGAGCGTATATGAGTACCTAATTTGACCGTGCGCGGGTTAGAGGGAATAAGTAAAAATTCACATTATTTTATTGATAAGTCTGGTTCCCTCTTACTCGGCTGCACAATAAAATTATGACTTGTTTCATTTTTCACCGACAATTTAAGAACGAGAAACAATCCAGCGATATTTCCATTTTTAAAATCAAAATAACGAACATATTTTTTTCTTCTAGATGGCGTAAAAATCGAAAAACGGCCAAAATTGACTTATTCCCCCCCCCTTAGCACCATGCCTATATTATATACGATACATAACGCGTAGTTTTCCCCAAAAATATTTTGTTCGCCGAGTGTCGCAGAAAGGCGGACGGACGGACGGACGGACGGAAAAGCAGAGTCCTACGTGCGTCGAAATCGTCCGGAGAAATAGAAACCAAAGCACACACGCACATAGGTGCGTACCTACGTGAAGAGAAAACGAGAAAAAAAAGTGGAAAACCGAACGCATTTCCTAAATCTCGTGTATTATATATTATATATACGACCACCACGCGACGTACGTGCGGCGTATATGTGTTTGCGAGTGTTGTATTATTATTATTTTCGTGTCGGTACTGTACAGCTGCAGCAGCAGCGGCGGCGGTGGCGGCAGCAGCTGTCGTTGCGGAGGTGGTGGGTGGAGGTGAAAAGTAGCACTTTCACACACACACACACGAAAGACATTGGAAAACTATTTCAGAGGATATATAATAATAATAATAATGTGTGTACTCTGCTCGCGAGTGTGTGGCACACGCGACTCGTCGTACGCGAGAAACAATATATATACCGGCGGCGGAAGTGGACGTGCTTTTCCCGCGAAGGCTCGGGTGTGCGCCGCGGGACGAGGGACTGCTGCAGAGGCCCAAAGGAAATTCCGCCCCGCAGAAAAGCCATCGTTTTCCGAGGAAACGAGCCGAACAGCGAGAGGCGTGTGCAGGCACGCACCCGCCGCACCCACATATATATATACGAGGTGACTATATATATATGAGATGACTATATATATATATATATATGTGTGTGTGGGGACGAGGAGGTCGACGAGTGAACATATTTGTCCCTTCGCCCGAAACGCGAGAGCCGCCGCTGCACAGAGAGCGACTACGCGAACCCTTTTGTCATTCCGTTCACCATACACACACACACGCGCGTGCTGCTCGTGTAAAGTATATAATAGAAGGAGGCGACAATATAACCGTACGGTTTGTATACATGTATATACGGTCGCGGACTCGAGGGCTAAGAAGCAATAGCAGTGGGATTCGGTCGGCGAGCTGAGAGAGATGCAGCAGCGTGTTACGCACGTCGCATTGTGCGCGCGAGTTTACCGTCGCGGACGTATAAATATATTGTTTCGCGGTCCGAGTCGGCCCAATAATAATAGTAACAATAATAACAATATAATACGCGTTCGCACACACACAATATTATATTATTATCGTCATCGTCGTATAATAATGCTCGCGCTCTTTCCGCAGTCGCGCGCGGTCCTCGCAAACTTTCGCTCGAATATATTATAATGATATTGGCCTTTAAACGCGCACACGCCCTTTGTCCGCACACAAGCACACGCCCGTATATACATGTATAATATATTATATGATATATCACATACACGACTTACGCCCGCCGCACGTGCGACTGTTGTTGTTGTTGTTATTGTGGTGGTGCACGCTCGCTGGAGGTCTGCACTGTACACACACACACACATTATTATTATTATTATTATTGGATATAACGCCCACCAGACATGATAATATATCGTGTGTAACGACCACCGCGCGCCGGGTTGAAACGTATAACAATACGTAATAATATATACGCTGCTCGTCCACGTCGGTTTTCTCCGCGCGATTGTTTCGCGCCGACGAATTCCGCGATGCCGACCGGACCTTTGCCGTGCCGCATTCCGCGAGAGCGTGTATTATATATTAAAGTTGCCCACTATATAGCGTGACTTATGGGGCTCCGGCAAAAGCTTCGAACGAAACTAGAAATATATATTATTATATATGTATACTACGGCCGTTTTTCGGTCGTATATATATTGTAACGGATATATAACGTGCGTGAGCCGATATCTCGACCGTTCCTGCAAACACTACGACGAGGTCGGTGCGGAGGTCGTCCGCGATAATCGGTAAAAATATCCGGATCCGTAGGGTCCGAGGAAATAATGACCAGTTGAAAATATCCAGACGAAAAGAATGTCGGAGGAGTAAAAGGTCGGCAAGTGGGTCTGCTGTACAGTGTGTGTAGAGTGGATCATTTTCATGGGTGTATTCGATTTGAATTCGACAACATTGTAATCGAAAAACGATTCTGAGCGAAGACGGCCTGTCAGCCTACATAATACTAAGTGTATTCTATGATACTATTGCTATAATCATTCCGAACTGTGTTGTTCATTAGATTAAGTGTTGTAGCAGATGAGCGACCAAGATAATATTGTACTGATCATAACAACTATACCCGTGGTTTAGGTTAGGTTAGGTCTTAGGTTACCCATAGGTAATAGGTAAAATAATCGGGAGCTTGTAAGTTTCTACAATATACAATAGCGAAATAAAGCCATTCTCGTGTGAGTTATTCTTACACGGGATTAAAATTAGTAAATGCAAATTCGTACACGGTACAATACCTATTATACAAGGGACAACAAATTTGTCAAGTCTTTTACAAATTGTGTTCTAAGGCTGCAAGCATAATAGTATAATTTGTGTAAACTTACCTCTGCACACGCTGCGGAGAGTCTACTGCGGTTGTCACTTATCTTCAGTCGTTGTCGTCAACTGTTGTGTGCGTTGTACACGTGGTGCTAGATAATAAATTATAATTAGGTAGGTACTCTGGGGACTTGTAAATGTGGTGGCGGCAAAGTGAGTTACAGTGATGCCAAAACGAGTAGCATAAATAATTGTTCACACATATTTTTCATTCCACATAATATTGTTTTACAATATTCCAACCATAGAAAATAAAAATATTCTGGGAATACCCTAAAAATGCCCCTAAAATTCAAAATAATTAAAAAATCTGGATTTAGTAATAAATGCTATAAAAAACCTTGGCATTTACTCTGTTAACTATGCACAAACTGGTGTGCCAGTGTGGTCTACGCACATGCGTAGAAAGGCGGAACAACACGATCAGCGCTACCCACGTTCACCACGAGAACTAACGCAAGGCTCTGTCTATGGTCTATGTTGATTACCCATGTAAAATAGGTAATAATAAAGCATATTGTTGTCGTATATAGCATCTAGCAGTGTTCAGCATAATAAGATAAATTTGATAAATCTAGATGAATTATCTAGATAAATATTATTAGTTATCTTTTATCTTATCTAGCTCAATTTAAAAATGTATATTATATGATCCTACCATCTTAGATAAATAATGGCGTCATCTTAAGGGGCCTCGCTACCATCATTATTTAAGGAGCAACATTTAGGCAATTTCTAATCTTGTCATTGTCGACCGGGATCTATGTGTTAGTTGTAAATGATTTAATGTGGAGTGAAATTAAATTCGGGTGTCCTCACTCGTATGCGCATGCACATGTCAATAACTCGATAACCATATTATCAATTTCACTACACGAATTGTACAAAAACATTCATTTGTTTTGACAAAATTAAAGTAAGTTAACGTTGTCTGATTTTGATAATGAAAAAATATTTGAATTCAACAGAAAAATGTCTATATATCGTACGAAACATTTTTCATTTTTAATATTAATATTAATTTTAATTATGACTCGAAAAAGTTGATATTTTCAAGTTTTCAATTACAGTTCATAATAATATAAAATTTAATTTTTACAAAGAACTTCGTAGGATCTATGGACAATTTTCTGGTGAGTTCAAATTTTTTTTCAGAATCAAAATCGGACAACGTGAACTAACTTTAATTTTGTCAATACTTTAGGTCTTTCCAGCTAAAATTGAAGGCAGTAGCGAGGCCCCTTAACTAAATCGTCTAGATGGATAAATGTCAAATACAATATTTTATTAATATAACTTATTTAAGTAGTAAATAAAAGATGAGAACCACTAGATAAAAACAAAATAATAGTTACAAAATAAAAAATATGCGTGTATCAGAATTATGAAATTTGTATGGATTTTCCAAAAGTTTACATGCGTAAACCGTAAAAATATTATTGTTATGTTCTATGACTTTATGTACATTGTACAGGCAAGGATATTATGCAGTCGTGCACACAAAAGTTGATTTTTGTGTTATTATAAATCACTATATAATATATAAAAAAAATAATCTTTTTATTTATCTTGATAAATTATTGCAATTAGCTTTTATCTTTTTTATTTTACTGGAAAATTATTTCTATCTAGATAAAATTATACTCGATTATCTTTATCTAGATAAGTATTTAATTATCTTTGCTCAACCCGCGGTCCAGCTATAAGTAGTAAGTACCTACTATTATAATAAAAAATATCGTGGCGTTTTCCTCCCTCCGGCCGTCTCGGAGACTGACTCGCAGAGCATTTCGTCAAGACATTACGTCATAATGTCGTAGGTATGTATATTGTTGTTGTTGTTGTCATTCCAAACGATTGATTATGCGTAAATTATATACCTTGGTACTATATTATAATAGAGTATTATACGCGTATATATTTATATATATATATATATATATATATACTCGTAACGTCGCGTCGTCGTAGGACGTTATAAACGCGAAAGAGAATATTAAACCGTCAACGTCAAATGTCAATTTGCACCAGCACGCACGCACACGTCGTCGTCAACGTACATGTTATTATTATTATTATTATTATTTTGAAGCACGAGCGAAATGCCTTTTTATGTAATATTATTATTATATTAGGTATAATATACATCATTGTACATCGTTGATGGCGCGTGGCGCATTATACCACGGTTTGTGAGTATACAATATTATGTATTGTACAGAGAGGGAAACGTTATTACCTACCTACCTATATATTATTATAATATAATATTTGTCTAATAATGTCTATATATATATATATATATATATATATTATACACGCATTATATACATTCGAACACAATAACATGCCTCCGAGTCGACGGCGGCACGGGGGAGGGTGGGGGGGGGGTGAGGGGCAGAGAAAAATCAATGTGTATAACATTACGTAATGTTCGTTAAAAACGCGCGTAACCCATTCTGATACATTTTTTTATTTTTTTTTTTTATGCGTCCGTATATTATTTTATTTGAGCGTATCGCAATAATATAATAATATAATATATAATATTATTATATCGTATACGATAATCGCTTAATAGGGTATCGAGAAAACGGATCGCTTCGCTCTGTGTAACGACACAATATTTTCGTCCTGCAGCTCCTAATCCAGTGTTTAATATCCACTTACCAGCATATGTCATATATTATAATGTCCGTGTACGCAGAAAATATAATAATATATACGGTATTATTATGCACCGGTACTTATATATTATTTAAAAAATACCTACTCGATATAATATAGGTGCCTGTGAATTATACAAATCTGTTATACGACTGCGGTTACGATAAAAATACGTATGTAAGAGCTAAAAGGATCGCGGGTTGCGAAACGATAAATATTATATGCGAACGACATTATTCTTTGTATATTGTTATGACTATAGCAGTAGTTTAAAACATAATATTGATATTATGAAAGGTACGCATCTGGAAAACAAATCGTAGGATTACAGCAGACGACGTCGTCTTAAAAGGTATATAATCGTTCGAAATTCTCAACGGTTTTCGGAAATAACGTGAAAAAAACACCGGCAAAACAATCGTCATGGAAATCATGATCCTGCAGATGTCGTGGCTGTTGTGGCTGTATATTATTATACCATTGTTTTCGAATATAATATAATATAATATATGTATATCGACTAACCCAAATAACCGCGGTTTCCCAACCAATCCCTCAGTATACGGCAATAATATAGGCAAGGGTGGGCAAGTTAACATTTTTTTTTAACTCGTGAAGTTAAGTTAATATAAGAAAAAGTAAGTTAAGCTAAGTAAAAAGTTAACTCGAGTATTTTTATAACTTCATTAAGTTAAACATTAATGGATAAAAAAAATTAACTTAATTAAAAATTAAATTATTTTCAAGCCTGTAAGAAAAATAGGCTACCTACAAAATGAACAACAAATTTGAAATTTGTGTCAAGCACATGTAGTGAGCTTAGCAATTTTTACTGAGGATTTAGGGTGGGCATTTATTAATTATACATTTTCCCGTTTATTTTCTTTTATATCTAATATTTCTCAAACCAACAAAGTTATAAATCAATGAGTTGTATCAAATTTAAAATGCAGTGACTTAATTTTAAGAAATCTGTGTTTAATTAACTTGAAGTTAGCACGTTAAATATGTTAAAAATTTAACTTATTAAATTTATATAAAATTTAGTTTCATAAAAAAAGTAACGAGTTACTTAACTAAGTTAATATTAACTTAATTTTAATTTTTAACTCGTTAATGCCCAGCCTTGAATATAGGGATGAGTTTATTAGTACCTAATATATCCATAGGCGAAAATAGGTGCTTGGAGGGCCTCAGCACCCCCTGTTCTCATGGCCACTGTTTTAAATACCAAAAATAATATGAGAGAAGTCACTTCGTTTTATATATAAAAAAAAAACAAATTCAAAAAGAGGCTTTTCCTAATTTAAAAAAGTTATTTCGTCATTTCGAGTTGCAGTTGCGATTTAAATAAGTCCTGTAACACGCGAACGCTATTTTTCAAGTATGCAACGAATTAAATCTGACCAGTATGTCTACAGCAACGGTTTACTGACTCATCCATTTTAAATATTATTAGGAAGGCCCCGTCGCAATAATAAGGTAAAGAAATAATAAATAATAAAATAATCAGTGTTGGATAAGTGCAGCACACAAATGAGGAAAATAATTTAAAAATAATATACCGGCAATGTCGAACGTCAAAGTATGTTATTCGTATTTGTTAGAACTCGAGCCTTTTTAGCCTCCCCGAAGCTCCACCGGTCAGTAAAAGATAATATACAATATAATTCTAGCAAACCTAAAAGCATGGGACTATAGGTATATAGTCGCGCCTATTTCAACTGACGTTATGATTATTATCGATATGATTTTGAATCGTAGGGAAATGCCTACGGTATAGTTTGCCGAATCAGAAAATCAGCAATTTTAGACAATATGAATTGTCAATATTATACTGTATAGGCGGCACTTGTCGGGGTCATAAAAGCATATTATTATAATATAGTGCGAGAGGTGTAAACGGTGTTTAAAATCGAATGCGTGACGTAACTACTATATTATTAGGTATTGTTATAACAATAACGACGCTATAACGACTTGACCCACTATAATATTATATTATATTATTATGTGATCCGTTAAAAGTTATAACAATAATATTATTATTATATAAATCGGACGCCATAACGACGGTCGAAAAGAACACGGTTGCAGAATCTCGCTTATCTTTGTCGAACACGCGTGCCACGTGGCCGACGCTTATTTCGCATTCCCGATTTTATGCGCGTAGTTACTCGCGTTATATATTATAATTATTATTATCATACACTGGTTTGATCACTGACTTTTTATTAAATTTTGATAAGCAATTACAAATAATAATAAAGTCGTATTGTGCACGTCTTGTCGCGAGCAGCTGTTTGTGCTCCGGATGTGGAAAAGTATTACTTATTTTGTTTTATGGTAAAAAAAAAAAATTAAATTTTACGTTAACCGCCGGCGGTGTTTTAATAATATTATTATCAAAATTGAGAAAACCGTATAGTGCCTAGTTGAATATTATCGTAGGCGTCCTTAAAATGTATTATAATATTACCTATATATTTGCGCATATTGTAATGTAACGAGACGCTGGTGGGAGGAGGGGGGGGGGGTTACAACGCGCGAAATCTGTTTGAAAAAATAATAATTTTATGAATTCGTCCGAGAGATAACGGGGCGGCGACGAGCGGCTTCGCACCGCGGAAGGCGATATTAAATTTGAAAAAAAAAACACTTAATTTTGTAATAAGCCCACCGCCCCCGTGCTCCCACCGGACCATCAACGTGTGCGGAAAATGCAACATTTCGCGATATGCCTCGCGTGTGTTGAACGGAGATAATAATAATAATTGATCTCGACGGTCGCCATTATATTATATAAGACGGACGCTATTGTATAATATAGTATAATATATTACAACGACGACCACGCAGATATTGCACAATGCAAGTGTTGTTGTCTTCGTATATTATTACTATTATATTATATTATATTATATATACATAATATATATATAGGAAGACGGACGATTAGGAGTCGGCATTATTAAGCGTCGTCGAGTAAAGTTCCTTTGTACGTGCGTGTGTGTGTGTACGATGTTAATTTATTATTTTCAGTGCAGGCGCACGGCGAGCAGTCGGTATATATTATAATATTCTGTGTTTGAGGTAAAATTATTTAAACTTTCGTGTAATATAATAATATATAGTATACCTACGGTAGTAGCCGAGCGTGCTCTGCACCCATTTTTGGTCATTTGATAACAAATTTATTCGAATATTCCGATTTTTGGAATTTTTAAGTGTACCTCAAGACCACGTTGTCTTTAGATTTTTGACATTTATCGTATTGCTCGAGGAGTGTGGCCGCTGTAGAGATACAAACTACTGTTATTCAAACGAGAACCCACCGGCCCCTTTCTAACGGTAAATTGTTAAGTGGACAATTTTTCTGAAAACTTTTAAAATCAAAATTCGAACGAATAGTTTTAGAGTTGTTTTTACTTTGTGTGCACTAAGGATAGGTACTTTGTGTGCACTAAGGATAGGTTCACGATAATGAGTCTGGAAAGCGCGCTTTGAAAGTTTGAACATTTTAGTGATTAATATAGATCAACTATCAATATTAATAATTTAAAAAAACGGTCCAGGTGTAGTAAAATATACTAGATCAATATAACATATATTTTATATACATTATACATATTATATATTTTTGTGATATAATTTTTAAGGTCTATAATTATTATCCTTAGTGTAAACATTTTAACAACTGAAAAACTATTCGTTCGAGTTTTGGATTAAGTACATAAAAAATGTCACAGAAAATAATCCTTGTCGCGATTATAGGCGTGCACAGAATTTAATCGCAGATGCAGCACACGGATTGATAAGCGGCCAGTTTTTTTTTTACGATTTGCCAAATAAATTATGAACGGCCAAAAATATTAGTAAGTTGTACACTACACGGGTAGGCTGTGTATTCAGTTTACTACACAGTAACAATTAGTGGCAATGACAATATATGATTTGTAATTTTGACTAGGCTGCAGGTACCCACTGCATATACGTATTCTGTTGTAAGCTAGGTGCAATATATTGTAGAAAATATCAATCGTCTAATGCACCGTTTCTCAACCTTTTTTCATTTACGTACCCATTGACCTCTCACCACTGCTTTACGTACCCCCAAATGTCAATTTATCATCATAATATATTCACACACAACACAATTAATAAGATATTATGAAATAAGTTCGATGATGGAAAATTTGTTAATAATATTTATTAATTAATTTAAAATACAATGTACGTATATAATGTATAATATTATATAAAAGTAATATAAGCTTTACAATTTAATTTTAATGAGACCCTTAAGCTTGTTTGCTGGCACATATTTTTTTGAAACTGGCTCCTCGGATGATAAGTAAATCTAAACTCACAGAGAGTTTATTACGATACTTATTTTTAATGTACGCGTAATACGAAAAGGCCTTCTCCACCAATACAGTACTCGTGAACGGCAGCAGAGCATTAAATGCTTTGTATGAAAGCTCAGGATACTCTTCTTCCATGTCAGCCCAAAAAGCGATGAGAGATTTTTTTCAAATATTACCTCATGTGAAGAATTCGTCTTCAGTTCAATAAGTTTTTCTTTTTATCGTACTGACAAAACTGCAAATTCGAAATATTTTTCACCGAAGGGAATGCTATCCAAAGGTCTTCTTTTTCAGATTAGACTCTAATGGAAAAATTGCTTCAGATCCGTTTCATCTACGTTTATCAAAATAATAGGCCATCTGCCAACTGCAGTGACTAAACGACTATAATACTTGCACCTCCGTAGCCCAAAGGCCGATCGATCGGCCCAAAAAATGTCGCAGATGCAGCAAGCGAGCTTTCTGTTGCACACTCCTATGACCCTTGCCCTCGACTCCGTCAAACATTCCAAGAAGCCCACAGAGAATTCTAAAGAGAGACTGTTGTAGATACCTATACTAACATAAAATAATAAAATAACAAAAAAAAATATAAGTACATTCACTTCAAAAGTGTAATTATGTTAGGTAGTGTCTTTGACCAAATCATTCACGTACAAAAAATAAAAAAATACCTCGCATCACGTCATATGCTTATTTCAAAAATATCCTTACAAATTACTTATTTTTAAATAACTGTTAAAAAAAAAACCAAATGGTTAAAAATACAATGATGAAAAATCGAAACTTATATTTTAGATCGTTAAGTGCAGACTGAACTCTCGGATTGGTCACTGTCATTATATATAACGACATTAACAGTAGTTACGATATTTTTTGTTTAATCGTTCGAAACAGTTTACTGTAAAACAGTTTTTGAACGGAGTGCTGATGTGTGTTTTGAGAGTTATGACATTTGACTAATACTTAATATTCCCCCCCCTCCAACCATCTATTTTACAGTTTCCGATGAAAATTTGATATGTCTATAATACATATTATAATATGAGTTTGAAATTCAACTGTAAATAGTTTAATCATTTTTTGTACTCGCCTACTATATAGAACAAAACAAATAGAAAAATAATAATATTCGAACAAAACATTTCATAAAAAAAGACCAATTGAAAAAACATTTTAATTTCTTGTACAGATGAAACTTATAATATTTTCAAATGGTCGTTTAAAATCACATTATGTATATATGGATATATTAAATACAGTATGAACATATTATCATTTGAAGTCTGAGGGAAAAATATTTTTGACACAACTGCAGCGATCGAGCAAAACATATTTTATTTTATAGTATGTTTATAAAATAACTAATTATGTTTATAAGAAAGTGCTAAACTAATTAAAATAATAAGAATGTCGATAATATTTTACTCTCGTGTTATATTAATTAGGTTGTATAGATTAGGTTTAGCGTTTTAATAATCAGTATTTTGATTATTAAACATAAGCTTACATATAAAAAAAATAAGATCGCAGGTGTCCAAAATTGTGTAAAATGTTTATAAAAAACGGAGTAGCAGGTTTATACATTTGTTTCATACGTATAGGTACATTTTTCACTGAATTACACCGTTTCTCAGACATTGCTCGAAGAACTAATGTCATTATTTTTAAGTTTTAATCACTGTTTTTAACGTGTTTAAAAGAAGAAAAACAAACTCGAGATGTTGTTTGTAAAGTTTTTTGGACGGAAGAAAATAATGTCTTAAAACGTTTTGGATGGCGTGTCACTTCTGCGTGAAATATTAAAAGCGCCAGTCCGTGAAGACGACTATCGTGCGAGAAGACGCGCACTTATAAAACGTTTACGTTTTTTTTTTTTTTTTAATGAATTTTTTATCCGAAACGAGAATATATTTTTCGCATTATATAATCGACACGCGCGGTATCGCTGTGGTTTCGCGGTCTTACCGCGCGGTCCTAACCCGAATAGCGGTAACGCATTTCTCACCGCCGAAAAGTTAAGATTTTTCAGACGTCTCTTGGTCTCGAGCCAACGTCGCCGCCGCCGCTAACGACCGACTAAACACAGTCGAACGCGATTTCGGGTTTCGGTTTCAGCGATAACGATAAGCTTTCGCGGCACTTACGACGTGCTCGGACGGGTAAATTTGTTATTACCGCTTTATGTGTGCCAATCGTATTTATGTACAAAATGGAACAACAACAACAAATGCAGTACATTTATTATATATTTTAGTTCGTTATAAGTGCAGCGACTGATCTTCCGGATTGGTCACTGACTCAGTGACGTATGTAGGGGGGGGGGGGGGGCTAGAGGGGGCGATTGCCCCGGGCGGCAGCTTCATAGGGGCGGCATCATATTTTTACATAATACCCATCTTCTGTTAATGGAAATGAAAAATAATATAAATTAGTTTTTTTGTGGGGGGGGGGGGGCGGAAAACATTGGCACCCAGGCGCCAAATTTCTGAATACGTCTCCGGTCACTGTCATTATAATTATTATTATAACTTCATTTACTGCAGTTACGATATTTATTTATTTATTTTTATTATTTTATATTTATTCATCATGAACAAGTTCGGCATATTCTATGGACATCAGTTAAAGTCTAATTACAATAACAATTATTAGAATATTATTACACACATGATGTATACAAATGATAGAAGTAGGGTGACAATATTAAATATTGTACTTATGACGATTAGAGTATTTACAATATTTACACATATTGTTCTACTAATAAGATAAGATTATCTTAATATAAATAAAACAGAAAATTGAAACCTTTGATGCTAATGTTATCGGAAACTACTCAACCGATTGCCTTATTTTTTTTTTTAAATGACAGATTATATTATCACGGAGAAGGTTGCTGTAGCAAAAAAGTATATTTAAGTATAATATTTAAAGAGGTGCTCACACAAGGATTTTGAAATTCATGATGAAAATCGAAAATTTGTATTTTGTTTATAAATTATGGTTGCTTTATTGGTTACGGTTATTAGTTATCAGTTACAGTAACAGTTTTGCCTACGTACACATTATACGCTAATAATTCTGGAAAAACTGAAAGTGCTATTTTTGATGAGATAATATATATATATATATGAATAATCCCTGTTTATTTATAGGGTCGTCAATGGTTACATACCTTATAACCATGATTATAATTAATAAGAATATGGCATATACATATTTTTACAAATAAATTTATAAAAAAAAAACAAATCTTTGGCACAGACCACCATGTGCCTAATATTCTGATATCACTTGCTTACTTATTTCATCTTTGACTCGGCCAACGCCGGTGGGACAGCTAGTATAATATAGAAAGTAGTTTAAAGCAAAGATAGGTGATATCATTAGATTAGGTTGTTTAGATGCTTGTAAGAAGTCAATCGTTTTAATGTCGTCTTCGGTTCCTGGTCGTAGTGCTGTGTCTCTTCGATTCCGATTTTTTGTCGGTTTGGTTCGTGTTTTAAGCATTTGGTTATGATATTGTATGTTTCACCTAACGCCACAGACTTCACGGTAATTTGTAGGAGCTTTTTCTCTCGCCATTAGATATCCGAGTGTTAGTCTGGTATGTCCTATCCGCATGCGGTTTAAAATTATTTTGTGTTTCTTTCCTTTTTAGAGCCTGCAGCTGTTAGTCAACCGGTTTGTCGTTCTATAGCTACAATATTTGTTTAATACTTTAATCGTTCGATCCAGTTTAGATAGTATTAAACAGTTTTTGAATGGAGTGCTGATGTGTGTTATGAAATTTGACTGATATTTTTAATACCCCCCCCCCCTGTTTTAAAGTTTCCTATGAAGTTCGCTTTCCCAACAATCTAAAATATAGTCTATACTTAATGTGTTTCAAATTCAACTATTAAAATATAGAATTTAATCATTTTTTTGTACTCTCCTACTACTGTATTAGAACAAAACAAATAGAAAAACGATTATATTCGAACAAACCATTTCATAAAAAAACGTAGATTGGACCGATTGACATTTTTTCTTTTTTCTTTTACAGATAAAATACCTATAACGCTCGAGTCGAGATTTTTCAGACGTCTATGTCTCAAGCCAACGTCGGCGCCGGCGCCATTGCTAACGACCGACTAAACCGTCGAACTGCTCTCGATTTGGGGTTTCGGTTTCCACGATAACGATAAGCTTCCGGCACTTACGTGCCCGGACGGGTAAATTTGTTATTACCTTTATGTGTGGCAATCGTATATAGGTATAATTTATGTATAATATGCATCACGGTTATATGAGGTAGCGGGAACAACAAAAGCAGTATATTTTATTAAATTATATTTTAAATAGTTAAGTGCAGACTGATCGCCTTTGAATTGGCCACTGTCATTATAATGACGTCGAAATTAATTAAATGCAGTTACGATATTCGTTCGATCCAGTATTTACTGTAAAACAGTTTTTGGACGGAGTGCTATTGCAGTGTATTATATTATGATGCTGTCGGTTCGCTTTTTCGAAAATTTGATACATCTATTATGCGTATTATAATGTGTTTCAAATTCAACTATAAATTAATATAATTCAATCGTTTTTTGTACTCGCCTACTACTGTATTAGAACAAAACAAATATAGAAAAACGATTCAAATCGAACAAAACGTTTCATAAAAAAAAATGTAGATTGAACCGATTGAAAAAATATTTTTTTTTCTCTTACAGATAAATTGCCTATAACGCTCGAGTCGAGATTTTTCAGACGTCTCAAGCCGCCGCCGCCGCCGCCGCCGCCTCCACTGCTAACGAGCGACCGCTAAACCGTCGAACTGCCTTCGCGATTTGGGGTTTCGGTTTCCGCGATAACGATAAGCTTCCGGCACTTACGTGCCCGGACGGGTAAATTTGTGTTATTACCTACCTACCTTTATGTGTGCGGCGCAATCGTATATATAGGTATTTGTATGTATAATACGCATCACGCCGGCAAAGGCAGGCAGGTAAGCAGGTAGGTAGGTCGGCAGTTAAGCGTGGAGGTACTTATCGCGGGGACAACAAAAACGCAGTATTTTATTTCCAACGACTGCTGCACGCCGCGTGGAATTCGTATGGGTAGTTTTATTGTCGCCGCCCGCAAATCTTCGCCGCCGCCAAACGGTCTTCGCGTCTGCTGCAGCACGAACTATAAATATATATATATATGTCTCGTGTCCGGGTCTCGCAGTGTTCGGTTTCAATACGTTAGATTAGAATATGCGAAAAAAAAAAACCGAACCTTCAAAAAGATAATATAAACGCATACTATTATAAGGGGTTTTTTTTACGCGAGCTTTTTCAAAAGCTTTTGCGATTACATTATACGCCTACCCCGAATACGTATATATTTTCGAGCGACTTTGATTTTGACGTTCCGTATAATGCGAGCGCGTGTTGTATATACTTGAAAGGATTTATAGATTTGCATTCGACGATATCGCAATAAAATATAATAATAATGTGTACATAGCTGCCGCCGCGGCAGGTTCGCGTATACACGTTAGTATCGTTACTATATTATTGTCTCTCCGAGTGTATATTGATAGAGAGAGAAAAAAATGCGAAATACGCACGTCGTATGTCGAGTTATTATTATTGCGCCTACTATTTGAATCGCCGGATTTTAGTATAATATTATAATATAGTTATATACAGTGTTCGGACTTATCTATAGATAATTATTTGTTCATCTTTTATCTTGTCTAGATAAATAGTTACAAGTTATCTAAACGTTCAACTTAGATAATATATTTACTAATCTAAATAAATTCATCTAGATACATTTTTTATTGATAAAAATCGCGAAATCGTACAAAAATTTTAAAGATTTATACACATTCTCAAACAAAGTTTATGGTTTATACTTAATGTAATTATTTTTATTTGTATCATCATTATTATTATTATGTTCTTAGTGCCTAACTAAAATATGCCAAAATTTGAAGCCATTTAAAAAATAATTACGAATCTTTTTTTTATCTAGATAAAAAAGTATTTATCTTTATCTTCATCTAGATAAATTGTAATATGAGTTAAGTTATCTTTTATATCTATCTAGATACATTTGAATTGCATTATCTTTACCTTTATCTAGATAAAAAAATACTTATCTAATCCGAACACTGGTTATATATTATGTAATTTACGCGATTTTGGGCCGACGTAATTTATAATATTTCAATATTTCGTGAAGTCGTTTTCCACGTGAAATCAATTCAAAAACAATATCTTCGCGTTATCGTCTGTTTCACAACACATTATATTTTGTACGATAAACGTATAAAATGCAGCTCCTCACTTTTGGGAGGTTTTTTGTCCGGGGCGAACTACTTCGGGTGGTTCTCCAGAGTTCAAGTGTCCCGCCAGCTGTATGTCATCATTGTCATGTATAGTCATCGTATACGTCTTATCGTCATCGGTATATTTATTTAGGATGAAGTATAATTTTCTCAAAACAAAAATAGGTATAATATGCACACGGGCAAAACATAATTACGAGTATTAAAAAATTGAATTTAAAATTAAAATAAATCATTTTTCAAATGGTCTTTACAAAATGAAAACACTTGTATCGGTTAAATTAGATTAACGCGTACAGCGTAAACGTATAAAAAATTATATACTTTTCCCGATAATTCTTTGACTATAAATATCACTCTTTGCGTATTGTACAATATTTATCTTAACGATTCGGCGGCGGCGGTCGCTTATTCTGACGACGCCAATTAGTTTGCAAGTGGCAAAGTTTTAATTGAAACTTATGGTTGACAGGAATAAATTTTCTCTTCTCTTTGAACGAATCACACGCCTAAACAACGAGTAGCTTACTGATAAGAAAGTATAAATTTGAAATGATTCGATACGAAAACGACTTAAAGAGAATATATTATGATAGAATATTATATAGAGGTACCTTCGCTTTTGATTTTTGACAAATTAAAACAACTTATATTGTATCAATAGGACGTAACAGCGACGCCCGTGCCGTACGATTTTATTGTAAATATAATATCCTTTTGTTTTACTAATCAATTATTCATTATAGTAACTTTATATATAGGAATATTTGTCACAAAATATTAAATTTATGCCGGAGCTATTATAGCCAAAACCAATCGCAACTACGTTTACAAGTCGAATTAATATAAATTGTGCAAAAATTAAAGTTTTCAACTTCAAAGTAACTATTTATTTTTGATGTGATACCAACGCATAAATAATCATAACAATATGCTCAAGTTCTCGTGTGAACTCTTGTTACTCTTAAAAAAAAAAATACAAACTATGGTGATGTGTATTTTAAAAAGTAAATTTTTCCTATTTCGTTAGTTACCTAATAATTATTTAAGATTTAAACTAACTGTTCCATATATACCATATTATAGTAATTAATCCTAAAATAACATTTATATTTTTAATATTTTTGTTTTGTTTATACACATATATAATATTATAATAATTGTATAGCATTAAATGTGCAGTGTTTTATTGAAGTATTTAGTATCGATAATATACGTCCTAATTGTTTTTTACATTAGTACATATTTTATGAAAAAAAACCTCAATTAAAAAATATATCGTTTAAAGTTAGATATAAATGCGTGTTATGTTTGAACTAACGAAATCACACAATATTTTTGTATTTATTTATTTTTATAATATTGTATCGATTATAATATAAACAATAAGTCAATTTTAACCTCAATACCACAATTGCCAAGAATACGGCCATACTCGACGGTTTTGCGGTCATCGATCTCGCTGCGTCAAGTGTGGTGGTGATCACCTCACCTCCGAGTGCAGCAAAGACAGTTCCTGCCCAGCTAAATGTGCCCTATGTGGAGGCGATCATACGGCGAATTTCAAAGGATGTCCGTCATTTAAAACTCTTCGCAAATATCAATCCAGTATTCATCGTATGCCACAAAAACCTAAAACCTCACATCCCTCCAATACAAATTCAAACCCTGATCCTAAATCTATGCCCAAATCTTACGCTCGTGCCTTATCTGGTCCCGAAAACAACAATGACAATATTTCCGTTATCGAAACGTTGTTATCAAAATTATTTCTAAATTCTCATTAATCCACTTATATCCCTTCTTTCCACAGTCCTAAACAAAATTAAATTACCTTAGTCACACCAGCGTCATGTCATATACTCTTACATCTTTTCATTTTTCATTCCGTTAATACATTAATTAATCATTATTATCTATTTTATTACTTTATATTCTTATTTATCATTATCTTATCCACATAATTATATATTTTATAACTCTATATACATTCTAATGCATACTACACACTTAGTACTTGTATATTATCTCAATTATCTGTATCGTCTTATCTTGTATATGAACATTAATTGTCGAGCCGTAAAAGTTTTGTGCTAAAAGCTAATAAAAAAAAAGTCAATTTTAACGACTGTAGGAGTATTTAGGTAGGCATAAAATATATTTATTATGTTCTAAGTTATAACTATATAATACGATAACGGTTGTTAATAAACGTTCGTGAAACATTCCAGATAATTTATGTTCCGAGGACAATGTACTAGACAATGTACTTATGTACCTAATTATTGTTTTTTACGATATTACATATTTTATGAAAAAAAACCTATATTTAAAAATATTATATCGTTTAAAGTTAGATATAAACGCATATTATGTTTGAACTTACAAATTCACATAATATTTATAAGATTGTATCGATTATAATAATATGGTCAATAAGTAAATTTTAAGGACTATGAGTATATTTTACAGGTAGGCATGCAATATATTTATTATGTTCTAAGTTATAACTATACATAATACGATAACGATTGTTAATAAACGTTTGTGTAACATTCCAGATAATTTATATTCCGAGGACAATGTATATACTAGGTGCGAGGTAGCGTTATGTTAATAAATTCTTCAACCGCGTTTAAATAATAAATTTGTGTGAACTCGTGAGGGTTGAACATGGCTTAGAAGGCTTTTGTTTCATCCGGGCCGCATACACTGCCAAAAATGGAAAATGGGGAAAATCTGATTAATAATTATGCTCATTAAAATACCTTGACGTGCACTGTTTGAAAACAAATGCCGTTTGATTGATGGTGGAAACGGATTCCGCGAACAATACAAAGTTCAAAATATTACATAATTTAGAAGACGAACGTGGCCGCGTGTTACTATACTATTATAATACAAGATTAATGAAAATAAAACTATATAATTGTTTTAACGACATTCTATTGATTTTTTTTTTTAATAATTTCATAAGTACGAGTAAGGGCAGTATTTAAGTATATATTATATACCAATGTCGGACTGTTAAAAAATAGTTAACATTTTCCAGATAAAATTGATTGCATAAGAATACAATATAATAATTACGAGAAAAGAATATGATACGCATATTGTATAGAGTGATTTTTTATTTCATCGGTTGTTAATCGATTCTGAGTGATAGTGCGGCAATTATCATAAATTAATTCACAATGAACACAAATTATTGTTATACGTCTATTACTTTTGTAACGAATTAATAAAGGTGCGGGCCAATGAAAAGAACAACGCAAAACGGTCATCGCCGTTGTCACAACCACGCGAGAGTGCAGCGACTTAACCGAAAACACTTAACCGCGTATAACCGCGCGGTATGCAGGGTTGGGTCGGCGTTTATACCGCGCCGCGCACTGCAGCGTCGTCCACATCGTGATTTATTACGAGTTGAAAAACGAGACGCGAGTGACCCACATCATCGGTTATATGGTTTATAACATAATAATATATGACCATACGGGGACGACGAGGACGCGTTTTCCGTTTGAAAAATAAAATTTGAAAAAATACTGCAGCAGTCCGCGACCCGTTAAATATCGTAGTCGTTCGACACGAATCCGTATTTTTCTTTACGGCAAAAACAAATAATAATAAATCTATACTTATAATTCGATTTGATGTATATTATGTTCGTTGCCCTCGCCATTCTTTGCGGTTCTAAAACCTTAACGACGTATAATAATGTTAACAAAACAAAAAATATGCAAATACTTCGCCTGTGTTCTGCTTCCAAAAACCACTTCACTCGCGCGCGACCGCCACTCGTGTGCTGCACTGCTATATAATATAATCTTTTTATGTTTTCATATTATATTTATTTATATTAGGTATAATATATATTATATAATAAAACGATGTAATACGCCACGCGGTATTATGTTGTTGTTTTTTTTTTTTTAGACGTTTGATTGATGAAGTCGCTCCGAAAAGGTCGTCGAAATAGTTTTCGTATACCGCTCAAAAATCCGCTGCGATGCCGCACGACAACTCCGCTATATTATTATATACGTATATCTACGACGTTTTCCGCATAATCTGTTTTCCACAACGATTCTCTCTAAACGTTATAATATTATAGCAGTTACTACAATTTCGATTTGAACCGTGCCCGGCCCCCTAAAACGATTTAATCCCATCAAAATGAATAATATTTCCTTGTTCACCGACCACGCTCGCCCCCCCATTTTTTCGTTTAATAATCAATTCTTTTCAAATTCAGATTTTTGGAAGTTTTAAATAATATACTCGAAGACCATATTTTCAAATTCTCGAGAATTTTTGTCCTACTTATAAGGAGCGCCCTGTGGAGATAAAAATTTCTGTTTTTCAAATGAGAACCCTTGTTTAACTCTAAATCATAATCTTTTAATTTTTCATATATTTGTTTATATTAGGTATATAATCAAATGCGGTATTATATTGTTTTTTATTTTAGACGTTTCATTGAATAATATTTTCTTGTTCGCCGACCACGCTCACCCCCATTTTTTTCATTTAATAATAGATTTCTTCAAATTCAGTTTTTTGGAAGTTTTAAATATAAACGAAAACCATATTTCCAAATTCTTGAGAATTTTTGTCCTACTTATAAAGAGCACCCTATGGAGATACAAACTTCTGTTTTTCAAATTAGAATAACACCTTTTCAACTGTAAATCATTAAACGGATAATATTTCTCAAAACTTTGACGTATCAAAATCCGAAATTTGAACGAATAGTTTTTGAGTTATTGAACTTTGTGCACTAAGGATAATAGGTCCACGACAAGAATGGGATTGGAGAATATGGGGGCTATGGATATTTTAAAACGTTAGTAATAAATATTAATCCACCTAAAATAAAAAAAACATTTTAATAGGAGAAAAATTACTCGTTCAATTTTGAATTAATTACATTAAAAATGTCAAAAATCAGGATTTAAATAAATTTGAAAAAATGGAGGTGAGCACGGTTGGTGAATCATCCACGCACGTTTTCTCAGCACCCCACGGGGAAATTGAATTTTCCGGAGTACCCGATGTCGAACAAATTCTGATTCGGGTCAAACAAATTCAAACAAATAACGTACCAATTATTGGCAAAAAAAAATTCGCGAAAATTGATAAGTGTTGGCGGGGGGGGGGGGTGCTGGGGAAACGAATCATCCCGTATATATTATATGATTTCGAACAGTATCGTGTGCACACGCTGACTTATCGAGGACAATAATGCAACAACGACAACGACAACAGCAGCAGCGTAATAATAGTAATGGAAAATATACGTTTTCCCTCTGCCCCCACACGCGGCGGTCGGACGTCGGGAAACCGCGCCGGCCACATTACGTTCGAATTGACTTATGACAAAAACTGCGAGGAGACGAAAAAAAATAATAATTCGTTTTTGAAAACTCGGTCGTCGTTTTGCCGTTCGATTTACTCGGAAGACGGGGGGCGACCAACGACGACGTATAATATTACCTCTTTCGATCCGTTCGCGGAAATATGAAAACAGAGTCTCTCGCTGCAGTATAATATTATATAGTTGCACATAATATTTTATATGCGCAAAGACAGTTTTGGAACATAGTAATACGCCGTATATCTACGCAGGACGTATAACTTCTTCTTATTTTTTTTTTTTTTGCTCTTCCGACTAAAGATAAACAAACAAATAAATTGAAATCGTAAAATATGTCGTCAAATATAATACAATAATATAATACAAAAAAAAATACGACTGTGCGCCAATCGACATGGCAGGGTGAGGGTGGTGAATGAGTCGATTGGAAAAAGCCGTTGTTTGTTTGCAGTTGTAATTTTTCGAGGTACAATTTCGATACACATAAAAAAGTCGAAAATATTTAAGAAATTAAAAAAAAAGTAAACTTTCAAGTGCTATAATGAATAATGCTAATGAATACGATTTGTTGGTATACATTCGTCGTTGCGTGTATATGATTATAAGATTTCCCGAAGACCGAAGAATTTCTAGAACCATTTTTCATTTGATCACCACTCTGCAGTATGCAGGTGATTGATAACTGCAGATAAGTGCAGTGTTACAAAAATCGTACTTAAATATTGCTCGATCCGTTTGCAAACAATAAATGTTATGAAATACGAGTTTAACAGGCACACATTAACGAGTAAGTCCATAATATTATTATAATATCTGAGTAACTTTTTGATTGTACGCACAAGAAAACAATACTGTACATGACGAATAAAAAATATAACCGTCCCCGTCAATGAACACTGTATACAACAGTTCATAGTTCAAGTATACGTGCATATAAAGCACGTGTTTAATTATTGAAATAAAACACATGTCATTCCTTAGATGTGTTTTTTCGATACACATAAAAGAAGTCAAAAATATTTACGAAATTAAAAAAAAAATCAAGTTTTAAGTACTATAGTAATGAATGTGGTTTGTTGGTATAATACATTCGTCGTTGCGGGTATATGATTTTAAGATTTCCCGAAGACCAACGAATTTCTAGAATCGTTTTTCATTTCGCGCATACATACAATATAATAATATGCCAAATAAAATAAACACTATAATAGGTATATAGGTAGCACACAAATCTAAATCGAAGCGTGTTAATAATATGATATTATCCTTTTAAATCGGACGTAAGTAAAATATAAATAAAATAAATTACGGACGTAAATATTATACATTTAATCCGACAATTTTTAATCGGAGCCATTTCGCTTATCTGCAGTTAGCAAGTAGGAACTTGCTGTAAGGTGATCAGCGAGGAAAAAATATGTAATTTCCGCAAATTTACGTCCCGTCGAATTACTTTCCGAGTTTCTTCCGCCCCCACCCCCCCACCCCCGCCACTTTTCTTCTGATCACCGAGCTGCAGTACGTAGGTACTTGATAACTGCTGTTGCAGATAAGCGCGTTACAAAAATGGGTACTTGAGTATTTTTTTTTTTTTTTATTAACGATAAAGACTTCAACAGCTAGGTCATTAGCCTACAGTTGGTTACAGCGATATTTACAAATTTATAGATTTACATTTTTTTTCAAGTTAATTACACATTAGGTATATATAGGTAGTATTATCTTAATATTAAATTATTTTGTATCGATACCAATATATAATATGGATTTGAAGAAGTTGTCGAGTGTGTGCTATGTACTATAGTTCCTAGTGCTTCGTCCGTCGTCGAAAAGGTTGGTCGAGGATGTTGCGGTGACGAATAGAGGCGGACAATCTAAAACTATATCGAGTTTGATTCATGGCTACAGCAAAGGTCGTGCTTTATGACATCAAAATATGTATGTGAGTGGTGAGGTCGGTATGACCGATAATAATTCTCGTTCTCGTAATTTCCGAACGTCTCAATTGCTGCAGTGCGGTTCCCAACCTTTTTGACATTACGGACACTATACTCGAAGAACTTTGACCCGTCACGGACCACTTCAATAATTGTACACCTTATTTTTCTTATTTAACTGCTCAAAGTTACACTCGTGTCCTTACTCACGCGTCCTTCTTTGTTTATCTTTAATGTGTAGAGCAGTCCGGAAAACCCTGCATATGTTAACATAAATATGTTGTCGAAAATGTTACTGAAAATCTCTATTAATGCGATTTCTATTAAAGCTATTAGGACAATATACAATTTTTGCTTTTTTACACCAAAACTCTTCGTCATTATTACGCCAGATTAAAACGTATCATTACAGTTCCGATATTTTTTTGATGACTCGGTCAAATCTTCCTGGATATTATCATCAGGTATCAGACATAAGCATATTTTTCGACCAAGCTTTCCAATGTTTAAAACCTTGAGTACCTAGATATTCACTTCAAGTTTACTGATCCATAGTTCGATTTTACAAATAAAGGCTTATTAATATATAGACGGAAAAATGAAGGTTATTCAATTATCTCGGTATGGCGGACCACCACATGATATCTCGCGGACCATCGGATCTAGAAGTATTGGGCTGGGTACACCATTTGTTTATTTTTTTTAAGTTTGTTCGAGATTGGTGTTGCATCCCAGGATGTTTGCCACATCTTCTTGGAAGTGTGTATATTTATAGATTTTTTTTTTTATCTTGGTATGAGGTTATGGATGAGGACGAGGGCTATGTGACTTAAGTCTATATTGTATAACACTATATATTATATTGGTCGATTCATTTCCAAACAATATAAATGTTATAAATGTACATATAACGAGTAAGTGTATAATATAATAATAATATCTGAGTAGTTTTTTGATTGTACGCGCGTCGTATACAGAACAAACTATATATTATTATAACGAATAAAAAATCGATTCGTTCAAAACTATTAATTAATGCATTAATTCATTTGCGATTATTATTTGTATAATACGCCGAGAGTATAATAATATATAGTAACCCGAGATGTGTACCCCCCATATGTATATATTATACTAAATTGAATGCTATAAACAATAATTATTAATATTGATAATGACATAACGAACAAAATAAATTACTGTCTTTTCAACTTTATCGCATCGGTTGTATTACCCGTCATAATAATATGTGCATAATAATAATATTACTGTTATTGCAAGCTACTCTCGAAATCAGGAAATAGCTTTGGACGAAATTTCGTACTATTATATTAAGCTCGCGAAAAACACACACATATAATATATAATATACAGGATGATTCAAAATGTATTACGGCCAATTTATTGATTCGAAATCGAGAAAAATGTGTGATATGAAAGTTTTCTGATTTTCTGATTTGGAAACGTCTAAAATGATTTTTAGACGTTTTACTTTATGTCTTTCAATATTTTAGAGGGAGTTCCGGCTTAGGTCGACTTAAGAAATAATAAAATCTTTAAATATCTCTCAAGCATAATATATTAAAGAGTTTTGCTTTAATTTTACGAGGCGTTCGAGCACTAAAATGTATATAGAAAATGTCTTCATAATATTATATATATTTGCTTAAAAATTATATAGGATCCCATTTGAGTTTCTAATGTCGACGCCCTAAGACCCCCTAATAATATACATCGTGAAAAATTATAAAACGTATACAAATCGTTTTAGACGCATATAATCGCTTAATCAAAAAACGTTCGCATTACACATTTTTCTGTATTTCGAATAATATTATTTATTGTGTGATACAAAGGCTGCTGTAACATATTAAAATATGTCGAATCACCCTGTGTATCTATCATATCCGCATATACGGCGTTGGAAAATAATAATATTATATTTTATGGGTTGCCGTTACATAATAATTACACGAGGTTTTAACCCCAATCGAAAGCCTCGAGTCGTATCGTCGCCGATCAAATTCAATGATATTTCAACAGCAAAGCGTATTATTGTATAGATAATAAATTGCGTTATTGTACACTGCAGCTATAATCCACATTTCCGGCGTATTATTATTATTCCGACGTAGTTATACGACTGAGTTTTCCAGGATTATTTTTAATGTTATTCGTCGCTCGCGGTCGTGGTCCTGCAGCACACCCACGGAACGCTCTGCGAACATACAATAATATATAATTATAATAATAAATTATGATAATATATTAATATTATTAATTTATTATTATAATATATAAGTACAATGCGCGTACGGAGCACACTATACAATGCTCAGGGGCCGAACGCATCAAAAAATTTCGGGGGGGGGGGGTTGAAAAATTATTTATTAGTAATACATTTGTAGGTGAGTCAGGTCAGATAATTTATATTTTGTTCCTGATATTTTGAGCCCCCCCCCCTGCGTTCGCGCCCCTGACAATGCTGCAATAACACTGTTTCGAATCCCCGACACTCGTATGCCTAATATTTCTTTCGCGGTGCCCGATTGTTGACATTGGACTAAAAGCGTGTACAATTATTAAATAAAATATTAAATATTATATTTAGGTAACGCACACTTGAGTGTATAAATTATAATTGTATAAATTATCGTTCATGCTTGTTGCACGAATAAACATCTATGCGAGGTGATTTACCGACCATGCTCACCCATTGTTCAGCTATTTAATAATATTCTTTGATTATTTTGAAAGGTGGTGACACAAACTTTTGTTTTCCAAACCTGTGTACAGGTTTAGTTTTTTTGAAAATGATGATGTACCTGATTCAAAATTTGAACGATCAGTTTCTTAGTTATTAAATTGTTTATACTAAGGACATACTGCTATAATAGTTCTTAAAAATGGTTTTACAAAGTATAAAATATATTATCTATGTAATATATTTGAATCCAGTATATACTTATCTATTACAATTTAAAATTGATTTATGTCGGTAGATAATTATAATTAATACAATCGTCCAAAACACTTGGTATAACACTTGGTACACTTGGTTATTTTTTTTTTTTTTAATATTAATCTTCTTTAATGACTTAAATTTAGTTAACCTTATTTATTTACCATTAATTGTAAATTTAACTTATACTCTGTTATGAGTGTTATTGTAATTATGTAATTTGTATACATTTTCAAAATGGTTTCAAACCCGTTTATTATTATAAAATAAAATAAAATAAAATAATTAAATCTAACTATCCACTAAATCTTCCAAACCAATTATCGTGGACCTATACACAAAGTGAAACAACATGAAAACTACACGTTAGAATTTTGAATATTAGGACATCAACATTTTCAGAACAATAAAATTATCCCCTAAATAATTTACGGTAGAAAAGAGGGGGTGGGGAGGGAAGAACGGTTCTCATTTGAAAAACAAAAGTCTGTATACTTTCGCAGGACACTCTTGCTTGAGTAGTACAAAATATCTCAAGAATTTTAAAATATATATAGTCTTCAAGTATATTTCAAAGTTCTAAAAATCTGATTTCGAATAAATGTTTTATTGAGAACAAAAAGAGGGCGAGCATCATGTTTGGGGAACCGTCTTGTATATATATATATATATATATATATATATATGATATATATGTATAATATATTATGGCATAAAATGGACCTCCACGATACGGTTTCGGTCCGGAGTAAAAATTTACTACTTACCGTCGGATAACGTTTATCGAACCGAGTGGAAAATAAATTAAAGAGTGAAACGTCTGATTTTATGGGCCACTGTAAATGTTCAGGTTCGATATTTTGGAGTTTAACGATGGCCGCACACTTTTGAGAAGACTCATAATATACGTATGTTATCCGTACACATAATATATATAACGTCACCGTCTATATATTTTGCTAACAGATAATACATCACAGTACAATGCCAAAAAGACAATAATTATTATTTAAAACGGCCGCTTCCGGGTTAATATTAGAGTTTAAACACCTCGGGACAACATATTAAAAACACGATATTTTTGAAACGATGTCGTAAGTCATAATACTAACCTATAATCGAGGTCTGATTCGATATTTTATATGCTTAGTACCTACATATTATATGTATAATATATTATTATATTAATATGTACCGATAGATACCTAAATACTATTCAAAAGTTACGTCTGCGGGTCGCATCCGGAAAATCAGCAAATACCTATAATATTAAACGATTTAAATTCAAAATAATCAAAAATTAATAAATATTTTTGACATTTCTCTAAAATTCCTAGAAAACGCTTGACATCCAACTTATATTGTTATATGAATAGTATATGCTGTCAGAAATCGTAAACTAAGTTATTTTAAATCAAAATGTCAAAACTATATAATATAGATAGATGAATAACATTCCAAAGTTACAGTAACTGCGGTCTGGAGGTCGCATCCGGAAAATCAGTAAACATTATATACCTATATATTATAAATCAGTTTATTTCAATAATGTAATCAAAAAATTTAAAACCAAAATTCAAATAGTTTTTTTTTTATTAAAACAATAAATATTTTTGACATTTCTCGAAAATTCCCCCCAAAAAAAACACTTGCTATTGTACTTATATTGTTACATGAATATGCTGTATATGCTGTTAGAAATCGTAAACTAAGTTCTTTAAAATCAAAATTTCAAGACTCCTTACAGGTGAAACATACGATAATAATATAATAATACATATGCACTAAAAACTTTCGTGCTCTCAATGTCTATCCCATTAAACAATCGCTGTGATTGCTTAGCATATAATACGAATATAATAATATACGATCAACCAGATTAAATATGCAAATTTATAATATACATTTGCGCTATAGTCATAATACTATGAGGACCGGATTTTTATGCAAATAATGCATGATATTATTTTTCTACGGTATTAACCTAGAATTATTTTGATTCGAAGTTTTGACGTTTTCTATAATGTCTAAATTCTATAGGTAGTTAATTTTTTTTGCATATTTTTGCATATTTGAGTTAAAATTACTATAAACTGTATATTTCTATATAATTTTTTGCTCTAGATCGCAAAATAAATTTTTTAAAACATAAACCTATACTACTAGACAGTTGCAGAAATTTTCAATTTGAAAATCTAAAATCAAATTTTTAACTTCGTGTTGGTGCTCGTTCCAAAATTAATATTACATTTTCCGTTATGAATTTTGCATTTATTTAATTAAACTGTAGATATAATAGTTTGCACATATTTCACATTTGTAAGTAGAAGTCAACTGAATCGTATTTTTTTTAAAAAAAATGTTTCATTATTTTTTGATAGGTATGTTTAGTTTTTAGCATGTGTGCCAAGTTATTGCGTAAAGATTTTTTTGTTTATTTATGTGAATATTTAACAATAATTTTTGAATAAAAATCCGGGTATTAGTCTTAATTTTTTTTTGTAAAATATTGTCTAATTAATATGATGCATAACAAATATAGGTATATTGTTATATTTTTTAAGAAAACATAAGACGCACTCTAACTTCTCCGTTCGACAATGTCTTATAGAAACTTCAGTATGATATAATCACAAAAAAATTGATGATATGCTTTTTGCGTTTAAAAGTTAATATTCATCGCTACAATTAAAATTTAAAAAATGTTTTAAATCGACGAGCGAGGGGGGGGGGTTAAGAAAATTTATAAAAATAGACTTAGAAGTATATGTTAAAATAAAAAATTAAGATAATATAATAGTACCTATATAATATAGTAGTTAGTTACGTAGAAATGATACATTAAATTATAACAGTATTATACGTGACAAAATACCTACCTTTTTTACGAGGTTTTTACACTTCCATCTTGCTCTCCTTGCAGTATTTTTATTAAAATTAAAAACGTTCATTAAATTGTATTAGATCGGGCTCTATTATAATATTATAGCAAAGTAAATACAATATCTACTTGAATACATTCCGCCTACGATCGTAACTATAATATTTAAAATGTTTTAAAAGTGTGTCGATTATTACGTCTCACCGACGAGGACGCGTCCGATATTATATATAAATAATATAGCGACAGCAGTTTTGGCAGTCCTTCCGCTATATAAGTATAATATGATTCATATTTTAAAGGTAAACACTCCAGAAAATACTATTTTCGAAACGGAAGTGTTCGCACATATCCAATTAAAACGTGCACGCCCGACAGTTTCTGGAAATAGCGAATATTGGCGAATTTCCTATTTACTTTTTTCTGTCTATATCGTTTGATAATAACATTAATATCACGTCTTTATCGCGTCTATCGATGATGATGCCTTTCAAATAACATATATTAATTATGCGATTACCGCGACGTCGCTGCTATTCGGCATAAAGTATATATTATTTTTCTTCGTTTTGTCGACTAAAAATATACGTAAAGATATATGAATAAAATTATAAAAAAAATCAAAGGGCGTTAATTAAACGAGACTATTAAAAGAAAAAAAAATGCATCGTCGCACCGCGGGTCGCGTTATATAATATTCTAGAGCTGGAAACTACCGTCGTCGTCGTGTAAAACGCGTTAGACTTTATAATATCGCTCGGACGAGAAAAAAAAATGTCGATAAGTGTTTTTGTAGTTCTCGTGTAGTCGGATTTATCGGATAATCGCGCGTAATGAACAAGATTGTGCGCACAGATATTATTATTATTATTATACTTTCGAAACACCGACCGAGCAGTCGTCCAAACCGCAAAAATATTATGTGCAGACGGTCTCTCATTAATCTCTGTCAGAATATTTTGATCGAACTGTATCGTTATTTGTACAGATGAGCGAATCGTTGTTGTACGTCCGTGCGTTAGACGAATGACGATGTGATCAAAGGACGGTGGTGGGAGGGGGGGGGGGCGGAAAAAAAGTGGGGACAAAAATAATTTACCGATCAGCCGGTGGTTGTCCGCGGGCGGCGCTAAACGCTGCGGTACGTATAAATATTATAAAAATAATAAAATTATATTAATTATTGTCGTGCACTACGCAATACCTACATAATAATATTATGTGCTATTAGAGAGCATTTTTTCGTATTTTTTTTTTAAATCCCAATCAATCAAATCGTAATGAAAATTTGATTTTTTCGGAATAGCCGTACTAATATAGTATAATAATGTCATCAGACATGACAACGAAATATAAATATTATATTATCATATACACGATACGCCTATCGTTTTACTGACAATAAGCCATAATAATATATACTGTACAAATAAACGTCAAAATAATAATTCACCTACAATAATAATAATAATTGTGAACGGAAATTCGAGCAAATATTAGTTTATTGTCATTATAATATTATTTGTTTATGCATATTTTAATATTCGCTGTACGCGCAAGTCGCGAGTACGACTATTATAATATTATAGCGGCTATTGTAATAATAATAATAATATGTACTGGAATTAATTTTAAAACTAGTTTTTTTTTATGAACTACGAAGTCAACAAAAGTTATTTAAAGTTTTTTAAAGTCCCCACTAAAAATTATTATTATTATTTATTTGCACGTGAACCGTGACTTTTTCGGTATAATTTCGCGAGACTGTTAAATTATTTCAAACAGTTTTACTCTAGACTATATTCTGTCACGGTAAAATATGTGTACGATGTCTTAAAACAATTTTATACTTTCGAGTTTTATAACGTCACATGATGTATAAGCAGGCCCGTATTTAGGGGAGGGCCAGGGTGGGCTATTGCCCCTCTTGTGAAATTTTTGGGGGCGATAAATTTTTATGGACTTTTTTTTATTCAGCTCCCCCCCACCCGCGATGCGGGTGGCCTTGTCCCACTCCTCTTTCTGCCACAAAATGGGGGGCGGATTTTTATAAGTGCCCCGGGCGCCTAAATGCTAAATACGGCCCTGTGTATAAGTCACCAATAACCGTTATACATTATGACAAAAGGTCACTAGGAAATTTTGTTTATAAAATGCGGTATAAGCATAGGTACTGCAAAATGATTAGTATAATTACATCATAATATTAATTGCAGTATACGTTGCTGATGATGCATATACATATTTTGAACTACAATTTGTTCTGTACTCAGTCGTCGAAATAGCAGCAGCAGCAGCAGACTACCTACACGGAAATTGTATATTTGAACAAAAAACCAAATTGTTATAATCTGCAGCACGCGTGGCTATATAAAAATTAAATACGAATAAGACAATATAATATTTAATGCCACATTGCACTATTATAACGACTGAAGGTTTAACGTATTGTAATGATATTAAGTTATAGTACCTAATAAAAACACGGAAAAACCACTGGAATACCATCAATACCCGAGAACACCAATGCCACCGCTAATAAAAGAATATTGTCCGATGCCTGATCCAGAAAGATCCATGGCAACCCAAAATTTGAATTTTGAAACCAAACCAAGGGCATAATTTTTTTGAGTATAATTTGTGATGATTCACGCAGAAAGTATCGACATTTGTGCTTTCAAACTCTCCGAAATACAAAAGTTTTTCTTAGGGGGTGCTGGGGAAATGGCTGTGTCCCCAGACTGACCACTTGACTAGGGGAGAACAATTTGTCATAAACAGATGCAGAATATAGGACACTCCCTTCTCACCTCCAACTGATCGGCAAGGAACCCAAACAGTCGTGTGACACATGCAAAGCACCACTTAAGATCGAATACATAATGAATATTATTCGCTGTCCAAAATACTCATCAATCCACTAATATCAGAAGAAGCTTTTGACAAACACAAAACTGAGAATATAATATCTTTAAGTTTTTTTTAACATTTACATCTCGATAAAAAAAAAAAAAACATAATTTAAACCGATTGTGTACTAAGCTAACAAACTGTTTAAACATTCAATGTCTTTATATCATGAAGTAAAGATCTACAATATTGCATGGTCCTAATACTTAGAAAATAAGACGAAATAGAAACGCGTATGGGTACAGTTTCATCTCATTCCCATTACTATATTTAGTATTTTTTTTCACATTTCCAAATCGATGAACCTAATATTTTCGTACACTTGTTACGGCGTAGATAATAATATTATATTATATTATTGTACATAATATTTTAACTGTGTAAAACAATATTGCAATTAATTTTATTGCACCGATCTCATCGATATTTATATACATTTTATGATGTGCGTAATATTAATTTTAACGTACGTGGAAGCTTCATTGTCGTAGCTTATAAAAAAGATTTTCTTTTCTGAATTATTTTTTTTTCATTTAAGTAGAAATCGTAAATAAAAAATAGGCTAAAATGATTAAATATCGTGTCCGTATATGGATTTCAGCAAAACATGAGCGTTATTTATATAAAAAAATAATATATTATATTTTATGTGCATAGAAGATATGATATTTCATCGCCGAAATGTCGCTAAGTGCAGTATAAAGTTTCATAAAAGGTTTTAAACGATGCGTCCACTGCTGCTCTTTCGAGACCAATGATTTATACGATAAAATATTATAAATAATCATTTTCAATATAAAACCAACTAATGAATGTGTACGTCAGTCATATGTGTATACATTAATAAACGTATCATAATGATTTATGTGAAATTTTCCGTAAAAAAAAAAAAAAATAATAATAAATCGTTCGTCCGTATCAATGTTGACCGTATCAAAACAATAGTTTTATACAAATAAAACTCGCCATTATATAAGCTTCGAAATTTGTTCCATTTAGAACACTAGACAGATTACCATGGACACATTCAGGACTTTGTGGCTCTTAACGGGACTGCTTGCAGTCTAGTAAGTACATTATTATGTTTAACGATATTATTTTATAGGCATCGTGAAATTATAAACTCAATCGTGTTTGATATGTATTATAGTTTTAAGTAAAATGATGTTTTTAAGATAATTATGCGCAAGACGATGACAAATCACATATCATTTTTGTATTATTTTGTTTGTGTTATGACGAAACTTTGAATAGTTTTGAAAATGATTTTTGTTGGTTTCTTTTCATAAAATATAGATTTGAAGGTTTTTTAATATCGTCACGGTTTTTTTTAACAAACTCAAAGATTGACGATTTATATAGTATTATTAATTATGAGTACCTAGTTACATTAATTAAATATACAAAAAATTTGTGCATTTAATCAATGGTAGTTATTTAATGTACATTTACCGTTATTCAATTACCAACATTCTTATACCTGTAGTTAATACCGTATCTGTTTACACTAAAAAACGAAGTTAACAAATACTTTTTAAGTAATAAATGCCTGTGTATAATGCACATACACTGAAGGCATTATAAGACATATAAACACGATTTCATATTACCCATTATGATCGATAATGTAATAAATATTTTATGTTTTTATAATTGGTTTTAGTTAAATTAGGTTTTATACGATAAATTAATAGTTTTAAAAATAATATAGTCTATTATTTTTATACTTTTTATTCCTAGGAAAAATTAAAGCATATTTCATAGTATTGAATATAGATCGAGACAGACACATTGGGTTGTTCTCGTCGGATCTTGTATTTATATATGAATTTGTATACATTTTTTTAGTAGAGTATATAGGTTATAATATTTAGGTAACTACTTAAGTAAGAATAAAATATTTTTGTTTTATATTTTGAATAAATATGTCAAAATGTGTAATGTTTTTTTATTATTTTGCCTTCTTGGGGTTTTTGTGATATGAATACGTATAACGTATGTAATTATGTATTTAGATTACTACATACGCCATTTCAAAAGAATAAACAAAATTAAATGTATTAATTAAATCTTCTTAGGTTTATTTTAATATAGGTACACAAACTAACTTTTAACTTACACACTTTTGAGAATTTTAAACGTTTATAGGTCTGTTATTCAAAATGAATAATGATTGACGTATATATTATTATAATTATGTACATTATTTTAAGTCATATTTATGTATCCTCGCACAACTTGATTTTATTTTTTTCACTTACACTAACTCCATAAAAATGGGACATTGACCCAATACATCGTGTAACACAATTTGTGTTATATATATATACGTACTATATCTATATCGCATTTGAAATACATTTGCATAATATTCCAACATTTTAATAATTTCTAGCTTTCATATTAAATTTCAATAATATAATTAACATTGTATTATTAAAGAACTATAATGAATTCAAATTTTAAATTCTTTTTAATATATAACATATTTTATTTGATTTAAGCTTGGAAAATGGAGTTCAGTCATTTAACTTACTATTCAATACAAAACCGTCTGTGGCAAAGAGTTCAACAGTTCATAGTGTAACAACCACTCGTTCCGTGGTAGTTGAAAAGAAATCCACAACTTTCAAGAAAAAATGTTGGTCAGATTTAAAAGACGATAAAGCTTTGAGTATCAACACATTGGAGATGTGTCAGAAATATGGTTATAACGTAGAAGGTTTGTACGTCGTGCCAGAATTTTTGAGACTCCTTAATTCGTTGAACCGGGAACAATGCAAAATGGCTTCTAGGATCACTTATCCCAGAGATTACAGTCTGTCGATCAAGAACGATGACGAGTTTGATATTATTATAGTGGGTTGTGGAGCTTCAGGATCGGTTTTGGCTTCTAAGCTTAGCGACGAGAAGAACTTGAACGTTTTGTTATTGGAAGCTGGAGGTACGCCACTCATGCAATCTGAGATACCCGGACTCTGGGCCAATTCGATTGGTACCGAAATGGATTGGAAATATAACGCACAAGAAGATGAAACGTTTGGCCAGAGCTTAGAAAACAAATGTGTCAAGGTTATTCGGGGAAAATGCTTGGGAGGAACTACGGCTTTGAACACAATGTTATACGACCGAGGAATAGCATCAGATTATACTAAATTTGAGTCAGCAGGTTTAACCAAATGGTGTTGGGAAGATGTTTTGAAATACTATAAACGATCAGAAGACTGTAAGTATGAAAAAATCACCACACACGAAACAGTGAGTAGCTCACATAGTCAAGGTGGTAAGCTGTGTGTAGACTCGTTCCGTAACACTAGGACTGTTGAAATCAGAGAAGTCTATTCTAAGGCGTTAAATGCGGTCAATTATGATTCATTAGACTTTACGTCTGTGAAGAACCACCAAGGTTTCGTTTCATCTGTCGCCAACATTAAAGACGGTTTACGTGTAAACGTGGCGAGAGCCTTTTTGAAAAATGCCAACAGAAAATACAATCTAAAAATATCAGCTAATTCTTTAGTCAAAAGAGTAATATTTGAAGGTACAAAAGCTGTAGGCGTGCTGTTTGAAAATTCAGTTGGAGAAGAAGTTCAAGTTAAGTGTAAGAAGGACGTTATATTGAGTGCTGGTCCGATAGGATCTCCAAAACTACTCTTGGCGTCAGGTGTTGGGCCAAAGGATCTACTCAATTCATTGGACATCCCCGTGGTAGTAGAGAATGATAATGTGGGTTTGAATTTACAAGCGCATCCAAATTTCTTAGGTATAGTGGTTACATTCGAAGTGCCGCCAATCAAGTCATTTTCTATCAGTGAAATGGTCTTTGAATACTTAATGAAGCATACTGGATCATTCGCCACAGTAGGAATGTGCAGTTATACCGGTTTTATAGATGTCGATTGCAATGGTTGCCCGGACGTTCAAGTGTTAAACTACTATTACTCCGAGGACGATACCGTGTTCATGCCTTCGCAATTGGACGCTTTCAACTTTAACGACAACATCACGGAACAGTTGATTGAAATTAATGATAAATGCGATTTTCAATGTGTCGGAATTTCACTGCTCCGTCCAAAAAATACCGGTAAAGTGACTATGAATAAGACATCCGGTGGCGACGACGAATATAAACCAATTATAGAATTCGGTTCGCTGGATGACGAGGATGTTGACACGCTAGTGAAAGCTATCCATTGGGTAAAAAATCTTTTAGGATCTGAAGCATTTAAACATTACGGACCAAAGATTGTTCCTTTAAAACTCGAGGGTGGCCCAGAACCTGACGTGGACAGCGACGAATATTGGAAATACGCAATCAAACATTTGACGATAATGAATATGCAGATGACTGGTACATGCTCCATGGCAACAGAATCTTCGAAAGGTGTTGTTGACGAAGATCTTGACGTTTTTGGTACCGAAAACTTGAAGGTTGTAGATTCTTCTGTACTTCCGATAATTTTCAGTGCTGAAAGTTGTGCTCCGTCCATCATGGTTGCAGAGAAAGCTTCTGATATCATAAAGAAGGAATTGGGATGCCATGATGATGATGATGATGATGATGATGAAGCAAACAAAGAATAGTCGGATGATAATTCTGAATAAAATTACCTACCAACTTATATAATACATATATTTTAAGTTAAATGAGAGAACTTGATTCCTAATGAGTGTTGTAATACATGTTGATAAAATGCAATTAATTATACAATGAGAATATTAAATATCATATTATACCAAATATATTTCTTGAAACTCATTTTTTTTACGAAGTTTAATAAGTACTGTGATACTGTATTTATGATCATCAAATTATTTAGTACCTTATAGACATTTTAAAATATCTGTTATTCATAAAGAAGCAAATCTTATGCAAATTAAATAAAATTGGCCAAGTCAGATAACTTCAATAATACAAAAAGAATTTCACATAAAGTATATGGTATAAACAAAAGGGTGTTTTATTTGTGATGATTCACTCGTTAGAGTTTGTTTAAATTTTTAATGCAGTGTTAGTTATTTTAATTGAAAAAACTTCGATTCAAACCTACAAACAGTGTCAACAATTGTCAGAGGTGTCTTTGAAGTTATAGGCTGTGTCGTTAAGATAATAATAAAACATGAATATTTAATCTAAATAGGTAAATAGGTAAATAGGTAAATGTGTATACATTTGAAAAAAGAAAAGACAACCGAAATATTTCTAGAATTTAAAGAAGGACAAAAGAAAAAACCACTGTGCAACTGTAATATCGAGTAAAAAATAATAATTTAAGGGGGTTAATCTATATTATGTTTATTGGATACGACGTCGAGGAATCGCTGTGCTCGATTATAATCCATCCTCGCAGCGTTCATCTTTTATGCGGCATCAAATACCAACCGTTTCGAAACGAGACTTCCCTCTGTTCATTAAGCTCTTCTGCTCGCACACGCAAATTTAATTATTACAGACTGACGACGACGACGACTGCGGAGGATTCTGGTTTGAGAAAAACTGTCCGATTTCTGAGAGAGAAAAAAAAACACATAGAAACTGTCAAGGATATTCTATAGCTATAGGGGGTTAGGGCGTATAATAAGAACGGCGGCTTCGCTATTTCGTTTTCGTCTTATTTTTTCCCCTTCTCATACTCACACCGCGTTCATTTACAACAATCTGAAATTATTATATTTTTATTTCAATAAAACTAGTCGGATATATTATTATTGTACTCTCGGGCGAAATAACGAGCGAAATGCAATTTGTGTAATGGATTGCGAATACAATATAAGCTTTTCTATTCTTTTGAAGTATTTTTTTTTTTTTTTACAATAATGATGAATATATATATATATATAACATAAGTATACACAAAAAAATAAACCATTAACTATTACGCGCCGTTGATATAATATGTCGGATAGATAATAGTTTGGTCAAAAAGAAAAACATTCATTATTGCATACATATTATAATAATAATATAAAACGTATAATAATATACATATTATATGTGTGTATAGGACAAACCGAGAGTAGTTTTTTAAAACGAATATGACCAATATTCATTTTTCACGTGACAATGTAGGAGATAATGATATATAGGTACTTAAATGGTAGAAAAGTATTTTCCGAAGCGATGAATTGATTTTTTCGTATCAACAACAACAACTGCAACGACTGTATTGTTCTGTTTGCCAATTTATAAACTATTATTATCATTATTATTATTATTATTACTATATCATTATCAGACGCACCAGCGGTTCAGAAAATAATATGTGATAAATGGTCGAGCCAATTCTTTCCTTTTGGCACCTATTCTTATATAATACTACTGCACTGTGAACCAATTTATTATAGCGGCAAGTAGTGTCGTGATTTTAGAAAATATATAAGAAATATAAGTATTTTAAAACAAGAAACTCAATAACCTTGTACTTTTATCAATTTTTAATGAACATCGGGATGAATCTTTAGCTGTAAAAAAATAATAATACGTTTTAACTATATAAACGTTATTAGTCTGATGGAAAAAATAGCACTTATAAAAAAAAACAAAAAAAAAAATAATAGTATTAATAATAATATTAATAAATAAATAAATAAATATTAATAATAGTATTGTACCTATCTTTGATCATATTAAACAATATTGTATAATAATATGATCTAAGGCAGCGTTTCTCAACCGTTTTAATGTCGCGACCACCGAAATAGGTAAAATATAAAGTCAGCCACCCCAAGCCCTCCCCCCCCCCCATTCCCACCCATTATAATAAAAACTAATTCTATAAAACCAATTTAAGCTTCTATCTGTTTTTTACCTGTTACAAAATATAATATATCATTAACCGTTGACGAAAACAAATATTATACCTATACAGCAGACAAGAACATTTCGCGTGTGTATATTTATTAATCGGTTGAAAACCCAAAATAATTAACTTTTATGCGTTTTCAACGTCGGTCCACGACTAAACAAACATTCGAATAATATAAAACAATCACATTAATGTATACTTTTTACTTAAAGTTTAAACTATATAAAAACTGACTTTTTCATTTTTCTAATAACCACGAGGTAGTTATGTATTAGTTTTTTCTATTTTTAATGTAAATAAAAGGTCGTTTTTCTAGATCATGTCCGACCGATGCGATCTGACCTAACCTAACCCGATGAGAGGCCATCTAGAGGTCCGTGACCCCCGGGTCGAGAAACGCAAGGTACAATCTTCGTATAGATTATAGCAATTATTTACATAATAATAATAATATAATATACGGCCGTTGCCGAGCAGTTATGTCGACTGCAGTCGTGTTTATATAATATATTTAATACGACTATATAAATTAGTTTAAATTGAGAACTAGTTTAGATCGGTCACTCGCCGGAGAACTATATATAAATTCAAAAGGTTGGGACTGCGTTGCTATACTCAGATATTTTATACATAATTATATTATTATCTTCGTATATAAAACCGAAAATTGAAACCTTTGACGCTAATGTTCTCGGAAACTACTCAACCGATTGTCTCGATTTTTTTTTTAATCGAAAGATTGTATCGCGGAGAAGGTTTCTTTCGCAGAAAATTATATTTACGTATAATTTAAAGAGGTGCTCACACAAGGATTTTGAAATTCATGATGACAATTTGTATTTTGTTTATAAATGGTTGCTGTTGGTTACAATTATTAGTTATCAGTTAAAGTAACAGTTTTGCCTACGTACATATTATACGCTAAAAATTCTGGAAAAACTGAAAGGCTATTTTTGATGAGATATTTATAAATAATCAATGTTTATTTACAGGGTTGTCAATGGTTACATATCTATTATAACTATTATAATATTAGTAAGAATATGCGGGCATATACATATTTTCACAAATTAATTTATAAAAAAAACAAATCTTTGGCACAGGTCACCATTGCGATGATTTTCGTGTGCCCGATATTCTGATATCACTTACTTACTTATTTCATCTTTGACTCGTGCAAAAGCGGGTGGGACAGCTAGTATATATATAAAAATGTCTGTCTGTCAGTCTGGCTGTCTGTCCGTTATGGATTCCCAAACCATTCAACCGATTGCGATTAAATTTGGGACACAGATATATTAGAGGGAAGAAGATAGGCTAATTTTAAAAGGTAGAGGTTCAACACTGAGAGGTGCTAACACAGGGAATTGGGATTTACGATGGGAATATTTGTTTATAAATGGTTGCTATGTGGTATGTTTATGATCTCTGTTTATTTATAGGGTTGTCAATGGTTACATATCTTATAAGTTATAACTATTATAATATTAGTAGGAATATGGCATATACATATTTTCACAAATAAATTTATAAAAAAAAACAAATCTTTGGCACAGGCCACCATTGCGATGTTTTTCGTGTGCCCAATATTCTGATATCATTTACTTATGGTTCGTCTTTAACTCGGGCAACGCCGGGTGGGACAGCTAGTTTATGTTATATGCGTCGGTGTGATATTCTCGATTTCGGGTAAGTCAAAATTATACTCGGACGAGGTCGATCTCACCCCCGTTTCGGGCACATTCCCCATAATATTATAGGAATAAACGTCGTAATAAACGGTTAATCTGCACTCTGCATTATCTGATCGAGGTGAACACATAACATCATTAACTCTAAGAGGTTTTGATTAAGCGAGGACGGTGCAGCGGATAAGCGAATGGCAGCACCGGCGTATGTGATTATTATTACATTTACTGTTTGTAATAATTATTATTTTGATGCAGTATGGGTGCGCGATAGTACCGACAATATTTACAAACTATATACGGTGAGAAGCATTAGACGCGAATAAAATAGTTATAAATTACAATATTTGAGTAGGAAGGTATCATATATTATGTATAATGTCGCTTATACTGCAACAGCACGTATCTCAAAATTTGACAAAATGAGATTATTATCGATATTGATAAAACAAGGTGTGTTTAAAATATTTTGTTCTATAATTTTTTGTGTTAGACTCCTGGTTACACAGTTAATCAGGAAAATTATAACACTGCGTATATCAAAACCTTGTATCAACATAACGTATCTCGGTTAATAACATAACATGGCAGTAGAATGATGATAAAATGAGATAAGTATTGTTGTTTAAATTATGTTTTTGATGATATGTATACTATGTAGGCGTATCTCCCTATTCGAATGCACCAAATTATTATTTTCACGTTTCACAGCAACGCAAAAAAGAGGTTATAGAAAACGCGGGCGAAACATTTCCATCAGTATTTTCGGAATTATTGTTATACGTAATTTAACACTCATCATATCACAAGCACGAGCTAAAAAAGTAAGATCATGATTTTTTGTATACCTACTAGCTATATATTAACGCACTTACATCTAAACTTATTATATGACATCCACCGTGGCTGTTTTTAGAAATTTCGCACCCCTGGACTCCAAATTCATGGCGCTCAATAAAATATTGTTTTAAATCATACTACAGTGGTGGCCAAAATCGTATAGAAAGTTCCTCGCGAGTTATTATTTGTGTCATTTTAAACGAAAATATTAGGGATAATTCACAAAAGTTTTTTATAAACACCCGAAGACAGAATTTAAAAAAAAATTCGTCAAAAATAGTAAATACGAACATTTGCAAATTATTTTGTTAGAATTAATAACAAATTTTATTTTTATATCTAAGATATGAATCAATAATATAATATACTCAATACAGTTATTAAAACATTTTGAGATTTCTGTGCTAATTATAGACGTTTGAAATTTTAGACTTGTTTTGGTTTATTTTTCGATTTATGTATGATCAAATTTTTGTTTTAGTATAAAGCTGGAAAAAATATTACGACGCATAAGATTTTTTTGAATAACAAAAATTACAATGTATAAAATACATGGTTACATTATATTTTTAGAGTATAACGTTAAAGATTTTATGAAATCCATTAAAATCATGAAAATAAATAATTTATTTCGCAGTTAAAAATTTACTAACTTTTTAATTTTAACACCCATCATGAACATTAAAAATTTAATGTAAGATCCTTTTCGAGTTTTTTACTAGATATCAAAAATAAGATTAGCTTAAAGCCATAACAGTATTTTTGATTTTTTCTTATAAGTGTTTCTAAAAACTGTTACGCTCTGAAAAGAAACTTAAACATTTAATACAGGGTCTCACATAAGTTATTTTATAGCAATTATAAAATTTTAAAAACACATGATCAAATTTTTGTTTATATATTATGCGTTTAGAGTTGACATTTTTTGTCACAACCATGAAAGTTTTCAAATTATTTTGAAAAATATATGAAATTTTCAATTTTAATACCTAAAGCTCGATTATTAAATGCAAAGTTCCTCATAAGTAAGTTGTTCTTACAGAAACATACAAAAAATATTGGCACAGTTTTTTTTATAGACATTTTAAGGTTAAACTTTGACAAAACCAGACATTTTAACGAAAATCGACAATTTGGGTTATTCTGTAATAATTCAAAAATTATTTTCTGTAGGAGCTTGAAACTTACCATCATCAAGTATAATATATTATTATTTATCAAACACACCGAAGTTTTCTAAGTATTTAGGCTAATATTAAGCTGTTTATCGACCACGGGGACTTATTCACACAGTACTACGATACTTCGGTATTGACTTATAAGATAATAACAGTTAGTTCTGAAATAATATTATGACAACACTATTATAAATCACATGTGATTTGAAATTCAAAAATTAACCTACCTATGAGATTATCAATAGAAAATTAAATTAGAAACACCGATTAAATAATCATATAATAAAATATCCTTAGAAATATAATGGCTGATTTATCGTTTAATTCAAATTTAACACAACAAATAAGCCTATAGCTTCCATCTCAATGACGATGTACACTAAACACCAGCTATACAGCAGAGCGACTTCCCCGGTTTTTTAAATTGTATGATAGGGGCGGGATCCGTTTCGCTCGGGTACCCGTTTCGCCCAAATTTCGTTTTTTTATGATTCCCGTTTCGCCCAGAGTTTAGACCAATTTAAAATTAAGTTGGCAATAGTTCAGTCAACTGTTGTATTTTAGGGAACGCCAAGAAGAAATGGACGGTGCTAATTACGACGCACGCGTGCGAGTCGTTTGGTTCGTTCTTCAATGTCCATTTTTATTCCAATTCTCTATCTATGTTGGTTAAATGTTGTGAAAAATTTTGTCCAAACAGATATATATATATAAAAATCAATAGCGTTGAAATAGCAAGGACATCAAAAGATGCAAGTATACCTAATTAAAAGAAAAGTGCACAATCAGAAACAAATAACGCGGTACCGATCAAATGAAATTACTCGCCATAAACTCATTAAAAGTATGTGTACTATTTTTAAAAATAAATTGTAGGTATTAATAAATATATTTTAAACGATTAAAATCTTTAATAATTTTATTGCATGTGTCAATTTTTCATAAATACAGTGGGGTAAATTTGATTTATGAATAATACGATTTTATTAAGAAAATAAATTATAACTATTCGTTGTTAAGAAAAAAATTGTTTGGAGAACAAAGAGTATCGCCTCCTCGTGGTGTCCACTGGATAACGCTAAATGATACTCAAATATTAAAATATTATAATCATTGCCAACTTAATTTTAAATTGGTCTAAACTAGTCTGGGCGAAATGGGGATCATATAAAAACAAAATTCGGGCGAAACGGGGAGGGCCATTTTTGGGCGAAACGCTCTACGCTCCACGATAGTACTAGAAAAATATATATTACCCATTATAACGTCTTGTATAATATCTGTAATGCAAAACAAAAACAAAACATTTACGAACAACGACCTTTTGGGAAGAGTGACAATTATATTAATATTGCTAGTAGAATACGCGATAGCGTCATTTAAAAGTAATGTGACATTATACTTCCTACTTTTCTTTATTTTTATATTGCTTTTTTAAAAAAAATTTTTTTATATTTGAACATAAGCCAAATAATTTCTGGATTTTAAATAGGTAGCTCTCTATTAGAATAGATAGTCACCTTCGTTTGATCGAATACACGAATATTCAACGATTTAAATTACGTATTATAAATGTGATTTTATTTTTTCTCTCGTACCTATATATATAATAATATTATCACAGACAATAATACAATAATAATATAATGTATACATACTGATATAATATATTATATATATATAAATATTATATGGACATGTAAATATATAAATAATATATATCACGAAGGCTTATATTTATTATTTATTAGGGCGTCCGATATACGTATATATGTATAATGCAAAGAATATCTTATCGTAAAAATAGTGAAGTTAGCAATCCTCACGTTTTAACCTTTTATTTATTATTATTTTTTTTTTTTTTCATTTCGCCCCATGACTATTTATGGGGGCATTTCGATTTCGTTGGTCACACGATCGTATAATAAGCGTTTAAAGATGGCGACCTTTCAATAAAAAAAAAATAATAATAAATAAGTAAGTAAATAATAATAATAAATAAAAATCCTCAGAGAGTAAGAAAATAGCTCCGAAAAGCCATAAAAACCATTCGGTACGCTGGGCCAATAATCGACGCCTCCATTATAGGAAACCTAAATATGACAGAACAGAAACTCGTAAAAATAAAAACTCAAAAAACGCATAATGTATAGAAAATAAAACCCGTGCAGTCGTTTCCGAAATAAATAATACATCAATTTAATGTTCGTATGGTATTATTATATTGTGTCGTTCGGAGACGAACCGAAAAATTACAAAGTTTGTAGGTATATACACCTTCGTTGTAGACATATCCACCGGAAAGCATTTTGGAAGGAATCGTGATTACCTATATACACACGTGTTCCTGTTATGGAAAATTGTCTAATATTTTATAGTTGGATATTATACTAAGGTACCTACTGTGTGTATCATACGATACAGTAGAATTTTTAGGATTTTGTATAGTTTTTTAGTTCAAAATATTACTGTACCTATATAAATTACCTTAGTATTAATTACAGTTTCAGTGGTGAGTTCTTTTAAGAAATTAAAGACGAGCAGATCAACTCGCTACCGACAAATTAGAAGCAACGCGTCCTTGTTAGTCAATGCGATACACGAGACGATTCATCTGATGATAAATCTATAATACATCAAACATTTATATGTCTCCTAACAGAAAATAATAATTGTTTAAGAATGTCGATAGTCCAAAGTAATAATATGTTAATGAAATAAATAATATAACCTATATATAATACTTCAGACGAGTCATTTAAATACATTCAAAAATTATTCTTCTGAATTGGACGCAAATAGAATATAATAAATCAAATCGGACATATTATATTATTGTGTCGTTCGGAGACAAACCGAAAAATTACAAGTAATACCTTCGTAGACGTCATCATGTCCGCCAAAAAGCGATTCGGAAGGAATCGTGATTACCTATATAATACGCACGTGTTCCTGTTATGGAAAAATGTCTAATATTTTATACTTGGATAATATTATACTTACCTACCGTGTGTATTATATATATATATATCGCATACGATTGCGTCGAGACGTCACCGTTTTTTTGATTTATAATGGCATTTTTAAATGTATTTTATATTTTGTTTCGCTGCGAATAACGTTATTTATTTACCGGAACATCGTGTATATAAATATAACCTGCAGCAGTGCAGCGATGTGCACACTGCGGGCTTGGTAAAAAAAAACGAATACCTACACGCGGCAGTTCAAAATATTATATCAAATCACACGCAAAAAGCGTAACCACAACCGAATTGTAGGTATATATAGAGGCATATATTATCAGTGTAGGTCTGGCCCACCCGGCTACCCTACGATTGCCGGGGACCCGGAGGTGTTTCTTAATATTCGGGGGCCCATTGCCAAACGGAAAACGTATAATATTAAAATATATAAAAATCGTCGAGAGCCGTCTGAATGACTTTTAAAATTATTTTTGAATACTAACCGAAACGTCTGTAGGTTTATATTTTAACACATTGTGCATAGAATTATGCAAATACGGCGGTATTGTGTGTGCACACAAGTCATAATAGTGTGAACGAGTGTTTTAAAAACTAAACTTTGATCTCCGATAAGCCATCGAGCGATATCTATAAGTAGGTAGATTCTTTATTTTGTTGTTTGTTGAAGAAGCCAGCATTCTTTTGACAAGACAAAATCGATAAACATAAATTTTAGAATCTCCATTTGCCAGCAATAAATTAAAAAAACTACTATTTTTATAATAATTTAACATATTTTAATTTAATTTATGTTTATTGAATTTTTTTCTATTTTATGTGTACGAATTGTAAAAAAGTATGTAAAACTTGCTGGTTATAATTTTTATTTTTTATACAATTATAATTTGAAGTAATAAATTATTTTGTAATTAAGAATGAGATTATTTTATTGCAATTAAATGGCAGTTATAATATTTTTGATCAATTGTTCATTGGCAAGTATTTATATTGAATTGAAAATTTTAATTTTAATACAATTAGTTGTCTCGTAACTTGTTCATATATTATACATACCAATTAAAAAAAATCAATTAATATTAAATAATTTTTTTAATCGTTTAAGTTAGAATTTTGAAAACATTTTATAAAAGATTTAATTTTATAATTTAAGACCTTTAAAAATTAATAGAAGATTCCTCAAAAGCTTTTTTATCTTTTTAAAAAAAAAAGTTTACCGAAACGTCACATCCATTTTTGATGAGAGTTTGAAGTTCAAATGTTTAAGACATTGGATCGCCCGAAAATTAATGATTTCTAGAATAACCGTGAGAACTTGAAATGTTCGTCAAACGTTTATTTTTTAATTTATACTATACATACAACATTTTTAAGATATTTTTACTTTTATTAGCTATTAATAGACATTTTCAATTTTCAATTTATATCGATAAAAACTTCAAAACACTTGATAATTTAATACAAGGTTCCTCGTAAGTTATTATAATAGCAGTTCAAACATATTAAAGATACATATGCCCGATTCGTATTATAGTCATTTTGAGTTCAAACCTAGACACAATTCTTCAAAATCACACAAATTTGCAAAATTATTTGGAAGTTAAAAAATTATAAAATGTTCAATATTGGTATAACTTAGGTATGAACATTTAAAACTCAAGTAGTTAGTTAGTCTCATAAGTAGTTCATACTGTAACCAAAATATCTGAATATAAAAAATGTATAAAATTTTTTGACATTTTAATTTCAAATTTGGACAAAATCAGATGTTTTAACATAAAATTACCATTTTAGTTATTTTGTTGTCATTTAAAAATATTATTCACATGTACTCGGAACTTTAAGGGTGCATTATTATATTATACTAGCTATCCCGCTCAGCGTTGCCTGAGCCAAATATTAAGTTAAGATTAACTCCAAGTGATTTACATGCATTTAAACCACCTAGGTGGACAACCCACTGCATTATATCAAGGACAATATGCGAGCAGTATATTATCAGGTAGGCAACCCACCTGCGGTGGATTGCGGACTCCATTATGAGGTGCGTAATTGAATGAAAACAGAATTAGGTAGGTGAAAAACATTACAGAGTTGTCATTTTGTAACATCACTCGCATATTAAATTTCTCTAGCCGATATCGTGCACTTTTTATTTCATTTTTAGCTGTTGATCTCGGACGAATGACTGGCAGCGTTTGGTGAAAATCTCTAGCTAGTAGAATCATCGCGTCTCCGCAGAAGTTCTGAATTTCTGATTGCTCTGATTGAATCTCTTTAACGATTTTAGTTTATATGAACCAAAAACACGTCCAATTTTTTAGTTTGTTGACATTTTTGAGAAGTGTTTGTTGCGTGTAAAAAATGGCACTTTTTATATGATTAAGACTTTATTGAATTTATTATTTAATATTTTAATAAAATAAAATATATAACTAATAGCAACCCTATAAATCCCATCGAAAAAAGCATTTTCAGTTTTTCCAGTATTGCAATTTATAGATAGATAGCGCCACCAGTAAGATAGGATATTCAAATTTTTCAAATTTATATGCAACCTAGAGGTATAAAAAATAGTTTACATCACTCTCTGAGACCTTCTTAATTTACACACCGAATTTGAAGAAAATCGGTCCAGTCAATTTTCCAGAGTGCACACTACTGCCGCTACGTGTCAACGACACTCTACTGTGCGATTAATATTGTGCACTTAAGAGGCCATAACTCCGGAACCACTTATCGCACAGCATAAAAACTCAAATAGTAGCCGATTCTCAGACCTACTGAATATGCATATACAATTTCATAAAAATCGGTCAAACCGTTTCGGAGGAGTATGGTAACTAACATTGTGACATAAGAATTTTATATATAAGACAAGAGAATTTTATATATAAGATTATTCTCATATAATATTGTATGCCGTGCCGCGTAACTGCAACCACTTTGTGACGCACGTTTTAATCACTGTTGTTTTTCCTCCTCTCATTCCGTAATACGTCGACTGTATCCTGTTGCAATTTATCTAGATTTTATCTAGATAAATAAAGAAAAAATGTTTTCTATTCCATAATACTTATTTATGATCACACAAAATGGAATACAATACTTTTAACCTTATTATGATAGGTACCTATACGAAATTACCTGTAAAATAAAAAATTGTCAATTATTAGAATAAGAACTTATATATCTATAGATGATTTAGGTTAGATGACGCTATTATTTGTTTAAGATGGCACATCATATAAACATTTTAAAATTTATCTAGATAATATAAAAGATAATATCCATCTAGATAAATTTATCTTACTATATGCTCAACGCTGTTACAGGACTAGAGGAGCCAACATCCTGTGGTGGTCAATAATTATGCTTGCTGATGCTGCAGTTTATCCAGCTGTCCGGCATTTTTGTCGTTTTAATCACTGTTGTTTTTCCTCCTCTCCTTTCTTAACACGTCGACTGTGTACACGAATGTCCTCAGGTGTGCGATTTTAATAATCCCTTGTTGTGCTCTCGTGTGTTGGTCTGATGGTCTGTGTGCGACTTTAATCTCTCGTGCGTTATGTTCTCGGGCTCATATATTGTTTCCATGCCGCCGGGCTATAAGACGTGAACATTTAATAATAATATTATATATTATATACATTAATCGTTTTTTTTTCATTTTTGCCATTTTCCAATATCGGTGGAGCTGCCCGCCGTCTAGTGACTACAATAATATTGGTGTTCTATGTACAAGCGACGTATATTAGGGATGGAAATTGCATGCCCAACGCGAAAATGCCCTAATAAAATTCTTTTATGCCCTAAACATTTAAAACAATGCACATTTAATACGAACTTAAATTAGTAATTTTAAACCAACAAATATTTTTTATTTAAATTTAATAAAAAGTGTCGCAGGGCTGCACAATATCTCATCTTCTATGTTGACTTATAATCTAAAAAAAGAATTATTCTCATTTAATTTCCGTCACCACTAGTAATCTCGATTTTTGAGTTAAAAAAATTACAATTAACAATATTCGATTTAGTAAAATCTGTAGCTGTAATCTTAATAAATATTTTTCATATTTTGGGGCTTTTCGCCTTATCGATTCATTTGGTCGATGGACTCGAACGGTCCTAAAATGAGTCTAAAAAGCGGCGACCGCTGTGGTATATGATATAATAATATAATATTACAATATTACCTATGCCACATCATTGGCGTATTATACCTAATAATATAATTTATCGTATTATTATTATTATTATATTTAACGTGGGATACGGACAAACGTATCGCAGCCCTCACACAGACGACCCTTCCGGTTTCCGGGAGAGAAAATATTATTATATTATGTTTAAAATCCGATCGTTTTCCACAAAATAGATTTCATTTACAGGCAAGCATAATATAATAATATTATGATTATTGTTTATCCTTTCGTTCGTTGGGCGGCCAGGACTCGCAACGGTAGTTAAAACTTAAAAAAACGTTCATTACGCATAACCATAATTTTGTTATTGTCGTTACGCGTAAAGGATATATTATTATCGTCGCTGTCGTGCAAAAAGTGTCAAAGTGAAATTTGAACTGTGTTGGGAAACTACAATCATTATTGAATATTCACAATGGTCTAGAAATTCACAAATTCATTCGATTTTAATCACTGCAGTTGTCTTAAAAAATCCACAAAAAAGTAAAGCATTTTAACGTCGAATTATCCGGTTAATAATAATTTGTAGAATAGTTGAAAAACATAAAAAAGGATAGACGAAAAAAATATGACCGACCGACTACTTCTTAATCACTCGATCAATTTGAGAAACGACTGACTGAATGTTATGTAAAAAACTGATCAAATACGCGTGTCTTGGACGATCGTTTTCCACGAAACAGATTTCATTTACAGGTAAGTATGATAATATTATTGTGATTATTGTTTAATATCCTTCTCTCGGGCGGCCAGGACGCGCGACGGTAGTTAAAATTTAAAAAAACGCTTATATTACGTCATCGTCATGCTGCCATCGCCGTTACGCGTAAAGGATGCGTATGATGGTATATTATCGTTAAAATTTTCGTAGTTTTCGCTCCTTTTCTAATTTTCCTTCTCTCCATTTCCTCCGTCCACTGTAATAAAATTATACTTCGGCGGGCGTGTATTTTTTTTTTTTTTTATCGTTCTTTTCGTGTTTGCGCACAAAAATCAATATATAATAATAATAATAACAATACACGGCGCGGTCGAACAATTTATTTATGTGAACAAAACAAAAATATATATAAATAATAATAATAATAAACCCAGCCGCGACGACCGACGATCAGATGCAGGCGGTTTCCCGGTCGTCCATTTTACTATGTACAATATAATTTATATAGGTACCTACCTTTATATATACCGTGCAGCTATATATATATATATATATATCAAAAATATATATAGTCGTATGTTCTAATTTTTCGCTTTCACTGTCGAAAAACGTGTGACCGATACACATTCACCGCCTGCACCTCCACCCCCGCCGCTCCCGTAATACGACTTTCCCGTTCTCAAATACAATATAATAATAATATAATATATTATTATTGTCATCATTACGGCGAACCGTTCTACCGCGCGCGTTTAGGTTAGGTGTGGTTAGGTATGTGGTTAGGCCGCCGCCGCCGGTACCTCTCCGTGCCTATGCACGCTGCAGCACACGTTGACCTTTGCGCAACGGCCGATCGACTATACACATTGTTGTCATAATAATATAGTACTGAACTTTTGACATTTCACCGTTTCGTTTCGTTTCGCCCCCCGATTTTTACGACGCAATTCCCCGTGCGTTTTGTTATTATTTTTCTTTTATCTATACCCGACGCTATATATTTACCGCGGTCCTAATTTAATACCGAACCTATGGTATACGCGCGACGCACAATATTTATGCGCTTATATACACATGACGCGTATATACGGTACATTTTTCCGAGAATATTTTATGGGTTAACGTTTTTTATTTTAAAAATAATTTTTCTCTATTTTCGTGTGGTTTATTATTTTTTTTTTTTTAATGAATTTTGGATTTTGTTTATTTAAAACAAAGAGATTATAATAATATTAAGCTAATCATAAAAAAAAATAAAAACCTTTGCAAATTATAATAGTTATAATACAATATAATATGGTACCTGATTAATATATTATAATTATATATTAGAGGCCAGAAAAGAACGTCAAATTCCAGACAACTTGTACACAGAACAATAGCTAGGACCCTACTCTAATTCAAAAAAAAAAATTATGTTCTTATAAGAAAATTGAAACGTTTAACTCGATGTTATGTAAGTCCAATGTCAATACTACTTCACATACAATAACTGTAAGCTAATGGACCTTGTAGTTGAAATAATAAAAAATGTTATAATACCTAATAAAATATATTATATTATGCATTTTATCATTATAAAATACTAATTGCGTGTTTTACCCGATTCCACTTCAGGTGTTAAATTGATTAGATGGCGCCAGCACGGACGTGTAACCCCCCAATTGCCCACTCGGTTTTCAGGAATCGGTCGATTGTATGAGTAGATATTATAATAATATGTCCTTTGTTGAAAAATTATCCGCAAAAGTACCGGATGATTGGATAGGTAAGTGGTTTCGGAGCCGACCCTTTAACAAAAATCCATTTAAACGTATACGCATATCGATTACAGATGTAGGTACTTATAAAAATCAAACATTATTCGGCTAAATCTGCAAATCTAAAAAAAAAAAATATTTCAATAAATTGTGTGCATTTGTTACACAATAATTATAATAATATAGTCATTAAGACATTAATTATATTTACTTAGGGAAAGGGAAAATATAAGTACAAAACATACTCTGTTGTAAGACCATATAACGAACTATATTATCAAGAGGCGATTGTAAACTCGGCCCAAGGAAAAAAAGGGCGATTGTAAACTCGGCCCGAGGAAAAAAAATGTTCAAAAGGTCTATTGCAAACTTGGCCCGTGTTTTTTCAGGTAAAAATGATTTAGGTGTAAACTCGGCCCAGGGTTCTTACAGGTAAAAATGATTGACGTGTAAACTCGGCCCGAATAAAAATGTAAGTACATATAATTTTCTTATAATATTTTTGAGAATCATATAGCATTACCCAGAGGACACCACGAGGAGGCGATTCTCATTATCCTCCAAAAAATTATTATTCATAGTATAAAGTTTGTTATATAAATGTAAAATGTAAGTAAAATGTTTCAGTATTGGATTTTATTTGATAATTCAATGCAAAAAATATAAGTAAAATGGATTTATGTAAAGTTGTAAGTGTTAAAATATATGTAAAATGTATTTAGGTACATTGGACCGAGTTAACAATCAACCTTTTTTGCGATCTTAAATAATTTCCGGGCCGATTTTACAATCTACCTATTTTATTACCTAAAATTTCCAGGGCCGAGTTTACAACAAAATAGGTAACCGCAGGCCCAGTTTACATTTGCCCATTATTGAATATACCTAAATATAATCTATACGATTAAATTTAAGGTTTTTTTTATGTGTATAATTTAATGTCTAATCCTCCGAATTATCGTATTCCAAAATTGTCTAATATGTATAATGTTGATTTGTTTGTGAATTACCTAAGTTAATTTAAGAGAAATGTTATTTATTTTGAATGAAATTCAATGTTATTATATATTATAAATTATAATTATATATTTATATATTGTTATATTGGACTTTGAATTATTAAATAAATACATAATGCAGTACCTACTATAAAAGAAATAAATAGGTATATGACGTAGGTATAGGTAGTAGAATAATAATACTATGCAATGGCCCATGAAAATATTATTTATGTCCCAGGCTAAATAATGTACCTAAAATGAGCTTAGTCCCCCAAACTTCATTTATGTCACCATTTATTAACATAATATAACCACAAACCATAACAATTATTTCAAAACGCTTACCTTAAAGGTTGAACCATAAGCGTACGCTGTGCGCAGGTGATAGACTTTTTCAGACATTTGAGGTAATACTGGTATTCTGTTTAAGTAAATCAATAATAAAACATAGTCTTAAAAAATTAACCAAGTCAGGTTATTATAATATATTCTATAACAGGGATGGCCAACCCGCTGCCCGCCTTGGAAAGTTTTGCTGTCCGCAAGATTTATCAAACGTTTACAAAAAAAAATTATTACAATAATTACTTATTGTATTATTTGTATACAGATTGTAAATTTTTTCTATTTTAATAGTAATGCAATGAATGTAATGAAAAAAGATCGTAATGTATTTCCAAAGTAGCCCTCGACAACATTTGGGTTGGCCACACCTGTTCTATAACCTATAATAATATAAACATTTTACAAAACAGTTGTAATTTACATACTTTTATATTTTAATTATATTAAAAACTGTAATATTATATTTTATTTTATACATTTTAAGTTTTAGACGGTATTTTTTTTCATAGTAAATAATTTGAGAATAAATTATTTTTATTTTTGTCTGGCCCGCGAACTCTTTTTAATTTGTAAATATCGCCCGAGAGCCCAAAAAGGTTGCCAACCACTAATCTATAGAATATGCACGTTTTTTGTCCAAAATATCCGAAATCAATCACGAAATTCTACAAGAAACAAACGTATTATAAGGACTACTAAGCGTACTCGTCTAGAAACATTGAGCTAGAAACGATTAATTCGTTTCTTTATACTCTTTAGATCTAAATAACCTTAAAACACGAAAGCGTTTGTTGTTTTTATTTTAAATGTATTTTTATTCAAAACACTGCAGTATTATATAATTGTATTGAATGTACGCGGTTTTAAAATTATTAGGTTATTTCTTATTCTGACAACTTATTCTTTATAATATGTACTTTATAGTTTTGATTTTTTGAACTCATCCCCTAACACATGCCATAATATGGCTTATTGGAGAGTATTGTCATTTGTTGTTATTGACAAATCAATAAACAATAATATTAATAAAAGCTAGCAACGCAAGAGATTCTCAACGAAATAATTAACAGAATACATTTGACATTGTAAAAAAAAAAAAAATTGTTTTCATTTAATAACTCGCTATAAATGAGTCTTCTCGTATTTTATCGTCATTCATAATGTTATCACTCATAATTGATAATATATAGAACTATCAAGCTTATAACAGGAAAAAATGAATAACCACTTTATAAATAGTCATTATTTATATTATGCTTGAAAAATCTGTATTCCTAATCTTAAGATTTCAATCAGTGGTAGATATTATATTGATTTCCAATAGTAAGATATAAATGTAATTGTTTGTTAAATTAAATTGTTTTAAATATTTAAATGTTGATCTTTTTTTTATCAAGATAAACGTTGTTTGTATTTTATCTTATCCGAGATCATTAAAATAGGTGTTATCTGAATTTAGATAACCTTAGAGCAATAATCTTTCATCAATATATTATCTCGATAATTTTTTACTTATCAGGTCTCAAAACTGTATTTATCACACCTATAATACACGTCCAATAAAACATCCCTCCGACTCGATTACAATTAATATTTATAATACTATATATATCGACTACGGATAATTGATAATATTATAATATTATCATCATTATTTTAACGCATCGAATCAACCGAGCGAGCCTCAGATATAAGTCGCAAAAAAGCCGCTCGTGGCAAATCCTGGCGATGCCGAATGGCCAGTAATAACGATTATTGTCGGGTCCTTTAATGACATGTTATTATTATAATAATATTACGTAGTCGAATCGTTTGTCTTTTTGAAAAACCGACGTTGCTAATTACGCAAACGATCGTCAATTCTCATAAAAAGTCAGCAGCTAGTTCGTAAAAAAATATCGTGGTGGTCATATTATTATCAAAATACCCCGCAGACCGGAATAATTAATTTTATCGAATAAAGTACATAATTATACGTTCAAATCAAATCGAATATTTTGTCGACTTTTTCGATCTCTCTCGTCATTTACACCGCAAGTACCAATAATGAAATGATTCTTATTATTATATCGTACTGCTGCAGAACGGCGGCGCTCATCTATGACATAATAATAATAATATGTTAGTTAGGGCTCATAATATTATACTTGTGGCGCTTGCAAATTTTTATCGAGTGGTCTTGCCCAGTGTTAGGAACATATAACAAAAAAAATATCTGAATAAAGATAACAATACTACATTTTATCTAAGATACAGATAAAAGATAAACAAATCAAATTTATCTAACGAAAAGATAAAAGATAAAAATATTTTATATAGATAAATAACAGATAATTATACAAATTAAAATTAAAATAACTAATTTAAAAATATATACATATATACTTTCATGTGAGTACATGCCTGTATAATATGTTTATTTTCTTCTTAATTTATAACATGTTGTGTATTACCAAACATTAACTTCAACACAACATAAGAAAGGTAATAACAAACAAATATTGCTAATTTTCACAAAAAAATTATCTAAATAAATGACATTTTTATCTAAAATAAATACTTAGATAACTTATATTTATTTATCTAAATAAGATAAAAGAATAATTATCTAAATAATTTATCTACATAAGTCCTAACACTGGTGTTGCCTATGTGAGCTACAACATTTTTTTCAGGAAACCCCAAAGCTATACGCATACATACGATCGTATTCGTTGCACATTTTCGCATATTTTGAAGTTTACACGTAGTGCTATTTTGCCGTATTTGTGTGTTTAGCGCCATTTCGATACATATGTAGCATTCAAAACATATATAATTAATAAAAAGAATAATTTTTTACAGTCCTTATTATTTTCATATAATATTATTATATTGTATCTATTCGAAGAAACCAAAGTATTTGTTTGTGCCTTATCCACGTACTGCATTGTAATTTCTGGATTTTTGTCTTGTTTTTGTTGTATTACATTATTGAGTGTTATCGCGTGTTGGCGAACAAAATGTGTGTGGCCCGCTTCAACTCGATAAACCAAATTTTACTTTTATAGTTTCAAGGTATTCCGAAATCTTTTAGATATAATATTAAAACAAATAGATAATTTTATTTTGAAAACAGATTATTACTCAATATATGATGATTAGATCTTTTTATACTTGACGAAATAATTATTTTCTTACTCAATAAAATAATAAATAGAAATTACAATTTTTTTTTTACAAATTTTTAGTGCATATTCAAGCGTTTATGTGAATGTTTTTAAGAGCATTATATTATAGAGCTCATAACAATTTTTTTTTTTTTTAGAGCTACAAGTCATGAGCCCTGGTTATGATATTTTATCGTACGCGAATATCGCAATAGAATTTTATGGACGATATTATAGCAATATTTGGAACCGTTATTTGTTTTTATCAAATGTTTTCGTTTTTTTTTCCTCGCCATAATAACATGATTTAGGTACGCTAAATTATAACACATTATGTCGGGCGCAGAGAGAGAGAGAGAGGCGGAAAGAAACAATTTAATCGCTGAAAATATTACGTATTAAAATATAGAATGTATAATGAACCTATTAGTAGTCCGAGTATTAAAATAATTGCAAAACATAATTTAAGGACGTGTTTAAAGTGTGTGTTTAGGACATAAATGCAAGCGCACTTTAATGGTTTTAAAGGAATTAACTTCCAGAACATATATTTTATTACTAACGAGCTTTGGCTAAGTATATTTAGTCGCCCCATATGGGACCACAACACTCTGCCTCGCTCCTTCCGATGGCCATTTTTGTTTAAAATCGCATTTGTTTTTGATAACCCCGCTGCCGCCCGGTGCGATTATTATTATGTCGTACATATTGCAGTGTTGTGCAAAGATAACTTAAAAATTATCTAGATAAAATAACAGATATAATGATGAAAAATAAATCATCTAGATAAAAAACAGATAATTATACGAGATATACCTAGTTCTTGGGTTTTCAAAAAAATTTATAAATTTAAATTATAATATTTACAATTATTAATACTTACACACTTATATATTTTAGATAATTTATTATAATATGTAAAAATACAATAAAGAGATTAAATTAATAAATTTAAATAAAAAAAAAAAATGTTTAATGCTTATTATATTCATAAATTAAATATTATTTTAAATTATCTGGACACTTCATTTTATCGTTTGATTAATTATAGACACAATTCCTATAAGATCTTAAAATCGAGTGAAATCAACAAAACAGATTATCAGATAAATGTTTTATTTATCAAGATAAGATAGAAATAAAAAATAAAATTATCTAGATTATGCACAACACTGCTCGTATTTGGTAGGAATATAATAACACAAACACATCTCGACCACTCAATGTTTCGTGATGAGTGTAATATATTATTACGATATTATGATTATCCTGTTTGCATAATGTAATAATATGCTCGTATCGAGTAAAAACCTAAAAAAAATTGCAATAAGCGAATACGGACGGTACGAATTATGGTCATTTTCGGTAAGTACATATTATATTATACACCTGGACGGAAAAACGAAATCACGATTCGATGTGATAAGACGGCAAATCATACGCACAATATTATATATTTTTCATGTCCAATTCGATTTGGTCGTAGTTTCGTACACTTTCTGCACCGGTGTGTGTGTGTGAGAAAAAATTCAGTGAAACTTAATAAACGATATGAGAAGAAAAATATTTTCGTCGCGATTTAATGTAATTTATATTTTACAGGTACAATACGGTAAGTACGAAATTATTGTTCTCTTCGGACGAAAAAAACAATTATATTATAAATCATATCGTAGAACTCCGAGGAGGGTCTGTCGTCTATGTCTGCACAAGTATATATTTTAATAATATGCCTAAAACGATAATATAAATATCGAGTAAAATATAGGTAGTATTATGTGTTATAGTCTCTACTCTTGATAAATGATTAATACAGCGTGAGTTCCGCTTGATGTGATCGCGTTGGTTCAGGCCGTTTTGATTCTATATTGACCGGTTGATTAAATAAAGTATTTTTTTTTTTTTTTATGATTCTATACTCAAAATAAAATTAAAATAGTACATTCAAAATAAAATAAAGAAACCATTTATTTTTTATCAGACTCGAGATTCTTCTAAATTAATTTTCATTAAGAACCATGGTAAATAATTTTTAATTAAGTATTATTTCACGGTAAAGTTAGAAACATGATAATAAAGTATAATAAACATCGTACCTGTAATTTTTGAACAGCTCTTTATGAATTTTCCGAGACGATTCTTGTTTTTTTTTTTAGTTATTTCTACATTGGTCACCTCGTAGTCGTCATCATCATCAAAATATGTTCTTCTCGATTTTTTGTTTGCAAATCAGTTATTTCTTTATCGGACAATGCTCCAAAAGCAGGTGAATCTTGATCGATTAAAATTTCGGTTTCAACAGTAAAATAATTGGGTTTTGCTTTACGATATTAAGTTTTCATTGTTTTTATGATTCCCTGGTCAAGAGTGTACTATATGAGTGGTGTATAGTGTGCGGTAAAAAAATCAAATTAATGTTTTGTAAATTTAATTGAATTTTTTGTAAAAATTCTGTGAAAATTAAACTAGTCGTCCGAGCATTTGAATAAAACTGGTAAATAAATTGCTCTGCTTGTAAATTGATCAGTTTGAAGTGATTCAATTATTATCCGGTACACAGTGGGTAATAATAATAAAGGTCAATATTTAACATCGCAGTGATATAAGATTTGGTTAGGTATTTTCTTTTTTGATTCCAAAAAAAAGGTTTGTTCTATAAACCTGCAGCAGTGATCACGTTAAGCTGAACTCGCTGCGAATAACGCGTATATTATATTATTATTGATAATTATTTATGGTTTTATGTTGTGATAAATTATTAATAAGTGCACTGCAGGCAATGCAGGTACTATGCGTTTATAATATTTAGTAACAATAATCGTTACGTTATTGTCGTCATTGCATTGCATTTCACACCGAATCACTATAAACGTCGCGTCGTAAGCGTATGAATACGACGAGACTAATATTATTAATATAATATACGACCGATAGGATATTGTCGAGAACGAGACGGAGGTCATGGAGGAATTATTTAGAAATAGTGCTGCCAATAAATTATAATATTATTATTGTAGTAAAGAGGTGAGTATATCGACAACCCGGCCGATCGGTGTCGCAATCCTTTAATATGACATTAGCGGAAATATTGTATAGTGTATCACTGGTGTGCCTAAGTGCACTGGGTTAGATATTATTATATAAGACGACATAATAGTATTACATTTTGACTGGTATAATATCTCTCGTTTATTGCTATATATTATATTTTAGCGTATTCGATTGATATTATTATAATCGCCGTATATTGTGTTTAATTCGATTTGACTATACAATATATTTTAATCGAATTAAACACAACACAGACAATTATTATTGGACGTCACCCCCTATCGAAATACCCAGACAATTCGATGTTATAATCGTAACAGTATATTATATTGCAATAGGCTCTCGGGATATTGGTCACACCAAAATAGCTAATATTTTTTTTTTTTTAATGGCCGAGGAAGGAATTCCGCAATATAATATTGTGCACAGTCTTACACACATTATTTTCAGATGTATTCAGAATAATATATTATGTATTTAAATATCGGTGTCATTTGTATTTGAAATGCGCATTATTCGAATACACCTGCTACTGTCTTTCAAAAGTATTTTTGAATACAAATACATTTTAAAAGTATTCAAAATAATTGACTAGTGTTTTTTTTTTGTGGTTTGAAAGAAATAATTAAAAACTGATGTATCATATAATAACATTATTTTGAGACAGTAAAATATACGAAACAAAAATATTGGTCGTTGAAATACGACGGAAAAAAGAAAAAAAGGTACTCGGTATTCTACAGGAATAAAATACAAAGAAAAAATGTTTTTAAAGCTTTTAAAATACATTTGTCAAAAAGTATTCGAAAAGCATTTGGAATGCCAAAAAAGTATTTAAACACAAGTATTCGAATACCTAAGAAGAACGATTATGCACAACACGTGAAAACGTATAGTCGTATCATCAAATTTATAGTTTATTGAGATCATAATATAAATGAAATGTAAATTAATTTGACGATAGCTGGTATTTACAAACGAACAACGTCTTAATCGCCCGCATTTTCAGTCGATCGCGTCATTTTCGTTTGTGGTTTGTAAGCATTTGAAATACCAAAAAAGTATTTAAACACAAGACGTATTCGAATACCTTCGGACAAGAATGACGATTATGCACAACACGTGGAAAACACGTCAAACACATAATATTATATAGGTACTTACCGAATGCCTGATTTATTATCTCGACACCAGAACATATAAGTTTCAATGTTTCAATACGATAATGGAAATACAGCACAATCATCCTCATACAGTCAGCCTCCGAAATAATTAACTTCGTTACCGACGCCGAACTCCAATCCGAAATCTGAAAAACCTCAACGAAAACTACGCGATATAATGTTGAAGTGTAAAGTTAACATTTTAAATGCGAATTAATGAGGTTATAATATCCTTTTTCGCCCGAAGGCACGTGTTGAAAAAAAAAAATGATTTATGTTGAGCTAACGTTTGATTATTTTGAAAAGTGTTCTGAAATTTATAAAATTAATTTTTAACGGGTTAAATATGATTCACATAATAATAATTTTAATATCGATGCCACCTCTTACTCAGCCTTAAAAATATATATGGGTAATATTATAATTATTGTTAAAACATTATAGTTTTAAAAAAAAAATATAAAAGTTTTCATAAAACATTGAAATGATGGAAATTATTTCTGTGGAAAATTAATATATAATTTTAAAAAATGTCATTATATTTTTTATTTGGAAAATAAAATAATATAATATACAACCCATACAAAGTATGCCTTATTTTTATATTAATTAATATAATCGGTGAAATGTTTTTTTTTTCAAATAAAATTTAAATTTATCATATTTTATTTAAATTCTATATCCCAATTTCCAGAAACTCAATAATCAAATAATAAAATGCAGTCTATTTTCATTTAAAATACCTTTCGTAATGTTATTTCATTTCCAATTCAGAATTGTATTAAAAAGTTCTCAACCGGCTAAATATTAAAAACTTATTCACAAATTATCAAAAGAAAATAGTTTTTTTCTTCTAATATATAATAAGGATTGCAAGCCAAAGGTACCCTATATACGTCTAAACTGTAATACAATAAACGAATATAAATAATATATTTTTTATCCAGACAACATTTTTACCACTACAATGTTTTTCATGAAAGTATTTACATAATAATAATATAATACAAATTACTTATTCAGTTATAGTCAGTTTATTTTTGTATTTTTACAAATATAGCCCAAAATTAGGGATAAAGTCATTGCCGGATTTGGGTTAAATGTCGTTTTTTAAAGTAATTTTATAAGAATAGTCATGTGTAACTGTAATGAAAAAGGTGATAAATATTATGTGATTTGATATAAGGGACTTGATACAAATTTTAATAGATGATAGTTGGATTGAAATATTTTCGTGATGGCATTGGTCGAATATTTTATCTCGGTAAGTAGAATTTAATTTTTCATCCGATTACCTAGTTTAATAAAAAATATTGTGGTATTTTTGGAAATATATTTTAGGGTAACGATATAGAGTTTTGGTTATTGTTTCTAAGAACAAATTAAGATGTCGAAATGGTTTTTCTTTTTTGAAAAATTAGATTTTCGGACTGCAACAATGGTTATTTTTGAATACTGTATACATCTTCGTAATTTTATCGATGGTTACACTCGCGGTTACCGATGCTGCAGAGTGTGCATTTTTCTGGTGGATTATGGTAGCTTGTCATGACAGTAAGACTTAAGACTTAATATTATATTCGTAATTTTGGAAGTTCGAGTGCTCTACTTACTTGACACGTGTATATGTAAATTGTTCACAATATGTTTGTGAATAACCCTGAAGTCTGCTTATGATGGATTATATTATACATACTAATCTACTATCGATTAGAGTAGGTATATATTGTATACGATAAGAGAAAAATCTATGTTTATTCTCTGTCTTAAATGCGATCGAAAAGACACCAGCAATTCAAACAGAACGTAATTTTATGTTGTACACTCGTACCCAAAATTATATTATAAAAATCGAATTTCCGGTAAAAAAAAAAAAAAGTTATGATGATTTCGTTTAAACGATAAATAAGTACAATATCGCCTTTGACTATATTATATTGATCTACTGGACTACGAAGTGGAAAATTAAACTAAACGAAGCCAAATCGATTCCAGCAGTAAACTTTGCTCTAAACCGAAACGAATTTCCTCCGATAGTTCTAAACAATAGCCTATCTTCCCGAACTTAAATTCAATCGAATACTCAAGGATGTGGGGATGCCAATGAAAAAAAACTCTCCTAGAAAGAACAGACTAAAAACGAGAGAGAATAAATAGTAGCTCATGACTTCACTTTCTCCGACTTGAAAAACTTACTGTACTTACATCAATGTATTTGCTCAATCGGCACTACTGGTAACGAAATCGAGTGAAAATCATTTTAATCACATCACAATAAAACATACATGATGGTCTTACAAATTCCGTGGAATAAAAATGGCTGAGTGTTGGCTCTTACACGATTCCCACTGTTTTGGCCGCACGAAATTTGGAACTAGGAAGACCCTGTATTTACATCGATATATCTATTTCTCTTTTAATACCTACTAATATAGTTTTATAAATAAAGCCTTAAAAATGCTAGGTTTCATTTTAATAGGAATACTAAAGAATTTAAAAATGCTTGTGCACTAAAAATGCTCTATTGTTCCCTTGTTAGGTCTAACTTAGAGTTTGGATCATTGATTTAGGACCTAACATTTGACTGATAAACTGCACGTCGACGATGTTCAGTATAAATTCGTCATGTCAATTGCTTTTTGTTTAAATGTACACATTTCCAGAGACTCGTTTTCATTAGTAGCAAACTCAATTTTTTATTCAGCTATAATGTGTGGTTGGACGTAAGCCACCTGACTTCTTATTCATTTATGACCTTCTTAATAACAATATTGAATGTCCTGATTTATTAAGTAATAGATTGGTATTTGTATGCATAGTTATTCAATTAGAAATTCAAATGTATTCATTGTATCTTTTTAAAAAAAAAAATTGCACTGATTCTTTTTTCCCAAGATTGCTTTTGTTATGTAATTTAATTTGTAAAGATGTCGATTTTTTTTTTTTAATAGTCTTGCGAATGTTTTAGAACGAAAACTTTATTAATATTTTCAAACTAAAACCTCATTATTATTATGATATGTTTCTAAAAATTTTAAATGACTTGTCCCGTAAAACTGTTAGTAAATAAATAAAAAAAAAAATTTGGTCATTCGTACTATACAAGACAATGGACATTTTACTCAAAATCGGCATATATAATGCGCATAGTTTTCGCGTCTTGATTTATAGACATGATATCGCATCGGCAGCGTCAAACCAGCTATATACAATATACTATACCTACTTATAATTTATTACAGTCGTATGTATATACCATAACCGTGGTTTAAATATTTCGATCTTCGCACAGCACTCGTTCCGCTCCCTCGTAATTTACATTTCGGTCGGACGTATTATTATAATAATATTATATTAATAATTTTACTTGTGTCGGCCGTCCGTCGGGGCTCATTAATTCGGCGGTCATGTGATACGGGTGTAAAGGTCTCGCACGAGAGGGTCACACACATTAATACGATGTAATACGATAGTAATAATGTACACACTATAATAATAATATATATATTGTGTGTCGTCTGCGCGTTTTAATGCAATAATAATAATATTATTACGGCGGTGGATGCGACTCGTGCAGGTTATGATTAGGAGAAGACTTGACTCGAATACTGCTCCCAAGTCCGCCCTTTCGAAAAAAAATTCTCGTTTGGCGAATATTTTTTATTTTTGGAATAATATGCCGGAACGGCGTGTGTTTGTCAATCGTCATCACCTATGGTTAGAAACAAATAAATTGTATTTCATTCAGCACAGATTTTTGATTTTTCGCTGTCGTCGAAATAGCGTGCGACCGATCGATTATAATGAAACATATTAATATGCGTCTCATAATATAATAATACTATTATCGTTTATCGCACTGCGACAACAGGTGATCGCGCACTGATGCGATAATCAAAAATATTCGAGCTTATTATTTCGAATGAAACTATGAGCTCCTTTTTCCTTGAAATTCAACAAAACCTACACCTTCTACCGCACCTACCCGTACCTACATGTAGTACGATAGAAAACCGCTGCAGCAGTGTACGGTTCATGAATTTAAATGATATATTTTATTTGTCAAGCCGGCCGGGAAAAATCACAAGACTACATCAAAGGCGACTTCAGTGCAACGCGAACAATGATTTCCGGAAAAAAAATTTTGCGCTGTGATTGGTAGAATCTAAAAAATTTAGTGAGCGGTATAATAATTGTACTACAAAAATATTATATTATGTTACCATAGCGTATATTTGCGTGTACCATAGAGAGAGTATAGAATCCAATCCTATTCGTGGTATACGTATCGTACCAGCTAGTCCACTCGCCATTTAACCATATATTGTATGTCAATTATATGCGAACACTTGAATCACTTCATCATAATAGTCGGCGAACTAGGGGGGGGGGGGGGTTCTTGTGCACCTTTAAGTTTAAAACGCTCAATCCCAAAAAAAAAAAATATTTCCCCATTATATTTTTGACTATTTTGAAGTAAATATTAGCAATAGATACAAAAATGTTGTACCTAAGGTATACTGCAGTATAATGGAATATATAATAGGTACCTCGCTATTATGTTCCCAGCTAAAATATATCTTATATATATAAAATTCTCGTGTCACAATGTTAGTTACCATACTCCTCCGAAACGGTTTGACCGATTTTTATGAAATTTTTTAAGCATGTTCAGTAGGTCTGAGAATCGGCTACTCTCTATATGTTTGTATGCTGTGCGATAAGTGGTTCCGGAGTTATGGCCTCTTAAGTGCACAATATTAATCACACAGTATAGCGTGTGTCGCGTGAGTGGTGTTCCAAAATAACAACTCCGTAATGTTTTTCACCTACCAAATTCTGTTTTCATTCAATTACGCACCTCACGGGGTCCGCAATCCGCCGCAGGTGGATCGCCTACCTGATAACATACTGCTCGCATATTTTCCGTGATATAATACAGTGTATTGTCCACCTAGGTGGTTTAGATGCATGTAAATCACTTGAAGTTAATCTTAACTTCATATTTGGCTCAGGCAAAGCTGGGCGAGACAGCTAGTAATTTTATAAAATAATAATATGCAAGCGCGTTTACATTGTTTCCTTGTTTATAATTATTTGTTATAACACAATAGTAAGCAGTGCTGTTCCGAAAATGTCTTATGGTTTATTTTTTTATGAAAATTAAATATTTCAATGTTTATATTACTACTGATATTATGAATTACCAATATTTTCTATAATAATTAATAACTAACAATAACAAACAAACCTATCGAAAACCCCCGCGTGGTTCGCGGCTCAGCAGTTTGCAGTGAAGTCGCCTCGGCAGGGGTTATGGTCAGAGTATAATAATATATAGTTATAATCACACGAAGAATACGCATATAATTAATCGACTAAAATACAAATATTTTAAAGCATAGCGTTTTAATTTTGCCTTATCATCTATAAAAAAAAAAAATCGACATCCTTTAACTCGTTCCAGAAATTTAACATAATATATGATAATATATAAGCAGGCTTCTTAGTACAACATTTTTTACTCGTGTTTCAATATGGAAACTATGAAAATTACGAGTGGCCGTGCAGATATCGTATTATTATCGTATCGCGATATCGTACGTTTTACGATTTTATTTCGAATTTTATCGAGATATATCGAATTTATCAAACATAATATTTAATTTTTTTCATATTCCGTATTATAGGTACTGATTAGTGATTATTCAATAGAAATTATAAAATAAAAAAAATGATAAACGACTATAAATTAATAAATTATTGTTTTTCGTTGAAAAAAAAAATAATAATTATGTACAAACAATACCTTATTTGAGGTTAGGGTTTTTAATAGGTAGGATAGTTTTAGATACTAGACAGTGGGTTTATGGGAGTTTCACGGTGTGACTTTAAATACAAATAAAATTGATAAAAAAATTACTCTCATCGAATTATTATTGTAAAACGATATCGTTTATGTCACTGAAACAATTCCTTATAATCCGTGTTCCAAAATCGTAGCATTTGTATACTATTTTTTTTTATGGATAACCTAAAAATGTACAACGATCTTAGTGTAAGACGCACTGCACATTTGTTTCAAACTATACGGTGCAGTTAAAAATATTATATTCGACGTTTTTAATATCGTTTTGCTGATTTGGACTTACGAGAACCACATATAGCTACTTCCATACTAATTTAAATATTTAAAAGAAACATTTTAATGAATAAAAAATAATAAGTTAGTCAGCCAAAAATATCTAAAAATTAGTTATTGTCTGATCGTTAATATAATATATAATTTACATTTCCTACCACTAATGGTCATATCATATTATTATTATGATTTATTACGTTTATATCTCCGTGACTAAATGTCTGTCTTTTGCAAATCTTATAATTTAAACGTTTAAAAAATAAATAACGAGAAAAATAAAACATTTTCTAAGTAAAACGTTGTAAAATTAATGGAATATTTTATAAAGTTTATTATATTAGTTTTTTTTTTTTTTAATAACGGTGGTGATTATTATGACGTATATTTCAGTAATTTTATGTGCACACTAAAGCGTCGGTAAGTCATTTTTTTTTTTCGAAGCTTTATATAATAGCTTTTAACTTTCAAGTCTCGTTTGTAAATATTTGATACAACTATACCGGAATATTATACCTATATACCGTGTTTCGTTCAAAACGTAGACGCTTCGAAATCGTATCTGTCAATTTTTCCGAATGCAGTCGTCGTTCGGCGTGGAATTTTCTCGAAATATTATTGGTTTATTCGCAATCTTTGACAATATTGCAATAGTATAATAATAATAATAATATCTACGATGAATATTCGAAATCGCATCTCGTTTCCAGTCGACGGACAGCAGCTGCAGCTAATATTATGGCAAGAAAATCCGTTATCGATTATCATCCGCTGTCCTCGAAAACATTGACATCAGCGAAAACCGAAAATATAATATACCGTCATTATATCTCTGCGTGAGATCGACCTCCTATAATCTCTCACTATAGAGTATAACAATAATAATAAGAAGAAGATAATTCGCATAAAATAAACGTTGAAATATAAATAATATCATATTTTATAATATAACATTAAAGTAATATCGAGACTGAAGTCGCGAGACATAAAAAAAAATACTATACATATATATTTTCACTTTATTATTGTCATTAAAAACCAAAGCTCGTGGATTGTGATTGTTATGCTGAAAATAAAGCTCGTGCTGAGAGAGTAAAAAAAGCGTTTCGTGAAAAAAAGTCGCATAAAAACAATTTTCACACAGTCGGAGTCTGAAACTCCGGGCTTTTTTTTCATCTAAAGGTTCGGATGTTATTATATATATTATAGGTAGGTAGGTAGGTACCTACTCGGTTTTTAGAAGTCTCCGGTCTAAATATACGGAAAAGAAAAACGGCAAAGAAATAAATGAATTTTCTGAAGAAGCGGTCCGGGAAAATCTGAAATCGCACGTAAACGATATTAAAATATGACTCGATGTCGACCGTTTTTCCGATGTGACTTATTGTCGACGACGACGAGGATTCCTGCAATAGTTGCGTCAATCGTATGATAAACATTCTGCGGACGAGGATAAAAAAAAAAAGGATTAATGGTCCGAAATACTTTATACACCAGTCGTTTCTGCGACGTGGTCTGCGGAAAAATGAGTTATGACTGCTCACACGCACGCACACATAAAATCTCGAAAATGAAAAGCTATATATCCTATATATGTGTGTATATATATATATGCTTGCACACGACTTAATTGAAGTGACGTGTGTGTCCACCCTATGTCACGAGGCTGTGTGCGCTGGAAACTCGAGCGCGATACTGTCGCAGTATTAAAATGTTAAATGAAATAAGAAAATATATCATTACGGTTTGTCGTAATCAAATTAAACGAGACTTCGGCAAAGGCGGACGAAAAAAAAAATTGAAATAAAATATATTAATCAAAGCGTATAGTGGTGCGTCTAATCCAGACGGATAATATTATTATATATCGCCTACTATTATTATATTATTATCATGACGCGAGTGGAAATTTTTAATTAACTTATAATATATATAATATCGTGTGATGGTTTATAATATAATAAATCGTTTTACAAACATGTACAAGCGATTATATACGAGTGATATGTCTTCACCGCTCATCAGTGTCCGAGCTGTGGATTAAAGGAGAGATGTTCATATATTATACATATCATGGCTCGCAAGTTCATACCCTAAAAAATTCCAAAATAAGCGTGCATTTATGCACTTGAAATTGGCAAAATATGCATTGATATGCACTAAATATCTTAAATATTATGCACTTAAAAAAAACATAAACAATTTTTGAAATAACATGAATTGTTATTTGTTATTGTGTTTTTTTGTCCATTCATTTTTTTATAATTATATTTTATTTATGTCACAATTAAAAAAAAAACATTTTAAATACTATTCTATTGAGTCTTCATGAACTGAACTGCGTATAATGTACGATTGACCGAATTCCCAAACATTTTATATCTTTTATATAAAATTCTCGTGTCACAATGTTAGTTACCATACTCCTCCGAAACGGTTTGACCGATTTTTATGAAATTTTATATGTATATTCAGTAGGTCTGAGAATCGGCTACTATCTAAGTTTGTATGCTGTGCGATAAGTGGTTCCGGAGTTATCGCCTCTTAAGTGCACAATAACAGTAGTTCACACAGTAGTTGGTTATAGATTTTATTACTATTATATAATTAGTAGAAATCTATAATATATATCTATATACAAATGAATGTCTGTCTGACTGTCCTTTATGCATTCCCAAACCGTTCAACCGATTACGATTAAATTTGGGACAGAGATAGATTAGACCACTGGAAAGAAGATAGGATAATTTAAAAAGGTAGAGGTCTAGCCCCGAGTGGTGCTCACACGGGGATTTTGAGATTTACGATGGAAATATTTGTTTATAAATGGTTGCCATTGGTTACAACCTACTAACTCGGTTGTTGTTGGTTTTTTTTTTATGTACCTAATTCTGATTTCAGTTACTTACGCATCTCACGGGGTCCGCAATCCACCGCTTGTGGATTGCCTACCTGATAATTTACTACTGCTCGCATATATTATCCACGATCCGATGCAGTGGATTGCCTACCTAGGTGGCTTAGATGTATGTAAATCACTTGAGGCTAATCTTAACAATATAATATATGGGCATATGATTCAGGCAACGCTGGAAGGGACAGCTAGGATAGGACAGCTAATATAGCTGACACTTCGTGTCACGAAGTGCACGGGATCAGCTATTAAATATATAATATATTAATATTATAATGAAAAATTATAAACGATCGAGGTTTTTTCCCAGTCAAATGTCGATTCTTTCATAGTGTTTTCATAAAAAAAATGCATATTGATATAATAATATCAAAATAAGGAATATCAAAACCGTGCATAATCATGAACGATGAAATAGAAATATGCATAAATATGCAAAATAAGACTTGACATATTTAACCATGGTACCTCGAAATGGATTTCTATGTCATCTAGCATTGAATACTACTTAGCAAGATTGATAATATATGTAAATGCACGAACTTACGAGCCCTGCATATTATATTATTATTATGAAATGGTAGGTAGACAAATCGTCTAAATATTGTTCTTTATCACAAGACATACAGTGCACACGGTTTGTAGTGGAAAATATATAATAACGAGTCACGAAAAGTATATATTATCGATCGCTCCGGTGACGCGTATTAATGAATATTTTATTGGTTCCATTGTGTGTGTGTGTGTTTTGTGTCTGTCATCACCTCCTTCTGGAGCGGTAAAAACGCTTTGATTTCGAGAGTGGTGTCTAGATGGTTTAGTGAATCATCGGATAAAATCGGGACACGAGGAATGAGAGGCGAGGAGGTTGTCGAAGAATACCAGGTTCTTTGCAAAATAATCTAGAAAACAAATTCGTGCAAAAGTATTGTGTTATACTTTTTTTGTAATTCGGAAAACGAATAACTATAAAGATACGTGCATTTTTCACCGAGTACTCGTATTAACATTATTGTTATCTATACCATAGGTTCTCAAACTTATTTCATCCACCGCCCACGCTGAGAATCAAACATTTTCTAGCGCCCCCCCTCCCCCCAATATTTTAACTTACCATCTGTTATGTCTTTTAAAAACATATATTACAATTTATAATATATAAATATGCTATATCTTATTTCGAGTCCTAACATAAATTTTAAATTAGCTTTTTGGATGACAGCAATTAAAACGCATACTTATTCATATACTTAAAAGTAATAATATATACATTTTTTTTATCTCCCCCTAAACCCAACTGAACGGATCCAAAATTCCTTTGGGCATCCTACCGCCCCCCTGAAGGCCACCAACGCCTACAAGAGAGTGCTTTCGCCCACTTTGAGAATGACTGATCTAGACGGTAGATATTTTAATTTTCAAAATACTTTGGCTCGAGCTATTTATAGACGATATAAATCATCAACCTTTTATTTGTATTTTATATTCTGAGTGAAGCGGCGAAGAATGTATTGATTATTCTACAATGTTGTGTGTTTTATTTTTTAATTTTTTGTGTCTGTCATCACGTTTCAGTGCAGTAAAAGTACTCCCATTTTCTTCATCAGCATCTCTGCTCTGATAGGAAAGTAAATCGATATAGTCGGTACTCTGGGGTAACTAGACTTAATTACTTTGGTACTTAACATTTTTAATAATTATATTACGTGAATACGTTAGTTTTGAAAAATAAACACAAAATTTCCATACTACAAAAATTAAGCATATTATTGACATTAACTTTTATGAAAGATTTCAGTTCAAATTTTGAAGACATTGGATATTCAAACAAACGTAAGATAACGATTTATATTAATTGAAAGTTCAAACAGATATTGTTACATTGTTATAGATTACATGCAATTCAAAAGATATATCAATCGTTGACACTTGTCACATTACAATATTGGGTACTTAAATAATTATTATGAATTATTTGTGCCTACACTATGGATTTTTCAAAATATTTAGACTGACTTTAAGCTATGTATGGTTTAAACCGCGAACCTGTTCACTTCGTTCTACGGGACTTGGTTGGTAAGTTAATAACGACAAAATATGAAAAAAATATTTCAACCCACCGAATCGCCATAACAGAAAAATAGAAATAATATAAATAAATATAGTAAAATATCCTTAGAAAATAATGCTGATATACTGTCTCCGCTCAGAATCGTTTTTCGTAGGTACCTCAATTCAATGGTAATATATATTACCATTATTCTGCATTCATAATGTTGAATTAAAATTTGACACATTACACTGGCCTGCTACTCATATAGACGAGGTACACTCAACACCTACTATACAGCAGAGTAACTTCACTGGTTTTCTTGTCACTCGAACCGTTTACGAAATTCTTTAATTTTATCGGATTTGGTATTGAAATACATTGTATTGACAACAAAATCATACGATTTGTGATAACACAGTTCGTAAACGTGAAATCCAGAGGTACCCGCAAACGATATATAATATATGAATTATTATTATTGCTTGGTAAAAATTGAAAACGGGGCTTACGGTTTCCCTATTAATGGTCAAAACTCAAAACAATTTAGTCGTGTGAATAAAATATGATAATATACTTTTCGTAAGCACTGCAGTTTGCTAGAAATCGTAATTTCGTGGTCCCGTTGTCGGGAAATCAATCGTATTACAATAATATTATGTTCTTAGCGAGTGATGTGTACGCATTACGTCATTATTGTTTCGATCGTATATAAAGGTACTCTAACAATAATTTATATCCTCTTCGAGAAAATCCAAAATTCGCCACTGCTGCAGCCTATACGCTCGCGGTCTGTCGATGAACTGCAATATACTCTGTTCGCCGAGAGACCAGGACTGAGCGGCGGACGAAAACTCGTCTATCCCCACCAGTGCAACTCGTAACGCCCGTATTTCCGTCAGTCGTATGCGCGAAACGGTCCTGGTCTCTTGGCGAACAGAGTATAGACTTGTACACATTGCGTATAGATGGTCGTCGTATATTTGATGGTATTTGAAATTTATTACACAGCCGTAACAGAGACGCAGTGATTAAAAATATTGTTTCATTAATATTAGGTGCCTATCGTATTTGTGATATTTCATAAGTGTTGGTACATTTTTCCGAATAAATCGAACGTGTATAACACGTAGGTACCAATAATATTGTTATATCTTATCGTCTCGCGTGAACGCGATTGATTATGGATATTCACGTGTAACCATATAACATGGTTATAGGTTTTAAAGTTATCGCATTGCGGAGAAAAAAAAATGTTCAAATACAATAATATATTTTTACCATTTTTTCGTCTTTCATTTTTAGGTCAGCGCCATAAACGGATAATATTTTAAGAGTGCGTTTCGAATTTTCAAACTCACGTAAACATCATAATATTATTATTATTATTCTATTTTTGTCCATTTATATTCATATGTTATTTGAACACGTACGAACAAAAATACCTACCTAGTCTAAATATTCAAAAAAAAAATCGAATACAAATAAAAAACTATATATTATATTATTATGTCGTATAATAACGTACAAACCGTTTGTTATTGATCTAAGCCTCAACGATAAAGATTATAGCTATACGCGTTTATAACACACATTCGTAATGATTATAATTTATAAGTATTAAAAATTGCATTTGACCGGCTTCGGAAATAATATAATTTGAGTTTAGACCACCGCTCCGCCGTTAGCGATTGAATTTTTTGAAATACTCGTCTCGGGTGTAACAGAACGGTCAAGTCGTACGATTAATAAACACGTCATGACAATATAAGTAAATGTAGGATGACAATATTTTGATTTCTAGACGTGACTGCAAACGTGAGGGGAGAGAGCGTCAATCGACACTATACTTTCGATTTAAGAACTCGGGGTGGGTATGTGTATATATGTACCTACTGTCAGAATGATATTATTGAGTATAATTATTAAATGTTATTTAATAGCTAGATCACGCGATGGCCATTTACGTTTGAGACACGACGAGGCGGGTTTTCGAGTAATGTGCGAGAGGATATAGATTATAATAATGTCGGGGCTTGTGCGATTGAACGAGTTTTTATGAAAATTGTTTAAGTGATGGGCTGCGATTGTAGATAATAATATTATATTGTTGGTAAATCGAGGATAGGTGACGTAGAGTACGATTACTGACGTACCAGCTGGGGGCATTGTAGACGTGACACGAAGGTTGATTGAAATGCTTGAAATTTGCTTAAATTTGAATTTCCTAGAGGTTCCTCTGCAGAGTTGGATGCCACAATATTATGTCATTGCGGGACGTGTATAGTATTTGTTTGTAGATTAACGATTTGCTAATTAAAGATATTTTTGATCGGATAGTATAGTGGTCTTGATTTGTGTAGTTTTGAGTTAAGCGACGTTCTTTTTGCTTTTATGCGGTTTGCCCCGCAGGTATTAGTCTTTTGTCGAGGAGGTGACCTAGGTATTTAACAGAATCGTGCACGGGGATTAACTGCAGGTTATCGAGGCGAACAGAGGAGAATATTTTTAGGACTGAGGGTGGATTTGCTTTCATTGATTTTAATCTCCCATAAACCGAACCAATCTTGTAGTCGAGTTAGGTGGTCTTCGAGGTTGTTTGTGGCAGTGATATTATATCGGAGTTCGATGAAGTCATCGTAGGCAAAGGTACCTATAGTGTGATGTGCTAATATTATAATATTATGTTACCATATTATATAACGTGTGTCGTCTTTCATTCATTCTGTAATATCACTGAGTCCCATCGCATAAATAGGTATAAGTCCAGTGGTCATCGATGGCGTCATTTGAGGTGGAGGGGCAAGGCGGGCGTTCGAGGGGGACAATAATATTCAAAAAATATATTTTAGTCAGTTGTTAGGAAAAATAACTACTTATACAGGTCACTATTTGGTCACTTTTGTGATTAAATTCAGTCACTTAGAGTCACTTTTTTTAAATAGCTTAAACCCGTTTCAAGCCTGATGATGACTATTTCTATTTCGAAACAAATTCTGAGTAAGAAAATATCTGCTATATAACGCATTAACACCTTAGTTGTATATTAAGTCTTAACACTTTTACGCGATTTATGACCGAAACAAAACACGGGGTCGGCGATAATTCTTTTTCTTTTTTAAATGAATAAACATTTTAATTCGCTACGCCAAAACGGCGAACACAAAAAAAGAAAACTGCAACAAAAAAAAAAAGACGAACGAGAAGGACACGCACACTCAGTACAAAGCGATCAAGTAAAATACTAAATCAAATATTCTGAACATAATTTTCGTATAAATGCGTTACGAATTTTGTATTTCCAATATTATGTCGTATCGCAATATAAAAACAACTCCCGCTTTTAACCCGAAAATCGATAGTCAAGGGTACTTACAAATTTTAAGAAACTTGATCGTTATTGCGGTTGCCAATGAAAGTAAAAACAAAAAATATAGTTTGGGTCGCTACATGATGTTTATTGGCGGGAATAGACTTCTAATCTAATCGTCTCACAGTAACGCGAAGTCAATCGAGTTAAAAGTACTTAAAACGTATACGTTTACAAACAATGACAAACCTGTATAGAAGAAGACAGCTGGAATACTAGAACATAATATATAGTTCGTAATTTTTCAAAATCCCGTTTCCCTAGAATATTAATCTCGCTAAATTTAAAAACTTCCAGATTACAAATCGAGGAGAAAAACTTACAATCTCGTTTGAGTTCACCTGCAGGGGCGTTTGGGAATTGGCGGTCGCCATACGACTTTCCGAGAGTACCTATATCGAATTTCAAATAAATAAACCAATTTAATATCAATACCAGACGCGGTCTTTTTAATTTGATTATCGCTATCATTAGATTTTTCGATGAGAAGATGTCTGAACATTCGATATTGTCATATATTGATTATATTGCTGATACAAAGTATGAATTTCGTGTCGACCGTCAAAACCTTGAATTTAAAAACTCAGATAGTGTTCACAAACCAAGTTATTTCAATTCCGCGGTTGCGTACAATATTTAAATTTAATATCGCTTTTGTGAATAGTACAAATATTTCCAAATTATCTAACGTCGTATCAAGAGTCGTATTTATAGTCGTCTACCTATAGAGTAGTGTATGAATGAACAAAAAAAAATGTATCGAAGTGAATAATTAAATTTATAATACGCTTATGATTGGGGGGCACCTAAAGTAGGTCAAAACAAAATATTATGTATTACCATACAAATTATACCTCAAAAATAATAGACAGCTGGTATGTGTAGTGAGTATAGTCTGGCACCATATAGCCGATAACCATAATAATGTTATATCGATTATCGGCGCACTCGGCAGTACATTTATATTATTATGATAAACCCCGAATGCAGAGGCTAATAATATATATAAATTACTCGTAATAGGTATACAATCTAAGAAAAAAAACATATAATTTCCTACACATCCGACTGATTTTTTTTCATATAGATCTCAGTTACTCTCAGAGCAAAAACCGGCATCTGCTATGGCCATTATATAGTTGAGGTGTTTACAGTAAATTATGTACAGCAATAGTATATGTACTCATATGATTATAGTACAGAAAATGTAAACAGTAGTGTGACATAATATATTATTTATAAATTATCTAATTCCGAGTACCCGACTATAAGAGTCTGTTTTACGACAATTTTTTCGTTCTTCAATCGAGTCGTACTGCATGTTTGTTGTTTTCGAGAAGGCGATCGTCTTGGAGTCGTCCTCGGTTTCTGGTTAGGTCCAGTGCAGCGGTGACGAGGATCGCATAATATCTACTCCGATACGTTGTCGATCCGAGAAAGATTATTATACGATATAGGTAAACTCGTAAAAGAATTCGAGTTTGAGTTTAGTTGACAATAATTATTGTTGGTCTGAACCGATCCGACAAAAATACCGAGATTTAGACGCAGAACGAACGTATATATTTTATTCATCACTTATGATCACGTGTACTTTTAATGGTTGCACATCGGAGTATTTTTTAGTGATCGGTAAAAAGAAGTAACAAAAATATTAGAGTGTGTGCCATCCACTTCGTGCTGGGCAAGTGAAACGTCTTATGGGAATTAATGGTGAATGTTAATTAATTAATTAATTAGTGATTCATTTTTTTATAATTTTTTTTTATTTTTAAAAAATAATTTAATTTAATTTCAAATAACGATTGAATAGCGTATTAAAATAATACAATATAATAATAATTAAGTTATTATTAATTATGTTTTTATTCGAGATAAAAGAACAGCTGTTTTTCCAACAGCTGTTTATTTCGTGACGCTAATTCGTTAGATCACGTGTCCGTGACGATCGGGCGTCACTCAAAATTGTTTGTAACACCCTCACATAAGAAGTTTCACTAAAAAAATTATTTTTACGCCAATATTAATTTTAACAGTCGATTATATTTTTTAGGAATTTAGAAAAAAACAATGTTCGAGACTTTTTAACAAATAATTTATTGTACGTTTTTACACTTTTCGTACTATTTTATTTTTCGACATTTTTACTTCATACAATAGGATCATCACGTTCATCTGAGAATTTTTTTTTTATAATATCATATACTTTTTTCCCAAATATGCGTATGAGATGTAATTTATTCAATAAAACTATTTTGTTTGTTTATAATAATAATATGTTGTTTCTTATTCGTATCGTATTTACGAGAATATTTTTATTTAAATTTATTATTCATATATTATCTATACAGAATAACGGTGCCCTCTTTACACGCTCATGTGGGTCTCGCGAAGACAATTAACGATTAATTAATTAAAAATATAATTTTTTAAGTTAACCTAAAGACGGTCACCTAATCTCGATGAAATATACTTAGGTTTTTTGACCACATGAAAGTATATAAGTTTACCGGTCCAGTGACCCTTATAAAATACGAACGGAGGTATATATATATATATATATGTAAAAACAAGTATTACCGCTGGTATAATAATGACGTTTTGCAATAATTAATAAATATTCATATTTTACTACGCTTTACGTGCACTATTTACGAGAAGCCTTGTTTGAAATGTTCAATCCCTGGCCATAAGAACGTCCACGTATATTGAGAAAAAAAACGAAAATTTCTTATGCCTATAAATTGCTCGAAAAGTGTCGAAATTGTACGGCGTTAGAAAATACCTAGATAAATACATTTGGAGAAAATGTCACGTGTCTAAGATTTTTTTTTTTGTAAAAATTCCAGATTTTCTTAATTTTTTTTTTTGTTTTTTCCGACGCTTTCAAAGACTATTAGGAATTTTCAAAAGTATACCAACTAGATTCACTCAACCACCAGAAAATATACCGACGAAGAAAATCCAAGCATTATTTCGACGAGGCAAGTACTTATATCGATAGTGTACGTATACAGCAGAAAAAAAACACATCGTTGTAAACTCCTTATATACATTCTTCGCTCAGAATCTAAAATTGATAAAATGTACAACTTTAAGTATTACGCACTAAGGCTAGAACATTTACTACAAGGTTCCTCGTAAGTTATTCTAACTGTAATTAAAATAAACGGTTTAGCGTAGAGCCATAATAACTTTTTATGAGCGTTTGAAAATACAATTTCGACAAAATTAAATATTTAGACTAAATAAATAATTCATTATTTATTTTATTAAACAGTTTACTGCTGTGGAATACCATATTAAGACGTAAGCTTAAAGTTAAAACAAGTTTTTTTTGAAAGTTTTTCAATTAAAATTTCGATATTCTATAAAACCAAAGAGACGTCATGTTTTCATTGTTACTTATTATAATATAATATGGTTATAACGACTTATAATATGGACTCTTTCTAATTTAGACCATTGATAGACTTATCTATTGTATAATTAATACTATACAATACAATTATGAAAATAAATATATATTAAATTATATTAAACGAGTTTATTTCTTGTTTTTTTATTTTTATTTTATTGAAAATTATCGAAACTCCTTACATCCAGGCTAACATAAACATTTTTTTAATAGTTTTTTTATCAGGCACTGCAGGTCTAATGGAAGTTTGCAGGTCAGGTTCTTGCAGGGCCTGAAATATAATGTCTGACGAATATTACTCGCGGGGCAGGGGATTTAAACGTTGTAAGCGCCGCCACGTTTAAATGTACTTATACGGAAACCGACCCATTTCAATAAATAATAATGACGTATTTTGAAATAATAAAAAAAAAAACACGCAGCCCTGTAATACACTTTTCGAAAACAGTATAAAATATATTATACAAAACAACGATTCGGTTTAATAGCTTTTACTGCAGACTTACAGTAAATACTTATATATATATATGTAGGTAGGTAGGTAGGTAGGTGCGTGGTACCTATTATAAAAATAATAACCAAATCGTTTACAGTTTTAATATATTAATATATATAATATATACTTCAACGTTTTGTGCGCGATAGTTTGTTCGGGGCTTCCGGCGCACGCGTTGATTTTATTACAATAATAATTGTTATTATAATTTAAAACGATTTGTTGAATACGATAAAATAATACACCTCCCAATAACGGACACCTGCCAATGCGTTTGTTTTTTTTTTTTGAGAACTCGGACATTTCGACTTACTTTTAAATGGGAAAACCTCCGAAAAGCGGACTCTCCGAATAACGGACACCTGCTTTGAACTTTATTGAAAAATAATGACAAGACGACGTCAGAAAAAAGGGGATCACACCATAGGCGCAACTAGACCTACATTTAAGGGGGTGCTAAAATTATGTAAAGGTACCTATATTTCAATAAGCCATACTGATTTTGTTTTTATGATATTTGCAACACTCTTTTCGATGTTTAAAACAAACAATAGTCAGTAAACCGTTGCTTTAATTAACACTATTGTGCTCAACCAATTTTGAATTTGTTACATACTTGAAAAACTGCCTTCTGATGTTGCAGAACTTATTGAAATCGTAACTGTAACTTGTTTAAGTTAAATAAAGCCTGTTTTAAATTTTTTTTGTTAAAGCACCCCCTCCATCCACCCTCTCGAGCACCTCCACAGTTTGCGTTCGTTCAACATCGAGGATTATTAGCCTACAACTAAAAAGCAGAAAAAACAGGTATACAGAGACAGGTTGAAATATTTATAGATATTTACAATTTTTGGCTTAAATTAGTGGTTGTATGAAAAAATTGGTAGATATTCCTTCAGTATTTTTTTCGCTGAACGCTAGTCGAGGAGAGGTAGGGTTGTTGAAGATTGTTCGTGCTTCGGCATATTTTGGACATCTGGTAACAATAATATGGTCGATTGAGAGGTTTGCCTTGCATATGTCGCATACTGGGCAGGTTCTTTGGAGATAAGGAAGGAGTGGGTAAGATGCTTGTGGCCTATTCTGCCTCGGGTGAATGGGGTGATAATCCTCTTAATTTCTTGTTTTTAGTCTTGAAGGGAAATTCCATTTTTTGACGAGAGAAAACATTATTATTAACAACCGCATATTATTATATTAACACTTAAAGAATTTCAAAAATTTACCCCCTCCAAATAGCGGACGAAATTCCGGTGACCAAGATTGTCCGCTATTCGGAGGTTTCACTGTTTTATATTTTTATGACGAGACGTTTTTGCCATATAGAGATAATACTGTGTCATATTGCTCCGTAGTAGACTCGTCATGGGTAGTATATTATAATCAATAATTTAAATTTAAACTTTTCTATGTAATATTTTGATATCGTGCGGTTTTCAGTCATCGGACGTTCTATATAAAAAAATATATAAGTAGTACCTTTTAAACGAGAGAAATCGACGTGTGCGGTCTCGAACCGAAAACGTGGTAAATTAATGTGGAAAATGTGCTCCGAGAAGTCGGAAAAAGCGTACCTCCACCCGTATAACCGATATTATATATACAGTTAATAATCGTTTTTTATAGTTATTTTTTCGGCGCGTGCACTGCGCATACGTATTGTACATTATTATAATAATACTGCAGAGTATAACATAATAATAATAATATAAATTTCGGTCGAAAATCGAATATAATAAAACACAATAATAAATATGTTATACACGTACAACACGTAGGAGTATATAGGTTAGGCAAATGCAATATAACGTACAAAAGTTTGAATTGAATTCTCTCTCTCTCTCTCTCTCTCTCCCTCTCTCTCTCTCAACTTGTTCGGCTCCTCGAATAGTAATAAAAGTGATGATAATGACAATAATAAAGCGAAATAACAAAACTTAAACACCTAGGTGCAAAACAATTAATACATCATCCTCATTCGAAACATTTGACATAATCCATAACAAAACGATGGAAGAATGGCAGACATTTTGGGAAAACATACCCGCACTCTCCGACAAGTCGAGAAATGTAAAACTGTTTTTAAAGTGACGAAAATGGGCCGACACGAAAAGAAGAGACGAAGCAACTATTTCCCGAGCTAAAATAGGCCACTCTCACCTAACACAATATGAAATATAATATCTCATCGGGAAAGTACCTGCAGCAACAGTATGCGACACTTGTAAGGCGCCACTCTAACAACAGAACACGTCATATACAGTCATCAACTGTCCCAAACACGCCGAAGCAATTTGTGATTTTTACGTAACTAAGTTTGAGTTGTCAGCCCTAACTCTCCTAAGTCTGAATAAAGTGGGAAGGAAGTTTGTATTCGATAAAATGTTTTTTTTTAGTGTGGGAACTTACGTACGAGTGTAATTTATTTGTTGTGAGAACTTATACGTATATTATGCGTACCCGCCGAAGGTGATTTTTACCTGCTATGCCTCGTGTGGGAACTTACATTCGCCCGTAGAACACGCGTCAGATAGTCATCAACTGTCCCGAACACGCCGAAGCACGCTAGATCCTCGGGCGAATGGAAGTTCCCGCACGAGACACATAGCAGGTAAAAATCACCCTCGGCGGGTACGCACACTTACGTAAGTTCCCGCACGAAAAAAAAATGATATCCAATGCAAACTCTCTTCCCGCTTTATTCAGACTTAGGAGAGTTAGGACTGACGACTTAAACAATTATTAGTCGGTGCTGTTAAAATCTGTCTGTTTTTGTATTGCACGAAAAAAATCCCAATCCAATGTTTAATTGAATCTAGTCCATATAATATATAATACAAATTAATAATAGAATGTATAGGTATAAAATAATAATAATAGAAAAAATCAAATTTTATTTGGCTTATTGCGAAAGCTCAAACACTTCACATAGTCATATACTGTGTAAATATTTTTAAGTTATAATAACTGATATTGTGTTGGAACTTAAGTACCTACTATAGTGTAATTTATTTCTTGTGGGAACTTACGTACGTGTGTATTTTTTTCGTGAGGGAACTTACATATTTCCTTTTCTTATTTGGTATGTTTCTTGTGGGACCTTATACTAAACACCAGATCCTCAACAACCCTAAACACACTCCACCAAGCCCTCGATGGAGTCCTAACCTAACATTTGCAATCAGTGCTGCATTCTCGGCAATATAAAAATACCTTAATCATAAACTGTAAATAACTTTTTAATGCTATTATTAAGTTTTAATGTATACCTCTATGTTTAAACATAAAGATTGTAATGCAGTCTAAAAACCTATGTCATTGAAGCCTTTATAAAATATTAAAAAATACGAGTATATACACTTAATAATCGTTTTTTTTTCCGTTATTTTTTCGGCGCGTGCACTAGCTGTGCATACGTATTATATACTATTATATTATTATACTGCAGCGTATAATAATACTAATAATATAAATTGCGGTCGACAATTTAATATTATAAAATAAAACACAATAATAAAATATATGTTATACAAGTACAACGGTCGCTCGCACACGCAGGTTAGGCAAATGCAGCGTATATAACGTACAAAAGTTTGAATTGAATTTTCTCTCTCTCTCTCTCTCTCTCTATCTCTACTTGTTCTCGAATAGTATAATAATAGTGATAACAATAATAATATAAAGACACAAAGGGAAATAACAAAACTTAAACACCGCGGCGCTGCAACTTTACACGCTCTTCGCGGATTTTATATAATGCGGCTCATCGTCGTAACATCACTACAGCAACAGAACGACGACAACGTATCGGGGAGGCATTAAATTTAACGATTTTCATTTTTGTCGTTATTTTTACGATTCGATATTAATTTCGTCGTGACGCGATTTTTTTCGCCCCGTCGAAAATATCGATCTGCCTCGATATAATAATAATATGATGAACACTATGTTGTACACGACCGGTTAACGACGACGACGACGCGACGTCGCGCGTATATTATTATTATTTTTTTTTTTTTTTCGTCGTCGCGAATATAATTTTGCGCCCCGTTCTTGTTTTCGACTCTTCCGCCGGGACAAATTAACTTGGCAGAATTTGAATTCGCCCGGTGATTTATGACGGTTAAAAACGTGAAATAAAAAAAAAAAACCGAAAACTTTCAGGAAGACCTTTTGTGCGCCTCCCCCCCCCTCCACTATTTTCGGTGTGTTTGCGGGGGCACGTCGCCAAAAAGTTTGCGTTTAGTTTTCGCCGTATATAATTTTACAAGTTTTTAGCGTTTTTTTTTTGTTCCGCACATTTCCGGTGCCGTGCTGCCGTTGCATTTTCATAAGACGTGTATATTACAATAATTATATTGTACTGCTGCAGAAGTTATTCCATCAGAAGAATATAATACCTCCATGCGCGTGCACGTGACGTCGGCCGGCCGTTTACAAAGTGAAATCGAATCGTTTGCTCGCGCGACCAAATATATTCATGACATTGTGCTGTTTTGTAAATTACCATTTTTTACGACGACTTTGCACGTATATATATGTATTGTAAATCTTTATTTTCCAGCCATTATCTGGATTCTGGATTGAAATCAGTTTGCAGAGCACGTTTTTGCCAAAAAAAAAAATTTGCGCGAAATTGAATTCTTATCTTCCATCTGCATGCCTAATCCAAAACTCCAAAGCCAAAAAAAAAAAAAAACAATCTGTAATTAAAATATTAAAAACTCGTGGAACGTTTTGATCGAATAATTCATTCCACCATTAAAATATGATGTACCTAGGTAATAACTGCGGTATAGTATGTAGTCATACTTTAATATATTTTCAACGTTATTGTCCTTGCTACGTGCCCTATCGAACATATATTTTTTTATTATTATTATTAATACTGCTTCGACACTATAAAGTCATTAGCTGGGAATAAAAATAATTTACTTTACATTAATACACTGGTTCCCAAACTGGGGGGGGCGTGTACACATTGCTGGGGAGGCGCAAGCAGTTATTACGAAATACAATTTTTATTGATTAAATTTTTTTTATTTTAAAACGTAGAGAAATAAAATTAGTAGACTGGTTCTCTTTATCCGTTCTCGGGTATTAATAATGGATAACCGATAATGACTCTAAGTGTTTGGCCGTATCGTGCAACTTAATAGTTTTATGCCACGTTATCTGTAAATTAATCGGTACGATAAAAGGATGTTAGGGAAAAAAGCTATTAGATTACTATTATATATATTTATATTTTATAATTATTATCATCAATAAAAAAGTAGTCATTCCGAATAATTTAAAGTTTATTTTTAAAGAACACAAAAAAATATGATAAATTTTTTTTCAATTTAAAAGAGGGGGGGCGCGAGATTTTTGAAAATATATAAAGGGGGCGTAGAATAGAAGAGCTTGGGAACCACTGCATTAATATAATATACATTCATCATCATAATATAATGATCATAATATTATAAGGGAGTAAAAATAATAATAGTGCGATGATGGAGTCTGTGGAGTATTTAAATTGGATTGTACAACTCGGTTTTTTTTAAGGAATTAAAAAATTAAAATAGATACAATGTGGCTTCTAGATTCGTTGGCTGTGTAATGGTTTTTCTCTCTTTGGCCTGGCACGGACATTCGAGGAGGAGCTGGTGTTTTAAAGATATTTAGATGGATAGATATGTTGCAGGAATCACATCGTGTGCAGGGTCTTGGTTCTTTTTTCATTAAGTGTACGCGAGTGACGTTCGAATTTTGATTTAGATCCATCAAAATTCTCCAAAATATCCACTGAATAATTTAAAGTGAAAGGGGAGGATTCTTATTTGAAAAACACGAGTCGTTATTGTCACAAGATCGTCGTCTTAAGATGTAAAAAAATGTCAAGAATTCAAAAATATGGTGTTCGAGTGTATTTAAAAATTTAAAAATCAGAATTTAAATATATGCCTAATTTAAGCATAAAAATAGGGTCGCGAGAATGCTTAAAAAATCACCTTGTAATCCTTGTGTATATATATATAATATATATGTATATATCAGTGGCGGATCGTGCTATGGGGCCACGGGCACGTGCCCCACCTACAAAATTGAAAGAAAGGAGAAAAATGTATATTTAAAATTGAGTAGGTATAGGTGTATCTTCCAACATAATAATATATTAATATAGTTGGTATTTTATTTAAAAAATATTATCGATAAAAAATGTTATCGGCAGGCGCAAACTCGTTGTACCATTCGATTGTGCCCCGATTCTATTTTTATTACGATTTACGGGATTTTGTCGGTCTTATCCTTTTTTTTTTTTAAACGATAATTTTCTTTTTATTATTATTATCTGTTGTACAAGACGTATAATATATTAAAAGATTTTTGTATTCAAAAAATGGATTTTATTTTATTAAAAAAATCAACAGGAATTGCGGTGGTAAGTTCAAAGTGTGATAGTGGAAAATGAGGGAAATATTTGTGCCCCACCTTCAATTGACTCCACTAGCCGCTACTGATATATTATATTATATTATAGAAGGTACGTTTTTTTTCTGCAATATTATTGTGTTAAATAATTGCACCGTATGTATATAAATTATAAGTCGTTATACATATATATATATATATTATACGAGCGATAAAAGAAATATACAATTTCTACGTATATGTTATATTTTTCTGGCACAATACGAATGTACGTTTCTAAATTTACTATACTATTATATGTGTCGATATAAAATCGGACGAATACGACGGACAATTGTTTTTAAGGCCCTGCGCGCGGGCTGCCAGCTAAATAAAAGTTGTTAAATGTACTCTACACATGTGCAAATAAAAATAACTAAGAGATAATTTTTAATGACAACAGCAGCGGCCAGAGTACGGTCTTGGCAAAGGACGGTGCCGTGTTATGATTATTAAATAAATCATAAAAAAAAACTAAAACGAATGTTTTATAACTGTACAAAAGGGTTGTAGTACGAAAAAAACAATTTTATTTATTTATTAATTTTTCAGTGGGATATTTATTCTGCGGTTTCTTTTTTCAGTCGGTTTAACGAAGTTTCCCCGCATTGTTTCAATATTGTTTTCTTCGTACACATTATTATTTTTATTATTATTATAATTGTGTGTGATGTTGTATTTTGATCGTAATTTTTTTTTTTTTTTTACAAACACGAGAGTGTCTAAAAATGTGGTTAAAAACAATTCTGCGGGACACCTCTGCGACGCGGGAAAGCTCGCATTACTGCTGCAGCGTAGTAGGAACGCGACATCATAAACTGCGGGAAAATACGCTCTCGAAAAGTCTCGATAATATTGAAAGATTTTCACGAGATATTTCGATTTTTCGAAAACGCGAATATCAGAGCTGGCGAATATCTAGCTCGAACCGTTGTATTTTATTAGTATAATATATCGAATCAAATAAAAATATTATAATATGGTCCCAATCGGTGGCCTGTATATAATAATAATAATACACACTATATTACCCTCGCGCGAGTGACGACTGCAGGCTGATACGGTTAGGTTAATTCATAAATCGAGGAGGGAAGCCGATTTTACCCGGCCCTCTCCCTCCCCCCCAACACCCACAACACGCGGTTCAGTAATTGATTTTTAAAGTACGCCAATGTTCGCAATATGTGTTTTAATACAATCGTATGAATTATAGGTCATGATATTCGAGTTACTATTATAATCCTTCTATATATATATTATATTATGCCAACCCTCTCCCCGCCACCACATTTGAGCTTATGGTGTCGAATTTAAAATATTTAAAATTATGTATAAAATAGATTATATACTTTACCGCGGGGCATCTAAAGATTATAGTGATTCATATATTATAACCTAACGTAATATCTAATATGGTAGTCAAATTTTGTATAATATTAAAAATCATAAAATATACCCAACGCGTCTTATCGTCGATATAATAATATTAATAATAATAGACACGTGTCGACAAAATTATGCGGTACATACTAAAAATTACGTATTTAATAAAATAATATACACACATTGGTTTGATAATTTTATCAATACATGATTTAATTTAAATTAATTAAACTTAAAAAAAGGGTACCATTATCTAGAAGATAATCAACTAAATTATAATATTAAAACAGCAGTTCAGAAATAGTTTATTTTTCACGAAGAAAATCTTACTATAAATGCGTGGGGAGCATAAAATATAATTATGAAAATATTGCATCACGTTATTAAAAAATAAATACCTACCTACTCAAAAGCATCTGTAATCAGGACAGAGATCTTAGATGTTTTAATTTTGAACGCGTACATCACACTTACTGAAAATGTGTTTTTATTTCGCAAGATTTACGTCGTCCACGCGTCTATAAGGAGTTCTGACTTTCTATTTTTAAAATGACCGAATAAATATAATACGATTTAGACGAGAACTTTTGAACTTACGGGCGTGATTAGATGTGTAATACCTATACTTAAAATAAAAAATTAATTCGATTAGAGTAGGTACTGTTTTAACTCGTTTAAATATGAATCAAAAATGATTTATTCGTAAACAAAAGCCACGTCGATTCGGTGAAAACGAAATAAAATAATATATTATATGCCAACCTACCTACACGAGATCTGTGATTGGACTTGACCAGCAGCTGCAGATACTCGCGAGCTTACAAATTTCTATTATCCGACAGCGGTTACTATAATATAATAATGAAAAATACACCGCATTGTCACGACGATAAATATCGCGCGTATTATATTTATCTTATATGTGTGCCCGGGGGAGGGGGGGGAGATAAATAACAACCAAAAAAAAAAAAAAAGTCGAGTCGCTGCAGCAGTACTGCATCGTTATATATACTTACGGAACAAAAAAATCGCAGCTTAGAAAAATGTAGTGCGCGCGTGTTACACACGGGTTTACTGACTTGTAAAAAACGTCGTAAATCAAATTTATCGTCGGCGTGCGTCTGCTAGAACGGGCCGAGCGGAAAAAAAATGACCAAAACTATATAATAATAATAATAATAATAATAATGTGACAAAGCTACGACGACTGCGGCTATTACACACCGTCGTCGCAAAGGCTATTTTATTATATTTTATTTAGTATATAGGTACCTACGCAGCAGAGTGCGGGCCCTCTGACACGAATGGTCGTCGCCAAACGGATTTTACACTAAATTTTCGCGGCGTGTGTGCTCAATATGTTTCCGAACTCACGAGCAAATCTACTGCAGTGTTGTTGAATATTATGGTCGAGGGGGCCGAGGCCGATCGAGTTGACTATTTATTTTTTTTTTAACTCGTTTTATTAGGTCGAGTCGATACGGAAAAACGTAAGTCGAGTTTAAAGTTAAAAATTACTTTTTTTTTTTTGTATAAAAGTTACTAGTCGACTGTAGAAAACAAGAGTATTACTCGAATCGGTTGCAATAATCAGTTACTCTTTATTTATTACATCAAAAATTAAACCTATTAATTTTATTATTACACATTTTTTTTTGAAGCAAACAAATTACATAGTAGGTAATTCAAAAAAAGTCTTGGAGTTTTAAATAAATGTATTGATTAGAATAAATTGCCCAAATTACTTTATACTATTTATATACTGTAATATTCGCATCAACAATAAAATCCAACAAAATAATTTAATTGTTTTTATGTATTTATATCAGAATACAAACGCGTGTGGAATACTTAGTAAATAGTTATATTTTGCTTTTATCAATGAAGGGCTGTTGCCCCGATAACTTTTCTTATAATATGTTTATAATATGGTATATATAATAATAATACTCTGTGAATAATGTGTAATATTATAAATTATTGTTTTTTACACATTCTATTTTTAAATTATATTTTATATTTTCAATTATTATAGTTTTTTTATAAGATAAATTTTTACAAAATAGAATATATTTTCAATCTGAGGGTTTTTGGAAAAAATTAACTCGACATGACGATAAAATTAAGTAACTCACAAGTTACTGCATAACATGGAAACAATTGAACTCGTTAAGTCAGAAGTTACTTCTAATAAAAAAAAGTAACTCTTTATTGTGTATCCAAGTTAAAAGTAACTCAACTTTTTAACTCGTTAATGCCCTGCAGCGTTGGAAAAAACCGACCGTCCATCATTATGGTACTTATGCGATACGTATACCAACAGTAGGTATACCACGTCATTACCACTGCGGCCTCCGTGACAAAACGGTTTTCGTTCGTTTATTTTGTGTGGGGTTTTTTTTTTTTTTTTTATCAAACTACGCCTCGCAAAGTCCGACGTGAGACAAATATCATATTATTATTATATAACTATGAAAACATGTACGTGCGTGGTAGGGGCTCGAGGGGTGGAAGTATGATGCGTCTATAAAAACCTCCAGGCAGTATTCGGGCCCTAAATTTGTACACCGCCACTTCACCTCCCCACCCTGTGCGCCGTATCTCTCGCGGTTTGGGATGATCATTAATAATTAAAAAAATACAAAAAAATACAAAAAAAATTAGACCCTTGTCCCCGTGTTTCCCGGAAAACTGTATAATAACAATATAACCGTGTACGTTTCGTTTGGCGAGGTGTAATTTTTTCGAATTAAATAACGAAATTCGTTTCGCGCAAAAAAAAAACGACCGGCTCGCGAATATTTGGCCCGACCGCCTGCCACGACTGCCAACCCGAACGAATAACGCGTACGACGAATGAATGCGCGAAATGCAGTGCAGGTCACAATGCACTTTTTGAAACAATGCAGTATGCACGCTGCTCGAGCTATGATAACGAGTGGCCCGAGTATGCACAAAATGCACAGCGGTCACGTGTTATAGATTTCGAAATGTATTATTCCGGGTACAACACAGCACAATGATCGCTGTTCTGACCGCGAACAGTCGAAAATTCCTGAACAAAACAATATTATCAGCTGTTGTAGACACTCTCGGACACTGAAATTGTGTCCGCCATTCTGAGGGTTCGGTTTGAAGAAAATTATGTGCAGTTTGTTCCCAAAAAGAAAAACCTCTGCTATTTGGAGGTGACCGCTTTTTAGGGGAGGTTTCGCTGTATAGAAAACAGTTTGAGGTACCAAAGAGTTCGAGATATCTGCAGTCATCGTTTCGAGGAGATTTCGATATCCAATTCGAGATATCGCTGAAGTTTGACATATAATAATAGAATTTATTGTATTATTAATATTATTATTTAAGTACTACGAACTCAATGCAGGACTTGGAACCGAAATTAAAAATACTGGTATTTGAACCGGAACTTTTTTTTCAAAATATTGGAACTGGAACCTTATCGAAACTTATTTCAGGTTTTCTTAGGAGCCTAAACCGGAATCGGTTACCGGTACCGATAGTGGTATAGATGTAGAATTTTTCGGTTTTAATTCCAAATTAATTTAAATATTTTATTTATTTCTGCGGGGGTATTCAATAACAATCGATTCATTAAATTTGGTTGATGTTGCAAATGAATACATGTATTCGTAATTTTATATTTCTATAACGGTTCCAGAAAATATGAGCAGCTATCAGATTGAAAATTTATAAATAATAAACATCGTCATTCATCCGTTAGTTGGTCAAAAACGCCGTTATCATGACTGTTTTCCTATAGTTTATAATGATTTATAAATATTTTTGCACGACACCGCCTGCTGGTGATAGTAATAATGAGCGATGAGTGATGACTAATAAAATGATTTTTAAAACGACCACACGTACGCACACATAATAATGCGCATTGCCATCTGCAGATTGTGACATGGACTAATAATTAATAAATATACTCGTATAATATACCTACACATATTAATTATTTTATATGACTTCTGAACAGTTTTTATAAAAATATAAAATAGGCGGAAAATGAAGCGATAACGAATAATATTAATTGTACTATCGATTAATGGTCGAGTTTAAACTACCGATCGAAGAATAAATAATTGCACTACTGAATATCGGACATAATATTATAATAACTGTCGAGAATCGCGATTTATTATCAAATATATTATATTATATGCCTAAGTAAAAAATAAGTTTAACGACTGTATGACGACAGTACCGATGAAAACGCGAAATGTCTCAGAAAATATAGAAACGATATTAAAACGTTTTGAATCTCACGGAATCCCGCACAAAGTCTGCGCCCATCGTCCCCCACGATAATAATATAATATTGCCAATTGAAACGATCTTCTTCGAATATTTGTTTTTGTTTTTTTACGCTTTTTACGCTTTTTACTGCTGTTTTTTTTTGTGTTAATGATGACATATAAACGATTTTTAGCTCGATTTTTGACGACTATTAAAACGACTCGAGAAAGAAACGACGCGAGTCGAAGCGATCAGCAGCTGTGAAATGTTTCCGACCAAAAGTTAAAAACTGCGAACCGTGACTATAATATTATTGACTATTATATAGGTCGGCTTTTTTCAGTCGTACGATAGGCAGCTGATTTTTCCCAGGCCTTCCACGCCATTTATTTAGAAGCATATTATATATATATCGGAAAAACTTTTACAGCGGGTAAATATTATATATTATGTAATATCGCGTATCGTATTCGTAAATAATATAGTTTTCGTACGAATGAGCAATATAATAATATACCTAAGGAAAACATAAACTTTACAATATATACCTTTTCAATATTTCCAAACCTTTTCGTTTTATGATTTCACTACACACACTACAACTCGTAATAAATTATTTTATAATTAGAACTAATTCTTATACAGAGAGAGAGAGAGAGTCGGATAAGTTACTATTTAAATTAAATTACTCATTAGCCACAACACTAGGAAACAAACAAATCGAATTACTTTTTCATTCCAAATAAATTCGTGTAATGAAATTACGCTTCGTTGTTTCTGTAAAAAGCAACGCAATACAATGCCAAGCTTTTACAAAACCGATATTAAACAAGTCACTTTCTATCCATACCTGAGCAGTTATAATTAATAATGTTTTATTTATGGCAATAATATTATTATATCGAATTAAAAATATGTTACATTAAAAAATGTACGATTAAACAGTCTATTAACACAGAATACAACGATGATTGCTATTAACTGGCTATAATAATTAATGGAATCGAAATTAAAACAAATGTTCCGTCACGTTAGATGACTGTCGTGATCGTAAACTATAATATTTTTATGTTTCGTAAAAAAGTACATTTTTTATTGAAAAATGCGAGTACAAGTTAAGAAATTAACAATTTGTACGATCCTAAATATATTTTATGTACATTTAATTTGAACAACATAAAGTAAAATTAGAGTGATAAAACTATGTATAGATACTTGCGTTTAAAAAAAAAAAAATGTAATTTGAATATTCCCCGTAATGTACCGACACTGTACAGTCGTAAAACGCATAAAATATAATATTACGATTTACGATTGTGTGGAAAAAATAATTTGCGATGTTAACAGTAGTGCAACGTAAGTAGTTCGTAAGTAAATAATATTTGTCTATTACACGCCCGTACGATATTATAATGATATTATGCGTGATAAAAATATAATTATTACCGACATTTTACTGCATAAAACGATGATAGTGATTTTTTTTTTTTGCTCACTACACAAAATGAATAGTGTCTGTAAAAAAGTGACTAAAAAGGCCTGGAGAGCAATAGCAATAATAGTAACCCGAAACCTAATTATTGCCATTACGCGTTACATACCTAATAGTAATATTTCGTTACAGAAACGATATAAGTTATGTAACTAAAAAAAAATCAGCTGTTTAATATAAGAAATATACTAAACAGTATATACTTGTATACAATAATATAGTAATGATTTTTCAAAGCTGGTCTTAAAAATCAAAGTTTTATCTTTTTCGATCGAAATTGCGAAATGTTTATATTATAGCTAGTACGTCGACTGATCGTTTTTAAAAAATGTATTTCAAAATGCCATTTTACAGAAATATATAAAATTGAAAACGATTACGCGCGTTTATTTAATATTATTGCTAGGGCTGGGACTTGAATGCCCTAAAAATTCTTTTATGCCTTAAAAGTCTTAAATAATTCACTAAAAAAAATGCACTAAAATTTCTTTTATTCTTTATAATTTTGGTTATAAGTGATCATTTATCGATAATAATTATTGATAAATTATTAAAGAACTATAAAAAAGTTTTACATGAAGATATAATGAAATTAAAAGTCGTCAAAAAATGCAAAATTAAACTCCTTATTCTGATTCAAAAATACACGAAACGCATTTATATTATGATTTGTGGTATAAGACGATCATCGCGTATAGTTAGCTGCGGAAAACAATGAAAAGCGAAATCTCAGATTTCATTTTACACACATCAAATATTATTATTATGGACTCGATAGATTCATCGATGTTTTACGTTGCGTAACGACAATATTTTAAATGCGTACGATATTAAATACGATTTTACAAATATCTTAGACTGTTATTGTGTCTTGCAGTATGTGCACATCAGGTTTAAATTCGTATTAAAATATATGCCCAGTGAATTTTCACGTTGACGGCCGTAAAAAAAAATAATAATGCTTCCATCGCACTATACGAAAATATATAATAACACAATTTATACTATTTTATCCGTTGAAATTGATCCATGAGGAATAAATAGTAGTTAATTTACAAAGACACAGGAATCCCGTTGGAGCACGGTTCTACAGCCTGGGAAACAAAACGAAAAATCGGCGTTTAAAACCGTGTCTACCGCAAGATTTTCTTCTTTCAGATTCGAGTGAAGATGCGAAGATCGACCTTAAATTACCGCTAAAATGTCATTATTTCATTGTAAATATCATTATCTCAATATCATAAGCTAATCGTAATCATAATTAACTAGTTATTGTATTCAATAATTTGTAATTAGAACGTAAGCAAACTTGTAATAACATGTAATGTGCTGAAACATTTCAATTTTATTGAATCAAAAAAAATCCGTTGAAATGTTTGGTTGTAAGTTGAAAGTCGTATAAAAGAGTGTGCTGAAAGGGTATATATCAGGTTCACTTATAACTACCTATATATTACAGCACGAATCGAAGAGAAAACTGAACTTTCACCGGGCGATAATTTGTCGTGTCGAATCGGCAAATAGTATCGCGACTGTTTGAGTAAAGCGAATGTCGGTCGGCAATTTTATTAGAAGTCAAAAATAATAATATATGCGCAGAAATGTTGTCGGTATAATATAATAATAATAATATGTTGGTTAGAATCGCCATGTTGATTTTTTTTTCGCCCTTTTCACTATGCAGCAACGTAAACTTTTATAATTAAGTTTTCGCTCGGGAAATCTTTGATTTCGACGTATAAAGAAATATCATTGAATAGCCCGATAAAAATTAATTAACAAAAATAAATTTTCGTTTGTCGGATACGTTTCCAACTAAACTCGTATTTCGTGCACGGAAAAACGGTTTTATGGCGTTTCTCGGAGGAAAAAAACGCTCAAAACGTGTAACGATAAATTTTCTGCACAACAATAATCACATATATGTATTATATTATGAGAAGAAACCGTGAAAAGTTATCGAAAGCTGATTGAAGTCGGAAATAAACATAATATATATTCGTAAACGGAAATCGTTTTGGTCTCTGGCCAGGGAATTCCTCGGCGGATTTTCAGTATCTGGCACGGGCGAGACCTTCGATTGATTAAAAAATACTTGAAGACATAATTTTTGTTGTTTTTTTTCATAATTTATTATTATAGTCAAACCTCAACGTACTAAGGCGAATACCGAAAGAAACGAGTGACAACTTTTTATGATAACCTTGTAAATTATTCATTTTACACGAGTTTGACCTGCGTCAATCAAAAAACGATTAATGTTCGAGTGTTTGTTGTTGACACCTTACTTTTATTTGACAGTAAAAAATGGAGTTAATAATATTATCATACGGGGTGATTCGTTTAACGTAAAACACTCATGTCGAGTATTGACATTTTTTAAAAGAAAGAAAAATGTTTACATTGTTTCAATTATTGTTAAAAAACAACATTTTTTTAAAGAAAAAATATTTTTTCGTATTTTTCATTCTTATATTTTGCTTAAGTTTTTACTTTTTTTAAATGACAACATTGTACAGTTTTAATTTCACATGTTCCAAAGCAGAATATTTTACTTAAGATTTTTGGACGATATTTAAAAAATATAGAGTAGTGGACCGATACATTTTGCCGGGCTAACCGATCCACTTCACTAATTTATGTTTTAAATCACTCTTATAACTCATAAACTATAATATATTCGTCTAAAATTCTTATTTATCGAATCGCTGAGTAAAATAATTTGTTTTGGAAAATTAAATTAAAACTGTACGATGTTGGCATTTAAAAAAGTAAAAAACCTAAAAAGTTATAAGAATAGATAATATGAAACAATATTTATACATTTTTTTTTTGAATGTCCTAAAGCAATGCTATCCAAAGACAAAATCCGTTTCATATATCAAAGAATTAAAAAATTTAACTTTTATTTAGCATTTTTTGACATTTTAAGTGTATTTTTTGATTTTTAAAGCATTTTTTATTGATTCAATTTGATAAAATTAATTTTGATTTCCTCCTAAAAGAAAAAGTCATATTTCTAATTTTAAAATGTATTATGGATATACCGATTGTACCAGTTAAATATACGATGTCGGCTGTAATAAAGATAAGACGAAAAGTTATTTATCTAAGTCGTAATGTAATCATTTTGCACTATTTAAATTGTTGTGTTTAGCATTATACTATTGATTGCAGTGTCATCTGTAACTGATTCTCGAGTGATTTTTATAGTATCGTTCTGTGTAATCAATTTATCGATTATTTTTAATAATACAAATTTAAAAATAAATCATTTTAAGGCATTTTTTAACTACTTTTTTTTCTTTTTAAAAGTGCATTAAATTGTTTTTTTTTTAAGACATTTTTCATGTTTTTAAAGCATTTAAATCCGAACCCTAGTTTTTATAACTCATAAACTATACTCGTCTGGAATTTTATTTTGATGTAGACACCGAAATAAACAGGAAAATATTCTGCTAACGAATATGAAATCAAAATAGTGTACGTTGTGGTTCAAAAAATAGAAAAATACTTATGGTATTATAAGGATAAAAAATAATAATTTCTTTAAAAAAATGTTGCCTTGTAAAGTTGTAATCCGTGTAAAAAAAAACACTATACTTTTGGATATAATATAACGAGCGTTTTAAAGTCGAACGAATCACCTTGTATACATCAAAAGACATTTCGACGCGTATGAATTTATCTCTGAAACCCATTCGCTAAGAAATAAATACTTACGTTTTTATTGGGACTGTAAGTGGTACGATATACGACCGTAGCAACGATTTTCTTTTTTTTTGTCCGACCCGAGTTTTCACACAACTTATAGATAGGTACCAGAAAAAATCTATTATATATGTGATGTGTGGTTTACTAGAGCGTTAATTTTGCAGTCGTCGAAAACGTAGTTTCCCGTGTACGTTTCCTTTTGGAAAATACCTTTCTCGTGCGTTGAAATGTAGATATTTTTTTTTAAATAAAATTGTTGTTTTTTGCATTCCCTATTATCATATAAAATTTTTGGCGCAGTTTAAATAAGCTGAACAAAAGTATAGTAAATTAACAGATGAAATAATAATTTATACGCATTTAAGAACGACGAATCGTATATAACTCGTGTAATACAACTCATATCGTGTCGTTCGAACGCGGCCGTGTGTACATTATATTTTAATTTTATTAGTTTTTATTATTTTAACGTGGAAAACTCACAATGAAATATAAAATACGTATACAAATATTTACCATAAGCTGTTGCGTTTGTGAGGTGCTTATACGATTTGCGGTCGACAAAGCAGAACAAGTTCCACGTTAGAAAAGTGAATGCGTGCGTTTACGTGTACAGAGGGAAGTTTTAGAAAGTGTATAATACAATAATATAATATGTGAACTGCGACGGACAAGTGAGGGCAAGTAGGTCGAAGCGCAAATAAGACGAATGTAATATATTTCACACGCAGACATGAATTATTATTATACGAATAATGAAATATGAAATCATAAATACTTATACGAGAAGTGTAAAGTGGAAATCCAAATCGAATAAAAAATCCGTGCACGTGGCCTAGTGGTCTGCGTGGTCCGTTATTATTTTAGGGACGGGACCGGACACTTTTGACAAAGGACCGAACTGACTGCTATATTTTTTTTTTTAGACTGGACTACACAGGTAATTTAGTTAAATTTACTGAGGTAGTCCGGACCTGACCGTTATAATTATTATGGTCATTCAGTATATAATAAAATATTATATACATAATTTGAAATATATATAACACAATTATTGCATACGTAGTCGGGGTTTTTTGTTTAATTTTACACATATTGCAAAAACAATAATAATATTATTAGATCATAAGGACCGTTACCACGTCCGGATCGGTCCAGGCAGTATACCACACCAAAAATAATATATTGGACTGGGGCCTGGGGCAGTTCGGCCCCGTGATAACAGGCCAGATTTAATCTCATGGAATAATCGCTGAAATCGGGGCCGAACGAAATGAGTACAAGTAGATCCCCGTGATAAGTAACGAGAGTGGTTATACTGTGGTTACCCTGTGACCAATTTGAGGGGGTGTTGCATAAAATGGGGTCTAGTTGGACGGGGATCTAGGTTACGCGTCACCGAAAGAATATGAGGTTAGAGTTCGAACTCAGGATTACGCTTATCATCTATAATTCTTATCACGGGGCCGAACTGCCCTCATCCCTATTGGACTGAACCGAATTACTGCTATGAATATTATTGAACCGGACTACACTGACGAGCCGACCGTTTTTATATGTCAGGACCGGATGACCAGACAGGACCACGGTTCGGTCCAGTCCGGATCGGACTGATATAGACCGGAATATGCAGGGCACCTAACCTATAATAGTATCATTGTAATCTGCACTTGTTGTAAATCGACATTTGACGAGTTGTGAATAAAGTAGTCGGAAAACGATTTTATTTTTCGTCATCATACTTTTCCCAACGATTAATAACAATTAACAAATTATAATGTTTATACGTTTTGTCGCGTTCGGCTCTTAACAAAAAATAAAAATATAAATAATACATGTCAAGGGTGCCTTCACGACTAGGCGTTAGTTTAATATTAATATTGCACTAACAACCTTATGAATATCATAAGGAATTAATATAGACAATCCAAATGACATTGGGATAAATAATGGACTTTATTGTAACTTTAATTGATGTTAGGTACTTTGGTTTGGTATAATAATTAAGTATAATATAAATATAATATGTACCTCTTGACTTTTAACAATAATACAATAATGCTATAATGCAAATAATAATAATACAACGTTTCTGACTAGAACATGAATGAATAATATAAAACAAGTGCTTGATTAGCACATAATAATATAATAATGAATGACTAAATGAATAATATAATATATGCAGCTCGTCAACTGATTACCTTTGGAACTGGTGTCCGTTAGCGGCTTCGAACCAAACGCTACCGTCTCAGGATGCACACGTTTGAACAATAAAACAAATACAATATTATAATACTAAATGTGTGACAATCCCGAGAACGTACGACTAACGGGCCACCAGCTCAGACGAATTAATCACAGTGTACATGTAAATCACAAATGGCAAAAATTCACGTGCTTCTGTAAGTATCTCTTTGAGCGCCCTAAATTGGGGAATAATATTAATGAATGAACCAAAACAAATGACTGAACGATACTTACAGAAGGCAAATTCACAGATGATGTACACAAAATGATTAACTGAATGATGGATGTATTGTATTTTAAAAATGAATCAAATACTGACGACTGACTATAAAAACACCGAACAACCGTGCACCTCGGAGGTCGTATGAAAAAGAAAAGAAAAATAATAAAACGAACGAACGTATTGAGTTGAATATGAGGTTTTTACGAAAACGAATGAATATTTGAATGACCAATGAGAAAACGTATAACTCACGAAAATGCGATCAGTACCACCTTAAACATTTAATACGACGAAATACAGACTTTCGGTGGCACTGAAAGAGGCACACAACTTTATGAATGACGAAAAAACATTGAACTTACATGAAAAAACTAATAATATAAAGATGTGACCGTTGGAATGCGCACATTGCCCACTATCAATAAGATAACACAATCTGACGGTGGGACAAAGCGCGCACTCCCCGATTGGTTGTCGTGAATCACACACACACACATATGCACACACCAGACAAACAGCTGATTTGCTGTTTGCGCGAAAACGAAAATATTAATGTGGTTGCGGAGCGAACACGTTTACTCAATAAAGTATAACATTATTATAATACCTAGGTGTGTTACGATATCGAGTGCGCATTATTACCTTCGTCGTTTTTGACCTATCGTATTTTTTTAAGATATCATTTTTCTGATGCTGAAAAGTTATTTTATTTAAACACTTGGTTGGTTACATCGTTATTATATACAATGAGACCTTAAGGACCGATCGCCAACCCCGAAGTCGACCCAATCCGTACTACTGGAAAACGAATAATATAAATAAAAATACTTTATTTTTGTAGACAAATAGGCACATTCTGCTCTTAGACGAACAAAAAAATAATAATTAACAACTATGGATTAAAACGGAACATAAATAACCGATTTGTGGATTCTCGGTCACTGTGGAATCATATTGGTTATGAAAGAGCGGACGTACTTGCCAAAGATAAAGCAAATATAATAACCTACATAAAAATATACCCTCTGGAATACAAACTCAGATAGAGATTTAAAAAAAATTATTCCAACCCATTTAAAAATAAACGGCTAAAAACGAATACAAAATCAAACGAAATCAAAAGAACAGCCGAAAAATGGAATAACCCTAAATCCCTCGAACGAAGAGACGAACTCATACTAAATCACACTCACACACCCACACACACACACACACACTATACACTTGCCCATCTAATGAGAAAAAAAACCACCAAGAATATGTCAAACACGGGGCTGTCCAACTTCTATCAAACATAATATTATTATCACAGAATGCAGAGACACACAAGAGGCCCGGCAAAAGTTCGACATACCCGAGCACATTCACGACGTACTTGCAGGCCCCGACGAAAAAAACACCGTCAAACAATATTTTATTATTTACAAAACATATATTAATTTGTACAATTCGATTTAAGTAATTTAAGTATTGAACAAGCCAATGGTCCAGTTATCGAGGCTTAAACCTATAAATAAAAAAAAATAACCTAATTTTTTTAATTTAAAAAAACGTCAGTATTGGAACAGACATATTAATTAACTATTTATTTTTTTATTTTTTTAAAAGTGTACCGGCTTCAACTGCTAAGGTTATAAGCCAACATTTTTTTTTTTTTTTGGTGTTACATATACAAATTTGTAATGTTTACAATAAATAGTTAAATAGTGTTTACTTGAAAATGTGTTTAAGCTAGACTCTAGCTGCTAGAGTTTGTTTCTAAGATTGCATTTCGACGTGAAATTAACGATTTTTGAGGTTTGATCTTTGAATTGCACTTTGAAGTTGCGCGCGGCATATTAAGAACTGTGCGGGTCGGTTAAAACGGTAATTCACGATTCCGCATAAACCTTTTCATTCACACGATTCCGCACAAAACCAATTTGCGACGTTGCCAATTGTATTTTAAAAATTATTTTAGACATAAAAATGATTGATATTAATATAACATATACGTATTATGTCATATTATAACATTATTTTGGGTTTCCCCCCCCCCCACCAAAAAAATTGTAATAAACTACTTTTATTTAATTATTTTTAACTATTTTATTTATTCATTCCATTACGTACATTTTTAATTATATTTATTTGAACTAATTTGACTAATTGTCAACAATCACAACCATCGAACTACCATATTGTCCATATTATTCACGTTTATTGTAAGTAAATTTGTCATATATTAATGGAAAAAATTGAAATACATTTTTCTATATTATACATACTAAAATTTTTAATTATTTGTTTTGTTTAGTATTATTTTTTCCCCCCTTTAACTGACAACGTTGCAACAATTTTTATGCGGAATCGTGTTAAATTCGGGGTAAATAAAAAGAATCTTTTGTATTACGAAAATGTGCGGAATCGGCTAGGTAAAAAGGTATATTGTGCTGGGCGAATGTAAGTTCCTACACGAGACCTAGCAGGTAAGAAAAATACATATGTTAGTTCCTATATACTACTGACAAAGGTTCATAATATGTTAGTTCCTATACTGTAAAACACAGGTACGTATGTTAGTTCCTACACGGTAAAAAAAGGTCAAATGCCAAATGTAAGTGTTATACTTCAGCTATATATTATGGATTAGGCTACAAAATAATAAAAATAGGTACATTTTCATAAACAAATAGATGATGATACTAAAATATAATAAAAATCGTATAACGCATTGATAATACGAGTATACCGCGGTATAATAAAAATCGTACTAAAAAATGTATTATTCGATTTTTATTATACTGTATATTATTATTATAAATGCATTATGCGATTTTTATTAATTTATATTTTATTCTATTTATTTATGAAAATGTACCTATTTTTATTATTTTGTCGCCTAATCCATAATATTAAGTACCTATATACACTTACCGATATTTGAACTTTTTTTACCGTGTAGGAACTTACATATATCAATTTTCCGCCGTGTAGGAACTAACATAAGTACCCGGTTTTTGCCGCGTAGGAACTTACACACCTCATTTTTTGTATTCGTGTAGGAATAATTAACACATCACATTTGTAGGAACTAACGTATGTAATCGTTTACCTGCTATAGGTCTCTTGTAGGAACTTACTATTCCCGATTGTGCTACCCGGTTAAAATGTAGGACGTTCTTCAAATTTATCGTGATTTATTGAGATGCGAGTTTGACATCAATTGCATATTGGTGGATGGTCTTTACTATTATTATAATATTAACCGTTTATAATGTTATTATCGAAAAACGCGTAAAACAGACGCGGCAAACACGCGTAGTGTTGGGAATAACCAATCGCGGTTTCGACCTTTTGATATAACATCAAAATAATATAATGACTGAAATAAAAATGATTTCGAAGACCTCTTCCGGGTTAAAACGATATAGTTTGACGAATAATTATTTTCATCCACTTCGGGCTGCAGCTCCGTCGAACAACAACAACAATAATAATAATAATAATAATATGCGATGCGTGCAGTGAGTTATATCTTTCGCGTCTTTTGAAACAACAACGATTTTTTACACCCCCATCGAGTTTCCTCTCGAGCAATACCTCCGCGACACAATATTAATATATATATCTTCGACAAAATAATATATATTATATAGATATAATTATGGCCTTTTGTAAGCGGGTACCTCGACACACACATATTATATACATAGGACGTGCTACGTACAAAAATATAATATAAATATAAATATAATATATTGCAGCACGACACGCCGTTATCCTATTGTTCTTTTCGATCCTGAAATTCTCGGGTGTTTTCATTATTATTGTTATAGACGCGTGTATTCTCGTGCCGCCCGTAATTCGATCCGATAATATTGATGGGCCGAAAACCGTTCGTCGGAAGATTTCCATACAGTTCCCGTGTGATTTTCACACAATGATAAACAACCGACGAAATATAATACGAGTTCCGAAAGTCCTAAATAAATATATTACATACATATATATATTTATAATTATATAGAAACAATCATCTCCCTTTCTGGTCCCTTAGTGCTCTGGCGACTCGATCGCAAACAGTCCGAGGTTCCGACTTTTGAAATAATATATTGCAATGACATAGGTACCTGATTTAGATTTTTGATTTGACCCTTTATAGACGAATCAAGAATTATTGTTATGAATATTAATTCTTAAACTACCCATTGTATTTTTTTACTACGAATTTTCTTTTTTCGAATATTACTAGATTTGAGTTTTCGTGAATTTTTTTGTATTCTTTACCCCTTTGGGGGTGTTCAATTTAAATACATATACATACAGGGAACCTGCAAGCATGCTCAACACCATTTTTTTCAATTTTTTTCAAATTCTGATTTTTTGAAGTTTTGAATATTATACTCTGTAACGATTTACAGATTACTGACTAGTAATTTTACGTCGCACTCAGATTCTTTGTGAATTTACTTAGGTTAACAGAACACAGGATCGTTGAGTACGAGCGTATATTATATTATTGGCATAGCCATCAGTTGGGTTTGAATCGCGAAGTAAAGACAAGCGTTCTTTCATATAATCTTAACATTTCATTAATATTAATTTCATTCGATTTATTATTGGTATAATAACCTACCAAATAATTAAATCATAATACATTAATTAATTCAACTCGTACTCCGCTACTCCTGTGATCTTCAATATAGTACCCTCTAGAACAGAGTTACTCAGGTGATAGTGTACTGTATAATATTATTACCATTTTAAGCATTTAATAAATCTTTGTATACGTTGCTATGTCGACTTCGATTGTGTTAGTTTATGAACGCAGGTCATAAGTTTCTAGGACCTATAAAATATAACTTAGAAAACTTTATTTATATCAATCCAACAACCCGGTTCTCAATACCGGTTCGTGTAGGGGGATTAGCTAACCAACTACTCCTTAACGGGATAGGATTAGGTATAAATATCGACAGCCACTTTGTGTTAAACGACGAAGGAGGTGTGTTGCAACTCGAAGACCATGTTTAAATTCTTGAGCTTTTTTGTACTACTTTAGGAGAGCCCTGTGAAGAGATACAAACTTCTGTTTTTCAAATGAGAACTCCCCCCCCCCCCATTTCAACAGTAAAAAAGCTGAATATTTTTCTGAAATATTTGAAGGATCAAAATCAAAATCAAAAATCCAAAGAATAGTTTATGGGTTATTTAACTCTGTCTATAGGCAGACGATCATGTTTTCAAGAGATCATGGAGACTACGGAAATTTGAAAATTTTAGTAATTAATATTAATCTATCAATATTTATAATTTCTAAAAATGATTTATAAGTATAATAAATACTAAATCCAATAATACGTCGTGTATTTTCTATTTTTGCAATACCATTTTTAAGGACTAGCTATTATCCTAGCTTAGTATATAAACATTTTAATAACTAAAAAAAAATCTTTTTTGTACACTGAATCAAGTACGTCAAACATTTCAAAAAAAGAAATGTACAAACACTGAATAATTTATAGTAAATAAAGAGTGGTTCTCGTTTAAAGAACAGTAGTTTTACAGAAAATCTCAAGAATTTGAAAATATACGATCTTAAAGTAGGACTTGAGTTTGATAAAAATTCGTTTTACGTTATTTACAATTTAAACGTTGTACAACTTTTGCATTTATCGTTTTATCGATAACATCGAATTGTGTGGGGAATCGATAAAATACAGCACCCCCCCAGTTGCGCCTTTGCGAATGTATAATATACTCCTTGCGCCGAGAGGGTGCGACTTTTTTTTATAGTTAAACATTAAAGGTATACAAGACGGCCGTTTTAAGGGTCGATTTTAATTTCCTTGTAAGCAATCTTGCAGTGTAAAAAAAAACACATTATTATAATATTGTGTTCAAATTCAGAAAACTTTTCAAATCGAATGGAAAATTCTTATAAAAGTATTTGAATGTATTTTTTTTTTGTGTACTCAATATTAGGTATCTGATTTGATTTTTTTGCCAACTGTAATTATTATTATTTGACTTCTGATTTGTTTAATATTAATTTATGCCGACGAAATGCATAATAGGTACTCATTATCCTTATAAATGTATGCATTTATATAAATTACCACTTGTTCAATACATCTTGGTAAAACCCATTTGTGTTCACTACAGGTTGATTCGTAGGATTCGTAGATATTATTACGGAGAAAAGAAATTCGTTTTAAATGTCGTGATACAATATCTTTTATTCGTCACAAACTCTCGTATGGATAATAATATTACTACCATTCATAGATGCATACAAAGTTTTTATCGCGAGAACAAAACATACAAGAAAACATATAATATATTAGATATTATGTTTTAAAATACTGGTATTATTCTATAATACTTTGCAAGAATTGCTTCTCATATTATGTACAACAATAATAATATTATGTACTTTAATACTCACTGTCTACCTATTATACATATTTTATACTCGTATTGTATGCCACGCCGTAACAACCACACTCTATAACGCACCATAAAATATAATAATATGATTACTATTAAAATTGTCTGTTTTTGAAAAATGGAAGGTGGTGGTAAATCCACCGATAATAATCACCGACGACGATTGCTAAATTCACATTCAGAGTATTTTTTGCCGAGAGAATAAAAAATACAAAAAAAACATAATATTAGATATTATTATTAAGACACTTTGCTGGTATTTTTCAATACTTTGCAAGACTCGCTTCTTGTAGGAATATAGGTATGATAATAATAATATGTGCTATATTTTTACACTATTTTTTTTGTTTTATTGTAATAAATAAGCAGCAACAATGATATGTGGAAACAACAAAATAAAAGTGACAAAGATTTTATATAAATTAATGAGTTAATTTGGTTAGTCTTAGGCGTATTACACTATTATATATTTTTATTCTCATATAATATTGTATGCCGTGCCGCGTAACAGCAACCACTCTGTAACGCACCATACATTTTGAATTCTATTAAAATTGTCTGTTTTTGAAAAATGGAAGGTGGTGGTAAATCCGCCGATCATAATCACAAAGACAAAGATGATTGCTAAATATTTACATTAAGATACAGAGTGCGTTTATTATTTTTATTATTATTTATTTTTAATATTTATTCATTTGTTTAATTTATTGCCCCGAAAATAAAAATTTTTAAAAAAACACAGTCTAAGGTATTATTTAAGACACTGTGCTGTTATTCTACAATACTTTGCAAGACTCGCTTCTTAAAGGTATATGATAATAATATAGTATGTGCTATATTATAATTACACAATTTTTTTTTTTTTAATAAAGAAGCCACAACAGCAAAGGTTAATGACTTGTGACATTCATATGTTAAGAAATAGAAGCTAAAAGATATGTGGAAAAAACAAAATAAAATAAGTGACAAAGATTTTATATAAATTAATGAATCATATGTTTGAATAATAAATACGTTGGATTAGATTATACGATTCAGTTATAGTTTTAGACGTATTACACTAGGTATTATATTATTATTTTTTTTTTTTTAAATTAAATTAACTATACGCGGCGACGGAGGCCATTGGACGTACTACATTTTATATACATTACATTACATAAATATTAATAAGATGATACATAGAAAGGTATTTTAAAATATAACAATTAGTGAAAAAAAAATGAACAATAGCTTTACTTATTGGGTATTATATAATATATATTGGTTTATATTTTATTTATAAGTTGAGTTTCTACTAGAAACTGAATGAGTTTGGAGATGTTGTTGGGTTCTGGGTTGAGTATTTCTGCTAGGTGTTCTGAGATATGGAATTTTTCTCTTTCCTCGTCGTAAATTCTACATTCCGTTAGGATATGTTCGACTGTGATGGGCACCCCACAACCTGTGCAAATGAGGGGGTCTTCCTTATATTCATTAATTAATGTGAGTGTGTTATGAAGGTGTGTCCTATTCTGAGGCGATTAATGGAGGTTTCGTGTTTTCTTGAAGTGTTGGCTGGGAAGAGAAAAGGCTGATATATATATAAGGCTATTATATATTATTGTATTATAATTATTCTCATATTATAATATTATAGTATTGCATACCACACCACTGCAACCGCTCTGCATAAAGCACCATAAAATATATTATGAATCCTATATTATATTATTATTGTATAAATATTTTTGAAACGCGAGTTAAATCCATCGTAAATAACAGCATATGTATACTGACGGTTAAACCGCATACTCACCGTATATAAAATAGATTATCGCTTTCAGATGGGGTTTTAAAACCGTTTTAATTGAAGACGTCCCCCCCTCCATCGGCCGGACGACGACGACGTCTAAACTCTAAAGCGAATAAAATATATAACAATATAGGTACGTGTATACATAAATATGCAGCTGCCCAACGTTCGAAAAACCTTTATCGCCCTGGTCGTTAAAAGTTTTTATCTTTGTCGACCGAATTCGAGAGAATATTACCTTCCGGTTTTACGGTAGGTATATTATTATCATCGAACATCATTCGGAAAATATCCGCATCGAAACCGAATTGTTTACGACGGTAATTTATTGCGTTCACACCGTCGCCACTGGCTTGTGATTTAATCGTATTATTTACAACGGTATATTAAACGCGTAGGCGGAAATCGGAGGGAGGGGGCTTACGGGGGCTTGGTCCCCTCACCCAAAAAATAATTTATTTGAAGTTAGAGCCCCCTAAAATTTTGAAAATAGACGATATCGTTTTTTAGTACAGACCGCCGCAGAACTGTGTATGGATACGTTTTTTTATTACCTACTATTCAGTTTTCAGTACCCATAAAATAAAAATATTTGAATTTAATATTTATATTATTTTTTATTGAAGTTTATCTTTTTATCTTATCTATATAAAATAAATACACACCATCTTTCCTAGACGGATAATTATTAGATAACTGTTTTATTAATTTCACTCGATTACGATTAATATGATTTTATTACAATGAATCGTGTCTATAATTGGTGATTTAACAATAAAATGAAGTGTCCAGATAATTAAATATCTCAATATAATTTGAATATTATGTATTAAACATTCTTTTTGCTTTTTCGAATTTATTAATTTAATCTATATTGTATTTTTATATATTTTAATAAAATATAATCTTAGATGTAAGTTTATAAGTATGTGTAAATATATTATAATTATTGAATGTATAAAGTTTTTAAAAGCCTAAAAACCAGGTATATAATTATCTATTTTTTTTATCTAAAGCTAAGATAATCTCGTTTTTATCTAGATAATTTTTTTTTTTTATAATATTTTAAAGTTATCTGTGCACAACACTGATTACAGGTGTAGGACGTGTAGGTACACTTATTTTAGTGAATACAAATTAATGACACTTATTGCTAAAATATATACCTATATAGAATCTAAACATAATATTATATTAACGATATTTTATTAAATCGTCGTTTTTAGATTTCCGCTTATTTTCAAAATACGGTTTTCCAATCAGTTATAATATTACGTATTAATATATTATAATCCTTATGGATAAACCTATAAAGTAGGTATAATATTATGCTTATTCTCTGAAATATAATAATGTCGTACACGTTTTAACTAAAAGTTTAGAAGAAAAAAAGCATAGGTATTATACGTTTTATAAGTTTTTTTTAAAACCGACGAAACTTCACTATATAATACCTACGAGACGAGTATAACCTATACGCTAATTTCAAATTTGTAACTTATGCGGACATAAAAAAATATGCGTTACACCATATCTATGTATGGATTAATTATTGTGGAATAATAATATATAATATACTTACGACCCAGCTGCGGGTGATTTCGCTGTGGTCTACACGGTACACTGTGTATTATGATGATTATACACAATATTATTATATTGTCGAGTGTAAGCAGTTTAAGTTTGCACACACTGTCGTCGTTAATAATAATAATAATATGTTCCTCGTGTACCTTATATTATACTGTAAAGCGTGTACCACTCCTACGACGAACATCTATGTTCTATTATGAGACCTATAGTTTGAACGAGCGAGATTAAACGGCCGAATTCAAAATATCTTAATTAAATTATTAATGATGCTAAGTTTATTAATATTACTTTATATATTGTTATAATTATAATACGCGTATATGCTCCTATAGGAACAAAAACGATTAGCAAAAATTAAAATCTCACAAATTGTTTTGAAGGCTGTAAAAATATTTATTGTTTTAACCTTATTCTATAAGCGAGTAATAAGCACACTGCCCGATGTGATTTCCAGTGAAATAATTATATATTGATTTAAGGTAATGTATAATATTCTAATAACGTGCGCCTAAGCAATCATATATTTTCTTTTTTTTTAAATTTTTATGTATAATAAAATAATTATAATAATCGTTAGCCATTAAGGAATAAGAATAAGTTACAAATATTGAATATGATAAATTAATATGATAACGATAAGATATTATGCACACGCGTACTACACACAGTCACGCGCCCACACATATACGACATTAGGTATAAGGACCTGAATTTTTCAGTCATTATTGTTTTGGACGTACAGACGGTCAAGGCGTGTGTAAAAGACTATACGCAGATATAGTCTATGCAGTAAAACGCGTAACAACGTTAGTTGCAAACGTTTATAATAATAATTTAAAATACGTGTATCGATGCTTATTATTAATGAGGTTAAATACAATTATAAAAGTAGCGAATCGAAGAAAAAGATCTTAATATTTTAAAATACAAATTGGTCACCTGCTCATCTTATATCTCAGACGCCGACCACAAGTCGCTATAAGAAGGATCGGAGAGGTAATATTACTATTTTATAATATATTTTATTAAGTAATTGATTTTTTCGATTCAGTCGTTTTAAATCATTACGATATCAATAATTATTTTACTCGGCGAAGTCGTTTTAATTTCAAAAATAATATGTTATGTCTTACGAGTTATATAAATGAGTTGATTGATACTCGCTAATCATCTGAATAAACACCTAAATAACGTTTAGACCTGCAGTCATTCTCAAAGTGGGCGATAGCACCCCCTTGTGGGCGTTGGTGGTCTTCGGGGGGGGGGGGGGGGGCGGTAGGATGCCCAAAGGAATTTTGGGGACGTTGAGTTGGGTTTATTGGGCGATACATAAAAATGTATATATTATTACTTTTAAGTATGAATAAGTATGCGTTTTAATTGCTGTCATCCAAAAAGCTAATTTAAAATTTATGATAGATCTCAGAAATAAGATATAGCATATTTATATATTATAAATTGTAATATTTGTTTTTAAAAGACAAGATGGTAAGTTAAAATATTTGGGGGAGGGAGGGCGCTAGAAAATTTTTGATTCTCAAAGTGGGCGGTGGATGAAATAAGTTTGAGAACCTATGGTTCAGATGATGAGTATGAAATATGAATGATTTAGTGATTTCGGTTAGTTTTTATTTCTAAGTCTTTCCGAGTTTTGCCAGAGCGTATGTGATATAATATTCTCCTACCTATACTCGTAGATAATAATACAGTATTATAACCTCGTAACAACACGTGTCGTGACAATAATATTATTACAATTATTATTATAATAATAAATTATCAACGATATCACATTATACACGTCTTACTGTGAATTAATATAAAATAATACGACCGCCGAGAACAATAATAATTATTATTATAATATTATTCGTTCTAGTGCCCGTGGCGCACGCCACTGCGGAATTAAGTCGGCCGCGCAATTTCCCCGTCTTATCGCGTTTCTTTATCATTCTTTACAATATCCGGTTTCGTCCTGGAAACGTTGGACGCGTGAGGTTTCGCACATGACGGCCCCGCGAGTTTACAACGTTTTATAAGTATACGTTACCAGCGTTACCATATACCTAATACACCTAGGTACGCGCGCGCAGGGAAGCCAGGGACGAGGGTTTATGTTATATATTACACAATACAATATAATAATATGTAATAAGGACCTGTCCGACCGTGATGAAACGATTAAACCGTTATCGAATGAAATTATTATTATTATTATTATTATTAGGTATACGCGCGTCCTAATATTATTATTATTATTATTATTATTATTATTATTGTTATTGCTTATCATTATATTTTAGCATTTTATAAATCGCCCGCCGCCGTAAAGCATATAATATGAAACGCGTGACTTTTAAGTTTTATGATTAATATATATATATATACAGGGTGTATGTTACGGTCGCTTTACTGATTCTCGAAATAGAGTAAAATGTACGATACGAAAGACTTTTGATTTAGAAACATCTTAAAACGATTGGGACATATTTTTTATAATTTTTTACAACGTTTTAATTGGGGGTGGTCGACTTTAGAAATTTATAAAAACTTTAAATATCTCTCAAGCATAGAGTTTTGCATTAATAAATGTCGTTCGAGCACAAAACGCGTATTAAAAAAATATTATGTTTGCAAAAAGAGTATAATAGCTTTTCGTTTGAGTTTCTAAAGTCGAACTCCTAACCCCCCCCCCCTAATATATTGTAAACACTTATAAAATGTACGTCAAATCATTTTAGACGTTTCTAAATCGAGAGACTATAACGTACCGTACGTTTTTCTGTATTTCGAATATTTTTTATGCGATAAAATGCCTGTGACATACGTTTTGAATCACTCTGTATGTATAGTAGGCATTAGCTATTATTATAGGTACCTAACCTGCAGGCCGTTTGCGAGGATAATGAATTCAGGTTCAGGACTCGGAAGTCGTTACGTTCTCGATGGCGGGAAACCTTAAAACAGAGTCCAAGTGAGATATAAATAATTCGTTTCGTGCTATACCTACCGAGAAGTCGAATATTATGAATTCTGTTTTTTACGCATATTATTATACTCGAGGTTTAATGTTTATATTGCTGTTTTGTTAATTTAGATTTTTGAGTGCTAGCTATATAGGAGCAGCTACAGTCTTATACTGATTTCAATATTTAATAGAACAAACATTTAAACACAACAGTGTGATAAACGTATTTAAAATTAATTTTTGCCCCTAACATTATGTTTCTTATTTTATTTTCATTCGTCCCGATGAATATTGAGCGTCCATAAACGGAAATGGGAGGGGGGGGGGTGGCTTGGAAGAGGGCTCTTCTACAGCTCATTAGTCGTGTGGAATCGAAGACTCCGAGGCTCCCGTTGATGGGATTCCATTATCTTATCTAATCTTTAAAAGATACCTAAATTCAAATTGATCCAGATAAAGATGAAATATAAATACATTTTTATCCAGATTAAAAAAAGATAATAAAATATATTTGAATCCAATTTTTCAAGAGTACACTCGGAGTGCACCTTTCCTACTGTTTGAATATTATGATTTAAACACGCAGATAATAAGTTTAAATCAGTGTTAGTAGTAAACATCATTATTCGGGAAAAGTATATAACTAATGAATAATACTTTTTTTAAATGTAATTTTAGACATTCATTATATTGTTATAATAAAAAAGAACACTTTTTTGATGGTAAAATTGTATTATATGAGTTCATAATATTATAATATGATTATTTATATGGACGAATTTATCTAGTTGGGGTAATTTTTTATCTTATATAGTTAATTAGTTATAGATAACTCGCAACTATTTATCTAGATAAGTCTCAACACTGATTATATATTAGTCCCCCAGAAATTTTAACGGGCTTCCGTCCATATATTTTCCACAAGTGAATTTCGAGATATGAAAAAAAACCATTTTGCCATTTTAGCTACGATTTGTGAGGCTGTTAAATTATACTTAGCGGTTTTGTACAAAACGAAAGAGTGAAATAAACGATTTTATGCACACCACGCCACCAATCACTATTACTGCGTGCACTGCTTTAATGTACCATATTATAATATTATTATATCGTTTTAAATATGGCGACAGGCGTTGAAATCATTATTACATATTATTATTATTGTAATATAAATGCGCGAGGATTATGCGATTATTTAGCAGACTAGAAGAAGACTAAATATTATCATCGTCATTATCGTCATCGTTTTCGTCGTCGTCGTCGTCGTCGTCGTCGTATATGAAACGTGCGAGTGATTAATGCTCGCGTTACTCGTGTTAGCGTATAAACGACCGAGTCGAGTAAAATAAAGGTATCTACTTCGTCGCTTGGAATATCGTTTTAAAATATTATGTTTTTCGTCTTATTAAAATAAACGACTTCGGACTTACGTCACTCGCGTGTAGATCTTCGTGACTCGCCAGCAAATAAACACACTGCGTATAATCACTGTGAAGATTCTATTCACTAAGTCGTCTCTCAAAACTTGTCGCACTGTAAACGTGAGGCGAGTGGTTCTATTTCTGTCGTCCGACCTGTACAAATAATAAATTGTACTCGTAAAAAGCATAAATTCAAAAATTCAACATAGGCAAAATATTATTTACCTACGGTCAATCAAAAAAGACACGTATGAACGACCGACGGCAATATTAATATACCCGCGGCTTCTCCAAAATCTTTAATAGAATCGATTGAACAACTTAAAAGTATGAGGATGTACTTAAATATTGAAAGGTGACCAATTTGTTTTTATACCCGACAAAAAATATTATTTTGAAAAAGTGATGACGTTTTAATAAGTAATTTACTGCAAAAAATAACCTTTTGTTTTCGTATATTGTAGTGCAACAAATGGATAGGAGAGTTTCCATAGAACATAATATTACAAAGCCCAGTTTCGTAGTTCACACCTTTCTATATTCGTTTGATTATACCTTTTCCGAAAGAAACACGAGAAGAGACGTGCACAAAAATAAGATGAGCATCTTTATAAAGGCCTTTTCAAACAAACGATGGCCTTAGCCGATAAACAAAGTTTGGATCGCACGCAATTAACGAATATTTGATTCATCGAAATAGAATAAAATATTCGTCAAGTTTTCGTAACAAGTACCAAGGTATCAAATCGTAAGTTTTAACTTTGACTTTTTCGAGAATTATTGACAATAATAAATAATAAATACGGCGACGGAATCGTGCGGAATGGTCATTTTGACAATCTATATCGTTTGATCAAAATCGTACGGAATCGTGTTCCCAAAAAGGTAAGACGTATGAAATCGTGAGATAGTAATAATCAGTGGCGTAACAAGAGAGATCAGCGAAGGTATACAAGGTCGCAATTGAGCCCGTTTGCCTACTCTGCAAGTACAATACAAAGCCGTTTTAATAATTTATTTTCTATTAAACTGTTAATTTTTTTTTAGTCATTCAAAATTTGTGAGCTGTTTAAAATGTATACATATTTACCATTTTTGTATACGAAAATGCACCCGATAACGATTTTATGCACCAAGCCACCGATCACGCCGTACGCGCTGCTTTGATATAATATATTATCATAGGTTATCGTTTTTAGTACTATGGCCACAAGCTTTGAAATCATTATAAAACGTAGGTACATAATATTATTATTATTATATATAAATGCACGAGGATTATGCTATTATTTAGACGATGACTAAATTATTATCATCATTATCGTCATCGTCTTCGTCGTCGTTATCTTCGTCGTATATGAAACGTGTGAATGATTAATGCTCGTGTTAGTAGTGTTAGCGCGAATAAATGACCAAGTCGGGTATACAATAAGTACCTACTTGCTCGGAATATCGTTTCAAAGTAGGTTTTCCGTCCAAAAACAAACGACTTTCAGAGGGGCATTTATCCCCCCGAAGTATACCTAGATTCAACACTGGTCACGAGATAGTAAAAATCAGTGGCGTAACTTAAAGAGAGATCAGAAGGTATATTACGGTCGCACTCAGCCCGTTTGCTTACCGTCTGCAAGTATAATACAAAGCCGTTTTTCTTTTAATAATTTATTTAGTATTAAACTGACAATATTTTTGTGAACTGTTCAAAATTTGTGAGGCCATTCAAAAACGTATACATATTGTATTTAACAGTTTTGTATGAAACGAAAGAATGAAATAAAGCCACCAATCACCGTACGCGCTGCTTTGATATAATATTATTAGGTTATCGTTTTTAATATTATGGCAACGCGAGTTGAAATCATTATAAAGCGTACATAATATTATTATTATATAAATGCACGAGGATTATGGGATTATTTAGCAGACTTGATGATTTACGATGACTAAATTATTATCGTCATCGTCTTCGTCGTCGTCGTATGTGAATGATCAATGAGCGTGCTACTCGTGTTAGCGTATAGATGACCAAGTCGAGTATATAATATTAAGTACCTACTTCGTCGCTTGGAATATCGTTTTAAAGTATGTTTTCCGTCCAAAAACAAACGGTTTTTATTTTAATAATTTATTTACTATTAAACCGTCAATTTTTTTTAACTATTCAAAATTTGTGAGGCTATTCAAAAACGTATACATATTGTATTTAACAGTTTTGTATGAAACGAAAGAATGAAATAAAGCAACCAATCGCCGTACGCGCTGCTTTGATATATTATTAGGTTATCGTTTTTAATATTATGGCAACGCGAGTTGAAATCATTATAAAGCGTACATAATATTATTATTATTATATAAATGCACGAGGATTATGGGATTATTTAGCAGACTAGACGATTTACGATGACTAAATTATTATCGTCATCGTCTTCTTCGTCGTCGTATGTGAATGATTAATGAGCGTGTTACTCGTGTTAGCGTATAGATGGCCAAGTTGAGTATAATATTAAGTACCTAATTCGTCGCTTGGAATATCGTTATAAAAAATATTATGTTTTTCGTCTAAAAAAAACAAACGACTTACGTCACTCGCTTGTAAATCTTCGTGCAGTGACTCTCCGCCGTCACGAGCAGTGTTGAACCCAGACAATTTTTCAGGAAAAATGTCAATTGTTCATTTAATAAATAAACATTTTGTCGACAGAGGTATATTTTTCAGGGGCGGGGGACGAATGAAATTTCAGAAGGGCATTTATCTCCCCTGAAGTATACCTGGATTCAACAGCGATCACGAGACAGTAAAAATCAGTGGCGTAACTTAAAAAGATAAAGATAAGGTCGCACTCGGCCCGTTTGCTTATTTTGAAAGCGATATACAACGCCGTTTTTCTTTTAATAATTTTCATTTTTTTTTTTAACAGTTCAATATCCTATGTAGTTCTTATAATATTTGTCGTCGAAACACTCCGATGGTTCTCTCCTCGCATCACAAATCGTATCATATTATACTATTGCTAGTAGACTAATCGGATGTAGACTATTATACTTAAAGCTTTTCGACGGTTCCACTCCGAACGGCCCTTAGATAGAACTCAAGAATTAATGCTTGATAGTTTTGAAGGAGTGAGGAAGCTTAACGAATAGCGACTGCGTGTTTACGTTCACTGAAATAAGAAAAATAAAAGCTCCTAAATAATAATATGTCGGCGAATTAAGTATTATAGCAAAGCGAACGTCTCCTCGACGATATTTTAAAACGAGCAGGTTCGTGCACGGGACATGTAATAATTTATCATCATCAACTCAAAAACCGTTAATGGTATCGACCAAATCGCGTTTAAAACGTTTGCATAAATAATATAAATTAATATATATCGCTATATATTATGTTCGATGAATGAACTTCAACTAGAACGTTTATAACTACCAGCTCTTTAGCGAGCAATTATGAAAATTATTTACCGATATTATATACTCGGAATCGACCAAATTGTTCGACTAAAATGTTCGTTTTCAAATCAAATTTCAACTCTGTACACGAGGCCCTTGACAAAACGTACAACTGCTGAAAGCAATTATTTAATTGCAGCTAATTTTCCAGATTCGTGTATAGTTTGTTTTCTTTTTTACGATACCGCTGCAGTGTCGGTGAAAAACGAGGAAAGAAGTTTTCCAAAACTTAAAATAATTAAAACTATTTGCGAAGTACAATATATATCACAAATTAATTTGTCAAATGCATGTATGGTGCCAATTATAGAAATGAAAACTGCCAAAGAAATTCAAACGTCAGCTGATATGATTTCAATTTTAGCAAAAATATAAGAAGTCAAAAGTATAAGTTCCGAGTGTTATGTACTTATGTTAATTAAATGTGTTATTTGTTACGACTTTTTACTGATTCTTTTGTACCTATTAAATTAATTATCATTAATTAAATATGGTCACAAAATAATAAAAAGCATATTTAACAAAACGTGCAATAATATTTTTAAAAAAAAACGTATAAAATAATTTCAGTAAGAGGGATACGCCCCTTCCTCCGAGACCTATCTCTATATGCCCGGAAGAGGAGGAGGGGCTAATATTGAAAATTTCTCTCCCGATCCCAAATTTTGACGATACGCTACTGTTAAAACTCCAAAAGGGTTGTACAGCGAGAAAGACGACTTTTTTTGAAATTTGTCAGCTATAAATATATTATCGAATGTCCCTTCTTAACTCCTTGACGCTTTTTAATTTTGCTTTTCGAGGGGCGGGCACTTGACCTTATGGATCGCACAAAATAATACTAAACATCCGTCGTCCTGGCGGCTCTGTCCTGGCTGGCTTGTCTCTATACAAACTCGCAGCACAATAAATTATGCATTAATTATTATCGTCATCGTAACCAATCGTCGACGACACCGTATATAATGATATAATATCATTATTTATATTTTATTATAAGACACACTCCGATAAAATATGCGTTAATGCGATAATATAATAGTATACGTCTTATTGCGGCGAGAGTCTGCGAAAACGTGTTATTTTTAATAATTCGATTAAATTTCGTCGCGAAAACAACACAAGTAATATACACAATGCAAAATTACGTGCTCAAAATTGTCCTGCTGATAAGCTGATAAGCGCGTTAAAGCTAACCCAGACTTTTTGGGAAAGTTAATCGATGGTTCTATAACTAATGCCCCTTCACTGCTCGCGCAAGTAAACTTTAAAGTTCCACGTCGTACCGCACAAGGTCCCGAGTTCCTTTTTCCGTACCTTTAACACGAAAAAATTTCAGGGGGGGGGGGTGAGGGTTGAATCGGCCTTGATCGCACCAATTAGGGTAGAAACCAACCAATTGACCAGAGCATGATGCGGTTGGGTAACGAGGACCCCACCTTTCTTGGTTCACCATAATCATATTGTGTTATATTGATCTTTTAATATCCTTTTTACTATTTTGTTATATCGCATATTATGTAGTTTTATTTATGTCCTAATTATTATAATTTATATTTATTGTACCTGTAAATTTACTGTATACTTTTGGGTTATCGCCCCTTATATATTATGTTAATTATGTTAAATTACTGCGTATTATTGTTGTATGCTGTACTGAATAAGGCATTTTTATTCCGTAAATTAATAAACAAATAAACAATATTATTATAATATTATACGCAATAAATATACAGTCGACTCTCTCTATAATTCAAACCTTCAATAAATGTAAATACTCGGTCCCTTGAAAATCACGCGGTAATTCGAGCAAAAACAATGCATTTAAGTACACTTGGTAATTCGAAATTAAATTTTGAAAACTGGCCACTAACACGTGACAATTCGAAGTATCATTTGTCCAACGCTCGGCAATTCGAAGTATATTCACCAAATGTATTTTGTCTGTATTCTTATAATCTTTTTGTTACCTAATAATTTAGTAGGTATACAATCGTGTAGAAATGTACTATTTAGCTTATTATTTTCGACAACTATTATAGTATTACAACATTTCGTTCTTAACTCTCTGTAATTCGAATTTTTTTTTTGCCCTCTCGTCATTTCGAACTATACTCAACAATTCGAACTCTCGGTAATTCGAAGTTTTTTTACAGTCCCGTCAACTTCGAATTATCGAGAGTCGACTGTATATTATAATACGTATTGTTATTAAGCGTTATAGAGATGATTTTTTTTTTTCAAACGTCGCGTTTTTGCCCCCTCTCCTTCACAGCCGGCGGCGGCGTTTTTTATTATTATATCTTTCTTCGGCGGTCGTGCGACGTTTCGGCCAATTTATATTGATCGGCCCACGCGAGTGTTTTCGCTCTAGTTCAAAGCGTTGAAAAAAAAAAAGTTTAAAAAAACCGTCGCCGCCGCCGCCTCGCGTTGGCAACCGAAGGACACGCGACGATTTTATTTTCGTACTCGGTCTCTCGGGCTCGAACAAATGGACCGCCGATATTATTTTCAACGCGTTTATTATATTATATTATAAATCTCCGTATACGCCGCCGTTCGGAAAACCAAGCCAAACCGATCGCACGTTTTATTGAATTATTATATAATAATATATAAAATGGGCACGCTGCACAGAGCTCCGTGACGACCGCTGCGTACATACCTATACATATAGCTGGGAAAAAATGAAAAACGAAAAACCAGTCGCGTTCGTCTGTCGTCTTAGATTTATCGTCGATATATTATTATTATTATTATTATTATTATTATTATTAATGTATATGATATCGGATTTTGTACGATTTACCGAACTCGTCGCGATGCAGATTATTATTATTATTTATTTGTCGACGCCAAACTGCAGTCGTATATATATATAGTACAGCGAGACGTACGGTAGGCAATTGAGCGTGTGTAGATTAAAATATATACTAGTATATTACATTTTTTTTGAACTTATGTACCCGATACCCAGATTTTTTTTGAATCATCTGTCCAGATTATTATTTCCAATTCCAGATTAAAATGTATAAGGTATAAAAGTATATATTTTAATCTATGCGGTGTTAGTGACTAATAGCTATACTGCAATAGTAGGCTAGCACACATACATAAATATCAAACGAGATAATTTAAAATGGCAACAACAGTTCAAAAATATTTTTTTTTTTTTTTAGGGTTGAGGCTTCGACAACGAGGTCATTAGCCTTGAACTGTAAGGTAGGAGAAGGGTTGGTACGGTTGGTTGTTTTTTACGATTGTTTTTTTACGGTCGTTACAGTAGGTAGCAAACACGTGTATGTGTGGCAAGGTTTAACTACTATGAACTCGGATGGTCACCCATCCGAGAGCTAGTAGCTGTGGCCGTTGCTTACTCCCAGCCAACGCGCCACGCCAAGCCACTCAAAAATATTTATATTGCATTATGTAGTTAACAGATAATTGGATAAATGAAAAGTTACAGACAGTTAGATTGAGCATCCTCCTCGTGATTCTATAGGATCATTAATGAACTATTCAAATACAAAATACACTTCCTGAACGTCGCATTATTTCTAGTGGTCGTTTTATTCGGGAATTAGTTGACATCGTCACCTCTCGGTTACTGGAACGACTCCGCATTCGCTTCCCCGGTAATACTTGAAATAAAGTTGTTTTTTTACATACGACTTGGCCGAAGCAATTCTGTAAAAAATTAACCCCTAACAAGAACCTAACATGGAATATTAACATATTATATTCAATAACTACCAATAATATTTCGTAGTGATAATTTATTTTTATATTTTATAATTATTTTTAAATGTATATTGTATCTTTAATATTTTGTTTTGTTCAAAATACTGTAATAAAACCCGATCGGCGTTAATTATATAAATAAAAAAATAAAGTAGTAATAAGTGGCCCAAGGATTAGTTATTATTATTTAAAGCTCCGAGCCTACGATACGCAGAGTATGGTTGTGCCCATAAGAGGTCTTGTGTGTCGGTACATATAGAATATTGTGTGATTGGTTTCTAGGAGAATGTGAGGGAACTCTATAAAAGGTATACAGACAAGGAGTTCAGGAACGTCCAGAGAACTATTTATAGAATTGAAAATAAAAGTCCACTTTATCGCGGAGAGAGGCAGGTCTGGGGATGTTTAGAACCCGTCTCGCATTTGAATGATCTTGAGGTTCGTGATAAATGTTCATTCTGAATGCAATAAAGTTTACACATTTGTTTTTTACATTACCGTGTTATGATATAACTCATATAACTACGATCTATATACTCGATGCGCATATATATAGGTAAAATTATATGTGTGGCTGGTAGTCAGGGGGCTAAGCCCCCTTCAGCATTCCAACTTCCCCACCAGGTTTCGTGTATATATAAGATACACTATGTACATTGCAACGTTATTTTTACGACGCACCTGTATTTGTTTTTGGGCTATAGCCCTCCCCCCCCCCAAAGTTTCGACCTTAGTCAAACCCGTGTGTGATAAAACTCAGAGATCACATTTCATATTATATTATAGTTAATAAATGAATTAAAGTTATATTAATATAATATTATAATTAGATTATTATAGGTAACAATCTATTTGAGTATAATTATTACTTTCCTATACGCGTCGTATTAGTTTGTCGAAATTATAATAATAATATTATACCTAGAAATTCACTTTGAACGTTATTTTCCAGAGAGCGCAGATCCCTTCAGAGCTGATCTCCCGACGAATTTTCCGTCTGTTGAACGTCATAAGAACAGTGGATCGATATGACGTCAGATTTCACAACGAAGACCATCGGGTCGTCGTTAACCCGATTTTGGACGCGTGTGAAAAACTGCAACACCCAGAAGTGGCCAACGAAGCTCTGGAAAATGAAATACCTTTTGCTGCCTATGTGCAGAACCGGACTTTCCGAGTCGGCTGTGATTAAAACAAAAATATATCGAGTGAACGTTGAGAATAGGAGATTAGAAGAACTAAACTAGAACCATTTGAACTATGAAACATAATACAAACAAGCTCGTCCGTCACGCTAAATATTTATTAATTTTAATAATATTAATACTTAACGATAACAGTTTACCATCGTCCGTTAAAATGATTTACATGGACGATAAAACCGTTTTTTTTTTTTTTGTCATTACTGTAATTTATCATCGGAAGCCGTCAAAATATTGCGAAGACACGCGATAAATGAGCCGTGAGATGAAAAAGTTTGAATACCTCTGCGTTAGGTATACTGCTATTGCTGATTATTGCTGATCGAACACAATCGGCATCAGCGAGAACTCGTACGAGGTCCGTACTTACCCGCAGTCTTGACGAGTCACTGTGGTCGTACAAAAATCTATAGACAATATTTTTTATTTTCATCCGTTAGATTGGTAAACTTCGGTGAAATCGGTGAAATACTTTTAGGTTTTATCGATAATTACATTCAAACCAATTTGAAACTAACAAAAAACGGCATACCTATATAATGTTTTGAAAGGTTTTAAATCGATTTTATGAAATTTTAAGGTTTGAGTTCAAACATTATTTTACTCCTTGAACAACAGTTTTTCATACTTTGTGTTTTAATGAGAATAGAGCAACTTATATATAGTTCATTTCACAATATCATAGTAGAAATTGTCTGTATTAGTTAGTATAAACATTTATAAAATACAAATTATAAATATTGTTTAGTACGAAAAAAGTTCTAAAATTAGAACTTTCTGGTCCGAAAATAATAAAAAAAAATATAATTTAATAATAAAAAGTATTTAATTAGAAATTTTTCATTCTTATTTATTATTTTTGAATCATTTTCAGAATATTGATTTCTCATCTCTGCCAACCTATCTTCTAACATGAAATTATGTAATAATTTCAATTTATGTACCTTTTTTAAACATTTATTTTATTTTTCAATTTATTGTTTTTTTTTTTACAAAACAATTTTTATCGTTATTAATAAAACTCCTAACATTATAATAAGCCAATATTAACATTCATTAAGACATTAATCTTTTGACGAAACAGAAACAGTTTCCATAAAATGCTGCAGTTGGAATGCCAGTGATAACAACGTTTGTTTAAGTCGTAAAAAGTCGTTTCGTGCTTGTATCCGTGATATAAATATTAAACTAAAATAAAATTATTTTTTTTGTACCATACTAATTGTACTATTGGTAGTGATTTATAGAAATCAGAACCTTTTCATACTAACCTTCCGTTAATTATTTGGTTCCATTAACCGAGCGTTTTAATACAGGTTAACTCTACGTCATTTTTCGGTACATTGCCAAAAGAGCTATCCCGTATACCATTTTTGGTATACACTTGTTGTTTTGCCAATACATTTTTATGTACCATTATCGGTACACGGGAGTCATTACAAAAAAGTGTTATGTGTACCTACTGTTGTACACGTAAATACGATTTTAACACTGGCAAATATTTCGTATAGCCCACCAGATAAACACATTTTCGACGAGCCCAATTGATATCTATTATAAATTCAATTTTTTAGGTTAAAAAAATCAAAAAAAAACAATAATAATTTTAAATAATGTATGTCCAGCTAAAAATGCAAATCAACCATGTACCTACTAAAACTAGTACACATAGCGGTTAACCTGTTAAATGTAATTGAATCGTGTCTATTTCCTGGCGATTTAGAACCTTTTACTTTTATAAGAATCGTCAATAATAATTATCGTGTAAGCATCGAACGTTACCTTAAGGGGATTCGACCCAGCTGTGTTTTCGACCGAAATAGACGTATCTTTTGCCAACTGTACCGACTGTTTCAGTGATCAGATACAAATTTCGAAAACATATTTGAATTCTTCATGAAGTTTACTTGAAAATTATATTTCCAACTTTTTGAAAATGATCATTTGAACTCTTCAAAATTTTGAACAGAAATGTTGAATTTTTAGAATTTTAAAATATTAATAATATTGAACTAAAAACATTAATTTAAAAATGTAAGAAAGTCGTTTTCGTTTAATCTTCATGACGAATTCAAATATGTTTTTGAAATTTGTATCCGATTACTGTTGAAACAGTCTGTACGATTGGCAAAATATTGACACTTTTAGACAACAAAAAAAAAAAAAAATAGCAAATCACGTTCATCGCGACGGCGCGCGGCGACGGTGCGTTATTGACTTGTGCCGGCACGTGCGGGCAGTATCCCTTTTCATCAAATCCACTGACACTATAGTCTTCGACTCCTCAAAAACAACCGGTATCGAATCCCCCCCTTAAGAGATTATGCCTTCGCAAAGACTCATTTCTGTCGAAAAGACTTATGAAAAAAAAATAAAGTGATTTAAAACCTTTTGCACGCACACTATAGGCGTGCACTCGTAGCTGCAGGTATGTCTCAAAAACTCGAAACCGAATGTCACAATAATATTATCCCTGTCGAGTGCCACAAACGACCGCCAATATAAGACTCGCAGCACGCGTATGTGACGAGTGTGTGTGTGTTACACGCACGATTCCCACTTTTCGTGCAGCGGGCACATCCGTGTCCAATAAATCTCGTCGTCCATAATTATTATTCGTTTGGGATGACATATATTATTATTATTATTATACCTCGCCGTATTATAATGTGTATTTATCGCGCGTCCCTAACCAAAAATTATCACCGAAATAATATTCTCGTTTCACGCAGACGTCCGCAATTCAGCGCCGCGAGGTTCGCAAAATTATTATAATATTAAATGACGTCGGCGAAAAGGCCGACTGAGACGTAACCGTCATTTTCTGTGTGTCTTCGACATTGAGGTTATAATTGAATAATATTCTTGACGCGTAAAATATACACATTTCGGCCAAGTGATGAAACCCGCACTGCGGGCGATAGTATATTAATATTCTGGTACAAAGTCGAATTTTTCTCCGACGAAACCGCCTGCTCGTAAACAAAATATTGCCAATTTATTAACGTTACGACATCACTATAATACGCGTCATTCGAAAAATATTAATTATTTTCTCAAATGAGCTGCTCGCAGATCTTCCTAAATCCCTAATCGACGTGACCGGCAACGATATTATACTTTTACCATAGACCGCGAGGTTTAATTAATTATTAATATCGTTTACACCAAATTTATTAAGATTCAAAATTATTTTAATGCATTTTTTTAGTGCATTATTTAGCATTTTTAGGGCGTTTATAATTCCCAGCCCTATATAGTGACGATGATGATTTCATACTGATCGCTATATGATACGATTAAAAGTTCGCGAGTTTGAAAGTACGTCTGTATAATATAAAATATAGGCAGTGCGTTATCGGAGGTACTTTATTTTTTTTTTTTGAGGTTCCCAGCACTGTCGTTTATGCATTTTTGATTGGAAATTGTTAAGTATAGTATTATATTATGTGTACTTATTTGATTTTGTCCGATTTTATACACTGCGCACACTCTGTGCAAAAATCACTCTAAAATACGGCCCGGCCTGCCAGCTTTTTATTTTGGAACGTTTACGCGGCTTTGATCCGCCGATAGAATTTATTAGCAAGAGTGAACTTCAATTTAAAAAATAGCGCACATACTCGGAACGCAATATTATTCACGAGTATCTACACTCTGACAAAAAAAAAACTAATAAGATATTTCTTTTTCATCTTAAAGTAAAAAAAAAAAAAATAACGAATAAGATTCGTTCTAAATTTAAAACTTTTTTTTATACGTGCCAACAAAATATAAAACAGGTATACTTAAAATACAGCGGTGGAGTGTCGGTAACTCGAACCTCGATAACTCGAAAGCCTCCATGCGTTTTTGAGTCGTGTTTGAACAGGTATTTAACTCGAAAAACACGCGAGTCGAATTTATTTTTATTCCCCTCGAGATTATTCGATTTATCGAGACGTCTTGACTGCGCGTCCCCGCTATTTTGCACGACTCGAGTTTCGAAAACGGTAAACAATGTTTTCCGGTGTTCACAGATTTTGTTCGTGGTTTTACGTTTCTATATAAAACCTGCAGCACATTATAGGGTATAGCCATTGTTTTCCCGACTAAAAACAGAAAAAGTAACTTATAATAATATCACACGGACTGCGTATAGTTAGCTATACAAATTCAAAGTTGCAATGTATTATTAAAATATTGTGAGTTGTAATGAACATTTTGTTCTCTCGACGTACCTACGACCGATAAGCGTACATCGGGAGCTTTGACTGTTATTTCGATTGCACGCTGCAGCAATAGCCTTTAGTACAATAATAATTAGTGCTAGAGCTCAGAAGTCGATGATCTTATAACAATCAAAAACTGACCTAAAAAAATGTAAATATGACATAAAAAGTACAAACAATGTTTTAAAATGAATGAGAATACAAATGTTTTTATATTTGATATTATCAAAATTAATTATTAAACGAACGGCGATTATCATTTATCGGATAATAAATGTTTGTATTTAGAAAAACTTCTCGATACGTCCACCGAAGTGATTGGAGTAAATTTGAAGTGATTCAAATATCTTCAGCACTCTGAAGTCATCAGGAAAACACTCGCTCGAATAAGCTATTCTTTCACCGTTCAAATTCGTTATTTTTCTTCAGCCCGATGGGAAATGAGAAAAAAATTACCAAAAATGTGAAAAAAAAATAAAAATGACCTAAATATGTCAGATATTGCAAAATAAAAATTAGTTATTCTCAATGCCATCGAAACACATTTTCTGCCAAGAAATCGTTGCCCGAGAAGTTCCGAAAAAAAAATGCAAAATGCATCGACTTCCGGACCGCGGTATTATTATAATAATAATATGTAACGTAATAATAATATATAAGATTATATTAAAACAATAATAATTATATCGCGGCCGTCCGCGTTTCGGCATTCGATATCACGTGCGCCTCGTGTTGAAGGTAGGTCGTGGAGGCAGGCGGAGGTACACGCATAAATACTGTCATTAAAAATAACGCGACGCGTATAATATTATAGAGAGCACTAAATTAATGAATTTACTATACGGACGGGTAGGTCATAATTATTATTATTATTATTATGTTATGCTTGTACAGCATCGACGCGTATATTATAATAATATTATTTGGAGGTACGCATCACACATAGATAGTGTATAGTTTATCTGAGCACATAATATACGCAATATCATATAATTATTATTATTATTGCGTACCGTATATAACGCGCGCGTGTCGTAATAAAATAATAATAATAATAACTTGAGCCGAAATCCGCGTAGGTATATTATATTATTATTATTATTACGGTATATTATAATGCATTATTTATTAATATATTATTGTAATATGTTAAAAGAAAATCCCTCAGTAATTAATCAGACGACTAATAATATTATTTGATGATTAAAACACAAAACGATATTGCTATATGTATATAATAATACGTAGAACTCGTTATAGCGCCGCAGTAGACGTTTTAAATATTTCAGTGACTCGGATGATGCGGAGGAGGCGGCGATTTATTCGTGTTTTGCCCGCGTATTTCGGTTTAATTATTATATTATAACACACGCCGAGAGTCAGCGGTATACCACAAACGGTTATACGCGCATACCAGACGAATGTACCGGGCTGGTATAGGATCACCGACTGTCGTGCGTGGACATCAAGTTTTGAATAGGTATATCGATCATTACCTATATGAGGTATATATGATTGACGTCCGTGAAGTTGGCACCAGAACTTTGTCGTGTTATATTCCAACTAGAACTTACCAAGTTTTCCAAAATCGATCGCAACAATTTATAACTATTTTTTACAATAGATAAACCTATTCAAATCTGCAAAAAAACATTCGAGCAAATTTTTTTTTTAGACATCAAGTTTAAATTTGTATGATTTTGTACATCTTAAACATTACTTAAACAAAATAATAACAATTTTAGTTACCTGTTTATTTTCAAAGACTTGGCACTAGTTTGGAGACGATCCGACAAAGTCGGAGTGCTGACTTCGCGGACGTATAAAATCGTTTGTAAATATTTGTTTTCGCTTCCTGTGTGGCTATATTGTTTCAAAATTTGAAATAGCTATCGTTTTTGACGTTACTATATTATTTGATCGTGTTTTGCCCGCGTATTTCGGTTTATGCGTTTTACATATTATTATATTTTAACACACGAGAGTCGGTATACCACAAACGGTTATACGCGCATACCAGACGAATGTACCGGGCTGGTATAGGATTACCGACTGTCGTGCGTGGCCAACAAGTTTTGAATAGGTATATCGATCATTACCTATATGACGTATAAGATTGACGTCCGTGAAGTTGGCAACCCGACATTGTCATATTATCTTCAAACTAGTACCAAGTTTTTGCAAATCGATTGCAACAATTTACAACTATTTTTTACAATAGATAAACCTATTCAAATCTGCAAAAAAACATTCTAGTAATTTTTTTTCTTAAACAAAACCAAAAAAAAAAACAGTTTTAATTACCTATTTATTTTCAAAGACTTGGCACTAGTTTGGAGACAAAGTCGGGGTGCTGACTTCGCGGACATAAATATTTGTTCTTGCTCCCTATGTGGCTGTATTATTGTTTCAACATTTGAAATACCTATCGTTTTTTACGTTACTATATTATTTGATCGTGTTTTGTCCACGTATTTTAGTGAATGCGTTTTACATATTTTTATATTTTGACACACACCGAGTCGTTATATAACAAACGGTTAAACGTTTACCAGACGGATGTACCTAGACGGGTTATCACACTTATATCACCGACTGTCGTGTCGCCAACAAGTTTTGATAGTATCGATCGTTACACGCGTATGAGATCGTTCGTAAATATTTGTTTTCGCTTCCTATGTGGCCATATATTATCGTTTCAATATTTGCAATGTCATATCGTTTTTGAAGTTACACTTCCGCGGGTTTGTTTTGAATCCTGTTTGATCTCATGCGTGGACCCCTTTTTGCCCGACCATATCGTATATAAATCAGTGTCGCCCAAGACATAATATTATTTTCCAGGTGTAGCAAGACGTCATTTTACCCACCCACTCGAAAACTCGAAGTGTAATTGTTTTTTTGTTATATGGCCTGGGAGTGGTCAAAGCTATTTAAAAAAGTAACTGAGCGACTGCATTTTATCACAAAAGTGACCTGTATAATAATATAAGTATGTTCCCCAATAACTAACTGTAATTAAATATTCTTCTCCCCAAATTTTCAACGAGTAGCGACTGCTACACCTAGTCATAATATGGTTGGGGCGTTGGCACTATAAATGTGTCACGTGTACAAAGTGCACACCAAAGTATTAGTAGTTGTCGTCGAGGTCCTCGAAAAATGAACAAGCACATCATCGAAAGAATTGTTGGGACGTATACTACGAACAAACAAAACGTTTATAAAACAATATAACGTTTTACATTTCATTTCAAAGAACTATAATATTATGCTGCACTCGGTGCACCTTTTAATAGAGTAATTAGAGTATAGCTATAATGACGAGTACAGGTAGATTTATTTGATTTTCGTTCTTTTGATCATTTTTGTAATTATATTACTTATCATTTATACATTATTTTTTCTAAACATATTCTATTTTTTTGCTTTTTGTTACTTATTATTATTATCCTCGATTATGTATTATGTTTTTATATTGTTTTAATTATTATTATTATTATTTTTTTTGTATATTTTTTACTTTGCGTCTATACTGAATGAAGTTAAAAAGAAGAAACTATTTATGTTAAACCATAATATACATTCTTAGGAGCAATATAATATTATGTTTTAAAGCAGGGGTGGCCAAACTGTGGCACGCGTGCCTTTTGCTGTACATTAATTGATCATGTCATTGAAAAGCATCACTACACTATAGCGTCAGAAACAATTTAAATTTATGTCGATAAATAAATATGTATTAAATCGACGAAGTAAACCTGAAAGTGTTAATTTTTATAGCACTTTCTCATTTTTTTTTTTTTTTTTTTTTGGCACAATATAGAAATTGTATTGTTCTAAAGAAAAAAAATAGTGGTTACATGCATGCTAGACTGAACGCAAAAAAATAAATGTGGAGATGAGCGATTATAATATCGCTATAAGATCATATTTTTGTATATGTATATGTATGTATTTACTATTTTGTAAATGTGAATATTTAAATATTATATAATTATCGAAAGGTGCATATATTATGATATAAGCCAATTTTTTTTGAGGGGTGGAGGGGGGAGATAGTAGGTAAAATGTACAAACATTTAATTCTCCCCCCCATCCTTACATGACCACAAATAATGCCAATTTCGATATCGATATTTTCAAATATTATAATATATTATGCGTAGTACAACAGATTATCAATAATAACGTTCTCATAATATAATATATCATTATCGTGAGAGTAGTCGTGTATACACGATTTTCTAATGGCTGCAGTTTCCACGTACACGTCGGAAAATCGTATACAATACGCCACGAAAAGTGTGCCGCAGCAGCAGCAGTGTGTGCGGTGTAGTGAATGAATAGGACGACGAGCGGATGCACTTTCTATAAGAAACGTGATGGAGGATTTATGGAGGTATAGTAGGGGCAGCCGGTTCGCGTAGAATATATTATGATTGAGTAATCGTCGTCGTCGTTGTCGTCGGGATAATGACGTGGAAAAGAAAATAGACGCACACACGCGCGCGATACTTAGTGTATTATATATTACGCGATATCGTGCTAAGCCCTCTGAGCGGGTGGCGCGCTTATGGACGCAAAAAAAAAATATAAAGGAAAAAAGGCGGAGAAAAAAAAAGTTAAAAGTAATTTTGCCGAACGGACGAGCGTCGTCGTCGCGCCAGTACATCGGCGACTGTATTATTATATTCATAATATTATGAAGACCTCGCCCGCGAGATGTGCACAGATTTTCACGATGAATTATTATAAATATTTATATTTCACACCTACAAGACTGCTCCGTATTATTATTGTACACCGTGTCGGCGTGATAAACGACGAGAGGGAGCCGCGAGTCTTAACAGCGTGTGAACTATACTATTGCGGTAACGAATAATATACGTCTCGCGCGCGCGTGTGGGTACGCTTACGCGGATATGAGAGAAATTTTCATTAAAAATAGAGGAGAGAGAGAGAGAGAGAGATGTATATATATATATATATATATATATGGCGTGCGTGTATAATATATATGGTCGAAGAAATTAGCGCAGAGGAGAAGATTAAATGTTGCGCGAACAAAATATTATGTTTAAAAGTTTCGTACGTATATATTGTGTTCGGTAGGTATTTTACGAACGAAATTAAACAACAGTGCCAAGTGGAATTATTATATTATATTCAGACGAAACGCAAATAATAACAAAATCGTGTAGGTACCTACATATTATTATTATTATTATAAATGGGTCAATGATTGCGAGTGTCAACAATAATATTGTGTATTTAATATACCGTATACATTATTATAATTATTTAATATTTTTATATTTTACGCGTCGCCGCAAATCACGTGACCGCAATGGGGGGGGGGAATAAAAATATATCAGGGCGGCGGCAAACGGCCTGTGATTGAAAACGAATGGCAATGTTATATATTTTATATTGGTCTGGTTAAATTGTGTTTGTACGTGAAAATCGCATACCGATAATATTATTATATTTAAATATCATTTATACAATATACTTGTACTACGTTAATTATTATAAAACAATTTTATTTTAATATTATAGTAAATGAAATAAAAAATAATCAAAATTTGTTAAAAAAAGGTTTTTTTTAAATTCAAAATGGCAAAGTTGTAATTCTGATTTTTAGAAAAAGTACAATGGGTAAACATTTTATTTGAATCATATGCCTGTTTATTTTTAAAAATTTTCAAAATATCAGTATTTTTAAGGATTAAACGTTGATCTAATTAGGGTAATAACAATTTTAAATTCAAAAACTGTAAACTTTAATTAAAATATTTCATATGAGTATTTTAAAAAAGTTAGATTTAAAAATATATACATTTTTAACTTTTTTTTTAATCAATAAATATATTGATATTTAAAAATATACATTAAATAAATTACATTTTTTTACAAATAAATGTATAAAAAAAACAAATCCTTTAATCTAATCAAAAACGAAGGGCAACCGTCGCGATGCTTTTCATAAATACCTAATTCAGATTTCACTTACTATTACGCACCTCTCGGGGTCCGAAATCCACCACAGGTGGTTTGCCTACCTGGTAATAATTTACTGCTCGCATATTGCCCGCGATCCGACGCTGTCGGTGTTCGCCTACTTAAGGTGCGGCGGCTTATAGTTGCATGCAAATCACTCGAGGTTTTAATCTAAACCTTAACTTAATCTTTGGCGGAACGGGCAGCTAGTAAATATATATATATATATATATATATATAAAACAATAATTTACTAATTCAAAACACAAATTTAATTTACTCGCGTTTACCAATATAATTGTTATTACGCGACTGTATAGTTTACTGAGTGATAAATATTATATATTACTCGCAGTGATGAGCTGTGTTGCGAGCAGCCCCTGAAATGCCTCCATAGACTGTTGCAGGTTACAAAGACAGACCTTTGTTGGGCCCTATATAGTTCATATCGATAGACTCCTGCAATAAGTAGTTTCAGATATTTGATACTTGCCCTTCTTTTATAGGATGTTTAAGTCCCCCGCTGGCTTTCCACCGCACGCGAGTGCCATTAGAGTAGCGTCGTTTCACCACACCTCAGCCTCGTTTCCGTTTTCATTTCCAATCTCCACGTGGTATAATATGTATTGTGTCGATCAATTAAGGGGAGGCTGCGGTCGGTCGTATGTTACGAGAAATTAGCTGTATAGGCGATTCAACACGATGACGTTAAAGTGACTATTCTAAGTGTGTGCAAAGTAAACGAACACAATATATAAGTGTGTGCGAGTCTAATCGGTAATCGTTTTCGGTCAATTTTTCTTTAGAAATCATTCGCTGTCGACGGCAAACATCGTAGACTGCAACGAACAAACTATATGAGGGTCATGTAAAGTATATGCGATATCAATGATTCCACTCAAGATCAAGAAGTCATCAAATTTAAAAAAAAATCTTGTAAACATAATGGACACATCCGTAACTTTAAAAGGTCCTGTATAGGTTATAATTGCGCGAAAAAAAGAAATCTTCTTTACTTCGAGACACTACCGCGTTGCCGGATTATATATAATTTATAATATAATAATAAGTACTTGCATTATTCGTATCGTGAAATTTCATGAGTGCGTTTTGTGGAATTGTAACGTTGGCCTTCAGCATTCTACCGACCACTGAATAATTTAAATAAAGTGACATTTAGACCGAAAAGCCAGACAAAAATGAAGGAATTCGGATTGACGGTGGTTTCAATTTTTAAAACTGATTTTAATCGACTACCTAGCGAGTTTACTAGGATTCCTTTGGGGATATTTTGAATATCTATATTTTCAGCTGTGCAATCCGAGAATAAAACTATGATATTTTTTATTTATATTATTAATCGTGACATATTAACAATATATTCGGTATATTAAAAATTGCCTCCATTCAAACCTATAAAGTAAACTCGTTAACTAACACCATAATCCGTTTTCAAAACACAGTAGAATCCGCTTTATCGGGACACATCGGTTGCGTGTTGTTTTGTCTCAAAAAAGCGGTCGTCCCAATAATCCGAAATAAAAAAACAAACATATAAATTTGTTGAAAAACTGAATTTTTATATTTTTACTATTATGAGCATTAGAATAATACAATTATAGAAATTATTTAATAATACAAAAAGAAAAACATGATGTTATACCATAATTATTTATAAAAATACATCCATGTATAAAGTATATGTACATAAACATATTTTTTTATTTTTTTATTATTATATATTTTTGATACTCTGCAACTACAGGTAGTTTTTGTAAAGAAATTTGTTGAAAACAACGAGGTTTTTTACTTTTTAATAAAAGATTACTTTTATACTCCATAAAAATGTCCCAATTATCCGGATTCGTGGCCCAGACAAGCGATGAACATGTACCGTACATAAGTATACATTTTATTTTTCGTAATTGAAGAACATTGTCCCGATTAAGAGGGTTGTCCCGATTAACCGGTGTCTCTATATTAAGCGGAATCGACTTTACTAAAATCTGTCGAACCAAATCCCTCGAGTTTCATCTAGCTTTTTGGCGTAAAAGCCACTTTTTTTCGTCGACTCAAATATAACGTTATAATATTTCAAAAACACGAGAGCAGCGTGAACGGTGCTCGAACTATTCGATGCCGGTCGCCGCCGCTGCTGCAGCTGCAGCTCGTCCGTTCGTTCGTTAAGTGTTTTTGATATCCGAACTCGGACAAAGTATAGGCGACCGAATTCGCACAAGTATCGCATGACCATACGACGTGCAGTTTTCGGCTAAATCGCATTACATCCGCGTGTGACGTGTTGAGCTTTTTAGATCAGTTTCCCCACGGGACGTCGTCAAATTATATTCTAATAATACAACGTGGTAATATTGTCTTTCTCGCCCCCGATGCACACTCCTCGACGCGCGGTGGTTCCCAAACTTTTTTTCCGGTCACGGAGCCGTTTTTAAGCTGCAGTCGTTTCTCTCGCCGAGCCCCGAGAGATATTTAATGTTTTATAGTTTTACCCGCCTGCAGTGCGTTCTACAAAGCATAATAATATATTACACGCGATATAATAATATATTTTACGGCGAAACGAACTCGCAGGAACCCTCGAGAAACGACGGCCGCTGAGCCCCGAGGAGCACTGCGGTTTGGGAACCCGCTGCCTCGACGCGTCGTCAAAAATGACAGTCAAGTGGAAAGTTTTTTGCGTTTATAGACAGAGCCGCGAGGAATTGTCATAAAAAAGTTGTCGTCAAAGTCAATTGTTCGCACGTCATCCGCCAATATAGGTATCGAATGTCCCGCGTGCATAACCACAACGCGCAGTATCGCTGTTTCTATATTATTATTATTAAATGTTTTTCTGCTGAGAACTTCGCATTTCTCCAAGGAATATAAAGAAGATTAAACAATAATATCGTTCGGAGAACTAACGGGACCGATAGTAGTAGTTCATTTATGTTAGCATATCACAAGACCTCTTCTCGGCCGATTACGTCGTGTGTCTGCAGTCAAAATCTCGAATTATATTTAAAATTCTAAAAACGACACATTGTTTAAAATAAATATATATAATATTATTATATACACTAGCAAACCTGATCGTAATAAAAAGATTATATAAATCGTGTAACGAACAATTATTATTATTAAGTTAATTTTATATTCAAATTTCTCGCATCTCGTTTTCAGTGTAAATTTAAAATATCTCGTATTACACATTATTATTATCTAAATAATTATATTATTATGAATAATTGACTACATTAGCGTCTACGCACTTTATTATTTCGTTCCTCATTTAAACAATTATTAAATTAAAGCTCAACTGATCAACTTACTAGCTCTGACAAATCTGTTCATACATTTTTTCCGACTGGCATTTTCAAATAATGCATTATGCAATAATGCAATAATGTAGAGTTCAAGATTTATTTCGACATCTTATAGTTTCAATTAAAAACATGTTCAGATCCAACCGTCTCACTATAGATACTATTATGTATTCGCGACGTAGTAACATTCTTTATTATGAACAAAATTAAATAAAAAGGTACTCCTAAAGTTTATATAATAGGTACTATAAACAAGTTTTATTCATTTTATATTAAAAAAAAAAAAACTTTAATAACTGAGACACTGCTCGCTCAAATTCTGAATTAGGTAGGTACATCAAAATAAATAAAAAAATGATCCACTAAAAATGTACAGTAAAAAATTAGGGTTCTCATTTGAAAAACAGAAGTTTGTGTCGCCGTCACAGAACACTACTTAACGTTGAGTAATAAAAAATATATCAAACATTTTAAAACATAATGGTCTTTAATTGTATAACCATATTAATAATTAGGAACTCCAAAAATCCAAATTTGAATAAATTCGTAGTTTCTGTAAAATAAAATAGGGGTATTCACGTGCTTGGCGAATCGCCCTGTACAAGACGTGTACAGAGCGTGAGACTGGAGGGTTTAACTGCAATTTTACGCCGAAATTAAACTTAAATATTATGTCATATCCTCCGGGTACACATCCTGTGTACATACGCGTCCATATATAATAGGTTTATATTATGTATCTGTCAGAAACGCGCATAAAGCGTTTCCCAAATTGCCACGACGATTTGTGAACTTGTGCATAATTTATCGTCGATGAATTATTAGCTCCGATCCTGTCGGCATTAATATATTGTTTGGAAATCCCCCCAAAACGTCACGGGGGTGGGCTTGAAAACTGGAAAACGGGGAGGGGAAAAAAGAAAACATAAACGTTCATACCCAGAGCATTGGCCGTCGTCGTACGAGCGTTTTCGAGACCACCAGTCAATAATTCACCATAATATTATACAGAGAGATTCTCCGAGCGAGCAGCTCAGTCCCTTTATTTTCCTCGATCGAGAATTGATATTTTTGAAATTTTTCGAGTTTACTCGAGGACCATAATATTATTTTCAATCTGACATTTAGATTTTTATCCAGCATTTAAGGGATGTCCCGCGGCGATGATACAAACTTCTTTTGATCAAACCAATACCTTGTTTACTGTAAATTATTAAGCAAATGATTTTTTTGTAAATGTGATAAATGTGATAAATGTGATAAATTGATAGTAGTATTTATTATTCTCGGGAAATGTTTACAATTAATTATAAAACGTTGATCGATTACTATCAATTACTTAAATAATTGCCAATATTCACCATAGCCCGCCCCATATCTTCGAAAACACATAATCGCTTTATATTATGATCATCGAGTACACAATTGAAATTTTTAATAGTTTCCAAACGGGCGTATCTGTTGATAATATTTTTTTCAAATGAAATTTGAAGAAATAGTCAATTTTTTATTGATCATTATCGAGTACATTTTTAGTTTTCAGTCGTATGATAATATTTAAGTCTTCGATACATTTTAACCGTCTTTATAGGAATTATTATTGGATTTATCGAAATACACTATTCAGTCAGAGCTGATGAATGCGTAGCAAAACACTGCAGCATCTCACAATCAGAAAATGAATCAAATCACGAAACAATAAAAGAAAATATTTCTAAAAGTGTGTTTCCCAACTCGTACAAACTGTTAGGTACACGAGTAACCATGTCAATACCAATTAGGTGCGTTACACGTGAACGAAACTTTTCTGCAATGCGCAAAGTCAAGACGTGCAGGCCACGTACAATTAGTACGCTGCGAGAAAGATTTAATAACTGTTCGATATTATATACATTGAAAAAGATATCAATATCGAGAGCGTTATTGATAATAATAATAATAATATATTGTTTATTGTCAAAGTATATGACGTGTTTAAGTGAAGACACAACAAAAACTAAAAGTAGACACAGCTGCAGCTTATATGGCGAAAGTGTAACCCACCCCTTGTGATGGCACCCAGCAAGTTCAATACAACGCAATTATTATTATTGACATAACAATACAATATTTATATAGATTAGAAGTTAAATATTACAATTTTAAGTTTTTTGTGCAAACATTATGATTGATATGATTTAGATTTAGATATTTTAAATACTTTTTATAATAATACTTATTTCCGTACAATGTTAAATTAATATTAAGCATATAATACAAAGACGAAAACCAACATTAATAACCATTTTCCTACCAAATTCTTTACTATACGGTTACTGGTATATTCAGATTTACAGACTGTTTTAGACCGCGTGTTTGGTATAGTTATGCGATGGGCATTAATATTTTAAGTCTACTACATCATAAAAAATATGATTTCCGTACATAATATAATATCCATTCATTCGAGTCTCTTGCATTTAAAGTACTGTAAAGATCATTTACACGAAAATCATACGATTTGGACAGAATAAATATCAATAGTGAGTTTAAAGTTATAAAAAGTGGATTCAAGGCAAACTCAGATACAAGAGAATAAATATTAAGTAGTGCTTTTCCGCAGACACCATCATATTATATTCAAGCTTATCGATTAAAATACTTTGTGTTTATCGAATCAAACGCTTTCTTTAGATCGATAAAGATGCCCATAACTTTATTGCTGTTATCTAAATTTTCCTTTGTATAATTACCCGCTTGAACAGGAGCACCAGCTGTTGATTTGCTCGACTGAAAAACGTATTGCAGATTTTTCGAAAAAAAAAAATTGTTTTTAAAAAGTCATACAAACCGCGGTATAAACGTTATTGATATAATATTTGCTAATAAAAAGTCACGCGATCACTGTCAAGCAATTAAAAAAATACACTCGAGAATTATAATATAGCCATATATATATAAGTAAGTTTTATTCTTATTTAAATTGAATATACATGATGAATATAAATAGAACATAAACTAATATTTCGAAAAATTATTAAAAAACAGATAGAGGAGTCACATTGAAAATCGTGAATATTACTTCAAGACTTTCAACGCCGTCTCTATTAGTTTTTTGCCTTCTTCGAACGCGGTTCCGGTGCCTTGTATGAGCAACTTTGCCCCTCTTTGGACCATCTACCGCCCTTGGCTTATGGAGTGAGATTTGCAAAATGTACGCATCACGTCGACGTCCAAATTTCTGATACGTTCGCATTGCCGTTCCGGGACCAAGAACTCGAAGGCCTCGAACCGCCATAAATCTAGTCGCCTACCCCTTGTTGGCCGCGGGATTTTTGACGGCCGCCCTCCTCGGCCGCAAGGGCTCGCCGGCCTTTTCTACCGCGACGCCTTCTCTGGACTTTTCCGACATTACGGGTCCTTTGGACTTGGCCGCCTCCGCAGTCCCGCTCTCCGCCGTGACCGTTCCGGGTTCAGCGGCCGCTGCTATTGATTCGGGCTCACCGTGGGACTTTTTCGACGGAACGGGTTCTCTAGTGGACTTTTCAGCCACGACGCGTTTTCTAGACTTTTCCGACATTACGGGTTTTTCTTTGGACTTGGCCGCCTCCGCAGTCCCGCTCTCCGCCGTGACCATTCCGGGTTCAGCGGCCCCTGCCATTAATACGGGCTGACCGCGGGCCTTTTTCGACGGAACGGGTTCTCTGGTGGACTTTTCAGCCACGACGTGTTTTCTAGACTTTTCCGACATTACGGGTTCTTCTCTGTACTTGACTGCCTTCACAGGCTCGATCTCCGCCGCCACCGATACGGGCTCGCTCTCCGCCGCGGGCCCACGGGTCACAACACCTACCTCGGTCAGAGGTGGTGAAAGTGCTAGGCGACTCAGTGCCTCGGCGATGGATTTTCCGCAGTCGTCGGTGTGGTCGTTTCCTGGGACTCGTTCAAACCAAACGACGTCGACGATGAGTTTTTTAAGGCAAATTGCAGACATGGTCAGGCACACCAGCAACACCGCCAATATCACTGCGAAAGTCGTGGCTATACGTACCAATTCCAACAACATCTGTGAACAAGTCATGATGTCGTCCTGCAATATAATTCGAATCGTGAAATCAAATGTCTTAAAATTGTATATTATATTATTATATTTTACACTAACTAATTATAAGTTAGCCGGTACAACTCACGTCTTTACTGGACCGGTGGAGGTATATACTGCAACGATAATATTCTTTTTGATTTAATAACACAGGAGACTTATTTTCAATAGGTATAAGTCACTCGTACGGTTATTGGAATTAAACTGATGTATATTATTTGAAATTGTTTATCGAACAGAATGTTTGGAACAACAACCACGGACAACGGATCAGATGGTTTTATTACAAGCCAGAAGCGTTTTATTTTTTAAAACGTTTTCGACAATAGAATAATATTATATAATATAAAGGCCACTCTATATAATATATATTATCATATACATATTATACCAATTTAAAGCAAGCTCGGCATGTGGGTACCGCTCTGGCTTCATTGGTGTATAGGAAATGATAATCTTATAACGATAATCTATAATTTTCTTATTACTTTTCCCGATGCGTTTGAAAACTATTGGGAATTTTTTTTACTTTTGACCTCCCAAAGTAAGTACCGAATAGAATTACTTTCTCATCAGAAAAGACGCTGATGAAGAAAATCGGAGCTTTTTTGCTGCACTAAAACGTGATGACAGACACAAACAAAAAACCATACATTTGAGAAAAAGCGATTTGAAGTATATATAATATAAAATATTTTAAAGAGCTCTTCTTTACCTATGCGTTTTAACTAAAAACTCGAACACTAGCAAACATACATTTTGAGTAGTTGTAGTCGTCTTGTTCTGAAGGTTCCGTGCTCAAAAATATTTAATTTAATAAATTCGGTTATCGACGAATAATAATAACAATAATAATATTGGAGAATCTGATTTTTAAACGTCGTATCAATATAGTTATATGCAAACAAAAAAGGTCGGCAAGTGGGTACCGCTTTGCTGTACAGTAGGTGTCGAGCAGTGGGCCACTGTGACGGATGGTATTGAATTTGAATTCAATGATGGAATATCTTTGTATACGGAAAACGATTCTATGCGGAGGCGGTCTGTCAGCCTAGGATAGGTATTTTATATTATATTTATATTGCCATTATTAATAACTTCAAACGCTCGTAAGTTTTAACTTGAGACGCTTATGAAAAACTATTACAGACATACGCTCAACTTTTTTTTTAATTTTCACGTACAACAAGTTATGAAGAACATTGTATATAACACTTTAAAGTTTTTTGACTGACTTAAGAAATTTTTATCGGCTATAATAAAAAAAAAATAAAAACAAAATCGAAAATTTATTATGTCTATAAAATATAAATAGCTCAAAAATAGTCAAAACATATTGAAAATTGTATTGTGTATAGAAATTGCTTATACAAAAATTTTGTGACATTTTCATGTATTTACGGTCATTATTAATTCTTCTGTTACACTAAAAATAAAAATACATTTTGTCAAAAGTTGGCTTCATGTAAAAATTCCCGTTTTTTCCTTAATTTTTTAAGCTCGTATTAGTTACATATTGTATTACTGTTATAATTTGTAAAAATATGGCGTATAAAACATTTTTTTAGAAATACATTTTAAAACTGAAAAAAAAAACAAATCTTTGGCGCACGTACAACCCTCGCAATATGCTTTTTATATACGCCTAATTCTGATTTCACTCGCTTGAGCATCAAGCGAGGTCCGAAATCCACCACAGGTGGATTGCCTACCTGATAATATTTACTGATCGCATATAATAATATTGTCCGATGCGGTGGATTGTCTGCAGTGTAGGTTAGGCTTATAGGTGCACTTAAATCACTTGAGGTCAATCTCAACACAATATTTGGCTCGGAAAACGCTGGGCAGGGGACAGTTGTTAATGTATTATAAATTAATGTTTTGTAAAGCGCGCGAATAGTTTTTTTTTTGTTTTTTTAGTCGGTGATGATTTAATAGTTGGTGCTCGTCGTAGGCATTATAAATCGTTGTCATATAGAGAGGAGAGGGCGATGTGGGCCTATTTCGTGAAGAAAGATTCGAGCACCCCTCCTTCCCCCACCTAAAATTCAATCAAATCTCCGCCTATATGGAGTCACCCTGCCGTATAGCAAATACACGCGCCTGCTCCGCGGATTTTCCAATTTTATCGGTCCCGATTTAAGCTGCAACGCGTACAACAATAATGCTCGACGACGACGAAGACCCTTCACCCCCCCCCCCCTTGGTCCCGATTTCGCGATACGGCACCGCGATAATTGCGTTCCGGACATAATATTTCACCGCCTGCGAGTCTCCCGCGATTGGATTTCGTGACACTTTTTGGCAAGCTCGCAAATTTCGATAACGCCGGATTGGCTGCCGCCGCCGCCGCCGCACCTCGCGCTAACCTTTCGGGAGTCAGGAGGCAAATGCTCTCGAATCTGGGCGAGTTGCCCGTTTCGAAACGACGACGACGGTTACAATGTTATTATTATTATTATATTTTAATGCGACGTTGTTGCAGCATCACACACCTGCGCGAGCTCGTTATCGAGGCTGCAGCTGCGGTTTTTAAATAAGCGCCGAACAAAATATAAAAAAAACCGGATTATTATTATATTATATATAATAATATATTATTATAAAATAATATATTATAATACAAACGCGCACAATTATACCGTGAACTTGAAAAAATGTGGAATCGTGCGTTAATTACACAATAACATGTGCGTTATTGTAATATATTTAGGGTGTGTATTTAAATTTCCTAAAAAATAAGAACGATGCCTTAAAAAATAAGATTTAATGCACTTGTAAAAAAAAAAAAATGGTTTAAAAATGCAAAAAAAAAAAGTTTCATATTTTATATTCTCTGATATTATATGAAACGAATTTTGTACTTGGACTAAAATATTAGAAAGTTCAAATAAAAATGCAATTTGCTTTGAAATCCGCACCTTAAATGTATATTATGTACACACTCAAATGTACATAAATGATAAACGTATTATGTATTTATGTGTATAAAAGAAAAGAATATTAATAATCAATCGACATTATAATAATACGTTTTTGAAAAGAACCGTGCGAAATAAACCTTTTATGATGAATCATTGAAAATGTTAAAAATATAAATATCAACCGAAAAAATTTGAAATATTAATCATCTTGATTAGGTAAGTGATTTAATTTTTAACGATTAAAACAACTAATTTTATGATTTATCTTCATCATTGTTCGAGTTCAAAGCATGGCGAGGGCTATTTTAACGCAATGCAAATTTAAACGCTTTCTATTACGTCATTTCAGTACATTTTTTAACACAAAAATAGTATACAATAAGTAATAAATAGTTTTAACATAATATTATAGTTTTTTTAACAATATAAAATTCCAAAAATATTTATGTTACATTTGTCCCCGGCGCTGCTACAATATTGATCGCCTGTATAGGATAAAATAATATTGTAACATATTGCATATTTGTTTAAAATCTTGTGTAAATAAAGATTCAATTCACACGTATTTTTAATAAAAATAATAACTTACTTTACTAATTGGAAGCGTAATCAACCAAGAGAAATTTGATTTTTCTCAATTTTATGAAAACTGTTACAATTGTACCCGGTCTCCCTTAATAGCAAGCCGTATAATGTATGTGTTTTATACCTATACCATAATGCTCAGACGCAGTGTTTCCCAAAAGGTGTGCCTTAAAAATGTAGACCCCTATAAGTACCTATAATAAAAATATATATTATATTAAAAACAATTTTTCAATAAATTATAAAATTTGGTATTTGAGGTATAGCCATTTTTTATGAACTAAATAACGATTATAAAAACTGCAAATATCTTTTTGTTGACATTTCAACGTTATTCGTTCGGTCTGATGCATTTGTTTTTCCCGGAAATTTCAGTACCTACTTGTTGTTGAGAACGAGTACGAATAAAGTTTATCGAAACTCCAATTATCGTACGACATGCGTGTGCGGTGTGCGTATACTTTCTATACAAACACACACTCGTCTAATACGACAACTGTCGTGAAATAAGTAACAACAACAAGAAAACCCTCGGGCCGGAACTTTCAGTAGTAAATATAATATACTCTCGTTCTTCTTAAATTTGGATTGATTACGCATTAATTTAATACGAGCTATTGTATATATATATATATATGCGTCATATTCCCTGTTATCTCAAATGTATATAATATATTTCGATTTGATACGAAAATAGCATCCATCGCGGACAAAACCTTTAAAAATATTACGACAAATACATTGCGATTCTCGATGAGCGCGCTGCCGAGGGTTTTCCTCTTTTTTTTCAATAAAATTGAAAAACGATTACCGAAAGTGTGCCGCTATGTTTTTTGGTAGTTAAGAACGACGGCGGCGGCGGCGTGCCGTGAGAAAATGAGTTTCTTGAAAACCGCTGCGCTGGTATAAAAACGTATAAAATATTTTCAAAATTAAAATTATGTCGGTGCGACTTGGGTCTAATTCGTGTGCAGCACATTATTTTGAATTTCCCTGGACAACCGTGTCAATCCATAAAATCGTTAGCAGATTTTCAGAGAACGCCATCGGCAGGATTTCTGTTGCAGGACGAAACAAAGAAACGAAAAACAATAATAATTGTTTTCCGATAAACGCCTCACGAACTTTGGCAGATCAGTCTACGGACCGATACAGCTCGCGAACTACATAAAACAGCCAACTATATATACATATATGTACCATATATATATATGAATACGAATATATAGACACAACGGAATACGTTTAGCTGTGATAAAAAGATTGCGAAAAAAAAAAACTTTAAATGTAACGCGTTTGATACGTATCCAATTCCGACGGAACTCGTGTACATTTGGCTGTAATAGTTTGAAAGTGATTTTAAAATCGTCGTTCACTATCGCTTCAAACATATTTTGGAAATCCCGTTGAAAAAAATATGTCTGACTCGAATAAAACTTTCACAAGTACTTAAAAAGTTAAAACCTCAAAGAAGAGAGCATACGCACGTATATATATAATATAGTCCTTTGCGCGGATCAAAAAACTTCTGACAAATATCGAAAGTGGCTACCTACCTATATATTATAGTACTCTTTACTTGTAATATAATATAATATATTATGAATATTTGAAAATATTCTTTACTTAAACAGCAGTAGGCAAAAACAAATAATCGTATAATTTTGTGACCGAATACATTTTTCACTTTATAATATGTTCATATTTAAAATTTTTTTGATTTTATGCCCTTTTCGTGGTCTATTCAAATCAGTGCGTATACATACGCGATATATACATATTATATAAATAAACGGTAAACATCAGCCTTAATATATATTGTAGTTTAAATACTATATATTATATATTAGTGTAATTCACTAAGCATGATTACCCCCGTTTTTCATTTAATAATGAATTTTTCAAATTTTGATTTTCAGAGTTTTTGAATATTTTTTGAGATCATTATTATACAGTTTCTTGAGATTTATTGTACTACTTAAGGAGTGTCCTGTGGCGATACAAACTTCTGTTTTTCAAATGAGAATCCCTCCCCCCTTCTCTTACTATAAATTATTCAGCGTACATTTTCTATGTATTTAATTCAAAATTCGAACAAGTACTTTTGCAGTTATTACAAAACATATCTAGTATTTGTTATATTTAGACCATTATTTTATAGATAATATCAATTATTACAATTTTCAAACTCCCATAGCCCCCATATCTTCTAAACCCACTCATTATCATGAGCCTATAATTATCCTTAGTATACATAATTAAATAACTCAAAAACTATTCGTTTGAATTTTGATTTTGATGCATCAAAGTTTTCGTAAAAATGTTCAGCTTAATAATTTACCGTTGAAGAGGCTGTTTACTCATTTGTAAAACAAAAGTTTATATTATATCCACAGGCCACTCCATGAGTAGTACAAAAAATCTCAAGAATTTTAAAATATGGTCTTCGAGTATATTTAAAACTTCTAAAAATCAGAATTTGAAGAACTTGATTATTAAACAAAAAACTGGGAGTGAGCGTGCTTGATGAATCGCCTTGCATAATAATGCCTGTTGCAATTAAAAATAAAATCTTTACTCGTTAGGTGACCAATTCTAAAGATTAAAACAGAAAATAATAATATATTATAATATACCTATCAATACAATTTATTTATATTTATACGATGTATATTGCTAGTACAAATTACATTAAAATTCAATAATATTCATAAATATAACAAAAAACAGAATATACCTTTAGTAACATAATATTTTTATAACTGTACAATTTACAATCAACTAAAATGTACTTTCTCATCATACTATGGACATCGGTATATTAGCAGGTGATGATGATCGTAAACAATATTCACAGAAATATTATTGATTAAAAAACGGTCATCTTGATTTCTAGTAGATTTATTATTAATTCGAAAATGTAATATTGGTCCAACAAAATACAAGGACAATCTATACGAGGAATCGTTTAATAATTTTTGTAAAAATACACGATGGAGGTGATCTCTTCTTTTATTTAATGATCCTAAAATATATCGAAATGCGATAATATAAAATATTATATCCATACCGAGCATATTATTACAGTATCACACGAAAGACTGCACACAGTATAGGTCCGACGTGAACATCATCGCGTCGACAGCAAATATATCATATCATTTCCATAAAAAAAAAAACCAAATTTATCGACGTTTTTTCGCAACTGGTTCGAGTGTCGGCTAACGTATTCCCCCCCCCCCCGAGCTCTCCTGAGGCTGTTGGTACATAATAATATATTGTTATATCACCCTCGGCGGCGCAGGAATATACGATAATCGCTCGCTGCGACCATAATATTATATTTTATTATTATATTCTTTCCCCCAGACCTGACCATAATATTATAATACGGACCTAAGACGTATGTCATTATATCATCATGTAGATATAGTTAGGTAGGGTAGACGGTAAAAAATAGAACATTGTTCGAACACCATCGGCGGCGGCGACGGCTATTGCGAAAACCACTCGCCGAGGCATCACGTCATCACAATATTATTATATTGTACGAAATATAATAAGTATAAACATCATAATAATGCTGTAAAACTAAATACAATAAAAATATTGTTTACTCATACGTACCGCTAAACCGGTATCGGAACGAGCGTCCTTAGATTTCGTCCTCTTAGCGGGGTCGACGCGCGGAATCACAATATTATTAATGTGAAAAAAAATTTTCGAAAAGCCCGTTCTATATCTATTGAGAAACACCGCCGTGTTGTGCAACGAGTTGCTGCGAAAGAGCATAATACGAATTTTTTTTCACTCGTGTCAGTCTCGAGGATGCGAAGTCGGTGGTTGCTTACCGACATAATATTATACCGGCGGCCCACCGACCTAACCTAACCGAACTGTACCCGAACATGTACCCGAACTGTACAAACAGAAGTGAGCGGTTTAAAAGCTGAATGATTATTCTGAACCGTTTGGATCGGATACGTTCGTATTACGCTATAGTACGCCTTTTTGTCATCATAGCTATAGGTATGTATGTGCTTAATAATTATTATATTTTGGTGTGCACATTATAATATTACCAACACATACGCCGGTCTGGATGCGATCAATTTTTGTTTGAGTTTGACTTAAACGTATAATACATATTTTGCTAGAACCATACTTCCTGCAGAATAATATTATTTTTTATGTTAATATATTAGAGGTTCATCGTTAGAAACTCAAATGGGAACCTATACTTTTTTTGTTTTAACAAAATCGATTGACGCAAAACTCTATGCTTGAGAGATATTTAAAATTTTAAAAAAATATCTTAAGCTTACCTTTACCGCTCGAAATATTATAAAAAATTATAAAAAATGTACAAACCATTAATGTAGATGTTACTAAATCGAAAAACTTTCGCGTACTACATTTTTCTCTATTTGGCCGTAACACAAATTTTGAATCACCCTCTGTATACATAAATATATAAAACGGGATTATAATATTTTTATTTTATTTTATTTTATTTACCCCAAACGGCAATAATTTACAAAATGTATGTGAAGTAAATAAGTTAAGTGAGTGATAACAGTAGAATTAAAATTAACTTTAACAGCTCAAAACTAGAATAATGACAAACAGAATGTAGTGTTAAAATATAGTTGTATATAAACAGATTAGAAAAAGAAGCAGGTGGACAAAAAGTTCTACATGGGCACATGGCATTATTGACACAACGAAGCATGCGGTGTAAAGGATGGTTATTAGTTATTACCATGAGAGTAATACATTTTGGTGTGCAATTAATTATTACCTACACTTAGGCGTGTCTGGATGCGAGCAATTTTTGTTTGCGTTTGACTTAAACACGCATAATGCATTTTCTAGAACCATATACTTCCTGCAGAATAATATTATTATTTGGGGGGCCATCGTTAGAAACTCAAATGGGGGAACCAATACTTGTTTTGCAAACACAATATGAAGTAATTTTTTTAATACGTTTTTTTTTGTTTCAACAAAACCGATCAACTCAAAATTCTATGGTTGAGAGATATTTAAAGTCTTAAAAAAATTTCTAAAAGTCGACCGCCCGAAACCCTCCTAAAATATTATAAAAAAATTATAAAATGTACAAACCATTAATATTTAGATGTTTCTAAATCAAAAAACTTTCGCATACTACATTTTTCTCCATTTCGAATCAGTAAATTTGCCGCAACACAAATTTATTTGAATCGCCCTCTGTATATTATAATATGATAACACGGAATCGTTATATTATTTTGGTCTGCAAATAATTATTATTACCTACACTCAGGCGTGTCTGGATGCGAGCAATATTTTTGTTTGCGTTTGACTTACAACGTATAATGCATTTGCTAGAACTTCCTGCAGCAGCAGCAGAATAATATTATTGTTATTTATGTTTCAAACCAGCGCGGTTTTTTTAAGACGGTGTCGCCGGGAATTTATTATAACTGCTGCGCAGCGAGCAATAACTGTACAAAACAAAGTACCTACCTATATAGTCGGAAGCACATTTTAAAATTCGATTTGTATTTTCGATTACCCGCACATCAGCCACTATATACGTATATATCGTAATATATTATTGTATTTTGAACATACGCGTATACAGTTTTGAGTGAAAACTAAAAATTATAACATTAATATAATTTTATGACTTCCATTGAAAAAAAACTGTTCTACAAAGCGTCATCAGTAATTTATATAATATTACGAATAACCGCTATAATACGTGGTATGGAACATAATACAAGACAATAATAATTATAAAATAATACTGTACCTACCTTTAATGCACAGAAAACTAACCCAATCCACTTTCTTATATGCATACGACCAAACGTTTATAATATGCCACCAACAAATCAATCCTTTAATATTTTGAAAAAAAATAATAACTATAATTGGCTGCAGAACGAACGAAATATAAAACTTTAAATATTTTACGTCTTTAATCTACTATAGAAGCTACTATAACATAGATTCTTAACCTTTTCTGGTCCATGGACCCCTTTGAAGTATAAAATATAAAATTTACGGACCCCCTCCATCATCAAAAAAATATATATATATTATATATAAATAATCTAAATTTTATATTTAAAAACATTGTTATTTTTCAAGTGGCAGAATGCGGACAAGACATTATTATTGTTATCTTAAAAACGCTATCAAAACAAATTTATTTTTGGGTTATTGAAAAAATTCACAGCCACTCCGTGGACCCCCGAGTAACCATCTACGGACCCCCAAGGAGTCCATGGACCCCCGGTTAAGAACCTAGGTACTATAATGTATATAAGTCTCATTATATTAATCACTATTAACTACGCAATGTGTGTTTTTAGTTAGTTTTATCTTAGGAGTCTAAAATTTTAAAAAGGTTCAAATAAAAATTGTACCTATTCATAATAATTTTTAATATCGTAAATCGTGAACTCCTGGGATCCCACACGAACCAAGTTCAGTGGGGCCCATTATCTTTTCGAAAAAATAAACAATAATAATAATACCATTGCGGACTTTGCAGAAAACTATATGATAATATCGATATCAGCTGGTTTATAGATTCTTAAATTACCAAAATGTATAGAATATTTTCATAGTAAAACATCTTATACCACGGTAATATTTTAATATAGTTGACACTTCCACTAATGACCCCATTTAAATTTTACATTAAGCTGAAAATATAAAGTTATTTTATGGAATTACCTAAATAAATAAATAACATTCCCTGCAGGTACCTATTTACACGTCTTCCTACGCGTTTTATGATTTACATTTTCCGTGTCCCTTCTTATTTTATACGAAATAAGAACATCCCCTCATAATTATTATATAGGTACAATGCGAGATTGTCGATAAAAATAATATTCGACCGTGTTTTTCATATGAATGGCATTTTTCGGCTCAAAATGTATTGATGGTTTCTACAATGTTTTTTTAGTATTACAAAAATACAATAATGTTTATTATTTTAAATATTACTATTGTTTTGACAGTAAACAAGTATAATTTGCATGTCAAATTATTTGGCCCCGTGACGCATGTATAATATAATCAACGTGGTTTATTAAAATTTTAAGTTTGCGAGACAATGTAAAATATGTACAATGTCTCTAGAGTTTGGAGTTATTTATATAAGTAAGAGTAATATATAGTTATTAATAATTTTATCATAAATACAATATTATGTAATTTGTGTATAGAAAAAGTTTTTCCATATTTTTTTTTTTTAGGCCCATAATGGTATAATGACTATATATTATACTGTCAGTATTTATAAATTATTGTAAATTGCTTGTACGCATAGTTGCTTTAATAGTATAGATACTATAATAGTAATAATAGTTTAACGGTTTAAAATCAAAACGGGTTCAAAAATGTTTACGAGAAGGTGGTTTTTTGAAATTAAGACAGAAAACCAAAAAAGAAAAATGTAAACACAGTATACACTATACAGTGTGTCCCAGAAGTACCGTATCACCCATAGTATCTCCGTGGAAAATCAATATATTTAAATGCGGTTTTTTTTTACAGTAGTCAGTAATACGTATAAAAGTTCTATTTCAACAAATATTTTTTTACATTTTTGAGATAGCTATTTTTTTAATCATATTTTTTAAAACTGTTCAAAAAAAAAATATATTAAAATTGAGCGAAAATTGTCAAAGCAAATTAAGTTTTTGGTTTTCTAAAAATAATAGTTATGTTAGCACAACACGAATCGTATGTTTTAATCAATATCGATTAGAACAACGATTTTTTTATGACTTATTACATAAAATGGTTATCTCAAAAATGTATAACAAATATTTTTTAAAAATGTTTGAATTTTTTGAAAAAAAAAATCGAAATTTATGTCATTTAATTGGAATTTCTATACTTAAAACTGTAAAAAAAACCGCATTTAAATAAATTGATATTCCACGGAGGTACTATGGGTGATACGGGACTTATGGGACACACTGCAGTATATACTATACAATATATATTATACAGAAATTATAATATTGTACTATGAAAAATCGTGAAGAGGGTTTAATACTCACCCCCCCCCCACACAACCAACAACCCCGCCCGACCATCACTCGTGTGTTTAAGCCTTTTTACATATTAATATTATTATTATGAAAAGTATACAAATGTATTATAGGTAGGGCGACACTCTCCACTCGTTTCGGACCACTTCGACCGCGACCGCTATGATGGCTATCGAAAAATCATTTGAACAGCACTACGCGCAAAGTATATTATAATGTGAGCAACTGGGAAATACCAAAACAAAACATATTATTCATTATAATTGTATTGACAGGGTGCAAGCGCTCGGTCATATATACTCGACAGCTGCTGGTATTTTTTATCACATAATAATCCATTATACCCGCGATGTACATTACTTGACAAACAGAGAAATGATCGAAATATTAGTTAATCCCAATGGAACTTCCACATTATTATTATTATTATTGTATATTGTACGTTTAAACACATTTTATAGAGAGTTCCACGGACCGAGATCGAAAAATACCTTACCTATACTGTGATAAACGTGCTTATAATTATATATCTATAAATATAAAAATAAGTGTACATTTTGAATAAATTTTATAGCTCAAGATCCGCCGAACCGATTTTGATAAAAATTTCAGGGCATATTGAGATTGATATGTTGATGGTTTCTATGAAGTTTTTACGCTGTGTGATATGTGATTCCGGAGTTATGGCCTCTTAGGTTAGTACGATGTTTCGCGCACGCTGAATATTCCTCCTAAACGGCTGGACCGATTTGAATGCATTTTTTTGTAAAAGTTTGAGTGACGCCCTGGATGGTTTAGATTCACAAAGTGGTGAGGTGAGGGGGGTGGTGTAAGGTGCTCACACAGGGATTTTGTGATTTACGATGGAAATAATTGTTTATAAATGGTTGCTATTGGTAACCATGGTTGCTATATGTACTGTTTATTTATAGGGTTGTCAATGGTTACATATTTAACCTATACTATACTTAATATTATAAAGAGGAAAGATTTGATTGTTTGTTTGTATTGAATAGGCTCCGAAACCACTGAACCTATTTAAATTAAATTTGGTACATAGATAGTTTAGACACTGAGAAAGGATATAGGCTAGTTTAATACTAAAAACGGGCTGTAAAGGGTTGAAATAGGTTATGGTATGTATTTTGCCCTCGACGTAACATCATTATTAATTTTTTTTTAATGGGCAACGAAGTGCACTTGATCAGCTAAATATGAAAAAAAAATACACACGGGCGAAGCCGGGTAATTCAGCTAGTAACGATATAAAATAATCGAATAAGGTTCGGATAATTATTAAAAGAACATATACGCACAAAAGAATATTAACCGGGTATTTTCGAAACAGAGTGATAACAAAAAACGATTATTTTAGACACGCGCGTTATTAATTTACTATTCTTACTCGGAGGAAACATAACGAATTGTTTGATGTAAAATAAATACTAAACAGTTATTGCAAAGCGGAATGTTTGAATACAATATTATTCTTTATACAGGTCTAACGCGTTTAAAAATAATATTTTAAAGCAAAAATGACAAAAGTGCGGGTCGTAGGAAATGAGAAATTCGAAAAAAAAATACGCGAATGATATATTGGTACCCAACCTATATATATATAATATACAGCGCGATTCACCCCACTCATGCTCACCCCCTTTTTTATTTTAATAACGAATGTTTTTGAAATCTGACTTTTGGAATTTGAATATATACTCAAAGACCATATTATTTTCAAATACTTGAATCTTTTTGGACTACTTAAGGACGAGTGTCCCGTGATGACACAAACTCCTGTTTTTCAAATAAGCGAGGGTGTTCGACTGTAAATTATTTAGAGGTACATTTTTCTGAAAATGTTTACTTTTCAGAATCAAAACTCGAACGAATAGTTTTCGAGTTATTAAACTTTGGGTACTAAGGATAGTTTAATATAGTCCCACGATAATGGACGCTTGGAAGGTAGGTATATGGTGAACATTTTAGTAATTAATATCGATCGATGGTTTGTAAAAATGGTCCAGAAATTATAATTAATACTAGTTTCAATAATGCATAATACTTTTTATATTTTGTAAAACGATTTTTATGGACCTGTATAAGCATTTAAATAACTGAAAAACTCGTTAAAATGTTGATTTAAGTAGGTACATCAAAATATTCAACAACAAAAAATGTGGCAAGTTGTAACATACTGCCAAATGCTTCGCTTAAAAATTCCCGTTTTTTCCTTAATTTTTTTTCCCCGGCGAGTTTAAAAACTATTGAGACATTTTTACTTTTACTTTTGAGCCCCTCAAAGTACCATATACATTCACTTTCCTATCAGAAAAGATGCTGATGAAGAAAATCGGAACACTTTTACAACACACATCATTATAGAATCAATACATTCAGCGCTTCGCTCAGAATCTAAAATCATCCTCCAAATAATATACAGTAAAAAAGAAGAGTTAGGGGTTGTTTTTGAAATCAGTATAGTTTGTATCATCACAGGGCATTTCAAGTGTTTCGAAAAGATTCAAGAATTTGAAAATATGGTGTGAATTACTACGGAGTAAATAAGTTAATGAAATATAACCACTCAGAATCTAAAACGGAATATCCTACGTGACATTATAGCTTCTCGTATCTTTTCAAAATCGTATTTTTTATCGCACCGAAACGTGTACGAAAGAATAATCGGTTTGAATTTCGGTGCGAATTACGATTCTTATATAATTTTTACCATCACCTTTTTTGATATGGTGCTTCCATGTCATTATAATTTATTTCGGTGCAAATTAAAAACGCATTCCGAACATTTTGCTGCAAATTACACATGTCGTATAATATCATATATTTTGGGTAGATTTCGGTTCGAATATTGACCACAGCCGGCGTGCCCGGTGAACAACCCTGTTTATAACATGCTTAATGTCCAGCGCAATTAAAGACCAATATATTATATAGTTATGATGAGATTAAAAATCGTTTAATTTAGAAACAAAAGGAATGGTGCTGTACATAGCGGTCAAGATTAAACGCAGACGCATTGGAATAGTGTAAATAGGTGTACCGGCGTCGGGTAATCAAAAATAAATGAGAAAAAAATACTTACAGAATAAGAAAAGTGACACAAAATCAATTTATTGCTTGGACCTTCGATAACTAAAAAGTTTATCAGTGTTTACAGGCGATGATATTATGTAAACATCATATTATATACTATTTGTATGTTTTTATAAGTCTTAATTTATTATATTTTACATGATATACATAATATTATAGACGTAATTTGGGTTACATTTTTGTGGGGCGCTAGACTCGTGTTAACCCCCACCATGCTCCAAACTCCTATACGCCTACTTTTACTAACTCATAATATTAATTTAAAATTTGAATTTTAATAATGCACGTTTATTTTAACAAAATATTATAATCGTTGACGATAAAATACAAATATTTATCATATAAAAAAAATCTGTTTTGATTGACACTTAACGACTCCGTACGTTTTTCTCTATTTAGAGAACATTTTCCAACACTTACAAGACAATTATTGATATGGATGAAACGGCGTAATCGTTATCGACTTATATCGTCGTGTATAAAATATAGTCTCGGTCGATTGATATTAATACACAATTTCTTAATATAACCAACCCACCCACCCCAAATTGCGCCGACATATCAATAATTATAACAACAGCGGTACTTAAACTTTTGTAGAACACGCGGACCCCTGAAGAAAGATTTTTAGAAATCGAAGGCCCTCGTTCCAATATTCTTTCGGATATTTACCTACCTTTTTTTTTTACAAAATAGTATCTTATGTGATAACAATCAATATTATAATAATAATTTTATTTTACAAAATACAAATCACATAAGTAGGTGTACAAAAACATACGCATTTATTTACTTTTTTTTCATAAAAATTTAATAATTTATTTCTAATATTCTGAAAATTTAATATTTTTCTTTTTTAAACTACAATATGGTTCATGTCAATGTGTTTATGCATCCGCAGACATAATTATCGGGGGGGGGGGTCGAGGACCGTTGCTGCTGTTTAAGAACCACACTGAACTGTCGGGAAGACTGGTATTATGCATAGCAGCAGCCGGTTACCGGTATTTAATGTCTGCTAATATTATGTGTTTATATTATATTATACGGATTACGCGTAGTAAAATCATAGGATCTAGTATATTAATATAGTTTAGTAGCGCTCGTGTCAAAAATAATAATATAACTTTTGTAATACGCGTGCAGAGATCGCAAGGTAGAAGTTTATGTTTACATAATAATAACATTATAGGTATATCGTATATTATATAATATTGTGCATGACGTATGGAACTGGGGCGCGGACCGCCAGTCGCGGCAAAAGGGGTAAAGTCGTCCGATGAATTTCAGATAAACACAAAGTCATAAATTAAATAAACAAACAGTGAACTATTAATTCGAATAATATTACTCACAATATTAGCGTTATTATCTGATGTGTACAATCGTTGTGCAATAATATATTATGAGACGCGCGTGGTGCTGTATAAATTCAATGTCTACCTATAAATAACGACCTCGCGTGGTATCTATATAATATAAATCATCACAATTCACACTCGTGATTTATGATATTATTATATTATATGGTAAGTACCGAACTATATAATATTATACTGATTAAAAGTTTCTCGCGAAATCAAAACAAATTTCAAATTATAAACCGATGACTAGAAATCTGATTCTTTTTTTTTTTCAAAATGGGCGTGCGGTAATGAAGTCAAGTCGAATTTCCCGTTAAAAAGTCGACGGCGCATAATGAGTCTTAAGAAAAGTCGTAAAAAGTATAAATATTTATTTATATTGGGTACCTATATATATATATATATATGTGTGTAGGAGGCACCTACTCGTGGGCGTGGTAAAAACATTTGCATTTTTTATGAGGATTTATGACGCTATATTGTTGAGGACGTATATTCAATCACCGTTGACGGTCGATTCGAATATCACGTCTTAACCGCAATGGATAATTAAAATCCAATTGAAATTGAAAACGAAATCACGAATCACCTACTTCTATCGCAGAAACGCCTATTGACTCGTGGTTTTAGGGCACCGTGATTTATGGGTAGACCATATTTAATGAAATTGGCTTTATTTCATTTTATTTGACATTGCCCGATCACACTTGAAATATATAATCACAATACATATTTTTTACTTAACCTTCATCCCCGGGCGCGCTCCATTCCATAGCTCCAGCGGGCGCGCAACGGCAATTTACCGTCTCCTAGTTTCTTTTTACTTTTTAGCCCCACGTTTCATCTAAATATTTTAGATTGTGATAAATATTATGAAAAAAATCTAGTGGTACACAATATGTAGTATAGAAATATGATTTATTATAGGTACAAACAAAATATTATAAAACTACAAATATCAAAAAAAATAAATACATTTTTAACGTCAACTAGTGTCATATTGTTATAGCTGAGAATACTGATAACTCCGGTCCTCCTCAACACGCTCGAGTAAAAATTCTGAGTCCTTTTATGAAAGAGGCGGTAAATTACAGCCCGCGCACCCGGATGAAGGTTAATAATAGTAATAATTTATAATAACATCTAAATACAATGTATAATTCATTATTCTTACTAATATCTGATACGAATACCTATATTATACTAAAGAGATGAAGGATTATCCTAATATTATTGGTTGGGGACTTCCAGATAATTATTGGTGTTGTGTTTTGGTATAAAAAATGGATATGTGTATTGGACACGAGTGTATGGGACTTTAAAATTAATGTTTTATATTCTTTATGCTATACGAAAATATTATTATTATATGTTATATTGTTACGTAATATCATATTTATACGATTTATGTATCAAACGTTTAATAACTATAGTGATGGAACGTCAGTTGAGAAAAACGATTCTACACAGAGTTTTCTCTCTAAACTGAATTAAGCAGCGTCACATTGTGTAATGTAAATCGTAAAAAATTCTTCAACTCGAATGTGTCAAGTACCTCTCGCACTCTTCTGAATACGTTACTTATATATTATGGTACAGGATTTGATGAAATAAGATATATATTCTATAAATTAAAACTGAATTACGTATGCCCATTAACCTTCCGAGCGCATCATGACTACGATGATATACAGGGTGTCCCCAGGTCTATTTGACTAATGCAATAACTTTTACAGCAGTAACAGTGATTAGCAAGGAATAATTTTGAATTTTAACACACTTTGAAAATTGTTTGAACATTAACGACTTAACCAAATTAAAAGTTTTAAACGCCAAAATGGTTTTTAAATACTTATTTATGAAATCTTTTAGCTATCTTGGATTATTAGAAAAATATTAAATACAAAATTTAAATTATTTATTTTTGTTGTAAAAAAATAAAATAAAATATATAATATACAAATTGTAGCGCAGAGCTCTACAAATCATTACAAAAAAAAAAAACTTAAAAATATTGAATAGAAAAAAAGTTATTGCATTAGTCAAATAGACCTGAGACACCCTGTGTATTATACATAATAACAGGCGCTCCAATGAGGTATAATATTTGAATTAAAAGTGATTCAAAAAATAATATCGGTGGGTGTCCTAAGGTTGGAAAATGTAATTTGAACAATTCTTAAAAGGTTGAGCGACTATAAATATTATAAATATAATGTTTAGCCTTACAGGCGTACTCAGTCGTACAAGACAGTCGTACGACAGACCATAATAATTATTGTACCTTAACCTAAAGCGTATAGTAAAGAATTGAATAGAAATATATTGAATTTATGAATTCTTTTATCGACAACGTACCTAGGTTATTACGAAAATAGTTGTCACTTATTGCGTTTGAATTTTCGTTTACATGCGATTTACAATATAATATGTATATACCAATATTATGAGAACCACCGTTATTCAAGCACTGACGACCTAAGAACTCACTCCGTGGAGGGCAGTGAAAAAAATGTTTAGGGTGGATGTGGTGTAACTCGGTGTAAAAATATTGAATACTATTCGAGGGAAAAATAGTTCGACCGAGTAATAGTATTATATGAAACTGTATTGACTATTAATAATTGTATATAATATTAACGCATACCGCCACGACGCGTGTTCCCAGGAAATTGAGCTACTTTTGTAAAAAAATTTAGTACGATCTTTGCGAAAACTGCACAATCACATCGATCCTAACTGTTCGATCACAGGTAAGACGTCCTTTTACGTCAAAAAAAACGCGTCCGAAACGATAGGTGTGCACAATAATATTAATAGTCTATATACCACCGCCGTTAAAAGTGTTTACTTAAAAAAACAACACGTCGTTAAGACCTAATAAAAAATAGCTTCTCACTCCGCTCCCTCGCGCGATCTCTCGACGATCCGTTCGGAATCAAAGTGTTTTAAAAACCTATGGAATAATTATTACTATTAATGATTATACGTCTTACATCTGGTTAATGGCGCGGAAAAATCAACTCTAAAATACCCTGTGTGAGTTCCTGCAGCGTGATTCCTCGATACAATAATAATATAATTATATCACTATAGCAACGACCGCACCGATGTCAGAATTTGGATTTTGTATAATATATTATTTTCGTGATCTTTCTGGAGTTAAAATGTGTTGAAAATTCTTCGAGCACTGCAGACATCGATACAACAATTTTATTTCGTTTCTATGTAGTTTGTAATATTATTAGTAATTATTACACTAACAGGTTACGTTTTCGGTTATGTTGAACTATAATAATGTCGTCACGATGCCGTCGATGCGAAGATAATTAATGATAAAAGTATCCAAATTTCTTCTCGAAAATTTGTTCTTCCGAGTATCGACGAGGCACAGCAGAATCGATGACTATAGTTAAATTATTATTATTAGTGTTATTATTTCACCTACTGAAGACTATATTATATAGCAATAGTTACATCGATATCGCGATAGTTTCAATGACCTTGGTTGGTAAAACTTGCTAAAATTTTGAAAATCTCTGTGATAATATTTTTTATCCTATCGTATTGTGATGCTCATTTAGAGCTTTCAAAATTAATTTTCTTCAATCCCCCAAAAAAACTTTGAGATGGCCCTAGGTTAGGACGTAATGGGTCAAATTTAATCATTGTGATCTCAATGCAAAACTATCGTTAAATCCTCTTGCAGATTCATCGCATATATATATATTATGTACATAAACTGCAGTGTGTATATAATATTATATCGTAAGCTTGTTAAGAACACTTTTCAAACGTATCAGAATACGCATTTAAATATTTGGTGACATTTGTATTTGAATATAAATACAAAAACATTTTTAAAACTACTCAAAACACTTAACAAGACGTATAAATTGTCCATATTTTGAATTTCAAATGATTACTTATATAATACCTTTTATATTTTAATCGGGTTGAGTTTGACTTCAGCTAGGTAGATAATATGAACCTAAGCTATTGTGTCATCTGCGTATTTGATGAAATCTTATAAATTCTTAGAACAAATTGTTATAAATTATTATTTTTAAAATAAAAACGTTAGACGTCGAAATACAACAGTGAAAATAGCATAATAAATATACGTTTTTAGTATAGGTATTCTGAAATAAAATACAAAAAAAAGTACATATTTTAATGTATTTTAAAAATATCCGGGTCTACAACATCCGAAAAAAAAATATCTGTAGTTTAAAATGTCCAAAGAAAAAATATCCGAAAAAGTATAGAGAAATTAATGAGGTTAGAGATTGGAGTTGATGGGTTAAAAGTAGCACAAAAGGAAATTGGTCTGCTACTTCGAAAAAAAAAGAAAAATTCGAAAATATGCGATCAAAACTTAAACAATTATGCATTGAATATAATGAAGGGGAGAGAACCATCGAAAACTTTTTAAAAGCAATAGAGACAACAATTAGGGATTTTTTTAATTACACTATGTATTATTACTCTTTTTATTTTTACCATCCATTAGTATATAATATTATACTCACTCACACGTATATTTTGATAAATTATAATAATAATTTTATATTTTTTCCTCGGACATTTTGAGCTGGATAGTTTTTCGTCGGATAATATACGGATCCGGATATTTTTACCGGTTACCATATTTCAATATAATATTATATGCACTCGAGAGAAGCATTTTAATTACCGAAAACGTATTCAAATACAATATATAGTATTGGAATACTTGACTGCGAGACTGGCCTGGTATATAGGTGCGTGATTGAAAAATCGTCGGAGCACGTGTTCGTCGAGATAGTCACGAGGAAGAGTAGGTACACATACACGTCGTCATTATAAATCCAATATCATAGGGCCCGGCTGGTATTGCTGCTCCCTCCGTCCTGAACACACATCGTCGTAATAATGCAATATTATAGGTTAATACTTGAGGTTGGATTTCATCGGATATCTGCCACACGAATATAATCATTGTACAAATAATAACGTGTGTGGTACGCGTGGGGCACGCGATTATAATATAAAATATAATATAATATTCTGTTGTGTTATAAATTATAATATATAATAATTTTTAGAATAAAAACGTTGGACGCGTTGAAATACAACAGTGAAAAGAGCATATTAATAAATATAAGTTTTTAGTAGGTATTCTGAAATAAAATACAAAGAAAAAGTACTTTCGACGTATCTCAAAAATATCCGCGTATCTCCAATATCCGAGGAAAAAATATCTAGTTTAAAACGTCCGAAGAAAAAATATCCGAAAGAGTATAGAAAAATTGGTGAACTCCGTCCCGACCACACGTCATCGTAATAATCAGGGCTCGTAAGTTCACGCCCTAAAAAATACCTAAATAAGCGTGCATTTATGCACTCAAAATCGGCAAAATAAGTTAAAAATAAAAAGTTATAAATTAAAAAGTTGAAAAATATGCATTTATACGCTATGATCTAAATATCTAAAATTATGCACTTAAAAATATTCTAAACAATTTTTGAAATAACATGAATATATCCATATTCATTGGTTTATCGTTTATATTTATATTTTATTTTTTCATGCCACAATTAAAAAAAATAGATTTTAAATACGTATATAATGTACGAATGACCGAATTCCCAAACATTTTATATAAATATATAATGTATTAATATTATAACGAAAAATTATAAACGTTTTTTCCCCCGTCAAACGTTGATTCTTTCATAGTATTTCCATAAAAAAATGCATATTATTGATATAATCATATTATATAAATAGGAATATCAAAATCATGTATAATATATGCCCGATGAAATAGAATTAATATGAATAAATATGCCAAATAATATTCTGTGTGTTAATAATATGCTTAACATTTACGACTGCTAAACCGCACACCGTCGCGGCAGTCGAACGGTTTCATCGAGACTGGCCGATCGTTATTTTATTTTCGTGAGCTTATACGATTTGATTGACATTAAATTGTTGACGTTATCATAAAGTCATATAATAATTTATTAATAATACGAGTATATAATATATAGGTATAATACTATTAAATAGTAATAGACCGTAGGGGGAGTGGTGACGGTTATGAAAAAAACATAATATTATACGACGATATACCTATAATATGATATTTTTTTTTATTGGTCTTTAGGCCACGTGCGCGGACGTTATAATAATAATAATTTACACGACGCGATGTGTTATTTAGATTATAACGAGACGGCATAAACAAACAGTGATAATTATTATATTAATATACATATTATATACGTGTGTCGGAGAGCGTTGCTCTTGTTATTGTTAAAACAATATATACGATGGTTTTTCTGGCCGGTCGACGAAAGACAAATCGGTTTTTGAAAATCTCCTTTATAGATCGAACGACTACGACGACGACGACGACGACGAGGATATGCACCGACTCTCCTCGCACGCATCACGAGCGATGAGTTCAAAATATGTGATAATATTTTATGTACAATATATTATACGTGCAGGCTGTATGGCGCATATAAGCGCCAAAGGTCAAAAATTACACATCGTTTGAGCCAACATTTGTAGGACATAACCGCCAATATAATTTTATATATACCCGTTATACCCAACACAAACGCCAAAAGTACATAATTATTTTATATACGTCGTTTGAATTTTTCGAGTTTATAAAAAACTGTCAATAATATACGCATAATATACAAATAAATATAATTTTAATAAATTATTGGTTGATTTTTTCGAATTCATAAAAGAATGTTAATATCTGGTATTTAATGATTTTAATTTAATTTAATGTTAGGCCTACCTAACGTCCAACCTAGGATTTTGGCACTTTCGTACGACGCGACTTTTTTTTTCTTATCTCATTTTGGCTCGTCTTATGTCTTCCACCGATGATATACGCGCGTGTAAAATAATAATATTGTCATCGAGAGACGCCTTGAAGACGTATATTGTATACGAGAGTGTGTCCTGTGTTATCTGAAAACAATAAGCGTCTATTGATTTTCAGCAGCTCTCGTCATCGTCTTTGCGGGTCGCAGACATCAATTTGCACGATGCGACGTATTATTATAACAATAATAATAATAATAATAATAATATTAGAATATCATCAAAATAATAACGCGGCGGCCCGACGTATTTTGCAAAACGTTCAGATTTCGTTTCCACTTGGAAACATTCCGGTTCCCCTTCCCCGCCCCCTACCGACGCCGCCGAGGTTTTTGTCTGCAGTCGTCGTGAAACGAGCGCGCCTCTCAAAAACGATCCTCCCCAAACAGCAAGAGTTTCGGGTTTTGATTATGTCCGAAAGTTGCATGATATTATGGACCTCTTTAAACAGAACGAGACAAGGCAAATGTAATTAGGTATATCTCCTATACAAAAGAATCATCACATTGCAATATTGCGGCCAAATTCAGACAATCAGACACACTGTAGAACAGTGTTGTTTCTCAAACTTTGTTGTAACGGAGCCCCCTAAGTTTAATGTAAAACCGTCAAGGCCCCATTAATCAAAATCATTAGTTATTATATGCACTATAAAATTACACGGATAAATTATTAAAACTTATAGTAAATTATTAATGTGTTTTAATGTTTTGTTTTGAAAAAAAAATGTTATGATTTCGTATTAAACTCGGAACGTGTATACATAATATACAGATAAAAATAAAATAAATATTTCACGCCCCCCCCCCCCGCAGTGTATCACTGGCCGCGGCCCCCAGTTTGAGAAGCACTGTGGTAGAAGACGGTGCGAGGGAGACGTAAACGGATTACACGGGCGTGCGACGAAGAGCCGATAGATTGGCTGTGTATAATCTTGCGCCTTTAAATACAGACTATCGTTATTACTTTACTATATTATATTTTATTATTTTGTTTTACGTGGTATATTATATTACACTTATTTAGTTTTGTTTAATCTTCACCAATACTATATAGGTAATATGCCATATGAAAGAAAAAAAAACCAATGCTACTTAAAGACGGCCGTTCGTTACACGACACGATCGAAATATAACTGGTAACAAAATAATAATATAATCGACGTCAACGTAGCGTAGCTGGTAATATTTATTTATTTTATTTTATACATATGAGTACTGGGGCCCACCGAGAGGACTCTTGGGGGGGCACATGTTCTCTGTCTATTTATTGATAAGAACGTCGGCTATAGGGCCACAGAGAGTACAGAAGATATGCGTATAACATAGGCTGTGAATAACATATAATATCTTATATATAAAATTCTCGTGTCACAATGTTAACATACTCCTCCGAAACGGTTTGGCCGATTTTTATGAAATTTTATATGCATATTCAGTAGGTCTGAGAATTGGCTACTATCTAAGTTTGTATGCTGTGCGATAAGTGGTTCCGGAGTTATGGCCTCTTAAGTGCACAATATTATCGCACAGTAGTTTTTTGTATTTATTTAAATGGTTGCCATTGGTCATAGATTATATTACTATTATATAATTAGTAGAAATCTATATATACCAAAATAAAAATGAATGTCTGTCTGGCTGTCCTTTATGCATTCCCAACCCGTTCAACCGATTACGATTAAATTTGGGACAGAGATAGATTAGACCACTGGAAAGAAGATAGGATAATTAAAAAAGGTAGAGGTCTAGCCCCGAGTGGTGCTCACACGGGGATTTTGAGATTTACGATGGAAATATTTATTTATAAATGGTTGCCATTGGTTACAACTTACTAACTTGGTTGTTGTTTTTTTTTTTTAATGTACCTAATTCTTATTTCAGTTACTTACGCATCTCATGCATCTCAACCGCAGGTGGATTGCCTACCTGATAATTTACTACTGCTCGCATATATTATCCACGATCCGATGCAGTGGATTGCCTACCTAGGTGGCTTAGATGTATGTAAATCACTTGAGGTTAATCTTGACATAATATATGGGCATATGATTCAGGCAACGCTGAAAGGGACAGCTAGGGTAGGACAGCTAATATAGCTGACACTTCGTGTCACGAAGTGCACGGGATCAGCTAGTTATACATAGTATATAATTGATCAACGCCATTTTTTTTTTTACTTACAACGCTATAGTCGGAGAAAAAATCAAAGTTGGATAAATGTCCGTTTCTGTAGTGTAAAGTTATATATTAATGTGACTACGCATGACAAAATTACGTCTACCTACTGGTGCAATATGAAATGTCGCATGTCTGGTATTAACCCGCGAAGGGGCTCTAATGCCGACGATACTATCTGCAAAAGCTCGGGGCGCAGTTAACGGTTCCATCATTTATAATAGTGTTATATTATATTATTAAAATTACACTTCTGTTTAATATAGGTACATGATATTAAACTAAACTATGTATCATACAAAGATCATCGTAAATTAATACAACATATTATATTACTACAATATTATTCATTCGCTAGGCGATTCCAATAACCATTGCAAAGCGCCTTTTTTGAATAAGCTAATATTGAAACGTTTATTATTATACTGTAGGATGATATTTCGTTACACAATTTATTTGGTACCGATAACGTTTTCAAAATGTCTGATCATACACTCATCTATTATTTATTATTAGTATCGTTATCGGATGCTGCAAATTCGCTAGTCGTAATACGTATTATATTAAAATAATAGCGTAAAATTATGATTTCCTGACCCGACAACATCCACACACACACACACACACAGCTCGAGAGGACGCTACACACTCGCAAGGTGTTGTCTCCGTCTTACATACAAACATCTGTTTTGAGAACCGAGAAGGCCACAGTCATTATAATACTGAGAAATGAAATTTTCACCAAACAAAAATGAAAACTTTGGCTGTGCAATATCGTTTTTATTTTTTTAATATCATATTTACAAAAAAAATTGTTCGAGTTTGAAAAACACAAAATTAATGGATTTTGAAACAATAAGAACTTTTTTCGTAGTTCCAATGTCGAAAAAATAAAAACGTTATTGCACGACCAAAGTTCTCGTTTTTATGTGTTGAAAATTCCGTTTCTTAGTTATGACTACATCCCGAGTGGTTCTATCCCGAGCAAAACAGTTAGTTGCTTTGTTGTAAGACTGGGACAACACATATGTAGCTTCGTCTTAAATAGTTCTCATATAGGTACAGGTACAGTGTTATTTACTTGTCAGTGACAACAAAATACATAGGTTAATTTTACAAAATACAACAAATGACACCTCTCCAATAAGCCGTGGAGTCGATAAAAAAATATATACTGGCTATAATGGCTGCTTTTGAATTGTTATACAGCAATCAGCTGTTATAATAGAATAATAATTGTAGATATAAATAAACAATGATATTCGAATCACTATACCACATTTGAGTTTTGTACATTTGTTGTAGTTCGTTCTAAATATTTATATAATTTCGTGTGATTATTATAAACAACGATATAATGTCCTTTCACCGTTCATTGTTGGTTTTGTTAGATTCGAATCGGTTGAACTTCAGTCCACGACATCGTCAACGTGTCCAACAGCCTTCAGTCGTCTTCCACGGTTATGACCATTTGTCACGATGCCGCGGCGTAAACGATCGTAAACGTCGACGAACAAGTCACAAGTGCCGCCTCGACAAAGGACGACGGAGGATTCGGAAGCCTGTTCGACCGCGCGGTGAGTGTCTGCAGATGGAGTCGATCGAAATCCCCGACACGCTGTCTCTGATTTTGTCGGACGACGAGGACGTTTTAGCTGCTGACGAGGCGGCGAGACCCGTCGCCGAACCTTCTCCTGCGTCGAGACCAAAGGTCGTCGTCGTCGTCGTCCGCGGTAACGGCCGTTTGTCACGATGTCGACGAACAAGACGTCATAATAGTACCACCGCGACAAAGGATGACGGAGGATTCGGAAGCCTGCTCGATGACGGTGAGTGCCATCAACTGCAGTTGGACGACGTTTAAGCTTCCGACGAGGCGGCAAGTATAGCGATGCCGCGAGACCCGCAGCCAAACCTTCTCCTTGCGAAGAGACGAAGGTCGTTCCTGTCTGCACTCGGGAGACGGGTCCCGAGTGCAGGCCGAAAGCTGCTTTTCTGCTGCGGCAGTCCGCGTAAAAGGCCGAAGCGGTCTGCGGACGAACTTTGAAATGACTGTTTATTATAGACACCGTGCAGCGTCGTTCTGACGGTGTTTGCCCATCACTGCTGCAGCAGATGGCGCCAAATTGCCGTTGATATTTCACTTGCTGGTGTACCTGCAGTGATTTGTTAAAATTGTAATTTTTTTCTCGCGATATACGTTTTTGTGGTATAGATACTATACTGCTTGTTGTATAATATTGCTTGAAAAATTAAAAAAAATGTTACGAAGAGTGGTTTGTATTTTATTCATAACAAGAGGAACACAGCGCCCACCGGCAAATCAATATTATAAGAAGCAAAAAACATGTATCATCAAAATAAAAGATTTAACATGTTCATAAGTCATAACGGTGACCTACACAATGACCAGGTGCACTCTATGTCTCTAAATCTACTACCTATACGGATATATACATCAGAGCAATAGTTTTCCAGTAATTTTGAATACTGAAGCATATTCGAAAAAAATTAATTATCAAACTAAAACTATTAAAATATTTTGTAGGTACATTTCAAAATTTAAAAATTACAATCTTAAATTAAAGAAAAAATCCTACATTTATCAACAATCTAAAATAACAACAAATTATGGACATTATGATATACATATATATTTATATATATTATGGACAACAAAGAATACAAATAACAATAATAATAACATATTAACACGTTTCAGAATATTAATTCTATAAACAATCAACCGTTTCGTCGTCGAAAATTAACACCTAAATAATATTGGAAAATCTACAAAACTTTTTACTGAAACTTAAAAAAACGTTTGCCCTTTGACAAAACTGTGAATTTATCATTGCTTATAAACCGAGTGGGCAACGAATGGTCCCGCACGCGCTCACACGATCTCACAGGTGATTGTCGTTCCGGGAATTTAGAAACCAACAGATCTCCATCCGACCAGCCGTGGACCTGAATATCGTGTACGCGCCGGACACCGGACACCTTCGCGGGGTTGCTCCGGTGGACTTTCCTCGTCCTGGACCGGCGGCAGTAGTCCAGCCACACGTGATCCGGTACGACAATTCGGGCGACGGTCCCTAGTCGGCGGGGCAATCTAATCCGACCCGACTGTCGTTCACCAAGAACAGTCCCACCTGGACACGCGACAACAGCGCCCACATCAAGCCGCACGACGACCGGACCATGTATACGTCCGGGGCCGGTCCGACGTGATATCATGAGCGTCGGCCACTCTCAGTCATCGGTTCGTCTGATGCGAGAAAACGATGGTTTTTACGGTCGTCAAAATATTGTTTACACATAGTGTATATTACGAAGACAATAACACAGCTGCAGTGTGTTATTGGATTAATATATTGTGTCGCGTTTAAAATTCAACGCAGGGACATGGCCGGGATCTCCTCCTCGGACCCCGAAACGGAAACCGCCGACGACATCGTCGCCACCAAACAAGTCATCATGATGATATAGCGTCACTGATTGCAGGAGAGTAGAGACGTCGGGATGTATAATATATATTTTTCGTGTTTTCGAAATGTATACAATGCGACGTGGATCTAACAGCCGTTATGTTTGTCAAGTGTATTTATTTAAAACACTTTGGTCGCCAAGAGTTTTGTTTGTCGTGTTGAAATCACATTTTCCCTGCGATAATAATAACTACTATATACCTGTCCAGCGAGAGAGCGCTTCGTGTGTAGAAAATTCTTATTTAACAACTAAAGTACCTACCTACTTTAATATCAGTGTAATATAATACTAGTAGGCCCATTAATCTCATTGTAGGTGTGTGCGGATTTTGGAGTATTTTATATTTTGTATTCTGGCTTTGTAAAATAGAATATTATACAATCGAAAAAATAAAAATATCTTGATTTATAATTTATTGGTTATTGTTTTCTAAGTTCTGTAAAGGTAAAAAAAAATGTAGGCACCTACCTACTGAGTGTATAACTATTAAATTTTACTAATAAATCAATGAAATGAAATATGTACCACCGGACAACCAATATAGGCTAATATTTATGTCTCTTTTTATTTTGCATACAATAAATGAAGACATATATGTCTTAGCAGTAAACGTTAGAAAAAAAAAAGATTTTTAACCATCCCTTATGTAATAACAGCTATACGTAGGTAGGTGTTATTACGTACAGTCTGTAAAAATTGGACCATTTCCGGAAAAACTATTTGCGCCTTTGGATGCTGGACATTATACATAATTTGATTATTAAGCGTCGTCACAATATTAATATAATGTAAGCCGTAAAGCGACAGACATGGCGTCCGCTAACCTAACCTAACCTAACCGAATAACCACCCTGCAGTGAGCCCTGTGTGTAACACCCATCAACCCCTAACCTAACCTCGCATTTACGATATTGTTGTAATATATATTATTATATTGTTACAATATACGTATAGGTACACACTTTCCAACCGAATCGTCCGGAAAACACTAAATCCATCTTATTATAATATCACGAGGAAAAATATCATCACTACTGGACGTTATAAATTATAATAATATCGATGACGCATATAATTTTCACCCCCAGAACAAAACCGCTACAACTCAAAATTTATGAATTTCGACTTGTGCCTTCTATCGAATAGTAAAAAATTAGCTCTATAGAACGCAATCCTAACTATCAGCATTCAATATCATTCTTCATTTTGTCACCCAAAAATATGTTGTCAGCATTGAATTATTCAGTATTTAGACAATTTTCAAAGCCACGAAGACATGCGTATTTACTTCATATGACAGTATAATTTTTTTAATTTTTCCAATTAAATCACTCAAGTCAAAATTCAAGACTAAACAAAAAAATACTTAACTAGATCATTTTGTGCATTTTTTTTATATGTTTTTGTAATTTTGGAGAGGAAGATATAAGCAAGGTACCAATATATTATGTAGGTATAAAATACCTAAACTAATAAGTACTATTTAAAGTTACATTATAATATAATGAAGTAAAAATAAAAATATTAATTATAGAAAATAAAGATTCGACGTAATATTCTACACTAGTAATTATCCATAATTTGATAGCGATATTATTATTAATTGTTCAATAGCCATCTCTTAATAAATAATTAAAAAAAAAATATTTTATACATTATATCGGAAACTTTCCATCATACGCTCTTCATCCAGTCATCAAGTTGCTAAGTTAATATTTTGAGATGTTTATTTTTGGAGATATTAGACTTTTAGTTCTACCAGTGTTCTTTTTATGATTTTGAATGACTATAGTTGAGTTAAATTATTTCGGGATATTATGTACTATTATATGTATAATTGTTTTGAAATTAATTAATTTTAGTAAATGTTTCTATAGTATATATACAGTTGTTTAACAGTCAATATTCTGTTGGTAATCGTCCTAGCGACGTCTACGATTAATGATTATATTATAATAGATTGACATAATTTACTTTATTTTTTTTTTTTTTAACCAGTGAGAATACGTTTAAAAAGTGTTTCGGCCATACCTATTAATATTAATCTATTAACAATAATATCACTTACCTACGTACTATAAAATATTTTGTTACTGCCGACGTTAAAAAACACGTTATTAGATAAGTCCATGACTATAAAACACGGTATGTTATAGAATACTTAATATATTCAATTAAAGATTAAAAAAAAACCACGCAAATGACTTGGTGAGCGAAAGTTGATAAAGTTGAAATAAAATTATATTTAAAAAAAAGTAGATAAACGACGTAAAAATATGACCACATAATCGATGATAAAATGAAAATTATTTGTACCTATGCCAAAAATCTTTAAACTCGGTAAACACTACAAAAATGTGAAAAATCTCAATATTCTTTATTTTGATTGTATTTTTACTCAAACGTGAAACAATTTTTAACTTACTTTGCGAGGTGCCCTGCATGTTTCTTGGTTTTTAAATAAAAACATAGGTACGAATTAAGTAAATTCGTCATCTAATTCAATAAATTTGTCTATAAACATTATCAATATAGGATTATATTAATTGATTATATCGAACTAAGTATACCTAATACTATAGCCGTCTATAGGTATAAAATCATTGTATATAAGATATTTTTTTCCAATTTGTATTATTAAAGTATTATGTTTGATCGCGTGAGACGCGTATAACACAATTTATTGAGTTCATGATTCGGCCTAAGAAAAAAAATTTTAACTGGTCTGACTGACTGATAATATGATGATGAAGCCCTATAGTTGTGTGCGCTCCCGGCACCCTTGTTGTCCGCTAGATACCGCGCACCGTCCATATCTTCCCCGTACATTTTTTCGGTAAATAAAATAAAATAAATACAAATATCATACAAGATATAAATTGTAAATAAATAAATAAAAAACTATTATATCGTTTTTTTATTGTTTCGTACCTACTTATATAAATACACCAACTAATGGACAAAATATATATACCAATAACGTTCCTAGACCATTTGGATAATAATACATTGATTAAAAATCAACTATTATGATAATAATAATGTCACACATACGATCCCACCGGGACCGGTTGTCCCAGAATTTCAACATCACCGCGGGCACTGACTCAGGCCCGGATTGAGCAAAATCTTGGTGAGCCGCTCAAAATCAATGGACAGCGGTTATGCGAGCAGTGTTTGGTCGTATTTTTATTTTTGGGTGGTAGGTACCTATAATGAGAAATTACTACAAACAATAAGTAGAAGATAAAATTTCGAATCGAATTATTAAATCACACGACCATAGTCGTAGCTGTGATCAAACGTTGGGAATCCAAAAACTCGGTGGGCCGACATACCTTGCCTATCCGGCACCGGACAGGGCCGTCCTCAGGATTGCCGAGGCCCGGAGCGAAAATACTTTTAACACTTTTAAGCTTTTATATCTAAAAGGACATTGGTAATTTTTATCGCTCAACAATTTGGTAGGTACTTCACTGATGACAATATTTTAAAATAAGGGTTTTTTTTTTATAAAGTATTGTAATCTAGCGGTAAAGAAAATAAAACAGTTTTACAGCATGGACTAAAAAACATCTTTTTTTTTTTATTTACTCATCAATAATTCATTGATCCGTCACTTATTGATACGTATATTATACAAAATTGCTTTAATTTGATAAAATAAAAATACAGTAAAAAATCATTTTGTTCATCAAAAATTAATGTAACTGACTTTTATTTCGACGAACTCTTCAATAATATCGTAATAGTCTACATTTTCGAGAAAAAATCGTTCAGTGACATCACTGATGTGTTGCGATTATGATATTATTGGATATTTCAACATTTTCATGTTAAACTTACTTCGTTATTTTGATATTATTGTATTGATCTTTACTAATCGTACAGAACATATTACAATTTAAACGCTGAGAAAATAAAACGCGATTTTCAAAACCGATTTTACTGCTTTTTTCAAACTATTAAAGCCCCGCGAATTTAATCAAAAATCTCGAGGCCCAGCTCGTCTACCCCATGAGGACGTCCTTGGCACGAAGAACGTATTTGAATTCCGCGCACAATGTGTTGCAGATAAACCTGAAAACGTCGTCGCGGTTCATTCGTTAATTCAAAAGTAATTTTAAAAGTCTCACTTTAAGTGGTTTACACGTAAGTACGTTTTCCATTTGGAAATGGGCCTTCAATAATAAAAAAAATTACCCTCGGGCCCAGGGCAGTCGCCGGGTACCCGGGTGGGCCAGACCGACACTGCTGCAGCATACAATAAATTATAGTAACCCACCCGCCGGGACAGTACAATAATATAATATAAAATCTTTGTACGTATAATTGTGAAAATGGAAATCGTGTTGTCTCGCACGTTCTCTGCAGCTGTGTAACTCCACTATCGTCCGATTATTTTGTTTTTTTTTTTTTTTTGTTTAACCGAAAGATTACATCGCGAGCAATTTTTAGGCTTTATTTCGATTTTATATGGGTTAGTCGAAAATCGTAAGATTCTGGAAAAACTGAAAGTGATTTTTTCGACGGGATCTATGAACAATCTCAGCAGTTGCAATAACCTATATAGGGTTGCTATTATTATTATAGTTACACAATGTATTTTATTATTACTATTAAAATATTTGTAGAAATATTATGCGCGGCATATTAAACATTTTTTGACCGACTGTCCCAGCAGCTGATTCCAACACCGCCGGGACAATACGATACGCATGTGCCGGCATAGTTAAACTGCGACCTGCTGCAGCGAGACAGCACGATACACCTCCCCTAAATCTCCACCACTTTTTTTTTTGAAAAAATGTCGTGTTTAGGGTTCATAAAAGTCTCCCGATAACGTTTAAAAAAAAAAAAACGAAAACGAAGGATTTAAAACTGTTATCCGTATATATAAGGTTAAAAACAGCCGTATATGCCGTGCGATTATCCACGGCTTTTTACAGCTCATTATTCGGCTACTTCGGCGGCGGCGCTGCAGCAGGAGGCATCGCGACCGTTTGAAAAATATTCCTCTGCCATTTCGCGTCGGCCCCGTCACGCTCTGCAGCGCTCGACGACCGCGAAATGCCTATAGACTTTTATTACATCAGCGTGCGGACTTGCGGTTTAATGCTCCACCCGGACGACCGGGCCGGATAGTATATAATAATTTACACGGCGACGACGACGACGACACGTTTTAATATTCACTGTGCAGATGACTTTTAACGTTTCGCCAAGTATAATTTGTACATAATATAACGCGAGTCGTAAAAACGTCATTGACAAATTATTATTATTGTATAATCTAATTCGTTGTGCGGTACACGCCACCGCCGCCGTCGTCATAGTTGTAATATAATAATATGACGATCGGTATAATATATTATTATATCATATACAATAATGATATGGACAATAATGTACATCAGTGGTTCTCAGACTTTTTTGCCGCGTAGCCACCCGAGTTCAATGTAAAACTGTCGAGCCCCCATTAATCAAAATCATTAATTATGCACTATAAAATTACAAGTTCACACGGATAAATTATTTAAAATGCACATAGTAAATTAACGGGTGTTTTAACATGATATACTTTTGAAAAAAACTTTATAATTTAGTATTAAACTTTGAACGCGTGTGTGTATAAACATACAGATAAAATTAAAATAAATATATGGCGGCCCCCCCCCCCCGTAATACAGCCGCGGCTCCCCGGGGGGCTGCTGCCCACAATTTGAGAAGCACTGATGTACGCGCGTAATAATAAATAGAAAGCATTATTACGATATTATTATTATATTTATTATATTACATTACTGTGTTTGCGTCTTTATAGATATTTTACAACCTCCGGACGGTTTTTTTTTATTTACGAGAAGCTGACGAACGCGTCTTTGTGGTGATGATAATAATAATAATAATATTATGCCACGTTTTATGTTTATTATTATTTACTACTGTTTGAGCGAAAGACTGTATAGGCGCGTACAGTGTGCGCGCTAGGAAATCAAAAAACACGTTTGACGTCTGTAAATATGATATTGACATCACAATATTTTTATCGCATTGATTACCATCAGTGTTGGGACTTGAATCGAGATAATTATTAATTTAACTCTCGTCTTATCCAGATAAAAAACTACGACTTATCTAAATATATTTTATTTCAGCTAAATATTTCACTTGTTTACTCACAAGATTTTTTTGAAAAACTTTCCAAAATTGTCCGAAAATTTTAGAATTGTATTCTCTTTGCCTCTCGGGTGCATCTTGTAAGTAACACAACACAGTCTACAAAATATTATACCTATAATAAATATTATTTCTTATAATATTCCTTAGTCATTCCTATAACTTCATAGTTTTTTGAAGTTAACGCTTAGTGATAAACAACGTATGTTATAAATGCAGACGAAAACAACCGTAATATATACCTACTACAGGCACAATGTACGTTAAGGTTAATTTTTTTGAAATCAATAAATATCAATTTATTTTTATATACTTAATTAACAATAATCTATACTTTATATTGGATAAAATATTTTTATCTTTTATCTGTATCGTAGATAAATGAAATAATAGTTATCTTTATCCAGATGATTTTTTTTGTTATCTAGTCCTATAGCACTGTTTATTATATTATTATATATTATTATATTTTAATATTATTAAATTTTTAATATATTATTTTGTATTATACATTTTAATATTGTACATGTACAATAATATATAATTGTACTGCACACATTGATTGAATAAACGAATGACGTAACCACACATTGTAAACATTGATTTTTTTTATTTTAAACTATATCCTTTTAATCTCATAGTTTATAAGTACTCCTGACTCGTAAAATTGTATTTATATAATACGCGGCACATATTCTGTACATATAGGGTAGGTACATCGAATATGAATATCCAGAAATTTAAAAACTGTAGATATTGTATTTATAATATACAGGGTGTAACAGGTCTTTTTGACTAATGCAATAACTTTTTTTCTATTCAATATTTTTAAGTTTTTTTTTTTTTTTTTTAATGATTTGTAGAGCTCTGTGCTATAATTTGTATATCTTATATTTTATTTTTTTTACAACAAAAATAAATAATTACAATTTGTTATTTAATATTTTTCTAATAATCCAAGTTTGCTATTTCATAAATAAGTATTTAAAAACCATTTTGGCGTTTAAAACTTTTAATTTCGTTAAGTCGTTAATTTTTAAGCAATTTTCAAAGTGTGTTAAAATTCAAAATTATTTCTTGCTTATCACTGTTATTGCTGTAAAAGTTATTGCATTAGTCAAATAGACCTGTTACACCCTGTATACATAATAATATGTGATACTTGGCCGGTTATGTACATAATACTAAGTATCATATTTTGGTTTTCGTTCAACAAAAGTTACATTACGTCTGCACGTGCTCTGGCCGTATCCCTATACATATAGTAAAACGTATTGGAGATCATAGATATACGACTTCAATGCCAGTAGCGTATTTTTTGGATTTTTTTTTTAGAATAAATTGATGTGGACGATACATTTTGGTAACGCTTTTTGTTTGGTACCTACAGCAGGCAATAGTGCAGTGAGCACGGCTCAAATTTGAAGAGAAAAAAAAGGTTTTACGTTATTTACAATCCAGACGTCGCGCGATTTTTCGTTTATTGTTATTTAGAATTTAAACGTTACAAATTAATTGTTTAAATGTTTATTTATTTATTTATTTATTTATTTATTTATTTATTTATTTAATTAAACGTTAAGAATAATATCAAATGCGGCGAATGGCCAGGATACGAAATACGCGGATTGATTGCTAAGATGAAAATAAATCGCGTAGTGGAATAAAAAATGTTTCTATGAAACCAATATTATAACTTTTAAGTACTTGAATGGATTTTAAATTATTTCGTTTTGTGTTGTTTTTCGTTTGATGATATTATTCTATATACAATTTTTGTTTGCGTTAGGTTGTGTTTGATGATATATATTATATATTTTGTTAATCGCCATATTGTTTTGTTTTGTGATATTTAATCATTTCTGTTTACCGCTTTTCGTTTAAATTACGTTTACAAATTTCTTAATTTCAATCGTTTTTTGTCATGTTACAATCATAACGTTTGCAAGTCGCCCTGCTGGCAGTAAGTAACGATATCTAATGATTTCATTTAATTTGCTACGATTGACAGTATATTCATATTATACAAACAAACTATTTTCGTATAGATATTATAAGGAGGCGTACACACGGGGAGGGGGTGTCGCGTCCCCCCTCTTTTCGGCTTATTTTTGCCGTATAAATTATACACGACTAAGCGATGAAACCATATATTTACCAGGTATAGGACGCATGGTCTAAGAGTAGTAAAAAATGCATACTTCCCCCCACCCACAGTTTTCAAAAAAGCCGAGTACGCCTCTGTATATACGATATACTATTATATTATATAGTCGTGCCGAAAACGAATAAATCGAAATCTTAGCTCGCATAGTGTGATAATATACAATAACGTTTGCTGCGACAGTTTCGGCCGGAGGGACTTGCGATTGTTACATAATATTAAAATAATAATATTTGTACCACGTGGTTGAAAACCGCGTTGGAATTGAGTGTGCAATACAAACCTCCCAATTTAAAAGTGCAAGTAGAGCGGAGGTGGCGCATATATTTTCTATTCCAATAATTTGTAATATAATAAACGGACGCACATCAAAATAATATGCACGTCACATCGCATACATCTGCACTCACCTTGACATGGTCGCCGCTCGGTAACCTTATTATATAATCTTTCGGGACGAAAAAATTTTCATAGCGCATTTTTGTACATGCTTGCAAATTGCAATTTGACAACGACCTAAGGCCTGGGGAGAATTCGAATCAAGCGATACTGCAGCTGCAGTGTGCACTACTGCAGACGTCATCGCGACAAGTCATGAAGTGCAGTCGGGTCCGTGTGTGTGTGTGTGTGTGCGCGCGCGCGCGTCGGTGTTACAATAATATAATATTATTAATTATTATTATTATTATTATTATTATTATTGCTATTATCGTAGGTACTTACAACACAATTTTTTTTTTGTACATAAATAACGAGCAAGAGCGCGCGCGCGTTTGTGTGTGTGTAAATTAAATAATATAACCAAATATTATAATAATATTGTGTGTACACGAGTGAGCATGCGATTAATAAAATAAAATAAAACGCGAAAAAGAACCCTCACGCGAGAAATTAACGACCTTTATAATGTTTTTTTTTTTCTGTTACGGGAGGAAATAAATATAACGCGGTACGTCTGCAGCAGCAGTAGCGGAGGCGGCACCGGTGGTAGCAGCATCGGCAGCGGCGCGGTGGCGGATGCGGTGGAGGTGGTGGAGGAGGTGGTGGCGGCGGGAGTGTCGCGGTCTCCATGACTACGAGCTCGGCGAGAGCCATCGATGCACCGAAACCCCTTTTCAGCTTACCCTCCACCTCGCCCATCTCTAACACGCCAACCCTGCGCCCCTCCATATACGACGACCGTATGTGTTTACTCGCTTTGTTCGCGTATTTATGTATTATACGCGCGCCCTGTCCTGAATATGTGTGTGTGTGTGTGTGTGTGTGTGTGTGGTATCCGAAAATTTGAGTTTTTTGGGTATAATATTTTTTTTTACAATTATTTGTTGTCCGCGCAGGTGCGCGCTGGCTGGTACATAATGACGTCGTGTATAGGTACGACTTAGGCTTGTAGTGCAGTGAAGACCAAACATTTTTCACGCACTGCATACAATAATATAATAATCTGTTCACAAAATTAAAATTTTAAAAACGTGATTGATTTTTGTATACAGTTTCATAATATTTGATTACTATTCCTTAAATACCTATACCTACAGTTTACAAATAGTATATTTATAATTAGGGCTGGGAATGTATTGCCCGGATGAAAATTCTTTGATGTTCTAAAGATTTAAAATAATATGCATCATTCACTTAATTTTTTAATTTCAAACCAAATACTATTTTTTAATTAAACGTAATAAAAAGTTTTGCAGCAGGACTATGGACAGTTATAAAATATATAGTGACTAAATTTTTTCGGACTTTTAATCTGACAATAAAAAAGTGTTCGGACTTTTTTCGAAATGGACTTTTTGACCTACGCAAAACGGATTCGTGCCGCATACGATGAGATCTGCTGATCCTCATATAGATGATCGCCGTCGATGTCGGCTTTGGAGGTAGCGAATGCTGCAGCAGGGGGACAAAGAACATAATAATATAGCAGCCGGTCGGACGATTCGGGAGAATTTCGCCATTACTGACACTAGCGCCGCCGCCGCCGCCGCCGCCGCCACCGTCATCGTCATCGCGTATATAATATAGTGAATCGCCGGAACACGCTAAATACCCCCCGAGTATTTTGGCAGGGGTGCCCAAAATCGCTTTTATATTTTATAGGTGCATTGTTTTCGGAACGTATAAAAGCATTTTTATTAGGACATTTTCGGTGGTTTTTTAGGGCAACGCGTACCCAGCCCTAATAACTATATTATTATTATTATACTATGGACCGGCTACCGCATCGTTCAGCTTCTCTCGTCCGACGATGTAACGATTACCACGCCGTTTGCCACCCACAGCCATGCCCGAAACCACGACTGAAGACGTGGTTTATTGGATCGTGACGATAAAAGAAAATTCACGGTCGCGAAGATTCCGAAAATTAGCAACGAACAGCGAAGTTATAATATTATAACCCGACTGATATTACCCAAATTATAAGGCGTTAAGATAAGTATATATTATAAGAGTGTCGAAACTAAATTAGATGGGTGTTTTTTTTCCGTCCACGTGGTTTCTACGTATTTTTTTTACCGGTTTATCTTTTAAGCCTCTGGGAAAAAAATTGACTCACGACAATATTTAATATAATAATGTGGAAAGGCGCTGTATAATATGCACACGATAAATGTATGTTTCGCATTACGTATCGCGTTGTCCTATGAGTGCCTTTAGTGTTTCGATAACTTTAATATTATTTCGTTTAAAATATAATAAATATATATATAAAGTCGTAATTAATTATTTTACTCTGCGGATACAATAGCCGTGTAAAACTGCATAATATGAATAACTATGCGTATAATATAATTATCATTAATTATCATTTTCCAAAATCACATGACATTGCAGGTGGTGTTTATAAATGATGTTCAAACGATTTTCTCGGGTTGTCGCGGTCCATTATTGGTCTGTTCGAATTCGCTTAAAACTTTAGAAACGGGATTTTTTTTTTTTATAAATACCGTCATATTTAAAGTAATATTATACGTTTTTAAGACACCGATACCAATATAACAGCGCCCCTCTCGTCGACATTTGACGGAATGATTTTTATAATACGAAAACGCTACACTCGTATCGACCGGAAGCCAAACAAGACTTTCGAAGCTGACAATATCACTTTGAAAAAAAAAATGTATTAAATCGCATTATAGAACTTTTTGCTACAAACTTACATCGCCTGCGTATATTATATTCATTATAATTATAATTGAACACATAATATTTTGTTCGATTATAAAGTTATCAAACGATATTATAAAAAAAAATAAGTAATTAACTAATAAATATTTTATGTTATGCTAAAAACGATATTTTCGTTGGCTAAGAATGATGATGCTGGTACACCTATACCTACCGTCTTGTGTTGAGAAATTAAATTTACATTGTTAGTACAACAAAAATAATTACTAAATTAATTGAATTACCAATTTTAATTTTACGCGACCAGAATGAGATAAAACGTTTTCCGCCGAAACCCATTAACGAGATTATTAATTTCGACTTACTATTCTTAGATAATATTACACGAATCCCGCGTGTTTCAGCATATTATTATAAATTTGTAATGGCTCTCGACAAACATTGAAGTATATTGATTTTACGTCTGCTCTATAGGTTTAAAGCCTCGCACATAATATTGTTATTGTGTACACGCGTCGTCGTCGTCGTCGTCGTCGTCATCATCATCATAACATGGGATTTATTGAAATCGGTACACAACGCCGCCGCACCGGTCATTATAATATAATATTGTGTTTTGATTTTTGTCTCAATATTCCGAGTGATATAATATAGTTTATTACCATAATTATTGTATAGACAATAGTGTAATAATTTATTGTACGCATTAAATAATATTGAACGAGTGATATCCATTCGTTTTGTTTGTATTATCCGCTATATCTATTTGAAGTCAAAATTAACAACCTTTAATCGTATACCTGCAGTATAATATTTATTAATAATTAAATTGAATTTTAAAAAATTAATGATATTTTACGGTATATTATAATATTGACTCAGATTTCCTACATTCTCTGTTAAACGGTTCACTCGATTTACCTATAACCCCCTTGCACTGATATACCATTTAGAATCCCAAATAATTCCTCCAGAAATCAGTCCTAAATTCCACCTGCTTATACCACCACATAAGACCACATATTATTATATTGCATCGAATGCTTATAGACTAGCATGCAAAATAAATACTTATTAGTTATTTAGGCCACGTTTCTCTCATAACACATTAATATTTCATTAATATACCATCATATTGAATTTACCGTTTTATTTGTATATATTTTAATTTAATAGTATTATCTATCGCATCATCTACTCATATAATATAGCTGATAACCAGCTTCGTTCGTGTGTTGAGTAATCGATAAGTATATTATACATTGGTTTTTTATTATAATTAAACTGTTTAAAGCCTATAGAGCTGCATGCAATATATGTATACAATAATTTTTATAACTTAATTAATTATATTTACAAATGATTCTAATGATTCTGTACACAAATTATTACTAATATAACTGAGTTTAGACTATTTGGAACAATTTTGTGAAAAAAAATTGGAAAAAAAGTTAAATAGTGTTGTCAGAAAATTGGATCATTTTGAATACTATACACCCCCTTCCCATCACCCTTTGAACAAAACATTAAAAATCGAGTGACGTGGTGACACTCGGGAAAATATTTGAATAACTGCGGGAAAAAAAAATTGTAAAAGAGTTCAATAGTGTAGTCAGCAAATTGGAACATAAAAAAGGCCTGTTCTTTTATATACATACATAACGATGTTATTTAAGTCATAAATTGTATCGATTAATCCACGTTTAAACTACCGTTTGGCGTTAATGCACTAAATAAATAAATATATTGTTACAATATAATAAGTGTGTTGTAGCAGCTGCAGGTATACATAATGGGTAACTTGTACTGCGGTTGAAAATTATTTAATACAAAATGCGTATCATATAATATATAGGTACAGCGTGTTGTTTAAATCAAAACGTGACAAGGGATCAATAAGAGCTAAAAGGACGAGAATAAATAAGGAAGACAAAATGTGTTATACATAAAAAGCATAATATACATATAGTAAGGAAATAGTAAATCGCTCGCTCGTTCCAAAATTTCGGTTTGGTAAAATTATTATCCCTAGAGCCATCTTTTCTGCTCCTATAGTGGCCGAATGGAAAATTCCGACGCATAATATTATGCTTTTGCTACAACGACTCGACGAAAAAAGTCTATTTTGAATCGAAACGTATATAAAGCAAAAGAAATCAAAATACGATCAAAGCCGTTTTATCTCGATCATACGAATGCAGTATATCGTCGTTGCCGATTTTATTTAACATATATATGTTACCCGTATGTGTGAAACCCGAGCTTTATTGCGGCTGTAAAAATAATATTAGTCAGTTTAGTAATAATTGTCCACGACAAAAAACAAAAGTAATTTACGATTAAAAGAACTATTAATATGTATAATATATCGAAAAGAAATTAATTTTATTCAGAAATTACTTTTACATATAATATAACGAAATACCTATATCGAGATTTACCTGGCATATTTTTTGTTTACTTATATCATATACCTAGCAGTAATAATTGCCGTGCAAATGACAACATAATAATAATTATTATTATTATTAGATGATGAAATTAAAAGATAAAAAATGTTCGATTGCAATACCACTCTGCAGTCATCTATATATGAATATAGTTTAGAAAAACAATAAATAAACGTGACTAATAAGATAATATTATATAAAACTGCACACAAGTATATGACGCCGTTCGATCAAATCAAGTCGTTCTGCAGATATTCTGAGGGGGGGTGCGGGGTGCCGCGCTTGGCGTATATTACAATATAATGTGTTTATTTTACGTATAAAACACTTTGTGTGTAGTAATAAAAGTGCTTGGAAAGTTTCGTACACAGAGCAGCATGTTTATCGATTGAAATTAGGTGCAGATGGTACTTCTGCAGGTCTGTCGGTATTGCAAAGTGCGAGCAAAACACTTTTTGAATAAATTGAAAAAAACTGCGAAAAAACCCGTGACATATTTTATACATTTATTATGAAATTGTATTATTATTATTTTTTTTTTTTTCGTAGTTTTCGAAACTCTTTTTACGGATGTAAAAACGTCGTGAAAGTTTCATACGACTTAATTTTCGATTATAGAATTTATAGCGCGAGGGATCGGGACTGTAAATTACAAAATTACAACGCACATATTATGAGATTTGTGAAAAACTAGGGAAAATTCACCGGACCATGTGTAAAATTCAAAGTAAAGGTAAAATACGATTGAGAACGTCATTTTTAGCAATACGATTGAGAACGCTCGAATTTTTTTTTTCTTGCAACGTTGCTAAATTTAATAATTGTTATCGAAAGATAATTAATTGTTGATATTTATCGGACTTTCATCGGATTCACAGATATTATTAGAATCTAAAGTAAAATAAACACTACAACTATCGGAAGTATTGAACTTAGATAGGTACGAGATAATGTCGCCTGTACATTTTTACATGCCTCATTACGATGTATATTATTAACTCCCAATGTATGTGAAACTAGTATTTACAAACCTATTTGTATTTTTATTAGATTAAGTATATATGACTTTTTTTTTATTTCTTTATTTGTATACATTTATTATTATGAGGAAATTATTTTAACAATATATAGGTATTATTATTATAAATATTTTTCACTATTAGACTTATATTTTCATTAAAAAAAAAAATAAAAATGCAGATATGGCGACGTTGCACGTAAATTCGTTCTCAATCGTATTTGTTTTTTGAGTCAACGGTAATAGTCCTTTGTTAATTTCAAGACGTGTCCTCAGTCGTACTGCCAAAAAGGTGTAACGCTTTCAATCGAACGGATAGCCTTATATACCTACTTATACCTACATCAAACCGAACGCGAGTTTATATGGCAAAAAAATGCAACGAATATTCAAAAAAAAACCCTTTTTGAACGTAATGTAAGTTCTATCGATTGAACAAAAATTAAAACGTACATATTTCATATTATTATAAAAATGTCCGCAGAACCCGTCGTGAACGCCGCCGCCGCTACGAATCGTGTTTACAGAACGGCACAATGAACGCACAATTTTAAATATTATAATGATAATATACACTTACAACTACGGCCCTATAGTTCCCGCGGGGCCGAGTGTCGCGTTCAAAACATATATATATATATATATATATATATATTATATAGCCGTAGTATTTGTATGTACACATTGTATAGTCAGCAGCTATTTCCACGACGACGATGACGAGTGAAGAATGTTCGCGCAGTGTCATTTAAAAATGAAAATAGATAAGGTATGACGGCGAAATGACAAAAGCTTTTTAACAAATGAACTTCTGCAAGTTTTCAAGCAACCGACGACGTCGACTCGCCGTTAATGAATGATGAACTACCTAGCGCGCGCACACACACACACACACACACACACACACACACACACACACACACACACACACACACACACACACACACACACATAAAATATGCGTAGGCGATGTACAAATGAAAATCACCGAATGACACATGTGATGTGTTTCTCGACGTTTGATTTCGCACTGCGCCGCCGTCGCGTGCAGAGATCATTAATATTAGTGTTTTTGCTACAACTATTCTATAACATTTACGTAACTAATATTTTGCACGGACGATATGGTGGCAATCATCGAAAGTATACGCGACAACAAAACCCAATGTATTACGATTAAGTCTTACCGAAACTCGCGAATTACCTAAAAAAAAAAAAAAACCGAAAAATGCACTAAAATTTTTTTTTTTTATAATAATTCTGGTGTAAATGATAATAATATGTTGATACATCATTAAATCGCTTTTAAATAGGACTGTAAAAGAGTTTTACAGACACAATCGATCATTTTAGACGTCTTCCTAAATCTAAAAAAAAACAATTATTTCCGTACAGTTTAAAATTATTTTTATTAACGAGAACCTACTTTATAATTTGCTAAATGTATATAAAAAACCATTTAAAAAATTTAAAATGCGATTTCAAATTCAAATTTTAGATTCAAAAACTCCAAAAATTGACCCCAAAATATAAAGTTGTCAAAAATTGCAAAACTAAACTTTTTATTCTGATTTAAAAACGACATTAAACGTATTAATTGTTATAAAACAATGCAAATAGTGCATCGAAATCCAAGCCTTAATTGTTATGATATACTATATTTATTATATTATATACTATTTGCAGTATATGTACCTAAATTATATACAATCTATATAACAATGCGCAATGACGAAATATTCGGAATGCCGCCAAAACTATAATGTTTAAAATATGTTCGAGCGCGTATTGTACGCAATATAGTTTTGACAAAGTTGAAACATAAATTATTAATCCAACGCTATACAAATGTTGTTAATGTATAACAAGAAACAAATTTAACGAAACTACTTAAGTGAGAATGGTAATTCAACGAGACGATTGTAATTATATTAGCCGTCAGCTAAATTATACACTTGTATATGTATATATAGAGATATAATAGCAGTTGTACTTTTTAAAATATAATTATGTTTTAAATTGTAATTTTAATGTTTAAAATTCTTTCTTAAGAGCTGAATATTATTTCGATCGGAAATGCTGTGTACATTTTTCTCTGTAAAAAAACGACATTGATATAATTACTTGCTTATACTTGTTACATCAAAAAAAAAAAAATCCTTGAACACAATGGTTTTTATTTATAGCGTCGTTAGGTACAACACAGATACCGCACAATTACAGTATTAATTTAACGTTATAATCATTTCATTTTTTAAGCATAATTATATATTTTGAGTGTATCTCAAAATGGAAAATATTATAAGCTTACCCCGCGGAAGCTTGTGAAAGATTCACGATTTTACCTATATAATATGTATATCTTATAAATATTTAATGTTAAAAATTGAATTTAAGTTTGTTTCTTTTTTTTCGTTAAAAGCACAGACTTTTAAAACACGACATTGTATTTTGAGAGTCTGCTGTGACAATCATCATCTATAATACGTATTATTAATTATTATTATATGCGTGTCAATTATTGTTGTTGATCGAATTGTGATTTATTTATTAATAAATAGTGGTAGGTACCTATTCCGGTCAATTTGTTTTATAAACGTGATGATTCACTATATCGGTTCAAAATCTTAAACGCCAATTAAACTTAAACGCCAATCTCAAACGCCAACAGACCGACCAAATGACCTATTTCGTGTCTGGAATACGCCTTTTACCTAAAATATAATACAATACAATCATACATTTTGTCAATAGTAATTTATATTGAGTTACATCGACTTCATTCGTGTTTGAATTTTTTTTTTAACCTATATAATCAAACTTAAACGCGTTAAATCATATAGACACCTACATTTGATCGCAAAGAGAATATAAATTGCTGGGATCGTGCTGTATGAATATATTATATTTTTTTTGATTTTTTTTCGATCTCAAATGATAATATAGTATTACAGCAGTACTAAAAGTAAACAGTTGGGTGAGACATTATTTATAAAACTAATTCGAAGTAACTGTAACAGCTTCCTAGTAATAAAATATGTTTTACATCTTATTTTTCATATTGATAGTTGTACAGCTGGTTTGTTGTTTTTAAGAGAGGTTCGTGTCTGGAATACCTGTTACCTAAAATATATAATCATATTTGTCAATAGTAATTTATATTAATAGTTACATCAACTATTCGTTCAAGTTTGAGTTTAATTTTTTAATTTTTTTTTTTATTCAAACCGATGTAATCGAACGTGAACGCGTTAAATCTCATAGATACCTCCCAAACAGATATTAGGTATATACTATTGGCTTTTATGGAATACAAATTTAATCGTGAATATAACGAATGAATATTGTCGGAATCGCGTATATGAATATCACATAATTATATAACTTTTCTCAAAGCACAAAATATCCGCGGCATCTCTGGCCATCATTATTATGGATAAGATATTTACAGCGATTTACAAAATATATTCTTATAAAATCGTACCACAGGTGCTAAAAGTATAAACAGTCGGGTGACATTATTAATTGTAAAGCTAATTTTAAGTAAATATAATATAAAAGCGCTAGTGATTTGTTTTAAATGTTTTTTTTCACGTCTACAATAGTCGTATAGCTGGTTTGTTGTTTTTAAGAAGGCGACCATCTCGGCGTTGTCCTCGGTTTCTGGTCCCGCGGTGCACTGCTGTCAATGATCATAATTTTACATAATACTATTGATTATAAAAAAAACTAGTATTTTTAATCGATGCCAATACTATACGATTAACGGCGAATGACTTATGGTACTTGTGGCATAAAACATTATAGAAATTACACGACTATATTATATGGGTCAGCTGATCGGCTTTTTCTATATACGTTAACCGTAACGTTTTTAACTTATACGTTTCCCCGGCCCCTCCAAATTGTATTTTTTTTGGCCAATATTCAGTACGATATTCGTAGAACCTCAATTATTCTTCTGACACCTCCGAGAACCATGAACAGTGGAAACGATAGTCCCCGAGGTTATAATATACTACGTTTGTTTACCCGAGTTACGGAAACGTTTACTGCCTCGGCGGCGGTGGTCAAGGCCACGGATTCGGCCGAGACACACGACAAGTGTCGTTTTTTAGTGCTATACATAATATTATGTAGGTGAACGAGTAAATAAAAAACACACAAAACAATTATTTCTGGATTAGATTTTAAGACCAATGGCGTACGTCGATATTTGTGGACTGTATTTGTATATATTAATTATAGAATAAAACTATAGGACGATATAATAATATGTTGTTGTTGTTTTAATAGTTATATACTGCGTTCACTATTCAATTATTATTATTGAATATTATATAATAGATTAAAACGAAAATCTGCCTAAACATTATTTTATAATAATTCAACATAATAATATACAACAATGTTTTAAAAAATATTTTTGTGTTATTTTAAAAACATTTAATTAAATGGAACATATTATATTATACAGCAGTGTTAATATGGAAACTACTCCGTTTCTAATAGCATCATTACAAAAATGCATTAGCGCCAGGTGTTTTCTGTGTGGACTCTGTTTTTTATGTTCTTTGTATAAACGATTTGTTTTTTAAATCAAATGCTTATCGGTAGATGTATTTAAACGTTTACATTAAGCTAATTCATTAACTCGTTATTATGTGATTTGAAACTCAAACGCATTGTAAGATGCATTAACTCATTACAGTCATTAGTAATATTGTATTTGTATATATATGTGCATAATACTAATAATTAGTAATTATACAATAATAAAAAAAATAAAAACGTCGATCAGGATTTGCGAGACCGCTGACCGTAACACAGTTTTTTTTTTTTTAATATTTATTATAAATCATTATAAACCAGAATGCAATGAAAAATCCTTGTATTCGATAAACGATTTGCTCCGATTACGGCAGATTTAAATACTATTATTACAAACCCATAATAGTTATTTTAAAATTATCGAAAAACATTATCGTACAACTATTCACCGAGTACCTATATAGATCGGTGCTTACTAATACCGTGTGACACATACCTACTTAAAGAGAGAAAGAAAAATAATATTTAAATCGAGTCCTGCGGGTATATAAACGAAAAATATCGTACAATCTATAATCAATAATAACACCGAAAACGTACGGTTTGCACTTAAGCCGAGCCAAATCTCAAAAATATATGTTTATAATTATTAATATATCTTAATATTATATACAACCGATAATTGAAACCTTCGATGCTAATAATGTTCTCGGAAACCACTCAACCGATTGTCTTAATTTTTTTTTTTTGATGAAAGATTATGTTACGGAAAAAGTTCCTATTGCAAAAAAGTATATTTAAGTATAATTTAAAGAGGTGCTCACACAAAGATTCTGAGAATCATGACGATAATCGAAAATTTGTATTTCGTTTATAAATGGTCGCTATTGGTTACAATTATTAGTTATCAGTTACAGTAACAGTTTTTCCTAAGTACTTACATATTATACGCTGAAAATTCTGGAAAAACTAAAAGTGCTATTTCTGATGAGATATAATATATGAATAATCTCTGTTTATTTATAGGGTTGTCAATGGTTACATATATCTTATAACTAATTAGTAGGAATATGACACATACATATTTTTACAAATAAATGTATAAAAAAAAAACAAATCATTGACACAGGCCACCACTGCGATGTTTTTCGTGTGCCTAATATTCTGATATCACTATTACTTACTATTCTTTCATCTTTGACTCGGGAAACGCCTGGTGGGACAGCTAGTATATACATATTATAAAGTATAAACACCTCCTATGTATGGTAATATTATGCAGTGAAATTGGATCTAAAAAAAATTCTTAAAATGTAATGTATTAGGTATTTTTTTATTGTTTGTTTATCATACAATTATTCACCATAATATAAACTTAAATTCCGTTTGAATAACAAAAACGAATTGTCAAAGGTGAACTTTTCGTATTCCGAGTTTTTTCACGCTTTTTCAAGCCTGTTTTCAACAAATAAATTACATATTGAAAGTCGTACGCGTTTGTAGTGTTAGTTTTGCTATTTTTTTAGTATCAATATTTTATACCTATAGGTAAATAACACCAAAAACTTACGGTTTGCACTCAAACCTAGCCAAATCTCAATAATGTATGTTTATAATTAATATACATCAGGGGTGGCCAGCGAGAAGAGACTCGCGAGCCGCCCAATATATTAATATATTATATGGAAGAGCTGAAATGAAAAAAAAAGGTCACATTTATATAATATTAATAATAAGTAAGATAAGATATCAAATGTTTATGTAAAAATGTTTTGTATCTTGCGATAAGATGGGAGCCGCATAAGTCTATGACGTGAGCCGCAGTTTGGCCACCCCTGATATATATATATACATATAAACACCTCATATGCATAGTAATATTATATGCAATGAAATTGGATCAAAAAAAAATTCTTAAAATGTATTATTTTATTGTTTGTTTATATTCATCGTAATATAAACTGAATAATATCGTTTGCATAAAAAAAACGAATTGTCAAAGGTGAATTTTCCGATTTCAGAGTTTTACGCGCGTTTGCAAGCCTGTAATCTCAACAAATAAATTACATATTGAAAGTCTCACGCGTTTGTAGTGTTAGTTTTACTATTTTTTTAGTACCTAGTACCTACCAATATTTTATACCTAGGTAGTTGGTATTATTATTTCAACGGCGAATGCTTTACGGCATATCATATGGGTAACCATAATCATTGTGTTTAATTTTTGTTTTAAAATAATATTTTAACTCTGTGATTAAATCGCTTAATGATTCGTAGCAGCAGTGTTAATATATCGATAATACTGCTGCAGCGACCGAAATAAATATCATATAGAATCGATTTAATCAATTTTTCAATAAAATAGCGAAAAACGAATTGAACGTAAGTACCTAATTAAAATATAGGTAGTTATAAACGACAGGTCGGACGTCATCGCGAGTATAATAAATTAGTATATTATGTTTGTTTTGAGTACAATAAAATATATAGGTGCACATAGTTTATACGTGCCGCCCGACCATTTTCAAAACTTAAATTCGCTCTTTATATAATATGTACCTATGTCCTATGTATATAATATACGTGATATTATATATTATTATTATGTAATTTGCAGTCGCATCCTGTGTTACAGAACGCGGTTCAAACTTCAAGGTCATTTTTACTATAAACTAGATAATATTATATGGGTAACACGATATGATTAATTACCCATCTATTAAGTCGATTAAATACGATCAGATCGACACTGTGTTATAATATTATACGTAAGTAAAAATTGGTACGATTGGTAAAATTGGGTAAGTAAAAATCGAATTTCGCGTAAACAGAACTGAAACGCAGGTATTCGAAATTGATATAAGTCTCTTGTAAATATACATATTATATAGTTACAGTTTCGAGACTTTCGGCTTATATTGTTATAAAACCCGAGTTATGTTGTTTATATACTACAATGGGTTAGGTAGGTATTATATGTTAATAATATTGGTATCCGATTGCAATTGAATACTATTACAGCTACCTACCCATGACATATTTTAATACGTTTTCCTCGTATATTATTCCGCAAAGGGTAGTTATAGACTGACGCGGAAAGTATGTTTTTGTAAAAAAAAAAACACAATACCCCCCCACTAGAGTCCTCTTTTACGTTTCTTTAATGCCTAGGTACTCAGAGGACAATTGGTCAAGGACATTTTAAAGGAAAATCCCGGGCCGACCTCGCCTCTCCGGTAGACTTGAAGTTGTGTGTGAATAATGCTCTTCATATTATATATCGAGGATGCATATATGCTTTGATAAAAGGATTTCGATTTAAGTACCTACTGCTGCAACACACAATGCGACGTTCGAGCCATCAATAATATAGAAAATCGTGTCCATTGTTTCGTCTTTTTTAAATTTTTATTTATTATATTCAAAACCGTTAAAATATAAATAATAAGCTTTATTATTATAATAACTGTGTGTCGTGCATTTTATTATTAGGCATAATACATCGGTGTTTATTAATCGGTCGATACGTGATTTAGTCGTAAATTTGCACGTTATCATGCGATAAATATATATATATATATATATATATATATTATTATATTTACAAGGCGATTGTATTTTAAAAGTAAACATTAATTTTGTCGAAAAGCATTTTAACGCTATTGTAAATATTTATACATTTGAAGTCATTGCAAAACATCGCATTAAACAACTTTTATTTTTATTATACATTTTTAAGTTGTATTGTTTGAACGACAGCATATTATAAGTAGGTACATTTTTAATTTAATATTCCTAAGCAGAATAATTCTCTGAGAATTGGAATGCTTAGAAATCGAATTTTGAATAGTAGCTAATAATATCAGTTATAAGTCTAAATCATTCAAAGTCATGACCGAGCACAGTTGAGTGCGGCACAGAGACAGTTACCCTAGGGTGACCATACGTTTTATACAGGATTGTCCTTAATTTCGGCTTTGTGTCCTGTTGTCCTGACAAACTTGAAACTTCTCTCAGGACGCGTTTTGTCCCGTAATTTCAAGTCTATCCCATATTAACCCGTTTTTGGCCGTAGAATAGAATAATAATATAAAAATCTATATTTTTCAGTTGTATTTTTGGATTTTTATTTTACCATAACTGTTGCTGCTGCATCACATTATTGTCAACGGTAACAAAATAATATTTTCGTCCTGTATTTTATTTTTTTAAATATGGTCACCCTAAGTTACCCCCTCAAAATGTCGGTCAACTATACGTCCTATCCACTCACGTATATGTACTTAAAATACTTCTAATTAAAAGTCTAATCTAAAAGTAATGACTAATTGACTACACGTTTGAAATTCGATTTTTAAAATATTATAAGAAAGGTATTCTACAGTTTCGGCATCGAACACGGTACTCGGCACAAAATGGACAAAATATTAAAACTTCAACAATATATTATTATATTATACAAAAAAAGGTAAAAATATGATTTTTTCCAAAAAAACCGCCCTGTATATACCTAAAATGACGTATAGGTGATACCTTGCAGCAGGGCCGGATTGGCCCGGCGAGTTACCGAGTAAAACTCGGTGGGCCGCGACAATTGTGGGCCGGTTGTGGGTGTTTGGTGGTAATTTTTTTTCTATATGGGAATGAGAAATTATTTCAAACATCATTAGAAACTATATAATTGAATAAAATTATTAAATCACACCATATTTATAGCTGTAATCAAACGTTGGGAATATAAAAACTCGATGGGCTATACGGATACCTTGCCAATCCGGCGCTGCCTTGCTGCAGGCTCGTGTTATTTCGCCGGAAACGTATTTCGACGGATGGATGGATGTGATCTCGATTCGATATCGCCGGCGAGTGACTTGAAAAATGCGGTCCAATATATCGCCTAACCGCTGTATAGGTATACGAAGAGAGGAGAAAACTTTGATGAGGAAATACAAGTGGAAACGGACGGGAAAAACAATTACAGGTCGACCAGGCGTGGAGGCAGGACGCGCGCGCGAGTTCTATATAATATAAATCACGACGCGAATCTGCAGTCGGTCTCGAGGAACGAACATGTGTAGAACACACGTGAGACGGGCAATTCGAGACGAGTGATGGTTGTGGGTGGGTGAGTACGGCGGGTGGGTGGAAACAATAGGTAGATACGATAGTGGTGCACGCACACGTATATATATTATAATATTATATTAATAGAACGCGCCGCTGAAAATCGATGGGCCTGTGCGGTTTTATCCGATTTTATAAAATATAGCTGTCCCGCCCAGCGTTATCGCCCGAGCCAAATATTGAGTCGAGATCAAAAAAAATACAATATTATGTTAATGTATTTATAACAATTAATAAACACTATATTAATTATATTATATTATAAAACAAACTCGATGAAATTTTTATTTAAAATCGATGAAATTTAATTTCGAATCGGCGTCGTAGTATCGCAGGCAATTTGCGCCAGCGTCGGAAAAACTAGAGTACAACTACTGTGCAGTGCGAGCAATCAAGTAGTGTCAATCGAAGCATTGATCGCGCGACGATCTCTTTCCCAAAACTTTCGGCGAGTAAAATATAGTGAAATTATTAATCTACTAAACGTCCTTCGGAACCTCGCCCATGCGATTAATAATAATTAACCGACGATCGCCTTCGAGAGTTTTTATAAATAGATAATCTCTGAATAAATAATACGAAAAGCAGTCAAGTCGACCGGCGTCGGCGATCTCGCTAAAAGTCTTACATTTCACAATAACATTTTTACATAATATTATTATAATATATTTATTATGACTATTGTGTAAGTAAGTCGTTTAGCATAACAATATTCTTGTCTTATATACATAATATATATTATAATAATAATATATATATAACCGTAATGATAATAATACAACTGCGTAGTCGTATATACGCTGCCGTTCGCCGGCCCATTTGCGCCTCCCCCCCCCCCCCTTCCCATTAACGTTTTTACTGCACTTTAAAGGAATGTGTCTGTACGAGAGAAAGGGATTTTGGGGAAGGGAGGGGGGGGGGGGGTTGTCTTCGTAAATGCAAAGACAGGAAACAGTGAGACCGTTTCGCACTACATATATATATATTCAAGTCGGCCTTATAGCGAGCGAGAGCGTTTCGGAAATTGTGTTCGTCCGGGGCACTTGGACACTATACGTTTCCGAGACACGCGATATTGTTTATATTCGGATCCGTCACTGAAATATAATATATTATTGTTGTTATTATTATTATTATCATCGTGGTGTATATATATATATATATATATTATATATACGCTAGGCGCATAATATAATTATTATAATATTATGCTGTATCGCGTATTTTGGGGGCGAAATTATTTATAACGTCGTCGCCGTAACAATAATGTGAAAAAAATGTATAATTTTGTATTCAAAAACCGGTATAATTGCGTGTATACGATCACAATTCACAATATATTTCAAAATGAACTCTTTCGTTCGAGTTGTATGGAATGACTAAACGTAATTATTTATTTATTTATAATTAAACGGGAATTACCCTTTTTACAATATAATATTATAACAATTATTAATAATTATAAAATAATTACAACATAAAATAAGACAAAATTAAAAGGTGTTAAGATGTATTATATATAAAGAAGTGTTTACGGGGGGGGTGGGGCAAGTGGTTCCTCCCCCCAATAGACTGTGCCTACTGCCTCGAAAAATCTTGCAAGGATAAAAAAAAATCTTGCGAGATCGTCGATCACTACAGATTTTGATTATTTGTAAACAATAACCTAACCTGCTAACAGAATAGGTACTTAAAAAAAGTTTATTTAAATAAAAAAATTGTTGGTGATGTTAAAAGGAAAAATGTAATTTTTAAAAACATTTATAATGCGGGACGGGTACAGTTTTCCCGATTTTGATAACAACTGACATAACCGGAGTTATGTCACGAATTATACCATCATATACCAACGATCCATCAGTGACGCCAAACTTGAAATTATTTACAGTCATGCCCGCGCAGTGGTGCCCGCGTTGCCACTCGCTCGCTGCGCTGCGCTCGGACAAAAAAAAACGAAAATATCCCTCGACTTGCTATGTAACACCACCTCAAGTTGGTCACTGACATAACCGAACTACTGAAATGATAAGCCGCTGTTATCAAAATCGGGAAAACTGTACAACTAGCCCCTTATAATGCTTACCTGTTTTATAGACAGTTATAGCTTTGCTTAGTAGTTTAGATTTTATAAGTGGTCATTCTGGTGATGGTGGTTTTTCTAACTATGAATCAAGAACACTATTTGCGCCTATGAGTAGTATACCTATACAATTCGTCAAACCAAAATAAGGTGACTATTACACTTAGGTATTTTGAAATTCAGAGTCTGTATACTTTATATAATTATATATAAATATTTTGTGTTCTATATTATAAAAACGCGTATATAATGTATACTATATATAATAACTTTTTTATTACGTGCGAACATTATAGTCTAGCGATCGCGGTAAAATATTATTATTTCATTTATGTACTGCGATAGACGAGTTTTTAGTTTATTATTTTAAGTTTTTAATTGCGTAATTTAATCTAAGGACTTAGAATAATAATATATTATAATAGAAAAAAATGGAATAAACGTTTAAAAATGTGATACGATAAATAAAAGCAATCAGTTTTGTTCTATAATATAAAATGTACCTTTATATATCTAAGTATAAATAGGTATTAAATTATACATTATTATTATTATACACACGATAATATTTAAACTCTTTTCAGACTATGATTTATATTATGACATTAAAAAACTGTAAGACACAGTTTGTTTCTATGCGATAGATTTTAGTTCATATTATGTTCATCCTAGTAAATAATATATTTTCCTTCCTTTTCGCCTATTTTTGATTCTAAGAAGATAGTGATAAAAATGGGTATTTATTGTTATTTATTTTACATTCATGCGATGGCGGTTGTTTTCTTCTTGTGATCTGCACTTTTATTAAGACAGAAAGAGTCACTAAAAGTTTCATAATATACTATTAGTATGTTCTCTCCGTACAGATACCTTTAGCGAGAAACTAACAAAATTTCCAAATAATAATAATAAAAAAAAGATAACATTTACGATGGTATAACGATTGTTTTATGAAATCTTTAACCTTTTATGTTTGAAAAAACTTTTTAGGCGGGTTAAAAGTAATTCAAAACTTTAATGCGTCTCATCATTTGATCAAAAGTTTGTTGTTTGACTACCTATTCAAAAGCGTATGTATACGTATCCTAACTTGAAAAAATCAAAATTGGCTATAAAAAATTAGGTACAATCGGTTACATTTTAAAAACTCTATAAAACGCCGGTTAAATAATATTAAACTTATATTACAACGAATTATGCACAACTGTGAGATTTCAAGAAAGGGGTTACATAAGAATTGTGTGAGCCACCGAGGCTATTAAAAAGCATAACGCTCTTACAATTTAGGAATTTTTTAAATCCTTAAAAAACCATCTAGAAATGCGAAAAATTACCTGCAGAATATTATTTGAGCATAAACGTTGACACATAACGCACTTATTAATAGGTCCGGATTTAACAGGGGTGAAGGGGGGAGGTACAATTATTCTCGAGGATGAGTTTGTTTTGGGGGCCTAAATAGTCGGTGTCCTAGATGTTCTAATTTTGTAAATTATTAAAGATATGATGATTAAAGGTCGAGAAAAAAAATATTTTAATTATTTCAAACTGTTATCAACTCGGTTTTGTAAACCAAGAAGTACCTAGTTAAAATGTTTTATTTTTTAAATCCGTTTTCACTTTAACAAATACAAAAAAAAAATGTAGTCAATATGTATCGAATTACTTAAAAGTAGCAATTGTTTAAGGGCCTCCCGGAATTAGTAGTTGGACCCCGACGGCCTAAAGAGACTTAGGTCCGGCACTGATTATTGAAATGTATTTTATATTAACTGAAACCCATTTGAATAAACAAAAAGCATATGAGCCTTACAGAACACACTTAATATCTTTGTATATAGAATCAATAATAGACCTACCGCCTCACTCGGAATCTAAAATATATTACAAATAAATACTAAATAATAATTTAGTATGTACATCACGATTCTATTGACTAGGTATATTACAATTATTAATATGAGTTGTAGTATTTTCACACTCAAAGTATAATTTATATATTTCGTTTAGCCAATATTTCATAAGCGTCAATAGGCGTTTATTGTCCAAGACGTAGTTAACACGAACACGCGTTATACAGTGCAGCACTAACCATAAATAACATAATATTAAAACCGTGTTATTATTGTGATTAAGAATACGATATTTGTATTGTTAAATCAAGTAAAAAATAAATATTTTTTATTAATATTATAATATCGTGTGCATACCTAATTATTATTATGAATTATGTTAAAATAACAAGCTCGAAAATGATATTACGGTGTATATTATAATGCAAAGCGATATGTATATCAAGCGGTTTCCTCGATTTTCAAATTTTGAACGTTTCAGGCCCTAAACGCGTATTATAGTAATTAATTTTTAATTGGATATTTCACATGAAAACATAATATTATAATAATATACGAATAACCGTTGTTGTATGTTATTATGTATATAATATTGGGATTTCGTACAAAAAACTTAAAATCGTCTCGTGAATCAAATACGAGCATAAAAAAATCAAGTTATTCGTAATTTACTTATGCGTGCCCGAGGCGTGTTTTGGTGTTTTTTGCTAGGTATTATATATATATTATATTATTATAATATACAAGTCACATGTGGGGATACACGCAGTGCAGGAGTTGTGTTTTAATTATCAATTTTTTGTGCCCGCCGACGACGCGACGCTAACGACGAACTGATACATCGACACCAAAAAAATACTATGGAAAGTATTAAAAAAAGATTGTTTAGCTTGTTTTTATTAGGTGTGTATTATATATTTTATTATTAAAACAGTAAAATATCAAAGGCGGCAGTAGTAAAATTTCAACCGTTCGAAAATCTTGTCCGGTTATGACCTAAAAAATAAAACGACACAATCAAGACATTTTTATGATGGTTTTCCTCAGACTTCAATCACACTATATTATATAATATAACTTCATTTTTTTTTTTTTTTTTAGTTCTGCAGATATATTGTCATAACTTTGTCAACGTTCCACGGGCAAGACGTGTATACCTCCCTCCTATACAGTGAGAATACAGGATGATTCTTTTATCAAACAACACTCATTATTTCAAAAAGTGTAAATATTTTTAAAAATATTTTTTTACATGGTTTCAAGTAATTTACAAAACAACTTTTTTACTAAAAAATTATATTTTTAAATATTTTTTATCCTTATGATTTTTTAAGTTTTTTACTTTTTTGAATGACAACATGTAGTTTTAATTTTATATTCCAAAACTTCGTATTTTTCTAAGAATTTTGATACATAAAAATCGAATTTAGGACGATTAGTTTATGAGTTATAAGTATTTAAAGTTTAGATGAGCAGAGTGGAGTGGTACGGGGTTATACTAGTATAGGTACAGGTTACTGTTGTTTGATAAAAGAATCACCTGGTATAGTAAATAAAAAAAATCTAAGATCGCAGCCTACGCGAACAATTGAACAAATCTGTGTGTTCGTATATTATAAAGAACGTACCAATTAATTAATATTTTATGCGTCGGTGCAGTGTTGCATTTAACAATGCGAATTATGGAGGTAAATTGCTGTTTAGAGGATGCCACACCCGCTCGTGCAGTTGTCTGCGCATTAATCCCGCAAACGCGTACAACGCTGAAAATTCTTCGCTGCAATACGTAATCCGTTTTACTGTGTTATTTCTACGACGATTAGAGTGACTTTGCCGAGTATATATTATGTATACGATTTTTTAAAAGTAAGATCATTATACATTCAGGGCAGTGGCGCGGTTTTCGACATTTTCGAATCGCGGAGAACCAACGTTTTTATTTTTTTGTAAAGCGAACCCTTCGAAAAATTGTGTTTTCAAAATGTAATTTAATTACCGCTAAGGTATTTGCATGGTATATAAAATACAATTTTGATTAATTTACACTTAAAAATGTATAATTAAGTATAAAACAACATTGTTTTAAAACGTATATTGTTAATTACAATATGAATGTACAATAAAATAAAATATTTTATAAAAATACATAAATAATATGCCTGAAATACAATATGTACCACTCGAATGACACCTGCTACTTGCTAGGTAGGAACTGATTATTATAAATATTTGCAACTGATGTTGTTCAAAATATATACGTCGCATACGATACGAGTATAATAGCGAACAATTTAATAATTTGTCGTCAGATAAGATTACGCCCCTAGGCGTGTTATTGTATAGATAAACACAACAAAAATAATTAACTTTATTTTATTTTTAAATAATATGGAAAAATAATTTCGTTATTATTTTTGGGGACCCCCAGGTTGAAAACCATGCACTGATTTAGAGAGAAATTAAACAATGATCACTCTGTTACGTATTTATGCACAAAGCATAATCCTTATTATTAGGTATTATGTTTTAAATTAATTATTAAAAATCAAGAGCAAAATGACTCGTATTATGTGCAGTGTATTATTTAATATTTTAATATATGATATATTTTTATGTACATTTTCAGTGTCTATAATTTCAACTTTAAATAGTTGAAATTTCGATGAATTTAATAAAATATAAAGATAGTAAAAATCTACAATTTATGTTACGACTTAATAACTACGATATTAGATTTTTTACATATGAAACCATTAATTATAAGTTTAGTCTTCGTTAAGAATTTCATGATTTTTGTGGTGTTGTTTTCGCTGAAGGCATTTTCTAAGTTCGGTGGTATTGATCCATATATCCCTGTGTTTGGTGTACCTAATATTAAATAACGTGTTGGACGGACATGATGAATTAAATTATTTTTAAACATTTTATCAGGCACTTCAAATTTAAATAATTTATTTTATGTTCAATTTAATAAAATCTCTGGTTTTATTTAGAATATTTTTAAGACTTGAAATTTAATTGTAAAATTAATTTTACTGTGTTATTGTAGGATGTAAAATATATTTTTTCTTTTGTTTATTTAAATATATATATGTCAAAATACTTAGTGCCGTGTTTTTACAAGTGATACGATAACTCTAATACTACCTATAGGTACATATAGGTACTTATTGACCATCTCATGGTCGTTTTAGTATCATTACAATTTATACACTATAATATATATTTATAGGTATTATATTGAATATTAAAAGAGAGATATTTTCTTATAAGCCGTCTGCTAGTTGGTCTTTAATCGCAACGAAAAATGTTGCCGTTTGACGTTTGAAATTGAAACAGGTAATTTATAAATGTATACTATACATAACGATGATGGTTTACAGTTCTACAAAAATAGTAAGAAATACTTGCCTACACATGTGTAGGTTTAAACATTGTAAATACATTTTATTATCGTATTTTCCGTGAAACATTTTCGAACAGCCCGAGTGCTCTCTGAAAGTTTCGTGTAGCCCCCTCTAGAGATGAGAAATCGAGTCTGTGACAATTCGACCTGATGACTATATAGTCTGCCGCGTACAGGTCCCTTATCGATTTTCTCAATAGTTTTTACAATCATAAATAAAAACTACGGACGGAAACTACTCGAAAATCTATACGATACACATATCAGCAGCCTTTTAGTTGTGACCGAACTTTGCTCAAAATAGTTTTTGCTATTATGATAATATCACAACAATAATACTATTATATTATGTCCATGTCTGAAGCGAATCGAATGACGGACACGACAGCAACAACGCATATATATTATGTAGTTCCTATTGTCCAGTAAATAGTTGTACCTTATATACAATACATATTATTATTATATAATATAAGTAACTTTTACTAAAAATGTTCAATGTGTGCAAGATTTAATTATACATCATATTATATAATCATATATTAATATAATATATATAATATATTACTTTGATTTGCTTAGAATAGTTTTTATTATAATTATGTGTATTGTCATATCGCTGTACGGTGTCGATGTATAAAATTGGAAAATTTGTTTTCTTAAGCCGTCGGATATTAACGCATTATAATGTATAATATTGTACAATATGTTTATTTAAAGCTTCGAGTTCAGTTTATTTAGTTTATTCGAGCTAAAGGATCCTTTAAAGAATCACGCTTCGTAAAATTTGACTTCATATAATGATTAAGAAAATCACGCAAGAATAATTACTTTTGTTTCAAACAATTTTAAACATAAATACTCTCTGCACAATACATTATTTATTATTTTAATACCTACGTCAAATAAACCTACAAATACTTATTTTAATTATTTATTTGAAAATAGTAAATTTTTTTTAATGATTTCCATAACATACATCTTTGGGTCTACGAATATGGTATATTTGATTCGTAACCCATTTTGCCTATTGTAGGTTAATACCTAATATCTATATGGTTAGTATACACAATAATAATATGTTATAAATTCTTATAATTTAAAAAGAAAATCTTTTTTAGCTGTAACACTTAAATTTTTATGCCGACGAGTACCTTTTCGTATTATCGTTTATCTAAGTTTTTGAAAAAAAAACTTTATTTTATTGATTTTAAATATAAACTGATTATTAAGTTAAAATTTAAAGTTATTAAATTAAAAAACAAATAAAGTTGTTCAAAACAAGAGTTTTCTTAAAAAAAAAAAAAAAATGTTTTGCATATTAAGCAATATATCATTATCTATTGTTATTGTTCAAATTAAGATTACATTTTAATAAATATTTTAATTCGACATCGAAATCTCCAGTTATTGAAATGAACTAACTAATGACACGATATAATATAAAGTGTGGAGTATATTTGTTTTTTCAATATAATCAGAATTTAGAACTAATAAATTAAAACTTTTTTAAATCAATATCAGAAAAAATAATTACTATAATAGAACGCAATGGATACTAAATAAGTCTGAAAGTTAAGTTTAAAATGCAATAAAATCATTAATTTAATTTGTTATTTAGTTTCTTCATTAATCAACCAACTTATTGGGTTTAGTTTTATTTTTTTTCTGTACAAATTAACGTCATCGCGTTATAAAGTTAATTAAATTGCAGACAGTATATATTTTTAATCAATAGTTGTAAAAATAATGAAATATTATTTTACGCTATGTGAATACGTTAAGTTTGTATATAACTTTTACTTTTACTGCTTAATTAAATTTGCTATAACCATTATGCTCACATAAATTTGAAACATATAATAAAATGTAAAAGTGATTTCGTCCGACATAGTATAATATATACATTTAGGGTAAGTAACAGGAGGGGAGGAGTGGTAAAAAAATTCAGGCCAGGAAAATTAATATTTCATCCGGGCTGCAACTCCGACATTTTCATCTCTTGAACTGACATTTTATTCTATCATCTATTTATGTATTAAATTGTGCGTGCAAGTAGTGAACATAAATAACACGTTTATTTAGTCTTCGTTTAACGATAAATATAATTCTCGCATTACCCATGTCTTCATTATTTTAGATTCTGAGCGGAAAATTTATTGATTTTACAATGTTATGAGGGGGGTGTCTGTTATCATCTTTTTGGGCAGTAAAAATACTTTGATTTTCTTTGTCAGCGTCTTTCCTAGTAGGAAAATGAATCTAGTTGGTACTTGGGGGGAGAGGCCCTCCCCCCGGTCAAAAGAAAAAGTTCCTTACAGTTTTCAAAAGCGTCGAAAATAACACTTACCGGTCCGTATGTAAAATAATAATTAATAATATTATATACACACCATCAAAGACGTAAGACACGCAATATATATTTGTTAAGTCATAACGAACACTCGTCAACCTATCCGATTTGTTGTCCCCGCGATGTGGCGTTTTATACTTTTATCGAGTGTTATTGAATAAAATTATACAAATCGTGGGCACGTGACAAGCAGAAAATTAATTAATACCTTATAACCTATATAACATTATAGTTGAAACCATATTATATTACCAATATGACTAGAAATACATATATTTACCTATTAAATGTGGCTTAATGTGCCCAAGTAAAATTGTTGAATTGTATATATTAACGATTTTGTATAATTATAATCTAAAATGTACCCATTGGACTTATATACTTCACACGATCCATATATTATTATGATATACCTGCATCGGTTTTAAGTTTTTGGCACGTTTTTTAATTTGAAATCGACATCAATAATAATAATATTGATAAACTGATACCTATTATATTAATTATTCTCGACAGATCAACTATATAAAAAAAAAAATCTTGTCGCTATTATATGGGCAGCTTATGTGTTTAAAATATAATATTATATAATTTGTATCACACGCAGTGCGTTATATTTGACAGTATTCAATTATTATATTATTGTCGCAACGCGCACATTATACGAATATAATTCATCGTAAAGTTTTAAGTTTATAGTTCGTCCGGCGCATGTTTTGTGGCTCTTCGTTGTACACATATATTATGTAGGTACACGAGTTTATCAAATTTTTTGAACTCCGTGAGCTGAGGAAAAAAAATTATAGGTACCTTCCTAGAGGATAATAGACGGCTGCTCGCGAGCACTTGCAAATTTTATACTGATTGCCATAATATATATCATTATAAATAAACGTGTTTGTTATGTTATTTAATTGGTTTTTATTCGATTTATTACTATAATACTGTTATTATTATTATTATTATTATTATTATTATTATTATTATTATTATCAATGAACGCGTCAACACACGCTTGTGTAAAATTAATTGTGAAAATCGTGACTATAAAATATTTTACAAGCTTTCGGTTTTTTTTTTAACTGGTGTAAAAATCTCACATTGTTGTATTGAATTTTCAAGCTTTTTGACCGAGGGAATAAAATAACAGTTGACGAAAATACGTCATTGTATATGTGAGTATAATATAAAGCATGAAAATAAACGTAAGAGTTCAAAATTATATTTAATTTCAACAAAATAACTAAAGTCGTAGTTATTCTTCATTTTAATATGTAATTTTTTCCAAATTGGAACTTCAAATGTCTACAAAAAAAATCAAGTTTTTATATTATTTTTCAGGTTTACAGTATGAACTACTTACGAGAAGTTTTGTATTACATTTTCAAACATTATAGCAATATAGCTTTAAAAATTGTATACTTTATATATTTTTATTTAGGGCCAAAACAATTTGCAAATTGTCATGATTTTGTTTACGAAATTCTAACTTTTCACCCTTCTAAAAAAGTATTGTGACTATGTATTTTTGATATTTTTTAATTGGTGTATGAACAACTTATGAGGAACACTTTGAACTACTATAAATGCTCAAGTTTTTTAACTAAACAAAAATAATCTTTATCGACCAAAATGTAAGCAAAGTTAATAGTTACTCTTTTTAACTTGTAAAAACATAACTATCTAACCTATATACTTAAGATAATTTTAGGTTTTCTTTTTTTCAGCCACGTCAGACATTGCTTCTGCACACACAAAATGCATTCTACATATCAGAAAAAAAGTTAGAATATAGGTAGCTGATTTATAAAATTCTTTTTTTGTAGTTTTGTCCGTGACATCTTATTTTTACTATATATTATATGTTACCAGATGCAAGATTTCTTCGAGGATAGAGAATTACATTATCATTGTGCAATTTTTGCGTTTTCAAAGTTATCATCAGACTTATAAGACAAATACAGTTTTATACCCTAATAATAATAATGATGACAAAAACATTTCATACACAACAAAAGATGATGCAGAGATCACTGTCGTCTTTTTAGTATTTCACTACACAAATTCGGTAGTTATAAACAATTAATTTCTACAATTAAACATAATCAATACTTCAATTAAATAACTATCTGTCCGACTGACCTACAGTGTAACTTTACATAATATTTAAGTATTATAGGAAGTGATACAATATTTGAATATTATATACCTATCTTAAACCAGGGACTGGAACCTTAATAGTTTTTTCGGTTCTGGTTCCGGTTCGGTTCTTAAAAAATAAAAATAATTGGTACCGGTTCCGATTACGGTTTTTAAAATTACAAAATAAGGATTCCGGTTAATTCCGGTTCTTACCGGTTCTTAAAAATGCATATTTCTAAACATTAACTATTTTCATTAAGAAGATTTTTTTTTTAATAACAAACCTAGGTTTGTACCTAATTATTATAAGTGACAACTCATAACTTCCATACAAATTTAAAATTTAAATATTGTAAAATAGCCATTTTACCAACAGTAGATAAACTTACTCTAATTATAGCAGGCTATCTCTCCGCTAAGACTTAAACATTAGAGGATCCTGCGGGTGAACTAAGGAAATCTATAGACTTTCTTTGTACTGTATAGTTATTATATAGTAAATTAACAAAGATAGTAAATAAACTGGGAGATTTGCAAACTCGGCTCGAAGAAAAAAACCAATGATGAGGTCCATAATATAGTAAACTCGACTCGGTCTTTTCTCGGGTAAAAATGATTTACACGTAAATTCAGCACGAGTAAAAATATTAGTTAACAGATTTTCTCATATTATCTATAATAAATTCAGGGCTCGTAAGTTCGCGCCCTATAAAAATGCCTAAATAAGCACGCATTTATGCACTCAAAATTGGCAAAATATGCCTTAAAAAGTTAAAAAAATATGCATTTATATACACTAAATATCTAAAATTATGCACTTGAAAAGTACTTACTTAAAAAATGCATAAACAATTATTGAAAACTTCTATTTTTAATTTTATATATATAGTTTGTAGACTGAAGCACTGATAAACTGAATGAAGTAATTACTACTATAATATAGCTATTTCATTTTAATCATTTTATGTTGCGACCGAATTCCCAAACATGTTATATAAATATATAATATAATATTATGATTAAATTAAAAAATTATAAACGATCGAGTTTTTTTTCGTCAAATGTTGGTTATTTCATAGTATTTCCACAAAAAAATGCATATAGATATAATAATATGAATAGGAATATCAAAATCATGTATAATATGCCCGATAAAATAGAAATATGCATAAATATGCCAAATAGGCAAAAAACCTCTAAATATGCAAAAACATGCAAAATAAGACCTTACATATTATTTAACTGTGATACCTTGAAATGGATTTCTATGTCATCTAGCATTAAATATACAACTTAGCAAGATATGCAAATGCATGAACTTACGAGCCCTGGTTATAACAGATTAAAATTATTATATAATTAATTTAAAATCCCAAGTGTGAAAATGTAAGTCGAATTAATTTTTTTATGTTTTTGGCGTATTCATTTATATTTTATACTGATGAATGATGATATTTCTAAATTTTCTTCAAGCGTGTTTTCTAACAATTTTTATTTTTATTTTTGGAATTTTGAAATTTGAATGCGTGGTTTATGATAGACTGTTGCGATTTCAATATATATTTCGGTTCGTATTTGTTTTCGATTTGGTTATGACGAAATATATATATTTGTCGGTATATATATGTTTATCGGTGAAAATCATCGGACCGAGTTTACAGTCGATCATTTTTACTACAGGAAATTTCCGGGCCGAATTTACAACAAAAAAGGGTAATTGTGGGCCCAATTTATATTTGCCCTATAAACTACCTATGTAAAAAGTTTGGAACAATGAAAATAGTTGGTACCTTTTTTATACAAGTGTGTAGATAAAACTATATAGCTTATTTAATTATAGAATTGAACGACGCGCAATATCCATATCATAATATTGTTTTAAATAAAAAAACAATTGGCTGAGTCAATCTTTATATAAAACTTAAAACAGAGATAAAAAAAATATGTTCGCTGGATGTACAGTTCAAAATTTGATAAGGTTTTGATTGGAAACATCGGTATTATTTACGTGGAAATAAAATTTAATCTAAATTCCATAACTGTAATAAACGCTTATAAAAATAATAATAATATTGTGCAAATATTTTTTCGATGCCGCGGCCGCTATGAATACGTATTTGAGTAAAGTCACTATATAGTATTACACTATATCAATGCTGAATATCAAGAATTTAAAATTTTATTATATTATAATAAAAAAATTATCTACCGAGCAACGTTCAGAACCAATTTTTCTAAAAAGCAGTTATTTATAATCAAGGCTCGAAACATTACGCGCTAAAAAGTACTCGAATATGCGCATACAATATATTATAATCGTTAAAAACATCAAAATATGCGGTATATAATATGCAGTAAAAATTTGGAAAAATATGCAATTTATTGAATACGTTTTTTCGTACAAAATTTAAAAATTTAAATTAGTTACCCGAGAAAAAAATTTAAAAAAATTATCATTTTGCACACCAATGTATTATTGCTGTGTTATTGCCTTCATCAAACTTTAATCTTCTCGAGTTCCTACCAATAAAGTAAAATCAATTATAAATATTTAAACAATAACAATCAGATAAGTCATTTTATTTTTTACGTGTGTTGCATTGAATTAAGAGGCTGTCGTCACTATTACGAGTTCTCAGTAATGTCAGTATACTATAGAGATTATAGGTATATCGGAATTTCGGTATAGTATAATTCAAAATTTAGACGATGTGTGGCGGTTCTTTATGTTTAATTTTTTTAAATCCATGATTTACCAACATAATAATATGCATTTATACGCTTAAAATCTTTAAATATGCAAAATCGTGCAAAATTAGTCAAATATGCAAAAATATGCATTTTATTAAACATAAATTTTTATATTTAGATTGTATATGTACCTACTATGAAACGAATTTGTATCGAATCAGATTTTTAATATGCAGCTTCATAAGATATAATATGCAAATGCATAAAGTTCCCAGCCTTGTTTATAATATCATTATATTTTTAAATTGAAAAAAATCAAAGGTGCTGTACGCCTTGATCCGTCCAACACCGCACTATCTGGTCCGATCGTATACAAATATATAAAACTTGACGAATATTAATTTATGATTTATGAACTATTATTTAATCTATATTTTAATTAATTACTAACTCATGTATGAGTTCAAGTGGTAATCCGATTTCAGTTTAATATTCTGGATAAATAGGGGACAAGCGCAGTGGCAATTAATTGGCAATTATTGCAATTAAAATGATTAGTTGAATAATCTTTTTAACCTTTTATAGTTCCGAGAACACAAAAATATAGAGTTGTAAATCCAAAAGTACAAATGTAATAGCTTTAAACCGGCTTTATACGAAATAAATAAATAATTGGCCTTTTTAGCTGTTTGTCTGCGGTGGACAATGCACCGAACTAAATGCCATCAAATTACCGCTCACTTTTCGACGTCGAGTGGCTACACCGTATTTATCATATACATCGCACAGTGGTTCAAAAACAAAAAAAGTTGGCCAAAATTCGATATTTTCAATTCGAAAATACTCAGACAAAGTTAGTAAAAATGTTTTCTATACTATCTGAGGTGTGTAAATATGTAAAACTTATGGCAAAATATTATTAGGTATATATAGGTACCAACGATGAAATAATAATAATTGAAGTGGATAAAACGTATTGTTTTATTTGCAAAATTATGATATTTTGCTAATAATCATTATATAATAATTAATTAACTGTCTACGACAAATAAAATCAAATGAAATTCAGGTGTTTATTTATCTATGTTGGACAAGATACCAAATATGTGGTAATTGGGATGCACAATGTTACAAGTAATAGTCGATAGTAATAATACCTATATAAAGTATTAAACACTTTTATAAATATACAAATTATTTTTTCATCGAGTTACGATATCTACACCATCACTTAGAGTCTAAGTGAGTCTAAGGTCTTAGACCACTGCAATATCTACTGATTACGAAAATATCATCAAAAATCAAAATATCAAATTACTCATATTTGCTCGTTTCTTTGTAGCGATGAGCACTCGAAATTCGAAAGTCTTATACCTATACCCTAACTTAACCTAACTTATCCGTGCGTCGAGAAATATTTTTGCTTGAAGTCGAAAGTGAATGTGATCCTGATAATAGCAGTTGTGATACCGCATCGGGGAGGATACATTTTTAAATGTGTATATTTGAATGTTACAAATATTATCATATTAAAATATAGCAAACAACAAATTGTTCTAAATTGACTCATATTTTATTTTATTTATTTTTTTTTTAGATATACGTCTCGTTATTATAACGATTACGTATTTTATGATGTAAGTAATGGATCATTTTGTAACACTTCTGTGAGAGTTCGAATTTTGGCCGACTATTTTCATTTTTGAACCACTGTGCATCTTAGCTAAGAGTTGTAATCAGTTTTCCCTGCAGTACCACCTGTGCCGGCATTGCCACCTGTATATCATCAGTACCCCATATATATCTATTGTTTTCCACCGTGCCAAAAAACCGTGATATAATCGCACAGGTTAATGTCAACACTGCCCCAAAACTTAGGAAAATTACGAGTTACGTTTTGAGCGTGACAAGCACTATATAATAATTCATAAGTAGGGTTAGGGACTTCTAGGAGTTTGTATATGTTTTTTCAACAATCATTCACGACATAGCTATAAGTTATATATAATAGAAATTTGTTTCGTAACAATACGAGTTGATACTCAACATTTATTGTTGCATATTTTACATATTTGATCATTTTTCATTAATTAGTGAATATATTTGACAGTTGTTGTATAGCGTCAAAGCAAAAATAATATTTGCAAGCTCTCGAGTGTTGCCAGTAGGTAAGTGTATATTGTATTAAAAGAAAAAATGTTAAAATATTGTAAATACACGACGTGAATTATATTTTAAACACCTCAATTTGAGATAACATTAATTTATTGTAAGAGCACCTCAGTTTACAACAGTCTGTTACAACCTATTGTAGGTACATATTATGATAATAATTATAATATTATGATAACGATGAATGCATTTTTCCGAGGTAAAACAACCTGCATTAACCGTCGATAAGGCTCAATTATATAAGTAATTGATTCGATAAAATTTGTAGAAAAATGTAGAAAAAAATTTGCGCTTGGTGTACACATTTGAACTATAGCGTTGGAGGTAAAGTGCAACAATTTTAAAAACAACAGCCGTGACAATAGCGAACTGACTTTTTATTCGGAAGAATAGCTGCAGCAACGTTAGCCATAAAAAAAACCAGCAGATTCCCAATAACCACTTCCAAAATTCTAGAAAATTCCTACTCGTAATAGGCGCAACCATGGGAGGTGCTAGGGGTGCTTAAGCCCCCCGAGGCATTAATTCAGCACCCCCTGACCTTCGTTATGAAACAACCAAATATAACGTGAGAAAAGGGCTGTTTTATTCATTCCTGAAAACAATTCAAAAAGAATCTTTTCCTAACTTCAACGAGTTATTTCAAACCGCAGTTATACGATTTCAATAAGTTCTGCAACACGTGAACGCAGTTTTTCAAGTACGCAATGCAATGAATTAAATCGGTTGCGGTCTATTTTAAATATTGAGAGCGATGTCGCAAATAACATAAAAACAGAATCAGCGTTAAATACAGCGCAACAACAAGGAAAAAAGTTTTGAAATAATTTAAATCGTGCATAGTATATATTGTCAAACATTAGTCATATTATTAATTGTTATGCCTCGTAAGCGTATTGATAGGTACATAATATTAATATTGTAATAAATAATAATATAATTAGACAATTATTTACTTTTTAAACACACGGGTTAGGTGTACATTATTTTATCAACCCCTAAAAGTTAATTATGCTCCTACAAGAATAAACATTTTTTTTTTTTAGGCATTTCGTTGTTTCAAAACGGACACGAATTGTTATTATGTCATGGAGGCGATTGTCGCCGAGTGTAATCGCGCGACGACACCGGAACGTTGGCGTATTATGACGCGCCAAACCACTGTGCAGGGGTTTCAAAAACTCGCGGACCGGTCGAAAATCACAAGCGGACTGGGCGACGGGGTGGACGGGGTGGGGTAAAAAATAAATAAATAAGACTCGCACGCCGAAACGAAAACATCGCATCGTCGCCGCCGCCGCCGCAGCAACCGTTGCACAGGCGCCGTGGACGGCTCTCTCTCTCTCTGCCTCCGACGTTACCCTCTCGCCTCCACCGATCCCGCCGCCACACCGCCCCGCACCGTCATTGTTGCAGCCGTCTTCGCCCTTCGGCTGCGGCGGCCACACCACCACCACCATCGCCGCCGCCGCCGCCGCCGAACACAAAAGAATAGAACGCCGGCCACGCACGCACGCACCGGCGCAACGTACCACATGTGAACTCGTCGGCGGCGGCGGCGGCGGAGACGACGAATCACTGTGGTCGTCGGCGGCGGCGGCAAGAGCGAACGAACGTCGCGGCGCAGTGCATTTCGTACCACCACCGAACGACGGTCGACGGCGTGGCACGGCACTCACAAAAACCAGTACACACGACGACGGTCCACGCGCGTCACTCCTCCTCCGCCGTGCCGTCTCGCTCTCGCTCTCGCCCTTCTCGCTCGCTCCTCCGCCCCGCGCGCGCGCCGCCGCCACAGCCGCAGCTGCCGTATACAAAAGACAGAGGGCGCGCGTGCGCTCGCTCGCGCACGCACACACGGACACCAGACGAACGGTTAGCGCGGCCCGTCGCTCGTCGCACAAACCCCTTCGGTGTTCAGTGTCTCACGTGCTCCGCATACGTTCGGTGGTTGTTCGCTCTCGTCCGCACATTATACTACTATTTACTACTCTACTACACTTTAGTACACCGCATACTGCATCACCCACCACCAAACATATTACACACACCGATCGTATTAATATTTTGTGTTTATACCGCGGTATATTATAACATATTATTGTTTTTCGTTTTCGGCAATAATTATACTACACGCACAGTTGAGAGAAATTTCGATCATTTTCGAAAAAATCGTACCGCGGATTTCAAGTGTCGCGGGTTATTGTTGTCAAAGCAATAATATTCTATATTATATCGCCACCGCCGCCCGAGATATTCCACCCCCGATCGGCCGACTCACGTCCATGACCAAGGTCGTCTGCTGCTGAAACCGTTTTCGCGGTTTTAAGATTATTTAGGGTGAGTAAAATACGCTCTATTACTATATTATACCTATTATAATAATACTTGATGTATGATTATAATATTATTATGTACATTATTGATTTTTCGATAATAAATCACCACTGTCTCGTTGTCGGAGAAATTATTTCATTTTTTTTCTTTCACCACGCTCACAGGTACACCACCGATCTTCGATAAAAACCGCTTCGTGTGCCGTCGTAATTTCGTACGGGGCTTTACCCGATTTACTCGGGTGTAGGTACGATCGCCGGCTGTGTGTTGGCCTCCCAGCCGGCTTGTTGTCACGGCGACCGGACGCGCGCCGCCGCCGCCGTCGCAGTAGTGGTATAATATAATATTATAAAATAGTCCCCGCACTACAGCACGGGGGTCGCGAATTTCGACGATAGGTACCTTTATTCGGAAATCTAGTGGATTTTTTGTCACCGCTCCCCTCCGCGCCGTCGATTGCCGAACACGACGGCCGTCGTGTGTCCGTTGCTCAAAAACTGAGTAAAAAAAAAAAAAAAAATCCGAAAAAATATAACGAAACAAAGGCAGGCCGCCGCGACAGCAGTCTGCTGAGCGCCGAAATATGCGACCGTATCGCGACGGACAACAATAAAATAAATGCGGAGAATATTATTATATTCCATACACGATAGGTCTTTGTCGAAACGAGCGGGGTTCTTTTTTTCTCACCGACCCTCGCCCTCTCGTTGTAGTCGACCCTCGTGGTGGTGTGCAAAACACCCTACGGCGGCGGCGGTGCCAGCAGTACAATGCGTACCCGAACGTGTTTTATATTATATATATTATATTCTGTTTGCGCACGGTGTTCGCCAATTGATCGGCCGAAATATTAAATGTAATATTACGAGTTTCGAAAGCAATCTGTAATAAAATCACTTCCAATATTATTATAAACACACGAGCGGGGACTATAATTTCACATCATATCGATTAACATCGAGATGCAACAATTATATTATTATTATACCTACGTAGAAACCGTTAAATCTCCCATTGTTAAGACTTATAATTATATATTATGTGATTATAGTTTATAAAATAGCCGATTATCGTATAACAAATAATATCGTTATTATTGAGACTAGAAAATAATGTAGCTGTACCTCTGACGACAGTGGTAAACTCTTGTGTCTTGAAGTCATGTTATTTAAAAATGGTCAATATTGTCAAATATTTAATATCGCAGCGCGTTACCTGTGTTAACAATACTTATAAATTATATTGTCTTAAAACTGGAGCACATAATATATTATAATAGCTAGAACACAACGTCCGTACATTTTAGTCTCTTCTCTGCGGGTTCTAAATTTCTAACCGTTTTCGGGTAGGTATTGCATTTTTAATATTTATGTATGTCATTACGTTGGATGTGAGAACAGGAACATCGCTGCAGTTTAGGGTTTTCTACGAATATATTCTCATCATCGCAATTCGTCGTCCGTATCTCAAAACTGACCGAAATCCGTCGAAAACGACTGGAAATCGCTCACAAAAACGAATTTAAAAAAAATAAATAAATTAGGTAATATTATACAGTCTGTCCCCTGAAATGAAGGAAACACGCGTGTTGTAAACATTATTAATATAATATTATCGTCGAACCACCACGATGTGCCCGCGAGTAAAATAGACGACAACAAGCGTCGGCGGGCCCTGCGGTCACGGGTGGTAGCGAGGTGGTTGGTGGGGTGGTAGTATCGGCTAGGTGATGAGGTGGTTGTTGGTATAGTGGCGGTGGTATGATGTCGGACGCAGCAGCAGCCGGCCGGCTAGCCGCGACAACCGGTCGTCCTTCGCAGCGATAGTTCACCCAGTCGTGTACGTTCGGCTCTCTCTGTATACGAAATATCACATGGGTATATTTATTTTATCCTATATAGCTGCACTCTGTATATGTTAGGCTGTATAATAAAATGAAATACTATACAACTATTATGTGACATATAATAATACCGCCGCCGCCGCCTTAGGTATATAGCCGGTTAGGTATAATATTATACAACACTGGGTGGGGGGAGGGATACAGCACAACGTGCAGAGTATTTTTCGGGAAGTCCTGTGGCTTCAGACGACGAGGAGCGCACTGCAGGGCGTGCGCGTAGTACACATCATATTATACCTATATATATTTAATATATAATTCGACTGTGATTTACCGAGCCGCGGTGAATATAAAAATGCAAAACAGGGGTTAAAGTGTGTGTATTCGGAAATGGCCGTGCGAAGAGGGGAGGGGTGAGAACGGAGAAGAAGAAGAAAAAAACGTTCTGAAAATATCCTCGTGGTGGCTTTTTGCTCCCTCGGCATCATCATATAGCGACGACCGACATACGCGCGTACCTACCTATACATTATACACCACCCACGTTTCCCACACACCACTCCGTCGTCTCGTGTGATACTGTTGGTTGGGGAGGGGGGGGGGGTGGGTTGTATATTGTGGCTGAAGGGGGAGCCACTTGGAAATTCCTACGTTGACTTTTACAACCCGAAGTAATTTGAATAGGTCGTTGAACAAAAGCGAACCGCCACGGTTGCCGCCGCCGCCAAAGCCACCGTCACACTTTTATAATATCATACATCATAGTAATAAGTATTATATACTTGTGCTTGAGATTTAATCCGAAACGGCGACGACTGAGGAAGATACAAAAACCTACTGGGCACATATTATTGTATAAAGAAATATCGAATGCTGAGGCTGTGCAGTAACGTGCAGTCATAACTCACCGAGACGTGCAGGTTTGATATGTACGCCCGCTAGGTATCTCAAGACTGTGCGAATAGCGAGTTTTTATTTCCGTTTACCTTCTGTTATTATAAAAAAATTTAAATCTCATCAGTCTCGACGTTACAATAACATGATGTCTTATATATAGTATTGGACACTCGTAAAAATCAATTAATTATGAATAATTATCATCAGTATTCAGTACATCACCTATCAAGTCAACAAAATATAATTTATTTTATAAGGATGTGTCTACAAAAAAAAAAAAACAAATTTAATAAATATTAAATAATATACTGAAATACACATTTTATGATATGCGATAGATTACGTGAACATTATACATAAAACGTATTATAATATATAACATTAGCTTTATACAGAGATTTATACGTAAAAATACTTGTCATTAAACACTTGTATGTTTTTTTTTTAAATTATTATTTCAATAGATACCTAAATAATATTATAGGTAATGTAGGTAATTTAAATGAGCAAAATTGTAGATACAATAATAATTATGAAAACCTGCTCGATTATTTAAGATCAAAATTTGCATTTTACAACTTAACTATTAGGTACAATTGACCTTACTTGTAATATATGTCAATATTACATTCAACACATTAATTGAAAAAGTTTCCTATATTGAAATTATTTATGTCTCATATAATTGCAAAGACCTTAAAAATAATTAATACCTATACGAATATATAGGTAACTATATAAAATATTAATATTTTTCGAATTCTTCAACCTCATTTATATTTCGAATCGACTGAATACATTATATAAATTTTATGATTCGCGTTAATGTTCATTATTTCCCTAAAATGTAATACCTACTGTTATTTAATATTCTATGTAGAGGTACCTTACAGTCGTTCAGTGAATATAATATTGTACAGCAATATAACGGTATATTATACATCTGTTGTCGACGTTTTTCAAACTACGACTCATCAAAAACCATAAATCTATATAATAATTAATTTGTTTGGTTTACCGTTATTTATAGGTAGGCACTATATGTTACACACGCATAATAATATAATATTATACGATTATTCTCCGACTCCCTCTGTACTTATTATTTTATTCGCCGTGATTTTCTCTGTTATTACACATAATAATATATAGTTCGTATGATGGTAACACATTTAACCGTCGCCTAGACCAGAGTAGCTCGCGTTTAGGGGCACATCGTCTTGTCACCGGGCCAGAGAACAGTATTTACATATATATATATATAAACAGTACATATAATATATATGTATATATGTACCGTTTATATATAGGTACTTGATTATGCTAATGGTCGTACAAAATATAGGCAGCCCAATAATTACACCCCGCCGCAGCGCCGCTGCAGGTTCGGTAAATTGCCAGATAGCCGGTCTGCCAAATGCCACTCGAACAAACGCCGCTGCAGTAATAGCAGTCATCATCAGTGTATGTAGGTAGGTACTCATCGCACGTAGTGCATTATTGGAGATAATATTATTGTTATTATATAAAGTGATATTATTGCTATTCGCTGCACAGAGACCGAAAATCGAGTATCTATCTGTTCGTATATAGCGGGTGTGTTGCCCTTTCTGAGCAAAAAAAAAAAAAAATGCCGGCGTATAATATACCTATAATAATAATAATGTAGGTATAAGTTAACGTGCAGCGAATAAACCGGTACTGAACTGCTTTTGTAGACAGACGTCGAGACTGTGACGGTTCGAACATAATATACGACTAGGTTGCGGGCGAAACGAAAGGGATAGCTATAGATACTTTATTTTTTTATTTTATGTTTTTACTTTCACTCCTAGGTACGTGAAATGAGAGTGAATTGCTCCGTGTCTGTACGCGAAAAATATAATTTAGACTCGCGTACGATATAATAATATTACTATTATAGGTAGGAGGCAGTTTCTATTGAAATTCGAAATACGGGAAATGTGTCGGGAGAAATGTAACATTCGACTTCATCAAAAACTGGTACCTACCGTCAATATTGTATCGTCCAAACGGTTATGATTTTTTTTTAACGACGCGCCTGTCATTTGTGCAACAATATAATGTATGTCAACATATTATATGCAGTATGCAGATATGTACTTCTGTAATTTGCGTCCGTCAAAAACACATAATTTGCAATGTATATTATGTAAATGTGACATTATATAGTATTACAGTAACCAGCTGATGAGTGGAAAATCATGTATCGCGAGATCAAATATAATTGTTAGAACCTAATTCTTACCTATACATAAATTTGAAATAATTGCATAATCTCAATAGAGTGTTTGTTTAAATGTTTATAAAAACCGTTTCTTAAGTATTAGCCATTAGCGTAATATAATCTAAATTTGTGGTATTTAAAGGACGTGGTGCTCGCACTGTTGTCTCTGTCTTACAAATGTATAACATTGCAAATTTTATCTTGTGTTGTTAGTTTTAATATTTTAGAAAATAATTAAAAAATATATATATTACAGTGAATTGACCAATATTATTAAATTTAAAGGCATATCTGTGTTTTCGTGTCGGGTTTTCTAATATTTTATTTTTAAGCGAGTTATAAGCATTTTTAAGTTGTAATATTTTACATACTTATAACTTGCTTGAAAATTAAAATATAAAAAAAGTCGACGAGAGAACACAATTTGTCAAATAATATTTTTAACTTTAAATTTGATAATTGGTAAATTTACCTTAATATTAAAATTTAGAAACACAAAATAGATTCTGCTGCATGAACACAAATTTGTAGTATTGTACGTTTGTAAGATAGAGATGATAACACATGCGGGCATCACGTCCTGATAAATAATAATAATAATTAAGACTTTATTATAATATAGTATTGATTTTTAGAAAATATTCTAAAAAAATATATCTAATATATATCTAAGAAAATATTCAAGTTCTAAAAGGGTTCAGTCCAAATTTTTCTTTCCATTAAGAGTTGTTTTTTCTATGTTTATTGAAGAAAATATATGTTACTTTTTAACAGTATGATTTCCAGATCTTTAATACATGTCACATATTATGTGTGTTAAGTATTATAAAAGGCACATATTTGAAAAATGTTTCTTCGATGCACCTATTAAGTAAGTTCGCGTAGTATGACCTAATTTATTTTTATAAAATACGCTAAAACATCTACAAGTGGAGAAACCAACAACTGTTTGCTCACTATTTATTTTGAAATAGTCGAATTCCCACCAGGCGCATAGGGCCACTATAGGAATGACAATTTGTTGAGCGACCTTTCTTAAAAATACAAATTGGCCAGTTTCTTCAATTTTAGAAGGTCCCATTGTTTTGTGAAACAATACTCGGAGAATTATTTTGTATAAACTTAGTTCTCTAACCACAGTTTGTGGTTATTTTCTTTTTTTCGTGGTTATTTTTGGCTTTCGATTTAAATTAAATTTAACATAATATTGTTTTCGTTCGAACGACAATTGTTTATAAATCATAAATTCAGACATTATACTTCGATTTTGTTATAACTAAACATTTGACGATGTCAGTTTTTAATAATAGCTTTTCAATTTATATTTATATAAACCCGAGGCCATTAAATTCAGTGCACTCGGATAAGTATGGATTGAGAGTAAAATTTCCGGTTCGGCTTTGGATGCGAATTCCATAATATTTATGGATATTACAAAAAAATATCGAGAAAAAAGCAACTCAACTGTAAATTTCCATATTTTTGGTGTTGTGTGTCGGATAAAGTATCTGTAGAATATAAATGTACTTTATCTTATAATAGTTCTGTACTTCCGTGTACTGCATAGCATTTATAAACGGAAAATTGTACAACATTTTTGTATAATTATAGGCTATAGCCCATAGGTAATTTAATTGATATTTGACATCATTTATTTAATGTAGGTACCTACCTAATTGTTGTTTACTTACAAAAGTACCTATAATAATAATTGTGGGTGTTATTGACAATATTTATAACATAATCAATGTAATCATAAATAGTCATAAAATATATGATTGAAGTACGTTGAAATGTATATTCTCGCCTTTATTAGTGACTAGTGATTACTCTTAGAAAATCAGTGCAAATTTATTGTTGAAGTTGATTTAAGTTTTATATAAATATAAATTATTTCCTCGACTTTACTACTACCTACTATGGCTATTTTATGGTGTTTTGAGTTTTAACTGGAGGATGTATGTTTTAACTGATGTCTTTTGTATAAAGGAAATGCTTTTGTTATAGGGAAAGCCAATATCAAATTATCAAAATATTAAATCATCCAAAAGCATCATGACTTTCAAATGTACATAATGTACACAATTATAAAATATTTATTAGGTAGCTTAATGTAATTTAAGTTATTTGGTATATTATGCATATTATGGCTCTAAGCAAGTTAATAGTTAAGTTATAGTGGATACATAAATTGTTAAGATTTGATTACCTCCAATATTATACTTGATGTATACTTCATTCGGAATCTATTTTTATTTATTATTGGTTAATGCGTGTATTGTATGTATACAGAAAGAGATAAACAAATTTGTTCTGATAAATATCATACAAAATTGTAAATAATATCATACGCCACCAAATTTTAAATGCATTCCTATGTAAGTACCAAATTAGTTATAAATAATATGTAAATTCTAAAAACATATTGTTAGAATACAGTTTAATTTGGATTTTTTTAAGTACCATTACGATGCATTAAGTAATTATATGTACTGTTTCGTCATACTCGCACATAGTTCGTTTAACTACTAGATCTTCTTATAATTTTTCTCACTTAAACGCAATGTACGATATTCTTAAACAACAAAACTTATACTATATTATAATATAATTTATATTATAGAAACCACAAGTGGATAAATAAATTATTATTGTATTTCCGTTACTTAATGAAAAAAACTATTGTTTTTGTTTGTACCACTGTCTGTTAATTGTTAACTTAAAATAAAATTATACGGAAATGCAATGGATCACAGGACCGACGAATGATGACTCTATAATGTTGTGTTTCGGTATATATTTATACTTCGGTGTCCGATCGAGTTATTTTCGACGTACATTTAACGTTCGTTTCATTGATTCTTGGTAGATATAAAATAAATAAGAAAAGTGGAGAGAATAATGTAATAACACATTGTTGGGTAGGTACGGAAACTTCTCGCGGGTTAACCTTATTGAATCGTCACGAGGTTGTGTGGTACGGTCGGGTGGGGGGCAGGAGGGAAAGAGAACAATAACGAGGCCAAGTAAAGCGACTATAGTGTTATCCAATGAAAACGGTACGTGTATATTTTTCTCTTTCTTCTTCATCTCCGACTTCTCCTATTTTTATTTTTTTTTTCGTAACAAGGACAATGAAGAGTAGATTTAATTTGGCGCAAAATTGTGGACCCGAAATAAATTATCCATCTATCTCGAGCACCGTCCCAGATGATAGTCTACAGCTGCGTTTCATTAGGCGTCGTCGTCGTCGTCTTATATATATACGTTTAATATCCACATTATATACAGATATGAAAAAAAGCATTATTCCTCAATAAGTATCAGCAGTACTCGTACAAATTACAGAGCAATGTTTTTTGTGTTTGTTTATTTCTTTTCTCTCTCCAGCGTAATCCCGACGTTTTATAATATATAATAAACGATATTTATTCTACAGTAAACGCAAATAGCAGTCTACCCTATCCGGGAAATGTCCCGTTAACATTTTTTCTCTACAGACGCTGGCAAATAATCTATAGAATATATCTCTAGTTGTGCAGTTTTTCTTTGAATAATTAATCTTCACCTTTCAATATAAAGTAATAATAATATGCAATGTCTGTGAAGAAGCTGGCAAAATGCAGTGACCTATATTAAAACGGAACAGATGTTTCTGATGCATATTGAAACATTTCCATAGAAATATCGCAATTTTAAACTGTATTATAATAGGTTAGGTATACGCCGTTCCCATTTTCAGTTATTATTTTTTAACTCTTCACTTTAATAAATTAATTCGAGTATTCGACCCGTTATAAACACATTGGATAACGATATTAAAAAATATAATTCGATCCAATCACATAATATTAGTTCATACTCGAGTTTATGATATTGAGTAGGTACCTAATGAGTAATGAGTGTTGTGTATGCGATGATACATAATAATATTACATGTTTTCGTTTTGAAATATATTTCATAATCATTTTTTTTTCATTTCGAGGATCATAATACAGACAAATCGCATTATAAACAAAATAAATAAATGTTTTATTTGATGTTTCCTTGTGGTTTAATTTCGTTTTAATGTATTCGAATTATGATGGGTTTATGTAAACAGTAGCTAGTACTCGCGCTGTGTCATAATGAAAAAAATGTAAAAAAAAACTTGATCAGTGTAAATCTTTTATATTTTATTTTGTCTAAGATTCGAATTCAAATGCGTTTCATAACGTTATTACACCTATTCGTATTATATATTTTGTGCGGTGAACGAATGTTGGCGTGTACCTACCACCGGGTATGTGGTATGGTACCTGCAGTGCTTAGGTAAAATCGATTTCCGTAATGCAATGTGTGCCAGCAGTGAATAATCCCGGTGTGTACCTACGCGTCGTTTTCGTCCGTTATCCGGACAACGTAAAATATAATATGCCGAGGGGACAGATGGTTAGCAGACGGCGCGGAAGAGACGCGTGCCCGGTTTCTCCGTCGAGGCCCTCTCTCGTTCTCTTTCTAATTTTTTTTTTTTTTTGTTCCCCAACCACCTGGCTCCCATCCACGCAAACCCGAACAGATGTCCCTGGCATAGCGCAAGCAGATCTACCAACCCCCGGAATATACATATATTATTCTGCAGCAGCGTGAAGTATTAGGTCTATAAATTCTTAATGATTTCGACGACCGCGTGTTGTATAGACGTATAGTACTCGTATATAGCGTGGCTGTCCCCGGCCGGTACGACTCCGGAATAATAAAACCATATAATATTATATAATAATGTAATAATATTATATTATATTGATCGCGCCGCTGGTCCAAACTCCGAATGCGAAAATTATGAATGAAAACACGGTTTAACGTCGTACACGCCAACAACAGCAGAGCAGCAGCACTATTATAGGTACCACACGGCAGATTTCTGACGAAAATTTATTATATAGCCTGCGTCTCCCCTCGATCGTTATTAAATAAGGATATTTCAATATTTGTGCGTGTTTGAATATAATATACGCACGTCGTCGTCGTCGTCGTCGTATTTATTCTTTTGCAATGCAAAACCGGAGACGAACAAATATTTACTGATACCGTCAGCATTATATAATAATATCGTTGTGTACATTCTACGGGTAGGTATATTAAAATCTATAATATATTATGTACCCAATATACTACCTATTTTCGATTTTCCATCCTTACAAATCTTTTTTTTCCCCGTTAGATAATTAATTATTGCTCGACGAACTCGTAAGTGTATTATTATGTATAATACTTTTTAGCGATCATAACGTTTTTTCGCGTAAACACATCTGCAATAATTAAGTATTTTTACCGCTTGACTTCATTTCTATCGTGATTTATATTTTTGTTAGTTAATAATAACATCTAATACTAGTATTTTGTATATTTATATCACGATGTACGTCACTGGAAACACGTTTTTATTTTCAAGAAACATACGTAGGTACATATTTTTAAACAACATAATATTGTGTATATATGTTTGACGATTGAAGGGTAGTTTCATTTCATTTTCTGTGCAGCAGAATACACAAGAACTGCAAAAATTCAAACTATGATAAATCCCATCCAAGTATCCAACTGTTAGGTTAATCGGAAATCGGCTTCTCCATGGCAGTTTAGATATGATAATAATGTAGGTTCATACATAACAACAACAATACATTGACATTTTGTGATGAGGCGATGTTCTTCTTACCGCTTACCTGGTTTCCCTTTAAAATTTCGAAGACACCATATTGTAATATACGAGTATTATCCTGGGTAATACTGAAGAATTTGATCCGTTCGATTCAAGTTGATTATTTATTTTTGTCAATAATGAGTAAAAAAGCCAATAGTTTAAATAGAAACAGCAGAGGTGGTTTATAAAAAAAAAATTGGTAAAGAAAAAAAATCCAAACACAAAATGACAGTGCTGAAACAACATAAATCGTGTAGACGTTTGATTTAAAACGTTTTTAACATTTTTAGACCGGCTCAAACGAGTTCCAGATGTTACTCGTAGAAATTGTCTTTTGTTGTCGATCGACATTTTTCAGTTGGTCGGCTAATGCATAATAATATCACGACAAGAATAAATTTACGTGAAATGTTCGTGTATTATAAAACTTGTAAGGACTCCTCCTTGTTAGGTTAAGTTTCTGGCTATACAATATACCTGTACTAATATGTATTTTAATATTTTATACTTATATTAGGTACAGTTAAATAGAATCCATTTTAGACATAGACTATATGCAACATATATATTATTTTTAGTATAATAAAAACATGCTATTTCACCGTTTCAATATATACCATCGTAACACGGTTAATAAATTACTAAAAATTATTAAACGTGGAATAAATTAATGAACGGTCGTGAATGGACGACGACTGCAGTCTGTTATGTATACGTAAGCTAAATTGAAATGTTTGCAAATGCAGAGCGCACTATACCTAATTATTTCATTAATTAGGCTCCACTGAAGTGCTTCTGAGCTTATAAACCCATTATCTTTGTATTTATTTTGAAGAACTAAAAAAATATGTTAATATAGAAGCGCGTCCAGCACACCACGTCAAACAGCCGGTAAAAATAATTAGGCGAAGAACACGTCATAATATTTTTGTCAGGTCTACAGATCTCAAACACTAAACGTCTAAGGCTATACGATGACTTCAAAGAACGATAGCGTTTATAGTCTACAGCAGCAGCGGTCTTGAGGGAGGATTCTGTGAAGGTATATTTTTAGGTCGTCCGACGACGCGTCTACAGTATTATTATATACGACGATTGTCTTTATAGAAAAAAATGCAGTCGCGCATAGGTATATAGTTACTATAGTTACCTACCTATTATTTATTGTTTTCGTTCTGTTCGCTCGATTTTCATTAGACTAAAAGAACCGAAATATATTAAATTACATATAGAGGTAGGTAATATGATTTATCGGTAGCGGTTTTTTTTTTTATTGTTTATTTATTTTACATCGTTGTTATGCGCATTACATTGTCGTCGTCGTCGTCGTCGTACGCCGCGCACGCTGCAATCTGCAGACGGCCGAGAAACCTACGATGGCCGAGCTCCAAAAAACATAAAAATGTAATCATAAAGACAGAACGCACGTAAACCCTTTTTTCTCTTTTTTTTTTTTTTTATCTATCTCGATAAGCATCTCCGCGTACCACCGCCGACCGTTCCACCGGGCGCGCAAACAGTGCGTGACGCTCACTACGGCTGAAAACGTTTCCCGTTCGCGCTCCATTTCATCGACCAAACCGTCTTCGTGACTTTTGGCTTGCGTCTTGTGTGATATGTTTTGGGAATCGGTTTTTCGGGTAAAAAAAAAAATGAATTACACGTTGTACGTTACACGCGTAATATAGGTATTATAGGCACACATTGTTTCGAACCGCGTTCAGACCTCGCGTGGCTAACAGACCCGGCGGCGGTGATACGAATGAGCGAAAAAAAAACACTCAGTTAGAAAGTAACCAATATATTATTATTATTATTGTGTACCTATTGATAATACTGTACGACATTAACTATTATTCGTCGAAAACCATTACATTTTAAACATTCACTTCGAGTACCCTATATATAATAATATATTTTTTTTCTCTTTAGGTATATAAAATATAATATTTTAAAAATAATCTCGTGTACAATAGCCGATACCATATCTAACTGTATACCGTACCTATTTATAATAACACCTAACTATTGAAAATAATATTTTTTCGACTCCGCAGACGTATTATTCTATTTACCTTACACCATATCATTGCAGCCAAGAATTTAACTGCTAAAAATATATTTTTATTTTATTTTATGATCTTGCAGGTGATTAATACTAACATGTAAAATATAAATTATAGAAAAACGTATTTAGTTACTCTTCTTTTGTTGTCTATATTTTGATTGAGCTTATATTGTACTTTGTGAAACTATCTCCTATTCTATCTATATCAATAGTCTTTTTATCCTTAATCTACAATTTGTGTCTTACTTCTTTTTTTCTATAAGTAAATCTTTGTAAATCGTTACTTATATACCTAAAAATGTGTAATAACTGTACCTACATTAGAAACATATACATTATATATACCTAGCTACTTACCATTTTTACTTATGTTTTTCAACTCTATCTTTTTTCGTTCTTCGCTGTACTAGTTTCTTCATGGCACTACATCAAATCCTTATCTAGATTTAAAAGCACAATAAATGTATAACATTGTTTTAAAGTTCTTATGTGAGTATATTGTATACATCATATTGTGTGTTAAATTAAGTTCCGTTCTATTTATATAAATAACATTTAAAATATAATTAAACACATTTCATCAATATTTTTGTTTTCAATTATGGTCTACACCTTTGACAATTAGTGATTTATAGACAGAGGTATATGATTTATGATTTATCTTAATAGGTATTCATATATTAAGCGATCCTTAATTAGGATTTGTTGAAATTTGAGTATTAATATAAAAATATTTTATATAATTAAGTAAAATATTGCCAAGTAGTTAAGCTGCAGATTCTGATACATAACTTTCACAGCTCTAATCATATATATTTAAGTTAAGTAATTAACATTAGGTAGTCAAGTAAATAACAATAGTATAATAATATTATTATTTACGTGCGTAAATTACTAACATTCGTAGTGATATTAGAATATTGTGTAAGTACCTATATTTATTATAATTTATAAGATAACTCCACAAAAAAGTTTCTTTATAAAGTTGTATTTAACAATTATTATTTGTATATACTCGAAGAATTATCAGACATTGCAGGTAGTGTGTTGTAGCTATGGTTGTCAGCCCCTTATATCAATAAATTGACGTTTCAAGGATTATGTTCTCATTTTTATCACAATATTATTATTATTAAATTGTATTTCCTTCAATATTAACGATTGCCGATTATTGTTGGTTGATAGTCTATAGAAAATTTGTAAATACAATATGATAATATTGATATGATTTTATTCAAATTGTAATTATTATATAATTTCGTAAATTTTCATTCGAAAGATGTATCAGAGGAGTGCGATTATTAAATAATTCAAGAGCTGTCTGGTGGGATAAATATAAAATTAAAATTAAAGTAGGTATACTGTATTATTTTTATTGTAACAATATTACCGTATTAATTAGTATAATGATTTTAATATGACTCTAGTGAAACTTTTTAAAATACATTTTTAGGGAATATTGTGTTATACCTACGTATAATTTATTATCCAATCGGTTGCAGTTTGCGAACTACGGTTCAAAATCGAAATTGATTTAATGGATAGTTATATAGATACTCAGTTACCCGGCGTGAAGCGTAGGTATACTATTATAGGTAGAATAAAAAATAATATTGTTCGGTAATTTTACATAAATTGGTTATATTTTGTTCTTTTTTTGTTAGATAGAATTTTTTCCTCAAAACGAACTACACACAAAGGCCAACGAAAACAATTTCCGATGTGATATAATAATATATAAGAAACGATAAGATATTATAATATTATGTATACAACAACTACTCTGTCGCCTGAATTTCAATTAGGTCGTTAAAATATAATATACGATCTATAGAGGGCGTTTTAAATGTGATTACATTTTGCACTAGTTTTATTTTTTATGCGTCTTGTCCGTATAATTTTTCGTCAGAACGCGTACCCAGATTGAATTGAACTCCTATTTATTTTTTTTTCAAAAATCTACTGTTTACAAACCTTTTTTCTATAAAAAAAAAAAAACTGAATATTCGCGTGTAATAGGGCGTGTTTGTATTATATCGTTCATCCATTCGAACCAAAAAAAAAAAACCGACTAAACGTGCAGGAGTAGTTTAATTTGTGTGCCTATATATATACTGCAACACGACATTGTTGAGTATTAAATATATTATCAAAAACACCGATGGCGGCGTTTTTAACTTCGATCGAGTGTGTACTAGCTGCAGCAGTAAATCTGAAAGCTCTATAAACGCTATATATTATAATATCGCCTCTATAAGGGTTTTGTGTGTACAGAATTGAGGGCAATTTCGCGATGTAAATACATGACCGTATATACTACGCTGTGTGTATTATTAACAATCGTTAATTTATCGTGCTCGCAAAACGTACTTGTGTATAATATGTACGCGAGTGATTCGCTTGGAAATCGGTTAATGGATTTTCACCGGCATTTGTCCTCCCGCGATTCGTGTAACATTGTCCTACTCTTACATTTATATACAACGACGCTGCACACATATATATATATATATATATTATATGGATAACGTTTTGCACAAATTGCACGTGTTTGCAATTGAACCGGAACTATTGGATTATATTTTTTCCAAACAGTTGATGAGTTTTGCGGGTTTTTTCGGTTTGTTCGTAATCGATTCGTGATTTAAAAACGCATTATTTATATTCGCGCACAAGCGCAGCTCGCGCCGCATACACACAATAAAATCACAACTAATCGAATGCCACTCGCGCCTCTATATATACTGCATATAGCAGAAAATCCCATCGTTCGCCCACGACGTCGTCTCCGTCGTCGTCGTCGAAATAATAAGGTATATAAAAAAAAAAAATTGCCCCTAGATCGCTGTCGTCGTTTATGAGCGTTTGAATTACAGCAGCCCATCATCAGCAGCAGCAAAACGCTTAAACTGCGCCCGCAAGTACTTATCGAAATTACTGTTTATTCAAACGCGCGTACATAATAATAATATATAGCTGCGGTATATATAGAGGTACACGTTGACTTTCGGTGCAAGTATATATATATTATTATAATAATATAGAAAGTCTTAAACGGTCGAGATTCATTATTTCGGTTCGATTTCCTATCACCGCACGACGACGACGACGACGGCAATAATACCGTAGAACGCGCGGGCGAGTTTTATCTCCGATTAATAAAACCGTATACTGCTGTGTATACGGCGTCGTTTGCGGGAATCGTTCCAAAAAAAAAAAGTTAATCTTTTGTGCGGGTGCGGATATCGACTGTCGCCCCGCCGCGGCCGCTGGACTTTAATTACGACAACGAACGGCCCGGAGACCACTATATAAACCACTATAAAATACTACTGCAGCGCGTAGGTACCTACTATTAAATAAATGGCAGAAAAAAAGAATTACCGGCGATTACGGCGGAGATAACGCGCCCGAGTTTTTGTGACGAGAGATACAGAGAAAACGTATATTATATATTTATATACCGTTCGAATGGTTTCCACGACATAATATCGCATTTGCAATCTTTCTCGTGGGCACTTCGTCTTTCCGTCGGATCTCGACGACCTGCAGCAGCAGCAGCCGCCGACATTAAACTTTGCATTTGGGCCTGAGTTTGGCTGCTACCATCAGCTACTGCAGCGCTGTTGGCTCGTTTTGGCTTTTACTGTTTCCGTATAAACCGAGGGGACGGGAGCTAGGATGTTTTGCATGTATACATCATATAATGGCACGTCTCACTTTTTACGCGTCGATATAATATGTACGCACGATGAGAAGAAGTATAGTCTAACCTGCGCGAGCACATCACATTTACACGGGCCGGGGGGGGGGAGGGGGTGCTCACCAACTCCCCCCTAAAAACAGCCACCGACCACTATACAATTCTACGCTTATAGTAAACGCTACAATAGAGTAAATCTGACTACGACGACACTAAATACCATCACTGTATTTATATATAACTATATATTTTATACTTGCACCGCGGTAGCCGCGGTTGAGATTGGTGATGTCGCTGCAGTGCAGAGTGCGAGCTCGTCGTCGCGGAATTAATACGTTCCGGACCATTTAATCCGTGCCGTCCCCACAATGGGCTGCTCGCCGCCGCGGCCAAAGTTGCGGGGCGTCTTATCACGGCTCATTCCGCGTCGCTGTGCTGATAAGGCGTGCCCGCGCGTTTCCATCATCGTACACTATTATTATTATTATTATTATTTTATGACGATTAATAGTGGTGCCGCCGTCACTGCAGATAACGGAACACTATACGCGGACCGAGTTTAACCTCGTAGTGATATATATCTACTAAGCGAAATGTATATGCGTGCAGTATATACGTGTATAATATAATATCCGAATGTCGGGAGCAAAAAAAAAAACCGAGGCAACAAGGGCGGGCGCTGGAAATCCAGCGGAAAATAAATAACAAAAACTTGGCGCTCGCAGACGATATTAATTAATATTTTTTTTGCTCTTCTTTCACTTCGGGATTTCGACGTTATACATTCTCGCGTGCGGGTTGGCTAATTAATTATTATCATTATTATTATTATTTTTTCGTTTTATATACATAACAGCGTCGTCGTGTATTGTGTGCGCTTTTTTTTTTACAAAAAAAAAAAAGGCACGCCCCAAAGAATAAATCGCGAAACTAAAACGTCGACGACGACGAGGGTTGGCTCTGACGATAGGTTATAAAAAAAAAAAAAAATACCAGACTTTATAACCAAAATAATACACGCCAGGTATATATATAATATTATATTATATACCATGTATACCTCCTACACTGCATGTCTACATAGATCTATGCTGCGGCGCAGCGGTGCGTGCATACAGAGCTCACAGAAAACGGTTCGTTGTTGATGTTGTGGGTGAAAGGCAAACGAGAAACACACAACACAATATATATAGACCGTATATATATATACACATAATATGTCGAAAAGAGGGAAAGAGAGACCGCTCAGCCGCCGACTTCCACTATATATATACCGGCTATATATAGTATATATAATAATAATAATAGTAATAATAACATAACTCGCGTGTATGTCGTGTATTCACGATCGTTTGTAAACCCGAGACACGACTGCAGAACGAATCGCATTGTACACGAACGCCTTGGACGATATATAATAATATTTTATGCGTTATGATTTGTCGATATTTTGATTTCTCCGTACATATAGGTAGCACAATATATACCTATAATATAATATATATATAACACACGCGTTAATAATATTATGATAAACCAGAACTCTCGGAGGCAGGTGGCTGCAGACGTCACGAAAATGGCGTATCGGTCGTCGTCGACTGGCCTGCGACTATAGCACGAAAACTGCCGTCGTCATATTTTGCATATTAAATAATATTATTGTAAATGTTTCTTGGCAACGGTTTTTTTTGTGCTCGATCGCGAAATTGTCGCGGAGCGGAAAAAGCTGGCGGTGGTGCAGGTGTGCCTATACTGCACGCGCAAGACGCCGTTGACAGGGCGCAATTTGTTCGACGTGAAATTTCGCGTCATAAAACTCGAGGAAAAATCGTTGTTCCATGCTTTCTAAACGTTCGGTTGGCTATGGCGATGATATAACGCTACGGAACAAAAAATAATAAAACGACGAAAACATAATATAATATAATTTGACGAAATAATATGTGTGAAAAAAAACGTGGCAATAAGTCACGAAATTTCTGTCGAAAAGCAGTGTATATATTGTGTGTAAGCGCCACCCCGACTCGGCTGAGATACATTTCGAGACATTAACACTGCTGTAGTATTATAAAATATAACGGAAGACAGTAAAAAATAACAGTCTTTAATCGGGGCATAGACGTCAGAAAATTGTATGAATATAAATAGGTATATATCTATGTTCACTGAATTATATGATTCTCGAGTTAACGAGCTATCAAAAAATACATTTGTTCGATGATTAATACTTCGATTTAATATAATTCGTTTTGCTAGACTGCTGCTGCCGCAGGGGTGCGAGCGAAGAAGAAATTTGAATCCTTTTAAAAGCGTCTACCCGCTAGCCACAAGTGCTGCTGCAAGGCAATAACTATGAATTATGTCTCAACTCTGCACATTAAGCTAAATACATTGTTTTGACCATTTAAATTTGTATAAACGTGCGATTATTTTTTAAACATGGTTTCCAGTAAAATATCGTGGCGGCGTATTATATATTATTTTTATGCGACACTCGGAAAATCAAGATTTCCATCGAGTAGTCCGTCCGAACACGTATACTGCAGTTTTCGAGAGACGTCGAGAACACATATTATTAGGTACCTTTTAATAGGTAGTTATATTATAATAAAATTGTTATGACTTTTTGCTGCAGAAACACGCGGAAACGTCATGTCGATATATTCTAAAAATTTAGCCGTTTCGGTGCGACGCGGTACATACTCGTATTTACGGACGGTCTGAAAATACCTCCTCCCGTGCCGGATAGACATATTATTATATAATATTATATATATATCAACAAAACAGAACTCCGTTTTTTTATAGTCACATATACCTACTGCAGACTATAAGTTGTTAACTAAATCGAGCCAGTAAAACAAAAACGAAAAACAAGCGAAGAACAAATAGTCATCGTCATTATTATTGTAATCTGTCTTCGTACTTAAAAATACGATAGACAAATATATACGCTCGCGTGACGCATATTATATTATATTATATACGAGTGGAAAAAAAAAGTGAATTTCTGTGCTCGGTCCAGTTATACACTTCTTCTCGTCGTTACGCGCGCGTACCACGGCCGTATATCGTTGTCGTCCGATATCGTCGACCTTGAGCACGACGACGACTACTATATATATACTTATATGTACCTAAATATATTATATTATTATATATACGTTTATATACTGCTATATATAGCGGGTACATAATGCCGTACACCGCCGCCGCCGCCGCCGCCGCCGCCGCCGCACGTATTCGTCGTTTTGAAAAAAAAAAAAACGAACGGTTTTCTCCTATTTTGTACTCGTATTATACTCGCCGAGTTTGTGTGTGCCGTTCACGCGGTGCGAGCGAGTCGGCCGGCTCGCGGACGTGTTCTATATTATATACTTTCTTTCGGCGCGGCGGCGGTACATTTTTTAGGGCTCGTGACACTCGGGTCTCCATTCTCTAAAGTCTAAATAAAGACGGCTGAAAGGTTTCCGCGGGGTGCGGTACGCGAGAGAGGGTTATGTATAGAGGAACGAGTGCTTTAGAAAATTACTTTAACCGGGTGAGCCACACCCATCACCTGTCAATTCAACCTCTACGAGACTTTTCTTATGGGTCTTATTTCCCCCCCCCCCCGTTATTATATACTTACTCGTATATTATATATATATATATACGAATAGAACTCCGCCGCCGCCGCGTTTCCTGCCAACGAAAATAGCCTATACCTGCAGCGTGTATTTTATTTCTATCATCCCTTCTCGTCGCCTCTCGGTGTGTTCCGCGTCGGGATATACATATATAACGGTCGATCCGATCGGTAATCGGATCGGTGAGCCCGTAGCTGTATACTAGCGATGGGTCATGAAAAACGATCTTCTCCGGCTTTACTCGGATTGCGGAGCCTAGAAGAAGAAAAAAACTCACCAACACGTATGTCCTCTTGACGACGACGTCGTATTAAATGTCACGCCGAGGTATATGCCCAACACAAACTTCTATTTAAAAAAAAAACGTGGAAATGTCATTCAAATTCAATTTTTATAACGACATAACGCGTTCACGTCACAAATACTTTGGTTCGAAATGTCGACTCTGCAATAGACATTAATGTTGCATCCATATTTACTATACGATCTTCGAATCGTCGTTCTGACGCTTATTTGGGTTCGGAACGTGGTTGTAGAATCGTCTTTTCGGATTGACCACCAACGACGAATATTATTACAATGAAAAATTACACATATCAAACGACAGTATTTTTATAGACTATTCCACTATATATTATATCCAAATATTATGTTTGAAAAAGAAAAATCGGTTTTTTTAAATAAAATTTCAATTCCGCCAAAGATCAATATTTATCTGATTTGTTAGATTCTTATATGTACCTATAGGTAAGCCATCGAAAACGTTTTTAATTTTCCCTTAAAGATCAACTGTTTTTTGTGTAAACGTTCTGGCGTATAGCATATATAAACCATATTATACAAACGCGTTGAATGATATGTAAAATAAATTACCTAAGAAAATGTGTTTTTTATGTTCAAATTTTTATTACACCGTGACACGACGAAACGTTACATTTTTTTACGTAATAAAACCTAGATATACTTTTGAATTTAAGTATTTCTTTTGATTTTTATTATGTGTCCAACAATTCGTTATCATATACAAGATGTAACCACTTTTCTGTTTAAAATTATGTAGCTAAAGCCTTTCAAATATCGTTTGACGCTCATCGTCTATATATAGGTGGTACAGCAACCTTCCTTTTATAGCAATGATTATGTATATAGCTGTAGCAAATGTAATATGTGTACTGTTCGGCCTAAACCTGTTTCACATTGCTAAATCAAGCGTAAAAACGCCTCATCCGACCGATTGGAAGATTTTCGATTTTTTATAACACATATGTCATGTATATATATTATATAATATATAGCTGCTCCAAACAAATTAGTCGTATGCTGCAGCGCAATGTTATTGTTTGAAAAAAATAAAATAAAAAGTCGATTTGTATTATTTGTCGCTGCTATTATAGATATATAATTTTTTCGTTCGTATTTCGACGAGGGGAAAGTAAAAAATATATGAATACCCCGAGGTCTCTTCAACACATTATAATATAATAGGAATTCGTCCCGAAACGACAGGCGCGCGTTGCCGCGGTGCTTTCGAATATTGTATATATCAGCTGGCATCATCATGACAACACGACTGAAAACAGTGATAACAACAATAAAAATTATAATAAGAAAGCCGTGGTCCCTCGACTGAAAGAGGGTTTGTTGTTAGACGGCAGGGTTCCCAAGGGCGGACGGGCGGAGCTGGAAAAATCAATAGTTTTGTTTCAAATGCAGTAACAGCGCCCCCCTAACCTAGTGGCATATACACAAAACTGTTGTAAATTATTTTATTTACTTTTTACGTTTCTGTTGTAGTGTATATACCGCAGTGCGCGTTATCATTTAATTGATCATCATATACGCATAATAATGCATGTGATTTTATAATTTATACGATCAACAACAACAAACACATCGCGACGCCTCGTGAATAATATTCTCGTCGCGGGTAAAAAATAAACTCCAATTCAAATGACGGTTCTATAGAAAACGACATATTATTATTATTATACTTACACAATATACTATAACATTCGACATAATGTGTTGCATAGGTTGTGTCCGATAATAAACCAAACGTGTCTTACGATTGAATTATTAATCATAATTCGTCCGCATGTAAAATATTTATGCTCGCAAAATGAACAATTTTTATGTTTGGTTTTCACTGTTAATATTATGTGGAGTTAACGCACGTCTGAAATTAATGACCTAACATATTATAATATAGGTAGTAGTGTATAGTAATAGTAACGAAGAACAACAACGAAATCAGTTTTGGCCGCGTTTGTTGTATAGTATATTTGTAACAACATATTATATCGTCATAGAACGTATCGTGCAGTTCTGTTTTTCTTACTCGTTATCTCTGTTTCCTCGACGAGTACATGTATAATATAGGTACCTGACCAGTGCCTATATAATATGCCGCAGTTATATATTATATCGGTCGAAAAAAAAAGTTCAAGAATAGCCTCTATATCGATCGAATATCGTCCGGAATGTCATGAAAATATTTTTCCAAAACTACAAAACGACGACAGCGAATACGTTACACCGCGAGTGTTTTCCCCTCTGTACACAGTATTATATACTGCACACTTGGATTTCAGAGTGGCCGAAAAGGATATTCCGAGTAAGCCCGAAGGATTTGCTACTATCCTGCTGCAGGATTTCACCAACAGCTCGAACAGCTATATATATACGTTCGTTTCTGAGGCGCGTGGTGGTCTTCCAGTCAATTTCGTTTTTGTAAATATATACCTATATAGTCACCAGCTGCAGCTGGTCCATAACAAGTCGATAGAGGTACCGCGATTGGTTTGTCTAAGGATTTAAAGGTCGGCGTGTTTGGCTGAATTTATATATACACGCTGCTGAGGGGCGACGCGGTTGTATAATAATAATATACATTTCCATATTTACAATAATGGATCTTTCGTGCTATTGTCTACACTGAAACCGCAGCCGTAAACAGTAAATTGCCGTGTGCTCTTATAATCAGTGGTCGTCGATAATAATCAAACGAATTTGTAGTTTATCTTTATTATATGTTCTGCAGCGATGACGACTATACGATACGCGACGAGTTTCCTATCGAAATTATAAATATGCTTGTAAATCGGCCTTACATTCGGAACATTTCATAATTTGATTATTCAGTCGTCTTGTAAAATGTGTTCGTAAAAAATCGCACAAAATATTTTTGGATTTTGTCGTTTTATTTTTTCGTACTATATACGTCGTAAAAAGGTTTCTTAATTTGTATCTAGAATAATATATCGGAGTTTATGCTGAGTTTTTTTTTCGGTAAGCGTTCTCGTGTTACGAACCTGACGATTCTGTTTATTATATTATAATGTGTATATTACACATTACACCGTAATACCTATATACAATATACATCACTTTGATCGATTGGCAAAATAGTTTTTACGTAGAAAAAAAAACGCACGGTAAGCGCCTATATAGCTGGCGTAACCCTCCGAAAAAATAGCTTTTTTATAGTGATGTTTTCCCCGCAGTATTTTTCTAAAGATAATAAATTATAAAAATATATATATATATATCACCACTCTATAAGTATTATACGGATCGCTGTATAGCTTATGCATATATACTATGTCCTAAGTCGATACTGAAATAAACATGTTTGAGCAGAAAAAACCTCTTTCACTGACGGCGGCTAATGAATCACCGGACCATCGGATCTCGCGGTCCGAAAGATAAATATTTGTTTGGTCGAACAGAGTAAAAATCGCAACGCCGCCGCTCTTTTCTCGTCGTACATATTTTATAATTATTTACCGATCGCCCTACGACAACACCGCCACGACACGAACACTGCCGCAGACTCGCGCACTCCCCTGCACGCTTATTATTATTTTATATTTTTTATATATATATATAGGTATAGTCGTCATGTGCACACGATGGTCGTCGTTTCGCCGCACAAACGGCGTTGGCGGCGGGTCGTACGAAAACGTCGAAAATCGTTACTTTTCAAGGTCTCCTACGATAATCCCCTCGTCTTTTGCACACACACACACACACACACACGTCGTGCGCCATTCAACTATATATAATAATATTCGATGTACTACATTGTGATGTCTACTCTTATCCGCCGTTTGATTTCGCATATCGTTATCGTATAATTATACGTCTATAAGCCTAGTATTCATTTTTAGTTCGTCTTCTTATCCGCCGCCGCCCGACGATGATAATTTATTTTAAAAATCACTGCGGCGATGATTATGGCATTCGATTATATGACATGTTAGGTTAGGACCCAACCCAGGAATGGGAAAAATGGGAGGACGAAGGGCCGGCTTAACTGCAAAAAATATATACACCTTCGTATAAAATATAATATAATAAATATAAATTAAACACTATACAGTAGTTTTAGAACGTGATTCGCCATAAACGTATTATAAATCAGAATAAATGTTGTAGACACTGTCGCAGAGCGACGGCTTATAAAGTATTAGGTACATGTTCTTAAAAAATAATCCAATAAACGAGAAATTCGTGTTTGAAATATTATTTAAAGTAGACTACGTAAACAGCCCCAACATTTATTTATTGGGTGACCGGAGTCAGCTGTATAATATTGACGAAAAAAGACGCGATGCGTTTCACCCCTCCCACCAATATATATATTGTAAATCATTTTTAATAAATTATTATTACTATTTATATATTAGTATACTGTTATTATTACTTACCAAGCACGTTAAGAGGACGCCACACCCGCATGTGTGGTCTTCGTCTTACAAACGTGTAACATACCAAATTTACGCTCAGCAGTTCACGTTTTATGCCGTTAGCTTAAAAATTAGAGTGAATCGACCTATTATAAAAGTTGATGGTAAGAACTTTATCTGTGTTTTGTTGGAAATCTTTTTACTATAATTCAGTTTTTAAGTGAGTTATGTGTGTATAATAAATGTAAATTAAAAATGCTCATAACTCACTTAAAAACTGAATTATAGTAAAAACATTTCCAACAAAACATAGATAAAGTTTTTACCATCAACTTTTATAATAGGTCGATTCACTCTAATTTTTAAGCTAACGGCATAAAACGTGAAGTGCTGAACGTAAATTTGGTATGTTACACGTTTGTAAGACGGAGACATCACATGCGTGTGTGGCGTCCTCTTAATTGAACAGACACAACTATTAAAATGTGTCGTAGAAGTATTAGGTACTTTATGCTCCATATTAATTATGATATTATTATATCTATCACTTAAACACGCAGTATGACGACAACAAAGTATTGAATAATTTTTTTGTATTTTATTATTCGTTTTCGTTTTGTTTACCTACCGAATAGCAGCAGATAAACAAAGTACCTCATATCTTTGACGAGAATTTGATTTCTTGAGCTAATAATATGCAGAATCGTGAACTTATTTTATCTGCAGGGCGTATACCTCGTTTGATATTTTCTAAACGACATCGCAACTCGTATATACTGCTGTGACCACCTCCGAGTCCTCGGGAACGCGATTTCGTGTAAATCATTCCGTTATTATATATAGCAATGCGCAGTGCCATCGTAATAATAATATAATATTATGTTATTATTTTAAACGTCTGCGGCAATATGTTCCCCGTTGTACAGTATATCACAATCCATATTCCATAATAATGCGCGTATATATATTTATAAGCCGTATTTACACACTGTCATAGCTATCGTGTATCATCAAATTCACACGACCGAAACAAAATATCTGTTATTTTACGCGTTCGCCGGAGCACGCACGCGACGAGAGCGCTGCGGTTCCGCACTCATCGCCTCCCGCTCGTTTTCGAAAAAATCTTATAGTTAATGTGTAGTTGGTAGTTTTATACTACCGATGGAATTTCGATACTATTATATATAATATTATGCGGAAAACGAGGCGCATTAAAACGGCGGCGTGCACATAATATTATTATATGTGTTGTTTACTCTCTCGCTCAAACGCCGCGCCGCGCGCGTAGGTACCCGATATAAATACCTAATAATATAATGTTTTAATATCGATCGAATTATAATATTATGTCGTCGCGGTAAAATTTTACGAAATACAATATTATTATCGTATAGTAAGTACATATACACCGTAATTTGTATATGTGTACATTTTTAAGACGGCTCGATAATATATATACGTATAATTGCGGGCGAGGTAGATTACATCGTCGCAGTCTTCGTGCACGGCTGCAGCGACTTCGATTTTTTACCATTATATATTATATTATAATATCGCTGCATGCGGATCGGAACTCCGCCCGCGCGTTTTACCATTGCGGCGGCGATTATTTATTTCACTCGGGTCGATAATGCGTAAAAAATCGTTCGTTTATGTTATATGTTTTATAACTGTTTTTTTTTCTTTTTTTCATTTTATTTATTCATAATTTATGTTATGCGTCGTCGTCGCGGTCGTCAGACATACTATATACAACCATAATAATATAATATATAGGTACCTATATACCTATATATATGCTAGCAGGTACCTACAGGATTTAATTGCACGTGAAAGTATTATATCGTAAATATAAAATTAACTATTACGTATATACATTTTTCTTTCTTTATATTTCGCATAGTGTCGCCGTCGCCATGAAATCGTTTTTTCATGTAAAAACTTTTAAATTTCCCAAGCGTAATATAACACCTATATATTATTCTATGAGATTTTTTTTATGGTTTTACACTTGTTTTTTGATTAAATATTAAACACAATTTTCCGAAACATTTTATTTTATGTATATAATATACGCCGCTACTGCTGAAGTGTTTTGTGTCGGCGGAAATCGACTTTTTTTTTATAATTTTAATCTGCAGAAGCGCAATTATTTCTAACGTTTCGTCGTGGTATTATATATATATATATATATACTCGCGTGTTTATTTATACATGTTTTCGCGACGCTATTAAACAAATTTAACTTTTGCTCGTCTGATTAGCAAAACTTTTGGGTCCATGTATCATGATTTTTTAATCATTTTTGTTCAATAACCGTCACTCGTGATTATAATTGACCTCCTCTCGTCGTATTATATATATAATGCACTGCAGTAATATTAATGGCGTAGATATATGGCTAGCTGGTATTATATGCCGTGTGGTATATATAGGTATACATAATAACTTATCAAAAACAAGGGGGAGGGGGCTAAATATTGTTAAAAACGGCTCCTCCTAAAATTAACGTTTCACGGCGTGTGAGTGTATATATATATAAGCGTGTTGTAATTTATAATGTAGGTACCTATAAAGCTATAGAGGTATATCCACACAGAAACGCCGAATCCGCTGCCGCCCGTTGAAATGTGATATTTTAAAATTCGCGTAATTAGTATTCGTGTACACGGAATGTATATCACGTTTCTCGAGGTAGTTTGAAAGCAGCGAGCAAATAAAACTGCGGTAGAAAATGCGTACGAGGTTTTCGTTTTTTATTAAATATACATGCGCCCGAGTGGACCGCCCGTTTTATTATTACTATTATATCGTGATCATCGTACCTGAGCTATTATACGTATACCTTCACTTTATTCATTTCTCATTTCACCGCCGCGGCAATACGAGCACTTATCATATTATAATATACGAATAATGAACTCTCGCTGAAATATTCGCCGCGTTGAAAAATAATATAAAAATCGACCCCAAGCGTATACAAAACTGTTTGTGTCACAGAGGTAGTCTGCAGGTAGACACTTAAGTAAATATTATACTCTATATATATACATACTATAGGTATATACCTATATATAATACATTTGTCACAAATTTTTCGTAAACGTTCTATTATTCGCTCAAAGAGTAATGCGATCGTTTAATTTTAGGAATATAATTACATTTTTTTTTTAATGTTAAAAAGTAAAATTAAAAAATGATTTCTAATATTTTTTGGTTTGAAATAATCGAATCATCCTAATTATTAAAAGACTCGATTTGAAAATCTAAGACTGAAATTATTATTTATCACTGCATCTCCTCGCAACAGCGGTAGTAGAATATGAAATTATGAAAATATTATAACAATCGCACGATTTGGGGACTTTAATCTGAATACTGAATTAATTTTATAATTTACGATTTAAATCCCTTCGTTAAAATTGAATAGCGGTAGCAGGTATTTCATGGAAGTTTGAATCGGGCTTTAAATGGCCGTAAATAAGCTTAGCAAAAATAATAATTGTGCTTATTGTCATTTCTATAGGGTAAATAATAATAATGAGAAAACGTCAACAGATTTTTGTGCAAATATAATAATATACTATACAAATATGATTATATATCTATATACTCGGACCTTCTTTGCGGTTTTATTCAGTCGAGACCTAATTTCGGCGGTTAAAAAAGTATATTGTGCTTTTTTTTCGCGAGTATTTTTTATTGTCATATATTATATATTATATATGGCTGGTGTTAAAATAACCATGGCGCCAAAGTTCCTGCGGCGTGCATATATACACACACGTGTCCCGCATATTACAGACCGCAGCGAAATATTTTAATTGCCGAGTATTTGTCGCGATGTGTATAATACATATATAATAAGTACACGGACAAATCGAAAAGTCGAGTTAAATATCGCATTTGTGACGAAAGACTGGGTCCACAGCCAGAGCAGCTGTCGAGTGTGAATAGACGACAGAGACTAATGCGCGATGATTTTAAAAATAAATTTTCGAACAATCGCCGTGTGTTCTCGTTCAACCACCTCTATATACGTTTTTTCGCTCGTTATTTTTATCTCCGGGGGAAGTGGGAATGGTGGGGGGGGTTTCAGAGGGGAACTGGAAAATTACCAAGAGATTTTCGCGGAAAGGTAGGGGGAGTATAGCCTTTTTGGCAAACAGCGGACCCCGTGATTATTATTATTATTATTATTTTATTTTATTTATTTTTTGCGTACACGCTCTGCCGGGTTCCAATTAAAAAACTCTACTGCAGCCGCCACCGCCGCCGCCGCGTAATCGGGTTAGTGAAACGAGTTTGCGTGCAATCTGCCTTGAAAAGCCGTATAGGTACCAGCTAGGTATGTATATATATCACACACACACACTTCGGACGAAGGTATATTATGTGTTCGCGCGTCCTCCTAGTTTGCGCAGACGCCCGAGGATATATAATAATGTATAATATTATTATTATTATATTATGTTCTGTAGAGAGTATATACTGCACGTGACGAATTATTTGAGGACAGCGCGTATAATATAATGATAATGAAAATGTACAAACTATACGCACCGCTCGCCGCCGACTGCAGCAGTAAATATTTTATACAATTTTATGCAGTTCCTCCAGCAGACATGCACTCTCGATTGCTGCGTGTATAGCCCGCGGGGTAGGCTGCTGCTGCAGAGTGGTGTTTGCATACAATACGCGGCATTGCTTTATTATATCGAGCTATAATTATTACTCCTATATATTATATATTTGTTTAAAAATATCTTCTTTTTTTTTTTTTTTCAAACAATATTAGCATAAGCCTCTCTTACAACGTCGTAAGCGGTATTTGTTTAATGAGTCGGACTTTGATGAATACTGCAAGACGGCGCAATGCGCCTCCTTTCTCTCGTGTTGTTTTTAAACATCAGGTAATATACGCATTTGTTGAAATTAATCGCTTATAAACGTGATGATGATGTATTTGCGTATAAAAACGATTAGTCCCCGCGAGTCGTCGGAGAAAAAACTCGCTGCGTATAATATAAGGTACATTAAACTAATTACTGCAGTGTATAATAATAAAAAATAACGACTCTTCTTAAATTGTTGCGATCGAATTAAGTGTAAGTTTGCCGTCCCATTATGGAAAATATATTTTACTCTCGTTTTCACCATTATTATTATATATACATTGTATCGGGTTTTTCAGACGACCGAAAATGATTAACGAGATTTCGGAAACTGGTCGATAAAATAATTACTATATCGTTATGTACCCGGTTGAAATAATTAAAATACCGATTCGTTTTTCCGTCATTAAAAAGTTTCCGTTGGGCAGCAGGGAAACTAAAATTTACAGGATATACCTGCCTGCACGTAGGTCATATTAAACGTGGGACCGTTGCTATTTTCCGCCGTATAAGAAGATTTCCCGTCTTATTTAGCGGGTCCGTTATAAGGAGGTTTTACTGCTCGTACATCATAACGTCGTCCGAATTTCGAGTTTTACTGCTAAAACCAGCTGCAGCGGGGAAAATCATCGTACCTATAGGCGAGTTCATTATAGTATATATATATAGTCTCAGCGTCGTCGTCGTAACGCGAAATAATGACGACACTACGTCGTCGTATAATATATATAATTATATACGTCACCGGAAAACAATATATATATATATAGGACGGATTTCGGCGCGTATGGCGTGGTCGCGGTGTCATTCGAACAAGCGTTTTCACGATTTTAATGTACCTATTACAACTGCCGCAATAATAATGCGCTTTTACGCGCGAGGCGGTCGGTCTGCGCACACACAACAACAAAAATAATAGGTATGTACAAAACCTCTTTATAATAACATATATATAATGGATATTTTTATGTGTGTGTGTATGAATAAGACAATGGACTCTGTAGTCGCAGCCTTCGCGGTAGGTAAACTCGTATAGTTTTGTAAATTATAATTTCGTATTATAGGTATATTCTAATAAGGACTGCTTATAGTATATAATATGCCCGCGCGTGTTTACGTAATATATTAATAAGGACATCGTCAGCGGGTAACGTGTGTATACGAATCTACAAAACTCACTTGTAAATTATCGAATTTTTTTCTAAAATCTTTTAGTGATTTGATGCATAAACGGCACATGTCCGCGACCTTAAAATCCTTCAAGTATACCTATTCACATTTATTATATTTCTTTATGTGAGTGTAGAAACATGATGTACCTATAATATCATGTCTGATTCTATATTATTTCGTATCATACAATTTGTAATTGAATTTTTTTCCAGACGTATTATGTATTTCGTGTGTCCTTGAAAACTTTTAAAACGTGTGCCCTTTTTGCATTTAGAGATTCATATTATACACACGCGTAGTCTGGTGAAAACGTGATGTACCGCAAAATTGTTCTCGTTTGTATTATATTCAGAGCGATTTTTCATCGCACCACAGATTTGGACCATTATAACCCGACATTTCCACCCGAGTTATATAATATTATTTGAATGTAGTTCAATGTCGCCGTCCCGTACAAAAAGCAGCTGATAACGACCATCGGCACGCGCAGTCCACACGTTTATTATTATAATTGACACATACTTATATAGGTAATTTTTTAATAATATATTATGATGTACTCGAACAGCAGTCGAACGATTTGTACAAAACTGGTAGACTGCTGCAGCTGCGCACTGTTCACACTTCACACGCATAGTTGTACGCCGGTAGTCATCATAATAAACTTATACTATATAGGTACTGCTCAATATTATTATATAATATAATATTACATAAATATATAGGTACGCGCGCAGGACATTGACCTCGACGAAAAACTCATCTTCGCGTCCTTCCAGCGTCGGCGTCGGTTCCGCTTCAGCGCGACAGCCAATTCCGCACCGTTTCTATGTAACATTGTGCGTAAGCCGTGTGTGTGTGTTAATGCTCTCGCGTCCCTGAAAGTTTCAATAGCTAGACGCGAGCCCGGAGGCGCCGGCAGTCGTGTTTTGGAATTTGTGACGGCGAAAAATTTGACTATACTCGAACATCTATATAGTTTTATTGCTGCGGCGGCACTCGTTGTGTTCCTGTACAGCCGTGTTTCTCGACCTTTTGATAATGTCGTGACCCACAAAATAGGTAACGAATCCTAATCGGTCGCCTCACGACCCCCCCCCCCCTCCTGTAATTGAGACTAATTTAAGCTTTTATCCGTTGTACCGGTTACGAAATATATTATATCGTTAACGAAACCAAATAACTATATAGTATATATATACCTACGAGAACATTTCGAGCGTGTATTTATTTATATTAATCGGTCGGAAACCCCAAAATAATTTACTTTTATGTGTTTCCAACGTCCGACCACCCACTAAACAAACATTTGAGTATATAATGAAACAATCACAGATATCACATTGAAAAAACGTATACTTTTTACATTATTCTTCGTATATATATAGTTTATGCTGTAAACTGACTTTTTAATTTTCTCTGGTTATGGATTCATTTTTATTTTTAATGTAAATAAAAGGTTGTCGTTCTACATCGCAGGCGTTTAATTATTTCTGATCGATGCGACCCGTCGTCTAGAAATTATTCTCGACCCCCGGGTCGAGAAACGCTGCTCCACAGCATATATTTTGCGGTTCAGCGCCGTGTTTGACCATAATATAATAATAATAATGACGTATACTCATCAACGCACGACGGTTTCTCTCTCTACAGCCTATATAGTGTAATATTATAATTTGTTTAGGTTTATTGACACAAATTGACGAAATAATAAATCCTATCTATACGTTTGCACGCTCGTACACGCATATACATATAGTGGCTCATCTAATCCATCATTGTTATGATTATAATTCTCCGAAATCGTCGCGCGTTTCGCTTCGGTCAACACATGGCCGCGCCTTCGTTATTGACGCTCTCCGTCGTTCCTATACCTACATAATAATAATATTATATAGTTTCCTCCGCCGCGTAGACGTATCTACATCGGTGGAGGCTCGAATATTCGAATCACGTGATTCACAAAAATATTAATGAGCGGGCGCGATTTGCCACGAGGATATAGGGCTTCCGTGATTAACTGCGTATATCGACCGGCCTACCAATGAAATACCCATTATTTAACCGCACTGAAGTGACGACCTACGAATTCACGCGGCGTTTAGAGTGCGGCGAGGAAAACGTTAGGGGTGGGCAGTATAAAACGTGTGAGTCGAGTATAGGAAAAAAAAGTTCAATCCGCCACTGGTCTACAATACCGTGGTCGCGTATACCAGCTATTACCACAGCCAATACCAACATTGTGGTGTGCACACGTTTAATAATCACGTGGTGTATACTATATATTATATTATTCGCATGTCGAGCTGCTGTGTACCGCGTGTGCGAGCGGAGTTTTACGCGTATTTTCGGCAACGCGTCATCGATCGGCGACGCCGCCGTCGAATTCGCCGCCGCCGCCTCCGCCGACGACGACGGTCCCTTCGACGTAAACGGTCGCCGCCGCCGGAAAATGCCCGTCGTCGTCCGCAATCGACAAATAAAGGGAAACAAGTAAAAAAAAATTAATAATAATAACCCTTTATTACATCGCGGCGCACGCCGACGACGTGGTGCGACGAATATCGTTATTAAATATTATATAATAATATGATGATTTGCATTTTGCACGCAGCTGTATGAGAACTACAGAGCGACACTCGCGGAATCTCTGCAGCCGCGGCCGCCGCGCGCGTTTACAACGTATAAAATACCTTCGTATAATAATAATGCCGAACACGACGTGTGGGTGCGGGGGGGTGGGAGGGGTGAAAAACTATTTTGACCGTCAACCGTCCTCCGTTGCGGCGGGGATGGTCGCGTAGTCGTGTACGCGCGCGGCGTGGTGCGTGCGGGACATATATAGCGGCGCAGCAGTGGCGTGCGGCGGCCGCAGTGGATGGCGGCGTGGGTGGAGGCGAGAGGGACAGCGGCGGCGGCGGCGGCGTGCCGCGGGGGTCGAGTATTGATTGGGCGCCCCTTTTCACCCCTACCACCGCGCCTGTCACGCCACCGCCGCCGCCTCCGCTTTATCACCGTACGAGTGTTTGTCTGGGTACCCCTCCTCACCCCCGACGGCCCACACACATATACTATATATATATACCTACCCGTATACATATATATAAAATACCTACCCCACACCGCCCCGCCACCGTCGCCCCGACATCGAGCGCAAGGATTAAGCTGCACCTTTTAACCGCGTGGCAGGCCGGTCTGCAGCAGCAGGGTACGTTATTACAAGTCCTAGGTCGGGAATCGTCGGTTATTTATTCAATATGATGATGTTTAATAATAACACGACAATAGTACCCACCTATATAATATTATATTAGGTATATAACAAAATAAATAGTGTGCGTATATAGACGACAAAAAACCGTCATCGTTGTCGTCGGATTTGTATACAGCGATCGTGTCACCGCGTATATCTCCGAGTTTAAAACCGATATAGCAGGTAATAACCGCATCATAGTGCAGTCGTTCCCATGCATATATTATGATGATGGTTGACGACCATAATTATTATTGGTTGTGTTTGGTAACTCATAATCGGGGTAAATCGTCGTCAAACACTCGCTCGTCGTGCCCGCGCCATATCTATTTTTATATCACGCTCATCAACTCTGATTATTAAAAATTGTATTAGTTCACTCGAAGACCTTCACATTTTCAAATACTAATAGATTTATTATGCCATTGGGGCACGTCTGCGTGGACAATCTTTTTTTTTTCTTTTTTTTGGACGTTACACTGTATTGTAATAGGGTTAAAAGACACAAGGGCTTCGATGATTCGAAAATATCGTAGCAATTAATATTACCTAATAAATAAACATTTTATAATTCGTAAAAATTGTCAGAGTATAACAATGAATATTAAGTTAGGGTACCTATACTAGTTGACTAAATATATAACGTCATAGTTTATTTTATGCGTATCGTCGTTATTATAAAGACTGTTCGACTTGTTATTAGTGTATAAAGATTATTAACTCGGACAGAACTTGTTCGATTTTGATTCAAAATAATGACAAAAAAATCATGCGCCTAAGCGTGAAAATATTATACACCTATAATAATAGTATCTTATATTCTTCTATTATAGTAATATTTCTAAGTTATTTATTGTCTATACGAAAACAACAAATGTTTAATATAGGTAGTTATAAAATAAAAATCAGGTGGCTGATTAGTTACAGTTGTATATAAGTAGTATTATACAGTAGTTTGAGTATAGTTGCATACATAGTGCTCTATTTGTAGCGACGCTATACAGTTGAGCACTATTTTTTTTCTTTTTGTGGCGACTGGCGATACTACAATTTTCCATTTTAAATTAGGACACATTTCGCTACTTTTTTCATAGATTCACACTTTAACGGTTGTACTATAATATAAGCTGATTCATTCTAAATTTTATAAAAAAAAATGTACACACATACTGAAATGGCATATATTTTATGTACGACTCCGTATAGTGTTTCGAAAACGTAAATTACATTTTTATAAAAACTGGCAGATTTAACAGTTTTGCTCAAGACTTTCCTTTCTGACCAGAGCCTATATTATATTCTATAAATGATGTTTTTAACTGGAAAAAAAAGCAACGCGTATTATGTATGTAGCGCGCTTATAGAAAAGAAGCGACTGCAGGTGGTGATTGTAGCTAACATTTTTTTCCCCTTCAAACCGCTGGAAATATAATATATGATATTATGTAGTTTCCATTTTTTGCGGTTTTCTTAAAGAATCAAGATAATCATAGTATATTAGCCGCGAATAAAACACCAAATCACATAGCAGTATGTAAATATATTATTTTGCCATGTTTATATAGGTAGTATTGCGTTCAAACATTTTAGGAAAATAAGGGAACTTAATATAGTTCTATATGTAGTGTCGTAGTAAATATATGGTATATACAAGCTCTCTGTTTCTCGGTATATAATATATATTTAAGCGTTTCAAATATAGGTACTAGGATTTGAATATAAAAGGATAAATAGGGGGGGGGGGTGAGTTTGCTTGGCGAATCACTCTGTATATATCGTCGCGTAGCACATCAAGACATGATTATACGCTTTTTCCACAATAACGATTACCTATAATATATTAATTAGGTACCGCATGGCTGTGGTGAAAACGCGTACTTGCAGCAGTATATATATAAATAAATATATAAGTATAGGTATCGACTTTAATATGACGGGTAATAGTATAGTGGGTATTATTATATTATTATTAGGTACCTATATGGTTACACTTTTACTGTTTCGTAATGTGCGATCGCGCTTGTTCTGCGATGCGCATTATAATGATATTATAGACATCGTAATTTCATTAAAACGATCGTCATAGTAATTATGACAAATAGGAGACCGTTGGAGGAGAAGGTGGAGGCACCCGTGCGGTGAAATTGTGTCGCTATAATTATTTCGTTTTTGTGTACCTATATAATATGACGTATAGGATCTCTTTTTAATCGTCGGGTAATATTGGTCGGTATCGTCTATGTATATATAAATACATTTATTTATAAAAGTAAAAAACACTGCAGTGCTTATAATTTATGTCGTGATATTATTCGAAAATATGTTGTTCAACAGCAGCTACCTATTTACGCAATTTCGTTTGGCTAGGTCCGTTATTATATATAGACGATATAACATAATAATAATATATTATATAGAAACTCCCCGACCCTACCTATAATCAAAACTACCGTGCGTACCATATTATATGATAATCGATTCCTACTTTTTTTTCGGCCGAATAGAAAATTGAACGTTCGTTTATAGCGTATTGGTACGCGGTACTATGAAAATATCAATTATATATAATATGTCGCAGCACTATAAAAAGTAAAACTATTTTTTTCGTCGCGTACATATCGTGTCCTTCATTAAACGCGTTATAGGTACCCGCAAAAATGTGATGTTTTTTCTTCTGAGATTTTTCAACGCCGCCGTGTTGCAATCGCAGAATAAATTATGCGCTGAACTTTTTTTCAACTTCATAAAACGCGACGACGGTTAAAAATCGCGTTATCTCGAACAAATTAATAACACGTTTGTAAGTCACGCACGCGAGACACGCCGCACGGCTTTAATCCAAAAATTCTATGCGTGCGTATTATATTATACCGGCTCTTATACACATATAATAATAGTGCCTACGCGTGTTTTTTTTTAATCGTACATTTTTTGAAACCACTCTCGTTTAATATTATTATTATTATTATTATTATTATTCTAAAGCGGCGAACAACTCGCGCATCGCCGTCTCCGCACTCGTATTTTCCGACCCAATTACCCGCGGTGCTGCAGACGACGACGACGACGACAGTCCCCGAGGTAATTTTTCTATTCTCGGTCATCACCTCTGCAAGCGAACGTGTCGACTCACGTGACGGCTCGCTTGATGGCATATAATATATTTATAGGACTCGTATCTATACTGCACAGCAGATAGGACGCAAGCCCCGTCGCCGGGGCAGCAGTCGTCGCGGCCGACGGACGAGGAGAGGGTTGGTTGAAAAATTAACCCTCCTCCCACCCCCCCGCGAAGGCGTGTGACAGTGACGTGTGTCCAAATTACATCTGCAGAACGTTTCGCGCGCGTACACTCGAGGTACACATATTATTATTATTATTATTATTGTATGCTTCGCCATTTGGCTGAAGCTGCCGCTGCACGTGTCGACGACAGCGACGGTCGCGCATCCGCGAATACATATATATACGCAACGCACTTCCGATCAATCTCCTGCCCCCGCGGCCACGATTAATGGCCTAGAAAACGTCAAAAACTTACGAAAACGTCCCGACGATTTCGTCGTCGTCGTCCGCGGCGGTAAAGCTTCATTTCGGCTCGTTTGTCACCGCCGCCGGCGACGCGGGGTACGGGATACCGCGGATTCGGGCGATCGGACGAGTCGGTGAGAGGAGGGTAGTAACGACGGCGACGGGTGTCGTCGTCCCTTTATACAACGTCGCGAGCCGGGAAACGCGTTTGCCAATAAAAAAACGCCGTCGTCGTGTGAGGCGGCGCGAAATAATTAATCGTCGGCAGATTTTTGGGTCTTGCAAAAATGACGACGATAACCGCACACCGCACGAGCACACGATAATCGTATAGTTCATCGTTATAACATAATATTTTACTTTATATACGCTACTTTCGATTCGCATCTGTTGGCCGATAATTATATTCGTGTTGCGCGCGACGTGCGTTGTTTAATCGCCGCCGCCGTGTTTCGGGGCCAAAAACACGACGTTTGTGCGCAGTATATTTTAACGAAACACACAAGAGCGGCGCGCGCACTACATAATATAATATATATACAGAAGTACCTATAAATTATATTAATATGTATTAACGTGCAGCAGTGTGTAAAATCGACATGACAAAAATCGTAATATTATATGGTCCTGCAGCTAACTATATATAATTTAGGTATATTATACGAATATGACGGAATATAAATATTTTAATATAATTTACGGAAAAGTCGACCGGCAGAGGTGCTGCTGCTGCGGCGGCGAGGAGGAGTGATGCGTGCTGATGGATGGGACTCGCTGCGTGCGTGCGTGTAGTGTGGGCTCTGCTGCTGCAGAGAGTGACGTCGTGATGGTCTCCATTATTTATAGACGCGCGGCGGCCGTTTGGACGGCGGCAAACGACGAACGCTCGCAGAGTCACATAATATTATTACCGCTCGTCGTCGTCGTCGGCCGGCGAATAAAAATAAATTTCCGAAGGAATATAATATTATTATTACGGCGGAGAAGGAAAAAAAATTGAAGAAAAAAAAAACCTATAGTCCAAAAGTAAACACGCGTCCGGCGGCGGCGTATGCATATAATATATATACATTATACGTATTATTATTATTATCGCGCACACCTATGGCGGCGTTTGTTGCTTTTGCCAGACAACCGTGTGCCGCCGCCAATCACGTGTCACCGTTTCGGCAACGCGTTTTAATTAGACGCCATCGCGGCGGCGGCGGCGGCGGCGACGGAGGTTGATATTATTTAGTCGCGGCGGCGCGCGGCCCCTTCCGACAAACTTTTCCCATCGCGCGCGGACTTACATAAGACGCGACCGCCGCACGGCCCGTCGGCGGCGGCGGCGGCGTTGTCGACTTTTCGCGGCCGCAAACTTTTTCGTATACACGCACGATAATAATATCATAACACTTAACACGACATCATATTATATTGTTATTTATTATTATTCAATATCGTTTCTCGCAGTAAGTATACCTAGTTGGATGTATAGTTTAATAAATAAAGTCGAATCTAATCGAATTATATACGCTGTATTGATTTTATACCGAAAAGTTCAGTCCGCGGAGCATAATCCATAATATTGTGTGATGTATACCGCGTGTGCGTCATACTTTTTTCAAAACCTTTGATACGTCGTTTCATCGAAAATAAATGGTATCTAATAATATGAGACCACAATAAAAAAAAAAAATAGTATTTAATACGAAACAATATACACAGTTTAAAATATCGTAATCAAAAGTATTATCGTAACTACTTTGCGATATTATATTATCATATCGTACAAGGCAGCAGCGTTCAAACGATTATAATATTAAACGACGTCAATATCAATCATTTACCTATTTGAATGAGATTCGAATTCCAATCTCAGCCGGATAGGTATTATAGAAACTATATATTATGTTATATTACGACGATGGTCAATATCTCGCGAAATATAAATCAATTTGTATTGCGTTTAATCGTATAGTCGATGTCGTTGTTATCTCAGCGAAATTCTCCAGAGTCTTGTTCTATTGTTTATCATACTATACGATTGAACATTTAAATCATGACAATCGTTTATGGCTGGTGGTACGCCGAACTAGTATTTAGCTTAGTCGTGTCTCGTTGTATAATTATTAATTACTATTATAATTGCAGTGGATTAAATCCAGACAGTACATACAAAACGAATTGGAATACACGCCAGTTATATATTATACTAAAGTTGTATTATAGGTACATTGACAATATATAGTTATACCGTCGTTTTATACACTTGTCATAATATACAATAATTATCGAGAGATTCGTAAATCTAAAAACGTATACTATCCTTATAATATAATATAGTGTCTTTGAAATATTATTTTTAAGTTCCTATATAACTTTTGTAGAACACGTGCAGCTTACTGCACACTTATAAGATCGCATATTATACTCCTTGGACCTTTATATTATGATCTCTGCGATCGAGCGAGTCATTATATTATGAATGTAAAACCATACTTATTATTATTATTATATTTTTTTGTAAACAAACTTTTCAGTCAACTTAGAGTAATGGAATATATTATTAAGATACAACGTCGTAGGTATACACGTTAATGTTCTTTAAGTCAACTAGACTGGAAAAACATCATTAATGTTATTAATGTACTCGAACCGAAATGGAATTAGTTTGCAGATTATAGACGGTTGTAAACAAATTCCACTCGAAACTGTATATAGTAGTGCACGTTGTTGTTCCGTCGATATACATATTATAGTGCTTTGCTTTTTTATGTTCCATACAGTATATATATAATGTGCCATTGACGTCACTATACATAAAGTCAAAATAATTATTCCATATATCACATAATATACAATAATAGTGCTACGGTATACTAATACGCGTGTATATGGTTTATATTACGTTATAATTCAATTAGTTTTATATTATTTTATACACAATATTCAATTAAGTGCACAGTTTCCCATCGTTTTTTGTGCTTTTCGTTCATTCCGCCGAACAAAATAAAATAATAAGCTTTGAAAAATGCTGTGGCCTGACCACTTTTTATTTATTTATGTATCACCAAATCTAGGGGCCCGGACAGATCAATTGTGGCCGTTGAATTTTGATTTCGCCTGACCACTATTTTCAAAGTTAACTGTTAGGCCTAAATAAATGAATAATATTATAATAGTAGTAGGTATATTCCTTTAATATATTAACTATACGTTATTGCCACTTGATTTAAGACATATTATAATAATTTACGACGCGCGCGTGTACGTGTAAATATCAGTAATAATAATTATTGTTATTATACATCGATGGCAAATAATTTATTTATTAAACTATTATATGGTGTTTGATTGATTTCTGATAAGCGACTAAGCGAGTTAAATAATTACTCCAGACGACCGTCTCTATAATGCGTCTATATTATATTACTATGCATTTAGCTTACGTATTATAGGTAGGTAGGTAGTATTATAGGTACATATAATATATAAATTATTATTATTATATATTTGGTCGTTTGATTTATTAACGGCGGACATAATATAAATAATGACACGTTAATACTATAATTGGTACCGTAATACAATATGACTTGACCGGGAAAATCGACTCTTACCTGCCTACCTACCTATCTATACACTATACACTATATATATCGTATATAATAGACCCGATTAGTCGGGGTTTCTGCTGCCGGGACGCGGTCGTATAACCCCGCGGACGAATAAACGACCATAAAACAAACACGGGGATTAGACGTTACTGCGAAAACTCGACAAAAAGTCTCTTTGTATATAATATATAAACGACATCGGATATAATCCCTTTCGGGGTTGTCGTCCGCACGAGATAAATGGTTTTGTTTGCTCGGTCTGCTGCCGGTCATTATATTATATACGTCTCGACTCTCGAGCTTTTTTTCTCACAGCAGCGTCCGAGTTTTTGTCACAAACCGCCGACGTAATATGTGTATACCTACCTATATACTATACAGCGCACCACGTGCACGTCATATATAGTGCACATGCATGTATATATATATAAGAACCACGGCCCGTATATACGCCATTGTCCGTTAATTAATTTGTTTTTTTTTTTTATGTGTGTCCGCAGATTCCAAGAGATCACTTCAACGAGGGTTACCGAAAAGGTTTAAAACTGGCTATCGCTACTTCCAAACTGTATTCCCAGGCTCCTTTACGAGTGTCAACGAGGTAAGAGACCCACAAAACATAATATAATATGTAATATTATAATATATGCGCATAGCGTTTAAAAACGACTTATTATTTTAGCAAAACTCAAAACTAATTAACAATATCAACGAAACAATGTGTATAAACATAAATATTATTATATATTATACACACACACTATATTATGTATTCTCATGTTATGTACCGTGGTTCTGTGTTAGGCTATACTTATGAGCGTCCTTGACCGAACCGTGTTCAAAGTTGAACACAAATTATTATAATGCCGGACTTAACGTTTTCGTGTCGTTGATGTGGTTGGATAGAATTTTCCGACCCCAGAGGCCCGAAGGAGGACGGGAATACTATTCCTCCTACTTACATGAACACACCCGACATTCGCGTCCGTTCGGCCGTGTTCATACCTGTTCATGACAGACCCTCTATTTTTCAGCCTTAAGTAAGTCATATTATGGGTAGTCAGAGGAGTCTATTGTTGTAAAAAAAAAAAAAAAAATAACTAAAAAAAATAACTTCGTAGATGTGTAGACGTACGTATGAGTAGAAGTTTGCGGTTGATATTATATATGATAGTGTCCGTTGAAAACTTTTTATTTTAATTGTTTTATTTGATTTATTATATTTTTTTTTTTTTTGTATACTTCTTAAAATAACTTGACAAAAACGGCTTGATCAAAGTTGATATACATAATATTATATATTATATAGATTTGTGCAGTACATCAATATTCTAGAATCATTTAAAAAAAAATTCACTAATCCACTAATGCAGTGATCAAACAGCTGAAATGTGCACATGGCTTTCAATATATTATTGTTATAATCATACTTATTAATACTGACATTTATCGACTGATGGACGCTAATTTTCTCTTGCATTAACACATGTATTAATGTATATATATATATTAAATATATATTTTGTTCTCTTCTGCTTAGACTATTTACATACATATATTACACATATATATCTTCTTCATTTTTTTATTATTATTTTGTTACTTACCGTGTTTAAATAGGTATATATATAGTTTTTAGTGTGTTTAGAATTAAAAATAACACAAAAGGCTGACATGATTTTATTTGATTTATAATTTTTGTGTAAATACGTTTGAAGTCTCTATATAGATTCGGTTAAAAATAATCGTCCCAAATGGTATTTCTTGCATGGTTATCAAATTTGATTGCGGACAATATTTTATTCTCTGATGGATTTTTTATTTCCTATTCAACATATTATTATTATATCAAAAGTCAAATGAATTTATATTGCAGGAAATTGCATCGTGTTGAATTTATGTATCCATCATTATTATATAACTATAATTAATATTATACTTATAGGTATATTGTAATATTTTAATCGGCACTCTATGCGATTTATTATGACGTCATCAAATGCTGAATTTGTTGTTACAAACACCGAGTTTTATAATATATATATGTATATAGTAGTTTTGACTTATGCATTATTCAAAAACATTTAATACATGTACACGCATTCAGCCTTTTGGCAAAAGCAATTTTTCTCCGTACATATTTAATGCATATTGCAAAAGGTCACTATGGCTAAAAGCTATGTACATATAGGTTTTTATTTCGCGCGGCACAAAAGAGAGACCACTTGAAATCGAGCCTTTGCTTTCAAACGTCATATATAGGTACGAACTCGTTTATACATTACGGACTAGCTATATAGTCATTAAAAAAAAAAAAAAAAATGTTACCAATAAATATGAGCCTCGCATGTACAAAATACCACTCCCTTTTTCACAAGTGCAAATGACGCTATTAATTATTTATCGGCCTAGTTTACACATAATTTTCGCATAAAAATGCAATCTCTTGCATATTATTTTCACTGTTTGATCAACGTATCCTGTGTGTTTTCCTATGAATAAAGTCGGTTTTTTGTTTTTTTTGTGTCATGGCTCAATGGAGCGGTATATTAATGTTCATCTTGGTCGAGCTAAAGGGTCTTCAGATAAACAATTTGCAAAAAAAAAAAAAACGTTAGCAAAAGAATGGTTGATGTGTAATAAATAAATAAAAATCCCATAAACCGAAATTGAAACCGTTTTTATAATAGCCTGGATTAGGTTGAGACGCACACAAATATATGTAGGTATTATACAATAATATATATATAAGTAAAAAAAACAATAATACGAAATAATGTAACACACATAAGACTTACGGGAATGGTATACATATATGTTGGTCGAATATTCTACATTTCTTAATCCATAGGTGTTTTAGAGTCGTATATAATTCACGTTTATTATAAATATATGTATGTATAAAAATTATATATTCATGGCGAATATTGAAATAGAATTACCTGCCGTATAGATAATAAGAAAAATGATAATTATTTGTACAAAACATTTTCTAGGCATAACTGCCGGTATCTGGTTAAATTTGTACAATAAAAAAACTAATCATAAAATGAATGTATTATTTTTTTTATTAGTTATATAATAAGCCTAACCTATATAGCCTAAAATTGCGCCAATTGTGGGGGTTTAGAACTACCACAAAAAACTGATCAGATACGTGAAGTGGAAATGTATACAATTATTAATAGAAAAATATTTCTTCAAAATAACCTAGCCCCCTCCAAACAAAAATGTGGAATCATGATAATGCCCGTTATTAATTATTTACATTTATTTTTAAAACCGTAAAGTTATTTGTAGGCCGTAAAGTTAAGCTTGAAATGTTTATGCATACCTACAAATTATTGTTACGAACGTTTGCAATCATATTCTTTATAATATATTTTATTAACAGAGTTTCACAAAGTTCTATACACCAACTAACTAATATTTTTGTAAATTTGTTCTGTATATTACAAGACGTTTGTCTTTCAACCATACTACCTAATTTTCTTTTCTCTGCAGTTCGGTGCGATAAACTCAAAAATAAGTGTTTAATTAATATTCACAAAGTTTAACGAAATTATACTGTTTGACGACTCTTGCCGTTAGCGCGTGTACACATTTGTAGAACAATGTCAACTATACGTTTTTAGTAAAGTCAAGTCTACAAACTTCATCTCAAATAATTGTTAAATAACATAAAATGTCAAAAACAAACGTATAAAAAAAGTTTTTTTAAGAAATCAATTAAAAAAAAAAAAGAGTAAAACTAATGGAAATAAATGTATTATGTAACAAAGTGCAGTTCAGTCGGGTGTACCTTATATATGGTTATTGCTTATTTGTGTGGTTTTTTTTTTACATTCGCAGCAGTTTAATATGCACGTAAACTGTGTATAGGTATTATAGGTATTACCTATTACAATATTCAATTTAAAGTAATTTCCAAGCGGTTGTATTATCTCACACTCACACATACTCAGACATTATAGTAATGATGATAATTTATTATTAAAAAACCAATTTAAAAATCGAAATGGGATCAATTCAATAATATAATAATTGTGACTTATTATTATAAAACGAGTGTATAGTTTTTATATTAGTTGTATAATATTATTAACGATAACAAAAGTAATGATATAATTATAGTATAATGATAATTTATTATTATAACACGCACTTCTGCGTAATAGGTACCTACATAAATAACTCTTTTATTTTTTTATCGCAGGACACAAAATTTAAAATATTCGTTTTTCAAAACATTTATCTATACTTACCTATAATTATGTGCATGGCTACTTCATAATATTATTATCATTGTTGTTATTACACATACAACTGGTGCAGTAGAGTGCGTGTGCGTCACACTCGGCACAGAATTTATGTCGTGAGGCTTATTCCTCGTATTGGAACGACGCCGTTGGGGGTGCAGGGTATAGAGGTTGTCGAAGTGGTGGAGGTGGTGGCGGTTCGTGCTGTATTTCAACAGACGACCGTTACAATATACATACTATTACAATATACCATAATACGTATACTCGTATATATAATATATTACGAGCGTGTACATCCGCGGGCCGTGGCCGTTAATCAATTTGCAACTTTTAACCCGCCTGCAGATTTATTACACCCGCCCGGTGCATTCTCTGCCGCGCGTAAAACGGATACGCCGCACCCCGTGCACCCACCGCCGTCACCAGCACCCCGGGGGTCAAGTGCGTTTATTTGATTTCGACGGCCGAAATCGCGAGAGCACGACGACGTAAACTCCGGTTAATCCGCGGCGGCGTGTGCGACCCTTCCTCGGGCACGGCCAAATGAGTGTGGGGGGGAGTTGGTCATTTCGGTTCCATGGGGCTTGGATAATATTACATAGCTGCAGAACTATAGGCGTTTTTAAATAAATTATCTCGTATTATATAATATTATTATTTAATACTCTGCACGCCGTATTTCGAACCACCGAGATCGCTACTAGCTTACTAGAACAGTGCATTTTATTAATTTTATTAATTCATACGGAATCGCCGCACGCCGGTCGTCGATTTTCGCATTCACGTGATAACGTTTGAACTGAACTGGGGGTGACTAAAAAATTTCGAGGAGGTGTGAAATAAAACACGACGATTTGACACGGTTCGAATTCTTATACGTTTGATACGTATAGCAATATTATGTCTCATGATGTACCAGGCACTGAAATAATAATCGAGATCAATGCACTCGTGGCGGCGGTGATGGCTTTTATACGGTTTTTTCCTCTCTCGCGGCTTCCGCGACCATCATAGTCGTCGTTTTCGTGGATACAATGATATATATATATATATATATATGGAAAGCGCGATGAGCGCCGTTTAGTGTTTTTATTATTACCATTATTTTTTTTTAATAGCCCTCCGTTGCCGCGGGTTTCGTCGTAATGAACATTATAGAGTTCTATTTTTACAAAACGACCGGTACGCACGCCGCCGCCGTAGACCGCGGACGCGAGTATGTGTGTGTGTGTGTGTGTGTGTATATATAGGTACACCTAATAAAGGTTTTCGATAAACGTCGCCGAAAACGGAGTCACCTCCACTATCGTTCGAGAACGGTAACCGCGCGTGTGGTAAATCAACAACACACGCGTTTATGGCGTTTCCCGTGACCGTGCGCGCGCGGGATGACTGCGTACATAATAATATAATATTTATTTTATTAAATAAACATGATAATATTATAGCGGTTCTCGCCGCCTCCGTTACCGCGCTTTCGGTATATAGTCGTTGCAGTCGTTTCGGACAGGAAATAACGCCGATCCACCACTCGGTTCGATATATTATTATTATTATTATATTTTGTGTACGCGTATATATTATACAATAACGGGGTCTGTCTGCGATATATGGCCTATCCTTTCCCCTTTTTATGGTGACGCGGTATATACGGCGAGTAGTAGTAGTAGTATATATAAAGTGCATAATATATTATAATACGTATATAAATGTATATCGTCGTTCGGCGGTATAACCATCTCTCTCGTTTCCTACCGCACTGCACCCTCCCCTCGACCATCGCCGCCGTACTCGGCCGTATAGCTAGTAGTAGTAGTACTGTATATATATGTATATACAGTTTTAAATTTGGTACCGCAAAACGTCATGGTACTCACGATATCGCATATAATATTATAAACGAATGAAACGTACGAAATCGTGTCGAATGTGTCTTATAATATACATATTATATATATGAAATATAGTATATTATTTTAGAGTTGCCCACTATATTATGACATATATATATATACGATAGGTATATAAATAGCGATATTTTCTGTTCGTGTTGTGATAATAATATTATGCCCGTCGCAATAACCGAGTAGGTATATTATATTATCGAGCATATTGCGTAATGCGTATTATTAGGTATATTATATCCGTCATTATTACTGAATATATTTTATAAAGGGTATAGCGACGTTTTCGTAGAAATCGGATTGGTTAGAAAATGATATTTAATAATATCTTAAACAAAAGCCGAGTTCTCTCCGTCGTCGTCGCGACATTGATTTTTTCGCACAACCGTATAATATTGGAACGTACGATAAAATATAATGACTAGTATTATATATATGTTTATTGAACTAACCTATGTTTATTTATACGCGTGGACACGTGACACATAATAATTGATAATTAATTTCTCGTCGGTTCCCAGAAACGCTTCCGCGTCGAGTTTTGTATCTTTGCACTGCAGAGAAGCTAGGTATATACCTGCAGCAGTCGTCGTCGTTTATTATATTATGGCGTCTAATAATATTTTTTAATCGACAGTAAAAAATAAAAACGAATGACTGTCATTATGGTTCTGTCACGTTTGACCGGATCCCGTGACACGCCGCCATTATCAATGATGTAATTGACATTACATATTTTATTTCCGCACAAATAATGTCATACTGTGATAAAGTATTTGTGTGATTTATAAATTATATATAAGTTATGTTTTGAACTTTATACATACATAATAGTTTATATTAAAACTTTTAAAGGCAGCTCAAAAACACAAACGCGTAATTCTGTTAAGTCAGTTTTTAAATATATTTTTTAAATCGTTTCAGTTTATATAAGTCTAAGTATTTTTCATTTAGTAAACTTTCCGAGCTACTCGCTAAAGCACGTTCTGTAAGTGCGCCAAGTATAATACGTTCTGATTTTAACTCGCCAATAAAGTTTTACTGGTGTACAAAAAATAAAAGTTCACAAACATTATATTATCGTCATTGTAACAACATAAACAATGCCGAAATTACCTCGAACAACTTTAAAAGCATGTGTTACCACCATTAAAAACTAAAATGTATCATACAATTCTATGCAGATGCCGTGTACATATAATATAATGGTATTATCACCGTTTAGAATTATTGACAATTAAAATTATAAAACAGTCGGTAAGTACATTAAAATATTAAATACAGTGTAACTTCCCTCCATTTTTATGAGTTCGTAAATTTAAAAAAAATGTATTTATTTATTTTCCAAAATAAACGATGATAAATAAAACAAATATAATCATAACAACTGCTAATATTTGTCTATAAACATTATCGTCATAAATATTCAATTGTACACAAAAAAGGCGTTGAGCTTTTAAAAGAGTGATATTTTCAAATACCTATGTATGTGATTGTTTCTTGTTATCAGCTATTTTATGCATAATATGTATCAAGCTATTAATATATTCCTGACTTTTTTTTTCTATACAAATATTAGGTATATAAAATCTCGTAATTTGTCCAATTACGTGATAAATCAAGATATCACAATATAATTATTGAACTTCCAACGGCTGGTTAAAAAATAAAGACACTGAATCTTAGAACATTGCAGGATCTCGGATTTGAGAATGAAATTGCATTTCACCCTTACCTCAATTGCACCTGCAATATTATAGTGATTATATTTGCTGCAATCGCCGCCGCCTCCGCCGCCGGTAATCACTAAACACCCATCGGTCACTTTTTCTATAGGAGACATATAGGTAATAATATTATGTAATATAGAAGCGGTGCTCGACCTCGCTGCAAACTATATTTGTGTGGAACTTTATGCGATAATTTATATAGCAATTAATATGATATTATAATATTACGTCTAAAACTGATTACGCGATCATTTCTATAACGCGCGTACACCTGCTGCAGCAGTCGTGTTCAATCTCTGCCGAGATCGCGGTCGGATGCGGTTGCCCGTGCCAATATAAGGGTCTATCTACCGCTCGAGTGCTTATATACTTGTATATACATATACATATAATATTATATATAGTTGCATATACGGCGATAATAACGTTTCTGAAGAATCTCCTCGGCATTCAACGGAGCAACTCGCGGGGTGTATTCATTATCTCCTGACGCTTATACGTATATATACATAGGCACTCGACACAATAATATATACTCGCGAAATTTTGTGCGTGCCGCTCCACTGCCATGTATATTATATATTATTATTATTATTATATATAAGACGCGTATCGCGTTACACTCCGATTCCTTTGGCAAGTGGCGGCTGGTAGGGTTGCCGCGGTAGCCATAACGGCGGTATATACAGCTGCTGCAGCGTCCTCCTCGTGGAAAATTCTTTGGAAATCGCGCGGGGGGTGTGAGGGGATTGCTGCTGCAGAGAGTGCGTATATTATAATCTCTTGGCAAATTCACCGCCTATATATATATACATATACACGTCCCGGCGGAATATAATGACGCAAAATCGCTGCGGTTGCATTTTATGAGCGCACAATGCATCGCGCGCGAATATTATTTTAATATGAACGGGAAAAAAATGATACGAGAGGCGGTGGCACGCGGTATGGTGCGGTGTAGTGCAGGGGTCAAGTCTCGACTCGCCTATATATACATTATATACAGAATGAAAACTTTCCAGTTGGATGGCCCTGCCCCCGCGGCCGGTACTCGGTATATATATACGAGTAGGTATATATATATTTCTATATACATATTATGATATACATTCTAATCCATCGCCGACGTCGGTGTGTGCAGCGAATAATGTTATGCGTATGTGAGCGCTTTTATATATATTAATCCTTTTCCGCAACGAGAAACCGGAGCCAAAAAATGTGATGCCCTCCTCGTTTTTATGTATGTATGATATACACGCCGCGCGCGCGACCAGCAGCAGTTATATTATATTGTTTGTATAATATATATATATATATTTATATTATGTTCTCGCCGTTACGGCGTATGACGTGCAGGGGGCACCTGCAATGCACCAAAACGCGTTTCCACCACATATATATACATATATATAGAGAGAGAGACGCGAACCGTCGTAATATGGATAGGTCACCCCACGTTTTTCTTTCCGAAGCCGTAGTTTTCCGGTCTACGCGCTTATCATATATATATATATATATATTAGGTATGTGTGTGTGTAGCATTTACGATCGCGCACGTGTGTCTATTTAACAACGGTTTTGTACGATTTCCTAGACGTCGGAAGCCCTTCCGGACGCATCGTGCGGGTTTCCCGTGCACCGTGTTGGAGGTATACGCGCGGCGGTGATGGGTCAGAGCGGGGACGGATAATCCACTTTGGCGATAGATTTTCGTCGATATACGCGAGTAGTCGTGTAAAGCTTGTACCGCTCTATATAATATATTATATACCTCATCGTCTACTGTGCTGGCGCGTAATGCGAGGATACACGCATACCGTATATATATATATATTATATATGTATTCAATATAGGTACTATATACCTATCTATATATATATACGTAAATATACGTTGTACACCACGACAAACACACTTTAACGCTCAGACGAATGTACGACGACGACGGAACGCGACGTATCGGGTCCGGAAGGAATATATACCGCGCCCGCAGTGGGTATAGGGTGATAAAAACCGCTCCTGCAAGGTCTCTCGTGGGTATACATAGCAGTGTACATGACGTGCAGGATTCCGGGACTTGTCACGTATTGCATCGTTAATATATATATATATATAAATATAATATATATGATGCGCGTGTATACGTGTCTAAAAGCTAAATCCCAAATATACAACGCGTTTGACAACATTTTGTGTATAATAGCTGGCGCGTACGACGTAAAAGTATAAAAAAGTATAAATGGTGTTGCAGCAGTATTCGTTTTGGAAATTCGCGATCTATAGTCGCTCGTCCGTATAGAGCTGCAGTGGTTCCCGACCGGGGGGATTTAGATACTGCGCGAGGGAATAAATATAGTGTCGACGAAATAACGATACCCGCGGATTGCCGTGGACTTGGTGAGAAAAAAACAATCTCAAACTTCTCGCGTTCAATTCATTTTTCTTATAATATTATTCATTATAATGTCGTCTAAACTCCAATTTGAGGTGGGACGTGAGATTTTTTTTTTAAATTTACAAGGGAGCGTAGAATAAAAAAGGTTGGAAACCACTGGTATTTTATGTATTGTAGAGGAACATCGATTTCGTTTATGATAAAAACAAAATAAATAATCATTTTAATACTACGCCAAACACAGCCGACGGACTATATATTAATGTTATAGACGACGCACCTACCTATGTATTATATTTGCTTATCGCGCGCAGAGTTTATTTTTTTATGAGGCGGGTGTGAATAATTTAGGGTTGTCAATACGCGTATTAGGTATACCGTATACATATATATATACGGGTAGTTAAAGTATAAATGGAAAAATACGCATTACATAATATATATTTAGGTAAAATACATTTAGAATATCCACATCACATAACGCTTGGATCTGTTGACAGTAAGCTCGGTATATGTGACTGAATTTATGAGGGTTAAACGCGTAGTTAATGGTGCTTCGTCACTCTCCTCCCGCCCTTTAGGTCCACTCCATATTTTATACCGATATTGACGTACAAACTTAACTCTCAAACAAAATCAATTATAATAAATAAATAAAAAGTGAATAAATTCACTCGAACAAGTCGTATACGTACAAGTATATATGATAATATTCGATGGGAATCTTTGGAATAACTTCCGGATAAATCAAGTGTTAAAAATATCACGCTCTTGGAATTTAAATGCATCTGCCGTCTAGAAATATTTAATGTCATAAATGTATTTAATTTTTTAATAAAACTTCTGCTGAAGTATACCTACCTAAGTGTATATTATATATACTATGTAGATATTAATCTTTTTTCCCATAGTTGATCATAGTCTTTCACAACAAGTATAACAATATTATATATAAATAATAATTATTTAATCTTACTGTCATATAATGCGGAGCTTGATAAACTTTTTTAGAGGGGCTGAGTCCCGTCTCCATTTTTCCGTAATCTTTTTTATTTACATGGATTTACGTAACTAAAATGAGAAAAAATTAGATTTAATTATTAATTTATAATAAATATTATGAACAATTATAAACATATTACAAGTGTTCACATCCGAAATAATAGTACTCATAGTACAGTATAAAGTACTTATTAAATTTATATTTGAGAGAGTTTAACCTCTATACAAATGCTGTGAATATTATACTTTGTCCTATATGTATATATATTTTGTAATTTAAATGTGAATTATAATACTCAATAATTAAAATAAATGTATACCTACATATAGCTATTTTCATAAACTATATATTTTTAAAATACTTAAATAACTTTTAATAATTCAAAAATTATTTTTTTTTTTATAATAACCAATTTATAATTTTCAGTGCATTTGCACAGGGGTGTTTGCAGAAAATCCGTTTAAGTTAATTTGGTGAAAAATTCTATTAACTTTAATTTAACTAAAAGTATTATATTATATATCAACATCAAACCGTAATAATAATTATTAATACGTATGTACAGCGGGTACTCAAACATTCGAAATGATTAAATTACAATATTTTTTTATTTTACGATGATTAAATTTAATACCTTTCACATCTTTGACTTTAAAGTGCTAGTTAAGTAAATCTATATTGTATTAAATGTTAACGTTAAGTATCAAAAAAGTAATTATTACTTAATATCTAAGCCATTATAAAATATCTTTTGAAAATTAAAACATTACTCTTTGCACGTTTAGTAAATGAGGTTATTCGAGCCAGTGTTATATAAAAGATTATAATATTATATGATTTATTACTCGATACAGTCTAAAAGTTCTGCTTAAAGTATTATTACATTTTTAAATTTATGTGTTGAGTACAAAAATTATGGTCATAAATTATACCAAATTATTTTAAATGATAATATTGATATAAAAAAATAACTGTAATATAATAAATTAATAACACATAACTTGAAATTATTTCCACTTGTGTGTAAAGACATTCTACAGATAAATTTATTATAATATTTAAAGAAATAAACATAATAAATACTTAAAGAAATATCCTTTGACAATAAGCCCTTACCTATATATAAATGTAAGATATCAATAGTAAATACAAAAATTTACATATTTAAGTGTGATATTTTGCAATTGATTTTCCAGTCGAGTTACGTTAAATTAAGTTTAGAGCCTTAACTTATTTCCAGCATTTCGTTTCCTCGGTATTCATTCCGTTTACTTGGCGAATGTTGTCGGGAAAAAAGCATTTGCTAATTTTATATTTCACCCATGCGTTAAAATCGAAAATAGCCATTGCAGTTTTATCTCGTTAATTTCACAGATTATCTCGAGAATGTGCCTGCATAGGTACTATACAACGACGTGATCTGAATTTTCTTATCAAAAAATAATGCCGTGAATTGCATTTAGATAATCTTGAGCAAACTCTCGGATTAGTCGTATATGCATTACAACTTTCGCGGGTTAAGCTGTGCACCTATATGCGTATTGTACAGACACAAAAGGTCCGAAAATATTTAACGAATCGTACATTTTTTCCCATTTAAATTTAGCGTAATCTGCTCTGAGTATTTTAAGCTCGGAGGATACTGCCCATAATGCACACTCGGACACTGTAGAATTATACATTTTGTGCGTATGTATATAATATTATATATAGTTAATACCTATATATAATATATTCGTAATCCGTATACGTCACAAACTTGTTATTTTTATTTTTTCGACAACTTTCGTTTTGCCGTAGAAAATTATACGAGATTTTATATTTAACCGTCCGCGTCTCGCCCTATGTGCGTGCAGCATTCGACGCAATTATATATATTTAGGTACTCGGCAATATTATACGATAATAATAAAATAAAAAATATATAGACGTGTAAAAAGCTTATTATTGTAAGCTATAATAGCTATTCGCATCCAACACTGCACGAATGCAATTGCAGTAAATCGATACTACCTATATATTATATGCAATATAATATTATGTATATGTTGCAAAAGTTCGACGTCCTATATAATATGTACGAATGAATAATATGAAATGTATAATAAAGTTGCAGACCTATACGGCTGAGGCCGTACAGTTATAAGGTAGGTATATATATAGTTATGCGGGGGTGTTGTTTAAATTTCGTTTTTATTTCTCTGTTTGGCAAACATATACATAGATTTGGAACTCGTGCAGCTGTTGTGTGCTGCGTGCGTACACCTACCCATATTATACAACGATTAATCGATTTAAATAATTTTCCCGACTGCGGGTATAATATTGTATACAGTTATTATTATTATTATTATCAGACGACATTGCCGCAGTGGCATAATATAGTATAGTTATAATAATAAATGCTGCAGCTGCGCAGGGTCGTATAGATTCGAGCAAATCTTCTTTGCACGGCTGTGTAACTCGCACCCGCGCAATCAATCGTTATGCGTACCTATATATAAAACCTCTTTTGTTTGATTTTTAATTTATATATTTTTATTTTTTTACACGCTAGGTTCCCGAGTCGGGTACCTCACTATACCGTCGCACCACCCACACCCCCTCTTCGCATATTATATCGTGTATCGATCCGGTCGGCTGGGGATGCCGACTATATGTACATAATATAATGTGTAACATAATATACAATATATAATACGCACGCCGCGAGCTGATGGTATACATATATATAATAGTATAGTATACGCAGTATAGTTATAATATCATTTATAATCGTCTTTTGAGCCGTGTTTTGTGCGCCCGCGATGAGTTCAACCGAGGCGAAACCCTTGTGCGTGTTCGCGTGCGTAAGCGTAGGCTCAAATCTTTGGCTTTACCTAAACTAATATCATATACAACGCGGTTAGTGGTTACTAAAAATGTTTTCCGGAGGTGCCTTTTTTTGGACAAAATTTAGCCGCGGCGCCCTGCTACAGTATACCATACGAGAAACATAAATACAAAACGAACACTAATTCTCGTTGATAATCTTTAAAATAATTATGAAATAATTTTTATCATTTTATCGAACATAATAATACAATATAATAGCGGTTCCCATATTTAATATAATTATATAACGTAATATAATTTTTTTAAGTAGCTGTGCGTGGTTTTTGAACCGCTGACCACGCTAACCGCTATACACGCAGACGCAAATAATATTCGCACCTCCACTTTATAAATGTATATATATTATTATATGATAATAATGCGCCATCGGCGGCTGTCTACCGCTATACGGACGCGTAATACAATATGTATATATCTAATGACATTGTAATATATAATATAATTCACGAGGTGTGCGCCCGGGGACGACAGCAGGGCTTGTGCCAATCGAATTCGAAAAGGCACACTTGAGCCGCCGGTCGCCTGCTGTAGACTTGTAGATCACGATAATAATTCAATTTTGATACGCGCATAATTACGTACCTAATATTATATTGTATACGACCGACCGTTATAACGGTGACCTTTGTTTTAGACATCGGTCTGTCGACTGTTTGGGGGACCCCAGCATTGCGCACCTCTGTGCAAATGTTATGAGTTATTATCACCATCACAATTTGTATGACAATAATTCGTTTTTGTGGGTCGTTTATAGCGGAAAATTGGCTGGTAAACATAATATTATTTGCTGCGCCTGACCCGAAACCACCCTACGCACGCCTATGTTATATTAATATACGTATTATTATAATATAATAACTTATACGATATAAGTTTATATTGTGCGCATTACCGTAATAATTTTATTACTGCGATATTATAATATTTATTATTTATGTTTAACGTATAATTGTGTGCTGCTTCTGCTGCTCTTCCGCCGCCGCCGCCGCCACCGCCACCGGTGTGTGTCACTCATTGATAAAATTCGTCTATGCACGCTATATATATACATTCGACTCGATATAGATTTCGTGCCAGACGCGACGCGTCACGGGGGCATATAAACGTATTGTTATATCATTATTATCATCGTCGTCGTCGTCGTTGTTGTTGTTATTATTTTTATTATTATTATTATTATTATTATTGTATGTTTTCCGTATACTGCGAGTGGTGTACGAAAACAATGTAAGTTCAGAGTCGCTGTGATGTGTTTTTCTTTCTACAAACAGCGTGTCTGTCAAAAACGAGAAAAATTAACGCCCCCCCCCAGTTTTTCCGTTGTGTGTATATACCTTGGTCGTGTGTCCCGCAGGTACGCGACATAATATCCACGTGACATATATATACATAAAGCTGGCTGTACCGTACTTGTGTGTGTATACATATATTATCGTCGTAGTAGTAGGTACTTCAGCAAAGTCAATTGTTACTAAAATATAGTGCTCGTACGTACAGAGAACGGTTTTTTGCGTTTTGTTGAGTGTTCTTATTAGTACAATATATATATATATATATATATATATATTATCAGCATATTATAGATTTATCCTCTCCTCTCAACGGATCTACTCTCCGAGAGTTTTTGCCGCTTTCACGACATCTGCAGTATATAATATAGACATGTGCGCAGGTTAGGTATTATATTATACATAGTATATATGCGGCTTAATATTTTACCTACCTATCTGCAATAAGTATATATTATATTTCAAACAATCGCACAACTGCAGATAAATATTATACATAATTGTAAAGTACTCGTCGGATTTATTAGGTTTAATATGCAGAATACTATATAATATTATATTATGCATATACCAAATCACGGCCCACGCCCGGCTTTTGTATGCACGTTAATACTACTCTACTATATTATATATAATATGTGTGTACAGCAGTCACGCAAATAGAAAAACTCTCGCTGGAGGTGCTTAAGCTAACCGATTATTTATACATATTATCCTATTGGATTCTTCGATAAACATAATATACGATATATACATACATATTATATTAAAACAATCGTAAATTATATTATTCTAAAATATAAATTGTCATTTGTTATATTTGTGTACTATATATTCGTGCTTTATGCCCATCTTAAAAAAATAGTACACATTATATTCAAAGTATCTCGATGTTTTTTATCGCCTTAGCCAGTCCCACCAAGCATTCTATATACACTAGACCAGGTCTACACTCATTAATTCAAAAAGTTTCCATGTTTTTACATAATATATTGTCGTTTTTTAAGTTTTTTACTTATTTTAATGGCACTTTACATTTTTAATATCATATTCCGAAAAAGAATATTATTCACAGTATTTCAATCCATAAAAATTAAATTTTGGACATATTGTATAATTCATTAGTTACACCTAAGTATTTAAATCAGACCAGCGGGGTACCCGTTCATTCACTGCTCCGCTCATCTATACTTTAAAATATGCTTATAAGTTTTAACTAATGAACTACCAACTTGTCCGAAATTTGATCTTTAAAGACTGAAATACTCCGAATAATGATCTGCTTCGGAAAATGAAATACAAAATGTATAGTGCGTCATTCAAAAAAGGAAAAAAAAAGATAGCGATAAAAAATAGTTGGAAATATTTTCCCAAAACAGTTGAAACTTTTCGAAATAACGAGTGTAGACACTTAAAATAATCGCCCTGTATTATAGCTGTACTCGATAGGCCTATGCTGCAGCGTTCAGATCTTCCAAAAATTATTCTAAAACGTTTAAGTCAAATTCTGGTGAAAAAAAAATGTATTCAAAGTATTTCAAACATACTATATATTTTAACAAAACTAACCCCGTTTAAATAATATATGTTATTATAAATATTATTATCTGCAATTAAATTATTAATCGCCTCTATATCTGTTTTGATAGCATACGACGCGAGTTCCGTAATATTCGATCGCGTTTGTGCGTTTTGCGCTTCTCGTTTTTCTGGTTAATCTTTGCGGGGCTATATTATTATTATATTTTATACGTGTATGTGTGTGTGTGTGTGTTTCGCAGACGTTTTAAACGCGCCGCAAATATAATTGAGTGTACTATATACCGCATAAAATCCACGGCAGCAGCAGCAGTATTATAGTCGTAATCCCCTCGCCGGCAAAACCGTTCGAAATTCCCCCCCCCCCAAACCCGCCCACCCATCTATCTTTCCGTTACCGCAGCCAAGAACAACGCAATAAGTTACTGTTATATGTATAATGTATATATATATATATATATATAGATTCGTCGAAATCCTCCGAAATAAATCGAAACCGTCGCCGTCGTGTAGTACCGCAATACCGCGATATTTTTTTTCATTTTTTTTTTTTTGGCCGCTCCGTTCGGATAAATAATATTCTTAACGCGCCTACGCCCTACGGGGAATTTCGTATCTCTGCTGTCGTAGTAATAATAATAATAATAATAATAATAATAAACGGGATTTAAGGGCAATTTGCTTAATGGGCGACGCCACCGATATCGTATGACCAAAATATAATATACAGAATATAATCATCGCGATCGAGTATGGAGGGGTGGTGTGTGAATGATCGTGATGTGATTCTTACGCAGCAGCAGCTGTAGCCTGTAACCGCGTTCGTCGGTTTTTCCCGCCACGACGACGGCTTCTCGCGCCAAAGAGGTTCGGTTCCGCGCGCGCCGGGTCCATCGGGCGGCAGTCCGCGATTGTGTGTTGTCATCGTCGTCTTCAACCGTGGTCCGTGTCCCGTCCCGTCCGCCACCACTGCGCCTCCACTCGCCGCTCAGTGCTCCCCGACAGATGATCACGTTCGACGACGGTGCGACATTTATACGTTTTGACGTTTCCACATTCGATAATTAATATAAATCATTGCCATATCAATAATTAATCCTCAACGCGTGCGTTTGTTTCGTTTTTTTTTTCAAAAGTGGTCCCCACTCGCGAACTTGACCGATCACAATCATATTATTATATTGTTTTGCCGTACGATGTTCGAGAAGATGTGAGTATCTCACAAAATTATAATTCAATCTATTAATGTTATAATACAACCTCTACAATATTATTATTAGTAATATTACGGTACCTATTATATTTGTAGCGATGGCCGTTGTGGTTTGACTTTGCGTATGCGTACGAATTGCTCGTGTGGTTTTTTTACCAGTTTTATATTTTAGCGTCGCACTCGAAAAATAACGGTCGCGCGCCCTCGTACGCGACGACGACGGCGCACATTATTTTAATATTATATTATTTGCCGGTCGTTTTCGCCGCGTCCGCAAACACGTTCGCCGAGCCGTTCTCGGCACGTTTTCAATTAATGTAAAGCGGGTACATCGTCGTCGTCGTCATACGCATTACGCGTTTATCCTATATGCGTAATACGGTTTCGGGTGCGAAAAATCAGATTATGGGCACAAAAATAACAACCACCTACTGTTTGAACAATTTGCAATTTGCGATTTCGTCGTCCGCCGCCGCCGCCGCCGCACTCTGTATACATTATTAATTTCACCTCGCCGTGCCGTCTCGTGTGGTGCGTATGATAATAATAACGCGCACGCGTGCTTTAAACTCGCAAACAACTAATATTCTATTATATTATCGTTTATGAACAAGACAATTTTTCGTTTACTGGTGTTGTTTTTTTTTTTTTAGCGCTTTTTGGTCGTAATCGTAACGCGGCGTTAATAAAAAAAAAAAAAGTCGATTCCACCGACGTTTAGGGGGGTTGAAAACGATTAACCCGTATATTTTATAATATTATGCACTTTCGAAGTTTTATCTCGTGAAACGCTCGTACAGCACACGCGTGTATAATTTGGTTAAATAACGCGAGCGATTAGCAAGCCGTGCGTGTTGTTGGCAATTTCAAACGGCAAGGTCCGCCGTCGTCGTCCTCCCATAACTACGTTACCCGGTATTATTATTATTTTTTTTTTTTTTTATTCCGGCGATGACACGACAGTCCACTATTATTATACCTGGTAGAAGGTAGCAGCAGCTAAGTTCCTTTTTATTTCGTACACGAACGTTTCTCGTCTCGTACTCTCATTTTACGACCACCGCAGCGGCGGGGACTCGGTGGTGGGGCGACGACGATGCGCACAAGAAAAAGGGACGAAAAAAAACATAATAATAATAATAATAATATACAACGCGCTTGTGTCGTTTCTTCTTATCTGGGTTTTCGTTTTTATACCCGTGCCACAATTTATTATGTACGACAACAATAATAATATCGTGTCTCGTCCGACCCGGTCGTCGGGGGACCTCCTTCTGTAAATTAAAAACCTTCATTTTTATTCGCTCTTTGTGTTCTCCGCGGTTTCTAAAAATCTAAAACCGTCACTGGCACCACTCGCACTCGCGCGAGCCCTCCCGGTGCTCGCCATAATATCCACTCGCACGCGTCGTCTACGACTACAACTACTGCAGACTGTTGTTGGATATTTGATTATGATAATTATTATTTCACGAAGACGCGATCGAAACGTTTTTGCCGATAGCAACTCCGATCGTCGTCGACGGGCTTTTTACCGGGGGCGACGAGATTGCCCGAAGCACTCTCGTGACTACGTCAGCAACTATTTTTCAATAAGCCTTGTTTTATTCGCGCCTGTCCTCTTCAACGACGACGTTATTTCTTCTCGACGCCCGTTGTTCTGGAGAGCTGCTGGCGCACACTTTTTTTTCCCCCGAACAGTTTTTTCCACGTCGTCGTCCCCGTTTTCTCGCTCGACCCGAGTCCGCATGTCGCCTCGGCGGGTAGATGAGGTGAGGTGGCGGGCGTATTTTGCACATAATAGTATAACCTCCACTCGACGTTTTTAATAAAAGAAAAGCACGGCCGAGTGTTTCGGAAAATCAATTTTTTTTACACAGCTGTCTCTCATAATACGTAATCTCTATTATTAAGTACCTACACTGCAAAACATATAGACGGTACATTTTTACGCATTATACTGTGAATCGTGTATGATGGTGATGTGATATTATGTAACATCGGTAAACGCGGCAAACTGCAGACGAATTAACGTGCAAATTCGATCGCGTTGTAATGATTCGCGTTAAGCTCCACCTACAATGCCCCATTCGCTCGACAATGTCCACCCGACTCTTCCAAACCGCGCCGGACGAGGGTGGAAACGTGCACTCGATCGTGGCCTCCACTGCGGGAATCCGCGCGGCACGCCGCCAATCAACCGGGGAGACATATATATAATATATAGTCGTGACCGTGTCGTGGGTTGAGCGCGTGCCATCCGCTACTGGACAGATTTTCTAAATATTATAATATTATTACGTCGCTGCAGGTCGCTTTGGCTCGGGAAACGTTTCCGTGGTTATTATTATTCTAACGTCTGATTCGCGGTAATAGTAGGTAAACGAGGATTAACCGCCGGAAGATTCTATTGTTATAACTTATAATATAGTCTATTATCAGTGTTTGGTATATTGTTTTTCCATGTGACAGATGGCCGTTTTCCGACAAATCTCGAGTCCTAATCCGTTTTACAGCTGCAATTATATACTATTACCTATCTATTATACATTTATGTGCACTCCGGGGCGGTGAGACAGGCAGAGCTGTTGATAAAAACGATATTATAATACCAACGCAAGCAGACACTTGCAGCATTATATTTTAATACTGTCTCCAGAGTCCAGAATCGATTAAGTTCGATCGAATGCTCTACGTACAAAATAATGGTATGGGAACATAATATTCTCTTTGCGACAAAGAATAGTACGGGGCGGCCAAGTCATAATTTTTCTGCCAAAACATCGGTTATTACGCAACTTATACATAAGTATGAATAATTATGATTTAAGTACCTATAGGTAGTATACTATATGCAACATTCTGTATATTTCTATACATTATAGGTATTAACTAGTAGTTACACCGAAAATATTATTTTTAAAGGCTATACTTTAGTTAGCAAATATACAAATACTTTTATTTTACCGTGTTAAAAATAAATTATTTAAGAAATAGAGTCTGCGTCACTTTTAACTTTTAACACTGTATACTATATGCGTGGCCAAGTATTCATGACATCTGAAGGTTAAAAACCATTTTACTTTTTCAATTTAACTCGAAAGGGATACTTCATAAATATTGTCTTAACTTGCATTATACACTTTTGTAGGGAAATATATACTTTAGCAGTCGTCGTAGCTTTGGATTTCACCATAATATCTTGATAAAATGTGTTTTTTCTAAATGTTTTTTTCTTCTGTTCATATAGATATATATTTATAACATACATCCGTTAAATAAAACTTGATGGGTTCAAAAACATTTTATAAATATTACTACATCTTACAACAATGACAAAATTAAAACATTTTTCAAACACTCCCCTTTTAGAATATTAAAAAATTCTATTTTCATAACGCATTCAATTTTCATTTAAATTTATTCCTGCTTTATACAATGTCCATATATAATACGCACATAGTACACACATAATATTTTATTTCTAATTATGTATGCTAATGTGCGAAGTAGTTTTCGTAATTATAATTTATAGTAATAAATATTATGATAAATATATTAGTTTACTTTCATTTTAACGAATCAATTTGAGCTGTTGTATTCTTATTTTTATGGTAAGAAACAATTTTTTTTCTGATTAAGTAATTATGAATAAGAGTAATTTTTTTCATTGCAGTCTTGACTAAGACATTCATGGTTATATTTATAAAATATATATTAAGTATATCATACTAATATCATAATATTATAATACATAAAGGTATACTTGATGGCAATATGATAAAAATATTTCAAGGTTTATGGCACTTTTAGGAGTGTAAAACAGTTAATAAGAAATAATAATAATATATTATATTGTTGTTATCTTCATAAAACCGAAACAATGCATTTTACTCAATAGAAATATGATCAATCGTCGCATTTTGATTTGAAAAAAAACACTGACCAGTCTGAAACTCGTTCGTTTATCGATCATTCTTCTCCTTGTAATCAGTTTGAATTTTTTCTTCAATGTACCATCTTGAATACAGAATGCATCCGCCTCCTCCCCTCCCAACACACCGTCAGCAATGCACACTGAATAACATTTATTGATTTTAAAGTGTAAAATATAAAACGTTCAATTTTTTTTTTTTATCTTGGTCTCGTTTGATTTAAACGCAATCATTGACGTCTCGGGTTTGTTGGAAAGTATTGAAGTATTAATAATTTTGAACTATATTTCCTTTTCAACGTCAAAATGCGTTTGCCATTTCCGTTTCTTTTTCTTGGTCAAAGTGTTTTTATTTTTATTTTGCTATCGTCGATTAAATTTAATTTTTTTTAGCCTTTATAAAAATGGCTGTATAGAATTGTTTTCTATTCATTGCTCTACGTGACGAGTGACGACCGAGTTAATTGAAAAACTGTACCTAGTACAGTTTGGACGTGACAAAAAGATAAGAAATAATTTTATATTATGTTTTATGTATAAACATACCTATATATATATAATATAAAATAATAATTACGGAATACGTTTTTATAATATTATTCATTAAATACGACCTGGTGGTGATAAACTTAAAAAGGTTTTTATAATGGTCTGTTGTGACGCGTCATCGTGGAGTTATTGATTTTCTTTTTACCCGAGAGTTGTATATCATTGTAATCGTGATAATTAATTCGTGGAGCACAATAGTAGGCGACTATACCGGAGTCTATTAAGTTCAACATTGACTGACGGATGATTAATATGTTTTTGCTTTGTTGCAAAGTTGTGTATAGGTGCTTTGGCCAAGTTCCGAATAGACGCGGACGCTATAGGGGAGGGGGGCATTTAAGTAATAAATATAATGTATCAAAATGATTAATGTACACAAAACGAGAGTGTCTGCAACTAAATGTTATCAATTTATGTTTTGCGTTCAAACGTGTAAAAAATACATAATAAACGATATCGCCTATCCGCCCGACTCGTGTAAGTTGTAATAGCATCGTCGTATAAGACATTTAAAAATAAAATATCGCGTCATATGGTTATAAATACAATACAAACATAAACTCTGTCACTTAGGTATAATCAACTAAAGTAATTGTTTTATGTTTACAGAGGCTGTACAAAAAATAAATGCATAACATAATAATAATATTGCAGGCTATACCTAAATTGTATAATGACGTGTCCGATCACATTGACAAATTTACTATTCAGTATAGTATGATTCGTTGTTTGAATTAAATTCTAATCGTTTGCATTCAATTTAATCTTCGTACTGTTATAATTTGACTCGCCAAAATTAATGGCTTTTAATTATTATTGCACTTTACTTCTACGTGTATGGTACTGTTATACTGATATATTATGTATATTATGGTGCTATTACTTTACAGTTATTATTACTAGCCGTAAATACGTTCAGATACACATTTTCACTACATTGTTATTCAACTTACGCTAGTTCATTATATTTTATACGGTTCTATACAGTACCTAGGTTTACACTTTACAGTTATATACATTTTATTAGAACATTTAATTGGCCGACAATACTAAAAGTGAATTATTATTATGTGTGTTTTGTACCATCATGTCATGTGATGTTCATTCACGCACCGCACAACGACATATAAATATTAATACACACTGTTAAAATTGTATTTTCTATTATTTTAATGTTGGCAAATTATACACGGAATGTATTAACTTTGATTTAACACTTATTTTATTATTCTAAATAAATGTGTTAAATGTGGCACAAAACAACTATAAAAACTTCGTACAAAGAAATGATTTCTAACTAACATGTGATTAGGTATACTAATACAAATTAGTCTTAAATAATTATTATTTGCTACTGAGAAAAATATCAAACATAATACAATAAATTGTTAATTTCATTACAAATGCTTTATCTAAACATAATCACATAGGTACTACACGACTACCATAATTTAAGTGATTTTGAAAAGTAATAATTTGGTTATATATTTGTACACATTCCTGTACGTTGGTTTGTAAAATATATTATTGTATATACCTACATCATAAACAAACACAGTTAATTTTTAATCAATATTTATGACAACTCTGTGTGATACATAATATTAATATATAACTTATAATTATATTGTACGTAAACAATATGTGTACCTACAATCTTATTATTTATATAGTTTTTTATTACTTACACATTTATAAACTGCTGTATATTTGTGCTTTTAATATAAAGTCGCTGCATAGTTTTTAACTTTAATTAATACAATTTACAAAACTTAATACTTCTTTATAATATATTAATACATTTTAATATTACTTATAATACTTTTACTATGAAAACACATATTTTCAAGTCACGATGTTTAAAGTTACCTAATCTTTACAATATCATACGTAATCGAATAAAGTACAACAAATTATTGTGGTAAACCATAAAAAGTTGCAATATCTTAAATGTTTTTACGAGCATTTTAGTTACAATTCGAGTTGTAGTTTCAAAAATTTGAATATAAATCATAATTCAAATTAAATTATTGATCATAAAATAAAAATAATCTCATAAAGTTATTATTATCTTACTGCAGTACCTTTCAATATTTTTTATTGTCTTGGCACAAATAAATATATAAAAATATCTACACAAAAATAATAAAAAATAAATAGATACATTCACAATTATTTTTATTTTCTGACATCCTTATATTTGGCAAGTATACAAACCCTTATTAGAAGGGCTTTGCCACCCCTCACCCCTTAAATTAAGACAGAAGAACTGTAATTTATGACAATTTTATTTTTAACACAAAACCGCATAAACAAATTGAATGTTATATTATTAATCAACAATTTATAATATTTAAAAACCGAAAATAATCGAAATACAATATAATATAAGCTTTAATATTTATAAACTCGGGAGTTCAAAATAGTCGACGCAAGTTCGAGTTACAAACATTGTGACTATTGCTGATCTCAAAAATATTGTACCTATAATACTACTTATAAGCTTAGCTTAGCTTGATCGTATTAATATATAAAAACGAAAATACGTTTGTATAAACCTTATTTTAATGTAGCAAAAAAAAAATCGTTTCATCGATACAAATATTATACACATGATATACGTCTTCTAATACAAATTAGGTACTGCGATCCATCATGTGTTTAGGTTTTCGAGACGATTTCGATAAAAAAAAATATATATATATAAAATCAACAATGAAATAAAAAAAAGTTCCACTCGTTCGTATTTTATTACTATAAAATATGTGATTCTTATATTTTCTTCCACCGGTATTCCGTTGTCGCGATTATATTGTTGTTCGTTGCGGTTGGTATGCAGAGAGACGAATGTCGTTCGCGCGGACGACAGCTCCGAAAATGTCCCGCGACAGCAGTACGATTCGGATACGTGACATTACTGCTGTGACAGGACAATATCGGAGTGTTATCCATTAAACACGCCGTTGTCGTCGTAAAAAGCATTTCGTCGACGAGCATTTCGCTTCTCCGAGGTGTGGTGCCGCGTTCGTACATATTCGTACAGTCCCTGTGAAACACACACATACACATTACGCGTTACGACATATTGCGATTATAAGCGATTTTTAGCTGGTTTTTTTTACCATTTTTAAACATTATTATTATTTACGTATTAGAGCAAAGTTTGCGTAGACTTACCATTTATGTATAATGTTGTTGTTGTTATTATTATTATTATTGTTGTGACGTAGCTGTTGTTGGTAATATATGATTGTATGTCGCCGTAATATATACTCCGTATACTTCTTGCGTTGATAATATAAATCGATACGATCGCAATATTATTATTGTTCACCTGTAGACATAAAAAAAAAAAAAGCCATTAATAATATAATATTATATCATAAACGCAAAACGAAAAAGTATATATGATTCGCGCTTAACCGGCCTCTTATGTATAACACACAACGTCATACGCGATTATTATTATTATTATTATTATTATTATCGTATATATCTAACACGGTTTTCTTTTTGTCCCCTCTGTATATAGTTTGGGAGTGGATCAAATGGCTACGTTGGCCGAACACGCGGCCGACTTTAGCGGCATGTTGGCCGCCAGCGGCATGGGCATGCCGCAGCCGATGACGGCCGCGCCGGTACCGCTGGCCATGCACCCGCACCACCAGTCGGTGCGCGGCCCGCTGCCGGGCCTGGTGAAAATCGCTCAGCCACAACCGACGGCCGTGTCGGCGGCCAACAAGGCGGGTTCGCCGCTGCAGAACGGCAACCAGTCGGCTCAAGACGTCGCGGCCGTGGTGGCCGCCCAACAGCAACAGCAACAGCAACAACAACAGCAGCAGCAGCAACAACAGCAACAGCAACAGCAGCAACAGCAACAGCAGCTTCAACAGGTCATCATCGGCGGCGGCAAACAGAACGGCGCCGTGTCGGTCGAACAGATGGTCTCGGCGCCGTCGCCCAGCGGCCGGTCGACGCCAAACAGCAGCACCGAGGGCACGTCGGCCAAACTGTTCGTCGGCGGTCTCAGCTGGCAGACGTCCGCGGACAAGCTCAAACAGTATTTCGGCATGTTCGGCGACGTGACCAACGTGCTCATCATGAAGGACCCGATCACGCAGGTGAGCATTTCGGCGGGAAGCTTATGTTATTATCTTTATTAAATAATAATTTAACGACAATAATATCGTGTTTTTTGTTTTGTTTTTTCTCTCGCAGAGGAGTCGCGGTTTTGGATTCATCACGTTCTCCGACGCCGAGACGGTGGAGAAGGTGTTGGCCGTGCCCATACACACGTTGGACGGCAAGAAGATCGACCCGAAGCACGCGACGCCCAAGAACCGCCCGAAGGCCGGCAGCAAGACCAAGAAGATATTCGTGGGCGGCGTCAGCCAGGACACCACCGCGGACGAGGTGAAGGCGTACTTCAGCCAGTTCGGCAAGGTCGAGGAGACCGTGATGCTGATGGACCAGCACACCAAGCGTCACCGCGGCTTCGGGTTCGTCACGTTCGAGAACGACGACATAGTGGACACGATATGCGAGATCCACTTCCACACGATCAAGAACAAGAAGGTGGAGTGCAAGAAGGCGCAGCCCAAGGAACTGGTGCAGCCAGCGGCCGCGGCCGCCGCCGGCCTGTTGCTGGGCAAGCGCCCCGTGTTGGTCGGCGGACCGCTGGGCGTCCGCGTGGCGGCGGCCCCGGTGTCGCAGGCCAGCCACCAGCTGGCGGCCGTGCAACAGGCTCAGGCGCAGGCCCAGGCCCAGGCTCAGGCCGCCGCGGCCGCGGTGGCTGCGCACAACTACAACAAGCTGTTCGCCACGTACCCGGGACTGGCCAGCTACCGTTACGCGCCGTATCCAGTGCCGGTGTCCGCAGCCGCGGCCCCGCAGCCAGCAGCCCAAGCCCCGCAACCGGTGCCCGCAGCCGCCGCGGCCACGCAGGCCGCGTATCCGACCTACAGCCTGTCCGGCATCGACATGAGCGGCTTCCAAGGCATCGACTGGTCGTCCATGTACGGCATGGGCGGCATGTACGTTTAGGCCCGTTTCGACCCTTGTTGCGCGCGTCCTGTGCTGTTTGTATGTTGTGTGTTGGTCAGGTCAATTTTTTTTTCGCGTAAATGAGAAAACCGAACAAAAAAATAAAACGAAAAACATTCTCTTGTTGCTCAGATACATTCTATCATTGAAATTATTTTTTTAATATTCAACCAAAAAAAATCTAAAAAAAAAAAAAATCCCAAAAAAAACCCATCTGAACCCACCCTCCTCACCCACGCCCACGCCCAACCGCGTTTCATTATCTTTTTTTTTTTTTTTTTATTTCATTCAAAATCGACGAGGCTGACAGCCAGATCTTCGGAAATCAATCCGCGCGTGTGCCATACCACTGCCTCATTGTCGTGAGTTATTTTTTCATCGGATAAAAACTAACGATTTCTAGTCAGAGTTATCATTAATATTAATTAATTATTATTATTATTTTTTTTTTTTTATGTATTATTATTATTACTATCAATAATTATTATTAATTTTTAATATTTCTCAACTTTCTAATATAGTAGTGTGGTTAGTGTCTAAATAACGTGTAATTAATTGATTAGTTAATGTATTATTTTGCTCTTTAATAAAAAAAAATTCCAATGATCAGTAGAGAATATACATTCCATTAAGGACCAAAGCTCACAAGCATACATCATGACAATTTTTTTTAAATACCATTTCATAAATTATATTCTCTTTTCTCTATATATTTCATTCTCTCTCTCTCTCTCTCTCTCTCTCTCTCTCTTTATGCATGTATACGTGTATTTAAATTTTGTATATATGTGTATACATGCATATACATGATAATTATAAATCTTTCGCTTCTTATATCAAACGCTTTTTTTAAATCAGATTAATACTAACTCGCTATAGTATATAGTAGTTTAACTTAGAGAGAAAACATAAAGTACGAAAATGTATAACAAAAAACAATAATTCTTATGATATGTATATATTTTTTTGTTTATTTTCTCACTACTTATTGTATACTTAAATCAGTAGTAAACAAGACATTGGAGTTGTTCAACGGTTTAATTTTAGCTGTCCGCCTTAGTGATCAATCGTACATTGTTTTTTTTTTATGTTTTTTTTTTATTGTCTAAGTAATGAAAATCTCACGAGTTCAATATTTAGTTAGACACTAAAAGAGTTAAAACGTATAATAACTATATGAATATAATAATATAATTTTTCAGCGCGTTTTAGTTTTTAGTTTGTTAGAATTAAACAAGTAAAAGTTACGAAAAGCACTGATTCGACTGGACAATACTAATTAGAACATTATTATATGTATGTAAAGCAATAATACTTAAAAGATTATTGATCTCTTTGTTTATTTATATATATTTTTTTTTTAAATCTTTTTTTAGTATAGTTTTACTCTAGTGGTAAGCCCTCTATTTTTGTAATATTTTGAGAGTTAATAAAAAGGAAGACAAAGCAATTATACGAAAGAGGGTTAGCGATGCTTTTACATACTCCGGTTTTGTGTCGTATCCTAGACCTAGACTTTTTAGTACATTTAATAACCTATTCTAGGTGTATATTTTTTAATGTCGAAGTCATTTAGACTTGGTGTGTATTTTAACAGTATTTTTTAGTTTAGTACTTTTTTTTGTAGAGTAATATTAACTACTATTTATTATTAAAAAAAAATATATAGCTGTAAGAAGTATTTAAGTGTACACTTTTGACATTTTTTTTTTTATTATTATTATCATTATTATTATTATTATCAATTTATTTAGTTTCTGTGTAGACGTTCTATACTATATATTCGTGTGTAGTCCTACGTATAGAAAAAAATCGTAAAAAAAATTATTAACAGTAGTATTAGATACCTCTATATATACGTGGATCCTTCGTTTCTTTTATTATTTAAATTATTATTATTATTATTATTATTATTATTATTTTTTATTAACAATTTAGTTCTTTACGCACTCTAGTAGTTAAATGTTTAAAAATGCTGTGTTGTTTACATTATAATACGGAAATAAATAAAAGTAGTATTTGTCAGTAGAAAATCCGACCGATCCGCTTTTGGTTATTTAATTTAAAAGTTTTCAAATTTAATTTTTGAGTTGTATTTATTTTTTTAGATCGTTATTATATTTTAATCCGTTTATATATGTATATAAACATATATGTGTGTGTGTGTGTGTGTAAATTTAGATTTACGTACACATATATTGTATGTATATGTATGTATATTATATCGGAGTAAAGGAAATAATCGTATGTGAAAAAAAAAACAATCTCTTTTCCATCCTAACACCACACTATATATACCGTAATGTTGTTGTAATACCAATATCTATGTATATATATATTATATATATATATATATACTATTACCTATTTACCTATATACTAATACCATATACATATATACATAATATAATAATATATTGCATGAGTATATATGATCGATGCGAGTGATATTATGTAGGTTATAATATCGCCGCGTCCCTCAGGGGTGGGACTCGTCCCTCTCACCTTCTCATCCCTCAACCCTCTCCTCATTCCAGCATCAATCGAGTATGTGTGTGTGTCTTACACACTATTGTATATATACACACACACACGATTATTACATAATATATAGAAGCCGTTTGTGTACACATATACCTACACACCGACTATATTATAATATTATTATTATTTAGACAGTAGAGTGATAACATATTATTGTCATTATTAACCCTAACCGTTGTTGTTGCAGTTGTTATTATCGTTGTTGTTGTTGTTGTTGTTTGAAGTAGTTAAAAATATTACTAACCCATTAGAAGAATACAATACATATATATATATATATATAGGTATATTATATAATATACATTATATTACAGTATATATTATAATAATACGTAAACGGCTGCCGAGTATAAAAAATATATGGACTTGATAGAGTCGTAAAATAGTAAAAAAAAATTACGTGCCGCCGAAATTAACCCCGGACCGTACACATCGTATAAGTATATATTATTATTATTATTATCATAAATTAATACGTAGTCGTATTATATCGTTGTTGTTGCTGCTGTTGTTGTTGTTGTTGTTGTTGTTGTTGTTGTTGTTATTACCACGGATAATAATATAGTGTAATAGTACTACACACGTACACGACACATATTATGTGTGCGATCGCATCATTTACAATATAAACGATTACGCCCTGTATTACATATTGTGCAGTGTAATACGCAATACGCTGCTAGCAGACGAAAAACCAAAAAAAAACAAATGAAAACGACATTTTGGTTTTCACAGAACGTGTTGAACGAAACAGTTTAATTTTTTTCACGCATACAATATCATCGTCATCATCATCATCATAATGTAATAATAATTATTATTTAATAATTTTCGACAGTGTCGCTCGGCCGACGTGAACGACAAAAAAAAAAAATATATATTCATATACAATACAATATTAAAATATTATACCGAGCGTCGTACCGTATCGTACCGTCTAGGCCGGTACGATATTAGAAATTTTGTTTTTTTTAAATTTGTTTTTTTACTCACTATATATCATAAAACTGTTGAGTTTGCGGTGTATAAAACCGGTCGTCGTGGTGGTGGAGGTGGTGACTGGTGTCGGTGGTGGCGGCGGCGGCGGCGTAGAAAATAATATGATGTACTCTGTTGTGAGTTTCGTCGTCTTATAATTTTTATTTTGTACGGCCCTCGTGTTGTACCCTTCGCACCACTGCCGCGCGTAATACAACGATAATAATAACGATAATATTACAATATATTATGATGATAACGATGCTGCCGTCGTTGCCGAATATCGTATTGTTGTAATATTGATTGTTGTGTTCCGGCCGCGTTTCACCTGTAGAACAGAAAACGATAATAACAAACGTTGTTGTTGTTGTTGTTGTTTGCAGTAGTAGGTAACATAAGTATACTATTTATAACTAGTCGGCGGCGCTTTGTGTAGAACCGCATCGCAATAATAATAATACCTATCAGCTAATATATACGCATAATATATAACATTTTTCAATAATATAATATTAGAAGCGTATATTGTTTTAATAATATGACTGCGAATTTAGCGCAAAAAAAAGAAATCGAAAAAAAATTCGTGACTGTCGCACCTCAATTATTTAGTTGTGTTATCGCGTGAGTGCGTGCGTATACGATTTTGTGTTTAGTTCGCGGACGACAGCGACGACGACGACGACGACGACGAAGACGACTTGCAGCCCTCCCGATCATCCCCTCGCCCCTCAGATATTATTAATATTATTATTATTGACCGCCGTGGTACCATATTATAATACATAGGTAAGTATATATGGTATATACCGCATATTTGTTCTTCTTACAGACGACTACGACACGACGACTGGACGGGAAGGCGCAATATTACCATCTTACCGCGTACCAGCAGCTATATTATATACCACCTGTGTGCACTGCCGTAGGTGTGATATGACGATATTATCGTGTCTCTAAGGGACTTATTGAGACTATATATATATTCAACAGGTGCATCGCTATTGTTTGTATATATATATAATCAGTAAAAAAAAAAAAGTGATAAGTGACGAGCACTGTTAATCAAAAAAAAAAAAAATTGACAAATCTTAGAATTTTTTTGTTTCCAAAAACCCCCATCCCCTAGCTAATATATTATTATTATTATTATCTAGGTATATACTATATAATATTATAAACTATACTACTATTCGTAGAACGTAAAAACAAATCGTAGTTATGACGTCGATTGCATGTGTTTCCATACACACCGTTGTTGGAAGTAGTACTCAAGTAGACGTGACATAATATATATTATATACGTACACTAACACCAAATTAATGTTAATATATTTGATAATATATAGTCTAACAACGGGTCTTGTATTTATTATTATTATACGTAATACCTAACTTTTCTGTGCGCTTTAGTATACTATTATTACGAATTTTATTCGATTTCACTCGTCGTATGCATATATAATAATATACGCTGCAGTAATAATATTTCGGGGGGGGGGGGAATCTATGCGATATTCACGTCCTTATATTATATTAATATTATAACTGCCACCCCCTTATATCTGAGAATAAAAAAAAAATTTGAATAAAACGATGTTATATATTATATTATTATTATTATTATTATTATCATTATATATTGCTCAAATAGTTTAGCGTGTAATTGATTAAAACTGATTAATATTTAGGTGTAACATTTTTTTTTTTTTTTATATATTATATATTCATACAAAAAAATATATATATATATTATGTATAAACACTAATTAGTAATTAACGCCAAACTAGTGGCGCATAGCGTACTATATATATTACAAGAACCTATTTAGTTAAACATATATAATATTATATTAATTTATTATATATTTACACGTACCTAATATAATATATTATATATTTATAACATAATATATAATATGTAATGGACGGAAGTAATATTTTAGAATTTTTTTCTCGTTGTTCATCATGTATTTTTTTATAGTGATTTTAAAAAAATTAGGCATATTTATAATACGTATAATATATATAATATATACATTTATAGATATATATATATATATATATATCGTTCACGGGAATAATATACGAATTGTAAGAAATTTACGTACTTGTATATATATATTATACATATTATAATATATATATAACATTTTTTTTTTTTTACTATTATTATTATTATTATTACTAATACGATCTTTGAAATATGTAAAATTTGTGATATTTGAACCTTGTACTAGTCGTTTTTTGATCTAGTCTTATTTTTAATCAGTATATTATATACATATATATTTTACTAATTATTTACGGATTTTTAATTAATATATATATATATATACATCAGATGTCGTGACATATTATTTAAACTTAATATTCGTCTTTGTAAGTCTTCCTTTGTAATAATAAATTAATACGAAACATCATTAGCGAGTATACGAGTAGCACCTAAACCATGACTGTCTATAACAATACATTATGTAAATCGATATGTTATTTTTTATATAACAAGATAATAATATATATAATATTATTTAGACGTGTATTTAATCGATATAACGTGTGTAAATTTTGTACAACAATTATTTTAGGCTAGGTCTAGTCATGTTTGGTTAGTCGCCTAGAATCGATAAATATATATATAATAATAATATATATATATATATATTTATATTCGTATTTGTGGTTAGCTTAGGCGTAGATGATGTGATTAGCGTTTGTATTTATTATTATTATTATTATTATTATTACTATTTTTTTTTTCTGTTAGTTCGAAAAAGTGACTTTAAAATACAATTTTTTACCCCATAAAAAATATATCAACGTGGTTTTTTTTTTATTGCATAGACATAATATAATATATTGTGTGCTACTTCATACTACCTATTATTTTAGATTATTATATAGTTATAATAACACTTCAAACGACGTAAAATATTGTTTTCACACTATCCGTTTGCGTTTTTTAATCATATCGATTTAATATTTAATATGATATTATAAAAATATGCGCACCGGACAGACCCATATTGATTCAGTGCTCGAATTGAAAGGAGGGGGTGGGGACGGAGTCCCTCTTGTTTTTGGAAAACATTTACGAGTACCCCTTTTATATAATTATATTCTGATCGATAAGACGTTTAAATATTATAATCAGGTACGTATATATATTTTTTTTTAAACTGTTGCGTCTCCTCTTCTAATTTTTTTCTCCTGCAATTCGAACACTGAATATAATAACTATTATAGGTTTTGTTTTTGCGATCATCTGTACAGTGTATGTACCTAAACGTTTTCGTATGACGACCGATAGCAAATCCGTATAAACAACTGTTGTGAACGAAGAGGTAAGTTCGAGAGAAAACGTCGTTTGTCGGATTCGTTTTTACTCGCAGACCAATACGTAAATAACGAATATAATAACAATAATATATCGACGGTACCTGCAGAGACGCATCCAGCGGGTAGGCCCGGGCCTACCCTGATTTTGAACCCTTAAATATTATAATTGTAGGTATATCAAACAAATTTGAATCCCGAATTTTGATCCGGCAGGACACGTCTCTGGATATGATAGGTACTCGTGTGAAAAATGTAAGATAATTTTTATATTATCTGAAGAATCATAATATATATATAATATTTTATTCCAGAAGAATTTCGCGTTCTGCTGCAATCGGCGACAGATCAGTTTATTGCGATTTATAAAATATAAAATTACTAACTTTATTATATCATACTATATTACTGTTATAACTAAATATTTTGTACGTTGTTGTTTGTGCATTTCTTTTTTATGAATTTTTCAGGGTCTCTATACACGTACGCGCGTACGATAGTATATAATAAGTCACCGTCGAATCCGCAGAAAACCGAAGAAAACCGTCCGCACACACTATGATAATATAATATATATACTATATTTCGAAATGTCATAATGTTTTTAAATAAATAGATCATTTTGAAATACTAAAAATATAACGTTGAAATGCGTTTCGGCTTTTTTATAATTTTATAATAGACTCTGTGCGAGAGTACAAAATGTCTTATATAATATTAAGTCGAAAATCCTTAAGTCTGCAGGTACCTATATAACATTATTATATTGTTCAGACTACCTCTGTACTTGGTAAAACACGAAACGTCACCAGCGGTGGTAACCGCGAAATCTTAACCTATTTAGCGAACTTAAACCGTGCTGACGGTTAAACAGTTTGACCTATTTACAATAACAGACGAAATAATTGTGAAATCCGTTTATCGTCGTATATAGATGAGGTAAGTATCACCTTAATTGCTTCAAACAATAACGACAAATTATGTCGTTATGTTTTTTCATACACGGACGACATTTTAATTTATGTGAAAAATATAAATTTAAAAAAAGTGCATATTACCATTGGGTGTAGAGAGAACACTATCTATACTCAATGATATTACCTATATCTAAAGGTTTAAAGTCATAATCATATAGCAAGAAAATATCTTAAAAAAGTCGGTTTATTGTATTGCGAGTATAATAATAAATAATTAATACATAATATAGCCAATGGATTAGTGTTAAAAAGTAATAAAATGTCAACTGAATTCTAAATTAACGACACATAATATTATATCCCCTGTACCGCCATCAGTTCTAGTAGTTAACTTTCGACACGCCATCTAGGTATAGCCATTTCTGATTTTGAACGAAATTCCCAAAACGATAATATTATTCTTTGCGGGTTAATCGTTGATTTTTTTTTTTTTTTTTTTGAAAGACAGAATTATAATTACACAATAATATCCAAGACCGTGACCGATTAAAAAAAAAAAAATTAATTAAATTCAAACGTCCAAAATGTGTATTTAATGCGAACGGTCTACGCCGCGGTATTACGCGAGGCCCAATTCGAGCATAGTCACTCAGAGATATTGGAATTTATTTTACCGAAAAAAAATTCATAATAAACATAATATTATTATAAAATAATAGTTGACCTATAAAACGCAATCATTATAATAATATATAGATACCTCTACAACATATCATCTGCTCTAAAGTGGATGATAATATTATAAAGACAGCGGCGGCGGTGCCCGAGAAATATTTTTTAGGTGTAGCGATACGTAATTTTACACACACCCACCTCCTCGCAAAACTCGACATTTGATGTTCTCTTTTTTTTTGTCATATTCATATTGTCGATGTACCAATATATACCGAGGAATAGCTGATATCATCAGAGTTGGAAGCGGTTTGAATAGGCTATTTAAAAAAAGGTGACCGAGCGACCGAATTTAACCATCGGAGACTTTTGCAATGTGCCTGTCAAATTGTACAAAATACAAGTAAAAAACGACTCGAAATGAATCGAATCGAGAAAATAATGAGAAATATACATTTTAGCGACTGTTGTCGAGGCTCGTTTATTGTTCACCGTACATGTCATTATAAATCTGCTCACGAGGAAACAAAGAATAATATATTTTATATTTGAATTATAAATGGGGTATAATGTGTACCGACCTGCATAGTTCTGTTCACGCAGTGAAGTGACAGTAAACAGAGAAACTCCAAAGTGATATAGTCATCACAACTCGCCAGTGTAAAGGCGTAAGACGTTGCGCAAATGTGAAATTAAGCCGTGTTTGTGTAATATATACTTACAAAAATATGAATTTATCTGATAAAATATGAATTATAGTGCGACGATATTCTATACTTTAAACTCGATATTTTTGGAGCAGAGGAATGTGTTTAATAATTGTATACCCTTTTTGTTGAAAACTCGGCCCTAAAATTTTGACCGATAAACATATAGACTGTCAACAAAATATATATTATATTCTGTCATGAACAAATTTTAAACGAACAATATTTTTCAAAATATCAATGAAAATGAAATATTTTTCAAACCGAATCCTATGTTAAGATCAACGTGGTGTATATCACGAGCCATTTCAATATTTCAAAAACAAAATAATTGTTGAAATTCACGTTTAAAAGTATAAAAATAAAGACATTTCAATGTAAACGATTATACCTACGCGTCAAAAAATAAATTTGACTTATATTTTTACATTTTATATAATTGAATTATTTTATAACGAATTTTCATATACTTTTCAATAACACGAAATTATCAAATGGTATACCCGGCCAGCCTAATGCCTCGAGACGCTCCGAAATCATTAAAACTTGAACAAGAATCGCTCATAGAGTGTCGGACTGGCTCCAAAAGGCCCCATCAGCAATCTCTATAAAGGGATCCCATTTAATCTGATATATTTATAGTATATGTCCAAAACGTTCATGACTTAAAAACATATGTTTCCAAGTTTCATAAAAGACATTTTTTTGATCAAAAAAACAATAAATTTTCAAAGTAAAAAATTAAATGAAATTAATGTTTTGAAGTTATTAAAAAATGATTTTTTTTAAATATTTTTTATTTACTAATCTTGCCAACTACAAATGTTTAACCATACGACGCGACATAACTATAGTTAATAATACTAAAATATTTTTTGATCCTTTATTAAATTATTATAAGATCTAAACAAAAATAAAATAAAATAATAAATTATTAAACCGAGGGGGCCCCGTCAGCAATCGCTGACCTGCGGACCGGGCCAGTCCGAGCCTGCGGTCATACCAACCTCACTCACGTACACTTAATAAAACATGAAGAAAAACCTCTATGTATAAGTCAATGCAACGAAACTCTTATACAATCAAACACAATATAGTCCTGGATTGCCCCCTATACATCAATGCAAGAAAAATCCTCAACCAACCTTCATCGATGGAAGAAGCACCAGGAGAGCATAATACACACTTAATCCACAGCTTTTTCAAATCCATCGGCATCGATACAAAAATTCAATTTAATATCAAAATACTATGTAAATAACTTTTAAAAACGTCTGTAAATCTATAAATAATGTTCGACCAACTGTAGGCTAACGATTTAGCGGTTGAAGCCTTTACTCTAAAAAAAAAAAAAAAATAACACGAAAATAAAACAAAATCATTTTTGGAACATGTGATGAGAATCGCCTCCTCCTCGCGGTGTCCTACATATATATGAGGCTAAACGATTTTCAAAAATATTATTTGATATAATTACGAATTAGATACGAGTGGGGCATGTTATTAATTTTACTCGGACCTATATAGTTTACAGGTCAATCATTTTTACCTGAAAAAAACCAGGCCGAGTTTACCATAGACCTTTTAAACTTTTTTTTCCTCGGGCCGAGTTTATACAATCCCCCCCCCCATATTATAATTGTATTATATACATATCATTATTATTATTATTATCGTATATACGGCCTGCAGACCTCGGGTCGCGCGAGTGCCTACGGCAAAAGCAGTTTAGGGTGAAACTATAAATAAAAAATATACGAATTTCAACGGCCCCGGTGCACGCGATCACCCGCCGCGTCCGGAGCCGGTGGCATTGACCCAAACCACAATAACAATAATAATAAAATATGTACAACGGACATCCGAATATCTGAGCGTACGCATTATATTATTATAATATTGTTATCAAATTATTATACTAGATTATGCGGAACGTATATAGTCGTCGAGGCGACGATATATTTTATTCGTGTCCATATAAAGCGAGCACTGCAGAGTATCGTAGCGTGATGAATTTATATGCGGGGGAAGGGGGCCCTAAGTCCCTGCCCTTATTCTACACGCCTGTGCCGACTAGAGAGGTTATCCGTGAGGCCTTTTACTAATAGACCGGCTTTCTTCGCCGCCTATAGGCGAGCGATCGTATGTCAAGTCAGGTGGCGCTTTTCGGTTACCAGCTACCTACCTACTGCAGAGTTACTCTGATACTAATTAATATGTAATAAATTATTTAAAGTAACCGAAAAGCGCCACCTACCTCGACACGGCGCGCAGGAAACGTGAAGATGGCCGTTGTGCAGTTAGTAGAAGGACTGTGCGGTGAGAACTGCAGTTTGGCGCGGGTGCGGGCGAGGTTGACAAACGAAAGAAATCATTTTATCATATTATATAATATTGTTGTACGAGGACAACCACACTGCGAGTATACCGAGGTCGTGGTAAGGATAAAATAATATATTGTATTTAATGACTCATTTTTGGAGATCCGTTTTAAACTACGCGATATTTTGACCGTTGTGAATAGGTGATTTTTATAAATAGTTTTTGGAACGCGGCTTTAGGCTTTTCGGTCGGTACAATATAAGTGCAGAAACTATAAAATCGAGTAATTAAAATATCTCAAATTACGTGTTATACTTATATTATATGAGAGAAACATAAATCAAAATAGAGTGTCCTAAACCCAGCAGGAGCCTTTATAATAATGTGTTTATTAGGACTGCATAATGCGCGTATTGTTATTATATTATAATTTACGAAATTTTGATATTTACTCGAACCCGTGCAGACGGATAATGAAAAATATTTAACAATTTATTGTAATAGTTGTTAGAAAACATATACTTATATAGAGGTCACTTTCATGATTAAATTCAGTCGCCTATGGGCACTTTTTAAATAGCTTTAACCACTTCCTGTCTTTTGTACTTATTGGTACCTACCTACCTTAATATTTACCAATACTAACATTAAATACAACAAAAAAAAACTATTCAATTTTGAGTTTGGCGGGGGCGGGTAAAATTATGACGTCTTGGTACACCTAAAAAATATATCTCGGGAGCCACTGCAAAGTCAATATTTTATATTATATTAATTCGTGCGATGATGTCAACGAACAAATAAGGCGTGTTTATTTATGAATACCAACGCCAAAGTACAAAAAAAAAAAGTCAGTATAGCCGATATCAAATTTTAATATTACCTACCCGACCACTCACCCAACCACCTATCAATTGTTTGTAACAAAATAAATAAGTGTAAAAACAATATCTTCCTCGTCACTATAATACGTTCAGCATCAGCTATAGAATGCATAACCTGACCTAACCTATCGATTGTAACAAAATAAATAAGTATAAATCAATATCTTGCTCGTCACTATAATACGTTCAGCATCAGCTATATCAGTGTTTCCCAACTGGTGTTCCACGGAACCTAAAGGTTCCGCGAGCCAGTTCCAAGGGTTTCGTGAGAAATTTGAGAATAGATAAACTGGCACTTAAATGGCATTTGATAACTTTCGTGAACGACAACTGGACCTCTTCTCCCCTTATTACACAGTTTTGGGTTCCGCAAAATTTTGAAGTTCCTGCAAAGGTTCCGCGAGCAAAAGAAGTTGGGAAACACTGAGCTATAGAATGCATAACCTGACCTAACCTATACACACGCGGCCTAAATGGGTACCAAACTATGTGACACCTATACCCACCCACCCACCCGTCACATAATTCATTGTATACGGCGGTCACTCGGGTATAGGGACGGTCGGCGCGTCACGCGTTGTGGTCGTGGACGCGACGAAACCGAACTTTGGCCACCACCGCGATCGCCGCGACGTGCGTTGTACTATATGTATCGCTAAAATATTATTATTATATACGTTTGCGGTCTGAACCCCGCGCTCGTCGAGCGGTTGGGGGGGGGGGGTGAGGGGTTGTACGTGGCCGCGGAGGGTGTGGTATAAAAGCCGCGGTATGCGTGGTATACGCGCGTATATTACCGCACGACGCGCGCGCGCTAGCGTCTCCGACGGTCGTCACGACAACGCCGCCACCGCCGCCGGTGACTCTCGTCGCGCGGTCCCCATTTGTGTTCGGTCGCAAATGGATTTCCCGGCGGCGTAACGCCATCGCCGAATACCAATAATATACGTTATCGCACAATGTATATTGCACACACGGTGTGCGTCTGCTAGGGATCTAAAGGCGGCCTAGGAGTGGAATTTTTCAAAAGGGGCCTCTCAGAATCGGTCGTTTACATTTTAGGCGTACCACCGCAGAATAAAATATTACGATAATAAACGATGATTTTGCGGAGTCACACTTTATTTTAGAACGCGCTCGCATCAACTACGAATCTAGACGAATCTTTTTTTTTTTTAAATAAAAATGTTCAAGTTCGCATTTGTACCAACGGCAAAATCGACTTTATTTTTTTAAACGGTAAGAAATTGTGATGTTAACAAACAAAAAATGCCATTTTAAAATGAATATAAGGTGATTCAAAATTTATGTTACAGCCATTTTATGACATAATAATATTCTAAATACAGAAAATGTATAATACGAATGTTAGACGAGGCCATGAAACACACCCTGTACATCAGATTTCTAAGAGAAGGAGATAAACCATCCCCTCTGTATATATATATGAGCAGTACGCACTTATTTCGGTGTACTTCTCGTGTATGCGCGCGACGGTGAAAATCGCGAGCTCTATCACTCTTTGAATATACAACACTAACCACGGCTAAAAATCGTCGAGCTCTCCTTACCCACCCCTAACCGAACCGCCATCCGTCCCCGCGGCCGTCCCCGCGCCCCTATATCGTCGTCCGGTTAAACGCCTGCCACTTCGAATCCGGCTGCGGGGTCATTAGCAACTGAAATGGGAACCTTTAATAATATTTTTTTTTGCAAACATAATATGAAGACTTTTTTTCAATACGCTTTAGTGCTCGAAAGACGGCTCAATTAACGCTCAATACTACTATATATACTTGAGAGACGTTTAAAGTTTTTATACATACGCGTTTCTAAGGTCGACCGCCACAAATCCCGTCTAAATATTATTGTAAACAATTATAAAACGTATACAAATCATTATTTAGATATTATATAATATGTTTCTAAATCGAAAAAAAACTTTCTTACCAAACTTTTTTCTCTATTTCGAATCACCCTGTACGTCAGCTGATTATGTCTCGGAGACGCAGATAAACCACCCCTCTGTATATATACATATATAATATGAGCAGTACGCGATGTATTACGCGCGTATATGCGTGCGACGGCAGCTCCATCCCTCTCTCCGAACTCGTATACTAACCGCGGCTCAAATCGTCGAGCTGTCCCTGCCCACCCACCCCAATCGCCGTCCCCTACCCACCCGCCCCCAACCGCCGACCGTCCCTGCGGCCGTATGCCGCCCCCTATATCGTCGTCCGGTTATAAACGCCTGCACTTCGGATCCGGCTGCGGGGTCGTTAGCCTCATATATATAGTCTCCGCGAATAAAGCTGCAGCAGCATTCGAACAATATATAATATACGAGCGGGGTTGTCCGCGGTGGGGCGGCGTACTATTATTAAAATATTTTTTACTACATATTATATATTATATATCGTTGTTTTATACGATAAGACTATTACATCGCACCGCCGAAAAACAACGATTCGAATTTTAAGGCGACGGAAGTTTTTTGAAAAGTCGTGTTTCGGAGTCGGCTGCAGTCGGCCCTTAGACGTCGTTATATACTATTGGTGCATACCGCGATTCCTATAGGAAGCCTGCAGCGGTCACCGACCTTTTTATAACCGCGTACCGCATCACTGTTATTTGTTTTGAAATAGTTCACGTACCGCACTAGACATATAATAACCTTTTTTTTTCACTTATCAACAAATTGAATGCATTCTTTATTTTGTTCGTTAATCAAAAAATGTCTTTGCGTACACCTGCCGGCTATTAGCTTTCAGCATACCACTAACGGTACGCGTACCACAGGTTGGAAACCACTGCAATGTCCTCACTCCTGGATCGCTATGTTCGTAATTTTGAAAAACAAAGATTTTCAAGTCATAATATTAGATATATCTATACCCGGGTATAGAGCACTGTTTTGGTCGCTATCGAGAGTTATACATTTGAGCGGTTTTTATATTTTCATAAAATACCTGAGAGTTGGAATATTTAAGTAAATAATAACAAAACTATAGAGCATATTATGCTACCTATGATGAAAATTAGAATATTTTGTTACGAAATGCACCGCCCATTGCTTTGCTAGTTTGAAGCCTATACTTAAAAATCACAATAATTATATATATTAACCGGTTAAACGAATGCGCTACAGAACGCTGAACGGATCACCCTGTATGCTCATTAAATTTAAAACGACACCTCATAAACTGCTGCGTGTTTGGAGTAATGACGTTTTGCTTGTCAAAAAAAAAAAAAAGGCCTGATGGGCAAAAAGAGTCTTGCGTGAACGTGACTTCTGTGCGATCGGCAGTCGGTATACCTATAAACCTACGCGAGTCTTAAACCGCAGGACTGCAGAATACTATGTACTTATGTACCTACAGCAGTCGTTCTATATAAAATATAATAATCGAATAATTCTCGTACCGTTGCAGGAAATAATATTTTACCTCTAGCGAAAGTTTTATAGAAATATATACAATATTGCAGGTAATCATCCTCTGAATAGGTAATAATTATTGGTAGATATCGAGAAAATAAATAAACATTTTCTAAACGTCGAAAAATGTACTTTGAAACTCTATTCACTCTAGTAACTGAACCGCACTCGAGTTTAAAGTGTTTTCGGCAATCAAATGTAGCTGTGGAGCCGTGAAGGTGCACATTATTACGTCATTCCGTAAAATTGATATGGCATTTGACTGCAGTTTAAAACGATTAAATTCGCGTTACATACATTTTTCGATGTTTTATTTTTTTGTAGTACCTGACGTTTATGCATTGGCGTAATACTTACTCCATTTAAAAAGCCAAACAATTCGTTTCCAAAACAATTAATCGAAATTCTTGTATTGAAAACCCCGAGAGTACAACTGCACTATAGCGCAACTGCAGAATAAGTCGACTTTGAAATATCCCCGATAACGAAAAATATAGACTCGTTTTAAATAGTTAGGTTCCCGCATGTGTGTCGCAATCGGTTCAAAGTAACAATCGCGTTAAATCGAGGGATGGGGTCGGCCCCGGCAATGGAGGTGCATCATCGTTGCAGTGGTTTTAGGTTTACTCTCGTGGAAAGTCATCACGCTCGGGAAGACAATATGGAATACCTATACCCCCGGTTTATTGATCAAAAACAAAACCCTGACGATGAAAATAAAAGTACTCCGCCGCCGCCGTGGTGGTGTTAAGTCCATTATTAATAGTCGTCATCCGCACCCTGCAGTCCCCAACCGCAAACGATATATATTAAACGCGCCTCGTTAATATAATATATGATATAGTATATAAAATATTATTATATATATGAAGTATTACGTCGTGTGCGGTCAATTAATTTCAAAAAAAAAATATAATAAAGGCGTAAATTGCGTGCAAAACGTTTTCCTGCGTGAACCATATTATATATAGCGCAGCAAGTTACGTATGGATTTTCCCGGCGCTTTAATTGCGCGATCAGATTAATTTTGAAATTTAAAAAAAAACCCCAACGGTGAAAAGCACTCGCAGTCGGTACGTGTAAGTATATTATATAACCTCCAATGACCTCCTTCGAAGGACTTCGCGGTGCTGCAGTTTATATATAACATAATATAAAGTGCGAAACGGCATTCAACGCGTCCACTCGACCGACGACGCCCGTTTGAGTTTTACGCGAGTGTGAAACGGAGAATAAATAATAATAATAATAATAATAAATAATAATATGACGAAAAGGGTGTGACCCGCAATCGGCCGCGGGGAGATAGGAAAAACACGTTTTTTTCCATTACGTTAATTCGTCGTATACAAGACACCTATATATATATTATATACACATATATATAAATATATATAGTTATAGGTATATATAGATACGAAAGGAAAACTGGGAAATGATATTTTATTGTATTACGTATAGAAAACAGGTGGCCGGAAGAGAGAAGAACGTGCGTCGGAAAAGTTCGCGGTCACCGGTACGGTCGCGACCCGAAACTCCCCACCCTACCCCCACCCCATGGCCAATCATACCCTCTCGCGACGCTAAGCGGCCGGCGTAGTCATATTTATCGTATTAAAATAATTTCCGTCAAAACGTTTTCAGACTACACCAGTAAAAGTGTGCGGTGACGTGAACGCGGTTTACGCGGCGCATCAGACCGTTTTTCTAGGTACGTATAATATTTTATCGTAAATCGTTTTTACCTTTACACCTCGCGATTTATCCGGCGAACACGGTGGGCGAACGACGGTAGTTATACCTAAATAATATATAATATCTCATAATGCCGCTAATCTCGATGCGCTCCGGTCGCACTTTGTGGTCGGTGGTCGTCGTCTCGTCCTCGGATTGTTGAACGCCAGCAGTGAGGTGGTACGTCCAAAATATTCGTCTAAAGTCCCTGAAATGAAATTTTTGCAAGCTGTATTATAATATACGTTATATGTATACGATGAACAATATTTTAGTATATAATTATGTAATATTGTTATTAACAGCGTGATATATTAACAGAGCTATTGTTGTCGTCTTGGCCCACGCGTACGACCTACGAAACGATGAGAAGCATTTAATATAATAAACGACGAGTTTATTATTTTATCGTTATTGAACTGCTGCTAATGGTGCAGCGTGAAAAATCCGGATTTGCTGAAGTTCGAAAATCCGAAATCTCGTTTAAATTTCTTGCAGATATAGTGGGACGATATCGGTGCAGTACGAGATCGTTTATTAATTAGTTACACTATTGTGAGAGGTACGAGCTTCTTGTAAAAATATTAAACTATTTAAATTCATGGCCGGTTCGGAGGCTGTTCGACCTGTGCATTGCAAAAATAAATAATTATCGGTTCCACAGTTCATATTGTGTTCGTCTAGTGTAGTGGTTCTCAACCTTTTCGTGTTCTCGTCACATTTTTTATAACAATACATTCTGACGGATAACTATAGTAATATATAGTAGGTATATACAAAATTATAACATAATATATTTAATAATAATAAAATCGTAGCGTACCACGGTGTCGCGGCTCACCTACACAGCCAGTTTGCGACACACTATAGTGTTCCGCGGAACACCGGTTGAGAACCACTGATCTAATGATTCGGATCCAAAATTCGGACCTTCACGGAGGCCTTAAAGTAACACCCACACTAAATAGGCCCCACATAAACATTTCGCACATAGTCCCGATATTCACCAAGCCGGTTGGGTTCGGTTAGGTTAGGTTAGGACCCTGTACATAATATAGTGACGTGGTTTGTAAAAGAGAGCTCGCGAGTCGTCGTCAGCAGTCTGCGGCCAAAAATTGGTGGTTGTCAATTTGTCAAATTATTATTACATCATACGTATATATAAATACGATTATATATTATTATATAATACTAAACGGGTACGACGCCGGTTTCGGGTGCGGCACGCTGCTCATCTCGATATACACATAATAAGGACTCCTAAAATATACTCAAACCGTAAATTTTGACACGAGCAGTTGACATTTTCGATCTATTTTTTTAAAAATAAATACGTACGTGATCTCGGGTGTATTCGCTCGCAGATATCGAATCGTTGGCGGTCGCCTGTGGTGGTCGTCGTCGTCGGCTCCGTGCATATCAGTCCTCCCGGTCCGCCGTCCCTGCTGCAGCCGCGGACGTCGTTCGAGTCTCACTGAAAACGTTTGCAAAAAAACTTCGAGACTCGCGGGGCCGACTTGCGCGTGAGTGCGCGCGCGTGTCTGCCGTGTGTGTGTGCGTGTGCTCCCGTCGGTGTTGTCGGTTCACCGCGGACGAGATGTCGTGCCCGGTCGCCGCCGCCCGTCGCTCCTCGTCGTTCGCGCGCCCTTCGTCGGAACGGTCGGGCGCGGCGGCGGCGGCGGATGTGTGCGAGGGGCCGCCCGCCGTTGCAACGCGCACCGTTCTCCGCCACCGCCGCCGCCGCACCACCGGCGACGCCGCTGCAGGTGGAATCAATAGCCGAACTTGAAGGGGTGGAAATCGCGAACACGGCGGCGGTGGAGGTACTTTTCCCTTTTATTTCCCCGCCGCCGGGCGACTCGTCGGCTGGAGAACGGGGGTTGGCCCGCGCGGCAGATAGGGCGGCCACACCCTTCGGACACACGCGACCCTTATTGCACACACGAATTCCCCCCCGCCCTACCCCTCCCCAACCGTGTTCTCGCCCACCCCTCCGCGCGCCACTATAACGGCCGATGAGTCTCCTCCGTCGTCCACTGTTGCGGCACTCGGCGTGAATGAAAATATTATGACTGTATACGCGCGCACTTTCCGTCGGTGGCGTCCCTTCCATTATTCATAATTAATTTTTCCGACGCGGCGAGGCGGGGAGGGCGAGATTTCGTCGGGTGATATTTCGCCGGCGGAATCCCTGCGGGGCAATGCCGCGAAGCTCGGAGAGACCTCCCCTCTCTTACGATATATATATATTATATTATACGCGCGTTTACATCACGACGACGGGCATTGTGCACCGCACGAGTATATTAAAATATACTCAATAGCTACTTATATTATTGCCGAGCGTGCAATATCGTATCATTTTATTATACATATATATATATATATATATAACGTCAGATATATAGTTTATATTATTATATTTATCAGGTTAGGTTAGGTAACCTAACCTTACCTATATATATAGTAGTATTATACGCTGAAAGTACAATATTATAATATACAGGGTGATTCATAATGTAAGTTACAGCCATTTTATCACGTAAATCAAAATAATTCAAAATACAGAAAAATTTCCTCTAGGACGAAAGTTGTTTGATTTTATCTAAAACTTGTTGTAGGTACCTACATATTATTATAGTTGCTTACGATATATATTAAGGAGGGGGGTTTTAGGGAGTCAAATGGGGGAACCTATATACTTATTTTGCAAACATACAATATGAAGACATTCTTTTAAACATTTTAGTGCTCGAACAACTTAAATTATAATGCAAAACTCTATGCTCGAGAGAGATATTTAAAGTTTTAGAAAAAAAAATGAAGAAAATAACAATATAATACGCAATAATTTAATAAACATCCCTTAAATATTGAATATGACATAACTATAAAATAAAAAAAATATAGAATCTTCTGTGCGCTTGTTTAGTATCAAAAATATCAATGACATTGTTATAATCAAGTTTTGTAGTAAGTAATGTCATTTTAAATATTTAGGGTTGCTAATGCATTTATTTAATCTTTTATATTAATTGATTATATTGATGTTAGGTATGATTTTACTCTTTTTAAGGATGAAAAATACCGTTTGGTGAAACAGTTATTACATGGTGTACATAATATTATAATAACATTCTTAATGAAATAAAAATTTAAGGATAAATTTCAGAAAATCATTATTTTTTATAAATACAAGCATATTTTTCGGCTTTTCATCAACTTTGAGGTTTTTTATGTGGGGTTTAAACTTTTCAAAGTCAACACGTTGATTGGGTAAAGAACTTCTTAAATCGTCTACATATATTTCTCAAGACATTTTGTCTGTTATCGGATTTCTATATACTGTTAAATTTTTCCAACTGAAAGAAAAACGAATACTTCTCAAACAACTGGCCGTAGACTGTTTTTCTTTTTTCTAGCTCATTTTTAAGTCTATTTAAGATAACAAAATACGAAGTTATCATAAAACGTATGTCACCGTCGCTGGTTTCATTATCTACATTTTCGTCACTGCCATTTACATTTTCCTTTTTTTTATTCACTTGTTTACAGTTTTCTGAATTCTACCAATTTCGTATGTGTAAACGATTTATGTAAATTGCATATGTTCAAATTGTTTCTTGTCTTGGCTTGGTATAGGTACCAGGTACCTATAGCGACTAATATTAGTTTAGTACAAATTACAAAATTTATCACAATATTATATAGTGTATGTTATGTATAGATTGATTTTGTTTTAATAAATATATAAAAAAATTGCCTCCTTTATAAATTTTTCACCGTGACTATATATACACCAAATACGATATTTTGTTTTCAGGCCCAGAAAATTTAGGCAAAAGTCAAAACGTTTTTAAATCGTTACGAATATTACGTTAAACTTTTCAAAAAGCGATTAAAAACGGGTAAACGATTAAAATTAATATCGAATAACGTACGCGTAACAGAAAACGATTAAAACAAATGAGAATTGCCAGGAGATAATATCGTAAAAGAAATCATGTCCAAAAAAAATTCAAGTAAGAAGGAAAAATAATTTTATATTTTTTCAATAAATGACTTCAAAATAACTAGTAGGTAGCAAAAAATGATAAGTTATATTAAATACAACTATAATTATAAAACATTTCTCGATTTCTAAAATGTCAAGTCTAGTAATTTCATCTAAAATATTATAAAAATGAATGCTCACGTTTTTATAAAAAAATATTCAATGTTTGAATGCAAATGTCGAATAAACGTTAAATTCTAGATATGTATTAATAAGCTCTAAACACTACATTTAAAAAACTTTCAAAGATATATTGTACTAATAATTAAAAAAAACGTTTGAACGTAAAACGCTAAATCACGAAAATTTGTAAATTATTTCAAATTTTCAAGTTAAAAATTCCTAAAATGTTTAATTTGAATAGCTAAAGATTAAACATTTGAAACGAGGTTTCCCAAGTAGTCTATATTATACGTTGAAAATTAAATTAATATTTTAAATATTTCATTTATGAGATTTTATATTTTCAACAAAATGTATACTATAAATTCCGCAGAAATCACTCTACAGTCTACAGGTCTATGGCGAATTGACAATATATCCTTATACACTCGTAGAATACTTACCACTAATATTTTATATATTTTATATTTTTTTTAATAAAAACTCATTCTGACGATGAATCGGTCAGTGCACTGGTTCGGTATGAATAAATATTCAAATAGTTTGTGGTTGAAAAATGAAAATGAAAAATCAGAATATGCGTCTCTCTATATACGCTTTACACCAATATAATAATATCATTGAAAACTCCCAACGCCGCTAAAATTATACGATATTCGCTTTCTCTCGGCTACCGGACGTTTTGTTTCACTTTTATGTATACTCACCACGGTGGTACACATATATATATGTGATATTTATGTATTATATATATGTGTAACATTTCAACACGCCCGTATGTAACGTCATATTATGATAATAATAATATGTGTACCGTGACGTTATATCCGGTCTTACGGTCGTTCCTTTGACGATTTCGGAATCGAACCGGTCAATTCAAAAAAAAAATTAAAATCTAGTTCATCTGTATAATAATACTATGTACCGCCGTCCTATAATATTATAATATTATAATCACTGTAAACACTCGCAGACCAGGCGCCATGGTACGTTTCCTCTGAGCTGCACACTGCAGATGACACATAATATAGACAAAATATGCTGTTGAATACGAGCTAATTTCATTTAATTATTTTACGATTTGTATAGTCGAATCCTAGCTGAAGTAGCTAGGAAACAGCTATACACGTGTAGTGGAACCGTAAGTCGAAAACCTCAACAAGTAGAAAACATTTTATTTCCCTCGAATTTTGACTCATCGAGTTTCCTGCACTGTGGGTACCTACTACCTATAACCTATATGATAAATATTCTGAGTGTATTATAACAATATTGTTCCCGTGGGGATAGGACGAGCGATTGTTGAATATTATATATTTTATTAGTATTCTATAGCGCATATTGTTAATTGATTATAAAATATTCTGTTTATTATGAGTTAAGCCCGTTTCACACGGTAGTACCTACCTAGTTATTATCGTGCTATCCCTATAAAGTGTGGCCTAGCTTGTAGTACACTATAGTTTTTATGTTCGTGTGAATTACAAAATAGTTTATTAGGTACTGCAGGTTAAAGGAATAATAAACTAGTGAGTACATACATTTTGGCAATAGAACATGTCCTATTTTCCACACTATTTACCTGCATCATAGAAATATAATTTTCGGCCAATCAGAATACAGCCGAGTTGTTTCAGAGTAGCAACTATAGAAAGAACTAACTAAGAAAATCTTTGTTAACATTAAATATTATTCGATTTATTAACTGGTCTTATATATCGACAACGTGAACAGTTATAACCTGAGACAGGTGTGGTTCTTTTAAACTCTTATATTGTCATAATTTTGTAGTATGGTTCCTAATAAAATAAAATTCCATACATGTAAAACAACGTATACATTTTTGATGAGCAAAAAAATAAAAATGTTTTTATATTAAAAGGTACCACGTTAAAATGTTCAAACTATGTAGCCATGTAGGTGGTACGCGGATATAAAATGGCTGAGAACCGTTGCCATAGATAGTATAAGATTCTTATTAAGACTCTGTTCTACGAGGTAGGTATAATAGAATCCAGATATTTTCTTATCAATCGTTATCATTTATCTTTGCTGCTTCTAGTATATTTTATGTTGTATAATATGGTACATTATAAAGGGTGTATAGAATCTAGTATATCCGCAGTGGCGTCGCGAAATTTTTGAGTCTTGGAAGCGAATTGTTGATTTCAAATATTTTGACCACCACCCCATATTGATTTCACCTGCAAAGCGATTAGCAGGGGGTTAACTCTTAACTGTATTGGGTCACATAATATAATATTCATTTTGATGCTTTGCGTATTCATTAATTGAATAGCTATAACCAATGTTCAATATGGTAGCCTACATTTTGCCATTTAATGCTAACATTAATTTTGTATACAAATGATTAATTATTATAAGGTCTATTATATAGGTACTATAAATCCAATTTTTTTCCACAACAGTTAGATGTATATAATAAGTATCATAAATTATTATTTTAATCGATATTAATTAAGTATTGAAATATTTTTGTGAAACGCGATCTGATGAATTACAAAATGCAATATTACAATGTTAAAATTAGTCGTCATCTATCGCTTTAGGACATCGACAATAGGTATTGGTATGGTAACACGACTGCAATACCGCGAGACCAAAATATTAACGAATGTCAAAACAGCGACGACTACTACTACCACTCTATCACTGCAAAATAAAGTAACAACACAAAATAGCAAATGTCCAGAACGCCTAAAATTTCCTATTATTATTATACAATATACTAGTTAAATATGCCAACCATAAAATATTAATTAATTAGTACGTGCATTTCTGTAGAAGAGTTAATTAAATAAAGTACGATGCAGGTAACTACGTATGTTGTGTACAAAACATTAGAAACTGAATTTTAACGAGTTAACATTTAAAAATGTATAATATAATATTATATACCCATCATAAATATTAACTATGGTATTATTATTTTTTTTTTAACAAAGCATTGCAAGGAAGGCGTTGCTTTGATAGATAAATTAACAAGACATATATTATTGTGAATTGTGATATATAGATTATAGAGTTAGAGGGAGGTTTGAAAAATAATACTAAAATTTTTGATGTTAATATACTAAGCCTTAGTGGCCATTTAAGAAATCTTGACCTTTTTCAATGCATGATGCGCTCGTCTACATTTGTATAGGTACAATAATATTATCATCACACGGCGTATTGAACAGGCAATTCAGCTACACCACTGTAGTGAATTAATTTTTATTATAATATCACCATAGTTTTGATTTTTTTATGCATTTCAATTGAGCAAATAACAATTTATTTAAACTGCAAGTTCACTATACTGCGTCCATTGACGCGAATCACAGCCCACAGGTGTGCTAATGCCACTTAGCCACCTTAGTTCTTCTATATTTAAAAAAAAAATAAATCCCCAAAACCCCTCCGTCATAAAATCAAAATACTGCTACTAAGCATTAATATATGATATTTATACTGCAGGGTGATCCAAAATTTATGTTACAGCTATTTTATCACATAATAAATATTCAAAAAACAGAACAATTTATGTTACAAAAGTGAAAAGTCTTTTTATTTAGAAACATCTAAAATGATTTGTACGTTTTATAATTTTTGACAATATATTAGAAGAGGGGTTTTACGGGGTCAACTTTAGAAACTCAAATGGGAACTTATAGGTACTTATTTTTTTGCAAGCATAATATGGAGACATTTTTTTGAATACATTTTAGTGCTCGAACAACGTTAATTAGAGCAAAACTCTGGGCTATTGAGAAATATTTAAAGTTTTAATAAATGTCTAAAGTTGACCTCCCAAAGGCCAAAACCCCCTTAAAATATATTGTACAAAATTATAAAATGTACAAAATATAATTTCTAAATCAAAAAACTTTCGTATCATAATTTTTTTTCTATATTTTTAATCAATAAAGCGGCCGTATAACACTCATTTTAAATCACTCTGTATATAATATATATATATATATATACATATATTTATTATTAATTAATAGAGGTAACTACAATATTAAATTGATTCTCCTGTTGGAGTTAGCAACATCGTTTACATCGAATTACAAATCTATAAACACTGTGCTTAAAAAGCATTTTTCAAAGAAAAATTGAATTTTTTGTTCAGTTTATCCGAGAAAAATGTTCCGCCCGTGGCAATTGCCCACAGGTGCCCCCCCCCCTCTTCAAAACCGACCCCGAGTTACGGATTTATAAAAATACATAAATAATATTAATATACCTACATTTTTTACATAACATAATATGTGATTGCAGATCGGCCATAGATTAATAATAATATTACCGTGCCTTCGATAATTCAGCGCTGCTGTATCGCTTAGTCAGCAACTTAAAATTGTCATTTTTTAATTCAGCGCAAAACTACGCTGCTTGTGATAGATGGCGTTTTTTAATTTATCACACCCTAGCGAACCAAGCAGCGGTTTCAGCAGGTTTGAAATATGCTGGTTAGATCACTTAGATCCATCATTGATAATTACTGATAACACTATATTGATAAAGTTTCTTATCACATACATCATGCACAATCATACTTTCAGCAGCGCTGAATTATCGAAGGCAAGGTTACTCTACGAGTGCGGAGATAACAGAAACGCGTATTTGATAACAGTAAAGCTGTTATCAGGTGTGCAGTAAAATATCATATTATATTATTAAAAAAATCACAGAACCAAAATATCATACTCGGTTTTCAAGGCCACAGCTCAACAGTTGTAGGCCATACAGACAGTTAAAGTATCATTGTAGACGCCTAGTTTTGACAGCACAATCGAAGTTACAGAATAATATTATTGGAACGATATATTGGATTTTCAGATAATAATATCGTCGTTGTGTGACATCGTCGTACACGCCCGCACGGTAAGCCGCTATTACGTCACGTTTAAAGGTTACGAATATTGTTATAATAATAATCGAAATAATTTATAATTCCAAGTCTATATTCGATATTTTGTAATATTCGACAGGTTCTTCTAAAATTACAGTACGATCAGAGAGCATATTTCGTCGTCGTCAATTTGTCCTCGAGTATTCCGGAGAAACAATGGCCGACGAAGCGAACGAGATTGACTTGCATGAGACCACCGATCCGTCCATGGACTCGGTTCGAGGGGAGAACGAAGAAGCAGGCAATACCGGTGAGTGCCTTTGAAAAGCGTACGACGCCCTTTGGTCGGAACGATAATAATAATATTATGATTGTGTATTTATGTTACATGATATTACCGTATAGTCGTGTACAAGCTGCACGAAGAGATCGACAACCTGAACTTGGTGCTCGACCATTTGGAGCGCAAGAACGGCGACATTTATTCACGAATCGAACAGTTGCTGGCGTCTTTCCAAAATGACAAGTCCGAAGAAGAATAATTCAATACCACGACCGACAAAGACGAGGGCTGCGTTAATAATATTAGGATGAAATACTATACATAGGAGGCATCTTGCCTTTCTTATTTTAAACTTACTTTATTATCTGTTTCCATAAACCACATGAGAATAATTAACTTTTATTACTATTAGTGTAGTCATAAATAATGTTCATTCTGTAGACATCTGTAAAATCTGCTATGAATGTGCTCGTCCTTGTCATTATTTCGAGTTACAATATTAGCGTACGATATGGTATTTAATATTTTAAAGTCGTTTTCATGGCAGGATTCTTTCATGCGACCTTTTTAGAAAAATTTGATAATATTTTAAAATGATTGCATTCAAAGTATTACTTCACTATGATTAAAAAAAAATCTAAATACAAATAAAAAAAGATTATTCTTAAAATTTAAAACTTAAATAAATGTTCAACAATCAGTATTTAAAATGACTTAAAAAGTATTTAAGTCATTTATAATGAACAATTTGAGTGGAGTTTCACAGATCATAACTGTAAAATAAATTATCATGCATCCTTACTTTTAAAATATATGTCTGTCTTGTGTTAAAAATTTTCCCATGTTAATCGGTTATAAACAATTGAAATTAAATCATTTACACTGTGTTAAGTATTTTGTTGCATTTATGATAAAATTTTAAATTACCAATGTTTTAAATTTATTTTATTAATGTATCATTTTAGTTTGTTTTTATTATTATCTGTTATAGAAATGTGTGTGTAATAAAATTACATTCCATACAATATATTATTTTTAATCATTAGTACACTATGTCATACTTCAGTAAAACTATCTTTGTTATTCCATTAGGAAACAAACAATAGTTGTTTAAGGTATAATAACATGGTTCCTATTACTTAATCAAGACATTTATGTTGCTGAATGTTATTATATAGCCACATACGTTTATTGCAAGGCACATAACACTCGGGTTAGATTTGTCGACATACATTTTAAAAAGCAAAATAGTGAATTCGGGCTATTATTTTCTACATACTACTATATTTTGGTGTTTATAATATTATCAAACAGCAGGAATGCTTTAGCTAAAAATTATTTTTCAACAAATTCCAATAAACAACAATAATAAATTAAAAATTGGTAAAAAAAAAATCTACAATAAACAAAACAAATACATAATCGATCATTTTTAAAATTTAAAATGACTAGAATGTAAATAAAATAAAATAAAAATTACATACTTATTCTTTATTTAGTTCAGTTCCACTTCAGTATTTACAATAGGAATGTGTGCATAAAAATAAATTACTCGCCAATGTTTTATATAAGATATAGTAGTACAAGTTATTTTTTTAAGTGTGTAAATTAATTTTATGAAACATAATAACTAATAGTCAAATGAAAAATATTTACAGAAAGAAGAAAACCCTCCCCATACTTGAGTCATAAATAATATAAAAATATTACAGCTCAAAATACATTTTACAAATTTATATATATTTAGAAATAACACTATATACACATCAAGCAAAAATCTGTCAACGACAAATCTATGTTGGTCTACTCTAAAAGCGTGGACAAGAGATGTTGTTTACTCTTTGGCAGTGGATACATTATCATAGTTGTGATGCATTTTCAATAAATAGGGCCCGGATTTGTATGCACTATAAAATATGCAATTATGCTCTTGTTTTGTAGAAATATACCTTTTAAAATAATAAATATGCAAAAAAAAAATTTTTTTTCTTATTCATTTATAATTCTTAACATTAATTATAAAGGACTATCTTAATATAAGAAAACAAATTCCCATCGAATCATAGGTATATGTGGGTAAAACCAACGAACAATAGTAAAATAAATGAGTATCAAACACTTAGGTACCTATTCCGAATCTATTGACTATAATATTCAAACTTGTAGCTTATCTAGCTCCTTTTTGGACTGTTCAAAAAAACATGCAAATGCACATAAATCCGGGCTTTAGTGATAAACATTAAAATCTGTGGTCTAATTAATAATAGTGCACTAGTGAAATTGTTAATGTGGAAGATATTATATTAAAATATATGATTTAATAAGTTATAACAGTATTATACGTGTATACTTATAGTCAATAGTATAATTCATTAGTTTTAAAAGAAACAAAATAAATTTCCAAAAACAAATTAATCAATTAGCTATATGAACTTAACAATTAAAAAAAAAAAAAAAGTTGTTTTACAATAAAATAGCTGTATTACTGTGATGTACACATATTGCCACTCTTTTTTTGTAACACATTATAAACGCTAATTCACAATATAACATTCAATAACTATTGATATTATATTTGGACAATAATTCATCTTTCCACTCTTAAAGATTAAAAAAATTGCCAATTGTAATAACAACGATTACAGCGATCGTTGGTAATCACTAATCATATTGTATATTTTTTAATACGTAGACGCATTTGATATTCAATTATGATATATATTATTATAAAATAATATGTGCAACAAAAAAGTGATAACTACAAGGAGTAAAACAACGTAGCATAATTTTATTGGTTTTCTTTTCAAATAAATACACATAAATAATTTATTTGATAATAAAAATACTTCACACATACAATAAGTGTGCGTATGCGTACATGTAAATAATAATATTAAAAACCACGACACATCAACAGGATCTCGATACAGGTGTTGTACACAATATTAATCTATGCGTACAATCGTGTTGGTAAAAATAAATTTGGTCATTGACCAATGTGACATATCAGAGAAACAAGTATTGCATCACAAATCGAAAAAAAAAAACAATATTCCTACACGATATACATATTATGCATTCCTACGATGTATTTTGAGAACAATCGTGTTACTGCAAGCCCACTGAACCGTTCCGATATTAAGACGCAGTATACATATAACATATCCTACGCACTACACTATTATTCATTGAAAAGTCTAATAAAGTATAATAAGTAATAGAATCTTACATAATATCAGAAAAACACATAAGTATAATATACACCAAGTATATTATGAGAACAAAATATTATAATATAGTCTTTAACTACGTCAAATTACTAAAGCACACGAAATGGAACATTGAATTATTTATTGTCAAAGATGTATAATTACTGTCATGAAGCATATTATGTTATGCAATATACAAATGAACGTTAAAGTATGTTATTTTTCGTTCTACAAAGCGATTGACAAAGAAAAAAAAAATCATAATATTGTAATATTTATTTAAAGTATGTTCTTTCATGTAATTATAGTTATTTTTTTTTTTCAAAACAGGAATGAACAGATTTTCAGAAGAGGAACAGTCTTCTACCACTAAATTAAACACACATTACACTATCAGACCTATTAAAATCACAAACATTTTATAAGGATTTACACAAGCGTCCATTATTGTATGGCGACTATCAAATAACCTTATTTTCATTTTTCAACAATAAGCGTTCAAAGTTAAAATTACAAAGAATATATTTTACAAAATCAAACTAAAAATGAATTTTTGATTGGACGTGTATTATTCTAAATGACATTGTATTTTGATAATCGCCCCGATTATTTTAACAGACATACATAATATTATTATTAGGCAAATGTTTATTTTTGCTATAACACATTCAAATTGGAGAAAAAACAATATTAAACATTTTTAAATTTTTAAATTAACAAAAGTTTTTAATCTGTATAATACAATTTTTCCCATATGTTTATGATTATACCTAAAATTAAATATTGGTAACACTTGTGAATTACACATATACATTAAAAGTATTTTTACAATCAATTGTATTTTGCCGTCAAAATATATTTCATATAAAATATGCCATACGGAACACAAATTATTATTTTTAACATAATAAAAAAGCTGCTCAAAATTGTTGTTCGAGATAATACATTTTAAAATCATAATATAGCATGTTTTACAATAGTAACAATTTTCATATAGTTGATTGAGCAGCATCATAATACAGTAATATTATGTTTATAAAAATTTCACTTTTATAATATAATTGTTATAAATCAAAACCCTGTAATATTTATTAATTTATAATAAATATATAATGTAAGACTTATAATTGTGTACCAAGAAATAATAATTTTAAATTTATACGAAAATAATTGGATGAATGAATGAGTAGTTATTATTCAATGCCGTTTGGACTTACGATAAGATTTTTTCAAACGGTTGACAACCGTATGTCAGTCGCTTAATCGCTTTTTTGAAGTCTTATGGTTTCGCTTATAGTAATTCTGTGCCATAGAGTTGACTAATGACACAATGAAATATAGAACCATTGATAACACAAATAGGTCAAACAATTTCACAGCAAGATTTGTGCCCTAAATAAGTACATAAATGTTAGTAATGAAGTGTATTATTTTTAAAGATCGTTACAACTTAAATTACCTTTGAGTCTTTTTTGGCATGTAACCTTTGTTTTTGGTTTTCTAAAAACGTTGTAATAGGTGCCTGCAATTTTTTTCCAACTCCTGGAATTTTTCCAACAATATCGAGTACACTTGCAATCAGAGTTTCATTAAAAGCCACTACAACAAATAACACTTGTATGCTCATTTTAATGGCAGCTTTACCCAAAAGAGTAGCTCCAAAAAACGTCCAGAATGGTATTAAAAAGTGTCCACATGTGATCCCAGCAAGATCGAATAATGGGTTTGGAATCTAAAATATTTATATTATTCAAACTTCAGTATAATTTATTGTAAATAACAAAATATTAACTTACAGAGGCACAGGCTAATATTCCAAAGAATCCAACTTTTTTTACTAGTCGCTCAACAAATAGTTTTGACTTATCTACCAGAGTCTAAAATATAAATATGAATTATCACACAGTTCAACACAATGAACTAAGATATAAAAATGTAACCATTGTTTCAGGATGCTTTTCTTTTTTCAGTAATTCTTCAAATTCTATTAAATCTTCCTTGTCTTCATCTGGTGGTCTACCAGAAAGTCTAGCAGCACGAGCCATGAAGTATGGTGGCAATTCACCAAGCGCAGTTCCTGCTCCCCACATCATAGCTTCAACTCGTACTTTTAACATGATGTTCCACAAACTGGCTATCCAGGCGCTGTCAACTTCATCAGGACAAATAATTCTGAAAAAATATAAAATTTAATTAAAATTTTAATCATGCATGAAATAAGAAGAACTTACTGTTCTGGATATGGAGGCTCAGGGAAGTTAAGTCCTCCACATTCATAGGCGGCCAAAGTGACAGAGGTAATGTGTGGGCCCAAATAGAGAAGGAATGTATGAAGGCCAGTACCAAAACCAACAGATGATAAGACTCCTAGACCTAACCAGTAGAGACACCATACAACTCTTGATTTTGCCCATATTAATATCTAAAACGTCAATAATAAAATTATAAATTAATTTACCTTAACTTATTTTAATTAATACAGTATGACTTACTTGTAAATGAGGACCTTCAACGTAAAGTAAAATAATTGGAGTAGAAATTACTAAAAGTGCCAGAAGCACATAAAACTTATAACAAATTAATCTGAAAAATAAAATTGAATACAATCAGTTATACTATTAAATATTATTCAAACTACTGACCTCTAGTGAATATAATATTATTACTGACATAATTTAATGCTATTTAAAAATCATAACAAGTTGTTACAAAAAAACATGACAAAATGTGTTTAAGAATTATCTGATATTACAATGTTATTTGATTAAAATTTAAAATAAAACTAAATAACCATACAACTAACTGCATATCATTTGAAAGCAATACAAATATAGTTAATAATCATTGCTAAGATAAAATATTGTTGATAATAAAATACAGGGTGTAACAGGTCTATTTGATTAATACAATAACTTTTACAGCAGTAACAGTGATTAGCAGGAAATAATCTTAAATTTTGACACACTTTGAAAATTGTTTAAAAATTAACGACTTAACCAAATTAAAAGTTTTAAACGCCAAAATGGTTTTTAAATACTTATTTATGAAATAGCTATCTTGGATTATTAGAAAAATATTAAATACAAAATTTAAACTATTTATTTTTGTTGTAAAAAAATAAAATAAAATATAAGATATACAAATTATAGCGCAGAGCTCTACAAATCATTACAAAAAAAAAAAACTTAAAAATATTGAATAGAAAAAAAGTTATTGCATTAGTCAAATAGACCTGTTACACCCTGTATATAATTAATTTCAAAAATTACATAACATTAGAATAGGTACTATAAAATTCAGTAATAATAGAAACAAATAAATACATATTACATATATACATTCAGAAAAAAAAGAGACCATATAAATTGTGTGTAATTAATAGTTAATTTAAATCTTTAATGTTTTAATGTTATTTGTTTTCTTATCAACATAATATTTAATTTGAACATGTATTTGATAAATGTGTTAGAGTATGAAATCAAGGTCCATTAAAACATTTTAACAACTGTTCAAATAATACAATTAAAAAAAACTACTTTTATGGAAAACAAGAATTAACCAAGTTTGGAAAAAGATTTAGAATCTCATATGCAGAATTAAGTAGGTAAATTGTGTTGGATACTTCTAATAAATTGCACTCTATGAGGCACATTGAAAAATAGTTAGAATTGAATTACTTTTTGGTGAGCACAATGGATAATTTGTTTGAATTATAAATAAATCTTTTTAAAATTCTTTATAATAAATAACAATGCAACAGTTGTTAATGTAACTTACTTTTTAACAAATGATTTGGATAAACAAACTACTTCTTTACAGAAATAATCTAAAGTTAAGATGGGATGTTTCCATACCACAATTGAGTGGACATCCATTTTTGTTGCTTTTTTAAGGTGTTTGAATTTAGAATTACTCTGGCCGTTTTGTAATACCTAAAAAAAATGTTAGGTGTAAGCAGTATATTAAAACTGGTCAACGTCAATAACATATCAATACATAAATGTTAAATGCATTAGAAAATTGTTTTTAAAATTATACTCTAACAGTAGTTAAGCATCAATGTGTCTGTAATAATTCAAGAAGTTATATCAGTTGTTATAAAACAATTCAATAACAACAACAAGGTAGTTAAATAGGCTTAACAATTAAAGTGTTACATATTGTAAATTGTTAAAACTTCAGATGTGTTCATTAATACTTATGGTTGGTTAAAAAATGTTTCATTTATTGATAAAATTTTTTTTATATTTTATAATAATTTCTTATACGTCAGTCAAGACCATAATGTCCCTTGACATACTTTGTAATAAATAAAACATCTGAAACTTTCTTTAATATTTTTTTTTTTATATCTAGGCAGATATTTTTATTATTTTTTTAGATACTTATTACTTGGCACTAAAATCAAGGTTTTTACATTTTAAAATGTTTAAAATTATATGAGTGAAATACGCTGTTGTCTTACTCTGTGAATTGTTATTTTGAATTTCTCAACAACATGATTAGAATTTTACAAGCTGATTTCTAATCGATTTTTAAAGTTAACCATCAGCTGATAATAATATGATAAATATAAAAAAACGCGATATTAACTAGCAATACATTGATTAATAACACTCAACCGACGGAACCGTCTATACACATGAAAATCCAGGCACTTAATAAAACTGCAGACTACACAGAAACGTTATCGGATTAACACAGTAATAGAAATCAATTGAGCAATAATAAAATACAAAGAAAAAATGTTTATTGTCACATAATTGTGGTACATACCTTTTGTGTCATAATTGCTCAAGGTAAAAAGAATTACTAACTAGTTATAAAAAGCATGATTATGGTTCTACAGAAAACAACAAATTGAAGATAGGGTTTTTTTTAGTTACCGAGATAACACTAGGGATGCAGTATTTTATCACAAAAACGACATAGATTTACAATATTCGTTTAAAACAAGAGCAAAAAAATGTTTTGGCGCAAATATTTGAACGAGATACCGACCGAGTACATAGCATTATGTCACCCGTTATGTGATAAGTTTAATAACGGCCATTGTTGGACGGTAATAAAAAAATAAAAAACCCCCCGTTGTGTGGGTAAGAAGATACTGTTGGGGCGACTTACTTTGTCGATTTTCTTCGGCCTCGGTTTGGGCTTAGTATCGTTCGGATGACGGCTGCGAGACACCGTTGCCATTACTGTCCGGTCCCTGTGAGGCATCTTTTGTGAACAACATCGTCATCGTGTCCAGACATAGAACATAAAACGAAAATAAAATTTTAAAAAAAAATAACACTCGACACGTACTAATCAGTCGTTTTTGGGCCAGTGTGCAATCCACAAACGCATTATTATTATTATTATTATTAAAATAATATTCGAACAGTTAGGTAATAATATTGTAAAAAAATAAAAAAATCCGGATACACGTATGTATTTAAAACGGGGAAAAGTAGGAGGCCCGCGGAAGCCTTGATTGGGGGGAGGGGGGCTACCTTGCGTTCGGCGACCGGCGGCAGTGCCACCCGGAAACGGCGTTCGCGCGGACGTACCTTGGCTCGGAAGCGGTTCCGTTGTGCGGCTCCGGCGGCGACGGACACGATGATCGCGAGTATCGATCGGCGGACGAGGCACACACGTCCCCTTCTTCAGGCGCGCATCGTGGCCACGGCGGCGGTAGGCGACGGGAACTGCAGACGCCTTGCGGTCGCGACGGTCGAACGGCAGACGACGACGACGCCTTTTTTCGCGGAACGATTGCGGCGGACCGGCCAACAGCACAGCAGCGACGATTCGCGTGGCCGTCTTGTAGTGCTCTACTCGCGCAGACCGGACGCTCGGCACTCGCTACTCAGTGTTAAGCTGCACTGACGCGCTGTGACGTAGGCCCGTCGGGTACGGCGTTAATGCGTTATCAGCCGCGCGCTCCTCCTGCCGCCGCCGACTAGCGTTATCGGCCGCCGTTGATAAGCGCCGCGCGCTGATAAACCACGTGGACCCGCGCTGATAGTGCCGTCGTCGCCGTGGAACCTCCGCGTGTCCCGTCCGGTCGCTCCGATTCGCCAGAAATTTCGGTGACCGAACCTGCAGGGGCGTAACGGTTGTGTGGCGGCGATGAAGGGGATAGATTCCCCCCCCCCCCTAAAACCTATTTGATGTTTGACGAAAAATAGTATTTCCGGCCGCGCGTACTTGAAAATAATAGTGAAAATAATTTAGTATTTTGTGCACGAAAAAACTGCTATCCCCCCTCCATCACCCCACCATAACGAATTTCCGATTATCCCACTGGACTGCAATTGTTGTTCTATATACAACCATAATATTATAATTATTATTCTGCTATAATAGTGATCCGTGGACTGTGGACAGACTACTTCAACAGTAGTAGGTACAGTATAGTCGTATATATTGTATACGTAGTTATACCAATATTATATTATTTTATAATAGTCTATGACACACTCGGGGCCGGATCTGGGGGGGAAATACCGGGAATTTAACCCCAGACGTAACGTTTTATTTTTATAGCTGCAGGTCATCACTCCGGTGAAAAAAAGAGATACAAATTAACTAATTTAAGCTGCTTCAGATTTAGCTATTAAATATCATAAAGATTCAAAATCTTCAGTATTAACTGAGGAAATTGTCAATTTTAAAAATCTCTTTCTAGGTATCCTATACTTGATCTTTAAATGAAACACATCAAAACATTTTTGGAAATAATACACGAGTATTCAATGGCCGATATATCTTTCCAAATATTTGCATTGCAATCCGCCTTTACTCGACGTCATAAGCGTGCGCAGACTTTTTTCGCAGGGGACGCTGGTATTTTTTAAAATACCTTGCTCAATACAAAAAAAAACTTTCAATATAAATAATTCGTCTATCATATTATATAGGGTGAATCATAATGCAAACACGAATCTTAATTTGATAAGAAATTATAATAAATTAACTTATTTAAGATTTTGAGTGGAGCTATAAATGTATTGATTTTACAATGAATAATGAATGTGTTTGTTTTTAAATTGTTTTTTGTGTCTATCATCAACTTTTGGGGCAGTATAAAACCTTCAATTTTCTTTTTTAGCATCTTCCATAGTAGAAAAGCGAATCTAGTTGATACTTTTTTGGGGGAGGCAGGGGGCAAAAATAAAAATTCTCAGTAATTTTAAAAAACGCCTGAAAAACAAAAAATTAAGAAAAAACGGGAAGTTTTAAGCAAAACCATGTTAGTTAATATTATTAATACTGCAGGATTTGACGAAGTTGGTTTTGTTGATTTAGTGTTACTCAAAAACAAATAATCGTAAATACCTACTTGTAATTGTTACCAATTGTTAATTTATCATTTTCTAAACATTATAATATTTACCTATATAATTCAATAATTTATCCCCTGTCTTAAACAATTCCTAATTACACAGCTGGTGTGATACCCACTTGCCCACCTTTTTTGGTTTTAGATATTTTAATTTGAAAAGTTTGTATTGTGATTTCATTCCAAAAAAATATCATTATAAAAACCTATAACAATAAAACAATATGATGATATTTAAAATAATAAATTATGACAAAAAATGTCAATCTAATTAATTTAATATATCATAGGTAGGTATCATATTTTTTTTTGTCAGTAGTATGAAAAAAAATGTGATAAAAGATAACACCCGTAATAATTTTCACAACAATGATAGATTTTGTCTTCAACATTAGTATATTATCATGACTCATGAGTCATGAGTTAGCAATCTATTTTATTATTTTTATCTGTGGTGATTATGAAATATTGGCCAGTGTCCGGTGATAATATTACTATGAAATTTAATTAATATATTAAATTGTCTCAATTCCTGTAATAGAAATAATAAAAAGATTGTTCTCAAAATATTTAAATGTTAATTAAAACATTTTTTTTTTTTAATAATAATAATAATAATTTATTGCTAATAGTTGATAGTTGTGTACAAAGTGTATGGTTATTAACATATGAATTTACTAGCTTTGCTCTACACTGAGGTAATACCTCTTATCATAGAGCAAGAATACTAATCTAGATATTATTAAGATTTTAATTTAATTTAAAATAAAGAAATAAAAATTCACAATTTGATATGATATAAAAAGAATACAATAAAACTTATGAGTTATGAGTATAGCAAAATTAGTTACATTCATGATTTATAAAAAATTAAACATTGAATACATATATATTTTGATAATTAAGCTGTTTAATGAAAAATAGGTTTTTAGGTATAATACTTCTCATAAATAATAAATAATAAGTAATAACACAACAATAAAAACAATTAAAAACCATGATCCTCCGTGCGCACGCCTATATATTTATGCTGAACGTTACCGTGTAGTACTATACTGCAACAGTGCAACATATTATGTTCATGCAACTTAGCTTTAGTTATCTACAATTAATTAAAACTTATATTCGATCTACAATATTGGCCAAAACAGAGTCGCACATTTATAATCATTATTATATCAATCGAAAAAGAAACCGTGAAGACAATATTGATTCAGTGATTAGGTAATGACTTTACTGCGATCAAATTGAGATATCTAAATATAGTTTTAGCATAATATTTGTCATTGTATTTTCAGACCGCGGTAAATATACTTTCATTGCTCAATCACCATCACGTCATATTTTATACATGATGAAAATAAGACAAGAGGGAGGATATGAGTATTTGCCATTTGGCACCCTCATCCCCTTCCACCGTGATCACGCAGGACAACAGAATTAGTGATTATACTGATTACCTATTTACCTACATATATGTACAATTGTACAATACACTATTATATATTCTAATATATAAAAATCTCGTGTCACAACGGTAAATATTTGTTACCAAACTCCTCCGAAATGGCTGGACCGATTTTCATGAAATTTTGTGTATATATTAAATAGGTCTCAGAGAGTAATGTAAATTATTTTTCATACCCCTAGGTTAAGCAGAAATTTAAAAAAATTGAATATTCTATCTTACTGGTGGTGCCGTCTATCTATAAATTGTAATACTGGAAAAACTGAAAATGCTTTTTTCGATGGGATTTGTATATAATCTCTGTTTATTTATAGGGTTGCCATTAGTTATATATTTAATTTTATTAAAATATTAAATAACAAATTCAATGAAGTTTTAATCATATAAAAGATGCCATTTTTTACGCGCAACAAACACTTCTCAAAAATTTCAACAAACTAAATAAATGGACGTGTTTTTGGTTTATTTAAATTAAAATCGTTAAAGAGATTGAATCAGAGCAATCAGAACCTCTGCGGAGAAGCGATGATTCTACTAGCTGGAGATTTTAGCCAAACTCTTCCAGTCATTCCTATAGATTAACAGCTAAAAATGAAATAAAAAGTGCACGGGATCGGCTAGCAAAATTTAATATGCAAGTGGTGTTACAAAATGACAACTCTGCAATGTTATTCATGTACCTACCTTCCTAATTCTGATTTCACTCACTTACGCACCTCGTGGGGTCCGCAATTAACCTACCTGATAATTTATTGCTCGCATATAATTGTCCGCTATATTATATAATAAATATAATATAAAATACATAATATATATGCTGACAGGCCATCGCTTCGTTCAACATCGTTTTTCACATGCATTGATTTGTAAATTTGTTATTGATTTAAATATAACACAATATATACATTACTGCAGTGACTTACTGTACCTATTTCTGTATATACAGTAAATCGGCAATCAGTCACCTACTTTCCCTATTAATTTATATAGTGAAAAAATAAACTCAAAAATAAATGTTTAAAAAAATAAGGGGGGAAGTAAAGTGGGTAACCACTAACCGCTCTGCTAAACAGCGTACCTATATAGATGTCAAGTGTATACTTTCTATAGTGATTTATTTTACTTTTAGTAATACGAAGAGTTGAATTCATTTTTGCAGAAAACATTGCATTTATTGTATTATTAATATTTATTAATTATTATTATAGCATATCATTTTTTTTTATACTTCCGCTATATTGTTTTTTGATTCAATATCGACCTACCGTTGAACGGTATGTGAAGTTAGTGGTGTACTGGTATAAAAAAGCAATAATGGCTTAAAATTAATCCAAATGTTTTGAATTAAATGTACCTAAAGTAAATAAAATATAATAATATATACGTAAACGTTTCAAGTCCAAAAAAATTTTTTTGAGCTACATATACAACAAAATAAATAAAATTGTTATTGTTATTCTTAAAATTAGTTGAAATTTATTTCGAAAATTTCATCGAGTATAGAAAATAATGATTTGAGTGGCAGTGAAATGTTTCATGTTTCTAGGATGATTAATTATTTTTGCGTTACAAAAAGTTAACTAAAATCATTTGATGAAAAATCGTTAATTTACTTGTGAATATTCAATTTCATCAAAACGTAAACTTGTCAGACGATCATAAAATGAAACAATTTTTTTATAATTATAAGAAGTACTTAAATGGAATCTTGTCTTAAACTATTCCCGCAGACCTTAGATATATGAAATCAGAATTTTTTTAAACTTTTAAAATAAAATGCAAATTTCCGTGATTTTAATAAATTTTGTAAACATTTGAACACCTACGCTTACAAAAAGATTTTGTGACAATGTATATTTGATATTTTTCTATTCGTTCATCACCCAACTCTTATAATATTATGTTAGTACCTAATTTATATAGTCAAAACTTTTTTTTAATCCCCTCCCCCACCCAATTGAAAATCCACTTTCTGACGTCACCAAAGAAGCAGTAAAATGTTCAACATTGAGTGTGATGGTTACTAGTAACTAGTTACTGGTTTCTCGTAAAAAAATTGAATCTGTTCGGTATTTTGGGTGGTCAAAAATATAGAAAGTTTCTAGTTTTTTTTTTCAATATGGATTAATCGAAAAATCGGATTTGGACCAATTCGAGTTTAATTTATGTTACTGAAATTATTAAAAAATTAACTATTATCAATCATAATGCTTAAAAACATGCTAATAATTTATGAACCTGAATATTTAGTCAACATTAAGAGTTTAGACACGAATAAAATATTTTGGCTCAGCACGTTGGTACTCCGTGTCTATGACTTAGCGCTATTTGTGATTGTGATAGAAAATTAACAAATACCTACCACAGAACATTAATTATTCTGTGCAATTACTTTAAAACACGGTCTAAGGTCTCAGAAGATGTTGACAATAATTTTTTAAATATTTTGCTACCCACCTATTTAGTATTATAGTCGAGACTCACCAGCTTCTCTCTCTATTGTTCACACTTGGAGTAATATAATATTTGAATATTGAGTAATTCTATAGTGATTGATATCAATCCTCCTTGGTAATTATACCATGGTTTAAGATAAGATCTTATCTTTAATCGTGGCAATTACTCTGATAATAATATGATAGTATGATATCATTAATATTATCAATAGATTGCTTTGTTGTTTTCAGTTATTTACTGCCTTTTCAGTTAAATCACAGAATATTCAGAAATTCAGAATAACTTTTTCCAATTCTGCGGTTCAATCTTCTAGTTTCTACTTTCTCGTTTCTAGTCTTAGATCATTATGTTATAATAAGTCGTATGATCTAAATTTCTGGTGTTCTTCTCTTCTGTAATAACTTTTTAAGACTCAAAGAGTTACGACAACTGTCTCCAGCGTTAATTTAAACAAAATATGATAAACTAATATTATACAAAATATAATACATTCATATAGAAGTATGCTGGACGCATACTAGTATTGTTATAATAAATACGTACCATAAAGTTATAATGTTTCATATTATTGTGTAATTTGTGATCTTACTTTGTCGTTTGTGGAAAATGATTATGAATACTGAATTGAGAATGTAGATCCAGACAACAATTACAGTTGTAGGAGTAACTTCTGCTAGAAAAAGAGTACAGCAATAAAAACCATTTAAGAGGTAGTAAGGTAGGTAGGTAGTTCATCTTTATCTTAATTCTAACTTACTGAATGTAGTTTCTGGTGTAAATATTTTATTATTTTTTGTCATATAAGTAGTTGAATTATTCAAATCAGCAGCCGACTACAATATCAGTTAAGACCATGTCCATTTTGAACAATTTTTGCAAAGCATTGCGATTGTTTGTTCGCACCCACGTGGAGTTAGATATCGACATTAAATTGCCAATGATGAAACACCACATTAACGGGCACATCCGTTTCTATTCAACTAAAGTGAGTGTCGTCAAATATAATTAACCAAAAGTTTGTAATTTCAAAATTGATGTGTTTGTTTACTAGGATTTACAAAACCTTATTGAAAGATTAGTGGATGACTTGACAATCATAGAACGTTGCTCATGGTCTCCAGATTATATGTCAATATGGTTCAAAAAGGAACTATGGACATCCACAGTTATAAAAGAGATATTAATATCTGGCTGTAATTATGGTAGCAACGATGAACACAAAGGCACTGTAAAGTATATAATCTCATTGTCTCAAAAACATCAGTCAGTTTCTAAAAATTGTTTTTTTGTAAACATAGGTAGTCTCGGTCAGTTCTGATGAGTGTGACAATTCAGTCACGTGCTTGCGCATTGCGCTACTGAAAGAGGCAGTTCAAAATTTGGCCAAATTGAATGGCTATACAATAGGAAATAATGGATTAAATTTATTTGTGTCGAAAAAAAACAATCCATCTAACAGTAATCTTGTATTGTGTGGTAGTGTTGTTTGTAATGTGACAGTCAAAGAGTATAAACAGTGAGCATATAGTTAATTAATTTAATAATATATCCATTACAAAATATAATATTACTTTGGGTTTTCAGGCGAAAACAAGATGCTATTACTAAAATGTCAGCTAATCGTATTGAGTCTGATGAATATCCAATTGATATTGTTTCAAAACTATGCCATGCATCAATTATCTATGAATTATTGAGTGTCCGCCATTGTAAAGTTATTAATACAGAATGTGATACATCAAATAAAGACAGTTTGTTTAAACAAATATTTTTTTCTTATTAAAATGTACAATTAAAATTTTTTTTTTTTTTTTAGGTGGTATTTTCATAATGTACAATTACTCAAGACTGTGTCAAGTATGGAAATCATATGAAAAAAGTGTTGTTGAAAATTACTATGAATCCTTACCAGACATTGATGCTGTTAACTTTGGATTGTTGACTAGTAAAGTGAGTTCTGTTAAGTGATGGCACCAGGAGTGTATCCATCTGGTTTAGAAGTCTTAGGAAATTAAATTACAATGAATAATATTATGTTTATCATTTAGGAAGAATGGCTTTTAATCCTTAACCATCTATCAGTGTATCCTTTGATTATTCAACAATCTCTTGAACACTTGTTGTCAGCCAGTGTGGATGTCCATAGATTGTGCAAGTTTTTGATGGAAATGTCATCTGCAGTTAGCCTATTTTATCATAGGCATCATATTTTATCAGTGAGTGTGTTGTTTAAAAGTGCAACAGTAGTTTTTTCAGTATTATTTTTAGTGTTAACTTTTAAACATAAAACTATATTTTGTGTGTAACATACAACAATATTATTATCTCATACTATGCTATTAACTATAAAAATAACAATATTAAATATTAATAATATTAATGATAAAAAAATAAACTGAGTTATATATAACAGTATATACAAGCAAAGAAATGACTGAAAACCAAAATTAATTTTATCATGTATAGGTGTTAAGCGCATAATTCATAAAAATAAATAACCTACAACATATTGATTTATGAAAATATTACATTTAACTAGTGCACGTAATGCTATTTATTTTCCTATTATTTGTAAGTAATTGGTTTTTAACCATATAAATGTAAACTATTACTCCATTACCTATCAAAGTATACTTTTTTTTTTTATGTTAAGATATAATGTCAAGTTCACAAACGTTTCATAGGTACTAACTGTTAACTATCTAACCACCCAAGTCATTGTGAATCTTGGTTTTTCTTTGCTCACCAATGAAATGATATAATAAATATTTTGTTTTAATATCAAAATAAAAATGTATTTAGTTATTATAATATAAGGTGATAACATTAAAAATGCACAATATTTTATTAAGTGCAGTAGGTACATTATTAAAATAAAATATTGATTAATTATTATGTAATTAAAAGTACTTAAAAACTTTTTAGTTTGATTGTGATGTCAGTGGATAATTTTTTTAAACGCATATAGCTAATTTAATGTGCAACTTATTTGTGACATTTTTTTTTTGTTTTTCAATTTTAGAACTTAAAATAGATTACTTTTTTAGCCACTTACTCATATATTATAAAAACCTAATAAAAAATGACTTCATAAATGCACAGCTTGCGGTATGATATCCTATGATATAAAGTATTAAAAGGATGTTGTACACTTGTTGTACCTGCATGTGTTGTCTCTGTCTTACAAATGTATCATAGAAAATCTATGAACAAATTCTTATTACAGTATTTATAATTAATATTAGAGCAAATTTACTTATCATCAAAGCTGTAGAGAATGTAAACTGTGTTGGATCAAAGAGTTATTTTTCATTTGTTTATTTAAAAATAAGTTTTATGAATTTAAAATGATTTAAGTACTTATGAATTATTAATATACTTTTAAAGTAAAAATATGAAGAAAAAACAGCTTGAGTTTATATTCTTCTCTACAAAATGCGATAATATGTAAATTTGCCAAAATATTAACTATAAATAAAGTATAAACTGTATTAAGAATCACTAATAGTTTATACTAGAAACTAATAAAATAATTAGAAAAAGAATCTAGTGTTTTGATTTGCAATGTTACACATGTGTAAGATTAAGACGGGAATGATGTCCTGTTAATGAACATTTTTTAAGATGAAATAAACGTTATAAAGCTTAAACAATTTCACAATTGTACTATGTTATGAAATTTTATTTATCCTACCAATATTTTCATTAACTTTTTATCATACTTAATTTTAAATAAATGTTTATTGTGTTGGTATTCATATTTATTGTTAATGTCATTATTCATTTATAATTAACATTTTTTTTCCAAAATTATTGAGCGTCAATTAATTAATGATTGCTATAAACAGTATAAACCATGATAATATTTAAGAGAAATTGTGTTTTAAGTTAAATCTTTGTTTCTTAGAGTGCAATATTGTCATCAACTTTATTGGGTAAAATATTATGTTTAAAAAACAATGTTTTAATAAAATGTATTCACTTTTAATTGTATCATTAGGATTTAACAATATAAAGTTGTATGTAATTTATACATTTAAATCAGTAATATTACCCAAAATATTTGATGTTTGATAAAAGTCAAAACACTAAATTTCAATATCTGACTCCAGATATTTTACTAAAATATAATATATATATATATATACAATTCCATTTTCAAATATGTCTGAAACAATGATAATATTGTCAGTTGAAATTTGAAACAAACAGTACAAAAATTGTCTGTATTTTGTTAATGTACTGTGCATAAAAAGATAATACAAATGGACGGTGTTAGTATTATTCACACAAAATACATAAATCCACATCATTGAATGAATTAATATACATATTTCATAAGCGTAGCTTAAAGAAGTAAGAACAACTGAAGAGTGATTTATAATGATGTAAATACTCTGTAATGAGATGTCTCATTATATTATACATTTAACTATTTAATAATTAAATATGTAAAAAATGAAGACTCTAGTTCATTGAAATCAAAATAAAATATAAATGAGATGACAAAGTACCAACATGATATGAATTTCATGAATAAATTGTTTAAATCATAAACAAAATAATCAACTAATAACTAATAAATTTAATACTTTAGATACATTAAAATATAATTTTTAATTTTTTTTATAATCCCATAATAAGTTAATTGCATAATAATTAAAGTATTAAACATTTCAGGTACATACTATAATTATGACTTACAAAATCTGTACAACCATTAACCAATAACCTGTTAGGTTTTATAGTTTGCTTACAAGTATAATATCTTACTATTGTTGGTTACTATTGACATAATAGCAATATTACAATACTATAAAATTACATTACATTTTAAAACGGAATTTTTTTTTAAATATTTATACTGGATTATTTTAAATATCTATATCTTTAATTAAATTATGTTGTTGAACAATTGTAGTATGTGTGTACATAGTAAGTCACACAGTCATTAAATGGAATACAACTAAACATAATTACTAATTCGTTACATTTTATATTAAATATTAATACAATAAATATTATATATTCTCAGGACCCGATTCCAAGTTTATTACCGCTGATGCATGCTCGATTATATTTGGTCAAATCGTCAATACAGGTGTATGAAAATGTATTTCAATTATTAGGTATTGAAGCTGTAAGCGAAATGTGACTGTTACTTATTAAAATTGTCATGAAATAATACTGTTTTTGACAAACTTAATTCTCATATTATATTGTGATGGTTTGTTTAACCAATTTTATTATGTAAAAAATACGTACAAAATAATATGATATTGTTTCAAATGTTTAATTTGTTTTTAATTATTTAATTTTTTTTTTTCCGAGTATTTATTTATGCTCGGGATTATAGTAAACGAAAGAAGACACCAGTACACCACCACCACACGGCGTGTACGTCTTTTCTATAAATTCTACACGCGTGTATTTGGTAAAAAAAAGTATAATAGATGAGATACCGGGACAATAATAAACTGACAAACTTTTTCTCTAGTCGTGACTTACGGAACTCCGCCGACTGCGTTTCTTGAAAACACATGTTCGAGCCATTGAGATAACAGCATTGTCTGCTGTGTATATCCAAGAATGTCTGTAAGTCTGTTCGGGGCCTTTTTTTTCTTTTACTTTTATTGGTCTTTTACATTTCCGAAACCTTTTGACTTTCAAAAGTTGTTTTATACAACCATATAAATACATCCATTGCTACTGTAAACTCGTGCTCGATATACGTGCTCGCCGGTTAGATAAAACAATAAACCAAGTTTAAAGTTTGTCCGCGTTTAGCTATACTCGATAGACTTACGAACGACAAGTATTCGAAGATAATCGGAAATCGGAATTCTACACAAGTGTATGCTGCAGTATGAATGGTTTAATAATATATAAATATAGTATACAGCGTATTATCATTAAGTACGAATGTACGACAGTGTACATTGTGTAAACATGTCAAATGTCACATGGCTTTCGTGTAAACTGTATAATCTAAAACAGTTTTTATTTATGAAAACGATAAATTATTATTATCTACCTACCGGCAATATTAATCATTGTATCTACACATTATGTATTTTGTTGATAAACCGATACCGATTGTATACGACCAAAGTATCTATATAATATAGGTATGGGATACTATATATTATTATTACAGAGTATTATACTACCTATGTATGTGTATAAATTTAGTTTTCCAACTTTAACGCAGACATCGTGTAAAATATATCTTTTAAAAGTTAAAAACCACTGCATCGTACCTATTATTGTATAGGTAGAAGGTACATTATTTTACGCTTTTATAATACCTTTTTTATTTGGCTTGTGATACATTTTCGAATATTATGAAGCATATCAAATCAAAACAAAGAAATCGTCTTGCTGCAGATAAAACATTTGGTTATCCAAATTCCAATTCGTGTTTCCGCTTCCGATATAGAAGTTGATTTTGATGTGTTATTGTCTGCAGCAGTCACACATCCTCAAAAATCACATTAAACAAGTTGTAAAAATTAAACAAAATAAATGGTTATTTTAATCTTTAACGACCTTTTTTTCTACTCTCTGGCCCGGTATATTTAATAGTTCAAAAATTTAGCCCTCTAGTAACTTTGAGTTGCCCATCCCTCAGCAGTGTGCCAGTGCCAGTGTCCGCCTGGCTCGTGATTTGGCCCCTGTCATAGTAATTTTTAATAAACCCTGACTCCCCGTACAAACTTTTAAAAAAATTAACTGCCATTGAATTGCAATAAAATAATTTTATTTTTAATTAAAAAATAATTTATTACTTCAAAATTATTTGTAATTATAATTGTATAAAAAATAAAAATTATAACCAGCAAGTTTTACATACTTTTTTACAATTTGTACTCATAAAATGGAAAAAAATGCAATAAACATAAATAACATAAATAAAATAAATTATAAATTATTATAAAAATAGTATAGTCTTTTAAATTTATTGCTGAAAAGTGGAGATTCTAACAGCATATTATATGCATATTAATTTCATCTTTGTTTATAAGTTGAATGCCGACTTCTCCGACAAACAACAAAATAATGGATCTATAGATATCGATGGAGATCAAAGTTTGGTTTTTGAAATACTCGTTCATACTTAACTCGTGTGCACTGCAAAGTATACACAAGAACGTATTTGAATTTTATGCCATATCAATATGTGTTGCCGTGTTGGATAAACCTGCAGATGTTGTGGTTAATTCAAAAATAATTTTAAAAGTCCCTCATACGACTCGATGATTTAAATTATAAATTTTCCGTTTGGCAATGCGGACTCCGGATATTAAAAAACACCCTCCGGCAATCACCGGGCAGTCGGGTGGGCCAGACCCTGCTGCAGTACCTACAAATGACTGACAGTTCCTTCGCCATAGACAATTTTTTTCCACTTGTTTATTGAACATGCATTTTTTATAGATTGGATTTTTTTTTCCGAAATTTAAAATAGTTTAAAACTCAAACGGTACGAAAATACTCAGTACCGCCCTGCGTAATAACTATATGCTCAGCACTCACTATATGCTCACACATCACGTACCCATTAATAAAATATTATATTATTTTAGTCGAACGCGTCTTCTACACTCGCCGCGTAAACGATAATAGATCGCGTGACCTCGTGCGCGCGCATTTGCGACGATCACGAACGATACAGCCGGACGCGGATATTATATTAAATTTTCTGCACTCGAAATATTATTAGGTACGAAGGGACCTATAGGTATAGGTATTATCATTATTATCGTATGATTAGCAAGTATATACTTGCACCGCCAATCGTATTTCGTACAGCGCTCGCGGAAACCGAAATCGAAAATGTATTATTATTTAATATTTATATATTATAGATATATAAGACGCTTCGCCTGCAATGTATTATATAGCCTATACCGCCGTCTACGGCAGAGGTTCCCAAACTTTTTTGGTTCACAATGAATTATTTTAATAGCAATGATATCTTAAAATAGGTACACTTATAGTTATATAGGCTGACAGACCGTCTCCGATCAGAATCGTTTTTCGTATACATTGATATACACCTAAACTTCAGATAATAATCAAGAGTATTTGAATTATTTTGGTAGGTAATAATGACAAATGTATAAAGTTAAATAACATATTTTATTTAATAGCCATCACCTTACGGATAACCTCTGGCGGTCGTGGGATTCTCTCAAGTTTCCTTAGGCTCAGCCAGCGGTTTTATGCTGCGTAAATGGATGGGTGACCATTTTTATTTTTTGCATATATTTTTTTTTTTTTTTAGTTTTTTTTTCTCATACATGTGATTTCATAAATATTATTAGTAGTGACTTGAAAGTTTTACATTTTGTTGTCATAATAAGACTGCGCAGTTGTATGCCAAATCAAAAAAGAAACACTTACTTCATGCCACCTATCATTGAATACAAATTTAACACATCCATGAAAGTGACCTACTCGATATCTACTTTATACAGCGGAGCAATACCCACTTGCCGACGTTTTTTTAAAATTCTTTTCCATAAATCTCGATAAACATATTTAATCACTTGGTCAAAAAGTTTGAACATTTAACATAAGGTTTTTCACAAGTGTAAAGATTATAGCTATTTAAAATATTAAAGATGCATAGGCACCATTTTTTTATAAGCCTTTGAAGTTCAAAATTTGACAAAATCACAAAAATTTGCTAAGAATTTTGTGTAAGGATGTAAACATTTACAAAATGTTCAACTAGTCTTATATTTATAATAATATAAGGATTATACATTTTTGTATATTATATGGTTTCTCATATAAGGTGACTCATACTGTAATTAAAAAATATAAACACAATTTGTTTTTATGGACGTTTTTAGTTCAAATTTTGACTTAAACATTAGATATTAAAACAAAGAATAACGAATTTCGTTACTATGCGTTGTAATTTTAAAATTTTTTTCGCAGTACTTGAAACTTTTAACGTATATTATTATTACCTATATATTATATATATTATACACACAATGACATTTCCAAGTGCAATATTTTCGGCTAAAATGAACTTAACCTATTTTGTATTATATAGGTAGGTACTTATATAATAGTAAAATAAATTACTTTAATGGAAGTACAAAATATGTATCATAAAATAAACTTATAGTAGATGGTAATAAAGGCTGACAGACCTCGGCGTCTTCGTTCCGAATCGTTTTTCGTACCTATACATTATAATGATTTATCACTGAATTCAAATTTAACACATATACTAATACCGCAATGACTATACCTGAGGTACAGTCGACACCCAGCGGATCGGTAAGTGGTTAGGTACCTACGTTCCCTCTTTTTTTTCTTGTACTTTTTTACTTTAATATATATGCGTAGATGTATATAGGTAATATATAGACTTGATACCCACGAGGCTATAAATCAAATAACTCCTCTGTTTGTTCAATATATACCAGAAACGCATAAAACTATATATTATTATTATTTATCTATGATATTAGTTTCGGAGTTTTGCTTTTCGTTTCAAATAATCCGTTCGTCAAATATCGTCTACGGTTGTTTAAAAACTCTGCAATCGCACAGAAGACTACGCTCTTGCACACAGCTCCCGTTCACACTTGCAAGCAGTATATTATTTTATAGTATCGCGATGGCCGCAATAAACGTCACGTCACTATACCACAACCTGTTCAACTGCAGCGCTGCAGCCCGGTCATAACTCAATAACTCATAACTTTTTCCACCCCGTCGACCTCATCGTGTGTTTATATTTAATAGATAAAACGAAATACAATGAAATCGAGTATGCTTAATAATTTCGTGTCACAGACACGACAGGAAACGATGACACGTAACGACTTACCAGGAACATTGTATTAAATTTTCAAAAAAAAGTTTGGACACCACTGTGCTGCCATGATATTAAAAAAAAATATATTGCAAATAAAGTCAAAGAATTTGAGTCCATGGGCCACAACATTTCCAAGTACGGCCATGACCTGTGATTCTAGAGTCTAAAGGTTTATTATAAGGCGCTCAAGGCGTTTCTCGCCAGAAATATCGATTTCAAACGATGATCATCATGTCATGTCAGCCGACAAAAATATATTTTGAATTCATCGTGGAAAAGAGTTCATATTTCACACTTCTGTTATAGGATAAGACATGTAGGGTATTATTAACATAACGCATCTGATTCCAATCTATTTGTGTATGATATTTTTAGTATAATATAGATTTTACCGAAGCATTAAATGGGATTGTGTAATGTGTAAAGCCTGGATTTCTTTATGCACTAAAAAATATCAACAAATGCAGTAAATTGGGTAATATGGTAAAAAAAATGCACTTTTTTAAATGATAATTATTATTATAGATTTCTTAATGTATGAGCTATTAAAATAATTTAAAACAAATTAAAAACGTAAAATGAGGTATCTATACTTATAATGAACTAATCATTGTTTCACAATTACTACAAAGTGCCTTACAAAAGTTATTTTTGAATTTTCCGATTGACAAAATATTATTTTATATCTTTTTTAAAAATTTTCTTTTCTATATGCAATCAATTTTGTCAAAATATGCACAGGTATGCAGTAATCATTAAATATACGAAAATATGCAAAAAAATTTTGCTACAAGCTTCAAACTACTACAGTTTGTAAAGATTACTGACGAAAATCTAAAAATGTAAGAAGAAAAAATAAACAATTGCATAGGAATTCGTGTTATAGTTATGTGTATATAGATTAGATATGAACGAGTTTTCCGTTTAAAAAATAATGCTCACCAGATAATTAATGTTCTGATAAAAATGTTAACATGATGAATTATTAGAGTTTGCCAGGGATTTGTCATTAGGTATCTTGTGTCGAAGAAATTAATTTAGTATAAAATAGGTACATAAAATCGGCAACTTTTGTATTTTTTATTTTAAAACACAATTTTTTTGACACGGCCACAGCCCACATTCATTATAATGTAATGCATATTAAATACAAGCCCTGTGGTTATATATAAATTTAAATTACCATAGCACAAAATATTTACATAATTGATTGTAATATATCATTAATTTAATCAATTAGCGACGTTTACTACTGACATTTGAACTAGTTTTTAACTTGGCCACCATGATATAATTGGATTTTTAAATATTGCTTACAAATTAGAGTAACAAAATTTAATTTGTGGGTTTTTTAAAAAAACTGTCATTATGTTACACAATTTAAATTGTCATTAAAAACATTATAATTATGTACATCATTTTTAACAGCAAGAATAACTTTACTTCTCAAGCCTTGTGATAATTAGGTAACAACAATTTTATGTTACCAAATTGAATTAATGTACCTACCTACTTAATACTTTCAATAAATTTAACAATTTATTGCTATTTTACCGTCCTCCTTATTTTTCACTAATCCTCCTCTATTTTAAAATCTATAATTAATATTTGAAGGGGATATAATATCTTATGACTATAATTGTGTTCAGATTTACTTTCTAACATACGTTAGGGAAAAGTTAGAAAAACTTTTTTGACAGATTTGAAAGATCGCATAACTGCAACAGCTTGCAATGGCATCACACGAGAAATGTCGAAGTCGACCACCATTTCAATTATGACGAGATGAGAGAAATGTGTAGCAAGAAAGGAAATTTTTTTTTAAAATTATGAATAGTCGTAAGTAAAATACATTTTCTATTATATAGGTTTCATTGTATAATAGTATTTGTTTATCTAAAACTTAAAAACACCATAAGCCAGAGAAGGCAAACCTTTTAGCACGTACAGGAAAAATAAACGTTTTTAAATTGATTTTATTTGCCATGCGTCCAATCTAATATGTTAATACATATTTTTTACTATACAATTAAACAAATGTCGAATACTTGAACTTATAAAACATTTTTCTTGACACTTGCGCGTCACTCGGTGACATGTTGGTGGTTGGTGGTTGGTCATAGGTACACCACCCTGCCACAAGCCACCACAATTATTCTAAGAAGTAAGAGTAGTTAAAATTTTGCGTATTATCTATTTTTAGCTAGTTTTAATTATTTTTCGCCGAATAACGACGACCGCGACGGCGGCGACGGCGATGCCGATTACGCGGCTGTGCTATTTCCGATAATATTTTCGTTGTTTAACTATTTAATATTCTAACGAAATGGTATTAGTTTATTTTAATAATGTACAGGGTGTAGGCCGTAGGGTGTGTATCTTGCTCGGATGTATAATAAGTAATAACAATATAATATGACCGTATATTAATTATTATGTTCGCAGACTATGGTACACTTTGTATTCATAATTTTACATACTGTTTATTACATATTTTATGTTGATACCCATATTTTGTCTACGACAAAATTATTATTTCTCGGTACTACCGCCGATTATTATTAAAACACAATATCAATATTCCGAGAACGTAAATAATGATTTTAATAATATTTAAATAACAATTTCACGGTGCACGGCACGAGGAACCGGTGTCCACACGTAGTCCGCCGTCGCGCGTCGCGGCTCAGTTTTGGCGCGGAAACATACTATACGCGCTTCATAAAATTACGGTGGCCACTCAACTAAAAATTACATGAACATATTATTATTAAGCTACTAGAGATTATACAACTAATTTTTAAGACAAGTAAACTTTTTACAACACAATTCATTTTTACTCATAAATGTTTTTCAAAAATAAGCCCATTAAAAATCAATAAGAGATTTTTTTAAACTAAGATTTTATGATATAAAAGATATTCCAATATAGGATGACAATTTTATATCAGAAAAATGTTAAATTTTCTGTTCTAATTTAAGAAGACTTCACATCCTCACTATTGTGAGAAATAGTAGTTTTCTTACAAATCAGTAACTTAACCTAATTATTTAAATATAATCAATGTTATTATCTGCATATTTTATAAAAGTAGAAGTGGTCTGACTTGATTTTAACATTTCAATAATACTATAGATAGGTAGTTAAAAAAATGTAAAAAGAACATCAAATTATTTGATACTTTATTTTATAGTTTATAAAAATTCACACATATATTATAGAACATTTTTTTATTCCGTATTAATAAAAAAAGTTATCAGGTACCTACAGCAGAGTGTATCAAAAAATATCAATTTGCATTTGTTGATTCAATTGGGAAATCTAGTCATATATATTTGAATGTTCTTTTTGAATAATTTATTGTAATAGATACTACTTATTGCAATAGAAGTTTTCAAGAAAAAAAATTAATTATTCCTAAATAAAAAAAAATTGACTACACTAAAGAACGAAAAAACGATAATAATGTAGCTTTGATCGAATTTTTTCGGTTACCTACACTAGTGATTTGATAATAATATAAAAAATCATATATTTTCATTAAATTATTCGAATAAAACGCTTATTTTTAGTAGACGTATAAACCTTGACACGTATGTAGGTAGGTAGGTAGGTACTTGGTATATTTTTGTCGTAGGTAAATTTTATCAAATTATTTGATTAAATAGCTGTAAAATCCAATGATGAATTTTCTTCGTAAAATAATATATTATATGTATTTGGGGAAATGAGTTACACAATATCGTGGAAAAGCGTAAATTAAAAAATGTAAAACAATATTGTTTGGTATGACAATGCAATTATTATAAGTAAGGTACCTTTAATTTGTTAGTATTGGTTTGTTTTAAATTATATTATTTAGGAACTACTTATTTAAAAATGTGGTAGGGGAACAAAAAATATAATATCATAATATAAACATAATATTATGCACGGGTTATGGGATGTGTTTTAACTAGGCACTGAGCTTACATCAAAATCAAAAGTATTGTTAAATATGCTGAACTTATTCTCCGTAAAATATCTATAATAATAATTATTGTATTATGCTTTCGGGGAAGGTGTTTGGTGTATGAGGAAAACGACTTATAAATTCATTATTATTATTATAATAGGGATCACACAAAATTCCAAGGAGGTATTCCGAAAGGCTAATAATAAACACGCCTTCATAATGTAACGTTTCAAGCAACCCGGCCAGCGGCGTTCGCGAGAATTTTAGAAAGCTCCTTCGCACTTTCTCACCTCGTCTTCTCACCCCGACGGATCCTTACATTATAAATCGATCGACACTTTCATCGAATTTTATTAAAACACTGAAAAATGTTTTTCAAAATATAATATAATATATATACATTAAAATGATACGATCTCGGCCATAATAGCTGCATCCGTGTTTATACGAACATTGTTACGACTTGTGTGTAGTGTGTACTGTAGAAATCGAGGTAGAAATACATGGTACTATATGTTTATATAACAACTACAATTATTATTATTGATGGTTGTACGAGGTAGGTAGTAATTATTGTTATAAACTGTCCGAATATTGCAAAATAAAATCGGTTTGAATTTATAGTTACCTAAATTTGATTATAATATATTTATTTGCATAACTATTAATATCAAACTTAAATAACAAAACGTAGTTGTGTGTGGAAAATCAATTAAAATAATAAACATATTAAATTAGATAGTAAATAGAATTTCAGAACTTTTTTTAAGTTTGATTGGGTTTTGTTGCAAAATTTGAATAGTTCGGTTCGGTTATAATTAATAATTAATCGGTTCGAACAAAATAAATGTAAGTTCGGATTGGTCGGAGTAGGTTAAATTGTTAGTTTCGCCGCGGAAGTAATGCGCGAGCAGTCCTTGCGGCGCGGCGTCGTCGGCTCAAACCGAAAAAAAAGGTTACATTTTTAGAAAAATTCAGTTCGTCTCGTTCTCCAAAATCAAGGTTTGTAATATCACTAAAAAAATTGTAAGGATAAAATTTGAAATTTTCTTGATTTTTTAGATGATTAAAAAATAAAATATTGTGTAAAAACCCAATAACATGGCACATTAAATTGGTGACGGAAACAAAATATAAAAAAATGGAATTTAGACAATATCAAAACGAAATATTTGAATAAAAACGGTAAATACTAATATATCACTATATAATATTATAATAATCAACCTATAAACTATGTGTTCCGTACAGGAGACGAATATTGAGTTGTCTGTATAATTAGTTCTGCTCCGTTTTGGCCAAAGTGTGTTTTGGTAACGGCGAGTGTTTGGTTTAACAGAAGGCAGGGGTGAACACAGGAAAAAATTTAGGGAGGGTTTTGAAAAATTACTTATTCCTTATTAGTAATACATTTGTAGGTCAGTCGGGTCAGATAATTTATATTTTGTTCCTGATATTTCAAGTCGGCCCCTGCAGGTGAGTCTTGCTCCGGAGTGGTAGGATGGGAAAACACACACTGAGCTCCTTCGTGCTCCGCACTCGTATTTATGGGCATATGGTCTCGTCTACCGCGTCGCTGTGATTGTTTGTCGCGGGTGGTCGCGCGGCGGCGATAAAACGCTGGTTGCCCGCGGAGTCGGTGGCCGCGGCTCTCGAGAGCCATGTCCACAGCGCTCTGTCGTCGTAGGTCCGCTCGTATATAGTCGCGACTCGGTAGCGCCGCGGTCGGGACGGATCCGCGACCATTGTGACTCGGCGGCTCTACGGCGCGCGCGACGCTGCCGGCGCGATACAACCGCGGTGCCGTGTTCTGCCGGGCGCCAGTCGAGTCAGGAACAGAACACGGCACCGACGACGTCGGGTGCGGCCATTGTAGCGGCTGCGGCTATTACCTGTGCGGCGTGTGCGCCTCCCGACGTCAAACGTCGTACGCCCGCCACGCAGCGTTTTATTCGCGACGTTACACAGAGTGCCGACCGACGGTATTCCGAGTCTCGCGGTACCCCGGTGCCGGCTATTTATTAAGGAGCAAATTATTGGCAACCCGATTCACATATTGTTTTGGCGTCGCGTCGCGCGATCTTGTCAATGTGTTGTAGTGTAAATGGTTATTAGTAGAGTTAGGACGTTGATGACTTTTGAATTTTTTTCCCTTTTATTTCTGTTTCATGCACCCTTGATGCAGAATATTCTAATTTTATTTTGCATTTTTTTTTTGTTTTTTAACGTCATTTTTCAACATTTGTAAGTCATTTTTTCATCTTTTAAGGCATTTTTTGTACTTTTTATACAATGTGGGGCATTTTTCCCAAATTATAGATTTTAGGGCAAATTTTACTTTTTGATTTATTTTTAATACCTATTGAAATTTATTTATAAATTGTTTAAATGCTTAATATATTTATAATTCATATTTTAAATTATTATTACACCCATTATTATACCCATATCTCTAATAAAAATTATTATTTTTTCACTTACTTAATTAGTATTTTAGATAATTTTTAAGGTCATTTTTTGAAGTTTTTAGGGCATTTTTGCACTTTTTTTAGGGCTTTTTTGCATTTTTTTAGGGCATTTTTGTGTGTTTTTTAGGTCATCAACATCCCAACTCTAGTTATTAGTGTGAGAGAACCGTCTACTACCCGCATATGAACGATGGCGAACGCACTCACAAGCACTGTCATAGAATTAACAAAAGACGAATTATTAGTTGCCCATTTCGACTGACGTAAATGACTTTACGGGAATATGGATAACTCATTGTCGATTGAATATTTTCAGATAATTTTTTTTTTAATTGATACACAACAATATTCTACATCCCGCATCGAGCTCAGATTTTTTACTTTATTTTAAATAATGATAAAAAATAATTTGTAAAAAAAGACTTTTTTAAAAGTTTGATATTAAAATATTATAAAACTAAGACCGATGCGGGCTGTAGAATATTTCCCTCTATCAGTTAAAAAAAAAAAATCAAATTTGATTGATTCTACGAGTCAGGATCATTATTCCCGTAAAGTGTGTTTTTGAAGACAGAATGGCATTGGCGCCGGGCGCCTTAAAAAAAATTGTGATAACATTACCAGAAAATACTTCGGGCGGCGCGAACACTATGAATATTTTTCTTTAGGATTTAAACATATTCCTTATCAGTTATCACGATTTTGTTAAACCGGTAAATAATAGACGACGAAGCCGCCGCGCCGGTGGTTTTTGTAAATTTGCAATCAATTATTGAAGTATACCTACCTATTATATAGACGAGACAGAAACAGCGGGAAAATACTTCAAATTCACTAAAAAATATACACATAATACGTATAATAATATATCAATATAATATGATACTATTGTAGATACTACGAGTACATAGTTTAACTAGACGATTTTGAAACTTATATAACTTCCTCCGTTCCTTGTTCATGCAGAGGATGACACTCTAGGAGAGGGGGATGACAATATTATATGATGATTCGCCGTCGTAGAATAGTTTATAGAATATCGTTTGAATTCCCCGATTCCCTGCAGTCTCATATACATAATTCCTACATACAGGTTACGTAATTTACTTTACACAAAATTACATTCACACACGTATAGGTATTACATATAATATTCATATAACCTATGTATAGTAGGTTAAACTCTATATAGAAGTTACGATGTATAAGTAAAGATATATATAGCAATTGTATATAATATCTTATAGGACCTTAGGTCAATCTAAGGTCTACTTAAAGTATGTATTTATATACCTTATATATATACATATATATGGACCATAGGTATGTACCTACCTGATACATACATGACAATATATAGGTTAATCGCCTAGACACCGTCCATCGGTATAACCGTTGACTATATATTATGACGTAAACGTTTTTTTTCTGCGTACAGCGGTTGCTTTCTTGGGGTGAGATTTGGATTCTTTTTAAAAAAACCTTCTATACCTTTTGTATATTGTATAGTTATATAATATTTAATATCATTTAGCTCAGCGATTCTTAAACTTTTGTAGAACACGGACCCGATGAAAGATTTTTTAGAAATCGCCTACCCCTTTACCAATTTTTTTTCGAATACCTTTTTTTTACAAAATATTTTATGTTATCATAATCGACATTATAATAATTATTTAATATTACAAAATACAAACTATATCTCATTTTAAGATAGTTCTACACACAAAAAAAAATAATAATAACAACCAAACAATTGTAATGATGTCGCGTATGTTATATACTGCAGTGTTAATGCCTCCGCGGGCCCCCGACACGTGTATTGCGAATTCCAGTGGGCCGCGGACCACAGTTTTGAGATATCTGTTAGATTTTTAAACGCATACATTATTTTTCTTAATTTATTTGTCACGAGTTTTATGTGGTCGTTCCGTTTAAGATTATGATGGCACATTTCTATACCTGAAATTGTAACTATTATTTGTACGAAGGTTTGGTGTTTACATATAATTTTACGATTATGTAAATGACAATTTGATGTCTCAATACGTTTTACTCGTATAATACAGATAGTCATTGTATTCATTGATGTATTAAAAAAAAATAATCGAAACTATAAACAATAATGAATATAAAATAAGAATATATAATAAAACCGTTGTTTTTTTTTTTTTTAATAGTTCTACGTCTTCTGTATAGAATCATTATATAAGTTTATCATTATATTAATTGGATAAATGTTTACAATTGGGCGAATGTAAGTTCCTACACGAGACCTAGCAAGGTAAGAAAAATACATATGTTAGTTCCTATACTACAGAAAAAGGTGCATATGTAAAATCCTATACTGTAAAACACAGGTACGTATGTTAGTTCCTACACGGTAAAAAAAGGTCAAATGTAAGTGTATACTTAAGCTATATTATGTATTAGGCTACAAAATAATAAAAATAGGTACATTTTCATAAATAAATAGATGATGATACTAAAATATAATAAAAATCGTATAATGCATTGATAATACGAGTATACGATATAATAAAAATCGTATTAAAAAATGTATTATTCGATTTTTATTATAATGTATATTATAAATGCATTATGCGATTTTTATTAATTTTTATTTTATTCTAGGCCCTAAGCTATCGTATTATATATTCGAATTCGATGTAACATTTTTCAAAAATATAATATAATATATACCTATATTATATAGCATGTTCGTCGAAACTGCGATGCGTGTACGAGTATTTTTTTGGTCTTTTGGTTTTGGTTTTCAAAGACTACCACCGACCGAACTGCAACCGCGGCGGCGGACAACTTTGAAAAATATCGCTTCTATCATTGATTACTTACACTTATATTTTTAATATTTATATATGATTAACGTGCGTTTTGGCCCCGGTAAATAAACACACACGCGCACCGCGGTGCGTATATTATATTATATTATATTATATTATTTCATCGCGAATTATTATTAAATTCGTTTTGATACTGCGCTGCAGAGCTGTAAAACTGCACTGCACACACTGCCGATGATGTCGAATGCAGCGCATCCGTCTTCTCTACATAATATTATTATAAGTGTACGATTATTCAATTCTATTAATTTTGTATTCCGTGCTGAACGCAACATTTTTATTAGTTATTTGAAATAAGCCCCTAATTATTGAGGGTAAAAAAAGCAGTTTTCCTTAATTCTCATAAGACTTGCGCGTATTGTACGTATCAATCATTAATTAACACGTTTTTAAGGGTGTTGGATCCAAATATTATACCAGTTTTGTAATCGACTATACTAGTCGTGGGACAAAGAAGATGTCTTACATTTTTTAAATCAAATTAAATACACTAATCAATGTTTGACATAATTATAGTTAAACTATAAGAAAACTACGTTAAAAATTGCTATCACTATATACCACTGTTCAAATTTGTTTCGTCTAACATTATATTCTGTAATGCGTTTTCATTTGATAAAATTGTTTTTTTTTTTTTTTTTGGAAGTAATCTTCTGGTTGATATTGAAGGGTTCGATGATATTATAATAACACGTCATTTAAGAGGTATTCGTTGGTGTTTTGAGGTTTTTCTTGTGTGGTCAATGAGTATATATTATTATCGTCGGCTTAAAGCAAAAACTCATTAACAGCAATATTTGGTAAATGCATTTTTAGTTTTAAAAATTGTACTTGATACCGTTAATACATTTTGAAAAAACTGAAAAAAACGGGTTTTAACTAATAATTTGATGTTTAGTGCCACCACACAAATTATAAACTTAAAGCTTTTAAACAAGATGGCTTAATAAAACATAAAAAATTGAAATTTTGCCGTTATTGATGAGTTTTTGTTTTAAGCCGACGATATTATCATCGTAATCAATACTTGCACCTAAATATTGGCCAAGCAGAAGAGGTATATAACAAATGTATAATTCGACCCTCTAGAATCTAGAGTCTAGATCAAGACGACCACAACTCGAAATGTACCGTTTTAAAAAACCGGATTTTAAGTTTAAATTTAAGATATTTTAAAGAGCTATATCTATGTGCGTTTGAAACTAAAAACTTGAAAGCTTGCAAACATACTTTAGAGTACGACTTCTTCAAATACTGCTATTCTCTCTTAAACCCAAAAAGTTAGACTTGTGGCCTTTTACACGTTTTTAAGTAAATACAAGACTGCTGCCATATATTTTGAGACACGGCGGTAAAACATTTCAATTTGAAAACTTACAAGACTGACGTATATTTAATATTACAGCTGCAATATCACAAATCGTGAAATGCAATACAGCCACAACACTAAAATATTGCTATTTCGACATATCACACGAAAATTAGTTTTTATTTAACGCGAGAACACCACAAATCGAAATAAGTCAGTCTTGAATTTTGACTTCGCAGTGATTGATTGGAAAAATAATATTTCATTTTAACCTCGATATAATAGAAACAATAAATCGTATTTCGTTTAATAATAATTTATTATGTAAATAAAAAATCGGGTTCATTCGAATAATATTATAACAATATGTATATAGTTTGTGCAGCGTAAATTAATATTTTCTCCTTCAGCTGTATACGAGCGCAGAGGTATTTATAATCAAAGATTGAATATAGATGATATCGCTTTAAAGTAAAAAAAAAATCGACAATGTGACATAATAATATATATATATAGTATCATATACCTATACATATTATTTAATATAAAAGTGTTTTCACGTGTCGGATCTACGGCAGAACACGGCGGTGGTCCACTCTTTACCACAATATATATAATATATATATATATACACAATCAGAAGTCGTTTCGTGTGTATAATAGTTTTGGCGCTGAGGGGGAGAGGCACTCATGATGGTGGATGTTATCAGTAGACGGCGGCGCCAGGGCCAAAAATGTCTCAGTCTCTCGTGTACATATATATATATTATATGTATTCGAGTATAATATATATACATATATATATATACGAGTATGTTACATTAGTCAGTAGCCGGCCAACCCACTCGGCCGCCCTAAACACTACATAAACAGTTGTAAAAAAAAATATTATTTAATGTAGTTTTACTAAAGTCGTATATTGTGTTGTATACATATATATATATAATGGTATATAATTTTGAAATAATCAGAGATATCATATATTGTAAAAAGAGGCGAAGATAGATATAATGTACATGTAGGTACTTACGCGCCGCAGTAATGTCCGATATCGAAACGTTCAAATAATATAAAAAACGACAATCGACATTATACGACTTACGACGACGTGAGTATAGTCTTTTGCCGCAGACATGACGCCTGCAGTCGAGGAGATATTATTATATAGGTATACACGTCTGATGTTTCTGCCGTGTTAAATCGTACATATACGAGATGCGTTGGTAAATATAATAATATAATATTATACATAGGAAGTGTCTTAAAAAATCGTCAGAAAATTCCTTAAAAATGCCCATAAGGTCAAAATTGTCAAAAAATATGCAAAGTTAAGATTACATTAAAATAATCTGCAGTATCGTCCAAAACAAATTTTCTTCTTACAGATCTATGTTTTGGAACACCATAAAAAAAGATGACATGGCATCAAAATCCCAGCCATATACAATAATAATATACGGAGGTCACCTTAGTCTTCTTCTATTTATTCTTAACTCGATCGCCAAGTGCAGGATCACAATAAAGGCTAAATTTCTTTTGTTTGCCGAAGGCATAAACATTTTCCTTAAAATTGATAATCCTAATCGATGTCTTATCCTGCAATCTGAACTACTCGATATTTTTGTAAGTTGGGCTTCACATCTTAATGCAAACAAATGTCACGACTTTCTAGACAGCGGCGGTCTCTATTATTCACCACAACTCTTTAATTCTGCCCACTCTCGACCGCGTTTTCCATCACGAAGATCTCGGTATACCTACACATTGTACTCCTTCGTTGAACTATGAGCATCACGTCATATATATATGCGAAACACTAAACAGTTTTATTCTGCTCGATGTCTTCGGGCATAATATTTCTCGTTGGTATACTGTCGATCTTAGAAAATGGAGTGGTAGTATACTATAGTATCTCATCTTTACTCGGCTAGTTTATTTGGCTTGTATATAAAAATGTATTTTAATAATACCAACAAAGTATTAATTGTACACGAATACAAGTATTTTTTTTAAATTGTCAACTAAAAAAAAAAAAATGTAATTGTTTATTTGTAAACTTATATCTCGTATAATATATTGCTTGTAGGAGAATTAATAAGTTATTATTATTATTATTATACAGTTTGTATTCGCAAAAATCGACGAACGCAAAATAATAAAACGGAACTGCGAAGCAATCACCGCGGCTCTTAACGAAATCTCGATCGTCATACTGTTGCAGCGGGGTAAGATTATATAATCGAATTCCACTCAGAATCGTTTTTCGATTAAATAGGTACAATGATTTATCGCGGCTTCAAAATAAATGTAAATACAAAGACCGTCGCCGCCACCCCGACACAGTGTCAGACCCACCGCAGTTTCTCATACTATGGGCACTATACCTCGGTATATTAACCGCGATTTTTGATTTATTGTTCTACATCATTATTTAAACATCCGAAAGTAGGCGATATTGTAATCGTGAAGTATGCACGAACCTACTTTACGAACACTTCGACGTGAAATCGAAATTTAAATACATATACGTTTCGTGTATTTTTGAATCGGAATAAGAAGTTTTGTTTTGAATTGTTTCACGTTTTTAAATTTTAAGGTCATTTTTTTCTTTTTTTAGGGTATTTTAGGACGTTTTTTGAATCCAAAATTTGAATTTAAAATTGTATTTTTATATTTTTACACGGTTTTTATATAAATTCAACAAACCAAAAAGCTGCAGGTTCTCGTATTAAATTATTAAAAATATTTTAAGCTGTATGGAAATAATTGTTTTTTTTTTCAGATTAAAGGGAGCTCAAGTTGATCAGTAAGTTAGGTCTGTAAAACTATTTTACAGTCCTTTAAGAGTTATTTGGGGCCTCGCTATTGCCTTCAATTTTAGCTGGAAAGACCTAAAGTATTGACAAAATTACAATTAGTTAACGTTGTCCGATTTTGATTCTGAAAAAAAATTTGAACTCACCAGAAAATTGTCCATAGATCCTACAAAGCACTTTGTAAAAATTAAATTTTATATTATTGTGAACTGTAATTGAAAACTTGAAAATATCAACTTTTTCGAATCATAATTAAAATTAATATTAATATTAAAAATGAAAAATGTTTCGTACGATCTATAGACATTTTTCTGCTGAATTCAAATATTTTTTCAGTATCAAAATCAGACAACGTTAACTACCTTTAATTTTGTCAAAACAAATGAATGTTTTTGTAAAATTCGTGTAGTGAAATTTATATGGTTATCGAGTTATTGACATGTGCATGCGCGTACGAGTGAGGATACCCGCATTTAATTTCACTCACACATTAAATCATTTACAATTAACACATAGATCCCGGTCGGCAATGACAAGATTAGAAATTGCCTAAATGTTGCTCCTTAAATAATGATGGTAGCGAAGCCCCTTAATAACTCATTTAATTACCATTTACACTAAAATTATATTAAGAATAATAACATTTTTTGGCGACTTGTTTATAATATTTAGTGTATAAAAGAATTTTTTTATGGTATTTAAGTCTCAACCCTAGTCATTGACTTATTTATAATGATAATATTATATTGATATGCATAAGTATAATAGTAATTAGATAATACAGATAATAATAGTAGAAGGTAGTAGTACTATAATATAGTAGGCGGTGGTTGTCGTGTGTCTCACAATGTATAATATGCAACGATGCAACGAAGTTCTAACAGAATTTTAAACTTAAAGGGAGATGTATATGATATATATATATGAATTATATAGGTATTAGATATACGTGTGTTTTCCATATTGCGATGCATTGTGTACATATAACAATAAACAATTAATATTGTAATATTGTAATAATGTTATAATAACGAACTCTGTAAAAAGACGACTTTTTTGGCTAGAGCAACGAGATTACGACGATGCGACGAATATCATATTTTCGTATTATTTCATAACGACGAAGAAACAACTGAAATTTGTATAATCATTAAAATGTGGTCGTAGGTACTTTAGACGCGTGGCCTTTGATTGATTACGTGGAATATATACACAGTGATTAACCGAGCACCCTCATCCCCATATTTTTCAGTATTATTTTTTTAAATAAAGAAATTCTGATCTTTGGAATTTTTAAACAATATACTCTCAAAGAACATTTTCCCAAATTCTTGAATTTTTTTGCTCAAGGCAGAACGTCTTGTCTCGCACGTCATCAAATCCAATGCCGGGCCATCGTATAACGCTAACATAACTACAGCTCAACCTAAAACAATATTTCCGATCCAATATCCTGTCTCCTGATTGAAATAAAAACATTACGAAACCATCTTTCCCTACTCGTCGTCCTTACAAATAAAATCACAGTGAAATGTATCAAATTATTATTATCATATAGACTTGCAATTCAATTCCAATCAACCTATTTATATTGTATGCCGTACAATTAAATAAATATTATCACTATATCTGTGTTGTCGAATTTTATCTCCATCAAGTTATGTTTATATTATTATGTTATATTATTTTATCTAATATTTAGACTTATTTTATTATGATTTTCTAGTTACAATAGCTGGAAGCTAATAAAAAAAATAAAAAACATATATTTAAAATTTGTAAAATCAGATTTTGAATGACTGCGTTGTTGAAGAAAAAAGGGGGCGAGCGTGCTTGGCGAATCACTCTGTACAGCATACAGGTGCACTGATGCGACTTGACTACGAGATACGCTTTCAGTTTTTACCATACGTTATAAGAAACAAATACGATAAAAAATTAATTTTATGTCTAAACATAAGCTTTTTTGTTTTCAGACTGTATGTATATGCGTCATTTCTGGGTGTCATTTTGTACTTGAACACATATTATAAAAACGATAAAAGTCGTAAACTATATTGTACTATATTGGTTGCGTAAATCGTGTGGAATGATTTTGATTATAACTGTCAGCGATAAAAAGATGAAAAAAGTATTAGAATTTTTAAAAATATCGAATTTGGTAACAAATGTAACTATTTTAACGGGAGAACTAAATTTAACTATTTTTTTTTTGGCTTTGAAGTACCTATAATATTAATCTATATAAATTATAAATTATTGTTTTTATATGTTATGTTTTACGTTAAAATAAAATTTATTTTTGGCTTGAGTATTTCAATATTTCAGAGTATTTAATCATATTTTTACTGAAAAAATATTCTCATAATGTTTTTATATAGTTTTGCTGAATTTCTTTATAAATATTAAATCAGTTTCAGAGTTCTAGCTTACAAATTAAATTTAAACTTGCGAGTTAAAAATTTAAAATATCTTTCCATTTTTCTTAATTATTTAATAATGTGTGTTTTTAGTTTTCATATAAACTAAAATATAATTCTATAAAATAAAAGTGTTTTTCTATGTTAGCGTATATCGTTCACGAATAAGGGAACTAGCTCAAATAATGTGTACTACCACTCGTATACGATAGTTAATTTAAATCCTTGATTATATTAAGTCGCAACATTTAATTTAGACACGAGAAGAAAATGCAATATACAAAGAGAAGTGTATGCGATTAAACTTTTTGCTTTTAAAATTCAGATTGAAGTTTTATTTGATCGTCGTTATATATTATATAGCCATAAGGATTTAATACATATTTCATTAAAATCACCAGAAATTATAAACATACGACTATATATTGTACGAGAAGAATTTGTTAGAAGTTATTACATTATAATATAACTACTATGTTAGTAATATACTATGTTAAAATGATATTATCATCTTAACATAGTATACTCATTTAAATACGAGCATTTAAAAATACTATAGATAAATAGTTATTCTCTTGAATGTTAAATTAGTATGGCTATTGTCGTGTTCTGAAATATTGTTCAAATAATAAAATTTGAATTTTTGAAGTACCTGTTATTCTATAATAATTATAGATTTGAAATGTAATACAGTATAGTCTGCTTGGAACTGTTCCGATTAACAGAATAACTATAGTATATACCGAAACTATTCAAGTTCAATAGCCTTGAAAATGACGTAGGTACTATGTTACCATAGTGCCAGTCCTCGGCAATGAGTTTTTTAAATTCTTGATGATCCCCACACCGAGTGGTTGAATGAGAAAGGTAGTATTAATTGATGGCGGCAGCAACTCTGGAGTAATATTTTTTATCTCTTATCTTCTAGGGGTGTGGAGGGTAGGTATAGTAGGAAAAAAAATATATGTACGTATATAAAATACAACAACAGAGCCATAAAGCTTTGATAATCACGGTTTCGATAAGAAAGTGTATAGGTTATAGAACATCTAGTCGGCCCTTTTATCTTTGTCCCGGCTATTATAACCGATGGAATAAACGAAATAAACCAATACACGAAGTTAAATTGCCTAAAACGAATAGGTACATTAGTTCGGAACCATGCCGATTTGTCCCCATTAAGCGAATTCTACTGTATATTATATTATACCTACCCATGCTGTATGAAAAATAAGGCGATTGCGGAACAATACATACGCTGAAATCGATGGAAAATGCATTTAAATAGTTCGCTGTTTTATACAATATTCCCATTCCTATATATTTTATACAATATTATTTAATTATTTATGGCAAGCGATAGTTTGTCCTTATCTCTTCATTCCCGCGCTTTTGGTGTAGGTAAGATCGACGAATATTAACAACTATTGAATAGAATAGAATATTATGTTCAGTGGCCTTAAAAAAACTTAACAACATTCGAGTAATCTGATTTATATAATGTCGTAGATTCCGAGTACAAAATATGTATATTTTGACGAAGTCTATGCTTTAAGAATGTCTAAAGCAAACTATTATAACATATTTTAACACTATGCGTAAGTATAGCTTATATCCAAAATATTATTTATTAATTATTTTTTGAAATTATCAAATTTCTATATACGCTTCGCCGTATAATACGCGATATACACACCAATACGCCTAATATTAATTACCTATTTTGTTTTATATTTTATTTACCACCTGAAATAACTACAACGTTTAGAGATTAACAATAAATTATTCTTTTACGCTTGGCTTGGTTTAAAGGGCAAACATTTGTCAGTGTTAATTCAATTGCACACAATTTTAAGCATAACGTTTAATCTCCGAATTCCGCGGTAATAAACCTTTTGAAATACATTCGAAATTCACCGGGACCACGAATAATTACGATTTTGCGATGTTGCCAAAATTACTAATTGGCGGTGGTACCTGGGTATACTATGTTATGTCAAAATTCGGCAAAATGTTTTGGTTATTTTTTTATTGGACTTGTAAAGAAAATTATTTTTAAAAAGCTTTTATAATATGTAAATAAATTCGTTTATTGTTATGTAATACACATTACTATATGGACTTAAATCTTTTCGTATGAAAAATATATCACGTCTTGAGTTTGTTCAATAATTGCGGAGTACAAAAATGTACCCGTTTAAAAAAAAAAAAACCATTCACATGATATCTGTACACATTATTTATTTATTTTTATTTCAATACGGTCCAAAGTACGGACAGCAATTTAACAAAATTAGATAAAATACAATTCAAAAGTCCATTAAAGTTGATTTAATAACTCAAATATAGAAAAAAGAAAAATAACACATTAGAATAACTTTTAAATTATAGGAAAAAAACTTAAACTATTTGGAATTTCACCTATGCCTACTAAAATAGCTCAAAAAGAGTTCAAATAATTTGAAAATGTATGGTGTATAGAAAATACTAAAATAAAAATTCACTGAAAATTTCAAGTATCTTTGGTTATTTGTTTTTGAATTACATCAGAATAAGAAAATCGTTAGTTTACTTGTCCAATGTCAAAAAAAAATTGAACTTTAAACGCTCATAGAAAATTATCAACTTTTTTTTAAAATCACAATACAACAATTTACGAGAACCTTGTATTACATTTTTTGGTTTTTTGACGAAGTAAACATTTTATTATAGAAAATAACTTCGAAAAAAATTTAAATTATGATCTCTCGGAAGTATCAACTAGATTCGCTTTCCCATCATAAAATATATACTGATAATGAAAAAAGAAGCATTATTTCGACTACTTATCGAGTACCCATACATGAAAAATAAAACACATCATTGTAAAATCAATAAATTAATCGCTTCGTTCTGAACCTATAAAACATATACGAAAAATATATATTACGTCAAAAAGAAATTGTAAATACTTAAAATGTAGCACAAATCATAACATATTATTATGATAATATATATTTTCAGTTCTCACGTTTTTTAAATGCTTTTCTTTCATTCGCAATGTTTCATTCATTCATTCATTTCTGTTGTCATAAAATCTATGGATAACTCCCATGTAAAGTCACTCTACAACTGAATCATTAGATAAACTTTATGATAAGTATTTTAAAGATTATTGATCATACTTCCAATTTTGTAAGAGATATTCTTGACTCATAGGAGCCCCATGATTTTTGTTTTTTGTAATTCACAAGTTTTAAAAATGTTGCAACAAATACATTTTAGATACACTTTTAGTAATATCTTGATAACCTTAAAGTTTCATTACAAAATTGTTTTAAAAGTAATAAGTTTATTTTCAACTTTTTAGTTCATGTATTAAGTAGAATTAAGAAAAGCATGTTTAAAAAAAATTTTTTTTTCATTATCGTTTTTATTATTATTTTTATGATTTATATAATATTTTGTTCATATAGCTTTTACCGTGACCTTATAATATTGAATGCCAAAATGACAAAATAAATATTCTTTATTAATGGCAAGTGTGATATTTGAGTAAATACTACGCCTTTTATCAAAACTGAAGAGATGGAAAAGAAAATCAGTATAAAATTACTATAACTAGTAAAGCTCAGATTCAAGCTCAGATTTCATATAGATAGATACAATTAATTAGACTATAATAAAATAAAGCTTTACATCTGTCTGCTCATTTTCAACACTATATAATTTTCAATTTCACAAAATCGTTTTATTAACGTTTATTTAATAATTTTACTGAGAAAATAGAATTTTTTTACACGGGAACATTTCTACAATCAATTAAATACCTAAACTTTAAAGCTTTTTGTTTTGGCGGGTATTATGTGGGTATGGTGTATACTGTATACTATAGTCTATAAGAATAAAGTTGCATACATTAATATTATATAAATGGTGAAACAAAATTGAATGATTTAACACTCTAAACAGAACCGTTTTTTGTTTTAAAAATTAAAAATTGGGAAGGAATATTATTATGAAACGGAAAGTTTTTAGTTAAACAGTAAAAAGGTACAATATGCATATTATAAAGTTTTAATACAGCTATACAATTTAGATTATCTAGTATAATATTATAAATTAGACTGTAGACACTACTTAAAAAAAAAAAATTACCACATTCATTAGACTCTACGTATAAACTAATTGCGAACATATTATTGTGCAAACTAAACAAATTAAACACACTGCAGACGTGAAAGAAATGCGTAAGGATAATATATAATATAACATAAGTAGCTGCTTTATAAAAAATCTTTCAGAGATTAAAATAAAAATACTAATTTATGACTTAATATATTTTAAGCAACATATTCGGAAATACTAGAAGGATAAATACAGAAATATTATTTATTACACTTGGATATAAAACAACATTTCGTATGTTAAATGGATAATTATTATAGTTTATATATTAACAAACGGGATACGACAAAATAATCACATAGCTAATCGTTGATTTCATCGAATTATATTTTTGGGAATAGTATACTACTTTAAAAACTTTTAATTCGACCCAAGTACCCAACCAAATTTTTATGGTTTCGATACCTATAGTCCAGGGGTCGGCAACCCGCGGCCCGCAAAGCAATTTTTGATGGCCCGCACAAAGGTGGTTAACTTTTGTGTTTTATTTTTGTTCAATAATATTTTTCATATAATTTTCAATATTATATAATTATTATTTTTCCTTTATAAATAAAAATTAAATTATTCCAGAATCCTTCTCAAGTGGACATAAATAATGTCAAGGATAATTTACAAATGGAAGTCAATCAACTTCAAAATGACGAGGTTCTAAAAAATTCTTTTCGGGAAGCAACTAGTTTGCCTTAATTTTATAGTTGTTTTTCAATATCTACCTTCCCCGGAATCAGACAATTCGCTCAAAAACTTATAGCGGCGTTTGCAAGTACATAATACATATATGAGCAGACATTTTCCATTAGGAAGTCTTCGAGCCTTAGTGATGAACATTTACGAGCTGTATTTCGAGTCTCAACAACAAGTCTGCAAGCTGATATCGAAAATTTAACTAATAAACTGCAGGCACAGAAATCGCATTAATTTACAATTTTACAATTTTTTATTCAATTAAATTTTTTCTTAAATGCAATTTTTTCCAGTAACATATTTTGTGTTTTTTAATCTCATATTTCTATGTAAAATAATCAAATATAATAGCAATACAATTATAAGTATTATATCATAATATGTAATTTTTTTTTTTAATGTGGCCCTTGATAAACAATTGAAAAAATTATGGCCCGCTTGGTTAAAAAGGTTGCCGACCCCTGCTATAGTAAACTAACTATAGTTTCGACACATTAATATTAGCAATTTAGCATCTAGAAGCATCTAGAAAACTATATATAATTATAATAGATTATAAAATCAAATTTTTAAATAAATCTTGTTTACTATTGTTTGGAATTAATGATAAATCATGATAAATAATAAATATACACATACACGACATATCCAAGGCACTGCTCAATAATTGTACTCCGTTCCATTATCTAAGGGGTGTAATAAACCATTTTCTAAATTTGTCTAACAATGATCAGTTTTGAAAGTTAGTATAGAGCTCGAGTTATTATTTTAATCCTCTTTATGCGGTTACATTTATTGTGTCGTGATTACGGTATTTTTTCATGGGAGATGTTTGAACATTATTCGTCTAGATATATTATTTGTATGTACAATGCGTTTGAATGGCAGTATTTCTCTCTTTCTCTCTCTCTTTTTTTTTTTTTTATATTACAAGTATTGATTGAAAATGGTTTTATTTTCCGTTTCAAGGAAAATGAAAGTAGTTTGCAAACGATAGTAATTTTAGATTTTGAACCGAGCGAGGAAAGTATTGGTTTTACAATGATGGATTATTTTTATTTTTATTTTTTTCATGTGTCTGTCATTAGGTCTTGGAGGCTTTGCACGTCCCTCTATGAGGTATCAATATTTTCCTACTATAGATATACAGCAAAAATGTATAATGTAAAAGACTTTGAATACCGATTAACTCAATTCATCGTTATTTTTTAATTAGATCTAAGACAGTAAAAAATTATAATAAAATGATCGGTAAGTGTGTACCGCTCTGCTGTACAGTGGGTGTCGAGTGGGTCACTGAAATGGATCTGTTAATTTGAATTCAATGATATAAAATGGTTGTTCCTATACGAAAAACGATTCTGAACGAAGACGGTCTGGGAGCCTACATAATTAAGTGTATTTTATGATATTATTGCTGTTAAGTAATTCATTTTACTATTAATAATACGCAGTAGGTTGAATTAATTTTTGACGTAAACGTTGTATTTGAGAATGCCATTGTGTGTATAAAATATAATAATATACTTTAACGGTTTAAAGTACCCACGAATAATATTTTTGAATTACAACGAAATAACTAACATCGTTATTCTTAGTTAAAATATATAATTTAGTTCAAAATGCTTATAAAAATAAGTGTGCTTATGTAGCTTTAATAATTTCCAACTACTATTATAACAACTCACGAATATAACCTACTTGGTATTAAATTTTCAAGCTTTTTAAATCAACGAAAACTGTTGAATTGATATTTATAGAAAAACATTTAAAAAAAATCGAAAGTTGTTTATGCCTTCAATCAACTTAAAAAGAGTCAAAATATTTTAAAATTGTATGGTGTATAGAAAATAATAATCTCAACATTCGATATAAATTTCAAGTATATATGGTTATTTGTTTTCGAATTGCAACAAAATAAGAAAATCATTCCTTGATAAGTCGATAGTTTACTGGTGAAAATAGAATGTCTAATACGCTCATAAAAAAATATTTTGAAGTTCCGTTAAACTTTTTTTTTTGTGAAAGGTAGAGAAATGTACAAAAAATCTTGTGTTTAATTTTTTTTCATACATTAATGGTATACAACGTCTGGCACCAGGATCTTATATCTAAACTAACAAACTAAAACTACCAACCTATTTATATAATATAATATCCTCATTTATCAAAAATCGCACATTTAAAGTACGAATATAAATACTGATGCCTCCGAAGAACACCCGATAAAAGCAGGAGTCCTACAGGGGTCAGTCCTTGGCCCCACCTTGTTTAATATTTTTTGCTTTGATATCCCAGTTCCGCAAAAATGTCAAATAGCAATGTATGCAGACGATACTCTGCTGTTATCATAAACAACATAAAAATCTTGAAAACTCAACAACAAATCTACAAATCTCCTTAGACCAAATTTCAGACGGGTTCACAAAATGGAAACTCGATCTTAAACCAAACAAGAGTGAAGCGAAAATATTTACCCTAAGGAGAGATATACAAATCCAACTCAATTAAAAATTAAAAATCAGTCTATACTATGGAATAATAAATATCAATCAATTAAATATCTCCGAGTTTACCTTGACGAAAAATTAAAGTGGAAAATGAATTTAAATAAAAAATTAAGCCAAGCCGACACACGATTCAAAATCGTATATCCCCTAATAAATTACAGCTCTACATTTCAGATTAAATGCTCACTTCCAATATACACATCAATAATACGACCATTAATAACATATGCATGCCCAATATGGGCAGCCGCTTTCCAAACAAAAATTACAAAATTACAAACGACACAAAGCAAATATCTGAGAATAGCTCTTAAAGCCCCATAGTACATTCGAAACAAAGAACTCCACAATGACACTGGAATACCATACCTAACCACATCGATCAAAAAACAATTTCAAAAATTCCATTCGAAACTAAACACAATAGAAGAAGCACTTCACTTCAAAATTGGAAAAAGAACCTAAACCCGTAGACTAAAGACACGTTTCCCACAAGATGCTGAGCTATGTCCAGAATCATCATAATCGTCTTCATCATCGGTATCATCAGAAAAATGACCTAATATAATAATTCATAATTTAAGTACATGTTGCTAAATTAAAATAATTTATAAATAATTTTATTATTCTATTATCTAAGTATGTAATTTATTAAATAATATATATATAAAAAAAAAAAACATTGTAAAAACAAAGATTTTGTTAAAACAATTAAAATTTAATAAATGAAAAAAAATAATTATATATATCTATAGGTGTATAAATGTAAAAAATAATAATTATATGAAAAAACAGTAATTTAATTGTACACAATACAACAATGTTTATAATAACAATTTTGTATGGCTGTCACGTCGGGCCACGACACGATTGGTTGAAATACAACTATTTTTCATGTAAAAACAACATATATTTTCTAGACGGTTACAGAGCGAAAACACAATACAGTTTTAAACATTGTCGGGAAGTTTTTTTTAATATTTTTTTATCCAAAAGTAGACTAGGCACAAAGCCATGTCGCAGGGCGATCGAATCGATTCGGGACCTCTTCGTATACTCTGTTTATGGGTATATGGGTTCAGTATAATAATATTGTACATAATAAAGGTCGACGGACTGCCGCCGATAACTATTACCTACTCCTCTGCGTAACCACTAACCGCAGCGGTAATATTTGCCGAGGTGACGGTTTTTAAACGGTTTTATTCGATTAAATTAACTTGCGTTGTTCGGTTGTAGTTGTCGTCGAAATGTGTCGATAATCCTATCCCGGCTGCGCAGTATTATTGGCCAGAGCTGTGCTTAGAATTTGGGCGCCCCTGGGAACTCGTAAAATGCCGCTCCTCTTTTTGGGATAGAATGGGGTGGATGTTCAGTGTTAGAAATAAGTAAAAATTATAAAACCTAACTTGTATTTCATATAAATAGCATATTATAATATTGTGTGGTATCTATCATCGTTCATTCATGTGTGTACTCTTATACCAATTGCAATTTAAAATTATAAATATACATAATACCTACGTAGCTAATATATTATTAAGTACTTACGTGTACGGGGAAAAAAAACATTTTATATAATAATAATTATCGCGAGTAGGCTGAACACAAAAAAAGAAATTTATACAAATTTAACTCCCCCGAAATTCCACTAGTGGGGAGGCGATTGCCCATCGTGCTCCTCCAGACTTAGAATGAAGAGTCAATGCCGAGTCGCTCTTCTTTTTAGAAATTATTTATGCGTACCCCTTTTTATCATATTCTTATCAATAAGACATTTAAATAATCAGGTACAGACTTTTTTTTTACACTTTTGCATCCCCTTCTGATTTGTTTCCCAATTCAAGCACTGCCCCCTCCCCTTTATAATATACGGCATGCGATTTATGTCGTAATAATTTAGTATTTACGTTTACCTACAACTACGGCCGAGGTGTTTTTTTCAACGTTTTCGTTTAAAGCGAATAATAATTCGAATAATTGGTCGACAAAAATGAAAATATGCAGCAGCAATAGAGCTGCAGGTACCTCGCCCTAACCTACCTACCACGACCTTCGTAACGGGGGAACTAAAAAAAAATAAATAAAAAATACTTTTGTACGCCGAATCTCGACGCGATAATAATAAAACCACTGTGCCAGGACTAAACATGCTCGTGTTGTATGCGGCGCCGGCGGCGGGCTGGTATATTAAATTATATTGAATTTCTGTTTTTGTTTTCACACATTCGTCGCGATATTAAAAAAAAAAAAAAAAATGTTTTCCTCACGCGACACGCAAATGTATACAACATAGTAATATTACACTATAAAATAGCATATTAATGACATACATTTTTCGTTTTTAACTTGGAATATTATTACACTGTATTCAAATATTTCGTAATAATATTATTTGCGAGTGGAATAAAATTAGTGTTCGCTTTTCGTAGGACGACACCTCCATTCCCCGTGCACCACAGTGTATTATTTTCGCATACTCTTAGTACCAGCTCCTTCGTAAATCAAACGATGGTACAAACGGTTGATATGTGTCTTAACTAGAAATTTAAAGATGGGGTACGACCTCCAAAGAGCAAATTGGCCGTAATTTAATAACTGTGGAGGTACAAACGATGGGATACAATCAGGTACACACCGCGAGGTACAAACGATTGATAAAGGTTCTAACACGAAATTGGGTGCTGGTGACATGGACCTGGCAGCGATGCTGCTGGTGGATGGCAGCTGGTGCCGCGGTGGGTTGGTATATTGTATTGAATTTCTGTTGTTGTCTTCACACATTCGTCGCGATATTAAAAAAAATAAGTTTCCCTCACGCAACACGCGAATGTATAACATTGTATTCATATATTTCGTAATAATATTATTTGCGAGTGGAATAAAATAATTAGTGTTTGCTTTTCGTAGAACATAGCACCACCACTCCCCGCGCGCCGCAGTGAATTATTTTCGCAGTACCTACTTCGTAGATCAAACGATGGTACAAACGATTGATAATATGTGTTTCAACTCGAAATCTAAAGATGGGGTGCCACCCCCAAAATCAAATTGGGGGTTATTTAATAACCGTTGAGGTAGAAACGACGGGGCACGAGGTACAATCAGAGACAAACGAGGTACAAACGGTTGGTATAGGTTTCAACGGGGAATTTTTTAGGTGAGGGTACTGGAGACGTGCGTTGGGCTGGTATATTATTATGTTATATTAAATTTCTGTTTTTGTTCTCACACGTTCGTCGCGATATCAAATAATAAAAATGTTTTTCTCACACGACGCGCAAATGCGCATAACATAATAATATTATATAAAATCGTATATAAATGAGTATAACGACATACATTTTTCGTTTTTAACTCGGAATGTTATTACACGCCGTATTCAAATATTTCGTAATAATATTATTTGCCGGCGGAATAATAAAACGAATGTTTGCTTTTCGTAAAACGTCACGCCACCACCTCCACCAGCACTCCCCGCTCGTCGCAGTGAATTATTTTCGCACACTCTTAGTAGTAGGTACATACTTTGTACAAATCCGCGGTTCCGATATTTTTACGCCAGCCGCTGTTCAAACTGTTTGTTTTATTTTCACCGTAGTTGTTGTCAATCGTATTTCCGTCCCGTGTCGGCCCGACAAAAGTTCAAACCGACGAGATACGATTAAATAATTATTGTACGTCGAGTGCCGTTCCAAAGCCGCGCATCGAAGCACTCGACGCACTCGACGAATATACGAGCCTACGCGATATCGTATTGTTATACGCATTTTCAAATACATTATATTTCGTTCTTTCGTATCGACTGTGCGAGCAAAGAGCGTTATTGGCAGCACAATAATTATTATTCGAGTTTGAAACGGTAAAGCACGATTCCGTACGTTTTACCTTTTTGGAAACACGATTCCGTACGATTTTGATCAAACAATAGATTGTCAAAAAGACCCCAAAAACAACACGATTACGTACGATTGTCTGTGCAATGTTGCCATTTAATATTTATTGTCAATTTGTTGAAAATATAAAAAAATTGTAAAATTGTAAAAATTGTAAAAAAATAATCATAATTTAATACATTGGTATTTGTTACAAATACTTGACAAATATTTTATTGTACGGTATTTTTATGAATCAAATATTTGTCATATTCGTTAATTTTGTGGTCTAACCGTTGTTTGTCAGCCAAGGCCATTTTATTGATACGCCCTTTAGATGCGGATCTTATTTTTGTGCAGGTATCTTCTTGTGTTTCCTTCAGAACTCTGTAAGCTCACCCAGTACGCCGGGGGCCGGCTCCGGCACACTGTACTTGGAGGAACACGACGACCGACTGGCAAAATATAATCGTCTGTTTGACTTTGGACCCTTACTTATAGTTAAGTATACGCGAAAGTGTGAAACGTACGTAAAACGCTATAACTAAGTCAAATAGTCAAATACCTACGTAACCTTATGGAAATCTGGCAACATTGCACTAAACTCTTGGGTACAAAACGTACGGAATCGTGTGTCTTAAAATGTGCACGATTCCGTACTCTGATAAGGACCCTACGGAATCGTGTTCTACCCGTTTGACATAGCATATGACTTCAAATCCGATAATAAACGTCAGTTCGCAATAATTGATCTGACCGGAATTATTCGGAATTATTTCGTATAGATTCTAAAATTAAGGTTGGCAATGTTGTGCTCCGATAAAACCCCCAAAACGTCCTGAAAAATATGCGTTTATGCCCCGAACTTTCAAAATAATGCACCTATAGAATGACTTTATTTTTTTTTGGGCGCTTTGATGCACGTTTTTAGATATTTTTCAAGTGCAATAATGTCATCAATTATTATTATACGGGTATGATATTATTATATCGTCGTACTTTATTTTCGAAATAAAATAGTTCACGGTCTGTCGATGACTTTCGTACGACGATAATGTATAATGCGAGGGCGGCGAGGAATGCCGGAGCAACAAAAACGAAATGTTTCAAAAAACATTTAACAAATATAATATATATATATATATATTAAAATAGGTTAACGAAATGTCATCAGAGATAAAACCGTAAAAGCTAAAAAAAAAAAAATAAAAATAAATAACCGTGGACCGCGTATATATAATATAACATTAAATGTTTAAATAACATTATTATTGTCGCTCAGATTACCACGTATATATACATTTTCAGATGATAATATTTTATGCTTCTACATTACGGGACACGAAAAAAAAAAACCCGTCACTCTGGCGCACAATATAATATCGAACGCACACCAAAAAAAAAAAAAAAAAATACAAAATAAAAACCCACAACTGTCTGCCGTATAATATGTAATATGTAATATTATGTATATGGGTGCGTGCCCACCCCTTCCACACACGTCGTACAATGACGATAATATATAACGTTATGGACAATATGAACACTCGGACGGGTTTGTTTTTTTTTTTTTTTTTACACCGAAGCTCTTGCCGGGAATTTTAATAATAATAATATTGTCAACTCGGTATAAGATAATGATGCCGGTAAAATAGTAAAATACGCGATGTGCACATATTATAATAATATACGTCGCATGGATGGGGGGCATACGTAAATATACATATTATAAAGTATACCAAGGCCGTAACTGAAAACAAATTTCGGGAGGGGTCCGACTTTTTTTAATAACTTTACTCTTAATACAATATTATTATAGTCAATAAATTTAACTCACTACTAAAAAGTGTCTGCTTTTAAACATTTTGAGAGGGGGGAGGGGAGTGGACCCCCGGACCTCCTCCCAGTTACGGCCTTGAAGTATACATATATTGCGGGGTTATCCATTTAGATATGGCTACACTGATTTTCCAAGTCAAAATCAGAACCAAGTCATTTTGAAAAAAAACAAACTTCTTTTATGCTCTTTGAAGTATTTACATAGATAAACATAATATATATATTATTATGCTTCGCTAGATTTTTAACAGGTCAAGCTCCACGTAAGGCCTATTCTGCGCCCTCCTGCCAAAATAAGCAGTAAATTCCAAATTTTAACAATTGAGGTCATTTCAATAAACATGCTAAAATAATGCAATTTACATCATTTTATTTTATTTATATTAGCATGATATTTCAATAGATGCATTGTACATTAAACCAGGTAATAGGTTTAAATGGTTTTAAAGGTAATAGGTGTTTAGTGGATATAAAAGAATAATATATAGCGAATACAATATTGTGTAATACCAGTTATATTAGACTTAAATGTTCATAAATCTGTCTAAAAGTATCTATATGGAGATACTGCATTTTGTAAAGTTTATTTATTTTTTTTTAATACACAATAATATACTAAAGAAAAATGCAGTATCTTCTTAAAAATGAAAAAAAAACAAAAATAACGAACTATGTATACAAAACAAAACTTCCAACAAATTAAGGATGCTATGGCATAATTTTTTGCAATGAATGCAAGAAAAGTGGGTAAAAAATAAAAATAATGACTTCACGTTGAAAAACAAAGAAAAACTTATTTTCCCAGCCATTCAATTACTATAGAGATACTGTTTGTTTCACTAGGAGGGCAGTATTACACACTGCACACTACGTCTTGTCAAAATGTTTCTTCTCAGATTCAGTAGGTTTGCCTTAAAACGTTTGAACGTTTCGAGGAGAAGAAAGATAAAAATGGTCGTGAATCGGCCATAAAAATAAACGGCTTGAGCATTTCAATTTACCATAAACTCGTCCTACTACAGGCCACGCTCTATTTGATTTCCACGAGATAACATGTAAAATGAAACTTCTAAGGGGTACCCTACAAAAACAAGCACTACAGTAGTCAGCAGGGCATGGCTGGAAGACAGAACGTGGCGCCAAATTCATAATTACAATTTTTTTGCCCCTTAACCTGTCAAAAATAATTGCTTTTTTAACATATTTTTTTTTGTTATTATTATCGATCCGCGGCATATATGGCCATTATGTTGTATATGATATTAAATTATTAATGATATTATTTTTATATTGGTACAACTCGTAGGCATTTTAAGCCACTATAGTAAAAAATGGTAAAAACCAAAAACAATACTTTTGTGGGCTGGTGACTACTGCAGACTATTATAACTCGCAGCAGAGTGATGGTGATCTACACGATTTGAATTCGAGCTTACAAATACTTACGAATTTCGCACAACATTTTTTTTCAAAGTTCAAAAAACTCTGTGAAGCACGGTAAATTTTTAATTTTTTTAGTGGGTAACTAAGAGAGGGAGTGCGGGCTTAAGATTTTTGCATTTATTCTTATAAATACTTACAAATTAGGTAAGCTCAACAATGGTTAAAAACTCGAAAACCACGAAGAAGTCATGAAGTTACAGTTCAAACTTTTGCGAATAATTTAAAACGGCTGAATTCACGAATTACCTCTGCAGCAACTTATAATATTATACATAGGTACTGCTCACAATTAATAATAATATATTCACTTATGATTTACTGATCGTCGAGGAGAAGATTCGAGTTAAAAATGTTGAGTTTGGACGGCTTCTGACGATTCGATATAAACACTCGAAACGGTATATTTTTTTTCGAAAAAAAATGACTCTAAACGTTATAATATATGGCGTTAGCCCGCGATTAAACGGATCGCCCCGTATGATAATTACATTGTACTGCGCGCACAATATTATCGTCTCTCTGCTGTTGTGCATAGCTATTTATGTTCGAACACACGACGCATTAGCGCACAATACGAGGCTCTGCAGCAGCAGTACCCGTGTACAATAATATTATTATAATACTCGGGAGGGCTCAGTTTTTTTTTATTACACGCGAAATTGCGGCACTTATTTTCGGTTTACCGGTGTACGACGTATATACTAGGTACAAAGGCACCGGCCGGGTTGGGTTAGGTATGTGTTTTACGCCGCACTCGACGACGACGACAGACCGAGGAGCACAGTCGTGGTTGTTGTATATACTTAACTTGTATCTTTCGAAATGGGTTTACATATTATTGCACTCGAGTGCCCACCTAATGTACGACGTACACGACGCCGGTGTACGAGACCGCCGCACCAGCGATCGTTTTTTTTTTTATCACTTTAACGAGCATTGCGATACAACCACGGTTACCTATACCTGCATCGTAATAATATTATATATAGGCGGTAGGTACATAATATAATATTATTATAATATATAACAGCAGTCTTGTTTAAACTGACGTATCCAAATAAAATAAATTCGAATACGGCGAGGTACTCGATACACGGTTTTAAATTGGCGACGAATCAACAAGTGTTCCAATTACTTTATCGCTATATTGTTTTAGCGTCGATAGTGCTTTTACTTTAATCGACTTCATTCGGTGTTCGAAATAATAATATGTCACATACATACCCATAACAGCAACAGTAAGAACTGCGAGGTGAGTGCCAATGATTTTTTTCCACGGTCTGATACACGGTTATCCGAAAGCGAGCATTAACTAGTTAAAAAGTTAATTTTGTTTTAACTTTTTATTAAACTTGGCTAGTTTGTTAATTTTCTTATAAACTTATGCACTTAACTAATTCAATTGGCAGTTGAAATAACTTAGCTTTTCTCAGTTGATTTAAAAATAATCCATCAAGCTTACATTTTTTGAAATGTATTGTTTTTATAGTTTTATACGTAAATATCTATATAAAAATCCACTACTAATTAAAAAAAAATTAGATTAACTTTTTTAAACTGAGTAAAGTTAATATTTTTTCCGTATTAACTTTCAACTTATCGAATTGAATTTATGATTTGTTAACTGTTAACTTTTAGCTTATCGATCTTGTGTTTTCTTAACTTAACTCACCTTGAGTCAATTATGTTCATTAACTAGCCCACCTTTGAGGTTATCTACTGTAGACAACAGTAGTCTAATATATTATGCTCTTAAGATGCTCCTATTGAAAATAAAATATTCAAATTACTTTTAACAATAAATTAAAGACCTTCAATAAATGTAAAAAACGTAAAATATCATTAAATAGTTATCTTAAAGATTTTCCCCTTCAGAGTAGTGGCTCCGCAGGTTAGGAATTTTTAATGTTGGAAGCGCAACGTTTACTAAGAACGGAAGTCGTATGAGCAATGCCATTGTCGAAAAAGTTATATTAAAATTGAAAATATAATAAATATGTATTCGATAATTCGAGAAAGTTATATTGAAATATAATAAAAATGTATTTGACGATTAAATAGGTATTAGTTAGTATACCTATTAGTGTTATGCACAGATAACTTTTAACTTTTAGGTTTTTAAAAAATGTATGAATTAAATCATAATGTTTACACATACTTATAGACTTATATTTTAGTTTATTTATTATAATATATAAAAATACGATATAGATTATATTCATACATTTTAAAAATAATGTTTCATGCATAATATACATAATGTATTGAACATTTTAAATTATTTAGACACTTCATTTTATTGTTTAGTTAATCATAGACACAATTCAGTGTAATAAAATCATATTAATCAAAATCAAGCGAAATCAATAAAACAGTTATCTAATTATCTACAGATAATCAGATACAAGTTTTATTTATCTGGATAAGATAGAAAGATAAACATTTTTATCTAAATAACTTATATAGTATATATTAAGGTACTATATCTTTATTGAATCGTCAACGATCATATAGATGAATTTTCACGAAAAAATTATTAATTAATTCGGGTGATATTTTTACACGGCGTAAGTACCAATTCATGCCCCATAAATTATTACTATAACAATATAATACTACCCGTTATAATTTTCAACGACTAAATAAATAAATAGAATATATTACAATTATTATTATGGACATTGATATAACATTTTACACAGATAACATATTATTATTATGGGACGGCTTGAGTCGATTGGCCGTGACACCGGAAGTGAACACGTCAGTTCATATAGACATATAGACAAAACAACACAAATATGAATTAGGTGTGCATAATAATTTCGACGTTTGAAAATCAAAATTCCCTATGTCTAGACTAGGGATGTGCGATTATTTTGATCGATTATTCGATTAGTTTTAACGAATGATAAATAATCGAATAATCGCGGGTTAATCGAATAATCAAATAATCGAATAATCGAATAATCAGTTACGTTAACTTTTCGAGTATTCGAGGATTCGATTAATCGATTACTATTCGATTATTCGTCAATAGATTAATAATCGTACTATTCTCTCAAAATATTCGATTAATCGATTATAATCGAAAATAATAGAAATAATCGATTATTGTTGAAAAAAAATAATCGCACAGTCCTAGTCTAGACGTGTACATGTAATAATTAATTAACCTATTATTTATCCGATTTCTTATGTATTATATAGGACCATATATATATATATATATACTAGATGATCCCTTGCACTTCGTTGCCCATTAAAAAGAAAATAATAATGCCTACTCTATGTATGAATAATATGTTTTAGTTTATAATATAACGGTTAAACTATTATAGGTTAGCTATTATAGGCCTAACCCGGCGTGGCTTGAGCCCAATATTGAGTTAAGATTAACCTCAAGTGATATACATAATATGCATCTAAACCACCAGGCAATAAACTGCATTAGATCTCGGAAAACATGCGAGCAGTATACAATCACGTAGACAATCCAACTGCAGGTGGATTGAGGACCCCGTGAGGAGCTATTAACAGTAAAATCAGAATATTGGGCACATGAAAAACATCACAACGGTGGCTTATGCCGGAGATTTGTTTTTTTATATAAATTTATTTACGAAAATGTGTATAAAGTATATGCCATAATATCACTAGTACCATAGGCGCAAATAGTGTTTGAAATTGGGGGGGGGGGCTGTAGCTCAGGTCAGGATACTGGATACTCTTATGACGCTTATAAATTATCACAAAACCCCAAAAAAACTTTTCCAGTGTATAATGTAGTAAAATAAAATCATTAGTTTTGCGCCTATGACTAGTACAAATTATTACAATAGTCATAAAATATGTAACCATTGACAACCCTATAAATAAACAGTGGTTATACATACCGTAGCAACCATTTATAAGCAAATATTTCCATCGTAAATCTCAAAATCCCCGTGTGAGCACCTCACCTTACCACCTCACCTCACCATCTTGTAAATCTAAAGTCTAAACCGTCCAGGGCGTCACCCAAACGCATACACAAAAATTCATTCAAATCGGTCCAGCCGTTTGGGAGGAGTTCAGTGACATACACACGTATTATAATAGTAGAATTATATATATATAAAGATATTGCTATGTACCATTAGACATCAAAACAGATCAATCATTTAATAGTTTGAAAAAAAAACAACTAATTGGCTGCAGAATGAACAAAATATAAAACTTGAAATATTTGACATATTATTATAGTCACATGCATAAAATGATATTTTATGTATGCATTTATATTATTATGAAGTTAATAATTTCGTTCACGTACAACGGAGGTTATTAGCCTGTAATCAGATTTTACACGAGTATTTTGTTTCTTAAACAGTTAGGTGTTACATTGTATAGGTACTAATAATAATATACTGTCCTGCACTTCCTCAAATCACGGAATAAATGAAATTAAATTTATTCTGTGCTCAAATATTTGACATGAGGTCTAATACGGTTATGCGACTATATATAGGAGCAGTGATAGATAATAAATACGATACATAGGTGTCACGGGCTACGCATTCCTAGAAACCGAACCGATATAATATATTATTATAAAACAGCTTCAGGGTCATTGCGAATTAATAACAACGTGTCGTGAAAATGTGCAGCACGATGTCAATTAAATTAGGTAGGATAAAATATCTGCTATTCAATTCCTAGAATCGAAACGATACAAAAAATATTAGCATACCGCGATTAAAATTAGTATAGAAAAATTAAAAAACTGGAATAGAACTGTACCTACTATTGCAATTCTTAGAATCGCAGCGAAAATACGACCACCTGCAAAAGCGATCTCTCCTTCGAGCACAACACGCAGCCGCCAGATCAACAAAGAAAGTAGAATGGGAATACCACAAAAAAAGAGAGCCCACAGCCCACAGGACAGCAGATTAAGATGAACCACAGCCTTCGAGTCCAAGGCTAGCCCACTCGTATCTACATACACACAACGGTGCAATTGTGGGGGGAGGGTTTAGGGGTTGTGACCCCCTGAAATATATTTGTGAGCACTCATAAACCTAACATAACTAGTGGCGTAGGTGTGTTGGGAATGCCCCCCCCCCTTGGCATTTTTTATTGGTAATGTTTTAATAATCGCTTTATAGGTAATCAAATATTATAATATTTATACCAGTGATATTTATTAATTATTCGATATTACTATAATATTGTAGTAAATTTATTTTTTTCAGATATTTTGTACAATTTATATGTAGGTATGTGTATTTCTTTTATTATAACAAATAAAGGACTTGACTGGATTGGCCGCGGTAGGAGTGTAGATGCCTTTAGGCTTTAAGTACGTCATGTATATCATACATTTTTTTTTTTTATAACAGCAAATAAATGGTAAGTAGCTAGTTAAACAATACATTAATTGAAAGTTGGCCGATAAAAGTGCTCACTAGCTGTTTGTAAGGAGAAACAAAATGTTAAATTTTAAAATGTTAAAAAAAATTGTCTTAACTTTTTAACCATTAAAAAAATAGTCCATTTTAACTTCCTTAGCAACACAGATCTCTGAAATTGGAGAACAGCGATTTTGTTTTTCAGTGTTTTCTTAGAATTCACTTTGGCTTATCTACTTTTTACTTTCACATTAGATAGAAGAAGTGCAGCGAAGAGTTTCAGACCTTTATCTTTAACAGTTCATTCACTACGGACCGTTAAAGTTGTACATCATAAAAACACACATACTCACATACACACATATGTGTAGATAAGAACTAAGTACCAAATGCGAAAATTCGTTTCCAATTTTAAGATGGCAAAAATACGATATGAGTTCCATAAGAATTATAGAACAACAAAAGTATCAAAAAAAGGTTTTCATTTTTAGAAACGGACCACTAATATTTTGTGTACATACTCGTACTTGAAAAATAATGTATTCCGGTTAGGAAAATTTTCCATTTCGACCACTGATTGTAACAATCAAAATTAAAATTAAAATATGTGCTAATATGCGATTAGGTGTACTCCTATTCCAATATAATATATACAAATAATTGATAATTCTCCAAAAGTTAAAAACCCAGAGAGTGTGTATACACGCTGACCTTGCCGACTTGGCAAGCGTTTTTTTGTATTTTATAAAAAGGAAGACGGATTTAAAAAATAAAACATTTTAACTTAACCAGCTCTTGGCTCATGCCAACAGTATAGATAAAACCGAGTTCATAACAGTTTAAAATAAACGGGTGTGGGCAATTTCCGAAAATACTTTTTTCTTCTCCACCACTTTTTCAATATTCTCAATAGTTATTTATCGTTTTACAGAGTTGAAAAATCTAGCACTCCAACCCGAGGCCACTAAAACAAACTCTGCCTCGAGGGCCCCTGCCCCCCCCCGCTAAATCAACCTCTGAATAAATCCATTTCAATTACAACTGCAGAGTCATTATTAATATTAATGTGGGAAACGGAGCTTTCGAGAGATCGGCACCACCCTGCACGCAGCTTAGTTGTTTGTAAGATTAAACACTGTATTATACACGCACACGTTAAACAGTCGTAAGTGGTGTACTTGTGGGAGGGGGGGGGTGAAAAAGGGGCATTCGCCCCCCCCCCCATGTGGACTGTACAATTTTATGTGTACATTGTTATTCGTTTTTAGTGTTTTTACAATTATTTTGAAATTTTTATTTCACGAATTAGTTGATAATTATATGGCGGCTTGCTCACAATATTTGTTTCTCTATTATTATTTTGTCAATTTATCCCTATCATTATGTTGTTGATTTGTTGTATTTATTATTTTGATGTTGTCGATGCGACGGCGGAACAGCTGCTATATGTCTATCAAGACGGCCGGTCGTCACGGTTTAAATTGTGTTTACGCCGACCTCCTCTGACCATCACACAAGGTGTATAGATAATAATGTCCGTTGCCCCTTATCATTGATTTCTAGTCGGAAGTTAGACTTTGCGTTAAATATATTTTATTTATATAAATACAAATTTCTTATTTTATATATTAAAATGTTATATTTTACAAATATAAAAGAGCCCAATTCCCGTGTCTGTATAATATATTAATAAAATATTGTTGTATAGCATGATGTTACTTTTTTTAAGAAATTTCATATTTCAAAATGTATTTCAAATACATATCATATTTTTAACCTCCTTCTTCAACCGCACACACATCAGTAGACAAGATATTACAAAGCCAATAATAAATGTATGACGATATTATGTTAATTTTCCACTTTTTCCACAATACGAAATTTCACGATATAAATATTATTAACATACATTTATATGATTATATATTATATGACAATTTTTTTTTAAAGATGTTCTTTTTTCCACGTTTTGTATTTGCAAAGTAATTTATTAATTTGTCAAGATCTAGTTCATTAACTGCTTCTTTCGTTTTTCAATTTAAAGTATACGTCTTGTACCAGTTAAACTTTCTGACTTATAAATCGGTTTACAATGATTGGTTCATTACTTTTAATTAAAAAAATTATCAGATATTTAATTAGGTATTTATATTGTTTCTGTCAATCAATAATATAGACTGCAGCAAATATACACACTACTATGGGATGTTTGAATACCTAAAAACAAAGATTTCGATGGATTACAATTTTTTATTTTATTACAATTATTAGGTACTTAATATTTTTACATTTGATGTTGGGCCCACAGTAAACTAAACTAGGGATTTTTTTCCCTCGCAAGGCCGTTTAATGGATTTATTTACCTATTACTGTATGTGTGTGTGTGTGTGTGTGTGTGTGTGTATTGTAATCAGAATTTGGAGGAAATAGATTTGGTGAAATGTCGACCGGTGACGAAGATGACCTTTTATAGCATAATATCTGATGGGGTCCGATTATTGTTATATCGCCCACACACAATTCGGCCGAATACCCAAAGGCATCAAAGGTATTGTCGAGCCACGTGGATAACAAAACGAATATCTATATATAGGTGTATCTAGATACATCGTTTTTTAAAACTACCACCTGTTATACCGATGTTTATATGTAATTGTATTGTTAATTAGTATTATTATATACTTATTAGTTATTATACCTTAAGTAATTACTTACCTACTTTTTCATCCCAGCTATCACTTATACCTTCAGTACAGTAATATTTATAAATGTGTATATTATAGTATTTAAATACAATATACTCAGGCACGTACTTAAGGGGCGAGTGGAGGGGAGGATTGGGCCTCGAGCGAAACAATTTTAGGAACGATGTATTTTAGAGACTGATAAAATAATAACAATATAATACAACCAATAAAATTAATATACTGCGCGCGGTTATCATTTTTACTAAGCATACCAAGCGATGAATTATACCTAATATTGTATAGATGCCTACATAAAATGTTCTCTCTTATCATTAAAAATAATTTTTAAGATTTGCATACACGTGTAGAAATTGCGTTAAGTCTCAAAACACCTTAATACCTTAAATCAAAAAATGAAATCAATAAAAATGTATGTAAACGATAATTCTTAATATTTACAATATTATAATATAGGTACGAAGTATTATATTGTTCGCAGTTGTTTTATAACCAAGTGGACAAGGTATAACAATAAGATATATAATTTATATTATATTAACATTTATTTTTATTTTTCAGAAAGGTTGTTATCGGGGGGGGGGGGATGGGGGGTCGAATTTGGAAAAAAAAATTCATTTTACGTTATTTACAATATAAACGGTATAGGATTTTTGCGTTTATATCGTTATTTTGAAGTAAGACATAATACAAATAATTTTGCGCTCTCGTTATTCAGAATTTAAACACGCTTTCCAACTTTTGCGTTTATTGTCATTTAGAATTAAAACGAAATAAAATTTTTTTTTGTTAAAAATAATATTTCATGCTGGGAATGGTCCGGTTACTGTGTATAACAAATTCTTGGATTGGTTGCTAAGGTAAAAATAAATATCGTGGAGTAATTATTGATATTTCTACGAAACCATACGGATATTATAACTTTTAAGTAAACAGATTTTAAATTATTTCGTTTTTCGTTAGAGTTATATGTTTTGTTTTATGATACTCAATTATTTTTGTTTACCGTTTTTCGTTTTAATTACGTTTACAAAATATTTCAATCGGTTTGTCGTCATATATAACGTTATTATGACGTTTACAAGCCCAGCTGGTTGTAATATAACTATAATAACAATAATATTATATTTAAATATTATATTCAAAATTCTGCTTACAAAATGGAATACAATAGCAAATTTATCAAAACTAGCAGCTGATGATTATTATAGAGAATAATTTAAATTTAATTATCTCTATAGTAGTTATTGGCGTGTATATTTCGTCTCGGACGACTGTTAGAAATTAGAATAATTATTAAATATCTATTTCCTCATTAATCTAGAACTAGATTCTAGATGTTCCTACCTATATTTAAATTATATATAAGTATCTCGGAACGAAAATGATATTATTATAATTGAGGCTCCGAACTTGATGCACTTAAAAATAACTAAATATGCATATTATAACTTATATGTGCATTAAAAAAGTACAACTTATATGCTTTATAAATATGCACTTAATTTTTTTGCTGAAAATTGTCACGAATACAAACATTTTACCAACATATTTTTATAATGTTTTTAATTTTTACTAAATATTTATCAATAAAAACGGGAAATTGTATGTCAAATAAAGATTTTAAAAACACGATACAATAATAGATATACCAAGTGAAAACTCAAATTTAGGTACGTTCAAATGTATTGTTTTTTTTTTGTCAAATTTTCAAACTTTATTGTAAACTTATCGTTAATCATCAAATATGCTCTAATAGAGGTAAAATTAAGAATATATATATTATTTTAAAACTAAAAAATCACTAAATATGCAAAAATGTATACTATAAACTTTTAATATTTTTTTGTTGCGTTAAGCTTACTTAGCAATAATAATTCTTAAAGAACTCGAAAAAAAAACATGCAAATGCAACAACCTCCGAGCACTAATTATAATGTACGATACGTGTACGAAATAATAATATAATATTATGACGGTCTCCGGTCGATATGGGTGACGGACAGACGTTGAAATGGTAATGACCACGATTACCATGTTTGGTAATCACCAATGAAACGAATATAACGCTTCAATATAATATTATAACACATAGGTACCTAGGTATAATATATGGATGCATAATACCGCAATACATATTATTATTATTATTTAGGTGAACATAATAATATAAAATAAATACAAAGACACGATGTAGGAGAATAAAATATAATATTCACTTACCATATTGCGTGTCGTAATAATATAATAATAATAATAATATAATTATAGTATCGTATTGCAGTGTTAAATGTTGCGATATTATAATATACATATATGTTATTCTTAGCTCGTACGGTTTGGTTAGTTTGGGTTATTTAATCGTTTCAATTAAACACGAGACGGTCGAGACGTATTGATGTACATGAAGTTGGCCCCCCCCACTTTGTACGATCGACTTCAAAATACCGCCAAATAATTGCAAATAATTGCAAATCGAGTTTCGTTAATTGCAAATCATCCAGTTTTGAGTAAACTCAAATTCAAAATTGGGGGGGGGGGCAACTTCATGTAGCTCCCCCACTTTGTCCGATCGACTCCGAAATACTGCAAAATAATTGCAAATAATTGCAAATCGAGTTTCCTTCGATAAAACGTATTGGCATAATAAGTACGTCAATCATTTGATGTAAAAAAATCGTTTGTATGGTTGTACATTGGACCTATGGGGCTAGCTAAAAAATTGAAAAATTCGTTAAAAATATAAAAAATGATTTGCAATTAGGGAAACTCGATTTGCAATTATTAACAATTTCAATACATAAAGAGATGTTTTTTGGAGAGATGATGAATTGTTTTACTGCAAGTGGACAATTCACTGACTCGGTTATGTTTTGTGAAGTCTTTTATATTTCTTCCCCGATTAAAAATGAAAAATGAACTATATGGACAAAAAAATAATAATTTAAGCTATATTATGAGGTGTATTAATATACATTTTATGGGAAAAAAATGTAACTATATAATTTTAATATTTTAATAATTTTATCGGTCGTGTAGTAGAGTAAAGTAACAAAAAAAACAGAATTTTTTGGAGACTTTCCAGCCAACCTCCGCGTGTTGTCTCCTGCCGGATAACGCTAATGGGCTGCATGCAGTAACTCAACTCGAGTTTTCTCAAAATCAATATCTCAAATGCATGTACTCGATTCAAAATATGTCGGGACCCGATTCGTGCCGTTTTTCAAATTTGGGACCCAATACTCGAGGTTATCCGCTCGTATATACGATACGCAAGATTACGCGATTTTTTTTTGATTTTTTTCGTTCATTCTGCTGTTACTTACATATTATATTGTATATCTCATATTATATTATATTCGGAACGAATACGAAAATAACGTACGACAACGGCGTAGAACACGACCGTAGTTAGGTACTATATGAGTATAATTATAATAATAATAATATGATGGCGTTATGATCGAGTTTCTAGAATATTATATTTCTTCCGACCGCGATCGAAATCGGACAACACGATAATAATATTTTGTTGTTAATAATTATTCGTACCTAACCTGTAATGGCCGCGATGATATATTATCTGCAACTATTATTATCGTTCAACAGATGATATTATTATTATTATTATTATTACTAAACATACTATTATGTATTATATACATTATACAGGGCGATTCACCTGCAGCAGCAACACGCTCGCCCCCATTTTTCGCTTTCATAATGAAATTATTCGAATACCGATTTTCGGAATTTCTAGATATGCTCGAGGACCATATCGTTATTATTATTCTCAAATTTTTAATAAATCTTTTTGTTCTATACTTAAAATGTCTTGCGCGGTACCTATAGTGATACAAGCCGTGGTACAAAGTTTGTACTGCAAACCTCATATACATATTATGATATAATATTTTTCTATAAAAAATCGAGCAATGTAGCTAGGTATATGGTAACCTATACAATTATGGTTTTTATTGGAATTTATTGCACAAAGTGGCTAAACCGTTTTTGAAGTCTTATGTTCTTAGTCTAATATTCAATTCACATTTCGTCATATAAATTGTGAAAATAATAGGTAGTTTTCTTCTTTAACTCGTTTATGTTCATTTTTTTCGCGGGAAATCTTTTTTTTAAACATCGTTATGTTTTTGTAAGTTGATCAGAGTAATAATTAATAATATTATGCTAAATCAGATGTTTACCCGACAAAAGCATTTAATGTGATATCGCTCGTAAACTATCTTGTGACGCCAAATGTCCACATTCTTACTTGTCTCCAATATTAATTGCTGAAGATGAAAAAACACGCAGAACAGATTAATGAAAAGCTTTTTCGATGTCAGTTATGCGCATAAAATGACTACGAGAAGGATGAATATTATTCTTCGAAATTAACACCATTTCTGGTGCACAATTTTTGAAGCGACAATAAATTTGAATAAAATATAAGTGTTTGTTTGACCTGTCATTTTAAACTAAACACGAAAAACAAAAAAAAAAAATATTTTAATGGAAAATTCAAAAATCTGATTTAGCAGTACGGAGAAATTATATTAAATACGTTTTAATAGGTTTGGTGAAAGAGCTTTTTCGTATTTTAAATATTTTATTTCAAATTATAATCGTAATTATTCAAAACATTTTTAATGAAACTATATATTTTATAACAAGCCCAATTTAAAATAAAGTCCGTATTTCCTCCGGTGTAATGATATTATTATATGTAGGTATATAGAGACCTAGGTATAAATAAAATTAAAAATTCTAAATGAATGTTCATCAACATCTGAGTTTATAATATTATACAGATTGGATTTTTTTTTCTCAAAAGCTGCTTGGAACGGTTTTTTTTCTTTTTTGCTGATTTTATAATTTATCATTATTAATTTTAAAATGTATTATCATTTTGCAAACGAAAAGAATGAAAATATACACCAAAAAAACCTAAATATATATAATACACATATTATTCGGCTGAACGTTGCAAATTACCGAACTTTGCTGTACAATAATATTGTTCCAAGAGGCGATGTCCGCATACACTGCAGAGCAGGACGGATTGGGAATAAGTCGAGGGCGACTTTGAAGCGAGGGAAAACGTAATAACTATAACTGGGACTTAAATGCCCTGAAAAAATGCTTTTAATACATTTAAAGGACTGTAAAAGAGTTTTACAGACAAAACTGATCATTTTGGACTTCTTTAATCTAAAAAAACAATTATTTCCATCCAGATTAAAACTATTATTATTATTAATGTAATACGAGAACCTATAGTTTATAGTTTGTTAATTGTATATAAAACCCGTGTTAAAACGTCTTAAGGGGCCTCGCTACTGCCTTCAATTTTAGCTGGAAAGACCTAAAGTATTGACAACATTAAAGTTAGTTAACGTTGTCCGATTTTGATTATGAAAAAAAATTTGAACTCACCAGAAAATTGTCCATAGATCCTACGAAGCACTTTGTAAAAATTAAATTTTATATTATTGTGAATTGTAATTGAAAACTTGAAAATATCAACTTTTTCGAATCATAATTAAAATTAAAATTAATATTGAAAATGAAAAATGTTTCGTACGATCTATAGAAATTTTTCTGCTGAATTCAAATATTTTTTCAGTATCAAAATCAGACAACGTTAACTACCTTTAATTTTGTCAAAACAAATGAATGTTTTTGTAAAATTCGTGTAGTGAAATTGATATGGTTATCGAGTTATTGACATGTGCATGCGCGTATGAGTGAGGATACCCGCATTTAATTTCACTCACACATTAAATCATTTACAAGTTTACAACTAACACATAGATCCCGGTCGGCAATGACAAGATTAGAAATTGCCTAAATGTTGCTCTTTAAATAATGATGGTAGCGAGGCCCCTTAAAATACAATTTAAAACTTTGGATTCAAACTCTCTAAAAATGCTGCAAAATAAAAAAACTCCTTATTCTGATTCAAAATCACGCGAAACGTATAATATATTATGTTAAAAGTCGAGCACCGCGTAGCTATGGAAAACAATGCAAAGTGCATCGAAATCGCAGCCTTAGTATAATAACTATATAAAAACGATATATATTATTACCGTTGCTGCCAGGGGCTAATGTAATCCGCCTTCGATTCCAAATTTTGTTTTCCCTCCTATCGTGTACGTGTGCTTTGGTAGGATTGAAAAAAAAAAAACCATCAAAGTTCGTCCGAAGCGTGACTAAGATTTTTATCGTTACGGCTATGCGGAGGGGAGGTGCCGAGCGGCCCACCAAAATAATAATATTATCTCAAAACATCGCGTATATAATATTATAATAATAATATTATTATAGTCCTTCGCCCTACCGCAAAACAAAAAACATTTACGTCAGACCTGCATTCGAGCATAATATTGTAATAATAATAATAATAATGCATAATATCAACACGCACACATTTGCGCGTACTATACTTTAATAATTGTTATTATTGTTATTATTGTTGTTGTTGTTGTTGTTGTTGTTGTCGTTGTCGCGATATTTTGCAACGGCGATGACGTTCGGTCTTATATTGCGTTACTGCAGCAATGACGTGCCTTCTCGACGAAATACTGCAGTTGACGTCGCTTATAAGACTCGCGGGTTTAGTCGATTATTAGACTGAAAATCGCTTAAAACGGTCCGGCGGGCATATCCGAATTCATTAAAAAATTTGGTAATATAAGACTCAAATTTCGCGAGAAAAACTGTAGAAAATAAACTTTTGTGTTGGGTTGTATTACTGGTTTCTAATAAAAAAAAAAAAGTCTTTTCCTAACTATCGAACGAGTTGCAGTTACAATTCCAATGAGTTCGCAGCGAACGTAGTTTTCAAGTATGCGACAGATCAAAAATTAGTCGACTGCGTGTATGTTAGAGCTACTATATACGGTTTACGACTTGTTAATTTCAAATATCGATAGGCACATTGTGTAGCAAATAACTTAAAAACTGCAAAACGAGTGTGGGTTGTCATCGAGAAATAGGTATAAATAATTTCAGCACTCCCTAAAATTTGGGTCTGGTTGGGCCTATGCTCCACAGGTTGTGCTCTGAGGAGATTCCTCCTCCAAGAAACTTGCAGTGATAGTCAACCGATATCGTGTACGACTTATCCTATTTTTACTCTTCTGCTATGAGATTCGGATTTTGCCGATCGAGTTTCTTAAATTCTTTGAATAGGTTAAGCTTCTATTGCTGCGTTGTCGGCCATCTCGTTCCCTTCTATGATATATTTTTGTGCATTTTAATATTACAATGTATAGTATTATGGTATAGTATTGTGTTATTTATTAATTTTCGGAATTAATTTCATTTGCAATAAGTGTTGCAGTTTAACAGACGTAATATGAACGTATAAGTATAAGAAAAGTTTATAAAATATAATTATATAATTGAAAAAGTCGGCTTAAAAATCCTTGTGTTGTAAAAGAAATATAATTATAATTTAACTGTATTGACATCGAAATGTTTATATACGAATAAAATAAAATATTAAACTTATAAATATTATAGTACGAGAGAAAGAGAGAAAAAAGATATTCTTTCCACGATTACACATTAAACTCAGACTTGATATCACTTATATTGCAAAAAAAAAAAAAACAAATCTAATTTCACTGAATTTGCAGTGGACATATTAATGAGTTTAGGAAAAAGAATAGTTTTCCCGTACATTTTTGAAAGTAAATAAATCATTATTTCTTGTAAAGTTAGTTTTTACTTTAAAGTCAAGTATTTCTAGTATTTCTTGGCATTCGGTTTTAATATTTAATAATTTAAAGAGAAAAAGAGAGCGAAGACATTTTACGACCTTTATACGATCAATTAGTTCTGTATTTCGGACGGTCTCGTGAAAATACCTATAGGCGATCGACGACGACGACGGCGGCGATTCAGTTGATTTTTGTTCCACATTTAATCACATTTATATATTATATTATTATACAACGAATCGTAATAATAATAATAATAATAATAATAATAAACGACAATAACGTTTTCCAAACAGTTTTTTCGTATACAACAATAATATATAATAACAATAATGGCAATAATCATAATGCAATCGCGTGTAGGCCACGACCATCGCGGGTTTCTTTTGTGATAATACCGAACCACAGCCATAATGTTCTGTATATATACGCGAAGTACCTAGGTATATATATATATATATATATGTATATATATTCGCAGGTATAATATTAGATAAAATTCAAACGACCTGCGAATAACCGAATGCCATTATGTTTTATGCGCTGTAAATTACTAGTCTGCAGAACGTATAATAATAATATTATAATATTGTTATATTGTGGTTTTTATTTTGCATACAAATGCGCGAACTATAGATTATTTTCGTTTTGAACAAAATATTCTCTAATGTTGTACCTACTCGTGGGAAGAGGCGGTATATACACGCTGTAGGACGAAATAAAAAAAATGTTTTGAGTCAAAGTAACTATATAATATGTTATTATAATATAATATACGTATATAGGAATGATAGATAAAATAGAAACGGTTTACGATGATTTCTGTTTATTACCCTTTTTGGGGAAACATTTTTTCTTTACTTATAGGGTTCCAAATATCATATATACCTTGCACCTTGTGCAGAGTAGGTATATGGCAATGTGAGTTTACAAATTGAGCTTAAAACGACCTTTTCCGATTGAGCTCGCTAATTTTCTGGGTCGATATTATGTCAATAATCTATATATGACAAAAGCGCCAAAGGTGCAAATATGACATATAGTCTGCACCAAAATTAATATTTTATACACTTTATACATATATTATACTAGTATGGGTATTTAAAACTATTTAAAATTGTCAATAATCGTTAAAATATAATGTACATAAAAATAAATGAAAACAAAATACATAGTCTTGATAAATCGGTTGATTTTTTTAATCCGACTTTTTCGCGTATTATCTATATACGGCTTATTTTACCGTCCTGGTATTTCTTCCATTGTACAATTATTTCTTCAGGAGATACCCTTAGTTTTTTGGAGGAGAGTTCATAAATAAATATATTTCGCTTTGTAATTTTAATAATACACCAATCACTAGCTATAGTATGAAAAACGAGCCACATAAAATTGATCTTTTAAAATATGTCGATGACGTCATGATTCAGCTGCATTTGTAGTCCATACAACGCGAATGTCCTGAATTTCAGCCCAAATTTTAGATGGAAATATACTAGAATCAATGTATGTTTCTAAAATGTAATCACTAAATTTGGAAATTGTTTCGGCGTGAAGCTGACTGTTTAAGCGGTTAAATATCTATTATCTATAAAATTATTTATTTATTATCTGTCTAAATATTTAATGTCTATTAACCATTTCACATAGGTACCTAGGATTTTAGCGCTTTCGTGCGATACGACTTTTTTTTTCTCATCTCATTTTGGCGCTTTTGTATTCCACACTGATATCAATTGCGCTTAATAATAGCAGTGTATAATATTAATTTTATTCAAAAGTACATAGCATTATTTTTATTGGAATACAATGCAAATGAACGTCAATAATAAGTAAAAATATTTAATGCTGTATGCAATTCTGATAAATTTGTTGGTAATGTATGCAGAAACGTGTACGGCAAACACTTAGTTTTATAGAAAATTACACATCGTCAAATCAACTGCAATCGATTGCACTTCGTTGCGAATTAATTTTAGAGGTCGTGTTGTTATTCGATCTATCGATTTTCTTTTAAAGAATATTACCAACAGTTTGTATTTTTCGAAAAATGTATATTATGTAAAAAATAAGGTGCGTGCAACTACCACGGTAGGTATATTGACCATAAAATAAAAAAATCGCAATCGGCATATTGACTCTAAAATACAAAATTTGTTTTGGGCGAAACTGGTACATGCCCGTGGAAATTTCGGAGGTTCTTTAATATTTGTGTAATATTATGACTAGGGCTCTATAGAACCAGAGGTGATGAGGCACTTGGGCAACGGCCTTATAATAAGTCTGCAAAATACAGGTTCAATTAAAAGTACGTATGTCATACGTCATATAATATAGTCTTGAGCAGTTGAGACCCGGCTACTTTTAAACTTTGTAATTGGCCCAGAGTGAAAACAACGCATTTATTCGGCTCGCCGTTTAAAACAAATACGAAATTAAAATATATAATATGCAAGTGCTGCTGATTTTCAGTTTTAAGTGCAGTGACCCTACAACGAGACATTAAAAAAAAAACCTGCGAACTGACAATAATTATATAATAATATTATTGGACACGCTTCGAACGGACTAATAGTTGTTGTAGGCTTAGATATTGTAAAATATTATTATTCAAGCAGGCGCCTATACTTACCTAATAAGATTTTAATGTGTTATTATAGGTAGGTACTAATAGCGACCTTATTTTGAGCAATCGTTTGTTTGAAAACTAAACTCATTAAATAACTAATTTGAATGTTTGAACGCCTTAGACATGGTCGTCGTTCGTATATTTACAGATAGTTCATGAACCCGCCTAATTGAAATAATTAATAATATATTCCTCGCCGCCGCCGCCACGCACAATTATTATCGCGTATAATAATATCACGAGCGTGTGTCCGTTGTCAGTATAAAAAAATCGTCTACTTACAAAATAGTCACAAAATGATATTATCTATACATAATAAAAGATTGTTTCACTCGTGTAGATAATATTATTATATGTACTCGATCGAATGAATTTCGAAAAATGCAGCAGCAGCAGCAGCAGCAGTATACAGAATATATAATACACTATGTAGTGATATATAATATTATGTGATATGTATATTTTAAAGTGAAAAATTGCATTTTTCAGTACGTATAAGTGATCGGGGAGGCCAGGGGGGGGTGCCCCCCGAACAGCAGTATAATAATATATAATACGAGACGTCGTCGTTTAAACGCCCATTAAATATTAATTCAGGAAATATAAAATAATAATAAAATAATATTATAGGTAGGTAGTATACGTATATTATTATACATATTATTTGCAGACTGCGGCCGTACATAATATTAAAAGTCACTGCGCGATTGCGTATTTTCAATGTCAATCGGTATACGATATTATTATTTTTTTTATTTTTCTCATTTCGCGACTCGCGTACGTATTATAGAACACACCGAATCTAAGGCCGCGAATAATAATATTCATATATATTCGATTTTATTACTGGTTAAACTGCAGTGTATATAGGTACGCTCTCGTGTAATATTATTATTATTATTATAATAAACTGCAGCTGCAGGCGGTCAGCGTTTGCTATATATATGTATATAATATTATATGCATCGCTATCTCGTAATAATAATAATAATAATAATACATATATAGGTATACCTGCAGCCGTACCTGTATGTATATTATAATATGTAGGTGCAAACCGCACGTCCGTTTGAAATTATACATTCGTCGAATGAGTGAGTATAATATTTTGAAAACGAGTTTTTTCTCAACCATTGTCGTCGATTTTAGTGGGTATAATATCATTAGGTACGCGCGAATGTATAATTTAAATGTAATTATTATCGTTTTATGATGTAATAATGTGGATGGGGGGTTTTTTTTTTTTTTTTGCTCTCTTCGGAAATGAAACGGATCTCGAGTTCAACAGAGACCGGCGAGCGGTGCACAACTCACAAATAATTTGCGAGAGAATGTAAATAATACGCTGCTGCGATATAATGCCATTTAACTGCGCTCTGCACACAATATATTACGCGGGCAAGTACCGCCCGTTTGACGTAATATACATTTAATACTAAACGGCTAAAGACACTAAATATCATGTATATGTTGTACGCTCACCTATAGTTATTATTATATACGAGATTTTTAATGGGAAATATACCTCCACTCGTTTATTTTTTCTGACGATTTTCGTATTTTCGATTTTTCGATTTTTGATATATTATAATGTAACGCCAATTTTTTTATACGGTACGCGTTTTTGCGATTGATGATCCGTATTATATTAATAATAATATTTTATTTAGCAAACAATAATTAATAGTTATAAACAAAACATCAAATCTAGTTTGCAAGCTCATCCAAACAAGCATAGATAAGCTTGTAAACGGACGAGCTGGGTTCATGTTATGAGTAGGTACTAGGTATAATAGGTATTATAAAAGTATACAAGAAAAGTTAAACATTTAGAACACTTAAATTAACTTAAAAAGTGGACATTTACGACCAGGATAGTGTTAATATGTTTCTTATACTTATTAAAATGATCAAAATTAGTTAAATTAATATTATATTTACGAAGTAACAGAATTCCTTTAATCATTGGATTCTGTGTTCCAAAATTAGTATGATTACGTGGTACGATTAAATTACAGTTGCTTATTAGTCTAGTATTATAACAATGCAAAGGCTGAAGTGGACCTATATTTACTTTAAATATATACAATAAAATCGCCCGTTCATAAACTTGAAAAATAGTTCTAACTATCAAATCTGAGTAAATTGAACAAGTTGGATACAATTTTGGTTTTCCAAGTTTAGTTTTAATCATTAAATCAATAGTAGCAGATATAATAACCATTAATATGTGTGGAGTATGTACACCCCCAGTTTATTGTCCTCATAATTCATATTATGTTTCGTAAAAGAATATTTTTTTTTTTTTCTAAAAACGTTGAAATAACTGTACTGTATATTGGACCATATTATGAGCATTTAAAATCAATTCGAGCTAAGAATTATTCACATTTCGTGTGGTAGGCTCCCCGCAGCTTACCGCACCTCGCCGCTTAATATTCAGTACCGGAGGGAGATGACAAAAATGTCGTGCGATCGGAATTAAACACTATTTATGTACTTCAGGTATCCGGAATTCAGGAATTCCTCGATCAGGAAGTAGGTATGTACGTCGTGTAAAAAGGAGAAAGTCCTTATTTTAATATTGTTATATAGTGTGGAAAAAGAGCAGTCGGAATACTCAATAAGGAATTCAAATTAATGTCTTGAAAAAGACGATCCAATAACAATCAATTTAATATTTGAGTAATATTATCTTAATAAATTTTGCATTGTATTTTATTGTTTTTTTTTCGCCATAATATTACGTATAATCATAACGCATATTTTGCAAAATAATTTGTAAGTTATGCTGCGAGTACTTATATAGCTACTGATAATGTTTATCGACTATTGCCGAATAAACAGTCGGCGGATTCGATAGCCGGCGGGATTGGCGTTAAAACGGCGAAATCGACATAACCCTACATTAAATAACACGCAGTGAAATATTATGCAAAACTAGAGAAACTAACGTAAAACGTGTGTTAAATATTTTAATCCAGAATCTCGAGCTGTTTAGCATATTATTATTGCACTAACGAAAATAATAATCGAGGTCCTTCATCGTACTTCAACTTAAAGTACAATTTAAATTTCCATTTCAACTTTAGAAGGCGTTAAAAATTATATTACAACAGTAGATGCTTGTATACAATAGTACCTAACTATCGTAGTTCAAAAGACCCGAAAAAACCTATCGACAATTTGATATAATATAATTTTGTGTATGATGATAATATAATTTTTATTAAAACTGTGTGTGACGATTTTTTTTTTTTAATAATAATAACGAGAGATTTGAATTATTGTCAAAATCGAATCACGCCGCGAAAGTAGGTTTACTAACATAAATATTGTCGGGCGGAGGGAATACAATATTATATTATTATTATTATGTAATGATAATTTAGTCGGACGTCATTTCACCGGTATACTGTTTTTTTACAAAATAAAAACGTAACGAGATTTGATTTTTTACATCAGACTATATAATATAATATATTAAATTTAATGGATTTCGAATGTAGTTTAAATAAATAAAATTACTACCACAATCCGGTATGATTTGCAGAGTTCAAAGAACGAAATAGATTTAAGAGCCATCGCCGAGTCGGACCAAGTTTGACGATGACGCACTGATCTCTCGCAATCGAAATCGAAAATATATAAAAATAGAATATTAGACGACACGGTGATCTTTCTATAACTGCTGCCGAATAAATAGGTATTTACTGTTGTGCGCGAAAAGAAAAGAAAAAAAACCTTAATTTAATATTTTTGTGACGCGAACAACAGAACATCGCGCAAAGCGACGTCCAGACTCGTTGCAGTGTTCGAGACGAAATCAAGTCGATAACAAATATTTGTTACTTGTATTGTTTTCGACGTGTTTTGATGTTTTGACGGACAATGGACCACACGCGATGGAAACTCCGATGTAAGTACCTACGCGAACAAATAACATTCAATAACGAGCGACGACGTTATATTATAGCGAACGTTTAGTTTACAAACAATTCGATTGCGATTGATAAACATAATTAAGCTCCTGAGTTAAGGACGTCACAGCAAATTCAATAGTCCAGCTGCTGTAGTAATAAAGTGCAAAATACGTCATGAGGTCATCTGGAGCGGTGAGACATGGATATTGTCCAGGTGCAGTGGCAAGACATAATTTTACCCACACCTTCAAAACTCAAAATTGAATGGGTTTTTTTTTGTTTTGTTTTATGAGTTGTTAATATTGGTTAGAAATAGACGTCGTAGGCAAATAGTATAGGGTATCGGACGATTGAGAAAGTTATGCCTTTTTGGACGAACGATCGAGAACACTTAAAATTAACAAAGAACTATTACCACTGACCCAAAAAACCAATACGATTGACAACGAATTTACGTGCAAACGTTGCTATATCGTTTTTTTTTTTTTTTGCTCAAACGATGATTGATTTTTAGTCGAGACACAGTTAAGAGTTGATTTTTGTTTATAGTTTAAGAAAATCTTTTTATTTGAATTTTTTTTTTTAAAATAAAATATAAGTGTAATAGTGAAAAATTGTATTGATAATAATAATAATAATAAACATATTGTTAAAATAATTTTTTTATAATAACACGTGTATACAAATAAAATAAACGAATAAAGATATACTAGAAAAGAGTCCTTATTATAATCTAATAAAAGCATACGGGTACATCATAACATTCCGTCTTATAAACAAAAAATAGGTTTATTAATATAAGTTTAACATCATACGTTTGGAATCAATAACTATATCGTTATGTAGTTAAAAATATATAAAAAATGTAACGCATCATTGTATAATGAGTAGGGCTAGGAAAATGAAGCACTAAAAACCTACAATAAAGGAATTAAAAAATTGCCAATAATGCTACAAAAAAAGCATTTTAACCAGGAAAATGCAACTAAAAAAGACTTGAACATTTTAAAGTTTAGCTGAAAAATATATTTAATATCAAAAAATAATTTATTAAACACATTTTTATATGTTCACACAAATTAATTCTTAGAACAACTAAGCGCAATTTATAAGTATTGAAAAAAATAAAATAAAAACTGTTTTATTAAATTGTAGGTACCTGTTTATTCTATAAATATTCAATAAGACAATAAGATATTTTAATATCTCACAATCATACATCGACAATACTCCGTACACTAGCACTCGAATATAAACCCCCATAGAAATTCCTATAATTAGTAAATGCTAAATAATATTATTGTAAATTTAGACATAGCAAACAAGTCAATAAATATCGTTCTCATTGTGTCTGGGCTCCAGATAGTCAACGTATTACGTAACCTCTACTTCCCAGTCCCCACTAGGTCATCATTTTGACAAAATCTAAGAATTTATTTTCAGAAATATTTTCTGATAAGGCGATGATATTTCACTACGAAATTACGAATATATACAATTAAAATTAATAATTTAGAAAAATATGTACGTAAATGTTCTAAAAATGTTAAATATGCGTATTATTAACAAAAACTAATTAAAAAGCTAATAAATTGACAAAAAAGTACCAAAAAAGCATTTATTTACAAATATCATAAGAAAAAGCAAAAAAAGCAAAAACAAAATTGCATATTTGAATTCTGTGATGAATGAATCGAATTTTGTTTTTGATTAGCTATGTCCTGCAGTACTATGAAAGAAAATGCAAATGCTACAAAATCCTAGCCCTAATAATGAACTATCAACTTACTACATAATATATATCAAGTTTAACGCTCGTTCTGAAATTATAATTTTCATGCCGTTATTGCCCATTATGTGGCGAATAGGAGTATAAAATCGACAAGCAAAAAGTTGACATTTGACTGTAACGCCTAACCGTTATTCTCTCGTATTTAAGTTCTCATACTTCAAAATCCCCGATACAATATTTAAAAACTATACAATGATTCGATAAAATATGGAAATATGAAAACGTATGATTTCACAATATTAAAACACATATGATTATTATTAAGTGATAGAAGACATATTTTTAGAGAAAAAAACTTATATGTACATGATAATGAATTTTAATCGAATATTATAAATCAGTTTGAATTTTATAATACGTAATAGTTAATACCAACTAATAAATAATAATATTATAAAAAATAAAATTTGAAGTACCTACCCATATATTTTACCCAATTTTCACGTATAAAATCAAAATTACCAAAAAGTGACTTGATCTACTTTTCATTGAAACCATTCATATTATTTTTCTCTGTTTTGTGTTCCCATCTCGTCCAAAGTACATTACACGGTTAAACATAATTATCAATGTTTCAATAAATGCATATACAAACAATGACACGTATTCTTTAAGACAATAGCCAGTGTTATACTTATGATCAGACCACGGCGATAAAGTTTGTATTGTTTGGATTATTTTATACGTCCGAGTTGACTATGATCTATCGAAATATTTTGCTCGCCATTGTTATATACCCTTCGATTTCGAACAACGGTTATGTCACTAGTCCGTCACGTGCCTTAGTAAATCATAATCATTTATCAGTATCCCGTGTTTTATCAGTCGTCTAAGGCACTTATTATTGTATCATCAGTATCAGCTTCAAATAATATTACAAAATGTTAATATTTTAAAACAAACGAAAAAAGTTCGAGAGAAAATTAATTGTTCAACATTCTGCGAAATATTACTCTATAATAGGTTAAATAGTTTCAATATTAAAATATGTGTTTGTAACCGACGTACTTACCAAAGAATTTATGGTTGGTAATAGTTTCGGTATTGATTGCGCAGCACAATATTATAATAAATTACTGTGTTACGTTAGAATTGGCCAAAACTATTCGAAATGTTCAAAGCTTGAAGGAGTCGATTATTTCACGCTTTTAAAATTTTAATTTTAATTTTTTAGAGGGTTATATAGTTACACGAGCGTGTTATACGTTTTAGCACTTATAGAGACTTAGTTTTCAAACAATAATCATAATATTATATATACGTAAGTACCAACTGTATCGAGAAACGAATCAAAATCACCGTGTAGTTCTAGATTAGTTTATTGTTTTCGAGTATAAGAATTCCTTGTAATAAGTATCAAAATCTTATCGAGTTATCTACTAAAATGTATACAGGGCTTTGGAGACTTCGGTTTTTCGAGTTTCTAAGTAATTATTTCCCTCGATAACTCATTATATTATGTTCGACATTGTTCGTATTGAAACGAATGTTCAATATCTATATTCTTTATATTAATTTATTAACTCAAATTTATCGATAATTATAAATTATTGAATAATGAATTGTTGGTATCCACAATAAACCGCTGCCACCAATATTTGAAAATTATAGATTATAATATGGACCTATAATAATAATAATAATATGATGTCTTCTTGTACGGCGAACTTTCATTCACACCCGACCATGTTTTGTGGCCTAAGTTAGATAATGAGCACCATATCACGCAGGTGGTTTTTTTTATGACGTGACACTATTTCCACCGCGTGGGTAGGATGGACAGTCCGCTCTGCATTCTCTGCTATTGTCCGCCGGATGATGGGACATATGTAGTTCACTTTGGTGAACTGATTCTGTGATTCGTCGTCCAATTAAATGAACTAGTTCACTGAAGCATTTGACTTAAAGAATCGTACTACGAATTGTCTACTCTCTACTCGTTTTCGTTCACCGGATCATATTATCGTAAGTCAACTTGTTCATTTGTATGATATTGTACGATTTGTATCACAAAATGTGATAGACGATAGTATGATTCTAGTTCGAGACGTTCTTGATTTATATCAAATATATAGATAAGATTGTTACTTTTACTCAAGTCCATAAACCTTACACTACCAACATAACCACTGTGTTTGATCACGTTTATCCAAAATTAACAAACGGGACGAAGAATCAGTGACGAACGACGTTCAATATTGTCAAAGTGATTCAGTTCTGAATCGTTCTTTTTAGTAAATCGTTCAACAATAATTGAACTAGTGTGTTTGCGAACGACAATCTCAAGAGCACACCATATATGTTTTTCCGCCCGAACTGGGAGAGCTATGAGCTCGTCACCCACCTCGGTCTTACCCCATCATCAACGACTGACATGTCCCGGACGTTATCCGTGGACCGGTATTCGGTACCGGCCAATCACACACCGAGGGGTGGCCGTTTTGTGTGAAACAGAAGATACTTTTATCGTCTTCTATGAAACTGTAGAGGAGGGGATCTTGACTCTCGAGGAAGAAGAGAAGAGGGTCAGACAGACTGCCACGGGAAGTCTGGGGAGGCTGACTACGGTCGGACCGAGAAGATCTCGAAACGGTCCAGCCAATTATTGTGGATATCTGCATCCGTGTCTGCAGTTGTTGTTGTGAGGGTCGGTAAGGTGGTATGCGACAAGTCCCGTCTACCACCCATTATTATATAAACGTAAATGGGGCGGGAATCGCGGGGTTGTCGCGTCTACCTCCATCCTTTTAGTGTATATTATTTATGTTTCAATAAATGATGCTGCTCAGGGGCCAAGCCTTCTGAAAACTGCAGTGCAGTCCCCGTGGAGCGGTGCTAACAGAAACAAAAAAAAATACAAATAATGAGCATCACTTTTTGCGAAATATTCTGACGTTGATGGTCTTGCACAGCATATAATATATAGTATGCTATATATAAATTATGTTGATATAATACATTTTAGACTTGAAGTTTAACCTGTTTGCGTGACTGCTTGAGCTATTTTGACGGAGAACCTTTTTTTGCGTACAATATTTTTGAAATCATTTTTGACATATGAATGAGTAATGGATTGTAATATATTTTAATAATTTAACATTTTTTAAAAATCACTTAAAATATAAATGGGATCCCAGACGTCATATGTGCACACAATTTTGTGTGAAAAATATTATGACCATTCAATAATGTCCAAGTAATTAAGGTTCACATAAAACGCGAAAGTCCAGAATATTTTATTGATATTTTTATAATAATTGACCACCGACATTAGCAGTAAATAATTTATTATCTGCGTATTGATTTGATGTCGACCATACCGTTTTTAACAATAGACACAATCAAAAATATTTTACTGTACAAATGTATACAATTTTTTATTTAGTTATTGTTGGACATTTCTGCAGACAATTTAAGTTGGTGGAACTTTAAAAATGTTTTCATTGGTGATAAATTAAACGTATTTTGCTAATTTTATTTATAATCAATTAATAAATATATTTTGGTGAATACGAAAGTATGGGTTTATATAATATTAAATCAATTTTGTATGATCTACGAAAACATATGAACTTAAGAATGTGGAATTTTGATTTAGTGGACCAAACATCTATTGATATTTGAATAGTGTTGATATTATATCACTTATCGTGAACAAAATAAAAAGGACATTGTTTTCAAGGAACACCATTTTTTATGGCACAAAAATATAACATGGGCATGACGCCTGGAAACTAATTTTTCAATAGCAAATGTTTTAAATTTAACTATTCTTTTTTTAATTTAAAAGTAGAGTAATATTTGTACGCTAAATTGGTGACGACAAAAAGTCCTATTGGCGAGTATAGCGTTTTTCAGGTAAGTATTGAGTTTTTATTAAAAAAACCAATTCGTAATAATTTATACTTATAGTAAAGTATAACAACTAACAATGTATTTTTTACTGAGTTAAAATATAAATCTCAAAGTTAATTCCCATAATGTAAGGGATCGTAGCTTATTTTATATCGCGCACCTTTCCTTTAAATATATTATGTTTTCTCCTGTTAATAATTTATGATTTAGCGGCAGAGTTGGGAAATTCCACTAGGGATTTTTTGCCATGTTATATATTTCTTGTGCAACGTATATCATATTAGTATAATATGTGGTATAGGTTTAGGTATACTACCTAAACTGTTTAGGTACATGGCCGTATCGGTCCACGTGGTCCACCAAAATAAATACAACTTTATTATAAATTACAGCCTAATCGATTTAAACTTTAAAGTAAATTATAAGGGTTTTGTAGACATTTATAACGGCAGCACGAAGACCCGTTCGCCTGCCTCTATAGCGAATATAATTTTAATCTATTTGATACTGTTTATAAACGTAAACTATACGGCAGTAAATTATAATTAAATTTGACGAAAAAAAATTAATTTAATTAATGCCTTGTTTAAACCAAGGGAAGTGTTATTCGACCACGTCGCTACACGATTCCGAAGCCTTGCAAGTCCCCGGGATCGACTAGCAGAATGTATAATTGTATACCTGAGTCGTTATAAGTACAAAAAAATGATTCTAAATTACATAATCATAGTCTTATGGTGTTTGTATAGTATTAACTCGAAATAGTAATTTGTTTCACGAGTCACGTCTGTCATAAATAATTGTAAAATATATAAATGCGTTAGCTGAGGTAATGCAAAACATTTTGCAATGTTATACATTGTACTGTTATTGTGTTTTACAATAAAAAAAACACTGTAATTATTTTTAAGTACAAAGTGTTACTGTTTTATTAATTATTAACAAAATAAAAAATATCATTGACTAACCTAGCCACTATAATAGTATTTTATAATCAATGGTATACAGAGTTCCCAGGTTAGGGTCATGGAATGATTCACCGGTAACCAACGAAATAAAATCAAGTGATAATAAAGACACATGAGTTACCACTTCAAAATATTTTACGGGAACTTAATGTAAATCTTTAATTATTAATCGTACACATAATGCATAATATGCTGTAGGTACCTGACGTATTAATCTGCACATTAAGAAGAGATACAGTTAAGATTTGAACGAACATTTTTACGAAACAAATATTTACATAAACAAATAATTACAGGTGTAATATGATTACGATACAGAAATTGACTGGTAATTAATTTATGAGTATTTCCGCAACGGCGGACCCGATCGAAACCGAAGGATAACTATAAGGATTACTGTATTTCGGTCGTCCACTGGTGACAACCTGTCGGCTTGAAAATTACAAATCTTAGCATCTCCCAAGTACTAACTGTTTATATTTTCATCTCCAGCAGCGATGATGGGATGATGAAAGTGGGTAATGGCCGCAGACTTTTTTGACGCAGTTGCTGACAGCTGAGGCATGCCGAGGGCCTTCGAAAGCTGCGGTGGCTGCCCCGAAAAAGGCGGCGTTCGCGGAGGAGGAACAGCAACGACTGGTGTCGAGGGTTTGAGTGATGCCTGCTGCAGAAGCTCCGTGGACGTGGACTTGTGGCAGTAAGTCTTGGTAGTCTGCTGCAGTGTGGTGTCGAATTCGGAGGACGGCCGAGCGATGGTGTCACAGGAGCGGTCTCTCGCGGTGTACGCGGTATCGGTTCCGGTGGACATGCAGCGGTCTTACGTGGTATACCGGGCCTGAATGGTAGACCTGCAGAAGCAGAGGCCACTTCCGGTCATCGGATCTAAAGCAGGTCGGGAATTATAGTCCGAGTGGTATTTACGAGAAGAGTTCTTCAACAATTCCCCTGCGAACACTCGAAAAGGTGTTTGGTAAAAATTATAGCATTTGTATACATCTAAATTCCGTAAGAGCAAAAAGGTCAGCCGTTAGAATCTAGTGTTTTATCTAATTTCAGCATTTTTTCAATCCGTCAGAGCGGAAGCGACTAGTAGAAGAACCTGTCATTTTCCTGCTAGACGATCAATAGGCCAGACGGATTGGATGAAAACTACGAGCCAAATTGTAATCGTCATCAAATCACATAATATCGTTAACACAACTACTACACAAGACATTTCACATTTTCGCGTTGTCAAGTGGACAAATACAAAAAAAAAAAATAACTTTTTAACTAGTTGATGCCCATCTTTGGACTATTTGCATTGCCTAATTACATCAATTGGTTTATAATAATCTGTTAAAAAATAATATAAGCTGCAAATGATATTATTATTATCACTGGTGGCGTACTCAAGGGGGTTAAGGGGCTCCGACCCTCCTAAGGGGGGAGGGGTCGTGAGGCGACTGACTTTATTTTTCACATATTTTGGTGGTCGTGAAATCAAAAAAAGGTTGAGAAACGCTGCTCTACGACTGCACACAAGCTATTAGTCCCTGCCTGTCTATCGTTGGAAAACTTTATGCATGACAAGAACCTAAGTCGTTCGTCAGAGTATTGTACAATATAACATTATACTCGTCGTTGGTAACCCGCAGTGGGTGTGCTCAGCTTTTTTGAAAGGGGCTGATGGGATATGCAATTTTTGACTGTTCTCAGACCTCGTTTTACGGTTATAAATTCATTGCTTTATCATATATAAGTAATATAATGTAAGATACGAGAAAAAAAGAGCTAAAAAGGAGTGGAAAACGCCCCTGTCGGCGGCTTACACCGTCGTCGGCCCGTTGATTCAGAAAAGTCGACCACAATAGACCATACGAAACGCATCGCGACTATGGATTTATATGGGGGGTTTTTTTTTTGAACTTCTAAAATTGAAACATTTACGCTTCGCAGTCCCGCGGGTGCAGTGATACGGTGTGCATTTACGTTTCGGCCACCATTTATATTTGATGTACAAAACACATAACGCTGCAACACGTCTTCTATATATTATATTATATATAGGTAGATATTTACAATATCATATTGTATCGTGTTGCACAGGCGGTCTATAACTGTAGAGTAGTACGCATTGTCATTTCAACTCTCTTCCGAGTCGTCACAAGTTTAGAATCTGAACGGAGCTATAAGAACTTATTAATTTTACAATGATGTGTGTGTTTTTTTTTGTCCGTGTACATGACAAGTAGTCGAAATAATGCTTCGATTTTCTTCATCGGTATATTTTGTGCGGTAAAATAGTGAATCTGGTCGGTGTTTTTGAAAGGTCAATTTTGGAAATTCCCAATCATTTTTAAAAGCGTCGAGAAAAACCGAAAAAAAACTAAAGAAAAAGTGAGACATTTACGATTTGCAGTCTCACGGGTGCAATGACAGTGTGCAGTTACGTTTCGCCTATTTCTATTTTGATATACAAAACACATCAGCAACTACAACTAACACTTTTCTATTATATTTTATAGGTAGACATTTACAACATTATCAAATTGTATCGTGTTGCACAGGCGGTCTATAACAGTAGAGCAATACGCATTGTCATTTCAACTCTCTTCCGAGTCGTTATGTACATAATAATAATATAGCAATAATGTATATACCTACGTACAGGGTGTGTCTGTATAATATTATATTATGACATATTATTATTTATTACGTACGTAATTTCAGTGTAAAATTGACAAATATTTCTGCAGACACACACTTCAGTACCTACATTATAAGTATTGTATACCTACGTGTTAAAAATTAATAATAAATTATAAAATTAGTTTACATATTTCGGCAAAAATAAATATAGTGCCAGAGAATGATGTTAACAATAATTTGTTCACCAAATCGGTAGCATTGACTGTAGACATGATATTTACAATTTTCAAAATTTATTTGCTCTATTCGAGGTATTTATTTGAAAATGTCGTTAGTTTTTTTCAATTAATGGATGCTAAAATGTTTGTTTTCATTTAATAAAAAGATTAGAAATTGAATACTGTAGGTTCCTTGTAAGCTATTTTTACCGTAGTTAAATGAAATCAAAAATCAAAATAAATTAAATAATAATAATAATAATTTTTTTTTAAATAATTTTTTAGTTAAAACGGATAGAATGTTCAATATCTAAGACTTAAAAATTGAATAGAACCGATAAAAACATAATTTTTTCTTACAGAAATGTCAAAATATCAAAAATTTACAATTTTAGATTCTGAACTCTCCGGGTGCAGTGACGGTGTGCATTTACGTTTCGCCCATTTAAATTTGATGTACAAAACACATCAAGCTGCATCAGCTACTAACACATCTATATAATATTATAAGTGGTTATATTAAAAAATAAATAAAAAAAGTTAGATATTATATTATAAAATAGTATATTATTGTATCGTAACGTCCGATTCGTTATACATAATAATATAGCAACGAGCCAATAATAATGAGTTGATAATATTATAGCTTTCATTAATTTTTAGGAAATAAGGCGTGTTACTTGTAATTTACTAATTTATATTTTAAAATTTATATTATTCATTTGTCAACTCTCTACTCCGTCACAAGCCTTGGCTTAAAAGTGTAGATGTATTTCTTTATGTATTATAAAAAGAAAAATTTGAATGAAAAAAAAAAATGATGTATATAATACACGTTCAGGGTGTGTCTGTGAAATATTATATTACTGTGACATATTATTTAAACGTACGTAATTTCAGTGTAAAGTCGTCAAATCTTTCAGACACACACTTATTAATATATAAGTATTGTATACGAGATAAAAATTAATAATAAATTATACTACATAAGGTGTTTTTTTTAAGTATGCTCACCCTATGTTTATGTTTAAATCGTGCATATAGGTATACTCAAATTCTGATTTTTGGAATTTTTAAATACGATTGAAAACCATCATTTTTTCGAATACTTGAGATTTTTTATAACACTTTTAATAAGGACGATCCTACTGTGACAACACAAACGTCGGTTTTTAAAATAGGAACCCATCCCTTTTTTCACTTTTGATTATTCAGCAGATATATTTTTGAGAATTTTGATGTATCTAAATCAAAATTCGAACGAATAGTTTTTGAGTTAGGTAAATGGCTTTGTGTAGGTACTATATAAGGATAATAATATAACTATGGTAATGGGTCAAGTAGATGTGAGGCTTAGATGATTTAAAAATGTTAGAAATATAGCTATAATTGATCTATAAATATTTTGTAAAAATGGCCCGAGTAAAATAGGTATAAGTACTACACATAATATTACATAATAATACAGTTTATATTTTTGTAAAACCATTTTTAAGTATTATCATTATCCTTATATAGTATAAGCGTTTTTAATAACTCAGAAACTATTCATTCGCGGAAAAAACAAAACAGTTATTTGCACTACAAAAATAGTAGGATTAACTGTATTATACAATATTGCTATAGGAATCGAGGCGATAGTTATAATTTTAGTTGGATTTACTAAAAATATGTAGTTATGATTTTATAGTGTTATGCAGACTTAAAATAAAGTGTTATGCGTACTATACATTTTTAGTACTCTTTGCTCAATAGTTTAGTTAATAATATTACAATGAATATCGAATAACACATAAAATACTTATAAGCACGCATCAATTAAAAAAGACCATTTTAGTCAATAACATAATATTATACAGGATAGCTGTTCGATAATATAATTATAGGTAATTTAAAATCTGGTGGCCGTCGACAGTTGCAATTTTTAAGGGGATTTAAGTAGGCAATAAATTTTTTTTACTTTTCCAGTTTCAACGACTTCGACATTATGTAAAATATTATGTACCGATATATTATTTTATTACAACTATACCTTATGGACATCAAGGAAGACCGACTAACATTGTCCTCGGGTATTTCGAAAACAACTATAAACTGTTGGCTAAGCTTATTTTCGTTATTAACGGACAATGTATAAAATATAATCGATGTGGCGTGTGTTCAAATACTTAGTGAGTATAGGTAATAGATAAGTCGATAATATTATTCGAACACAATGATATACAATAATAGATATTAGTTGATATTTGATTTTAGTTTTGAAGTAATATTGTTACGTATTATAATATGTGTATAGTTTTATTTTTGGCACTCTAAGTGAATATATATATAATTATTCCGAAAACCATAACACCTCGTAAAGGTATAAATTTCTAATGGCTGAATAAGTCCTACAAAACCGACACGGAGTATAAAATATAAATATTTACGTCGAAACGTCGTGTGCGGAAAAAATATATAAAACAATATCATCCGACAAAAACACGAGCCTAAGACGAGCTGCGGGTGTATAGGTGTATTCGGCGTATATATTATTATTATTTTTATAACACGCGCACTGCAAGGAGAAGGAGTGATGAGCGGCTCGATGTCTGCGGACTGGAAGACGTCGCGTTTTCCAAACAAGCGTTTGGCGTTTAGTGCGGTGTTTACGGCGTTTACGTGCGCGCGCGCTGTCGAAACCGACAAATTTTATGTAAATTCTATAATATAATATATAATATCCAGGAGTCTGAAGCCGCGAGGCGAGGCTGCACTGGCACACGAACCTCGACAAAAAGGTTACCTGCTGTATATAGTTATCGCGCGAATGTCACAATAATATTATACAAACACAGATATAATATTATTTATTTTATTTTCTACAAAATATAGGATTATTCCGCACGTGAAAACATAGTAATGCCCGTACGTAATCTCGAATAACGTATAATATTATTATTATAAATCAGAACGATATCGTTGCAGCGGTGTGACCGGAGACGTGAGATTTTCTCCAACGACTATGGCCTACCCTTGGTAGGTATACAGAGAACGCTCGAGCCCCACAGGTGGTCATTTTGTAGAATATCGATACGCGGTGGCTGTGCCCCCGCACGCACACACACATATAACGCCCTTACATCGATATAGTGGTATTGAGCGGTGAAAAAAAAAATTGTAAATAAATTAACACAAACATATTCGATTTACCACTCTAATATTATATGGCGGCGGCATAAAAATAAAATTATATATAATAAAGAGAGCTTTTTACGTTTTCGAACGCAAAAAATCCGTTGGTTTACGCTTTTGAAATAATATATATATAAATTGTAAGCCGATGCGAACTATAAAATTCAGTACTGTTATTAATACACTATATCACTGGTATAACTGCACTCATATAATATTAAATCGTATAACACTCTATATTTCACTTGTTTATTAAATCTAAACGTTTGTTTTGTTTGAGATATTATTTTGTGTAGGTAGTGATTAAAAATCTCCAAGGCCCGCGTAAGACGTTATAATATTATAGAGGATGTTGCGCGATACTTATCCTCTCTTACCTGCATACTATGTATTATGGAAATAATATTTTATAAGCTAACATGATATTATTTCACTATTCGACGGAAACCCCTAAATAGCAATAATAATTACAAGTCTATAAGAATGGGTGTACACGACCAAAAAAATATTCCACTATAGAACACTTTATCGGCTCGAACGTGAGCCCTATATAGACACGGCAAACACAGCTGCAGCGGCCTTGGACCAGCCCGACATGCATGCTGCCTCCTACTTATAATTCGACTATCATTATCAGTATTATTATTATTATTATTATTCGCGCTATATATTTTATTGTTGTTACCATATATGTCTGTGTTATTATTATCGTTTATCGGCTGATATTAGACGAGTGGAGCGTATCACAGACGGAGTACTATAATATGGCCAGGAGAGTATCGAGACCGATTTTGTAGGGGGAGGGGCGAAAACTTGAGGTGTAGACTCAGTTCTTGCAAATTATCTAATATACAGTCGACTCTCATTAACTATAGAACCTTGAGAACTCGAAATTATCGATATCTCGAATAAATACAATTCCCCTTCGAATAACAATAACACTATTATTATAATTATGTTGAAATAAACTTGTCAACTCGAATAATACTAATTGTTTATAAAAAATAATATATTATTTCATTTCTTTTTGTTGAATGCTTAAATTTTCTATTATAGAATAGTTAACAATACTAAAGTCAGTTTAATAAAATGGGTTCAACTCTTAATTTTATTTCAAATATTACGTTATTTGAATATGTGAATTCGTTTATAACTCTCTCTCTCTCAATTATTCACATTATTATGCACAAATATAAAATTTCTTTGGAAATGGATCTTTCCATCCACTGTGATTCTTCCAACAGGTATTTAAAAAATCGAAAAATCCTACACGGGGCCTCAAATAATATTTTTACCTTTAAATTTGGGAATAAGTCACTCAATTAATATTAAAAACTAGGAAGTAAAATGGATTGTTCTTATATTAAACTAAAATTTGCTACTGTGCGTTGGTTAGATGGAAACGAATACACAATGTACGTACGACGTCCTCTTAAGGAGAGGTTATGGATTGACAAATCTCAATAAATTTTAACTACAAATTAAGACAACAAAATATAATATAAATGTATTAATATGTAATCATTTAACTTATTATTAGTAATTAGTATGTATACCTATATACGCATTAGTCGTTCGTATATGATTGTATTTAATACAAATAAAATCAGAAACAATTCGGAAAAATTATCAATAAAACAAACTAAGATTTTTTTTAAAAAGCTTCAAGGTATAGGGTGACCTCTAAACCCCCCTCATACCCCTTGAAAAAGTCACAATGGGTAGCCGACGTCTCATGTAACAACGCTTTCCCGACGGTCAAATGAGCCCGCCTTGGAGTACGCGCGTAAACCGAATAATCGTCAATAATTTACGGCAGGTCCGACTGATTAAATCTATCACTCCGAACGGTTTTTCCTTTGTTAATCAGTCAAAATTACTCTAGAGTACTGAAAAAATGTTGTCTTCAAATTCTTTGCCGCCGAAAAGCTCGTCTTCTAATGGATTGGCTCCCGCTAAACGTTAATGAATCCGTATTGAGTCCAATTTAATGCTGTGTTCACGGCTGCTCGTATAAACATTTTTCAATTTCATTGACATTTTGAAGCAGATTTCATGTGTCAAGCTGACACGTGTAGAAACCTCCACAGCAAGAATATTAGGAAAAAAACTAAAAACCAGCAAAACATTTGCAATGTTATTCGGAAATTTATTGATCAATTTAAACAAGGAAAAATTACCACAGCGGAGTTTGTAAAAACAGTTTCCTTTGAGTTTAAACCACAAGTTTTTTAATTTTCATTCAGTTCAATTTGTTTCGATTTATTTTATTTATATTTTTTAAAAGTCAACGCAATTTTTTTAGATTTATTTATTTTAAACGTCAACAACATTTTTAACTATACCTACAGAGAATTTCCTTTCGCTATAGCTAGTCCTCAGCCTTTAAATGAGAGAGAAAATGTTGCTGATTGGGAGCCGATACTGCCACCTTTAGGTGAAAAGTGGTAGCCGAAGTGGACATACGGGACCTGATGCGGACATCGCTTCTATCTAACCATCAGGGTTGAGACCAGATAAGTAAAAAATTATCTAGATATAGATAAAAGATTATTGCTCTAAGATTATCTGGATTAAGATAAGATAACACTTATTTTAATTATCTAGGATAAGATAAATTACAAACAACATTTATCTAGATAAAAAATGACAATTTAAATATTTAAAATAATTCCATTTAACAAACAATTCAATTTATATTTTACTATTACAAACTTATATATAAGGTTTAGGTAAATATTTTATGTAACTCAATGTACTGTTAATTTATCACGGTATAATTATTTTATATTTTATCTATTTACTGTCTTATCGTGTTTTCATGCTTACAATAGGAATACCTATTTATACTAATTTCTATTCAAACAAATTAGGTAGGAAATTATTTAAAAAAAAAAAATAATAATTTAAATAATAATTTATTTATTATATCAGACACTATTAGTTCTTTGTGTTATTAATATAATGCAATATTGAATAAATATTGAAAAACAGAATAATTCTTACTAAGATACTCTGTAGTTTTTTACCTTATATAAATTGTCGAAGTTAGCTAGTTAATAGATATAATATGTGATGAATTCAAGAAAGTCTTACTTTGAGTAAAAATTCCCTTATTTCATAATTTTTTTATTCGTTTTTTCCGACACGTTTGAAAACTATTTGAAATTTTCATTTTCGACCACACAGACCAACTAGTTTCTAATATTGGATTTTCCTACCAGAAAACATGATGGTTAAGAAAATCAAAGCACTTTTATATCGAACCGTTTTTTTCGAAACAGACCTGTTCGTGACCAGTAAGGTGGACGAATTAGAGCGGGAAAGTCTGCACACATTGGTATGTGCGCGAAAATTTAAACAGCGTGAGAGAGAGAGAGGAAATGCGAGTGATTATAATTACAACGCGAAATACAGTTTAGTTTTTAATTTTTCAGTTCAGAACCGATTACGGCGAGGTATTCCGCGACGATCGGCATCGCGAGTATGTTTTTCCACCACATGATGAACTCCTGTTGGACGTTACGAACCAGCCCGACTTGAAGGTCGACCCGAAAACGGTGTCCATCGCCCTACTAGCCTACGGCTCGTTCAGGTCAGTGATAACGAATTATTTGTATTTTACCTAAAATCGAATCGAATAACGGGCGCGCCGTTCGAAATTAAATTCACAGTCTAACACTTTTGGTTTTTAAGACTGGCTTTTCTTTCTTTAGACAAATTAAATTGACGTCGTTTTATTACTCGAATAATAACAATTATTATTATACCAACCGTAGCCGAACCGTGTTTTATATATAATTTATTTTTTTTACTTATATTATAATATGCAACCGTTGTCTTTATGTTTCAGGTCTTGTGACGGGCGTCGCAATGGTCCTCATAGACCGTAAAGGTGTGTGGCAAGTCCCTGTGCTTAGCAGGATTGGCGTCATTGTGCATCTTCATAAAAATGCAACAAAATGCAGTTATGGGCATCCTACTGATGGTTCTCGCCACGGTTTTCATTTTGGCTTATTATCTAGGATTTGGCCCCTTGCCTTGGGTAATAGTGGCCGAGATATTTCCAACCCAAGTACGTATATATCATGGCCTCGATATAATTATAATATTATAGGTACTGCAGTCTATAATGCACATTACAATAATATATCTAGACAAAACTATTATATTATATTATTCAAACCAGTCATAATATTTATAATATTAAATATTATGTTAATCGAATGCGTGTTATGATTATTTTTTAGGTTAAACCGTACGGAATAAGACGTCTCTCATCGGCTATGAACTGGCTGACGGCACTCGCAAGAGTCTACTTTCCGTACGTAATGCACAAGTCGTTTGATACCGAATACGTTTTTTTTTGGTTCACGTTGTCGTGTGCTCGTTCGCGGCAATATTCGTGTGGTAAATCGTTCCGGAAACAAAAAAATTAAGCTTATCACATGTCCAGTGGGAAATAGACTTGGAGTCGCGTCTTACATATACCAGTGTAACTATAGATTTTGGTAACATGTATTACCGCATATAATGGGCACCACTATCTGGTGGTACTGCAAAATGTTCCTACTGGATTCAATATAAATATAAGGCCAGTTGCAGTTGAAAATGTACTGCTATCGTTGTTTCTAGTTACTATTAAAATATGTTTATTGTGTTTATCGTTATTTTTGTAATAAAACACTGTCTTCTTATCTTAAAAAATTATGTACAAATCTGTTTTTGTGTGTAAGATAACTAAAATATACAACGAGACAGGTCCCATGCCGTTCGTTAAACTAATACAAACTCAAATACGCCGAGCAAAACGTATAATTTTTAATTTCAAAATATTATAATAGTTTTGTAAGTTAATATTATTATTAGTCGATAAGCGAAAACGGAAGATTTTGTATGCCAATCAAGCGGGATAATATTACATGCGAACAATATTTTATTTTGTATGTACAACAATAAAATAATACAGTAAAACTTTTGTGAACTTTTGTGAGGTTTTCGACTGACCAAGCAAGTCGATAATTTATTATAAAGTTTTCGCGGCATTTATTTCGACTTATCAAGATTTTCGACGTATCGACGAGAGGTTTCACTGCAGTATAATAATATGCATTTTATTGTGAATTTTTTTTGTTTTTGATGCACTCTATAATAAGCGGTCATCCGGAAATATTGCATTTCCGTCAACGGTCACTTATATATGACGGCCACCTCTAAATAGCGGTCATTATTTCCGGTCCCTCCGGTGACCGTTGTATTTGGAAGTCTTACCGCAGTGATTTGTTAAGAGGATGTCAGCGCAATATTTGTTTTATCTCTAAGATCCACGAGTAACATATAGCTGAAACGCTTTCATCTAAAATCGTCTTTTTTTTTTTTTTGACTTTTGAATAATCTTAAAGTAAAACCACCTATTACAAAAATTATAGAGGATAATATTTTTGACGGTATGACATATCGGTTTTATATTTAATGATTATTCGATTATTTGTGTTTCAAAATAAAAATTTTTTTTGTAAATTTAAATGATTTCTTAATTGTTTTGTGACTGTATTTAGACCGATCGATATGACGTCGTACCTTCAAAAATATTATTCTCTATCATTTTGCGTTTAGTCTATGTCACGCGTGGGCCAGAGAGAGCTGAAAACAAACAGTGAGCTCAAACAGACATCCTCTCGATGGAAAATAGACGAAATAGTTTGATATAATATGACATTGCGTATATAGTGCCTGTACAGAGTAGTCTAATTTATTGATAATAATAGTTATTATTTTAAACCGCCGAAACTATTCGTCTGACACGCGTTAACTGCAGCTATTTAAATCTCTGAAATAATAGTTCCATCGAGTAACTTTATTGTGCGTTTTACTCGTTCACTTTCATCTCTCCGTTTTCCACTCCGAACGCCAGCTAAACGTGTACCTACAGTTCGCTATATATATATATATATATATTATATACATACCGTCTACAGACTACCAGCTATATAATATAGCAAAACGCGCGAGTGTCGAGGGTAAAATGAGTTATCTTCGACGTGATATTTCTGAATAAATTTCCGAAGAAAGGGCTGAACTGAATTCGTTTATACACACATATATATATATATATTATATACATAATTTGTCAATTAAGAAAATTCAGTACCAGGCAATTGGATTATGAATTCCCGTTCGGTGCAGTCTTAAACATTCGACGAATTATTCATACGCAAGCATTTACGAAACGTTTCATCGTTTTATTTATTTTTAATAATCAACGTAAAAAACATCACCGTTGCAGCGCCAGGCTGTATCCGCGATCAAACAGAAATTGAACGTCATGGTTAAATAATTTCATTTGCATAAACTCGTAAAGAAACCTTCGGGAAAGTCTGTTTATATCGAACGCAGTCGATTTTACGAAATGAAAAATAAAATATAGCAGCGACTTTCGAATGTAAAAAAAAATAAAATAATTTGTAACCAATGATAAATACTGAAATGATATACACGACACGACCACATATTTATTAAAGTTTTATTGCACTGTTAAATTTAATGAAAAAGTATTGATCAAATAATTTCCACAAACAAAACTGCTTTTTGCCCGCTGGAAAAAGAGATCTGATACATTTAATCACACGGTTTTGAAAATAAATTGTTTTTCATTTTTATATTATAACCGAATTGCATTACTACTATACAACACTGGTGTTTTAGGCCATCATTCAAATTACCCAGTTACCTACTTTTATACAACAATTTCACAAAAACTTTAAATAATAATTGTTATCATATTTATAAAAAACGACGGAGTCTCGTACACATAAGCAACAAAATAGGTATGAGTATATTATTATAATAGAAAATGACGCGTATAAATTAATTATGTTAGAACTTGAAAATATCGATTCTAAAATCATCTAATATTTATTATAGTCTGATAACAAAATAATTTTTATAAATAATATTAACAAAACACGCACATTAGGTAATTCATTTTAAGCATTATTTTAGTAATAATAATAATAATAATAATCATATTTCATCTCAATTAATAATTTAACAATTAATATGTATTTTTAAGGTCATATAATATTAAAACAATACAATTTGTAATTTATCTAAAAATAAATATAAATAAAATAATATAAATGTTTGTGTTATCAACTATTGTATAGTATTGGATTAATTTTACTTTCGTACAGATATTTACCTATAAAACCATAAGAACGAAAAACTTCAACATTTTTATATACTTGATGGATTATTTTTAAATCAACTGAGAAAAGCTAAGTTAATTGAACTGACAATTAAAAAGATAGAAAGTCAGAAAGTTGAAACGAAATTAGCTTTAACTTTTTACTGCTCGATGCCCCCCCTACCTTTGCCTATTATTCCATTTTCGTGGCCTCGTCCACAGGTATATACGCCATCGCGTAGAATTTCACCTAAACCTCTTTGACCATGTGCTCGAGACTTAACGTCATTAACAGTAATCTCGGCCCAGACGGGATACTATATCGGGAAACACTTGGCCGAAAATCCCGAAGACGGTTTTCAAAGATTTCCCGTTAATCCCGGTGGGACAATCGGACGGAACGCGGCCGGGCAACGGGAAGGATTGTAAAAATAATCGGAAAAGAAAGTGGAAAAGCGTCACGTTTGTAACACGTTAATGATATGACTTTTATCGATTAATTTTCCAACCCATATACAATATACATATATACGCAGTCGCCTTGCCGTGCAAAGACCGGCGGAGAGAAAAATAGAAAAACCTGCGAGAGGAGTGGCGTCTTAAAATTTGTTTTCCCGACAAACGCATTAGCGGTCACTCGCTCGTTTTCGGTCGCAAGTATGTATAATAATAATAATAATAATCATATTTTTTTTTTTATTTAGCTTCTAGTATAATAGCCTATTAAGCTCTAATAATAATAATAATAATATGTAAACAGACTGTGTTTTCCGTTGCACAGCGTAAAACGATAGCGCTTATTATTATTCTCTCTTAACCCCAACGCAGTTTACTCGATTTGAATTATTTAAAACTATATAACTATCTCAGTCATCGGACACGCGTCGTATATGTATACTTACCGTGGCGTGGCCGACGTTCTGCAGCGGTATGATATCCGTTTAATGCATTATTTTGAATATATTTTAGCGTTTAAAACGATAAATTATTAACGTTGAAAACGTATAATATTCAACAGCACCTCTCGTATATTATACATTTTTTTTTTTTTTTATCGAACAGATGCACAGGAGCAGCAGATGGTGCGCATTTGCTGCACCTGAATCGTACCCAAGGGCCAGATTGTAATTAGAGAGGCCACGAGGTATTCGCTACTCGACCGACACTTTTTTCGTTACACACAATAAGCGGTCTATATAGGTAGTAAATTTATTTACGAGCAATAATTATTAGGTTAGTTAAAAATAAAAAATTCATAATATAGCTGCAGCGAATGAAAAAAAAACGGTATCTGTACGTCTCTGTATTTGGTTACATCGGTCGAGTTTGTGTTTAATCATATTGTCTTTTAGGTTGATATATTATATTTGAAATTTTCAGTTGAGGACAATAAACTCAAGGGATTCAAAAAAATGGGCGCATGTAAATTCCGGCGACTGTGAACTTTTCAAACATTTTCCCATGTAAATTCCGTCATCGGTACTTTTTTTTTACCTAGAAAAAATTGTAAATTCCACCGGTACGTTTTCAATAACTGAAAAAATGTGTTAACTCCGCCGATTTAATTTCATAATTTTTATAATTTTTTTTTTCATTTTAATAGCGATAATGATCAGCAGTTGGCTTATAAAATAATATTAAATAGGTATAATAGCATTAACCTTATAAAGGTTATATCAATGTTTATAGTTGTTATTATTTATCATATTATTATTCTATTTCATAAATTATTAAACTAATCGTTTTCAAAACTGCGCAACACTTTTTGTTTTCACACACCACCACTTTTCTCCGCCGGACTTAAAAACCGTTTGTTTATAACACTTTCAACAGCGTAAACTTTACCGCACGTTCGCCGACTATTTATTTCAATGTATTAATTTTGAAATCAACCGATGCACTACCAAGTTCACGAATGCGCCCAATGTATTTAATATTTTGTCAAACGCGTTCGTATCGTGAACGATATGATATTTGTCAGTCACTATAGGTATGACAATGTCATTTAATGAGTCGACAGTAAAAAAATATTTCTGTGCAGCTATTCTAAAAATAGTTGTAATTCGGTGGAGGCTGCAGCCATCGCGTGGAGCTTACATTTTTTTCAGGTAAAAAAAGAGTTCCGGTGAGGAATTTACACGTAATAAATCCCACCCTGAAATTGACTACCTAAAAATTGGTGGAATTTACAATCACCCCCCCAAAAAAAAAAAAGATAGTTATTGTTTTAATTAATAATATAGTCACAACTAATAATAATAATAATACAATATACAAATAGGTAATATTATAATAGATAATTATTTTTTTTTTATGTTTGGATATTTTTGAAAGCCGTTCAACTATAATGCGTTATGACGGTAAATACAACACAGATTATTGTGAAAATTATTCGATTCTTCGGTTGACGTATTTATTATAATTTTCACAGTGTTGGTAGTACGCCACGCGGTATAATAGTGCGCGCGGTGTATAGTCAGAAATGTGCGAAAACAAATCGTGTTTGAATTATTGCCAAAAAACATGCCAAATTGTCAGATATGCATTTTGTAATTAAATACAACAGCGGACGACGGAATGAAAGTTTTCACGTAGTATCAGATTAAGAATCACACAATAAAAAATAAAAAAAACATCGTTTCATATAGTACCTATAATACTCGTATAATAACAGGTATAATAAAATTATGCAGAAAAAATGTCAAACATATCACCGTTGTAATGTATTAAATTCATAACGAGTACTTATTCATATTTATTCGTACCAAAAGTCGTCTATAAATATCATATATTATGTGTTGTAAGTGAGTAAAAAAAATGAAATGAAAAATGAAAAATGTTAAGATTATTATTATTTTGAAACACTGCTGCTGTAAATCACGATATGACGCGAGCGATATTTCGAGTCGTTGACTCCGTTGCAAATTACGATATATTTTTATACGTTTTACTGAAAATAAGAATAATTTTTGCGAGCAGGGCCGCCACCGATCACTGCAGCACAGTCAATAGTAAAATATTAACCCCCCCCCCCCAAAAAAAAGAAATGCGTACACGATGAAATACAATTTACAATGACGTTGCTCGCAGTGTTCCGACTTTTGACAAGTCGGTTACTACGTTTTATCGTTTCGTAAACATTTCACGCATTACACAGTCTAAAATATAAGTTATAAGTTATATTTGTCATAAGTTATAACACACGTTATGAAGAAAATGTTAATACATCTATTCGACGATTTAAAAAACGAATCGGAATCAATTATCAAATCTTGTCGCAAATCAAATAGTATATTTTATGTAGATTACTCAAAATTAACATCGACATTTATCCAAATTCGTATGTGTCAAGTCGTTTATAAAAAAAAATTGATTTTTCAGTAATTCAACTATATTGTATATATTTTGATGCATTTAATCTTTATTTTTATTGTTTTTTCGTTTCAAATATTAACCAAAAAAAAAAAAAATGCGTACACGATGAAATATTTACAATGCCATTGCCCATTGCGCGCAGTGTTCCGACTTTTGACAAGTCGTTTACTACGTTTTATCGTTTCGTACACATTTCACGCATTACACAGTCTAAAATATAACTTATAACACACGTTATGAAGAAAATGGTAATACATCTATTCGACGATTTAAAAAACGAATCGGAATCAAACCTTGTCGCAATTCAAATAGTATATATTATTATGTAGATTACTCAAAATTAACATCGACATTTATCCGAATTCGTATGTGTTTAAGACGTTTATAAAAAAAATTGATTTTTCAGTAATTCAACTATATCGTATATATTTTGATGCATTTAATCTTTATTTTTAAGGTTTTTTCGTTTTATTATATACAAGTTTATATACTATAAACTAATTCGTGTTTAATTGGTAATAACTTTTGACTGTAATGAACTCTGTAATTTTTCAGTTTTCATCCCCACCAGCATTATGCTTGTATTGGGGGAGTTTACATCTCTTGGTGTAATTTATTATTATATTATCATAGTATAATATACATGTGCATTGGTCGTTTTTGCAAGAAAAATGAAGATTATTATTATTAGTATAATATGTTTACCGCGCTAGTCAATTATATAATAATATCATGTATCGGTGTAATTTATTCCATTGTTCGGGTTTTGGTCGATAAACGATACATTTTTGATTGATAAGAACGTTAACTATTCGGAATGCTATTCTTTTATACGATTATTTAGTATTATTATACTGCGCATAAACAAAATACATTATAATATTATATCGCACTTAAAATAGCCCATTTTTCGAGTAATAAGATGATTATAATAATATTATATAGTACATAAATGTATCGCCCGCGGAACCTATACCTCGACAAATTTGTGGTTCTTATCGACAAAATAGTTTTTGGCCGGGCTTGCGTTTGAAAAAAAAAATATTAGGTTTACGTTATTTACAATACAGTATAGATATCTTATACCTACTCATAATAATACAAAGTCTATGTTTACAACCCAAAGTCATCGGATTCAAGCGGCCAAGTGGCCACGTCGTGTAACGCGTCGATCAAATCGCATTCTGATCGGACGTTACTTTTGCGGTATCTTGTATAGTAATAACCGAGTTGTAACCGAGCATACCGAGCATTCGACTTCAATTGAAACTTTTAAACCAATATGGTTACCAGTAATAACCACAGTCTACGCTCACGCACTACACACGAATACAACAATGTACAACAATTGTTTGCTGTTATTATGTTGTTTATAGAAGTAAAACGTTGTACGATTTTTGAGTTTATCGTTAAAAATTATATCTAATGGGGGGGGGGTATACGTATTATAGTAAAATATATTCTTGGATTGATTGGTTTGATAAATAGATAAATCGCGTGGAATAAATAATATTTTTACGGAACCAATATCGTAACTTTTAAGTACCTATATAAATGACGGATATTAAATTATTTCGTTTAATGATAATATTACGTTTCGTTTTGTGGTTTTAAATTGTTTTTGTTTACTGTTTTCCGTTTTAAAATTACGTTTACACATTTCAATCGTTTTTTTCTCGTTACCTATTATCACGTTACCAAACCCAAGTTTCCGGACGAAACGTAACACTACCCATTAGTAGCGCCCAAGACATATTTTTTGGTGTACCAATAAGACATACTTTTACCAATATATTGGTAAAGGAATAGCAGGTGTCATCAGAGTTGGAAGTGGCTTAAGTTATTTAAAAAAGTGATTAAGCGACTGAATTTAATCATAAAAGTAACCTCTAACTGACTTGCCTATGTAAGTGTATGTTTTCTAACAACTCACAACGATTATTAAATATGTTTCTTTGAATACTCTTCCCTCCTCGTCAACAATGCGTAGCGACTGCTACATAATATTATAGTCATAGGGTTGGACTCCACCGTATTTCAGTATACGTATCGCATAAGGTTTGAGTTGAATTTTTTGGAGAACCGACAGATAAAGGAGAGCACTCACGACATCCGAACCGAAGAGTACTGCTTATATCTGCTCATTTGTATTCCGCTTTAATTGATATAGGTAGTAACTTCCGAGGAAGCTTTCGATTCGCCTATTAAAAACGGCGTAATCCATAATTTATGTCTCGTAAAAATAACACCGTTTATACGGTAGGTAGTCTTAGATGGTATAGTTATCTTCGGCCGAGTTTATAGTCGGCTGTTATCATCGTTTAACTACAGATTTTTATTTTCTCAGACGACGGTTATATACGATAATATTATACACCTATATATACCTACGTCCGCGCGTATATAAAGCGAAACAGATAAAACCGTAATCCCCGACTGTAGGAGCCGTTTTGTACCTATAAAAATTGTTTTAATATCAAACGTTCGTAAAAATATATCTCCTCTGCAAGCGAACGCGCCGCTTTTAACTTGTATTATTATAGATTCGCAGAGTGCGCACGTCCTAATATTATTTATATAATATATTATATACAATCGTTAAAACGCATTATAGAAAATTGGATATCGCGTCCTTAAATATAACAGGCCCGGTTAAATGTATGTAATATATTGTTATATAGTTATTGACGTTGTCGTATAAAGCGTATAATATAATATTATCAGCCGATTGATATTAAAATATTATTATATATTGTCTGAACGTACCTGCACGCCTCCTATACGCGCAGTACCCCAGATGCGCCTCGGTGCACGAGAAATACTGACCTGCATAAAGACTTGAAAATTCAAGAAATTCAAGAATACGTCATAACTCTAGCCAAAAATGTCCACAGCTCATTAGGCTCAGTCCATCGGGTTAAATGTACTACGACTTGCACGCAGAACAACCTCAACGCCGACTAAAACTGGGCCGTCCTCACGCATCCTTCTTATAGTTAACTATATTCGTATACTAGTTAAAGTCCGACTTATTGCGTTAACAGACATTTGTATTATAATTATTTATTTTATTCCGAACTATACATAATTATTACGTATAATTACTATTATTAGCTTCTTATATTGTATAAACATCATTTATATTATTTTATCGCGTTAAAACTGTCAAAATCTGTACATCACTTATCCGTAGATGTAGATAGCCTGAGCTAGGAACATCTTGTAATAAAATTTAAAAAAAAACAAAACAAATACAGTAACGTCGTTTATTCAATTATTCAACAATCGTTCATCTGCAGTTGTGTTGTACACACAATATCTTAATATATAAAACCGAAAATTGAAACCTTTGATGCTAATGTTCTCGGAAACTATACTCGACCGATTGTCTTAATTTTTTTTTTTTAAGAAAGATTATATCAGGGAGAAGGTTCCTTTTGCAAAACAGTATATTTGAGTATAATTTAAAGAGTCGCTCACACAAGGATTTTGAAATTCATGATGAGTATCTAAAATTTGTATTTTGTTTATAAAAGGTTGCTATTGGTTACAATTATTAGTTATCTGCAGTTACAGTAACAGTTTTTCCTACGTACGTATTATACGCTAAAAATTCTGGAAAAACTGAAAGTGCTATTTTTGATTCATATATATTATGAATAATCTCTGTTTATTTATAGGGTTGTCAATGGTTACATATTATCTTAAAACTATTATAATATTAGTAGGAAATAGGAATATGGCATTTAAATATTTTTACGAATACATTTTTTAAAAAAAACCAAATCTTTGGCACAGGCCACTATTGCGATGTTGTTCGTGTGCCTATAATATTCTGATATCACTATTACTTACTCATTTCATCGTTGACTCGGGCAACTCTGCGTCGGGTGGGACAGCTAGTTATAATATATTGTATTTTAATTTGAAAGTATTATAGGTACTTTACGACGGCGGAATTTTAATAACAATTAACAATATATTATATTATCGTCGAATATTATATGATATACAACGCGGTTTTTAAATAATTACAAAACGACTTTGGTCGTTCGCGCAAATGAAAACCCATTCATTTCGGACAACGGATTATTATTTTGCAGCCCATTTTCGATTGTGTTTCGCGATGATATTGTATCCGATTCCGCCGCCGCCGCCGTTTCCAAACAAACGGATAATATTCGAGTGCATAATACGGCGGCGGCGTTTTGGATACCGATGAAAGGCGATCTTTGTGCTTTTCTGCCGCTCGTTCCTATATAGAGTAGGTACATAATACAATTATTAAAACGGCCCACCGTAGTATAATGCGGACGAGGCTCGATAAAATTGGATTGCGTGAAATATATATAGTACCTATATCGTACCAAAGTTTAGTAAGCGAAAATGAGTTGTTTATTATGATATCACAATGCAGCAGTGGAAGAGAGCTGCTGCTGCTGCTGCTGCTGCTGCAGGGTCCACCGCCGTTTTTGAAAATCAAAAGTTTTTATTTGTGTTTAAAAAAAAAAAAATGAAAGACAATAAGAGTGTACAATTTATTTTTGAATTATGCTTTCTATAATCTAATTGCTCGGAGTTTTTACGCACCGAAGTTTTCTGTTTAGTTCTTTGTGCGCATTTAATCCGACCGCGTTAAGAGCTCTGCAGTTTCGTTTCGTTTTTAATTTAAAAACTCGATATAATTAATACGATATAATTCTTATTGCGTCGGTCGTGTGGATCAGTGTATTACAATAATTCGACCGTGGTTTGAATTAATATTCTTAAAAAAAAATACTTTTAACGATCAAAAAAATAAATAGTCTTCATTATTTTCATTGAGTTATATTTTATAATCGCTGTTGGTTTTAAGGGTTCGGTAAACATATATGTGTATTATTATCTACCATCGTGTTTATTTAAAACAATATAAATTATGTCAATGGTATGTATACGCGCGTATGTGTGCATTTCAATTCTCCGCTCAGACTTCTCTCGTTTTTTTTTTTTTTTTATGGAAAATATATTATTTTTATCATTTTACTCGTGATGAAATTTCCGATGAGCAAATAAAAATAATAATATGTTGATTCAATTTCAATAAGATTCAATATAATGTTCAAAAGCAATTAATTTTTGCGTAATTTTTTTGCCGTCCTTAAATTTATTTATCTCTCCTCGAATGAAAACAATCAAACAGCGTGGTACACGGTTCGAGTATTTATTGCGTATAATATGATAAATAAAATATGTGGACACCCAGCATCGTGTTTAATGCATCTGCGGGTATTTTATACAATTTATTAGGTACTATGGAAGAAAAATAATAACAAGCGGTAATTTCTAATAGTATTACTACTTACATATTATTTACGTTTAAAAGTTATTTTTAAATACTATCAAAAGCCAAAATGCATACGTACCAAACTAAAAAAAAAATAATAATACACCAATGTAGATTATAGATTGTGTATAAGTGTCACTATTATTCTGTCATCTTAAGGAAGAATGCCGTAAGTTTCCTTCATGTCATTTTGAGAAAAATGAATTCATTTAATTTTTGGTAGTTCTAGTTTCATAAATATAATATTTTTCAAAGTAAAATACATAATTCCTTATGGAAATATACTTGATGAATGGAACTGTTCAATTTTATTTTCAATTTTTATTTTACCAAGGTATCCTTGTTTTTATATTCAAACCAAACACGCGTTATTAATTATTTAGAATTGTTTACTTGACACAAATGCCGTAATTTTGTTTATGACTTTTTTACGTATAGAATGTACCGAAATGTACCGATCACTAACGAAATGAAATAACGCCATAATATTTTATCTATATTAATTTTTAGTTATAATTTATAACACGATTTGAAAGTTATTATACAATGTCTTTATCTTGAAATCAAAGTCAATTGATACATACAAAAATAATAATTCAAATTGAATTAGTTATTGATTACATACCGTTGTATTTTCCCAAAATCGTTTCCTATTGTGTGGTAGGTAGAATTTGACTGGAATTCGAAAGAATATTGCTATAATAGCTCTATATTCGACTATATAAAATTATAAAATAAATAAACCGTGGATCGTGTAGTAATAGCGTACGAATTCGTTCAGGTCATTTATACGCTTGCTATGTGCTTTTATTCTAAATGGGTTTGAGGTGACTATATAACCATTCGAAAATATTATGCCTTACAAAAAAAAAAACCGCTCAACCTTTTTGGATTGTTGAAAACACGAATCCTTTAATGTGTAGTTTAATCTAGAGACGAAACAGGTGCGTAATTAAGGGCAACGAGGGTGTTAGATAACCCCACCACCCTCCCCCGGAGAGCCTTTGATATTTGATCAAATATTAATCCTAGCTACCCACTGCACTTGAAAATATAGTGAAAATTCGGTGTTTTGTGTGCAGAAAAATGTCTGTTCCCCCGGGACAATTTCCTCATTATGCGCCAGTGATGAACATTCAAATAATATCGTAATGAACGGTGAAGAATGAAATACAATATATTATAACGATGAATGGGGTATAGGCTTCTAATTATAATCACTCCTCGGTAGGTATAGGTACCTTCTATTGTTATTGGTATATTATGCTTAAAAAATTTAAATGAGAGATTTTACCGTCAGTCGTGTCAGTCACTATACGTTGTTATTTTGCATAGCAATAACATATTGCGCCTAATTAGTGCACTACTAAACTTTAACTAACCTAACGTAACCTAACCATATTGGGTAACGCTAAACACAATAATAACCCCTTATAGACCTACGGCTAAAAGTAATATTATTACCATAACCATAACTGAGATGATGCTATATTAAATGTCCAATCGTTGATTAGCGATTATACCTACAGTGGGTTAAACTCATCATGTAACTGTTATAGTGTTATTGTCTACGTACTCTATACAAAAGCGACGAGGGCTGATGAAGCACGACATTTGGAATATTGGCAATTCATTAGGTATGCTTATTTGTAATTTGTAATTTATAATAGTAGTAATAATAATAATAATAATCATCTTTATTTACGGATTAAATTCCAATTCCAATTTTCAATCAATATTTTATGTACCTATAGTGAATGTTAATTCGAATAATAATAATAATAATACATGAAGAAAACAAAAATAAGTAAAAAGAACATAAAATCCCATCAAAACTAATAATAAGTTTTGTAAGTATTTTGTAAATAAGAAGAAAACTTATCTAGTGTAGAGAACAAATCAAAATGTATTACAGTTTTACCTACAGGCTTATTATAAAATGTTAGCAGGGCTAAGTAACATATTATATTTATGATTAACATTTGACAAATAAATTAATGTAGGTTTGTTTCTAGAATTGATCGAACTTACTTTAAAGTTAAATTGTTCAAGTAGTACTGGACTATCAATAGTGTTATGTAATAATTTGAACAAGAATTTTAATTTTAAAGTAAAGTATCTATTTTTTAAAGAATTGATTTTAAAAAAATCACCTGTTGTATCATGAAGAGGGATTCTTTCGATATTACATTTATACGACAGATATACGATCAAAAATTATTTTAGGTTGAGTAAAGGCTCGTTTTTTGACCGATATTGTCTGTATGCCACGTTAAAGAAGCATATATATTCTAATTTCTAACTGAGACTTAACTAATGAAAAATTTAACGTTTTTAATGTAAAATTGTCGTTTAAAATTTAAACATATACGTTTTGAAAGACCTAATTTCATAAACAATATATTTAGAATATCGTCAACATGGTTTTTAAAAGATATATTATATTCGATATACATTGATGAATATTTCGCACGCGAGAGACCTATATAAATTATGTTTGCAAAATATGGTCCTTTTATAAGAATAAATTTTAAAATACCAACGTATTAAAAGAGTGCGGGAATAGGTTTACGCGGATTTATAAGGAGAAAATGTGAAGGCTACATAGGGATGCCTTAGAGGGAGGGCCCCTCTCTTCAAAAATAAAAACAGAATAAAAAAACGTAGCACGCTACTTGATATTTTTCCACTAGAAATTCTATGAATATTGTAAATATGTTTTTGGTGAATAACGACAGGAACTAACGTTTATTACCTTTTCATACCAGGCCCACGGCGAGTGCCCAAGCGACTGAATTTAATCATAGAAGTGGCCGAAAAGTGACTTCTATGGGTATGTTTTCTCGATTATTACTGCTTACAATAATTAATGATTAAATAATAATAAAAAAATAATTCAAACAATTTTCTTTGAATATCCTTTCATAGCTACGCCTAGTAGTAAGGTTGGGCACCACCGTACGGACGTATAATGTTATATTAAAACAATAATACAACAATATAATGTATAAAAGGTTAGGTTAGGTTAGGTTGTTCTACCGAGAGGTGTTGTGCTGAACGTCCGAGCACGTTTGAAACACCGCGATGGATCGGTGCCCAACGGTTATTGCAACTCTCGTAAACATAATAATAATAATAATAATATAATTATAATGCATTTGTAGTTGTCGCCGTACTCGGTTTTACTGTAAAAACTCATAAGACAACGATAGAGGTGTTTGTGGGTGGTGTGGGTGGGGGAGGGTACTTTTACGAAGGTCGAGTCGTCCCGCACGGCCGTGCCAATAATAATAATAATATAAGCGAACGGTTTTCCGACTCGCCGTGGCCGCGAAGAATGCAAATTTTATTTGAGTCGGTTTTGTTTTCGCAAACCTGAAATCAAAAGAAATCGCTACGCGAACTATTCTCATTGGCTCTTGGGAATAAGCCATGAAACGTTTCAGAAAATTGTACGCGTTTCACAAGAAAACGCTGCTAGGAATTTCTGACCTTTGGGCGCGGACATGACGCGCTTTGACATATATCCAAAAATTGTAAGTATATTATTATATTTAAAAACGCGTGACGATTATTCTTTTTTTTTTTTTAGACAAACCTTTCGGAAAGCGACGAATCGACGAATTCGGTAACGCGACACGGCAAAATATCAATCCACAACTGCAGCCCGAAGAGTATCGTTCGCAATCGATCACGCCGAGCGGCGGCGCTATTGGACAGCCAGCGGGGGGCGACGAGGCGTTTTTCAAAAAAAAAAAAAAAAACGTGGCGATAAAAAATGCAATAAAATGAATAAATTATCAGTTTCGCTGGAAGTTGCGTCCATAAATATTGCCGCGGGTACGCCGAAGTTCGTTTAACGTAAGTCGTAACGAATTTGATCAAAAACACATCGCGTGCATATTATATAATATATTAATATAAGTAAGGAAAGAAACCCCGGGAAGTTGCACTGCCGTGTACCTACGACACAGCACTCGTGCCAAGTGTAACTCGTCAATCAACGTAGAACAGTGTTTCTCAACCTTTTCGTAATGCCACAAAATATGTACTACTCTTTGGTTCGCGATGACCTACCTCCACCCACATAAAAAAAATAAAAAAATAATGTGATAATAATATAGTATTAATCATATTTATTATAAGCGATTTTATCGTTGAATTTTAATACAATACTGAATAATAATTCTGTTTGATATAAAGATTATTTTTAAATTAAAACGTGTAGGTGGCGTATATTATATATTTATATAAATTACACTTAAAATATAATATTATGATAACAAAATGATTGTTTAATATTGCCGATTTTAGACTTGATGTGACGGCTGATTCTGGATATGTTGTTGGCCCAGTGTTGAGCATAATAAGATAAATAATTAATTGTCTTTTATCATATTGCCTAGATAAATTTTAAAATGTGTATATGATGTGCAACAATTAGATAAACAATCGTGTCATCTCAATTAAATCATCTAGACAGATAAATGTCAAACATAATATTTTTTTAATATAACTGATTAAAGTAAGTAGTGAATAAAAGATAAAAACCACTAGATAAAATCAAAACAATAGTTACAAAAATATATGCACGAATCAAAAAAATGAAATTTGTACGGATTTTCCAAAAGCTTACACGGGTAAACCGTAAAAATATTATTGTTATGTCTTATGACTTTATGTACATGCAAGCACAATACATGCAATCGCGCACACAAAAGTATTGTATTGATTTTTGTGTAATTATATAAATCACTATGAAATAGAAAAAACAATTATCTTTTTATTTATCTAGATAAATTGCAATTGTCTTTTATCTTTATCTTTTCAATTTACTGAAAATATATGATCCCTGTCTAGATAAAATTATACTCAATTATATCTTTATAATATCTTTATCTAGATAAATATTTAATTATCTTTGCTCAACACTGGATTTGTTGCATAATATTTTCCACTGGGGTACGATTTCAGATACGCATATGTCACGTGTGCCATCTTATCTATTTCTTTGTTTTGTATTTTTTAATATCATAGCCATGATAGAAAATCCTTTTTCGCATAAATAAGTGGTGGGGAAAAGCAATAATATAGTTATAATAATCGTAATAAAATAATATAAACGTAAGTAAAAATATATTGAAACCAGCAATGTCCACATTGTAGAATCTACACAATACTGGCGAGACTTCACGTTGTTATTATTATTATATACGTAGAGGCATATCGAATAAAACATAACTCGAGCATTTATAAATTTACGTCTAAAATTATTTTCATATATTTATTTATGGGTCGCCGCCAGTCGTACCCATAAAAAATATTTCGTGACCCAATTTTTGGTTGGTAAACACTGGTATACGTACCTACATAGGTAGGTGACTAATATAAAGGGGCGGCCTATCCCTCAAATTCGAATTAAATTTGAATTCAATGGTAAATCATTGTATTAATATAAAATACAGTAAGTCCTCTCGTTTAACGTCACCTCGGTGAACGTTGTTTCGCTATTACTTATCGTAGAAGTCTAAGTACTTGTGTTTCGTTTAACACTGCAACGGTTTCGGTACAACGTCGTTTTTTTACATAACTAGGGCTCGAAGGTTGTTGCATTTGCATGTTTTTTCGGGGCTATAAGAATTATTGCCAAGTAAGCTTGAAATTAATTTCACGACACGATACGCAAAAAAATATTAAAAGTTTATAGTGCTGCATATTATTACATGTTATTACATGCTTAGTGATTTTGTAGTTTAAAGAAGATATTATTTCTTTATTTTACCTTTTATTTTTTAGAGCATATTTGACGATTAACGATGATGTTTATAAAACAATTATTTGAGAATTTGGCGAAAACAAAACATTATTTTATTATGTACCTATGTTTATTTTAAGAGTGTTCACTATAGTTATCATTGTATCGCGTTTTTCAAATCCCTATTCGACATAAAATTTCCGGTTTTTATAAATAAATATTTATCGGCAATCGCTGATGTAAAATTTGACTCGCCCAAAATCGAACTCTTCGGCATGGTTAGTGGTTATATACTACGGTTACAACAATATTTATTATAATAATTGTAATTCATTATTCGAGCCATGTTTCTAGCAGCATATACGCGTTATGATCGGACTTTCGCACTGTTGTCGCGAATAATAATATTATTGAGATTATTATTATATTGTCTGCACACCTATAAATCACGAGGCACGAGCCGATGACAAAATATGTCGTAATAGTTATATTATGCTGTGCGAATTCAAACAATGGCTGTGACTCGCCAGATCATATTTTTTTCCGTCATCATATTATATATACTATTGCGACCACACGACATCGCGAAGGTATCACATTTTCGACAGTAATATTATTTTTATATGTTGTCGCCGACAATCTAAACGTACACATAATATTAAATGTTATCAAAATATATTTTCAGTATTCTGCACGCCATATCCGTGAAAATAGTTTTGTTTTTTAAATGCTGTTTCTTACGCGAGCACAACACACGAGGTGTTTTTTTCACCGTGATCACCCCCGTTTTCCACAGTCCATATTTTATTCAAATTTTGATTTTAAGAATTTTCAAGTACACCCATAGTAGACCATTTATTTTCAAATTTCTGATATTTTTTGTACCATTTAATGAGTGTCTTGTGACTATACAAACTTTTATTTTTCGATCGAGAACCCTCCTCCCTTTTTACTGCAAATCATTTATTCAATCGATTCATAAATCAAAATGCTAATGAGTAGTTTCTGAGTTACTATAATGTGACTACTAGTTACTATTATAATAGTAAAATTGTATGCGATTAAATATGAATTGTATTATCTATGTGTTTCTGAAAATTTTTAAGTGTTAAAAAAATTACGTACACAAAAATAATAAAACACCAAAAAACGTCATTGAACCTTTGAGTTATTTTTAAAACAAGTGATAATAACTGCAATGCGGTAAGTTCCGAATCATATTATCCAACAGAATAATAATTGGTACACTAGTAAGTTGTATCCCGACTGAAGAAAACAGGTTTTATATCAAACAAATAGGAAGACATATTTTCCAAGTATTAAATGTACTTAATATAAAAATAAATAATGTTTTATACATATAAAAATGTATAAATTATTATAAATGTTTAAAATTCAAAATTTCAAAATTGAGATTATCAGACATAAAATTAAACATAATATAAATGGATTTTAGACTTCCCGCGGATTGAGAAATTATGGTAAACCAAAATAATTGATGTACCTACCCATTATAAAAAAATTGCTTAATTCGTATGTCATATTCTTCTGACAGACAAATTTTCCCAATTTACTAATTTGTTTGTATTATAGTTTGATATTAATACCTGTTTAACATTTAATATAATAATATGTGTTATTCACCAGTTTTGTGTTATTCGTTATCCATCACTGGCTTATTATAGTAAATTTAAATAATTTTTTGACCATAATTTATCACATATTTTATAAAGAAATATCGATAAACTTGATTTCATACTTAGAGAGTTATAAAACAAAAAGAAACACGCCTAAATGTCTACCGGACAACACGACACTTGCAATTCTAAAAACCAACGCGACACGTCTCGTGTAATCAAATTAATAAATGACCTGTCACAGTTTCAGAGCCATATCATCACGGATGTGTATAACAACAGGTGCGCATGCCTATTTTATATATCTATAGTTATTGAGATTTAAGTAGGTATTCTGCTAAACAAACAGAAATGGATCGATAATTTTGGTAAAGTTTTCGGCGCACAAAAGTTTTTTTTCAGAAATCGGTTCGATTAATATTCTGGTACACGGAATAAAAATAAAAACCAATGTTAATCTAAATTATAATAATTTAATAATATTTTATTGCGTTGATTGTAGTCGTGTGATTTACGAGTTATGCTGGCTCGGCAAAAAAAATACTTTTTCGTGGAAAAAGTTCGCCGCTGCCGTGGCCCCGGGACGGACGATGGTTTTTTTTCGTTTGGTCAGCCAAAAATGTACTTTACAAATAAAAAAAAAGTACTGCACGCCGTTATCGCGATGATAATATACTCGCACGTGTACAATAATCTATATAATTATTATTATTATTGTGCTAGGGGTCAACGGTCCTGTCGAAAAAAAAAATCGGTTTTAGGAATACGCGCACAGTCGTTACACATAATATGCAATAAAATAATAATTATACACATTTTATATTAATACCCATGCGGCTTGCAATGATCGATATCATCGTTTAACGTTGTTCAAACGGTATTTGAATTTCGTATTTAACGTCAATCATTGCTGCAGCTAAAGCGTTTAATGTTATAATATTTTATATTATATTATTAATATACACATATTTTATTTATAAGCTACTACTAGCTGACCCGCCCAGCGTTGCCTGAGCCAAATATTAAGTCAAGATTTAACCTTAAGTGATTTACACGATTTACATATAGACACCTAGGTACGAAATCCATATGTGGACCCCATGAGGTGCGTAATAAGTGAGTGAAATCGGAATTAGGGTGATACATCAAAAACATTGTGACGGTTGCTCGTGCCGAAGATTTACTTTTTTTTTTCAAAAATGTATTCGTAAAATAATGTCTGATATGCCATATTCTACAAATATTGTAATAGTAATAAAATATGTAACTAATATATAGCAACCCTATAAATAAACAGAGATCATACATAAATCCCGTCGAAAAAATCACTTTCAGTTTTTCCAGAAATTTTCAGATAACTTATTGAATTGAAATTGAGCATAAAACTTGCTCCATGATATATTTATTGAAAAAAAAATGAAGATAATCGGATGAGTAGTTTTAGAGAACACGAGTGACATATATTTCCATTTTCACACATTTATATAATATATAGATCTATATTGTCTTTGAATTTTGTATTTAACGTCAATCATTGCTATGGCATTTATTGTTATGATATTAAATTCCTTATATTTAAATATTATGTATAATATTATATTAATATACATATTGTATTCATATTATATATTATTATAATATCAACAATATATTTTATATTTTTTCCATTAGACGTTACGAATCAATGATATATTTTTACTTAACTTTTTATACACAAGGTGCTTTATCGAGCATGCTCGCCTCTCTTATAATATCATCCTTCAACAATGAAATAATTCAATTCCTGACTTAGCAATTTTTAAGTATGTTTAAAATATAAAGATAATACCTTACACAATTGTATAACACCACTCAAAATGTCCCGAAACGATTCAAACTTAATTTTCAAATGAGTACCGCTTTTTTCACCCCGGTGTTCACCCACGAACAGATGATTTTAGACAATTTTAATGGATTTAAAATTTAAACCTAAATTCAAACGAGTAGTTTTTGAGTTACCTATTAAACTATTTATCAGACTTGGAATAATAGTCTTTAATATTGGTTAATTATAACAATAAAACTGATGTAATATTTAGTTTGGTTCTTAAGTGCACAATTCCCCCTGTACAAAAAAATATACTTTTTTTCGATTTAAATTACGGTTAGTCAATGACACACGTTTTTATTTTATCGCTTTCGGTTTCCGGTTTTAATTAGGCACTTGTACAATAATATTTTGATAATTTTCGAGCCCAAGTTAAAAGTTATTATAATTATCCAACAGCTTAGAGTTTGCAAACACGCCTGCTGTGGTAAGGCAGTAATAATATATTTTATAATATTTACAATTGGATCGTATTCGAGATCATACGCTTTACCATATATTAGGTATGTAAAACGAACGACTCAAATCATTTTAATATGTTACCGGCCTTCGTTTTTCGACTGATACGATATTATAACCATCCGGTAACCAGGTAACCATTAATTTACACTCGCTCGAAAACGTCCGATCATAATATAATATAATATACGACACAGTGAATTATTATTATTATTTTTTGATTATAAAGCATAATATTCTATTATTTCTATTTTCGAGCAATGTAATTATTAATTTTACTTATTTACCTATACTATTGTATATCTATGATATTATGCATAATATAATACCTATTGTATAAATACTTATTATAAATTGTTGAAAATTATTTATTATCCACTTCCAAATTGGAACATCAATACCGAGGAATACGATCATCATTAATAATAGCTATAATATCTTAGTAGTTAGCACTCGTACTTTATACAGAGCGATTTTCAGAGTACTCTAACCGATTTTTAATAATTTGGCATATAGCTACCATTAAATTTGGACACAAATTAACTACCTATACTGCTTAAAATGTTATATTGTTAAACTTGTATGTCTATTCCCGTGCTTCGAGGAAGTTGATAAGCCGATCGGGACGACCTGGTCGCATCTAATGGACTTCTGGTCTTGGCTGCCTGTATGTACAGAGTGATTCAAAATTTTTGTTGCCTCCATTTTATCACATAAATATTTAAAATACAGAAAAATGTATTCTACAAAAGTTTTTTGATTTTGAAACATTTAAAACGATTTGTCCATTTTATAATTTTTTACAATATACTTGGCCACTAGAGGGTCAACTTTGGAAACTCAAAAGGGAACTTATACTTTTTTTGCGAACATAATATTATGAAGTCCTTTTTTTAATACATTTCAAAATTGAACAACATTAGGTAATTTCAAAACTCTAGGCTTGAAAGATAATTAGAGTTTTTAAAAATGTATAAAGTTGGCCGCGAGTGATTCAAAATTGATGTTACTGCCACTTAATTGATTCAAAATAGAGAAAAATGTATAATACGAAAGTTTTTGTTGTAGAAGCATCGAAAATGATTTGTACATTTTATAATTTTTACAATATTTTAGTGTGTTTTGAGCGGTCAACTTTAGAAATTTATAAAAACTTTAAATATATCTCTCGAGCATAGAGTTTTGCATTAACTAATATTGTTCAAGCACTAAAATGTATCAAAAAAATGTCTTCATATTATGTTTTTTGTAAAACAAAGTATAGATTCCCATTTGAGTTTCTAAAGTTAGCCCCCTAAAACCCCCCTAATATATTGCAAAAAATTATAAAATGTACTTATCATTTTAGATGTTTCTAAATCAAAAAACTTTTATATCATACATTTTTCTGTACTATGGATATTTAATTTCTGTAACATACATTTTGAATCACTCTGTATATTAGGAATTAAATTTAAAGAATTTATATGAAATAATGATTTAATAATATTTGAGATATACCTATATTATAAATTTAAAAAAAAAACATTGCATTTTATTTTAGGTTTTCCTTATTAGGGTTATTATATAGGCATAATGGCTATCAAAAACATTATCAATAAACTATAACTACGCATTATTTATAAGTATCACATGTTGCTCTTAATATTGATTGATAATATAATAAAATATGTCATTCATCAAAAGTTGTATTATTTATCTTTTTATTTAAATTTATAATAATAATATCTATTGTCTTATTTATTAATATAATATTCACTGATACACTATGCATAATGTTCTGTATAGTATTTATATTTTATAATATATATATGCGTTGAAATATAAATATAAACTGTAATTTATTTTATTTGTGTTTACGAGCAAATCAAATAAAAAAGGATATCGAATGAATGATTTTATTAAAAAATATTATTTGTACGCATCTTTATTAGTTTTATGTCAAAAACGTAATAAAATGTTTAATTATCTTGAGTACACAATTATTATTATTATTTTTTTATACATTATTATAAAATAATAATGTATTTTATTTTGTTTGATGTAAAACACATAATTTTTGTAAGATTAAAATTATTAACGGAGTCATTTAATTAAATTGTTTTATGAAGCTTCGTGCTATTTTTCATGTTTCATAAGTTGTCATCAAAATAGGCTTGGATTAAAAATAAACTTGATTTTTGTGGATATTTTCAATTGTATGTACTTTTTAGAACGACATTGATTGTTCAATTATAACTTAAGATGTAAAAGAAGTCACGTAATATAAAAATGACTAATTAGATAATATAAGTTATATTATCTGAGAATATACAGTGAAACCTCCTAATAGCGGCCTTTTTTTTTTTGGAAACCGGGATATTTTCACTACTCTTCAATAGGAAAACCTCCGATTAGCGGACGCTGGACACGTACGTTTGAACTTTATTAAAATAAAATGACAATAAACGACGACAGAAAAAAACGATCACACTAGTTTATGGCTCTAGTATATGGGACGATGAGACAAGATTACGACGAATAACGATCTTTATGAAGAAAATATCAATGTCTTGACTGTCAATTTTTCGGGCATTTTGCAGGTAGTTATATAAGTGACGGTTTTCGACGCGACGAGTTAGAACGTTAGCGCTTCGCAAAAAAAATTGAAACGACAATAATACAACAATTTATAGCTATGCCCACTTTGAACTCACATAACATAGGTGAAATCGAATGAAACGACAATTGTTATTACAAGCCAATCCCTTCGACAGGTGTAAAATTTGATTATGGTCTTAACAGTATAGTAGTCCGCGGATAGAGAAGTGAATCCACGGGAAGAGGGCAGCATGTCGTTCTGAAATTGAATTTTTTTTTCACCACCTTCTCGTTTATTATTAATTGGAACTCTCGTGTGAGATAATGATGGGATTTCCCGGAACGCCGAGAGCGAACCGCGTGTTCCGGATTAATGGACGAATTTTCACAGTCAGCTAAAAAAAAAAAAATAAAAATAAAAAAAACGGCCACACACACATATATATATATAGATAGGTACTATATACTACGTGTAGTATTCGAGTTCTATTACAATCAAAATTGGAGGTAGTTCGCCGCCGCCGCCGCCTTTAACAATGCATTTTTCTATCTCTTTTTTTCTTGATCCAATTTGTGCAGTTAGGGGATTTCGAATGATGGCCTAATACACTCGAAGGAGCCGCTTCCATCGGGTGATTGCGAGCTTTTTTTTTTTTTAAATGGCTCGTTATTTCGGTTTAAGAGCTTCGCTCTATACCACGGGTCTGTCTAGTGTTATTACAAAGAATACGACGCGGTATTTCCGAGTAGTACGGTTTCGGGTCGAAACTGTAAATGCGGTCTACAATGTTTAGTGTCTGCCGTTCGATAAAAATGCCACTTTTGCACAGCACGGTCCGCACACGAGTTTAAGTGCAACTTTCTTTTTCGCGCCGAGGGCTTAAGAAAAACGATCGACGAGCGTTTAAAAACACCCGGCAAATTTAAGCTGACCGCGTCTATATATATATATATATAATGACTAAAATATATTAATGATGCCGATCACTCCGCGCGATGATTAACGCTCGTGTTCTTTTAGGCGTCGTCGTGGAACAAATATATTTTATGCACCAACGAAACGCGGTTACATTTTTCTCGAGTTCAAATAGTATATTAAGCAAGTCCAATACAGGCTATACTTCATATTAATTTGGAGGAATATAATAATTATTAGTTAAGGTTAAAATCGATTACGTACGATGTACCCGACTGTTGAAAATAACGCGTAGAAAAATAATTGTCAAAAGTTAATCAAACAAATCGTTTCTATTTAAATTTGTTGATTTTAGTGTTTATATATTATAATACTCCATCAATAGTGTTATTTTAGGATTTTTGATTATTGAGACGAAAAAGAAGATAATATTACATTAATTATCCTATAAACCACCGCGGTATAATAATAAAACATAAATTAATTTCTCTGTGTCGTATCCGCCATATACAAATAATTTTATTAGGTAAATAAATCGAACCGATATACCATCTATCCCTTTATCAATATAGTATTATTGGACGAAAATGGATTACTATTAATCGAACTTCGCTATAATATAATGCGATAAAAAATTATCATCTCGTTAACTACATAGAAACCCATTTAAAACAAACAAAAAATAGATATACTTTAAAAACCTAATCGAGTCACTGGGCTGTTAGGTGTGGAGCTCGAGTGATCAATTCTTTATTTTGTTTTTAAACGTACTGATTATGCACAAGCTGCTGTGTTTATATTATATGTATGGAATGTATACACAGTTTTGATAAAAAAAAATAATACAAATAAAAATAAAACCGATCGTTACGTATCAAATTAGAAAATCAATACATTTATAATATATAATAATACTTGGTAACAAAAATTTGTTTTTGATTTCTTCTATATAAAAAAAAATATTTTAAAACAAAGAAAAACCCAATGTTGTATTATTCAAAAGAATAATATTTCACATTCAATCTATTTTGTTATTCATAATATATTAATGCTGTCAAAAGTGGCAAGCTAATAATATTATTATTAAAGAGGGCGAAAGAGGGGTACTTTTTTAATCAAATGTCACAGCTTTAATTTATTTATGGACTTACTTTTAAGCGCAATAACGACTATATTCTTATTGAAATGAACAAAAAAAAAAAACACGTAATAATACCCTATTATAATTTATAACTGATGAGTAAAGCATAGCACAACGACAGTTTATTTAATTGCGGCCACGGTGATTTCAACAAGTGTGGTTTCATATTTTTTAAAGGGTTAGATATTAAAAATATTAATAAAATCGTCGTAACCACACTTTGTCTGTATTTTTTCCTATGATTTTAATTAGTATTTATAATTCATCGCCATGTGCTCCTATGAAAAGTTATATAATAATATACGACATATTATTTTACTATGTGTGATTGCTAATAATCAAGTAAGTCAATTTTTTGTCTTACAGTTGTAGGATAATGAACTTATTTATATATTATTTTATAATAAACGAAATTCTTATAGATATATATACTGGGTGAATAACCAGGTTTTCGCCGGTGTGTCAAATAATTAATTCGTATATACAGTGGTATTTCTATTATAATTAAACTATTTAAAGCCTAGGCATGTAATATAATATAATAGTTTTTATAAACTATTTAAACGACACGCTAAAAAACCGTAACGCTTAAAAATACAATACCCCTCCCCCATCAGACAAAAAAAAAAAAAAATTAAAAACCGGGTGACGTGGTGACACTCGGGAAAGTATTTGAAACAACTCTGTGAAAAAAAATTGTAAAAAAGTTCAACAGTGCCGTCAGAAAATTGGAACATAAAAAGAGGCCTGTTATTTTATACATAATATATAAGGAATATAATTTGCTGTTACAACTACCTATACTGCAGACTACTATAATGTGATTCTGACTAAATATATACCACTGCAGTGTTTGTAACACTCCAATACGATAAAATATATAACATGGAAAATTAAAATAAATAATTGTTGTACATTAATATGTAGTGAAGTAGGTACCGTTGTGTGATTATTAATTATAACTGTTTGAATGATGGTATCGGTACGGATTAATTACGTACACGGGTACATATTATTATAAAAACAAAATTAATAAAATCAAATTGTTTAACTGTTTTATTTCCATTTGTGCTTGTTATTTCGTGACTAAACAAAATAACTGAATGTAGAAAGTATTGCTACTTTCATGAATTATAAAATAGCCTTTTGAGTCGTAGCAATTAATATACAAAAAACGTTAAAGTATACTAAAAAAAAACTCAATTTAAAAATATTCATTATTAGATCAATATCAGTTTTATCTATTGGATAATTAACAGTATTCACGATGATATTTACTATGTGTCGACGAGAGTGACTATTGCTGGTGAAATAATTAATCAATTGTGATAAAAGGTTATTCAATAGTACCTCAACCTGCAGTTATCAGTTGGGTGCGAATTATTTTATCTTTTATTTTAGTAAAAAATAGACGGTTGCAGATGAGCAACATCGTAATAATTATTGTTGATTAATAACAACAATAACATACGCAACCAATAACGACCTAACTTAAATTCAAAAGACTTATCGGATATATGTCTCATACTATATGGTATATAATAATATTATATTGCACGAAAAGAGTGGCGCGTATCATAATAATATTTGAAACGATAAACAGATGAAAACGAGCGGTTTATGAATTAAAAATGATTCGACGATAAAGAAGACCGATGACGGGGAGTGGGTACCATTGAATTTTGACGTTATATTATTATTAAATTGTTATCTCTGAAACCATTAAGTTGATTGCTTCAGATATTAGCGTACCGACGTACGTATATAATATATATAGGTACCTACATGTACCGGTACACCCATATATATATAAGAAAACGTTAATGCGAGTCACTTGTGAAACGTCGTCATCGTCGTCGTTGTCGTTCAGACCGTATAGCGATCAAAAACTTAAACGTCTGGAAATTCCCTCTGGTAAGGAAGAAGGAGAAGGAGGCGAAGGAGAAGGAGAAGAAGACGGAGACGAAGGTGGAGGAGGAAGGGGAGGAGGAGGAGAAAAAACAACAGGAAACAGTGTTTAAAATTCAAAACGGGTTTTCCGAGAACAATATGGACGTTTTACGAAAACGAAAACTTAACTGGCGGCGGCGGCGGCGGCACACGCGAAGCAATTTGTCGGAGTGTATAGTATTATAATAATAATATAATAAAGCGGTCTCGGGCGGTATAGTTTTGTACGCGCTGGTATAAACCGTATTATACCGTCTCGGCGTGTATAACGTTCGGTTTAGGCATATCTCGTGGTGTGTGTGTGGGGGGGGGGGGGTGTGGAGGAATTAGCCCCCATAAAGCTTCCGTATATTATAATGTGTATAGGTAGGTTAGGTAATATTATATTTGATGTATATAAATTATTATTACGAATACGTGAATCTCGTTAAGGCTTTGTGCCGAGAAATGTCGAGTTTATTATTATTATAATTTAAAATAAGGCGTTCTACAGATTACAGACACAGTCAATAATAATAATGAATATTGTCATATTAGCTGGTTTCGGATTTATTCGGCTTTTGCTAATTATTATTATCACATATTATGATACAGACGACAAAAACAGCGGGACGAGCTATAGATTTGTTTTGTGCGCCGCAGATCGACTCCAAATGTGCAATTTTATTTTGCTATTTTTTGCATATTTCATGTATTTTGAAGTTATTTTTGAAGTTTTGGTGCATTAATTTATGCTTGAATCTATAAGAAAAATTCCCACATTACAAACGATATGTCTTCGTCGTTCAATAGGTACCTATAACATATTAGACATATAGGTACATATTATAAGTTCTTTTTTAATTTGTTAACAGGATAAGGTCGACATTATTAATATTATTACTCATTTACTTGATATATTATTTTTGACTGTTGACGAGTTTCGAGTGCCTAAAATATTATACATTTTTTAATTAAAACGACATGTTATCAAAATCGATTTAGTTTAAAACATAAATATATGATTTTTCAATAATACTTACGTATGATGGGTACTTACGAAATTATTGTTTTTGATTTGTCAGTAGATTTTTAATTCAATACTTGATCTCTTATTATGCTATGCGGCATAATCGTATTGTAATATTAAGCACGATTTTTCGAAACAGTGAACCAGGTAACAGTATAAACGTATACTTGTATACGAAATCCGGAAATCGTTATTGATAAATTAAATGAAAACAAATTAAAATTAGGTATTCACTTTCTGATGTTGACGTACATTTTTGTAATTTATTTCAAGTGCCAATTGTTTTGCAGTGCTAACATTTAAATCATATTAAAATGGAAATAAAGTTATTCTGTTAGCCCTGTTTGTATTGGGATAATTTAATAATTTAACTTCTGAATTCGAATAGTTTTTGAAAGTAAGTAGGTAGGTATGCGCATCTGCTATAGAATACAAATAAAGCACGCTGGTTAAACTATTTCGTACATTTCAAGTTGTCTTTATAAAATGTAACTATATAATATAGTTCAGTAAAGTTCCCATGACCTACTCAATTATTATACAAGCTATGTACGATATAAGTTTAATAACACTATATTAATACGTACCTACAATAAAACTTACAGAAAAAAAATTATTTGTTACGAATGTATCGTCTGTTATATTTTGTTCGCGAGAATGTCAAGGACTCGGGGTCACTAAATTTAATCGAAAACCCGTTGAACTCGCCCAGCTTTGTAGTAGGTAGTTGATTTGGAGCGTACCTCGTCAGTGAGTATATTTTTGTTATCACTGTGGCGAATGTATCAAATATTTTGAAACAGTGATTAGCAAGAAATAATTTTGAATTATAATTTATAACACACTTTGAAAATTGTTAAAAACTAATACTTTAACAATAATATTAAGTTTTTGACAACATATTTGTATTGGTTTAAGTTAAAATTAGAAAGTATTTTCTCTTTGTTTTAGAACTTAAGACAAAGAGTTGAAATATGATGATCTTCCTATTGTAAGCCCACAAAAAAGACAGAAAAGTTTGTTGTTTTTTTAAAAATATGGTTTCGCGCCATTTGGTGTCGAGGAAGTGGTGAGTAAAAACGATAAAAAAAATAAGCTTTGCAGTAAACTTCTAAGACCTTAGTCGATTTTGAATTATTACTTTTGTGTGGACTCAGTGTTACGAAAAAAATCCTTATTTTCAAATATCGACTTCTACGATCAAAAATAAAAATACTTTTAAGTATATTCTATTTGTTTGGTTTTTATTGTGTGCTATAATACAAAATTGTTATTAATTTATTTTGTCGGTAAATAGATTAACATAATATACCGCTTCAGTGTAATACGTTAGTAAGTAATAAATATTTTCCAACAAATTAAAATAATTCATTACAATAATTTAAGCCAATAAGTACCTAATTGAGTGTAAAAAATAGTATCATGGATCGATATTAACAATAATTTACTGTTTTTGTATTAATACCTATAATCAGCTTACAAATAATATTTTATTTATTTAAGTACCTAGTTAGAATTTTAGATGGTCAGCTTTGTTGTTGTGTGTCACTTTTTGATTCCTTTTAAGATTGAATTCAGTCACCGGACACTTTTTTTAATAGCTTTAACTACTACTTCCAGCCCTATAACGATACCTATACGCTACATTGCTACCTCGGTACTTCAATATTAACAAACGAAAAAAAAACCATTTTGAGTTTTGGAGAAAGTGGGTGGGTAAAATGATGTTTCGCCTACGCCTGACAAATATTTCTCGGGCGCCACTGCAGTTGTAGCAGGTACGTTTAAAATACGATTCGATGTAGTGCGATAATATACAATAATATTATTATTGGAGGTAGCAGGACTCGGCCAATATTTTTATAACCGCGGTATACGAACACATATTTTATTAGAATATATGACTCGACGGAAAAAACGGATCTCGAGAATTATATCGATCGACCATCATATCATATTGTTACGATATATTATTACTGAGGAAGACCTTTTCAACGCGAAAACCGTCATGACCGCCGCCGCCGCCGCGCCGCCGCGACAACAGAGCTTTTCCGCCGCGTGTCGCGTTTACAAAATTATTGTTTTTCTCTTTCCTTCCTTTGTACTCGCGCGAACCGATCGCGCGTCAAGGCGCGTAAGTCGTACTTTATCCGACCGATCTGAGCAAGTTTTTCCTTCGACCAGTGACCGCGATCCGTATCCGTATCACTCTGTGTAGCCGTGTAGGTACGTAAGTTTAGATCTTTACCTCCATCGTCGTCGTGTTTAATTCACAATAATATAATAATAATAATGCCTAATGAATATCATAGTGTTTCGGTCGCACACTAATCGAAATCACAACATATTATTATGTCATCGCCGTTATATTATAATATGCTTATAGTATAATACCTACTGCCTAGTATGCTTTTCGGTGCACCGGCTGAAATATCTTAAAATGAATTATCAATATGTATTGTCATTCGGCAGTGTATATAATTACGCGAGACGGGTCTCAAATCGATTTGAGCTTATACACGTCATTATTATTGCAATGGCAGTCGATTGAACGGGTAATTAATCCGGGGTTCGGAATACCTTCTGCGTGCTAAAAAAACAATGAAAAATGACGTGCATACACGTGCACTAAAAAAAGTTCAAACATGCAGTTTAATCGGTGTTGAGAATAAATGACGAGATGTCATCTAGATAAGATACAGCAGTGGTAATCGTATAAATTTATTTAGATAAAAATAAAGATAAATACATTTTGAGTTTATCTATAGATTAGATGAAGACGATATAACTTTTATCTAGATATTGTGATGGATAAAACTAATTTTTATTATATTTAAATAACAAATTTACCTATTTGCCAACGTAAAGAAACTAAAAGTTAATAAGTATTAATAACCTATTACTACTAACTTAATACATACAGTAACAAAATATGTTCGTAAACAGTCGTAAAGTCTCAAAGTCTCGACTTTATATATAATACGTAGAACACGGGAATATGGTAATATTATGAGTACATGCGTACTAATTGGATAGTGAGAACAATTTCAACAAAAATAATGACCACGATGGGCTCCGGACCATAAGCGCAAATAGTGTTTGAAATTTGGGGGGGCTGTAGCTCAGGTCAGGATACTCCAGTGTATCCAGAGTATCCATACTCTTATGACGCTTATAAATTATCACAAAACCTCAAAAAAAATTGTCCAATGTATTATGTAGTGAAATAAAATCATTAGTTTTTTGGGGAGGCTATAGCAATTCTAGGGGGGGGGCTAAGCCCCCCAGCCCACCCCCCCCCCCCTATTTGCGCCTATGCTCCGGACGAGCAAAAGCGATCAAATATGGCCTACGTATTATGCGAGGGGTGACGATAATATGACGTAAGCCGACTGGCGGCGGCCGACCGGCTCACCTGCAGCCGCTACGAGCCACACCCGACGTCGGTCGTCGGTGCCGTGTTCTGTTCTCCTGACTCGACTGGCGCCCGACCGGCGGGCGCCTCCGATTCAGGAACAGAACACGGCACCGATTTTATCGCGCCGGCAGCATCACGCGCGCCGACCACGTCGCGGGCGCCACCGAGTCGCAATGGTCGCGGATCCGTCCCGACCACGCGCGGACATACGACGACAGAAAGCCGTGGACATGCAGGCTTGGAGAGCGGCGGCCACCGATTCCGCGGGCAACCAGCGTTATTGCCGCCGTGCGACCACCCGCCGGAACCAATCACAGCGACGCAATATAGACGGGACCGCTTGCCCATAAATACGATTGCGGAGCGCGAAAGACTGAATGGTAGCTCAGTGTGTGTCTTTCCGTCCTACCACTCCGTAGCAATAATAGACCCGCCCTGGGCAGACTCGCGCGGTTTGGACCAAAACGGAGCAGAAAAAATTACACAGTCCACTCAATTCACGAGGTGAGTAATTTTTTATCTAGATAGATGAGTATTTTTTTATTTCGATATGTCTCAACACTTATAAAATATTTATTTATACGGAAATATACGCTTGCAGAATTATTTAAAAAACATTTTCATTTACGAATTGGTTGTATTTTGTCTTATTTTTTGTCGCAAGAGTGACTCGGTGGCGTGCGATTTCAACAGTTATTGAGTGACATCAGCTCTCGGTAAAAATAAACCTTCGTAGATAATCAGATAATCAGTCTTATTTATCTATAGATGAGATAGAAAGATAAACTTTTTTTTATCTAAATACCGTACAATTCCGTACTGGTCATAGGCTATAATAAAGCTACCAGCTATTCGCCTGTATAAGTGTAAAAGGTTATCGTATAATACACGAAAATATTTTGGATGTGTTTAAAGGATTCGAATTCAGTATAGGCCCGAGTCCACGCCGCGGTATCTTCTTAATATATAAAACCGAAACTTGAAACCTTTGATGCCAATGTTCTCGGAAACTACTCAACCGATTGTCTTAATTTTATTTTTAAATGAAAGATTATATTATCACGGAGAAGGTTCCTTTTGCAAAAAAGTATATTTGAGTATAATTTAAAGAGGTGCTCACACAAGGATTTTGAAATCCATGATGAAAATCGAAAATTTGTATTTTGTTTATAAATGGTTGCTATTGGTTACAATTATTAGTTATCTGCAGTTACAGTAACAGTTTTTCCTACGTACATATAATTATATACGCTAGAAATTCTGGAAAAACTGAAAGTGCTATTTTTGATGAGAATAATCTCTGTTTATAGGGTTGTCAATGGTTACATATCTTATAACTATTATAATTAGTAGGAATATACATATTTTATTTTTATAAAAAAAACAAACGCGTTTGGCCCGGGCCACCATTGCGATGTTTTTCGTGTGCCTAATATTCTGTTATCACTTACTTATTTCATCTTTGACTCGGTCAATGCCGGGTGAGGCAGCTTGTATCGTATAAAAGGCAATGCGAATCGCCGAGGCTTAAAGCTAAGGGATCAAAAAACGATACCAAGTCAGGAAATACCAGGGGGCTTCAGAATTTTTTCGGGGGGCCTCCTCAGCCGTCCCACTCCCCGTTTTACGCCCATTACGATGGGCGCTTACCCGCGGTATATTAATAATGTCAAAACCACGACCGTATAGGCGGATTGACCGTCTCGCGGTTTCATTTGCCCCCGGGCGACGCCGGTTAATACCGCAGCTGCGGTATATTATTATATTATATTTTACGAGGGATTCATGTTATATTGTACATCGTGAAATAATTCTATTGCAGCGCCGTCAAACACCGCGAAGATGCGTGTATAAATACTCCGAATACATCTGTAACCACAATAAACAATAATAATAATAATAATAATAATAATTATTGAATATATTAGAATAAAGTAAAAAAAAACACGGTCCGAGGGAGGGGGGAATTTTGTAAACTCGTATCTGCCACTAGTCACGATCGATGAGTTCACGAGGCTCGTAGAATATTAGAACGGGTGCGATATGCGTATTAGCCGCTAAATCGGAGTTAGAGAGTAATAAGTCGATTGCATATTATTATTTTTTTATAATATTTTGTAATGTGCGCGGTGACTGTACGGCTCGCACGAGGTTACGACGTTTACGATCGTTTTGCGTTCGTAAACGTCATTGGCACATTTATAGGACGCTAAGATACGACACGAATATTATTATACAAGTTGATGCTATAGTAATATTTGCAAAAAAAAAAACCAGAAATAATAAACTTTTTTTATTTAGAAAATAAAACACGTATTGTTACAAATTATACAAATTAGATATCATTAAATAACAATTTTGATTGACCTATATATCCTTTAGGTTTATTATCAATAATTGCAGCGTTCTTAAACATCATTAGCACATTTAGAACTCTAAGATACGACACGAATATTATAAGCTGAAGCTATAATATTGGAAAAAAATTGGAAATATACTTTTTTTTTAGAAAATTAAGCACATACTATTGTTACGAATTATATATATTATTAAATTACAATTTTTATTGACCCATCTCCTATTTAAGCGTTAATAGCTCGTGTTGGAGGTAGGGAGTTATTATAATATTATACTAAATATTAAAATAATAATACAATGTAAACAAATATTAAAAAAATACGTGAACATAAAATAAACTAAAATATTATGAGAAAATAAACAAGAAAACAGAATAAAAGCAGAAAATAGGAAAGAAAAAACTTTAATTCAAGAAATAAATATTTAAACACTATACGCATTTTACATTCATCGTATCACCTATTATTATTTGTTTTTAAATTCAAATGGCATATAATTAAACATTTTTGGTCAAAAACTTTAAGTTTAGCAGTACCTTAACTTTAGTAGTTATACGTCAAATTCACCGAGTATATAATAGTTGCTTATACATTTTGTATCACGTTTAAGGTTTTTTTCGCAGCGTTCATTATTTAGTCTTAGGTAGGTATATACCACAAACGTTGCGCAGGAACGTTGGGGTCTTATATATTATATTAAGTCTAGATTAAGTCGTTATAACCATGTGCTTAAATTGGAGTGCGAAAATTCCTTTTCAACTTAATCAGGTCATCGATCTGCAGATAATATGACTATACTTATAAACTCTCAAGTATTATGAAGTTGTAGATAATATCGTAATAATGTATAGCGGTGAAGAAAATTCCAGGGTGGTGAGGGGGGGCGGTCCACCAATTCCTCCCCCCCCCCGATATCCACCTATACCACCTTGTATCTGATAGGGTACTAAATCCTAATAACTAATATAGATTTGGCCGTTATTTTTTCTTCAAGTTCAGTCCGACAAGACCAGCTTTTAAATTTATTGTATCATGATCTCAGTTCGGTCTGACCTATATATTTATACTGACCCATCATCCTGCCGTACCAACAAAATAACAATTTCATAAATACAATTTTTTTTTAAATTTTTTATTAAACCGTTTTAAAATAATTACAAAACCATTATGAAATAACTATTAGTCATAAGTACTTACGTACTATTATGGCTGTCGTGTGATTCGTAAATGTAGTATATATGTGCGTATTACGATTGTAAATTATTATTGTTATTAGTTATTACCTATTGCGAGTTTGTACAAAAGTGTTGTGTTTACAAAGTTGGTTTGGATCAGAGCATAGATTTGGGAGGGAGGAGGAGATCCGACAATTTTGTTACAAAAACAAAATACAACAATCAAAGAGATGCTTTGTATCTCTATTGTTTATCTAATAAAAATAAAAAAAAATTTTTTACTCGACCAATTTTTAATTTAATACATACTGGAAAAACTGCGTTCGGGTGTTGCGCTGAAATCTACCTCTACCAAAGCTCCACCGAGCACCCCCTAGTCGAGCCTAAGCTGGGGGGAGGGAACTGTTGCCCCCCCCCCCCCCTCACACCCGGATAGGATATTTCGGCCAGAGACGAATATTTCGGGCGACCGGTCGGACAGACTTTGATGTCACGGTGGGACGACGGCATGGCCGGCAGATGGCGACGGCGACGCGATTCGCGGCGGTACACGTCGCACGGCGGCCGCCGCGGTCAGCTGTTGGCGCGTACGCGGCGTGCGTTTCACGTGATCCCCCCCGGCGCGCCGCCACCGTGGTCCGCTCGGCTTTGTTCGACCGCCGTCGGCGGCTCGCTGGCACACAACGGCCGCGGTACACGTCAATAACCCGTTGGCCACAGTCGCGAACACAGTCCCGGTATCGACGTACCGTCGCTGCCTGCCGCCGCCGCGTAGCCGTCGAGCTACATAATATTGTCGTCGTCGTCGTTGTTGTTGTTGTTGTTGTTGTTATTACCGTCTCCGCCGACGCCGCCGTTGTTGTTCCGAACAGTGCCGTGCGTTCTCGAATAAAATATTATTATTATTTTGCCGAATTAAAAAATTCTTTTGTCCGTTCTTCTCCGCGACCACCGTCGTCTCTCGCAGCAGTGTCGTGCGACATCCGACGCGTCCTACCCTCGCGCACGGCCGTTTTAGTGGCCCCCTCGCCTTCGCGGAGTTCTCCTGTGCTCGTACGTGTGTGTACGTGTGCGCTCGTGTGTGTGTGTGTTTGTGTGTGTGTGTGTGTGTACATGTTGTCCGCGACCTAGGCCGCTCGTCATCTCGTCCCCGGGGGACACAGGAAGAATATAACAACACGAGTTCCCGTCCGGTTGCGATTTGGTCCTGACGATTCTGCAAGCCCCGTAATAATTATTAAAATATCGAAAATCGTAATATTATATTATTATAATATTATCTCGTCGTACAGCGATTCGAGTTCGTCACATACGGTTCGGCGGTAAAAATCGTATACACACCGGTCAAATAATACCAAAGGTTTTTTTTTGGTCGACGTCCGAACAGATAGCTCGCTCGACGAAATCGACAGCGACTATATCCGTCGCGCACCTCAACAAAGGACGCATACCGACGTGATCGTGTGCAGTGTGGGTGCAGTGTATAATAATCGTATACGCGAGTGTGTCGAGTGTGTCAGACTTACCGTCGCTCGTTGATCGTCCCGCCACCGCCGCCGCCGCCGCCGCCGAACATGAGCATCGCCGCCTTGTTGCAAGCCGCCGAGTACCTGGAAAGGCGCGAAAGAGGTAAGTTTACCGCGTCGCCGCCGTACCCCCCGCCGCCGTTCGCCGACACCGCGGCCGCGACCGACGGAGCCGCCGCCGCCGCCGCCACCGCCGCGGACCGCGTAAACACCGTCGTATTTTTTGCAGAAGCGGAACACGGATATGCTTCGCCGATGCCGATCACGATCGATCTCAAAGGGTCCACGAAGAGGCCGAAGACGAAGAAGTCGCAGGGAAGCCGGTGAGTAGTTTTTTTTGTTTTTGTTATTCGAAATCCCCCCCCCCACCACCCACTACCCCCACCCACGGTATCGTCTAAAACAGAAAAATGCATAACAAAACGGTGCGAATAATACAAAAAGAAACGCGATATTGTAATAATTATAATAATACAAACATACACGCGGACGTATATATTATTATTATAACGGGTATATATTGCAGCAGTTTAGGATATCGCTGCCGCCGTGCGCGCGGCGGCAAAACGGGCAGAAAAAGTCGGGACGTGACCTTTTAAATGTCAAGGTTAATAGGGCCCGCGCGCGCCCGCCTGCGGGGTGACAACGCTACCGATTCCACCCCCTCTCCGCCCCTCCAACCCCGCCGACACCACGCCGCCGCCGCCGCCGGACGACTCTTGCCGGCCGATGAGAGCTTTTCTTCGGCGGCGGTCTTCTGCTCTGCAGTGAGTCCACCGACGTCAACTTGCATTCGTTGATGGCGAACCCATCACGAGTCACTGCAGCGCACGTGCACCCCGAAAATACGGACGAATTACACTATTTTTACCAAAATTAAACGGGCGAATAGATTGCACTTTGGTTAAAAGCGGGCGAACTGCACGGGATTGGGTTCGAAAATGTTCAAAGCCGATTTAAACTTGTTTGCTGAATACCGACACAAAACCTTCTGCAACTGCACGATGTGTGCCAGGCTGCTTTTTGGGTACGGTGAAGAAAGACACTAATCTCGCAGTTGACACGACGAATACAATAATAATATGTGCACTTGAGAAATAAATAAAAGTCACTTGGCCGCACTAGCGCAATACTATAAGTGTCAAAAAGTAGGTACCTAAAGGTACCTATATTATTATATTATAGTTTAAGAGCAATAATATATAGGTAACTACTTTAAATAATTTACAAGTACATATTTTACTCATTCATATTTTCGTACGCGTTTTTTTCTTTAGTTTAAAATACAACATACGTGACGGGGGTGCGAAGCCCCTTCAACAAGTCACTATAACATAAATTGTATAATACTTGTGCAGAAGGAAAAAAATTTTAAAATAAAACCTGATACCTATACCTATACGGCTATACCGCTATTACTTATGTGTCACACCTTCCTAATATCTGCAATGAATAGGCACTGGAAATTTCGTCATTAGGTAGTAGGTACCACACATATGATGTCTATTTCAAGTGAAGCAAACCGTTGTGGAGTTTTGTTTCTTTTCCTTCGATTTTGTTGCAAGTAAAAGACAAAGGGTAGCACAAAATAAGGTCTCGATGAGTTTCGTGCAGTTCGCAGGGTAAACACCGTTCTTATATTATTATGTTCATCTATATCACTCGGCCTGACGTTTATTATACATTTTTGAGTCGGATAAAGAGCTCGAAAGGATAGGTTATTTTTCTAATACTTCGGTGGTACCTAAATAATAATTAGATTTATAGAGAATACTGGTGACAAGCCGTTAAAACCTTCGAAGAACTAAACGCGATCCGTACACAAATTGCACACTTTTAATGATTTATTGGTTTTATAGTTTTCTTTCGTTTGCTCTAGCGACCACCAATTCTACCCAACTTCTATATATATCAATAATTTTGATGTGTCGAGTCAATCACTTACGGTTATTCGAGTACCTTTAATTGTATATTTGTGTGTGTAAAAATCGTTTTGAAAAAAATATTTAAAAAAATATTTTTTATATCGTTCTCATTACGTTAGTTTTGTCGAATCTGATTATAATAAAATATAATAATATAATAATGATGATAACTGATAGTGTCGTGACGATAATTATTATCGTTCGATCTAGGGCTGTACATAAAAGCCGGCCGAGATTTTACCTCACCCATTAATTGGTAGACAGGTAGTTTAAATATTGAACGTGAAATACGAACATCCGAATATCAAAGAAAATTTTTTGAACATTTAAATCAATAATATTGCATTTTTAATTGTTTTATAAAATTAAAATGCTTAAAAAAATGAATGTAGGTAGGTAATTTTTTAATAATTTTTGTTTTATAATTAATATCGGATGATATAATTATATTATAAATATTTTATTGATTTTCATCTATGCTATTTTAGATTGTATACTGGGTATTGAACTCGACTCCCCTGTTGAAAATGACATAAATTTATTACATTTACATTTAAATACCTATAGGCATAATTATATTATTCTTTTTTAAAGTTTAAATGTTAATAAATAATAAACTATTAGTTGGTGCGACATTTATGATTTTATTTGTTCAAAAAAATATATATATATTTTTTCTAAGATTATAAAATTAAAATATAAATTTTTTTTTTCATGTTTGTGCCTACTTAATATTTACAGATTTATTATCGTCAAATGAGAAAAAGAAGTATCACAAAGTGTAAACTTTTACTCTAAGTTTTTAGTCCATTTACTTAATTTGTCTGTTTAATTATTCTAATGGTCGAAACTAATTTTAGTTTTCTTTCTTCGTTTAAAGAGCAGAGGATATTTTTGGGAAAAAAAATACTATACCAAGTCTAAATATAATATGACACTATCACGTTTTCTTTTAAAACTGATGTTTATGTTTTTCCTCCTCGCCGTCTCGCTAAACTTTTCTTCGTAATTATATGAAGATCTACTACTTTTATCTTGTCCTTCACCCTTGCACCACCCCAAAGCATCTCTCTTATAGTTGCTAACTTACACGAGACAAAGGCTTCCGGAAAGGAAATTGCCATCACATGTACGCACACTCCTCCGTGGTGTTTACACGTTGCTCGCGCGATACGACTGCATCAGAGGGTGTGTTTGCCGGTTTTTCAACCCCTTGGCAGTGGAGAGGGATAAAAATATATCTTATCAGATTTTTTACTGTACCTACATAATAATATTGTGTAGAACGACATCTGAAAACGTATTCAATAAAGTTTTTTTTTTTTCAATTATATTAAAGGTTTACGCCGCGTAGTAGGTATTTTTATTTTTAATTACAACGACCGGCAACGAAAAGTTTCTATTGAAATAATTGAAGTTTTTGCGAGAAACTTTTTCTTTATTTTAATGTACACTATGCGCATTAAAACAGTCGATTCTTTTGTTCTATATTTTCCGAGGTTTTCTTAAAAAGAAATGACATATTACACTTTCTGCGGTGTTTCGCGTACCTACATAATAAATAACGGAACAAAATATTGACTTTGAGAGACGTAGTTATGCGTATTCTAACACATCTATATAAACGATATATAATATTATGATAAAATACCTTATCGCCCTTGACCTACTCTTTGTCCAAATATGTTTTAGCTGCCGATCGCGTTGTGCTTGGGGTTTTTTTTTTTGCCGCCCTATCGCTATTAAAACCCTACATCGCGTATTCAGATATAGAATAATTCTATTATTCAGTAGGTACGGGTGTAGAATATGCGTACTACCGCAGTGGCATTTGTTAATTAGTAAGAAAATATCGTTTTCGTGAAGCAGTAGGTAAATACATTTTATGACGAAAAAATAGGTTATTATTTTCGAGTTGTTTTTTGATTTACACGCTTGATTTAGAATGTACAATATGTAACTATATATAAATAATATGTATAGACGGGCGTACTCGCTTTTACTTGACATTTTTTAAAAAGTTCGTGTTGTATCGATTTTCTTTGTTTTAGTATTACCTATTGTGGGAAAACGTGAAAACATTGTGGACACGTAGAAAAAATATTATCTTATTAAAATTAGATTGAAATGCGTTTACAAATCAATAGTAGGTATACTAATGTACGCATAATAATATTATAATCAATATCATCGTGACATAATATCATAAGTATTATACTGTTAATAATATTATTGGTAATCTATAAAGACTTTATACTTTGTAGAAAATAATTACAAACTATACATATTTTATTAACGGTTATAGCGGCTATTGTAGTAAATTTTCTGTAAGAGTTTTACGATTTTCTAATAAACTTCTAAGGATTTAAAACAATGATTTGAGAAGAGTAATATTGTTAATGTATGTTACTATAAAGAAATTATTACTTGAAGCGTTATCATTGGTCCAAAAACGGCCACTTAACAAAAAATTATGATTGATTTAATTCATTTATTGAATCTATCGATTTCGCTATCAAAAAACTATATGTAAAAAAAAAACAATACGATTTCAAATAATCTCAAAACCAGTTATGATTAGTCCTAGCTATTTATATTACATTTCATTGTAATTTTATAATAATTAGAAAAATTAATAACCGCGTTTTGATTGATTATTTATTTTAGCTTTTTCTAGAAGTGATTATTAATTTCGTTGATTAATTGTCCTGTTTTGGTTACTAATATAAACATTGAATACCCATAGGAATTCTTTGAATTTGATAAACGACTAATAAGCTGTATTATATAGTTAACTAGATAATATAAGTTTCACCCACTACTGTTTATATTTTTTCGAACACGATGATTTATTATCTCAAAAATATGATTATTGTTTCATTGTCCATTGATCATCTTGAGGTAATAATCATTCTGTTAATATTATATTGTAGGCACACTGAAAGGATTATTTAAAAACTTTAAACTTTTAAAAATAATATTCGATTGAATATATTTTTTTAATCCTAATAACTTTTTGTACCTCTACCTATTTGAATTTGATTAGCTCTGTATACGCGTTACCTATGTAACATATAATAATATGTATAATATATATATATTATTTTTTCATTTATTACATTTTAAAATAACTATATACATGACGTATGTGGCCCAGTTATTGAGCTTGTCATTTTGAGGTTTTGGCTCGAAGCCAAACAATGATGTTTTCACTACAAATTATTTTACAAAAATTGAGGAGAAAACATAACGCGCGTTTTGATTATGTGCGCTAGCGTTATAATATATATTATATGCGTTTTGTTAATTGATTTACTGTTTGTTTTTGTTGCAGAACAACTCATAACGAGCTGGAGAAAAACAGGTAAGACGTTTGCATATAATATATTTCATTACTACACATACTCGATAAGCGAACAACGATACAGTGAATTCAAACTATATATTATTATCTGAAGTCGGTCATAAGCCATATACTATTTATTGCTCATTTCAAGAGGCAAGGGGCCAAATACTCTCTCGGTTGTTATGAACGTATAGTATATACTATCTTCTTTTTCTGTCCGCCCATCTCCTTCTGTTTTTCTATATCATCATTGTTATTTTTGGCTTTAACCATAACTCGCGCGTTTATAATTATAATACGACACATTATCAAAAAACGATCCGTATTATATAGGAGAGGGAATAACGGATCGATAGTTAGCTGCTTGTTCTGTAAATTATATTGAAAAAATAAAAATTACCTGTGATTTTTACCTCGCTATTTATATACTATATACTGAAAAAATGTAATGACTACGCCGCTGCAGTCGATGGTCACCGGCGAGGGTCTTGTCAACGAATGTAGCTATAAGACATGTCGGAATAATAATAAAATATAAATGTGCAAGGATAATTTTAATAACACACGTCAACTGTATAATACTAACCTAACCGTATAAGGTAGTACCTATAATATTATAATACATAAATTATATTAAATTCATTAAACGTACATCTATTAGGATGGTTTCTAATGACGGTTCTATTAAACTTTTAATCGTATTTAAAATATGTGTTATACGCGGTTACGTCCATAATATATTATTATTTATATAATACGACGTACTTAATTAGATTATTTAATTTATAATAAGAAATATAACTAGAAATGGGTATAGGTAATTCTTGAAAACAAACATTGAATTAGAAACAACCGCGTTAGGCCGAGGTATATAATATTATTTTAATAACCTTCTATAATCTCGAATAGGAAGCTGACAAATGTAATATAATGTACGCACGTTTATATATGTCTATGTATAGTTACGCGGAAAAAAAACCGAAGGAAACGACTTTCGCTAAAACGATAACTGTTATAATAATATGATGCTGCTGGCTTGAAAAAAAGAAGAGGTAAAATCGAACGGGGTCATCGGTCTTCGGATATATGATGATAAACCCCGTGGTGATTACACGAGTATTGAAATTTTTGTATTGTTCGATCAGCCTTTCATAAATATAACGAGTTATCAGTGTTTGTTGTACTACTTTTATTGGATGAGGTACCTACCTACTACTACTACTACTACTATGAGTTCGGCGCGATTTTTTTCTTTTTATCGACGAGTGATGACTTATTAAAAAACGATGATGATATTCCTACGTTTTTCCAAATGCATCGTAAAATAAATGATAATTATTATAATAATATGATATTATGTACCGCGTGCTTAAAACAAAATATCATTTTTACAGATGATTAATGCACAACGTTGATATATAATATATTAATATATCGTTGTATATAATATATAAATATATATTATATATAGGTATGTTATATAAGTGTACAAAACGAGTTTTATTGACATATTATTATCGTGTTGGATATTTTAGTTAAAATGTACAAATTCGTGAGTCGTGACAGCTCATGACGGTTAGGTAGTTACATAATATATATTATATTGGTATTCAAATAGGAAATATCTTTTGACGTCGCGTCTTCTATAATAAAAAATGTCCTTTATTCGATATAATATTGAATTTGTTGGTAAAATATCAGTATTATAGGTACTTGTGTTTTATGAAATCCCTGGCCTTTAATTTATTTTGATTTTGTTATTATAGTCTAAGATTTCAGTTCTTAATTATTTGGAAGAGCACCAGAAATTTAACGTGGTTTGTTATCCACTGTAACGGTAGATTGTTATACTATTTTTTTTTTTTGGCAAATCCAAAGTGATTATAAATAAATTAAGATTGATATATCCCATCCAAGTAAAATATAAAATATTATATAGTATAATTTTCGGGGTCATTTTTTTCCACTTTGGCAATTAACTATTGAAATACGTGTCACTTAAATATTATAATAAATAATACCTAACCAGTTAAATTAAAAAAAAATAAATAATGATTCGTGGTTTCATCATGCCTATACTTCTTAATACATTTCTATAGTTATCAAATAAATAATATTTTAAAGTGCCCATAGGTTATTAAATTATCGTATAACTACAATAGAAAACAAAAAAAACTTAGAACGGTAATACCATTATTTTATTCGTTTGCTTAACTGTTTTTGAAGTTGCAAGTTTAGGCACTTAAATCGTATTGCATTTTTAAAATAAACATGCATTTTTCGCGTGAATACATTTTTAATATTTTTTGTACTGCGTTGTTAAAATATTTAGACAGTTTATGGATTCTAGATACTAAAAATAAACTTTCACACTTTAATACGTCGTTATGCATAGACACGTATAGTTAAAAATTAGTTAGTTTGAGCAGCTGATACTGCAGTTGTTGTTATTGTACTGTAATTTGTTTAATCCGTTAACTATAATATTTGTTTTTAATTGAATAAACTCCAAGCAAATTGTTTTTTTTTTGTCGAATAAAGTTCCGATTACGAAAACATTAGAACGAATAAACGATATCCGGGCGTGGTCGTCGAGCTTTTTTGACGGGTGTGCGGACATTAAGCGAAGCGTTTTTATATACTTTATACCGCAGAGATTCGCTTTTTGGCGGTAGTAAATTCTGAAAATTCATTCGAAAATATCCCATCTATTCTTGTCGACGGTTTTAATTTTATGGCGTCCATAAAATGACCAGGTATTATACATTTTTATAGCCCCGATCGAATGGTGGTCGCTGTGCACAGTAATTATGACGGTGGCGGAGCGGCTCGCGCGGGGAACGAGGATTGTCCAGATAACGTTTTTATTGTCAGAGGAATCGATTTTTCCCCTTTTTTTCCGCACAACACCGCAAGTTTATCGTGCAAAAAGTTTGGTCAAACTAACACCCTTCAAAAAAAAAAAAAATCGACCTATAGGGAGTGGTCTTGTTGATGGGTTCACACGGCGTTTTAGATGCATGCGTGTAGTCGATAGATGTAGGTACTCGTGTTGTACGATTTGGCTGACAGCGATAATTGATGTTTAAATTTTAATTTCCGATGTCGATTTTTGCCGAAATATACGTCGCTATCGTATCTGCAATTTATGAAATAACGAATATTATTATATACCTAATATACCAAGTCCGAAAATTGAGTATACATGACGCATAAACTGATTTCTAGTTTTCTGAGTTTATCAAAAAAAAAAAGATCGTCCATTTGGTTTCGTCTGCAGGATAAGTAATGAATTATAATTATAGATGATAATAACAATAATAATATGTATTCGTCCTGATCAATTGCAGTATAATATACTATATGTGTGCATAACAACTATATTATTGGCTTGCGTATTGTAAAATTCAATACAATGTAACCTGTTTTTAACGTTACCTTTTTTGCCTATATATTATATTAAATAATGGTCGGTCACAAACAAATTTTATTTTATTTATTTTCTAATTAAAAAAAAATAAATATTTCAAGGTAATTTTTCTTTATGCTTTTCTGTTGCTTAAAAAAATAACAGACGTGAGTGTAATAATTTATGTTTCACTTTTCGATAGGCTATAGAGCTTATAGTCTTGGTGTGTTCAAAATGTGCATCGCGTTCGTCGTCATTCGTCAACAAGTTCATCATACTATCATAGGTACCTATACAATAATATGCTATAAAATATGATATTTATTGTATAAACTATTTTTTATTCGTACCTATACCTACTCGTAATTCATGAAGTACTTTCGTATTTTAAAATTATTTCGACGAACGACGTTCATCGTCCCAACACTAATTTCAAATAATAAACAGTTCACATTTTACTCTTACTCGATATTTAATATAATTACAATAATATAATATAATTGGACCTGCAAAAAACATCGTGTTTAGCCGTTTGGGACTTGGCAGATTCTGCTGCAGAAACAGTAGGTATCAGGATGCATAAAGTGCAGTGTTTTTCGATTCGGTCTAATAAATGAATAATAATAATAATAATAATAATAATATATTACGTGTACCACTTTAACGCGGCTCAAAGGTTATCTTTGGACGAAACGTATATATAATATTTACGGCCGGCGTTGAAGTGATAATGACACGATAAACGATTGAAATCATACTCGTAATTATTTAATAATTATGTCGAAACGATATAACAAATAGAAACCGAGCAAAAAACACGGTGCACTTATCATAGTATATGCCGTGACATCAATAATATTATATTATAGCTTTGCCCCCGTGCCACCGCCGAAGAAAATATTAATCGCACGACAAACGGCGGCGGAGTGTCTTATGCACAATTTTTTTTTTCCAATATAATAATAATATATGCACACGACGCCGAGAACACTTGACGACGTGGTGTGCTATGACGTTACAGTTATAATAATAATAATAATAATAATAATAATAATAATAATATCAGCTTTAGGAACGTCAGGATCGAGCGCGAGAGAGATCCCCTCCTAGATTCAAACCTTGACCTTCCTCAAGCGTACGCGCGGTGTGTATCGATCGCACACACGGCGTATAAAATAATAATAATATAATATAATATTATGTACGGCGATGCGTTTTTTAATCGGTTACTATCGCGCGTCGATAAAAAAAAAAACTAAAAAACTATCGTTTCGCAGATAACGCCGCGACCTACATAATAATAATTATTATCATCGTACTCGTCTCTTATATATTATATAGTTGTTATCGCCCGTGCAGTGTATATAGTAATAATTGTTGTTGTTGTAGCGTAGGTACGATTATAATATTATGCAGTTTTGGCCTTGTCGTCCGACACACGACGATCGCGCGCGTACGATAATATTAATATATTCAAACTCGCGGTTGCGCGCGCATTCCCGGCAAAACGGGTCAGCTGCGGCGGCGGCGGCGAATAATAATAATAATAATAATAATAATAATAATAAAAAACAAGCGGTCGACTGGGCAGCGGGCCGCGGCTACTGTGTTGGCGCGTGCCTTGGCCCTGCCGGCCGGTCGCGTCATAAATCGTCGGCAACGCGCGTCTGGCACTCGTCCACCTAGATCGTGGTGAATTATGATTCTTATTTTCTGTGCGATTTTTCTTTTTCCCTTACGCGGCCAACTCGCGTTTACGGTATTATTATTATTATTATTATCGTATTACACTATGTTTTTCTCGAAGTTATACAATATAGTGTAGAGGTATACCTGAATTATTGTATTGTCTTTTCGAAGTCATATCAATCGTGATATTATAGATAAAAAGAATACATATACAGACATACCGTTTTTTAATCTTTTTTATTGAAAATAATAACGACCTTATATAAAGTCTTGCGGAAAACTGAAACAAAAACTATAATTTTTTTTCAAACTAGACGTGTAATACATATTTATTCGTTTACCTATATCGTGAAATATGTTTCTTATTTTGTGTGCGATTTTTCTTTTTTCTTTATGCGGTCGACTCGCGTATACGATATTATTATTATCGTGTACCAAGGTATTCGTCCGTGGTTTTCGTGTATCTATTAAATTACCAATCATAATATTATACAGAATATAGAGGTGTACAATTCGATTTGGCGTTTGGAAATTACTATTTTGAACGTTTTTTAATCTTTCTTAGAAAATAATAACGACTTGTGGTTATATTATAGGTAAAGTCAACACGTCCGACGATCGTGTTATTATTATTTTTTAATGGTTATCAATTTTTCTCATTGCTATTTTTGTTAAGCAGTTTCCAATTAATAATATCTCACGATTTCCAAACCAAGTGATTAAGTTAACTTGAATAATAAATAATGTAAAATGTATTTTATGCGGCAATAACAATTAACTTAATTTGTGTGTTTAACTTTAGGTCAGTTAAAAGCTAGCTAAAACAAAATGTTATAGGTAATATTTTATGTTTTGTAATTTTCGAGATAAGTAATAGGTATATTTACTGAAGACATTTAAACGAAAAAACACTATTAAGGCTTATATAGAGTCTTACAGAGAACTAAAACTAAAACTATAACTTTTTTTTCAAACTATTCGTGTTGTACGCATTACTGTTTATATATTTTTATTTTTCAATTTTTATTTTTTGTTGATTAGCCAAGTATATGTATAATTGTTACATATGAAAGTGTCGAGCAATTATTGTATATACTATAAAATATAATATATTAAATACGTTACAGTTATACATAATATACATAAACAGATAAGTATAATTAGTTATTCTATAGTCATTGTAATAAATTAGACCGTAAGAATATTTAATTGTTAAATATCACCATTTTTTTTTTTGAATACATGGTTTATCTTCAATTATTAGTTTTTATAATTTGCCTGTTTGAACGGAAAATCATTCTAGACTGTAATTATACATAATAATATAACAATATTACCTTTTGCACGTTGAAGAAGAACAAATATTTTTTAAATGTAGATCACTATTTTAATTAGATTTTTTTTAAAATTACATTCCTTGATTTTTTCAACGTTTAATATTATTACAGTCGCAAGTTAATCGAACTAAATAAATACATTTTTGGGATACATAATTAATTTGTATGACGTGTCAATCGAAGAAACAAATAGAGAAAAAAATATATAGGTAGATTATAATTTTCTGACCTAACACCTAAATGCTATTATGTCTGAATTTCTTATATTATTATATATACGAGCCTACAGCAAGTATAGAATAAGAATAACTTTCATCTTCTCGATTCTTTTGAACTTGACACGAATCGGTTTGCCGCGTTTGACGTGAAATGTTTGTTTTTATTTGTCGCAGAGAACAATTTTATTATTGTTAATATTTAAACAGTATTAAATTATTGTAATACCTACTAAATAAATAAATAATAATCTACAATCTCTACACATACACGACTCCACTAGAGCCATTATACCTGATGTAGGACCTTTATACTATTTATAAACTTATAAATTTATTCGTTTTGCTCGTCTGTACTATAATAATGCGAACGCATCGGCCCGCACTGAGCCGGTTAGGGCGGTGGTCGTTCGGGCGAAGGTAATAATTTTGACCGAAAAATTAATAATTCGCATGGGCGACTATCATTTATACATATTATACCGTTTGGGCGAGTGAAATTATTTTTACCCTCGTGAGGTAAAAACCTGGTGACATCGATGCCGACGTTTTCGTCGCTAATTATATTATTTTATTTTATCACTATCACATTAAAACCGTTATGTCCGTTATTGATATTATGTCGACTGCCGTATATTACAATAATTTTCACTAAACCATTATCTTTTTAAAGTCAAGAGTTCATTATTATAATAATTATGTATTTTGTGTGGGACTTTATTGTTTTAAAGTGAAAATATTATGTACATTACTGCAGTGTTATACGATATATGATTATGTATAAATTAATTTACTCATAAATCTCCTTCATGCCTATTCGCCCAAACGGATCGCATTTTAGGTCGATTCCCCCAAACGGCGGTGCACGCTAAGCCGGTAGCAGTCTTGTCAAGTATTCAAATACTTGTTTTTGAATACATTTTTGGTATTTCAAAAACTTTTCAAATATGCTTTCTTTGTATTTTATTTCAGAATACTAAATATTCATATTATATTCTATACGCTTTTTACCGGTGTATTTCAACGACTAATATTTTTGTTTCGTATTTTACTGTTAAAAAAATTGTTTTTAAAATAATTCTAAGAATTTATGAGATTTCATCAAGCATGAAGATGACACGACAGCTAATATTTATATCTACGTAGCTGAAGTTTTTGATCCGATTAAATATTATTAAAGGTTTAATAACACGTCACAAATTCAAAATATAAAAAAGCACTTATAAAGTATTTTGAATACTTTTGAAAGACAGCAGTATTCGAGTAGGTAGGTACGTATTTCAAATGCAAACGACATCGAGTTTCCTGCTTAAATACGTATTCAGAATACATTTGAAAAGTATATTCTTAACAAGACTGGCCAGGTTAGGTTAGGTTAGGTAGGTACCTAAAATATTATTATTATATTAGTCATAAGCTTATTATTCGCATACTCGATTGTGTACTAGTAGCGACGGCTTTGAGACCTATTAAAAAGTGGGCACTTCGGACGTGTGAGTGTCCCGACGATCCTATTTTAAACTGTTCGGACAATGGCCACATTGCAGTAAGTTGCTCAGTTTTGTTTCCAGTCGTATTCGGAATCGTTTTATTATGTCGAACAAAAGTAAAGGTATAGGTAATAGGTAAAATCCTGAAAAAAACGCTGGTATACTACTGATTTAATGAAAAATGAAATAAAAAAAAACATTAACCACTGAGAGTATAAAAAGATTTGTACGAACTACAGTGTCTTTTGGATTGAGTAAATAAAAATTCACATTTATGTGTGCAATATTGTGTAAATCATATTGTTTGTAAAGCCGGGAATTCAAAATGTTCTTTTATAATTCGTCATACCGAATACCTATTATATAGGTGAAGCTTACTCGTATTAAAAATAAATGTAAAATAAATTCCATAAGTTGTGCGTATAATACTGAAGCTAAACACATACGTGTTGTGTAGATACTAGATAGATGATTTTGAAAATTGTTTTCAAAGGTTTTATATTTTGTAAAAAGTACGTACGACAATCCGCTTAAGAATCATTTTACTATAATAATTTGCACGTTGACGCAATCGATTTTATATAGGAACTATCTTATAGCTAGATTATTGAATAATGATAAAAAAAAAATAATATTTAAATAATATATTAAGTTTTGGGAAGAAACAAAATAATAATAATGTTGTTATAAATAAATGTTTTTTTTTTCTCGACGAAACCATCGCGGGTTACAGTGGCCATTGAAATTAGTTTTTTTCATGGTTTCACTCAGAATCTAAAATGTCTACAAAACTTAAAATTTCATAATATTTGTTATTTAAATATTACTTATAGGCATAGGTACCGTCTGACAAAAGCTTGTCGCAATTTAACAGCTATAAAATAAATATATTATATTAAATAGTCTTGATTATGATTTTACGCGTGTCAGCGCGTTGTTCCCTACCCATACTGAAATCTTAATCGAAAATCCGGGTAGACACTTAGACAGTAACACATTCCGGAAATTAACATCATCGAGACACTTATAATGACTCTATGTTTATCAAAACGAGTTTAGGTAATTTTGAGTTCATTATCAAGTGCAGACGAGGTCGTCGAATTACAGCGCTAGACTGCTGTTATACCGATAAGCCATTTGCTTGCAGTTTGATAAAAAAAAAAATATATATATTTATATATAAATAAAAAATAGTTTTTATAGCCTTCACACTACACACATATATAGTGTTCTTTAATCGCCATACCTACGTGTTTATTGATTTATGTGAAATGTATTATAATAGTATTTTAAATATGAACTGCAATATTATTAAGTTTAATTAGATATTATATTGCATATATAAGTATCGAGTTTTTAATCCAATTTGCAGACATCGAACACTTAAATATACTTTTCGTTGAATAATAATTACCATACATAGCGGCAAAGCACACTAGGAAATTATGCACCGAAAACTTTTGAAATATAACATATTATTATATAGGTATATATATAGCCTCATTAACAAAATAAAGTCAAACATAAAATATTTTAAAAGTCGACTTATTCATAAAACAACTTTACAGTATTAAAAATATAAATAAGCATCTGAGCGAGTTCAATAACAATTATTATTATCAATACCTATGAAACGTATTTTACAATAAATAATCTCTGACGCGTTGTCGTACGAAAGCGAGGAAAACTGTTCGGAAATTATTACTGTCTGTATTAGGCTTTTCGTTTGTAAAAAAAATTTTCTAGCATAATTGTAAAAGCTTTGAATTCGAATAATGACGAAATGTCGTGATGGTTATATTTCCTCGTTGACGCCTCGATACTTTTCTTTCTTTCCGACGGAAAGTTATTTAAAACATTAAATAAACAATAATATGATTGATGTTCTATAGATTTTCTATTATACGTATAACGAAGCGTCGTCGGTTCGTTCGTTTTTTGTCGTAATTTAGTTTGGACATTTCATCTGAACAAAAAATCGTAAGACCTAGAATATTCGAATTATAAATTACTCATGAGGAAATGAAAATAATTATATATATGTTACTAAATGTCTAATTGTGTGCACTGTGCAAGTTTTGAACCATGGTGCGTTTTATAAATGAATTTGTCACCTTGAAACCAAACAATTGGCCAACATTACGCTTTACACAGTTACGCAAATGTAGCGAACAACAACTGACCTACCTTTTTAAAGCAAATAAACAGATTTTTATGTACATTAGTCATCGATGTATAGATAAAAAAAAAACAGATAACAATTTTCCTTGAAGATTTTTTAGAATACAGTTGTTTTTCAAACCCGCCGTCTAACGTAAACAATTTTTTAACATTTTATATAAATAATCAATTCGAATTTTCACTATCGTTTTCCCTCGGGATAGACACATTCGACGCGCCATGCCATCACGATTGACCCTTTTTTTAACCGATGCAAATTTTTAACGCCAGAATTGTCCAAAATAACCTCGATACAGAGAGCGCGCGAGTTCCCATTCGTTGTGTAAATGCAAATCCTTTCCACCCACAGTCCCACACGACGGTTCGTTAATAATCCTCTTTGCATCCCTTTTTGAATGTATATACGACCGACCGAAGAGACTGAAGATGGTTTTTTTCTCGTACGGTATAGAGAATGGTTTCGTGAAAGATCGATGAATTAATAATGAGATGGGTATGTCTATGGTCTTTCGTACACGGCGGCGTGAGTGCATAAAATGACCATTATTAACGGACTTTTGCCACTAGAAAATAGATTTATTTTGCATCAACGGCGTATTTATACTATTAAAAAAAAAAAATAATACTGTTCATTTTATAATAATTTGCGCTTTACCGTAAAGTATATAATATGTGGCTACGGTTAACTAAAAAAATATTTTAGAGTATAATATATACATATATTATGATATTAATTATTCGAGTAAGAATTTTAACGGAGCATATACTACAAGTTAAATGTCTAATTTTTTTGTAAATGTTTTGAGTATTTTAAATGATTTTTTCGTCGTTTCTGTCGCTTATAAACTCGAAGACGCCAACAAATCGGTCGGGTAACCGATAATTTAATAATATTAAAATAATATATAATAAAAACCGCATCAGTTTACTTCAGTTAAAATTCAATTCAACTTTTTATGTCGGATTATCAACCTTATCTTACCTAAAATCAGCTTCAATCATGGCATACTTATTGGACAGATGAAAAAGAAATTCTAAATACATTTTTAGAAGGTTTTGAAAGACTACGTGATCCCGAAACTTTTCCAATTATTCATAATTTTTTTCATATACTCCTAACATTACCAGCCACTTCGGCAACTGCTGAACGAATTTTTTGTGCTCTTCGCCGATTAAAAACTTGGATGCGATCAAGAATATCGGAAGAGCGCTTAAATGAACTTGCATTACTTCGTATTGTTATAGAAATTTTAGTATAATAGCTGTGACGACGTTATAATATAGATGAATTCTCAAAATCGATGAGACGAAACGATTTTGTTCTGTAATCATTTTTATATTTTGTTATTAATTATTATTTATTATAATATTACAATATGTACAATTCATTTCACCATTTATTTTACTAATCTAATTATACTGACAAATCTGAATGAAAATTAACAAACGAATTCGTACTGTTTTGCATTTTTTTTAAACAAAATGTTTTATATTTCATCGTTATATGACATGCAAAATTAATTCAACCTAAAAATTATTTACCTTTTATTTTATCTATCTAATTTTCACTGACTAGTTTGAATTTGAATAATAATATTTACCTATTAGTTTACATTTTAGTATTTACACTTTTTTTTATCAGACTTGGGCTGAAATGTTATCCAAAATGCTCCCCTCTCCCTAAACATATTCTGGATCGGCGCCTGCTAACATTATACAGTAGAACCTCGATTGTCCGAACTAATTACGTGAAAGTTCAGATATTGAAAATTGTTTTAATAAATACATAATACCTATTATGTACATCTTGATGTATATTTTATTATAACATACTAATATAATCCTATATATCACAAAAAAAAAAAACATAAAGTTTTATTATTATAAGTATATAAATTACATTATTAAGAATTTATTTTTATTAATTATTTAGGAATATATTCTATACATTTAAAATAATTATAATAGGAACATGTATACGTATTTGACACATATTCATGGTATTTTTTTGACAAAATTATTAATTTTCATTCGACGAAAAGCTGTGATTTCGAATTACAGAACGTTCGGAAACGTCGATTGCAGTTCGTATAACGGAGGTTCGGATAATCGAGGTTCAACTGTAATAATATTATAATAACGAACCTATATTATATACTCTTGGCGTGCGGTATAACCCGGTCGCCCCTCCCGCCTATATTCTCTTGGCGGGCGGTATAACCCGGTTACCCCTTCACCTCCCCGTCATCGTCGTCCGGCCACCCCTTCGGCGCTGTCCTTTCGTCGTCGTTTTCGGAACCTGTGGCAGACTGCAAAATCGACGACCAATGCGGTCGCGACGTTTTCACCGATCCCGTAAATATGATAATTCATATTATACCTATATAGGAACGCGACTTCGCTCAACACCGCGGTCTGACGTACTACCTAAGTATAGTATAATATAATTTACAGAGCATAATATTATATAGTATGTATATATACAGACGATGAATAAAAAACACCTCCTTTTCTCTCGTTCGCGCTCACACGCACACACTTTTGCGCTCGTTTGTACACTACGTACGTGTACGTACTCTGCTTTCGTATATCCTACGTATAAATTATTTAATAATAAATATATTATGGAAATGCGTGTACGGCGAGAGAAGAAAGCGCGCCTGTCGCCCGCGAGAGGCCACTCGAATGTGTTCGTCCCGCGCTCGCTCGTCGCTTCTCTTCTTCGTCTTCTTCTTCCACTTCTACTCCACCACTACGGTCCGCCTCGTCCCGCGACGACGTTTTGTGTGTCCGCGCCAACGTCGCTGTTGCCAACGGCCCGTTGCGGCGGCGTATATATATTTATATAATATATACATATATATATATATATATATTTGCACAATGCGCGTCCCTATACATACACAAACATTTGCATACCGTCCATACAGCGTGATGCATAAATATTCAAAGACCAGAAAACTCGCGCGTCGAGATGACGGGCGGGCGGTGAGGTATACCCGCCGCCGTGTAACGATGACGGCGGCGATGGTTAGGTGAAAGGGTTGTAAAAAAAAAACAGAAAATAATTATGATAAAATAAATAAAATAAAAAACCAGGAAATCAATAAACGTTCAACTCTCGAATTGTCGGGGGCTACCAGATATATTATGTATATTTCGACGTCCGCGTTTTTTCAAACATAATATTTTCATCCTCATAATATTATATACCTCTAGCTGGTATATAATATAGTCTTAAATCACCTTGAATGTTTAAATATTACGTCGTGTGCACTGGGCACCGCGGTATACGAATTGGACGTATCTATTACCGCAGCAGTAGTAGCAGGTTATTATAATGTATATATTTTTAAAATTGGATAATAACACAACGTTGTTTACACTATAGATGGTATCGTTTTGTGTGTTTCATAAAATTACTCATTTCCGTACAAATTTGGTTAAATAATAAAATAAAGGTACCCGTGTCAATGCACTATAATATATTATATTTCATAATATATAATATACACTTTTCTCTCTCACTCTCTCTCTCTCTCTCTCTCTCTGTTCCGTGTGTTGTGTGTACCTATAGTAATTTATTATTAAACAGTGGTCGGGTTGATAAAAAAAAAACCCAAATGAATTGTTATAGTTACTAAAAAATAATATTCTAGTCGATAAAGGCAATAAATATTTTACAACTGTATGGTATAAAAAAACAAAAAAACAAAAATGTGTTGCTCAAAAACAACAATGTATACGATCGAGTAGAGTGCTCGTTTTATATAATACACATAATATTTATTGACATGTACAACATTTTACAACTATTTGGTAATTTAAAAAAAGTGGCTTTGTCGATGATGGGTTTATATCATTATCATTAGAGTATTATACACTATATCTGACACCGCATGCCTAAATAGTGTAGGTACTAATTATAGGCTTCGCGTATTTTAAAAGTATAATGACCAGGGTCCGGAAGTCTATATATATATATATATATTTATATATTGTATTTGCATTCTATTAACTGTTTCACAAATAAATAATTGTAAATTTGTTTCCGCCGACATGAACAATAAAAAAAAAAAAAATTGTACCCGTTTCGTATAAATATACATATAGACGTATTTTGAATTATTTATTACACGATAATATTGTGGTTTGTTCGTATAATATCCTATGTTTTATTTAAACATGTTTAAATGTAGGTATGATATCTACGTTTTTCTTTTTCGTTTTAACGACAAAGGTATTTATATTTTGATTGAATTCCAACGTCGAGCTAAATGAACCTGCGGTCGGTTTTCTTTTATTCGACATACCGAGGTAAAAATATTTGAAATCGTATAGTTAAAACGCAAGTCCCTGCAGTTTCGTATCTAATAATAATAATGTGTGATTTAAAGACATTTTTAAATGGCAATTAATGTGCCAAAGCCATTAAAGTCGAACCATTAGTGAAACGTTAAAGATCCATTTGTGAACATTGTTTGTATATGAATTCGTTCAATATTGATTGAAGTAGACGTCTGCAGTTAATTTGAAATTGATATTATATCGTATGATGGAATTGTAATGTTTTATATTTTTCATCAAATAAAATAAAACTAGCACCTACCTATATTTGAATAAACATGTAATCATTATATTTACAATGTTAGGTCAGTTTTACAAAGGAAATATTGTATTAAAATGTATAAGTAGGTGATAAACAATATATGTAATATAATATACTATCTAATTTTGATCGAAATCGTCTGTAGGAAAAATACGTAGATTCAGTAAGTGTGTCAAATACTAGGTACTCAAACAAATTATAAAATTAAAATACTAATTCCTAGTAATGTTTTTGTACACAATTTTGAGTGATTGATATTTTATTAGACCTACGTCGTCGGGTTTTACACACTTGATATTGCTATATTACTATAACTATAAATTATAATATAATATACCTAATATATCACTCTATAAATAGTTACTACATAGGTACCTAATACTTTGATCGCTATTATAAATTATTTTTTAAATTTAAACATTTCTCCTATCGGTTTTATTTCGTAGAATAATCAGTTGTCATAACTTTGTATTTTGTACTACTATTACCATAATATATTTTGCCATCGCATTATTTAGATTTTAAACCAGACATTAAATATTATTATGTTCATGTTTAAATAATATTATATCCCTATTACAAAACAAAAAAAAATAATAATTATAATAAGCCAAAAAACTTGCAAGCCAGCTATTGTTTACAGATTAATTACATGCTAATATCATGTGAACACTAAACACGATATTATTATAAATTATAATCATTATGTCGGTGCAAAGATTCGATATAGAATAGGATTTGTTATACAGTCAGTTCCAATACTTATTTAATTTCAATGATTAAAATGCCGTAGATCTTTTGCTAAATCAAACCGATTAATATGACGTGTACTCGCGTATGTGTTTAAACACCCGATCGATTGTATTTTATAAAACCACTTTATCACAAAACAAACAGCAGTCAACACGTAATAGTATGTTCTTAAGTATACAAATCGTATGGTAATTAATATTGTTGTACGTCTTTCTGCGTGCTAAACTGCGCGTACGATAATTTTTTTCAACGCTCGTTATTAGTATATTATTAATCACTCGTTTTATAAAAATAATATCTTGCAGCCAAATGGTTATCGCGGAATTCTGAAAGTACGTCCTGTATTTTTGAAACATAATATTATATTGTAATAAATCTGTTAAAAACACTAAACCCCGCAGACGGCGTGTTCAACGTGTGCAGGTCATTATGCGTATGTGACTTGTTAGCAGCTTTTAAAACGATACGACTTTTTTCGAGATTTACGGCAAACACACGGCGTGTCTGATGCATTTTCAGACGTGGTATTCTTTCGTAATGATAATTAATGCGTTTCCCATTCGCTCTCTCTCCCATATAATATAAGTACGTTATTGTGTGTTCCTGCAGCAGGTATAAGTTCATTTCATTGTAACGAGTGCACAAAATTTCACCAGAAGAAGATTATATTTCTCCCGAAACTTTGTCCTACCCATTCTTGATTTTATCGACCACTTCTCTGCACAACCGCCCTCTCCGCGTTATTCGAATAATATTATCCGACCGGACGTTTTGTGTTTTTTTCAACATATTATAACAATAATACGATATGATGACGATTATTATTATTCAAAATATCCCTTTGAATCGGTGCTGATTTTCAAGAGATTGATTTTTATAGTAAAACGGGCCGAAGATGATAATTATCTAGAGACGTTTTTTTTTGGTGGTCTAATCCAAAGGTCAAATCGCACTTGCAGTTTTAGTCGAATTGCAGTCTGGTTAGAAAAAAGGTAATGGTCAAACTGCGTTTTTGGAGTTTAAAAAGCTATTTCAACAAAAGTGTTGTGCACAAAGAGGGGGGGAGGTTAAACATTTTGAAAACACACATTTCACTTTCTATTCAGGTACAGGCTAGGACTGACAATGATTTCAATCATTAGAGTGGTTAAAAATGAGTTTATATATATTATATTATATACATAATATATCATGTAATAAATGTGACATGATAATATGTTTTTTAAACTCGTCAAATTGTTACTATCTGTTATTTTAAATCATTTTTTGGGGTATTTATAAGAAACTGAATTCAAAAACTCTAATCTGGTCGTTGATCTTATTGATAATTTAAGTTAATATATTTTCTATTTCGTTAATTTTTTTCTGGTATCGTTTCTGGTATAAAATAATAATTATTTTATTATGTCAATGATTACGTTCTAAGCGAGAAAGGAAGTTAGTGTTTTACAAACGTTTCAATTAGGTAACTTTATTTTTTGAATATTTTTTAACTAGAGTGCTGCAGTTTGACCACTATCATTTTTTTTAACCCAAGTGCAATTCGACTATTCCGGATCCAAAACAAGGTTCCAGAGGGTCAGAGGGTTAAACATCGCATTAACTATATAAGTATACAAGGGCATCAGGTGTTATACAATACACACACGAATAAAACCAGATTGGGAAAAAAACAGAGTGAGGCTGCAGTAGTTGTGTTCGATCTGTCTAAATCGAGTGTAAAAGTAATCCTATGGAATAATAATTACAATTTTACTCTGTAAGCCCAGTAAGATGATATTATGATTTGACGGATTAGAGCCAATTTTGAAAGTAAAAAAGATTCTCATTATATCTTTATATCGAATTGAAGCGGTTATCTCATGACCCGCTCTCCCATTTAATATTTTTATAATCGACTAACCAAACTACAGTTACTCGGTTGTCTCTGTAGCGTGTGTGTAAAATTTCAATATTAATAACACAATTTTTGCAAGAACATACTCCCTGACTTTCGAGTACCTAGGACCTATAATATATATATACTGCTGAGAGTAGTAAATTAAGTCGAACGTAGGTTAGGTTAGGTTAGTCACACAATATGTAATTTAATTCATTATATAATAACAAAACGTATAATATTATCTTTCCAAAATAATATTATGTCTGAAGACAAAGGTCGAATTGAGTTAGTTCGGTAATACCTTATAGGAACAAAACAGATTAAAATTTAATGTTCTGAAATTTGAAGTCTGCGTATTTCTTTTTTTTTTTTATATGGGCATACCTAACATAACGTTTTATGTACCTTGCATAATTATTATATTTTATGTATGTAGCTGCAATGTACTTTTTTACCGCACGGTTTCTGAAAACTGCATTTTATTAATTTCTCGTCGACAAAAACCAAATGTATTCAAATAGTTGTATATTTTATGTATAGAAAAAATGCAGTTAGCCGTGCATAATAAATTATTAATAATATTATATAATACCATTCGTAATGCATTGCAGCCTGTGCTGCAAGTGTGGATGCACATAATACATCTAAAATATCACCAACGCAATATTGTATAATTCGATCTACGATTTAGTATATTATTTATTAGATGTGACATTGATTAAATAAACATATAAATATTTGATCAATGTCTGTATTGTTAATTATTATAGTATAGTGACTAGGTACCTATATATTATATTATTATTATTGGCATAACTATACACAGTTCATAAATAATATTATCACATTAGTATTCGCGGTTTATTATCCAATCGTTAAACTTGCTGTTAAAAACGACCATACATGGTATGGACACTGCAGAATAAAACTGCAGTTTTTTTACAAAATATCTGTTCGGCGATTATTCTGAAAAATATTTTTACTGGATCGTGGGAGATACAACATTATTATTATTTAACCATTTATCGTAAATGTATAATATTATAATATCGACGAAATCAGAATTTCCAATAGCAGGTGTAATAATTTTCACGTCGTCACAACAGGGGTCGGAAAACTTTATGATTTCAAAGGCCCCAAAAAATGAAAAATGTTCACGGGTCACAATTTGAAAATACCTTATTTTATATTAAACAAAAATGCAGTATAGTCGTATCGTTTATTAAGTTCGTATAACTGTTAGGTTTATGTATATCATTAACTTAACAAGGTTTGTGTGCAAACGAACGACGTTTGGTTAATCCACCGTTTCCACGTGCCATCTCAGTTTATAGTTTTTACACGTAATATGATGTCTATTTTTATACTAATTATACATTTTACCACTTACAATTATTGCTATGTGGCTTGCCGACTTCTGCAGATTTATAATATGTGCCTACCTGTTTTTTCACCCTTTCGTAAATTATGCATTCAATTATAAAGTACAGTCGCCGTCAAAATATGATATCGTAATTTTTACAGTGGCGTAATTTGAGGGGGGGAGCATTCTCCGTTAGTTATGGGCCGACAACGTCTTTTCCCCCTTCTATTAAGAAAAAAAATCAAACGACGACACCGAATTCGTATTTCACAAAAGCCGCGTCGGTCGCAAAACCGCTTTTTCTCTTCGGGACAAGTCGCGTCGCCGTCGTCTTTGCAAAGGTGTTTCGAATATAAATTTGACGCTCGACTGCAAATCGGACGTCTTTGGGATAGGTTTTTTTTTTCGTACAAAACGTTTGACTGTACCGCATAGTCTAATCCTTCGAGGAGTTCCAAACGATGACGAGAGCCTACGCCGAGAGCATTGGCGCGATCAAGCACGACACCATCATCGCTATAACATATAGGTACGGTCGGAGCGATGATAGCGCATACGACGTTGTCGAATCGTCCGTCCGCCGCCGCCGCCGCCGCCCGCCACCGGACCCGGGCGATACTCGGGCGTGTTCCTCTCGCTCCTCTCTCACCGCGCGCGCACGGCCGGCTGGGTAGTACTTGCGGGGGAAATCACGACCGTGAGCGCCTAGCATCGGCAGCAGCAGCAGCAGCAGCACGGCGAGTGCGACGTTGCCGGTCCGGTCGGCCGGCGGTCTCCGGGACGCGAACGTCGCCGCGCTCCGACGGGGTCGAGACACCTTGCCGGCAACGCGGGGCCGGGTGACCGTGATCGCGACGTCGACGACGACGATGATGACGATGACTATGATGATGATGATGATGATGACGATGATGATGACTATACGCGATGACGATGATGGTTATACACGCCTAACTAACCGTGGTATAGCTGTTTGTAGTGATGACGGCGGTGGCGGCGGTGATGATGATGACGATGAAGATGACGACGACCGCGACGACGATGCAGTTGGATTCAAAAAATCAAAAAATTCTTCGTCTTACAACCGAACCGAAATTTGTGTGTGTGTGTGTGTGCCGTTCCATCATACCGATAAAACATATATATATAATTCGTGTATACCGCGGTTGAAACCGTCCCGCAGCTGCTCTCGGGGTTCAGCTAGGTAGTACTTACTTTGTTAATGCGGTCGTTACCTACACGAAAACGACGCACCGTTGTATTATTATATAGGTGTGGTGAATTTTTTTTTTACTACACAAATTTACTGTTCGTGTCTTTTTTTTCAACACATTTTATTTTTAATTTATTAAAACGTTAGTGTATATATATATATAGTAATTTGATCCTCGTAGAATTGATTTCTTTTTAATTAATCGGGTCCCCTCCTGACACGGTTTAGATTTTTCTCCCAATAAAAAAGTAATATTCATTTTTAATCTTACACATAAACTAAATAGTTCCACTGTGTTATGATCAATTTTCATAGAGGAGGTGCCTGTTATTTGATTGGACTTATATGTTTTTAACGAATTTAGTATAGCAGTTGTCGCATGTCGTGTTTAATTTAATATTATTTAATCTATATTACATTTATGAAACACGAAACTTAAATAATACAATTTACAGACTAAGAATTTTATATTAGATTAACAATGAGAAAGTAAACAGTGTTTTTTTTTTTGTAAATGTTAAGTTGTTTGCACTAGACTGGAAGTTCTAAGTAGATTAGTTTTATTTGCTCAATATAGGTATAGCTGATAATATTGCATTTTTAAATTTTCATAACTATGCTATTCTCATTGAACATTTTCAGTTTTACAACACGTTTATTTTTCATATTTAAATTAAATAATTAAAATGTATATATTGCTGTAACTTATCAGCCTAAGTAAGATTTAGGAAAAAAGTTTATTTTTATTTTTGTTAAAATATAACCTCTATAATTATTGTATTAGCTATAATGACATAATATAACGCAAGTGCCATTATTTGTTGTATTTTTGAGTTAATAATATTTTTACAAATTATTGAATTAACTTCAAAATAGATTTAATAAATTCTAGAAGTAAATATCCATTTTAAATATCTAATATCAATATTCAATACCAACTATATAATATGTCTTACTATCCTTCTAATGTGTTAATGTCATATGGATACTCTTTTAAAAAATCGGACCTGTTTAGTATTATAACCCTGGGTAGGTTAAATAGTTATTTTTTAATTAGTACCTAATCATTAAATTGTATTAATTAGTTATAATATAATCTTGTGTTTATAATATGTCTATTTTTTATTTAATTTGTAACACATTACACCCGTAGGTACAACTGTCATTATTATATTACATATATATTTGTAAATTGGAATATTATTCCTTAAATAAATATTGTTTTTATTATTATTATCCCTTTTGTTGATAACATTGAATTTGAATTTTCTTCATCACTTCTTCGCTCTGAGACACTTTGCTTTACGAAGACACCTGTCGTCGCTGCGAGTGTGTGACTTGCGGCACGCTTGATATAATATAATAATATGATGTCAGCCAACTTTCACCTTTTTTTTTTTTTTACTATTATACGCTAAATGACGTCATAGAACGCGTATATAGACAAACCGAATTATGTTATTATAACTGCATCGAATTTAATTTAATTGCATAATACACTGTTAATTAAATTATATACATATTATTATTAATATTGTATTTGTGTACAATTTATAATTCAAGAATATTGTCGAGACTATGTAAATTCGGTTTGCCGAGTTTGAAGCGCCGTTTGAATCGTCATTTGAAGGTGTCACAGCAGTAATTATATTGATTTAAATAAACCGAATGTTAATTAATATTAATAATAAAAAGCCATAAATTCGTATATCGCGTAGATATTATTACGTACAACCGCTCTCACTTTTTCTATCAACTCAAAATAATTTCGATTATATATTAAGTAGGTACTTACATTTTTTTTGTAAACAATTTATCTTATTGGATACACATATTATTATTTTTTATTTACAGTATGTATATACATTAATCAGTTTAACATATTTAGAATATTTAGATACTTACTATACATATTTTGTTTATATATTTTCAACACTTAAGCTATATGAATGCATGAAACTAGAATACAACTAAAATAATACTTGTGCCGTTATTCGTAAATCTTAATAAAAACACAACACACGCACACACAATTATTTGTTTTTTAGTTATCATAAAATGCTTAGTACAATTTAATATAATAGTAAATGTTTTAACAGTGTCAAAAAAAAAAAAAACATTGAAATAATAACCGATAACCTTGAAAATATGTTTAAATCGCCTTCTGATTGTTTCGTACAATTTTTATGAGATATAAAACCATTATTTGCATAGCGAAGGTCGTTTCGGCAGTGCACCGATTGCATATTGCAATGGTATTAAAATATTATTTGAATACATTCTTCGTCTGTGAATTAAACTCGGTTTCCAAATCAAAATAGTATTTAATCGTTATAAATCAGTAATTATTTAATTAATGTTTTCTAAAGATTATAATATTATGCATTGCGGTGTGATAATAATTATTGTTTAATGCATTGAATTCTGTCCTAGTTAAATAACGAACAAAAGTCTAAAGACTATATTATGTACACAGTGTTTCCAATATTTCTCATATTTTTTCGTGCTTTATATTGATATTGTAATAAATTACATCAACGATAACTAACTACGTTATAGTAACAATAGTTATTGTTTATATTATATTATTGTATTACTTAGCGTTGTCTAAATATTTGTTCATCCGTTTCCCGGAAAAATGTGTTTATGGTTTTTTACACCAATATACAATTATATTACTGTGTGTCAACTGTGAATTAGTCGATTGTTAACAAATTTATGTAAAATTAATTTGAAAAAAAATATAAAAATGTTTAAGGTTTGCAAGAAATAATTCATCTTTAGTCGTTAATTAATTTTAGGTACAAGGTATTGCTTCGTGAATTAATAGATCTTTAGTTATTATTTTATTCGACAAAATTATTGTAATATCCGATTAATAATAAAATATTTTAATACATTTGGAATGACTGTAATGTGATTATATCATAATAATAGACATCCGGTACACCGCATAAAATTCATAATTATTTACACAAGGAAAGTTAAAAACGTTATAGAATTTATTAGATTTTATAAAAAAAATACGTAAATCGGTAAAAACATTTGGGACAATAGAAAATAAGGCGATTAATAATGAATCTTAAAGGAGTGTTACACCGTATAATATATAGCAGTGGTTAAGGTTAGCTGGTTTGGTAATGTACCATTGTTTTGTATCATATTTATATAGGCTATATTTTGAAAATATAAGTGTTTATAAATGCGAGAGGTACGTTTATTTTTTGAAAAATGATTATTGATTTCAATTCAAAAACTATGTTATAATTATATCGCAGTAAGTCCCGTTTCACAGCCACGTGATTTCTATTAAAGTTGTTGAAGTCCGTATGTTCGTTAGCACCACGATGCACTATTACGGCTTTTTAATTTTAATTCGTGTTCATCATATACATATATGATTTCCAACTTATAAACTTGTACACAACTTACACAAAAAATGTATAACTTGGCGTTCATATAAAAACGTACATATATTATATTATATTTAGGTATTATTGACTATTACAGCAGTGGCCTTGCCCAAACGTGTTACATCGGAAAAAAATTAGTGCCCAAACGTATTATGATTTCGTGTCCTGCAGACGTGTATCAATTAGTAGAACGGAAAAGGGGTTCGATAATAATATAAGAGTATACACAATAATGGTATATATTATCTAGATATTTGTAATTCATCCGATTGCAAAGAGAGAGAGAGGTTAAAATATGATGTTTCACAACCCCCCCCCCCCCCAAAAAAAAAAAAAAACCATACAATTTGTACGCCTATGTTGTTAGTCTAAGACCTTATAAATATCATTATAATTTTGATTTTGCGATTGAAATATTTTCGATAAAAATATTAGGTATAGTGATCATTAAGCACGAATACAAACCTCCGGTATCTTCCGGTATTATTATATCATTATATCTATAATATCGATACTATGGATATTTTACAATTTTTTTTTTTTTTCACAGATTATAATAATTATGGAGGGATTCTTAATAAATGTATGAAAGATGCATTGCGGAGCAATAATGTCAGTGATGACAAAATATGTTGTTTGAGAACCCCCTCCTTAAAAAGCTTTACAATTTGTACTTATGTTGTTAGTTTAAGACTTGATAAATCATTATAATACAATATTTATTTTGCGATTGAAATATTATATAGTGATCATTAATAATTAATAAGAGTACAACAAACCTCCAGTATCCTCCACCGCCGGTATATGCCGGTATATACGCGAGTCGGCATAATACCTAATATCGGTATAAGGGGCATTTTAAAATTTTTTTTTTTTATTTATCGTATGCGGACAAAGAGACCCACTGTGGGGCACTGCAATCACAAAACATCACACTAAACGGTCGTCGTATTATAATATAATAATAATAACAACACAATAATATGGTAAAAAACATAGCGTTTCCCCCGCAGCGGGGGAATATAAAAATACTGGGCATTCCCGCGAACATTCGATGAACACCCTGTGTTCGGAGAGACAAAGAACGACTCGTACGCGCGTACGTGTGTGCTGCAGTGTGTGCGCGCGCGCCCCCGAGCAACCCCTCCGCGCCGCCGCCTGTCACAAAGGCCTATTCCCTGATCGCGCGCGTATACCGCCTGTCGTATGTGTGCGTGTGTGTGTACCTACTCGTGAGCGCGCGCGCGCGCACCCCCCCCCCCCAAAGGGGATGACGAGGAGAGGGTGAGACGGCGACGGAGGACTCGGCCGCGATTGTGCTTGTATTGTGTATGTGTATGTGTATACGTTCGCAAATTATGACGACATTTACGGCCCTCCGACCAATCCGCGAGCGCCCCACGCGTGCGTTTAGCTCATTGTTCCGCAGCTGATGTGTGTGTCGCACAAAGGCCGCTCTGCTCTCGGTCCGGGTGCTTGTAATAATAATATTGTATTATATTATGCGATTGGTGACGCGATTTCGTACGGCGGTTTTGTCGAACCGACGACGTTTTCGGCGAAATAAAAATATCATATATATTACGCGCGGATCGGTGCGCGAAACCTCTTAATACCGGACTGAAATCGTATCGGCTATTCGGAGGGGCCCGTCAGAGGAGGTTTCACTGTATATATCGTGATGATTGTGTCATTACGATTTAGTGCATCGTGATATTTTATGGAATATTGTGCAGCTCTTGCACCGCGACTTGACTGCACTATAGTGTTGGGAAAAAAAAGTAACTCGAGACGTAACTATATACCTCGAGTTACACAAAGTTAGTGTTTGACGTTTATACGCGTTATGTTTTCATCGGAGTCATGGAATTTAATTCGATTTTACCGAACCTAAATGTACATATATATATACATATCATTATTCGTATATTATGTTATGCGGTGTTAGGACCAGATAACGAAAGAATCTGGATAACAATAACTGCACTTTGTTTTATCTATAATAGATACAGCTGATGACGTGTAGCACAAAGGCCTCTCGGTACAATCCGGTGCGTCCGGGTGGGTGCTCGTAACAAGGTGGCTGTACGATCCTGAAATAAAAACATATAATGTTTCGAGAATCGCAATACAGTGAAACCTCTTGACAAACCTCTGAAATTGTGTCCGCTATTAGGAGGTGTACGCTATTTAAAGGTGTCCGCGGTTAGTGGAGGTTTCACTATGTATATTGCGATTAAGTTATTACGATTTATAGTGTACCATAACATTATGCAGGTCTTACACGACTTGACTGCAGCATAGTGTTAGACGAAAAAATTAATGAAACGAAACTATACTGTAACTAAAGCGCAACCAGGGGTGTGGTGGAAATGTATAAACCATGATGCACAGCATAAGTATATTTCAGTACCTATATCCACTCTTTGTCCTTTTAATATAATATATATTATGTGAGTGTAAATGTTTAAATTTTTGTTTTATAATATCGGTTACCATAATGTACCCAACCACCCCGCCCCCCGAAAAAAAATTCCACCATGACGCCTATAGGCGTCATAAAACCCCGTCCACTGGCTATACCCAAATGCGAGTTACACAAAGTATTATGCGTATACCGTTTATACGCGTATTGTTTTCATCATCGTTAAGGATCTAATTATTAAATTCGATTTTACAGAACCCAAGTGTACCATATAATATATACCATATTATTCGTATATTATAATGTGCAGAGTTAGGACCAGATAACAAAAGAAAATCATCTGGATAAAGATGACTGCACTTTATTTTATCTATAAGATACAGATAAGAGGTAATCAAATCAAATTCATCTCGCTAAAAGATAAAAATGTTTTATCCAGACAAATTACAGATAATTATTGATATTAAGCACATAAATATAAATTACTATTTAATGATAACAAATTTTAACCCTTTGTGCGCATATAGTATTATAACAAATAATAATTATTATAGGTCCAATGTTTTGTAGACCATAATATGTTATGTGCACTTACAAGATGCGCCAAGACAAAGAGAATAAATAGAGTTGAGAAATTTTCGAACGATTCTATAAAATGTTTACAAAAAAATTTATCTTGTTAATTTATCTAGATGAGTGAAATGTTTAACTAAAAAAAAATATTAAAATAACTTGTACCTAACTATTTATCCACACAAGATGAAAGATAAAATAAATAATTATCTATATACGAGTCCTAACGCTGATTATAATGATATGTACTGTACGACATTATTAATTATGTATAATATGTACCTATATTTAATAATAATTGTTCTTGAAATAATTAAATTCGATCCTGTAATAAATAATAATAATATATTATATGCTGATAGTCGATATACGTACAACTTAGGTAATGAATCAATGTCAAAGATACGCATTAATTTTCCTGTTAATTGAAAACGTTATTCGTATAATACCTATACATTTTTTTTTGTAACATTTATAAATATTATACGATATGAACACAATTTTTTAATTCAAGCATAACATATTATGTGATTTAGATCAATTTTATTTTACGTTTACCTGACTTATTCGATGATTTTTAAACGCAATTTATTCGACTTTTCAAATAAAAGTACAGTCGTGTCGCGTTCAAACGTCTGAGATAGCCAATTTCAACAGTGCTTCGCGGTATTTATGTAAATATTTTAAAACTCGAGTTATCAATAACGCGTAGATATTCAAATAGTTATGTAAATCTCATAATATTATATAAAGTCGTATAATAATATAAAGGCGGACGAGAGGTGCGGGCGGCGATGGAGAAGTTTATTTATTGTATAGTCGGCACTTGGCAATCGGGCGTGTACAAAAACAAACATGGCGTGCACTCTGTATGTCCGCGAGCATATCAAAATCGTATTATATATTATATTTGAATGTAAAATTACATTTAAAAATAAATATTATATAACTAGAGTCCCCTAGGGGTTAGGTTATTATTCGTATTTTTTTTTTTTTTTGTTACTATATCGTTCTAGGTAAATCCTAAAAAAGGAAATATATATATAAAAAAAGGAACAATAGAAACGTACAATGAGTTTTGTGTGCGCCTCTCATCTCGGCGACGTGCGCATAGAGCGGTTGAGCGAGGAAGTGCAATTTGCTCTCGTTATTGAGAGAGAGAGAGACTTGCTGTGCGGTTGATGGGTGAGGAAATGGTATACTAAATCAGACGGGTATTGTTGTGCAAACTGCAATTAACGCATTGACTCGGCCTTCAATTGTAATTCACTGAGGTTTGAAAAAAAATTTTTATTTTATTTTTTTTACCTTAGGTGTACTTAAAAATATTATGTAGATACACAATATGATATTTTTTTGTTCTAAAAAAAATTTCAATAGTATAGGTACATTATATTCGTTACAAACCTATATATTATTATTATTATTGTTGTCGCGTTGTTATTCCCCTTGTTTTTCGGAAAAGCGTAGGAAATCTGTCAGCCGAGAGATTGTATTGCGAATAATAATAATATAATTGTTATCGTGTATAATATAATATTATCGAACAATAATATCGGTTCCGACACAACAATAATATTATGCACGGGTAGTACCTGCAGCAGGTATATACCGAATATAATATTATTATTAAAAACGCATATAATATATGTCGTATAAATTATTTAAAACGAATACAAAAATTGTGGCTAGAAAGAAAACGGCGGTGGAGTGTGCAACGGTTCGCCTTCGCTCGCGTACATAATTATTATTACCTATGCGTTATAATAGTCGTTTTAAATCCTACATTGCACTCGTATACCTATATATATTTATACCTGACGATTGTGTGTTGCGCCATGTGGTCATGAATAGTTATAAATCGACCGGCCAAAACGACGAATATCGTAGGTAGGTAGGTAAGTAGGTATAGGCAGTGTACCTATTTGTATACATATATAATATATAAAATATTGAGAATTTTTTTTTCTGTGAACGATTTGGCCATGGTCGAGATTAACGCGTCGTACGTACGGCATTAATATGATATGATAATATTGTAAGCAAATGCAATTTTAAAGTGAAATTTTCATATACCATATGGAAAAAAAACCATCCTGCAGTAGTAGAAAATACATCAATAATGTACCTAAATATTACTGACCCAGATACTCCGTAACTGCAGCAGTCTCTTGTAAAAAATACTTTTGAAAAAGTATTGAGATACTTATATACCTACTTAGTACATTCGCACAAAAAAGTATTTAAAATACTTTTAAAATACTTGTATGAAAATGTATTTGACTAATACTCACAAGTATTTGAATATACGAGTACAAGTATTATTTTTTTTAAAATTGTAAACTTTATGATTATCAGTAAGATTATTACGTCACTACTTGACATACATTTTTACGATTTCATAAAAACTATATTATGTCTGACGATTTAGAGGTAAAAATATGATTATATATTATTTCGCACTCATATTTTTCAACCAATATTGATATGATTAAGAAATAAAACAATAAATACAAAGTTGTATTAACTATGAAAAAATTGTTAGATTTTCATTTTCTTAAAAAATTCGTATACAGAACACCATTTTCGACAACGATTTTTTTTTTTTATTAATAGTCAAATTTTTGTTAAAAATATTTTTAAAAAGTACTCAGAATACTTACTTGTATTCGAATACTTTTCAAGACTGTTCATAAGTATAGTTATCCCCCTCCCCCCACCTGGAAGAATAAATAATAATAAGATTGTATATAGGCAACCTAAATATATATATTATGAGTTATATTAAGTTCGCACATACCTATAATATTCTCTTCTCAAAAAATATTTATTATTTTTATAATATCATTTATTTTATCTTTTTTTCTTCGTTTTTAAAAAAAAAAATATCAGTGAAAAGAAGTACCTACCTAGCTATATATACAACAAACAGCCAATAATATGTTTCGTCACAGGCTATTATTTTGCTCTTTCTGATCTTGATGTCGAAACCCGCTGCGCGAGGGTCGGAAATGAAACGGATTGACAGATAATGTGTTGGGGGAATTCGATGAACGTGATAAGGTCTGCTCCTCGGGTTATTTTTATTTTTCCTCAAATTGTTACCAGGCGCCGATCACGACTTTATGTCTGCGTTAGAAAATGGCGTCGAAATCGGAAGTCCGTAACCGGAAGAGAGGAGGAAAACCACGACGAAAGAAATACACAACTAATATATACGCGTATATACAGTTTACCAGCAGTGTGTCTTTAGAAATCGTTATAACCATTTATGATTTGTTTCAACACACAAAATATATATAAGTACAATGTTTGCGCGTTCTCAAACGACGTGATAAATGTGTTAAAAACCGTTTGATGACATTTCAATTTTGAGTATAATATTTTTGAAGTTTATATTGTATTATATTGTATATGTGGTTTAATATTATATAATATTATTGAATGCTCTTTACTTGTTTTAAGCTTTCTTCAACCATACTATACACCGTAGCTATTATCCGGCTTTTGAAATTAATATATTATTTTGTTTGCAAAATAATTATATGACGACCCACGAATAGAAAGAAACGTTTAAAAAAAAAAAATACATCGTGAATTCAGCTTAAACTGTTTAAAACAAAAACAAAAAAAAGTTCAAAAACTAATACCGTTTACCGTTTGTTGAAGCTTTTTCCTTATTTATGTGTGTGTGGTGGATATATGTTTATTTTAATGAGATATTAATTATTTCCAACGGTTGTCTTCGCCCGAAAGAATTACGTATTTTTACCACCCCTCCGTTCGTTGTCATTTTGTTTGCGAACCGTAATAAATTTTCGGCCTTATCTGTCGTGCCTGCCTCGCTATTTTATTTTGTTTGTGTTTTTAGGTTTTTCCAACCAAGGTTTTTATCTTTATTTACAGTGACACGAGATAGAGAGAAAAAGTAATTAGCCTTTCTCGCCCCCCCCCTACCCTTTTTGTATTATTGCAATTTTTTTTTCGTCGTCGTACTGTATATATGCCTACAATGTATCGTAGTTTTGCTTTCGTCGTTATTTTAGATTTACGCCTACCTTTTGGTACGCGCGACAGAGAACGTATCGGTCGAATTACTTATGTGGATTGCCAAGTTTATAGAGTTTCCGGGCCAATCGATTTTCAATAAAACGGCAATTACGCACACCTGCTGTCTCCGCGCAGTGATTTTGCATTTTTTCCAACACACGTCTATACGAAAGTTTTATTTTTGAAAACCGACTCGAAACGTCAATAACTACTGTTAGTTGTATTCGAATTAAATACTGAATATTATTGATAATATCCATATAAGTAGTATACTATTTTTAACCAAACTATATGTGTTTATATATTATTTACTACATTGCTGCAGGTTATGTCATAAAATATGTGCATCACTTACGATTTATGAGAAGTATGTAAAATTTATATATTATTCGATGAATAGAAAATAATATTTTGAATAGTTAGAGAATATAGTCTGCAGTTGTGTGAGTTGAAAAACGTTGGGTTAATTAATGTATCTCTTTGAATCGCCCGTTATAAAATAGTATACTTAAAGACCATTGAACAAAAAAAAGTTCATGTGTTTAAATTGCGTATTTTTATTTTCACCCTATATATACCTACTTTTAAATTTTAGTCCTGTTTACTTCGTAAAAAAAGATATACATTATTAATATAAACAAAAAAATGTGAATAAATATGAGTTTATGATTTTATAGAGCGGATTCTTTTTATAAAACTGTATATTTCAAAAAGGAACCTTTTAGTTTTAATCTCTATACAGCATAATTATATTATAATCGAATCGTTTATGAGAGTTTTTATTACCAAGAACTATTTTCCAGCGACATTTTTAAAACAAAATGTTCAATAACCTAACCTTATAAATACCGATAATGTTGTTATATTGATAGAATAATAAAACAAAGTCTGAGTAAAAATTATTTCAATACATTTTTGAATCTAAGCGGATCGATGGACAAATGTATTGATTTTACAACTAACATTTTTTTTGTGTCTGAAGACACTTTTTTTTATTAAAAAAAATGTTTCGATCATCAATTTAATGGAGGTTTCTGGTAGCAAATTGGATCCTGTTAGTAGCTCGTCTACGTACTTAACCGGGTCAAAAGTACTCGGTGTCAAAGTGCTTTGAAAAATAATCGGGAAAAACAAAAAAAAATACGAACATTTGTCAATATTTTAATATTATTATTAAAATATTACGGTTTGGTAACCTTGGTTATCAAAATGTTAAACCATTTCCGCTCAGAACCGATTTAATGGTATACCTACAATATGGTTTATCTTTCAATTCTGCAAATGGCATTTTTTATTTATTTAATTTATTCTATACGACCTAAATCTCAATTTATAATACTTTTAACATCGTTTTTAGTATTGTGTAAGTGTTCACGAAGTTACACGTTGGATATTGTACAAGTATAATAATTATTGGAAAATATATTTTATAACGTCTAAGTCAGGTTTATTGTTTTTTGATTACTTATCGAAAATAAGTTGTTGACTGTTCGGTATAATACGTACTTTAATGATTTTCGTTGCGTTATATTAATGTTATTCATATAACTATTAAGTTTACATTTAGTACTTTGTTCGGTTAATAAATAACTTGAATAGTTCTACAAAACTTGGTAACTTGCCTAACTGATAATTATAACATGATAATCCCTAAACCATTTTTTGACGCTTTGCCAACACAATTTTGTGCGTTGGCTTTATCGCGTACATAGAAAAATCGTATATTTTGCTATTTTGATTTCCCCGATTATTTTTGTATATATTTTTGCACGCTGTTAAATGTTTTTAGAAATACGTTTTTAGACTATATTATATTTTATTTAATAAAAAATATACGAGCACGATAACAATAATTTTATTATGATTACATATTTTAGTACACATACTTACCTATAGAGTTGTTCAAAAGAAAGTTTGTTCTTTATTTAAAATATTGTTTGGCCTACCGATACAATAATAATATCATGCTCGCGTCATCGTGCGTCTCGAGACGGGCAACAACATTTATTAATGTACACACAATAAGATAGTACTTACAATCCGTTTTTCGGTATTTTATTATTTCATTATTATTTGCCTTCATAACTGCGCTGTTGCACCTCTTCGCGTTTCGTCGCCCGACGACCGGCTGAGCGTAACTTTTGGCCTGTTTTGTATTTATTATTATTATTTTTTTCTGTTTTCTCCGCTCGGGAACACCGAAAAGGTGTTTCTCCTCGCCTATAATAATATACACACACACACACACACACACACATAAGTATAGCGGGGCATTGTCTGCGGCGACGGCGTATTAAATTCGCACCTCCAAAACGCGAACCCAAACAATGAGAAACAATTTGCTGTGTCCAGGAAACGGGTACCTGTGATTAAGTTCGAAAACCCGCCCACCGTATTATTGCGAACATTTTTCGATGCCCCTATTCCGCCACCATCATGGAGGTACGACGACGTAGGTGGGTGTACGTCGTCGTATTATTATACGCGCTTTATTCGCATGTGGGCACAATAAGGAGAAACGATACGGGTCACGGGAGCTCTCCGCGAAACGTTAACACTTGCCGCGCGTATATATTATTATTTATATATTATATTATGCGAGCGTAAGATGGGCGTGGGTGATTTATTCGCGGCGGCTCGGAGAGTTCTGTACGTCTTCTGTTCCCGACGAGAAATAATAATAATAAAAAAACGTCAATATAATAATACCTATTATATTATAGTTTTTTAGGTTCCGCGATGAGCGTCGAGAACTATTATACTCCGTATACTATCGGTCTCACAGCGATGTGCAGTATTTTTTTTTTCTATTTCGTTTACCCGTTTGAATTATTGTTTTATGCGCACTAAAGAAATTTTCCGAAAAAATGTCCACCGATTTTATATGAAGCTTGGCATGGGCGTTGGCGGTTTTAGAAATGTATACGCGTCGCGTCAAAAAACTCAGTGAAAATACGTCATTTAAAACGAGATTACTCGCCGTGAGTTGTATACGCTCCTATCGATCATTTTAAAATATCAAAAACACATTTAGGCTAGGTTTGTTTTTCATAAACGTTTTACGAGTCCAACAAATGCTGACAATTCAAATCCGTCAAAATTAAGTTAACATACTATTATTTTGTAGTCAAAAAATTACGACATTTTCAATACTAGTACAGTTAAGGCTTGAAATCAATAATGTAATACAAAGTTCCACCACTTCCACAAAAGTTTTAAGCAAACTTAGTATTGCCAAAAATTGGATGTTCAAACGAAAAGTAACTATTTTAGTTATTATTTTTAAAAACGTATAGAATAATATTATTATAAACATTAATTTTAAATATATTTTAAATGTTTGTCATTTGGAAAATTATAACTATTCGCTCACTATATAATAGATATCAGTGTTATCGTTTAATTTGGAACACACCGCTGAAACTATCAAAATACGAATATACCCGAAATACTTTTATTTATACGTACTTATCGCCAACACTATTTCGTACTTAAACAAACATTTCAGATAACATGAATATTTGAAAATAACTAAAATTGTTTCAACTATAACAACTACCTACTATTTGTAGTCAGATCAGTGGAGCATTCCTACGTTATACATTTGGATTTTAAATTGGCACGATTTTTAATCGATTTCTGCATCAGAGGAACTCCTCCATTCGCCGATCGGGGGGGGGGGGGGTGGGCACCATATATAATGGCACTATGATAGTATCGGGATTTGGGCCTCTATAGAAGTGGACATAATTCATCGAGCTTATTGTATATTTTCGAAAAAGGGGTCGATGAGATGTAGCCATATATATAACGACATATATATATAATGACCTTATTATCTCGAGTAAATTATTATTTTAATTTTAAATATCCATCACTGTATGCAGAAACTCAGTACCTATTTAGCGCGTTCCTTTTAAAGATGAATTCTTTCCCTTCCTCGTTCTTTTAAAAAAAAAAGTATTAGTTCCGTTCCTTTACATCAAAAGATAGAATTCGTTCCTTTGCCCGTTCCTTTTTGAGTTCCAATAATTGAAAGAAAAAATCTCCTCAAAAAGTACTCCAGAGTCTCAACCCACATCATAAACGAATTATGATTTTATTTGTTCGATGCTCATCATATACTACTTCCCGACAACTACCTATTTCTATATAATAATATATGAATGATTAATAAATTATGATAATACGTTTTAACGATTAACTTCGATATTCCATAACGATCGTAATTTATTATTAGCGATGAACACACTAAGAAAATTAAAATTTAGATTTTTGTAAAAAAAGTTCAAATCGTCTCATGACAAGAACCCAAAATCCCCCCAAAAAAATTCTAAAGGCTCCGCCTGAAGAGGTCCCAGAAGATCATGTTCAACAGTTTCGAACGAAATCCTATGCCGAAGGTATATTACAATCGAAAATTCTCCCCTATAGGGATCGTCTTAAATGTGTTATCGTGATCTATTTCTAATTTAAATTCCTTAATTATTATCCCACTCATTTCCCTCCTTTTAATCAAACGTTTTTCTGATAACCTATAATTATTCGTCATATCATTATTACAATATTAACACCTCACTGAAATTATCCCTTTAACTATCTCGCTGTTTAGTAATTATTATGCTTGTATCTTATCGTATAACACGCGTTATAAATTTTAGTATCGTGCTAACAATCGTATTATTGTTATTTTATACTATTGCTACTACCTATATCACGATAAGCCTGTTTTTACTTTTTAAGCTATTGTATAATTTTATCCGCTGTATGCGTACGACTGTTAATTGTAGAGCCGTAATGGTCCAGCACTAATGGTTAATGAAATAAAAAATAAAAAAAAAATTTAAATTATTAACATATTTTATCTGTGTAAATTGAAACTCGAAATAAAATAAAAAATTCCTTTTTTCCCCCTCGTAAAAATTTAACACGTTCCGTTCGTCTCGTTGTTTTCATAGGAATTAGTTCAATTAATAGTGTCGTTGTTTAAAGAGTAACAGGAATCCTTTCCTTTTGGAACGCGTTCCAGGAATCCGTTCCTTCCAAATACTTCCTGTAAACCACCTACAATAATAATTGTTTTCACATTTTATTATAATATTATTATTATTATTGACCGTTTCCGTGTGCTCATATTTTCGTGTTCTTAGGTGTTTGTTGTAGCACGCTGTATAATATTATGTATGTTTCGTATATTATCATAATACTATCGTCGCGTGTTTGTACAAGCGCCGTGTGTGTATGTGAAATAAATCGTTAAATGTTTTTATCGCATATTATGTATATATACAATGTATCGCGTATAATACTCACTACTCGTGTGATGGCTGTAAAATAATAATAAAAATAATGAAAAATAATAAAAAATGTACGATAGGTGCGATAATTATACTTATACACATTTTGAAAACAATCGTTGAGCTAACTTCGTCGTACTGCGCATATACACAGTATATATAGCGTATAGAGAGAATACCTGTGTCAAAGTCGAGTGTCTCGGACGTATATAGTCGAAAAAATATTCAAACAGCGTATTGCGCGAATAAATGATTACATTATTATTATTAGCTGTCACTCCGAAATAAAAGACCTTTTAAATTTCCCTCTTTCTTAAGTTTTCTCCGGTATGCATACAACAATGTAGGTATATTACATATATTGAACACGGGCACCTACTTGTTATGTGCACGTCATGTTTTTCAAATAAAAAAAGGGTCGGTCGGATGAATAAAAGTTCACCCTAATTATGCGGCAACACATTTGCAGCAGTCTACCGCCGTTTCTTGGTGATGTAAACTCATATATACAATGCATGATGCCGACTTATATGTAAAATATTTCATATTAGACATATATAGTGACGTAATTAGGAACTCGTCATGGAGGGGGGGGAGGAGGAATATAAATTTTTGTACACACAAAGTACTAGATTTTCACTTTAATGTTATGTTCAACAAGTACACAGACTGGTATTGGTGGCTGGGAACAAGCTATTTTATCAAATACCTGCGAAGGTTCTCTGGGGGGGGGGATCTATCCCCTCATCCCCCTTAATTACGACCCAGTACTTATAAAAATGTATGAATGTAAAATTATATGAAAATTCATATAATGTGTACCTATCACCTATAAATAATTATACTAAACATAAGTCTACACCAAACATTTTATAAATTGTTATAATTATTACAGTGTACACGAAAGGTTTAAAATAAAATATAGTGAAATCAAATACAAAAAATTTAAATCGATTAATCAAAAAATAAATAAATAACAATATGATAATAATTATTATACCATAGTAGAGTGATGCGTTTAAATGTTCTCCATAATCACTGATAAATAATAATTGTTCTCGTTAAGAATGCGTTTTTCAGAGCTCGTATAACACAGTCGATATTATTTGGACATTGAACCGTTATCATGCCGTTCCATTGGCTGTGGTTCCACCTACCTGTTCGAATTTTCATCCAGGCGTCTATAAATAGAATACAATTACCGAATTAATATTATTATTTTTAAATGTTAATAATTAAGTTTCGGCGTAATGCTCGTCGTCCAATACTCAAATTATGCGGACGTCGAAAAAAAATGTGGGCACACGCGCCTAAAATTTTAATTTTCCGTCGTGCAGTCGTGCCAACCGCGAAATCTTCGACCGCGTAATATTTTCGTCCGTTTCGCCGCCGCAGTACAGGTACACGATACTATTATCGTACGCCTTTATAATATAGGCTGCGTATATATTTATATAATATGATATTATACGACGCCACGCGTGCGCACACGTGTTACCTTGTCCAAGCCGTTGGTAGGCATTATTCTCGAAACAATGAGGTGGAAGAGGAGGAGGAGGCCTAAGTTCAATCGTGCGCGGATTCAGTAACCGCAAACTCGAGATGAATAGATACAGAGACAGAGACAGAGAGACCTACAACTGCGGTACGGTATAGGTACATGCCCGGCAGTGTAGGTACGTGTGTGCCCACGGTGCCCTTCCAAAACCTTTTCCCATTTTATTCGTGTTGTTGTTCCTTCTCGGGAGTTGTGCCTCGCGCCGCACACACACACACACACACAAACCACTACCAACGTGTAGGTATACGCCTGGTATACATGGCGACCGTCACGACCGCCGCTGCAGTGGATGACCAGTCACGGATTTTTTATTTTTTTTTTGTTTCTTTTCTCCGAGCAACAATACACTAATACGGTATATTATTTTTTTCAATTTTTTTTCACAAATAATAACCAACAGCCAAAGATGAAAACACCGGTGGAATTGGTCGACTCCGATATAATATTATTACACACTAGGCAGGTGATATAGTTTCGTCATAACGTAACAATAATAATAATAGATATAATTATTATTACGTGACGATCTAGACCGCAGTGTTTCCCAAAGTGGGCGACATCGGGGCGCTAGAGCTGCAGTCCAGGGGGGGGGCGGCAATGGGAGTTACGAGCTCGATTAGGGGGCATTGGATTATTACGATTACGGGGCGGTGACTGTTTCAATTTTTTTCGACGACATAACGCAAATCATCGTGTGTGTTTTGTATTTTTATAGAATTATCGTTCGTCGTCTGTCACGGTGTATTATAAATTATAATAAAACATATATATATACTTATTTATAGACAATAAATCATTCTTTACTTATGGGCATTTAAATTTTTTCTTTTTCTTTAAGGGAGTGGGGCGTCTGTCAGATTTATTTTTGATGTGGGCGGTGAAGATAACAAGTTTGGGAACCACTGATATACACACTCTATTACAATATAATTATTAGTGTCTCCGTGTGTGTGTGCGTTAAGGCCTTTAACAACTACTGTTTGTTTGTCGCGCCGCAAATATAAAATTTTGTTTTCAGACTTTGTTTTTGACAATTCGCATATTATTATTATAATCCATCGTTTATATTACACCGGACAGTGTGTGTTGAGTATTTGCTCGACGTTTTCCTCTTTTGTTTCTGTTTTGCGTTTATATTTTGCGAATACTATTATCTTATATTTCAAATAAAATACCTCCTCCTCGGAGAAAAACGACCAGAAACTCTATACCAGGGTCAATTTTTACGCACGAAACCATGGACAGTCGTGGCGGCCGTGGTCCTATCCCTACTCAGTGTTATCGCTTCACTATACGTACCGAAGTATCGATTAGTACTCGATTTTAACGGACGTAATAACATTATGACCAGCGCCCGTCCATAATATAATATACCTAGGTATAGGTATCTATAATGAATCGCCAGATTAGATTTGTCGATTGTGGTACGTCCGGAGGATAATTATTTAACATTTGTTTCACGAAACTATACATCCCAATAGTGTAAGAATAGGTTTAGAATTATTATCATAGAGATATCTGTCAGGTCCGCAATAGCTAAAAATAGTTTGTACGTCAATTATGCATAGTCGAAAATAATGATTGAGATTTTTGAATCTAATTGTTTTTTTTTTCATCGTATATTATTATATTATATTATACTCTCGAGCGAATTCGTCAACACATGTATTAATTATTATTGTTTGCTAATGTTATGTTATATATTTTTTGTTCCAGGTTAGTACATATATTGTCCAAGTGCAGTCATAGTATGTTAAAGACTTCGTATAATTTGTAAGTCAATTCAATACATTCATTTTGACATCAGCAGCTAATTCGATATTATTCATGCGAGTTTTTGTTTATTTTTTTATTTTTATAGTAGACAAATTTATAAAATAATAGAGACTATGACAAATTTAAAATAGTATTTTTCCAAGCAATTATACAATGTTGACAAACTAGCTTGTGTGATGATGTACATCACCAATATGTGTGTCTGCAGGTGAAGTAATGCCAACGCATTCTTCCTAACCCGCGCGTGTTGGCGATTAAATTACGAAAAAAAAACACTGCTGTACATGATAATAATATATTAAATTCTACCTATTGGTTGATTAGAAACGAAAAAAAAAATACGAAAATAAAAAAATGATAAAAGAGAAAAAAATAATTTTGAGCTGATTGAAAAGCTATATTATAGTCGTATAACCGGTTTTCAATATTTGTATACATTGATATTTTAATATTATTCTATATATATTTAATATAATATTATTCTATACTTAACATACGCTATTACCGCATATGTGTCCGCATTAGGATTAGATAATTTGGATATCGTTTACGCATATCTGTTGAATTTATACAGTTTTTATTTTGTTTTATACGACACATTTTAAATTTGCAATGTTGGCAAATGACGATTCAAGTTTCCTAAAATAGTATTAAAGAAATGTTATTGAAAAAAACTTGAAAATTCAATACAATGTTCCTCTTAAGTGGTTATTAGTGTATTTAAAAGAAAAAATTGAGTTCACAGTCATTTTTTATGAGCGTCAGAAGATAAAGTTTTGACAAAATTCATCAAAATCTTGACAGTTTGAAAATTATTTAATAATTAGAAATTAATTAAAAATTGTCTATCTGCATCCGAGATTTAATCATCTAATACAGGATTCCTTATGAGTTTTTATATCTATAATAAAAAAAAAAGTTTACAGGAAAGTCACATTAATTTTTTAATAATATTATAAGTAATACGTGGTCTATGGCATATAAATTGATTTATCTATGGCAAATACATCTATGACTATGACAATTTTCTTATTTTCTTTCTGTGAATATATTATTCTCTGTAATGTTTACTAGTTTATTATATTTTCATGATCTTATTCAAATCTTATTTAATATTACGATGGATGGCATTATTTCAAATTATGACGAATTCTTATAAATAATAATTATAATTATAATATTATCTGCGAAGATGTTTTTCCGGAAAGTGATTTGCTGCTCGATACCTTAACTGAATTAAAAGGAAAATGCTTTTAGCAAGTGTTTAAAGGTACCCAATTTTATTTAACTATTCTTTTCGCTATAGCTTATAATTTGTGTTACCAATAGGTACCTATAACTATACAATATAGTATACCATCGTCCATCCGTCTCATTAAAAATATACAACAATATAATCAAGGTATCTTTTACCGGTCATTGCGAGAACGATCAGAACCGTGGTTGCGGTATATAATCGAACTGTACCACCAACCTGTGACATATTATAACGTTTAGTCAATACGACACGCGTATTATCATCGTGAAGGTGAAATCCGTCCGTCGTTACCGTTACCTTCAACTATTACTGTTATCGTCACTCATTTATTGGAACAAAAATGTTAACCTTATTTCGTATATTATAAACATTAAATCGGTAATAATAATATATTACTCGAAAATACATTAATGTAACTACTAAACACACTGAGCTTGAGCCGAGTAAGTTTTAGAACTGCAGATCCCGTGTTTGTTTTGCTGAAGTGAAAAAATGTGCGCTATAAAATCAAAATTGTTTAAGACCGAATTTTCCTCGATCTAATGAATGTATTTCTAAGAATATACGACTTTTAGAATAAGAGAGATATCATGAAAAAACAATATATTATTACATAATATTTTCCATTCGTGCAGAATATAATAAATAATATAATTACAACTCGCATAGTATATCATAGAAGTTAGAACTTCATAAATCGTGATTATTATACTTGTAGTAAGTAACGTTGTAAGTTGTTAAAACACTCGTAATTATATTATTCATTATGTTTAACAGAAGAAAAATTGTTTTATTTAGATTATATTATAATAATAAAAAAACAATAAAATCACTGTATGCTTTACAATAGTAAAAACCGCGAAATCACTAATATATTATAATATATAATATTATATCGTCCGAAACGCATCGATAACTGCACCTGACCACATTTATGTGCACAGTTCGGCGTCCTTTTGTTATAATAAAGTGTTTGAGCATAAATCATTACAAATTCGAATCATATAGTGTTTTGTATGAACTGCACATTTTAATTTAGAAATTCACATTTTATGCGTGTGCAACTGTACGTTAGGTCAAGATCAACCATGTTCCATATTGTTGTACAGCACACGAGTATTAATAATACATACGCAATATGGTAAACGGATTTTAATTAAGTATAAAATTAAAAATATTTATTTATTTATTACTTAATAATATTAATATTATTTATATTATTTAATATTTATTACTTAATACTTACCTATTTATAATATTCAAATAATAATTAAATTGAAAATAAGACAGAATTGAATATAAATAAAACACAATACCAAATCATCCAAATAGTCTTCGTGGAGAAAACATTTAGAAACGATATATAATTTGAAATTTTCAAATTTAAAATGACAGCGATTCAATCTTATAGCATTGCTTTATTATGACGACTTGATGACCTCCACATCAACGAAAGTGATAGTTATTTCATACACGTTAATTATTTTGGACTGTACTCGTTTTTCGAATTGTTTTTTGGCGTTTTTTTTCATAATAATATAATATATTATCCTTTATTGACATTACAGCGTTTAATCCTAGGTTTTTTCCCAATACGTTTTGTAATTTTGAATTATTTAAAACTCGAAATCTCTCCAGGAACACGCTTCAATTGCTCTATGGCATTATTTCCAGACTCTCGATTAATGACCTTTTTAGAAGTCCTAATTTTGAAATAGTACCTATCAACTAAAAATCCAAAATCAGAGGAAATAAATGCTATAAATTGTTTTGCAAGTTATTATTCGTATCACACCGTACATCGTAAAATACTGAAAAAAAACGGAAATTCTACAATAATACAAAATATGTGTATTTATTTGTAAAATATTTAAAAAATATTTAAAATAAAATTATCATATTCGAAATAAAACGAAACGTACACATCATATGTCAAAAACTTTCCGATGTCAAAACTCCATGAAAAAATATTTTATTTAAATTAAAATCCGTCCCCTACAGTCATATTATAAGTCGCAATCGTTTTGACTATTGTCTATTACCTAGTTAACTATACGTACGTCGTCTTATTATTATAGTCAAATATAATGAAATATAAAGTAAGCCGCCGCCTACAGTAGTACTTTATTGTTTCTCCGCAATAATCGTAGAAAATTTTTTTTTTTTTTAACGAAACAAGTCACGTTTTTCATTTCACATATTATACAGACGCGTTTTGGACAGCGAAGACGCGTCTTTCGATCAGCAGCTCATCGCGAGTTATCTCCGGCCAAAACGCTGACTGTATACATTATATTTTATCATCATCACCGCAGCGGCCGTGTATTAAAATAATAGCAAACACGGACGATATAATATATTAATATTAATAATACGCACACGCCGCACTGGCCCGTTTCAACGTTTCACGGCTCGTGAAGCTAAAAAAAATGTAAAATACATTTAATACGCCGAACACGCTTTGTCCGTTCCGTGCCGTCAAACAGCGTACTATATGTGCGTTCGCATCATTTCTTCTCGTCCCGAAGAAATCATCATCATCGGACGATGATCATCACCGAAGACGGTCTCTATATTTCGTACGTTCGAGAGATTTATACTCTGTATACCTAGGTAGAGGTACGCACTTAGGTACCCACAACCACGTTCGCGTCCTCGAACCGGTTTTCAAAACTATCGCCGCCACATGCTGCAGGTCTGTTCTCACTTGGATTTTTTTTTTACTCTCGATTTCAACGCGCCGTACAAAGATGCTCGGCATATCGCATAATATTATTCGAAAACCGCCATAATAATATTGTCCTTTGGAACAGATGTCCAAAGAAATAATAATATACCTACATACCTGCAGTTCATCGGTATAGATACCCATATTATCGTAGGTGTTTGTTTTTGGGTGAAAAAAAAATTGATCGTGCGGGTAGGAGCTGCAGTTTTAGTCTCTGAATTATTTTATTGCCTAGTTATTATATTAATATAAGGTCAACTATAGGTACGGGAACTTATGAGACTATATTTTGGTAATATTTTATCACGAAAAAAGCAGTACAGCTAAATATTATATTATATTGCGAATATTATAACAATATCATCGCGTTCTCTGCATTTCATCGTTCGTTTGTATTGCGGTAATATATTATAATATGTCATCCTATAATAATATACCTACAGACTATTGTTCAACTGCAGCTGCAGACGCATAAGACAATATAATAATTATAATACGGAATGGGTCGATTTTGCACTTTGGTATACATAAAATATAGGTAGGTATACGCGAGTTATTTCTACGTGGGTTTTGAGAAAAATCCGACGAAAGTTTAACGTTTTGAAAAGATTTTATTTTTGTTTTGCCGCGAACTTTACTTGACCGCCTTTATCGTGCGGCAACACGGCCCGCAGCTCTTTAAATTATAATTTACGGCTCGGTCTCGACTTCTCGGCGTTTAAAAATCCGATCAGGCCTTTGTGAGTTATTATATTATATTTCCGGGGGCGGAGGGCGAGGCGCACATGCACATAAAGTTGGATAATTATTAATGCGACCGATTTCGGCACGATCCTTGCAGCCTGCAGCAGCAGTGTATGTATACAAAAACACGACTCGTCGTCGCACAAAACACCATTAGGAAGGCGTTCGCCTGCTGTTCATCGTTAAAAGTCGTCGTCGTCGTCTCTCCCTCTCTCTCTCTCTCTCTCTCTCTCTCCCCCCTTTCACTCCTTTTCTCTTTTCGTTTATTTCTCCTTGTTAAATTCTCCGAGCCTGCACGCTCCGGTAATTTATCGGAGCTTTTAAAACGGACCGCACACAAAAGAACAACGATGTTAAAATAATTTACGGGGGTCGGCGAGGTGCGGCGCACGCGTATATAGAACTTTGGAAAAATAGGTGAACTTTGCCCGCGCCAAAGTATACCGCGGCGGTGGTGGGGATGATAAATAAAACTTATTGAAAGAACCACCACCCGACTGTACAATATATAGGTACATACAACGGCTTTTAACACGCCCACGCTCGAGGTCTGTGTACCTATATATATATAATATATATTATGTTTTTCGACAATAGTGAAATTTGCGTGCTTCCAAAACATGTTACGGACGAGATAATAATTTCGACTCTCGCCGTCGCACCCCTTTCTCGAGCGGGTTGAGCGCTCCATTCATCACGCCGCGGTGATGTCGTCGGGCGACGAGTCAAATCGGATAGACTTTACGCTCGCACTGTAGAGCGGTCGCTGTCGGGAGAATATATATGCGGCGTATACCTCCTAATGGACACACACCCGACACCCCCCTCGTGTAAAGTCCCTCTCGTTTTCGAAACTATTAGAAAAACTTAAAAGCATTTTGCCCGTTCGCAGTGTTGAGAGAAGGAAAAAACGGTTCACTTCATATATACGTTTCAATATCATTATTATTGTTGTACGCGTCTCGTCTCTCGAATTCCACTAAATATAAAATGAATGTGTACTAAACAGTATAATATTCTGAAAAACCTTTTGTTTTGTACACTATATGTGTCTATTTATAGCGATAAAAAGTCGTAATTTGTTTAGACGTGCAGATTACATTATTATTTTGTCCGCAACTGTTATAATATATATTATAATAAGCACACAATATTTGATTGATACGCGCGTATTAGACATTATAATATATTATTATTGTGTTTGTACGAGATCGGTAAAAAATGTGTCAAACCTTCGATTTCAGTTGAGACTGTAGTCCGATAAAAATTGATTCAGAAAAATTTGATATGATTAATAATATATCGGCTAACACTTGTTGAACTATTACAAAGAGTTGGATCGTTAATAATATCGCATAAATCGTTGTTAGACGTCCGAGTAGAACAACAAATTATATTATTATATATCGTACGTATTGACAAGCTTAAAGTATAATTACCTATAGTGTAATATTATAAAATAAGCATCGTTTGAATATTGAATTTTCAGTCTGCCCAATTGATAGTTACCGTGAGATTTTATCGTTAATTTTTGAAATCCGCTATTGTCTTATTGGTTTTTGAATTAATCGCCTTATGTACCTATTACAGATGTTATACCTAAATAGAGTACAACTGTCGGTAATTTTAAGCTTTTTCTGGTTAAATATTTTTACGACGATAAAAAAACCGATTTTAGACTCCTGTGTATAGTTGAATTAACGCGTTCTACGCTGGTCGCTGAAGGTGGTTCGACATATAATAATAATAATAATAATAATAATGATATAACGCGTAATACGGTGCATGCCCTCATATTATTATGATAGTAAATATATTGATTTATAATGTGTTTTTGTTGAATTTTTTTCGACGACACGTTCTGGCGCCGATCGCATAAATCACCTCTTTCGCTTAGTAGCGGTACATATTATTATCGTAATCATCATCACTCGGGTTCACATATATAATAATAACTTGCGTATATTATTATATTATTATTATATAATATATAGGTACAGCTATTATAATATGTACTATATTATTACACTTTGGTCTTTGCGGGCCGCTTTCCACACTGTAGTGGTCGAGGAAGACTCGGAAGGAGGGTAGGTACGTGTCTTATCGGGACCGTATCGGAAGCACACACACACGTCGGGTGTGTTTTAAAGACTAAAAAATAAAATAAAAAACACCACGCTGAAAGTCGTATCCGGGCTTATTGTCGTCGTCGAGAATGTGCAGCGCATTACCCATACGGCGGCGAACGCAGCACACACTCCGCCGAGGCGACTTCGGCGAGGGCGGCGGAGTGCACGTCATAATGTACAATATTATATCGTCGCAGTGTGCAGAAAATGTACCCACTATGCCCACACAATATACACACAATATTACACGTAGGCCACCTATGTAGTTAACGCGTGCTCGACGCTCGTGCTTGAACGTGGCAATACGACGTATAATAATATAATATGGTTTTATTCTCTTCGGCAAAATACCGCCTCTATGTGTGTGTTTTCTTAATATTTTTTCGCGTCTGCCGTCGCCGCTCTTCGGGGCGATAAAACAACGCTTTGTTTTTCGACTTTGGGGTGGTTTCTGCAGGTACAAAGTCGGATCTAGTTTCAAAACACACGGAAAATCGGTAATTCGTGTGACTCGAAATCGACGTGATACGTTTTTCAAATTATTTTGAATTATTTTGAGCTTTTCAAAAATATCGAATAGATACATAGTCACAATAATTGTTTTTTTATGATCATCAATTGAAGTTCCTATATCATTTATAATCAATTGTATTAGTAATAATTATAGGTGTAGTCTTTACCACCAATTATTGGTTTAGTTACTTAAGTTAACAGCTGTCTATTTTTACTTATTTTTATTTTATAATTCAAATAGTAGACCTCCGTTTGTCAAAATATCTAGTTCAAACTTTAAACACGCAGCTAGTATTGTTTTTATTTTTATTTTAGTGTAGTATGATGAATTATTATATGTTATGAATTATGATTATTCAAATAAAAAATAAAATATGTATTATCATTTCTTAAAAACCAACGATTAAGATATAATATATTGTGCAAATAATTTAATATTATTTATTATCGACTATATTTCGTACCATAATAATCACATATTATACTTAAAATGTATTAATAGCAGTTTAACACCTTAATTCTCTCGAATCATAAATTGTACAGTACGTTTTTGCACGATTATAAACTGACATTTTTACTCGCTCGCCTAATATAATGCATAATATATATATATGTATATTATATAACTAATATTATTATATTGCCTGCACTTGCATCGTTATTAAAATAAATATTATTCCACCATAATGGTTTATCTATTACAGCTGAAAAAAAAAAATAATATAATTCTTCTAAAGGCAAATTATATTTATATTTTATGTTAATATTTATTGCTATATACAAAAATAGTATGTAATATTATTAAAAAATATAAAGTGCTACAAGTACATCATTTTTTTTTATCGATTATAACTCCTAAGGTGTCCATAAATTGAAATTTCAAAATTTATATTACAACATCGGGTACATAGGTTATAGGTATATACTATATATATATATAATGTGCAATTTGCGTGCACGCGAGTTACCTAGATAAACACGACTGAATATTAATAATCATGTGACCGTATATCATTGGACTCCAATTGTTTTTGAGCGGATCTCATGAAATATTAATATTATTTGACCATAATGGTAGATTTATAGCTGAAAAAAAACTATTATTCTTTTATTGGCATATTATAATATTTATTATTATAAACGAAAAAAGTATAATATTATTAAAAATATAAAACGCGATTATAAGTAGGTACATCATTTTTTTTATCGATTAAAGCTCATGAGGCGTCCATAAATTGAAATTTCAAAATCTATAATACAACGTTGAGTAGGTTATACGTCATATTATATTATATGCAATTTACGTGCACGCGAGTTACCTAAATAAATACGACTGAATATTACGTTATGTGACCGTATATCATTGGATTCCCGTGGTTTTTGAGCAGATCATCTCTTGAAGTTAATATTACTTGACCGTTATGGTATACCTATATTATATTTGTATTTTATGTTATTTATTGCTCTAAACAAATATACTATTCGTATAACCTATAATAGTAATATGTATATTTTTTATTTAAGCATAAGAGATAGGTTAAAATGAAAAATAATTATAAAACAGAAGGACTTGGGTGGAGAAGCCTCCCACTGACGACACTCCGATCAGTATAATAGTAATATAACTAAAATTAAAGCTCTATAATGGTACATCATTTTTTTTTATCTATTTATTTTATTATTTCTATATAATTTATATATTCATCGATTATATTCAAACTCATAATAAATAGCAGGTGTCCTTAAATTGAAATTTCAAAATCCTAAATATAACATAATATCATATTATATTGAGTAGGTCATACGTCATATTATATCATATGCAATTTACGCGTGTACTCGAGTCACCTATATTATAGATAAACGCGGCTGAATATTAAGTTATATTATGTGACCGTATACTCGTATATATCATGATACATTGGACTCCCATGGTTTTTGAGCAGATCTCTTGACACTAAGCCGGGATTGTGACCGAATTTACGAGGGTTAAGCGCGTTTTATGGAGCTCCCCTCCACGCCGTCTGCAATAATTCATCCGCTTACACGCTACCGTGTTTAGCAAACACAGCACATACCCATTACACTTGCTATGTTTGTAAGTAAAAAAACTTATCCCGGTTTCAAGGTTATACCTATTAAAATCCATACAAATAATAATAGTACAACAGCTAGCGGTATTAGTTTTTCTAGTTTTTTTAAACGTCGCCTCTAATTTATTATTAGTTATTATACCTACCAGCTATCTGTACACATTCGGAAATCTCATACGATATAACGATTGCAATAAATCCATATCACGATAGTATTTATATTATATAAGTATTCTAAAATTGTATTTCTTTTTAATTCGATTCACTATCCGAATCGACGATTCTCAACTATATAATTAAAATGATTTTTTTTTTAACTATTATCTATTACCAAATTATATGTATCTACTTTAAACATAGTGTATTATAATCTATGAACCAATAGATTTTGAGTAATTAAATATATTTTTTTTTCTGTCCACTGACGAGTTCATATTATATAATTTGTGTAATATCGTAATGGTTCTTATAGTGATATATTATGTCGATTATTATAATAAATATTTTCGGTCGATGATAAAAATTTGATTTTAATTTCTAACTGTACTTTATGGTTACGTTATCAATAATGTCTTATAGGAAATATTGTAGTTTGCTGATCGTTATTACAGCAAAAAAATAAAAAGCAAAATTAATAAATTCATATTATTATTATTTTGTACTATTATAATATTAAAATTAATATATTTTATAATACTAGATGTAATCGTGACACTCGAATCTCGATTTCTGTGAAAATAATATATACATCAACAAATAACTACGGAACTACGCTTATTTTCGTAAAAAAAAAAAAATACTAATCACTGTTAATATAATTATAATATTTGTTTATTGAAATTTAAGTGTCTACGACACGGAATATTGTATACGACTCGTTGGGTTTTCCTTGAGCAGTTGCACCGGTGCAGGTCGCGTTTCTCGCCGTACAACTATTATATACGACTGGCGAGCTGTTGTAGTCGTCGACCTTCTCGAAAAGTTTTTTTGCATTCGATTCTGTTATTACGGAGCTTTTTCTAACGCGCGTTAAATGTGGCGGCGGCGTACTGTTGTACGTGTGTAGTGCGCTATTATAATTGCAACGGGAAAAAAAAATCAATGCTGCATAATATTATTTTGTAGAAGAGAAAAAAAGATTTTTAAAAAATATGAAACCGCGCGTACAGTGTGTGCAAACATCATCGCATGCACACCGTTGTTTTGGCCTCGTTTCAAACCGGTTCGCCGTGCACGAGCCTAAACCACCTCACCCGAGTCATGTCATAAATCGCCTTCACGTTTTTCGAGACGTATAATAAACATTTTGTTTTTTTTCTTCTAAATATTATTATTATTATTCGCACATCGACTGCTGCTGCAGTTCTCGTGTAAGAAAAAAAAAATCGTGTTTCGTATTATACAGGTATGTATATATAGTATACATTTTGGAAATTTAAAAATATGACATTTTTTTGGGGAACATTATATAATAATAATATACGGTTATGATTGTGTGAGACTTGCTAGCGCTCGCCTGCTGTAATAGATTCCGATGAGATTGACGAAAAAAAAACTTAATGTGTTCGTTCGGCAACACGCTTCGCTCGTCCCACGTGCGCGTGTTCTATCGGTTATTAATATTTGACTTGACAGCTACACACACGTAGTATAAGGTTGTTTCTCCTGCACATCAGTGGATCGTATATATTATTGCCTGTTATAAATGATATTATATTTTTATTACTTTTGTATTTTCAGTAGACGATCTGACTCGCGAATATTATTATAGCGTACTATAATATAATATTATTATGATAGTCATATCTCTCTCTTCGGGTTGCACCCCGAATATTTTTTAATCCGAACAAACGATTTGAATACATTATTTTACACAAGTGTATATGATATAAAATTGTATGGAAACCATCGCATTGACCATATTATGATATCTATTAATTATTAAACTAACTATCATTTGAAATGTCTATGCATCTTAAAAATGGCTATTGAGTATGTGCGTATTATATTAGTTTATGATATTGTGATATTATTATAATTTCAAATAACTTGACAATATTTAAAGACGGTTGATCAATATCGGTTATTAATATTTGACTTGACAGCTACACACATAGTAAGGTTGTTTTTCCTGCACATCAATGGATCGTGTATTGCCTGCTATAAATAATATTATATATTCTTATTGCTTTTGTATTTTCAGAAGACAACTCGACTCGCAAATATTATTATAATAGTCATCTCTCCACAGGTGGAAAACCAGAAAAATTTTCAGAGGGGGCTAATATTTTTAACATCAATGCGAGTGGGAGGGTTTTCTATCCCACACAACTTAAAAACTCTCTGTTTTGGGTGGGGGGCTTATAGGATATTTGGGGGCTAAGCCCCACCCCTCCCCCCGATTTCCGCCTATGCCGGTACACCCCGAATGTTTTTCAAGTAGAACAAACGATTTGAATACATTATTTTACACGAGTGTATGATATATTTTCTAGATAGAAACCATCACATTGACCATCATATATGATATTATCGATTAATAATTCGTTGTTAATTAATGAATTATAATCGAACTAATAATTATCATTTAAAGTGTCCACACAGTAAAAATGGTTATTGAGTAGGTACCTATATTGTTTGTGATGTAATATTATCATAATAATTTCGAATAACTTGACAATATTAAAAGATGACTAATCAATCAATATATTCTATCGGTGATTAATTTGACTTGACAGCTCCACTGCACATAGTAAGGTTGTTTCTTCTGCACGTCATTGGATCGTGTTGCCTACCATAAATAATATTATATATTCTTATTACTTTTGTATTTTCAGAAGACAACTCGACCCGCGAATATTTTTATAGTACTATATATATTATAATAATCATCTCTCTCTCTCTCTTCGGGGTGCACTGTGAATGTTTTTTTTTTAAGTAGAACAAACGTTATATATGAATGCATGATACATTATTGTACACAAGTGTATGATATATTTTCATGGAAACCATCGCATTGTACCATGGTATCGATCGATTAAATTAATAATAATTTTGAGTGATTATTGAGTACCCGCCTATTGTTTGTTATGTGATATATTATTATAGTTTCGAATAACTGACAATATTCAAAGACGACTAATCAATATGCGATCTAAAACATACCTGTATTTTTTAAAATCTACGATACCTACCAGCTAGTCGGTAGGTATTTTATTATAATAATAATAATAACAATAATAACGATTAACGATGCGAATTCGTAAATAGATATTATCAAAATATGTGTGTACACAACTCCTTTTAAGTCGGTCAAAGAGTAGATGGGTTACGTGTTCGGATACGTCATTAAAACACGAATGTAGGTATATGTAGTCGTCCGACGGGAAAATTAACTACGTTTCATAAACAACAAAAATAACCATCACGATATCAGTACATTTTACCTGTAAACGCGTCGGAAAACACCGACTTGATGATCCCTTTTATAAATTATCGGTTTTTATAGTGCACCTATAAAAAAAATAATAATTTATGCCGTTTGATGATATTAATTTTCGAGTTTTTTTAAATTTTTTTTTTCCACTGTGCGTGGGCCCATTTGACTGATCGAGAGTTCTATTCCGTAAGAAATATATAATGGTTCAAAAGTCTTGAATCATCAACCGGTTTGTGTGTCCATAGATATATTGAACCATAGCTATACATTTTACATATTATACAATATTCGTATAATATATAATATTACACGAATTTCGGACACAACTTAATCGTCGAGACTCTTAAAGTACCTACGTTGTATAAATATTAATGTGACTATATTTAATAGCAGCAGCGTGTGTATAATATTATTATATGGTGTAGACTGCAGGTACCACCTATTTATTTATTACAATTTTTAATTTTATATTTGGTTTGTGTTGTTTCATTATATTGGGACGGTCAGCCATAATATTATATTATAAGAATTTGGTAGAATATCAAACGTTTGTTTTTAAATCCTAACGGGGAAATTAAGTAAAATTATTGTAAACTCATCTCAGATGACACATCTACTTATCTAGATACATTTTATTTAAATAATATTCATTTTTCATGAATTTATTATTTTTATTACAATTATTGTTCTATCAGGACACTATATCCAACTGATACATAATATTATACTCATAATATTACCATATTCCCATTTTTTACTAGCAAATTTTTATAAAATCAATACTTTGAGACTTGACTACTCTTTGGCTCAAACAATATTTGTCACTGTACCTATTAACTGTTGGTCGCTTTACGTTCACGCATTGGCAGAGAAGTAAATTTGTTATTTAAATATAATACAAATTAGTTTTATCTATAATATTATCGAGATAAAAGTTATATAATATTATCTTAATCTAATCCAAATAAATGTAAAACGTATTTATCTTTCTCTAGATAAATTTATACAAAACCATCTGTATCTTATACCTATCTAGAAGAAATTTTCGTCATCTACACTGATGATAAATATTTTAATTGGAACGAAAACGCGAATATCGTGCGTATTATAATACTGTCTGTCGACAATAATACAGAACGCAATAATATTATTATATGTTCGACTAAAGGTACCTTACCTATGGCTATACCTATCGCGATGAGAACCGGTGTCGTATTTTTCAACAGACATAATAATAATAATATGTATATATGTGCTTATGCGCGTGTAGTGTGCGCGCGTGTGTGCGCACCGTGCAACCACATAAATTATTATTATATTATTCCGAACAGGAAATCTCCAAGACTCGGCTACCGTGTTACGCGTTTGTCTTGACGACGATGACGACAACGCTCGCCTCGAACGAGTGTGTTTTTTCGATTTTTATTCCTCCGCGTAGCTGTTGTGTTATTATTATTATTTTTTTTTTGGTATTTTGTGTTTCGAATTCAATACAGGTACTTAGCGTATTGTTTATTCGTTTGTATCAATGTTTTGTGTTTCGTCTTATCGATCGTCGTTTCGTAATATCAAATTATATAACATTGTCGTAGTACGATATTATATCCGTGCGAAACGGTTTTAAAAATATATATCCTGTACGTTCCTATGTATAATATTTGAAATTAATCGAATTTTCTTTTGGAATTTTACACATAATATAATATTATGTACAATATGTATAAGTGTATCTATCTAAAACTATAATTTTCATAATATAATTTTTTATTCTTTATTTATGTTTTTTTTGGTTCATAATACTGCACTGCAATATCCCACGTCTCTACGCTACTGTAACCGTTTGAAACAATATTATCGGCGCAGTGTTGTTTGTTCCGTCCACTCGCGATTATTAATTATACACAATAATATTTATTTTCGATATATAGGTCAACTAGGTCTATAGGTATAATGCTATTTAATTGTTTACATAATTTTCCGTCGCTGCAAACTCCCTGCTTATATTTTATTACACACATTATTCTTTATATTGCTGCTGCAGTGACTCTTATATGTCTGATTTGTTGATAAATAACTTGTTTTTCTTCTCTCTCCGTTGTGAAAATAAAACTTACTTCCCTTATACTATGCGTATGCGTGTTACTTAATCGTGTCAGTAGATCAGTATTAAATATACAGGGTGATTCAATATGTATGATACAGCCATTTCATATCACATAAATATTAAAAAATACAGAAAAATGTATGATACGAAAGAAACATCTATAATTATTCGTACATTTTAAAATTGTTTACAATATTATATTAGAGGGGTTTTAAGGAGTTTAGAAACTCAAACGTTAACCTATACTTTTTTTACAAACATAAAATGATATGAAGACATTTTTCCGGTACATTTTAGTGCTTGAACAACATTAATTAGTGCAAAACTCTATGCTTGAAAGATATTATAAGTTTTTATAAATTTCTAAAGTTGACCTTTCAAAACCCTCCTAAAAATTGTAAAAATAATAAAACGTGCAAAAAAATTTAAACGTTTCAATCAAAAGACATTCGGATTATACATTTTCTCTATTTTGAATCAATAAAACTGCCGTAACATACATTTTGAATCACCCTGTGTACCGTAATATCTCTGAAGTATACTTTGAGTATTTTGATTAAATTATTTTTGTATTAAATCGTTTGGATTTCTTAAGAACTACACAATATATCGATATTATATCGTAATTATTCAAATGTATAATATAATATATAATATAATATTATATGACACTGGTGGTCGTAATACACAAGCGAAACGTACGACTTTTTCGAATTACAAACCCGCAGATAGTTAACTATAGTAACAACCATCACCATTGGTGCAGCCGAGCATACTTTATCTAAAAGAGGAAAAGCGATTTTGATCTTCGTTCGAATCTCGACGGCTGGTTGGTTTGCTCCGCCGCCGCCGAGGAGAATAATATAATCAAACTAGTTTTTTACACTCGTTATCGAACCTTTATTATATTGTTATTATTACTCATCTCATACGACGTGTTTCTTCTCTCATCCGTACACACATAATGATGTGTCCGATAAGTACACAATAATAATATTAAACGCATAGGTAGGTACATACTACATATATATAGCTCCGTTAAAATGTTCGCGTGGGACGAGAATCGGTTAGGAAATATTATATACTTGTATATTATGTACATGCCTAAGCAGACGTGAATAATGACTTGGGCAACACCTGTTTTTCTATTGTTCGTCCTCCACCTCCCCCTCAACCCTCGGCCACTGTACCGACATTCTACATCGACAAAGACTCGACTCTGCAGTAAGAAAATAAAATAATAATAAGATCAAATTGTTTAACCTTTTGAACTCGATCGGTTTAAAGATTGCTAGCGTTCCGCGTGTTATATATTGCAATCTTTATTGTTTTATCTGTTGCTCTCATAAAAGATTAAAATATTATTATATTATGAAAAGATCGGCGTTCCATCGAGTTTAATTATTATTCTGAAATATCGAAAAGCCGTGTACTGTGATATAATAATATTATTGTAAATTATCAGTAAACTGCAGCTGGCTGCAATACCCCCTGCTATAAGGCTATGATAATATTATATGATTTTCCTTAAAACAATTTCGATAAAGCTATGAATTTTAGAAAAATCGGTCTTGTGTAATTTTTTAGAGATCGATAGAAAATTAGAAACGATAGCAATGCGACGGTTTTCATTTTCTCTGCGATTTAATAATAATAATGATGTACTCAATAATTGAATAATATATTACTATTCCGAACGTCGCTGTAGCGGTGCAGTAATAATAATAATAATATAATAGCTGCTTGGCATTTGAACTGCACCTTTCAAGTTTCAATTAATCATTTTCACTGAAATGTGCTTAATAATAATGGTTCGGATCGTTCAAAATGTCGTAATTTGTTTGTATTAAGCTTTTCGATAACGCAGTGGGAATAGTAAACTGTTTTTACAAAATGCATGTCTGCGCAACTATACCTAAGTATATAGGTACAACGATAGGGTAATCCCCTCTTACGAACTAATTATTTACGAACACTTTCAACTCATGTTTAATGAAAATCGCAGATTTACTCCTTTCAGCGTTTTGAAATTGTATGTATTTTGTTTGATGACGATTTTAAAATATGCTCTCGTTTTCGGTTAAAACAGAATAAGGCGCAATTGAAAAACTCAAAATTGTATTTACTCCCCCCTTGATAAAATTAATATCATGTTTTAATTATAAATGTTAAATAGTCATTTTGTTTGTATTAATTTTGTAGTTTTATTTTTTGTTGTTTATATTAATGCACAAGTGTTAATTTTTAAATTAATTTAATTGTTAATTATTATTTAAATTAATGGTGTATTCTAGATTTAGCTTGTTAGGTTGGTGAATAATTGTTACCAAAAATATAATATAATCTATAACTTTATGAGTGGAATGTGTTCTCGTATTCATTTAAACTTTTTTTTTTCATAACTCATCTATTAATTTGATGTTCGTATAAAGTACATTATTGTGAATTTATCTAGACATTACCAGGGGGAGTGATTTATCATTATTGTGTAACTATTATGGACGAGGCGATTTTAAACTATTGTATTCGAGTTTAGACAATATTATAGATACTAAACACGAATGAATGTTTCCACTCATTTTTAATAATAAAGTTATATTTACCACCGAGTTCATTATCGTCGTGTCCAGACAATGTGTTGTATATTTTCAGTCGTCTTATTTTTTCGATGATAATATATTTGATTTATATTATTGCGCGTAAAAATTATCGGCCTGTACCTGCACATTTGATATGCTTGCATATAAATTATATACTATTATATTATATTATAATTATATAATTATTAATTATCTGTGTACCTATCGTGTTGATGCTGTTAGTATAATAGTTATGCAATAGGATATTATTTTGCACGTCCTTATTGAATCCTTAAAAATGCGTTTGTACCTACTTTATGATATCGAAGACGTCGTAAGTGAATAACAAAATTACTGACACTCTATAGTATAATATTGTGTCATTTCGTTGGTAATCATTATGTAGGTCTATAGGGACTTCATCCCCTAAAAAAACCTTTAAATATACATGCGTTTATGCCTTAAATAGAATCACTAAACATGCTATTAAAATATGTATTAATAAAGAAATTCATAGTATTTAATAAAACTTTTTTATTTTAATATCATCTAGATGATATTATTTACATAATTATAATTTGTATTATATAATATTGTTCTTTGACTATCAAGAATTATGATGTGTGCGATGCACCAATAATAAGTATAACAATGCGAGTGATCGGCGAGGATAACACAAATACTAATTTCATTTAAATAAAACAATCAAAATAATATCTCAGGTTCAGGAAATTTGTTTAAATTATGTGTTTTTTTTTTAAACTATTTATAAAAGTTAAATTTTTTTATCAAAAATGATCAAATATAAACTTATAAATGAAAAATGGTCAAATATGAAAAATATGCAACTATAAATTTTAAATATAAACTCGCGTATTGTTATGAAACAAATTTCTTTATTACTTAGCCATGTTTTGAATGATTATCGAAAAACATAGCTAACTCCTAGCGAAGTCCCTAAACTAATAAAGAACGATAAAATTCACAGTATATATCTAATTATAATAATAACACAAAACGAGAAAAGCGTATTTATTTGTTATATTTCCGTGACAATATTAAGTTATCACAAAGTAAAGCTGTATTAATTTTTTATTTTTTTGTTATCGTAAACGATACACAGGCTGTACACGATAATAATAATAATAATAACAATAATGATGATAAGAACTCATAACGCCTATTATATAGCCTCGGCCCATAAACCTGGAATCGATATTCCGCACTATCTGTTATAATATTATTACACAATATCATCGAGCGAACGGCACTTTTTAGCCATTTTTTTTTCGTTTCATAATATTCTACGATATTATCGTCTCGGTCGATCCGATTCTTCAAATATATAACGACGACAGTTTTTCATTTTTTTCGTTCTCTCGCGGGTACCTATACCCTTACAATTATTATATTATATTATTATCGCACGCCGATTGTACCGCGCCGTACTGCATTTCATACGCCGCGTGTAACCTAACGTGCGCGGTGGCGAATTTCTGAGCACAATTTTTAAGAGTTTCGGTCGAGTGCCCGTTTTAGAATTTATAAGCGATATACCGTCCGTCGGGCGGGCGGCCACCGGGGACATTTAATTGCGTCGTTCAAAGGCGGGCCGAGTATTAAATGTGCCGGTTACAAATAGCCACGGCGGAGGCGGCGGCGGCCATTGTGCTCGCGGGAACGTTCGACGGAAAGAATAAAAAGTCGCCATATACACACCGTCGTCGCTGCAGCAGCAGCAGCAGCCTTTGTTGTGTGACCGTTCTCTTATCTTCCACGCGCGCGGGTCTAATGGTTTGCGATAAATTTCGGAACGGCCGGTGTCTCTCACTTCCAACGGTTTCCGAGTTTGTGACAAAGGTCCCCTTTTCTCTCTCTCTCTCTCTCTCTCTCTCTCTATTTTATTTTATTTTTTTGCGCGAGGTGTATTATATAATATATATATACACACACACCAGATAAGCGAATAACGATATAGCTATATGTGTATATAATACGCGAGGTCGATAAATGCTTTATCCTCAAATCGATAGGTACCTACTATATATAATAATAGTATATAATATATATCCTTTGTCGACTATGTTTTTTTTTTTTGCAAGTCGGATCATAGCAATAATGTTTTATTTTTTTTTCCACCAAACCGAACCCATTTCATTAAATTCGCGCGATACACGGCTGTAAGTTGTACTGCGAGGACGCCGAGATATGAAATGAAACGCAGGTTTTTAACATTTAAGCGTTCGACTTCCTACTCGGGGTTACATAATATAATTTTATATAGGACACGTCTTCTGCTGTGACGTCGTATCAAAATAATATATTATAGTACTATATATAGCCGAACAACCCGGCTTGAAATGACGAATAAAATCGCGGCATATTAAACAACAGGATATTTTGCATTTTCTTAAGTAACAATTAAATTGGAAATAATGGATCATTCGGTAGAGTATATTTGGAACGACTTTGTGAGAAAAAAATCGTTAGCTCATACTTTAAATGACATGCTAAAAAACCGTATAACCTTTAAATACAACACCGCTCCCCCATCAGTCAAAAAAAAAATGAAAAATCGGGCGACGTGCAGGTGACACCGAGGAAATTATTTAGACAACTATATGTGAAAAAAAGTTCATTATAGTGAAGTCGGAAAATTTGAACAAAAAAATGGCCTATTCTTTTGTATTATATATTATAATATTATAAGGATGCATATTTCATTATCACTGATTATTTCAATACTTGCGTCAGAATATAATAATATAAATGTGGATTATTATAGTTATTATAGTAGGTTGTAGGTATATGGTAATTTGTTTATAACGACCGTGCTTGGACTAAATATTGCGTACGATTTAGGTAGGTCGCATACGACTATTATACATATTACATATACTTACAGAGTTCGGTGTTGACCGTAATTATCGTAGTCGGTTTTGCTGTTGTATACGATAAAATAATGTCTACTGTATAATGGTTTAATTTGTTGATATGATGACCGTGTGTCATTACCTACACTATATATACGAGTAAAATTTATAAAAAAATTATACGTACATATACGAGTAATACACACTCGCACACACGAGCGACGATGGGTGTATTTTACACGAAATTTGTTTTGTTTTCAATTATAAACAGACAGTAATTAGTGGCGTGCTATCGTCATCAGAACAACACACTGCTGCAGCGCGTGTGTAATTATTGTTCTAGGTTATGTTACTGCTGAAATGGGCGTGGTATCCAAAATAATAATATATATAATAACATATAAATAGGTTCATTGTTGTCTGAGTGGGAGATAGGACGCGGCGCTATAATAATATATTACACAATCGTAGAAAAACAATAGACCCTAATTTTTTCACTTATTATCAACGAAAAAAAATAAAAAAACTTACCATAAAGCCATTATTTTAACGAGATTGACGAGTCGAAATTTTGTTTTACAGAGGTATCGCATGACGCATATACATATAGAGCCAGTATGTGTATATTGTATTATTAGTAAGTAGTCATATAGTTTTCGAGTGTACTATCTGTATATAGGCAGGTAAATCATGTGAAAGTTAAAACTTAAATTTAGTAGTCGACTATAATATTCGTATAATATACGAAACGATGACGCGCGTATAATGGGACTTGTTAGCGAAGAAAGTCGGCTTATATGTACTGTGTCACAGAAAAAAAAATTACTAAAATAATAATATGTGCGGTGCCAGAATTATTATATTATATTTTTGACGGTGGATTTCGTCGGTGATGAATATTATAATATATTATTGAGGGATGACGGCAAACGGTCGACAAAATAATCATATAATATAATATCGATTGTATTTCATTCGTACACACAATGGAATAGGTTTGTTTTGGATGATACGTTTTCGGTACCTATATATATATATACGTATATACCTACACACCCATCATTGCGCTATTTACTCGCATTTCGGAAGAAAAATGGCGTAAAACCTCTGTTTTTATCTATATGTTTATAAGACCATTTATATAAATCTGCAGACGGCGAATACAGGGCACCGAATATATTTTCTCGTCGATGATCACTCTACATTATTGTCTTTTCGTTTGATCGTATATAACTACGTTTTTTTACCGTACGAAAATGTCAGTCTTTTATATATATATATTTGGATATGCGAGTTAGTTTAATATAAATCGTATACAATATAGTTATATAGTTACAATGTGTATTGGCAATATAGTAAGTTATAAACCATCTTTTAACACCGTGACTGTGTATCTACGCTTCTTAGTAGTTTTAGTAAGCAAATAAAACAGTTTTTGGAATATGCCGACGAGGATTCGTTCGTTTTAAAAAGAACCTCAATTATTATAATAGGTAACACGTCAAAGTTTAAACTCGATATTCATAATAAATCGAGGGTTTCAAACGGGCTTTGGATTATTGCGCATTCGTTGATTTTCCACGGAGATCTCCCCACCAATGTATATACCGCAGTATATACCAGATATTTGGTATCCATATAATATTATATAATATATATATAGGTATTATGTAATTATATACGATAGTAATACAATACTCAAATACGTACAACGTATTGAGGTATATGGCGAGGTATTGTGAAAATCGCGAAATTTTTTAAAAGCAAACGAAATAATAATAATATCTTTATATTATTATATAATATAATTATTTTTAATTTTTCTGAGATTGCAGGACTTTAGATTTTCTGACTCTGTCATTGTGTAGACAATAAAAATAATAAAAATAATGTACAGCAATAAATCATTGACAATATCCCTTACGCGTTCTCTGTATATATAGTTAGTTATTATTTTCGTAGTCAATAATAATACAAGACAGTGGAAAGTAGATCGCCATTTTTATTATTGCAGGTGTTTATTTTTCCGCGATATTTTGTCATTCTCGAGTATTTGGCGATGGCGTTTAGTTATTATGTTGAGTCTCTCTTGTCCATGTCGACAACCTCTATTGATTCCCGATACATGACTTCAAACAATTTTAATCTTACATTTCCTCTAGTAATGTGTGAGTGGGTGGTCAATTTTAAAATTTAAATTTTTTATATCGATACCAAACGACTATATTAAATTACATAATGAACGCGCATAATCCATCTCGCGTTAAAATTGAGTTTAAAACATGTACGGGCAAGTAATTATAATTTTAATTTCGTCGTCCAGTGCATAGCGAAATATCCAATTTAAATTTAAATTTAAAAAACAATATACAAATTACTAAAAAGTCAATATTTTAAATTATCGAAAACAGTAGTAGGTACATCGAATATTATATATTTTATTTTATAACTAACGAGTAAAATATTAATATTTAATTATTAATACTACGATATACCGTATTCCTCCTACTCATATCAGAATCCCATTTTCTGTTTTTTTTAATGATTTAAATTCTAAATGAAATATATTTTGTTAATACTATTTATTTAATTCAATGAAATATTATTTAGTTTATTAAACTAACCTCGTGTATAATAATTAACTAATTAGCTTTAAGTTATTTTGTCTGGGTTAAAATATTTTGGGCAAACTATTTTTATGGCGTTTAAGTTCTATAAAATGTGGTGTAAGACCTATCTGGAAAGTTCAGTTGAGATATAATATACTTATAATAATTATCAATTAGAGTTTCAACAAATAAGTAATTATATCGTTAAAAAAAACTAAGTTTTCTCTTTTTACGCCACTCATAATAGGTACCTACTATATCCGTTTTGCTAATATTGTAACTTTTTATATTAGCTGTAAATAAACTAATACTGCCTGGTATAGCCTATTAAGTTGTCATTAAGAGGATCGTGTAAAAAAAATATGACATACCTACCTACGGCAAATAAATGGAAACATTTTACAAACGGCGTACAAATAATGCAGCTCGGTATTAACAATAGCACTGAGTAATGACTGCATGCAGTTCATATAATATATTTAAAAATAATAAGCACATCATAAATTAATGTTAAGGTTAAAATAAATTCGTGGAAATAATATGTTCTTAGGTCATATTATTATTATTATATGTACATTATAATACGTACCTACAAACTATTTAGTCATATCTACTTAAAAATGTTCATTTTCTTACAATTCATTTTGCTCGTGTGATAGTATATGTATATTTGTATGCGAATATAAAACTTTCCTGACCTGACCCGCAGAGAGACTGAATTATCATATCAACCCACGTGGGTTATTGAATTAGAGTTTAAAATAAAATATTTAAGGACGTAAACATTTTATATTTGAATCGCTCGACTTATTAACGTGTCGAACAATGACGTATATATAATATTATAAGTATACGATTTATTCATACAGTCGCGCCTATACAATATTATTTAATTTTTTTTTTAAATATTAAGTTTTTCGTCTTTGTTTTGTTTCAGGTATGTGCAGTACACGTAGCGAATTCCGATTTAAATTATATACTGTTCACGACGTCGTATTATTATAAGCACGTCGAATTGACCGTAAGTTTTCACGTGATATTATATTGCATATTATTATAATGTTATTACCTATAATATATATTTTACACACATCAAACAACAAAAATAATACAATATAGCTAGGTCGCTGTCGTAAAAAATCATTTTTTTTACCGCGCACGGAAAATACGATCAAATAAACGTATACATACAGAAAGTATATTACATAGTATAATATATATAGACATGTGTATAGTATCGCGTACTTATTATAATATGCTATATACATATACATATATACATATACATACACCACTGTGTACCCCTTTCTTTTACCACTCGTTGCATAATATATCGATCGGTTTTACCATTATAATCGCCCTTCATCACGGCCATGTCGTGTGTTTGTTGAGCTCTCGACGTGCGCACAAACATATATATATATATATATATATATAAATATAAATACGACGGCGCATGCGCAAAAGCCCACCCGCACGCCACTGCGCCAGTGTGTATAATAATAATATATATATATATATTATATATGTATTTACGTGTGTTCCACACACACACATTATACGACGACGTATTAAATCCACAAAAGCACTTTTGGTCACGCTCATCAGCATCCCTCGAGGAGGAGGAGGAGGAGGAGGAGGAGGAGGAGGAGGAGACGAGAATATATGCGATATTTACCCCCTTATCCCGCAGGCAAATACTAAATTGGTATTTTTTTTTTAGTGTGCTCGTCTTTTTCCACCGCGATTGGTCGTTTCTTTTTTTGCTCGAATCACTTGTCAACATATTATATGTCTGATTCCGACCATAATCGAATGTAATAATATTATAATATAGCCAATATTTAGACTACTACCTGGTAAAGGTCCCCGTTCGAAAGGTTTCAAACAATAATCCATATACCTCCTAGTTTAATACATTATTTTTGACGTTTTAGTATCCTTTGCCAAAATTCTTCTTTTGTATGTGTATTTATTTATTTGTATACATAAGAGAAAGATACCTACTAGGTACCTACTTGATCCAAGTATGGTCGTGATTTTCATAAAAATCTGCGATTTCTTTAAATCGTTCCCGGCGAATTCGAGAAATAACGTTTCTACGAAGCAAAATCTGTTCAGCTGATCTATTGAAAGAGCAGGTTACGATGGCACTTCAAACCAAATTTTAAAACGTTCCTGTCAATATTTGTTACTTTTTTTCGATCCTATTCAAATATTTCTCGTGACCACAGCGGCTAGGCTCTATGTGTATAGTTTTTGTCGCGATATCAAAATATAAGTTATCGTTTTTCTTCATATTATTCTCGTATTATCATTCTTGCACTTCTCTCGATCTTATTATTTTATTGTTATTGATTTAGTATTATTTAATATTTGGCTAGTAATTGCAACAAAAATATAGCCAACTTTGAAACGGCGTCAAATCATCCGTGTGTTCGGTTCCTTGTAATATATTATTATTATACGCGCAGCCGACCGAAAACATAATAATACCCGTGTTGCCCGGCTATAAATATATATATACTGTATACTTTTTTTCTCCTCGAAACAAAAACACGGTTTAATTGAACACAAAAGACTGTTGTAAAAGTTTATAAAATAGATATTGTGTCTTGCGGGGGTTATTGTTTTTGGAAAAATAAAAACAAACGTATTATATTATATACCTACCTATAGTTGTTATAATAGAAGAATAACAAAACCCGTTGTGACTTTTATGTCCCAAACGTCACGTATCTCGTATATTATTCTCGTGCAACATATTATTTCTTTTTGTTGTTTCATACGTCATATAATATTATTTAATATTTTTAATAATTATAATAACTACCTACACCACTCATCCGTCATCAGCTGTGAGGCTGTGGAATAGTCTATACCCGCGTAGTAGGTACGACGTATATATAGGTATAATCAACAGCGATTTACTTACTTTTTAATTGGGTACCTACGTCCAAATTCTCTGGAGTTTGTTCGAGAAAACGGCCGGCGTATAGACGTATTTAATTTTAGTGCCCGCAAAATCCGTGTCCCGCAACAGTCGAGACAGAAAGGGAGGCAGACACACGCATATAGAATGTCGTGCAGAGAATAATTAAGTAAAAAGCATTTCGCTTCCCGAGAATGAATAGTATTTGTTTTTGTTTAAAAAAAAAAAAAAAAACGGAGGGAAACCCATTCAACGGGCTACGGAAGAAAAAAAAACAAAACCTCAGAAGGTTTTAAAATAATTCTTTTGTGCTGTATATTTGTTAAATATAACGGAAACTTTTTTAACAACATACTATACCATATATATTATATACCTACTAAGAGTAAAGTAGTTCTGCGTATCATGTGTTACGTTATTAATTTTTTTGACAGTTGGTGATGCAAGTCTTAAACCGAACATAATATATTACATTTTTACATTTTGACTTAAAGATTTATGTAATCCCATTGTTAATAGATATAAATTTTAGTTTAGACAAAATTATAAGATTACCTTTAATGGCAATTATTACACATAAAAGCGAACTAGAAAATTAAATTATTAAATTTAAGTTTGTAAATTGTAATTGTGTAAAACTCTTGAGAAATAAAACGTTAAATGTATTGTAATTAAGTTAGAAGAAACTTTTGGCCAATAACAATAAAACAGTTATGTGTTAGATTATTAATTAGTTTCCAACCGATTCAATTCAATACGAAGAAAAACTCGAAACTCTCTTTCGCTGTATAATAATACAAGCGATCGTTGAAATGATCACTGTAATGGATGCGTTAAGTTTTCATTTAATGATAAATTATTGAATACTAACAAATTATTTTTAGGTGGACATAGGTAGATAGAAATTTTTATTTCTTCTGACAGCTTACAATAAGTGTATACAATGTGTGGTAATAAGTATGAAAATAATTTATGTTAGAAAAAATATTTCATATTATTTGTTCGAATACTTATAATATAATTCAGTCAATAATTTGACCTTAAACGCTTATTATAAAAATTGTGACTGTGTATAATCGATATTTGTTCTGGTGTATGAAATATAGATGAGGAATTTTTTATTACGTTTTACATTTTTAGATATTAAAATTGTAAATTGTATACACTTTTAACTTCACAATACAAGTTGCTTGTTTTCACGATGTTGACGAACTTTTTCAACATTCACGTTCAAATTTTTATAAAATAAATATTTCTTTTGATATCTTTAAATTGCTATAACAACAACTTGTGATGATCTTTGTTGTACATTTTTAAGCTTTAGACCAAACAAAAGTGTTATCAACATTAATCAAATAAAAAATATATAAAAAGAAGAACATTTTAAAGTCTAAAAATAGCTAAATAAAAAGCTAAATGATGCAGAAAATTCTAATCAAAATATTTTGTATAAATATCAAGGGTTCACAATAATTTCTTTCGAAATTACACCGAATGTTACATATTTTTACACATTTGCTCACTGTTTTTTGATATTATTTTTCCCAATTAACGAAAAAACTATTAGAAAATTTTTATTTTTCACTTACCAAAGCACCACGATTCTTATTAGAAACTACTCTAATAATCGAAGATAATTATATCGTTTACCCCAAAAATTTAAACAGACACAAAAAAAACAACATAATATATTGTAAAACCAATAATTGCTCTTTTCTATGTCTAAAACACTATATATTATGAATTTCTATAATCGCAAATCAAAACGTTTAGGCACATAATTTGATATACATTTGATTTTCTAAAGTTCTATACCGTTTACGTTTCATAATATATTATTATTAGCTACCTATAAATTATATATAGTTATAGTTACAACACTAACGATATTTCTAAAGAACGGGAAATCAGATTAATTTATTCAACCGAAAGAATTGAATTATCTCTCGTCGTCTGTATCACACGTCGCCGCCGTGTGTCACGTCGAGTTTACGATTGGAATACTGAACCAGAATTAAATAGGCAACCAGGCGTGTGCGGTTTATTCAAATTCTACTAATGTTGGATGTTAAAAGCCCCAGCAAGGACTAAGTGAACTTTGGTCGTTAACCGTCCCAAAGTTTATACACGCCGGGGTGGTATCAAAGTTCACGCGCGATGGTACCGTTAGTTTTGTACGTATTCAACCGTGACCAAGTAGGAGATTGGTAATATGGTAGCAAACTTTTGGAACCATAGTGCACCGCGAGTGGGAAAATCCGCGACGGCAATAAAAACCAATTTTTACCTGCAACATACTTTCGAACACTGAATAATAATAAGCGATCGCACACGTTTTAATTGATTGGTAGGTTTTGCACGGCATTAACATATCCTGCGCAGGACTATGATTTTTATGAGTATAATATTTTTATAAAAAATATTTGTTATTAATAGGACGTATTAAAAATAAATTTGTATCGAGTAAATATTTAAATACTTTCGTACCATTCGTACCTACGTAGAAAAGTAGGTTACATTGTGTTTACTATATATTTCAACGGAGCACAATATTAGGTATATAATATTATGACATTCCTACATCAGAGGTTCTTAAACTGTACTGGCACGCAGAACATCGTGTGGGGGTACAGGAAATAAATTCGATATATTTTTTTTTTTTAATAAGCGTTCCAAGTCCAGACTCGAAAATTTGTAAATTATTATTTTATCTTTTGCATTGTATAGCTATATGCCTGTATGTAAACGCATAACGTTTTCAATTTATATACCTATAAGGCTCAACAATTGAATACGAGGTTCTTCATAATTTGTTGTTCTATGCAAAAAACGTTCTAAAAAGGCACACTTTTTTCATATAGACAAATATGTCAAAATATAATAATGTCTTGTAACGCAATTGATTTCATATTTTATGTTAACGATGATTATTGTACTATATTCATTTGGATTATTTATAATTTGAAAAAAAAAGAATTCCGACGAGCTTCAAACCGTATTCAATATTATTATAAATCTCGATCGGACGAATTTAAAACTCGATATCGTTTAATTCGAACTACAAATGTTTGGACTTGGAGGGGGGCGGACCGCCAACAACGACGACAAACAAACGTCGACAAAAATGTCGTTTAATCAACTCGTGTGCCCCCCCCCCACCCCAAGGACTCGACGGGAGAAATTAGTTTTCGGGCCTTTGGCGCGCGCGAGCGGCGGTGCGCCACACACAACAACCCCTATTTCTCTGTCCCCGTTTATTGTTTTACGTGACGGGTGTCGGTTAAAGGACAATATTCGTATTGACCCGTCGCCGGGGCGCACGCGCTCGCACGCACGCTCACCCACACTCACCCACACACACCCACACACACCCATACACACACACACACACACACGCACGAGCACTGTGTGCGAAAACTATATGGTATAGGTATAGCTGAGAGCAGAAACGGGAGGTGTCATTAAATTCGGCGTTGACCCTCCAGCCCCCCCCACCCCTTACCTCTCACTCACCCCCCGTCGTCCCTTCGTGTTTTATTGCATTCCTGTGGGCATTTGGCACGCTAGCAAAAAGTCACGCCAACACTATCGCCGCACAGGACATTTTCTATACGAGTCCGTCGCCGCTGCAGTCGACGTGTTTTTTTTCTCGCTATAGTTTGTCGTTATTTTATAATAATAATAATAATATATTTTTTCGCCAATGCGCGCCGAACGTTTTACAATTTGAATTATATCGTGTCGGATGATATTATTTTGAAAACAATAATAATATGGCACACACGATTTTTGCAATAGCAGCGCGGTGGCATTTTTACGACCCTTTTCGCCGCTTTTATATAATAGGTTTCCATTAGACGCGAGCTCCGAATAATAATATGTTTTGAAAATAAACGCATTTTACTGTTATTATATCGTTTTTTTGTTTATTATAATAGTGTGTACAGGTGGATTAATGGACATTGTTGATTTCTGCAGTTTTAATGTCCGAGTATAGTTTAATTGTACAGGTCATATAGGTATAGCTACAATACTAGATCAGTGGTTCCCAACCCTTTTGAGACTATTATCCCCTATAAATTAGGTTTAACACTTAAGAGTTAAGGGGTTCTATCAATGACATTTGCTTATTGTACATACAATATCTTATATAGATAGTAAATATTATATTTTTAATAAAAAAAAAATAGCAAATACCCCTAACTCCCCCCCCCACCACCAAAAAAAAATCCCAGTTAAAAAAAAACAAAATTTACATTATATTATATATATCCCACAGATAATCCGCGAGAGTACATTGTGTAAATATTATTTGAAGGTAGGTAATAAAATGATGAATATAGGTATAAAGTAGGTACATAAATAAAAAAAAAAATTAGTCTAGTCTTTACCCCTAAAAAAATCCTGTTTTATCCTTATTTGGGGAGTGGAGGGGAATCACACCCAGGTCGAGAACCTCTGCACTATAGATAATGTATACTTTTTTTGTGTGTGAAGCAAGAAATATAGCATGACCGCGGTGATGAAATTCATATTATTTAATTTATAAAATAAAATAATAATAATCATTATTATTATTATTTAGAAAACAAAAAGTAAATGTATATAGTTACCATACAGGGAAATTGTTATTTTTTCGAATGTAGAGCTCGGCACGCCACGTGCCGGGGTGTTATATAAAACAAAAAACGACGTCACGACCAAATGTCGTTATTATGTCAGAAGGAAAAAAAAATAACACGAAAAGAAAATGGCGCCTGTGTGCAGACTCGTTGACATTTTTTAACGAGCGACACCACGTCCCCTATCCCCCCCCCCCTCCGGCCATCTCGCTTCTAGGAACTACCTTGTTTTTAGCGATTCAGCACACGCTCGATTTTCAATGGGCCATCTCTTCCACCGCCGACCTTGTATTCGTCATTAAAAAATACGTATAACTACAGCGTGTATATGCGACGATGACGGGAAGGGCGATGCGAGTAATAATAATAATAATAATCGTACTAGATTTCACGGTACCGAAATTTTCACTTGCCGCGCCTTTGAGTCCTATATACTCCAGACTGCTGCACGGTCGAGTGTTTACGTACAAAAGGCGAAAAAAAACGTCCCGCCGGAGCTCGACAATTGGGTCATTTCGACGACGAAACGCGTTCGCACTGTCAGACACAAAATAATTACCCGCCCACAGACTGCTGCTGTAACCTATACAGCAATATTATTTTTAATCGAATCGAGACGACTCTTTCAGAACCGTCTTTGGGCAGTCTGACCTATATATTTAGTTAAAAAATTACGTTAATATATCATTATCCGTAATCTATCTATATGGCTATATTTTGCTTTTGCTTTTGTTAGTATTTTTAAATAATATTTTAAAGTACCTATAGGTATTATAATATAGTTATGCACATCTCAGTCACAGCGCTGATCATCAGATATTGTACCATATGATTACATAATTTTAACGGATGTACTCATCGTATAATATATTGTGTATGCCAGTATATATTGTTTTTTCTTAATAATATTTAGCTATTCGATAATTAAAAATGTGTCTATGCTATTTAAAAACGTGTTCGCACTTTCAGACAAAATAATTACCTGCGCAGACTACTACCTACAGCAATATTTTTAATCAAATGTAGACGACTTATTATTATTATTACTATTATTATTATTTCGGAATCGTCTATAGGCATGTAATATTATATAGTCAGTCCGACCTATATTTAGTATTTCGATGTTGTTGTCGTCGGAAATCGTATATTCATTATTTGCAACGAGGGCTTTTTTTTTTTTTACCACAACGTTAATATCATTATCCGCGTATAGCCTATTTGCTTTTGCTTTTGTTAGTATTTTCAAATACTATTTGAAAGTGTGTTATTATAGTTACGCACATCTCGGCCACAGCTGATCAATGATCATCATATTATATTGTACAATACAATCACGTATGTACTTTTCATTAATGCAACGGTGGCTTTTTTTTGCCACGCCATTAATATTATCCATATGACTTTTTGCTTTTACTTTTGTAAGTCCACGCGTAATGAAAAAAATACCATTTAAAAGTATAATATTATATAGTTATAATGCGCACGCACAGCTGATATTGTAGATGATGACATAATTATTATAACCGTGGGCATATTGTGTATACCAAACTAATATTGTTTTTTTTTTTTTTTTAGTAAGCTATAGCTATTCGATAATTAAAAAATATGTCTATGCCGTTTACGGGGACACAGATCATAATAATATAATAATATATCTGTTGTCACACGTATTTTTTCGTTTCCCGTTAGTCGTTTAACGTAATAAGTATATATAGTCGATCGTATATATATATATATATATATAATATTGCGCAACTCAAAATAACTGCATTAGGTACAGTTTTTGTTTAACTTTTATTCGTATATAATATACATACATGCGTATACACGTAAATATTTATACCATTATATCTTTTGTTTACATAATAATATATACGCGCACTAGGTACGACGCACATATTATAAAATACTGCTGCACGTTTACAGCCTAATAGTGATGATTCTATATACGTATGTTTAGTTTATGAACATTATAATATTATATCGTTAGTGAATTTAATAATATGTCGTAGGTACTAAATATTATTTCCCGACACGACTTTTTCACTACTATATAATATTATATCCATTCCGTTTTGTTAAAATATAATACGTTTTCCCGTCGTCCCCCAGGAGAATCTCCGCGCACTGCTTATTTTATATTATTATTATTATTATTATTATATATATATATATATATATATACACGCGTATAGAAAACCGAATTAATCCTATACACTCGCCGAGTCCGTGTTAAAAAGCCATTTCTTTTCGGTTTATTGTACGCACACGGATATAATACGTACACACACACACACACACACACACACACACACACACACACCCCGAGAGCATTTTTTTAACCGAGCCAGATTTACTAGCGTCACTCAGGCAATCCAATTTCGACGTCTATATATATAATATATATATATACGTGTGGTAGGAGAGTGAAAATGTATAAAGGGGAAAAATGACTCGCACTACCTCCACCTCCGCCGCCGCCGCCGCCGCCGCCGCCGCCGCCGCCACGTGACCGCGGGAGACTAGTTGCTCGGAATATTGTCCCTTGAGGGAGTTGATTAGAAATCCCCAGCCGTGCACCCCCTCCTCACCACTCCTTCGAAATCCCTCACCGGATGAATTCGCACTGTCTTCGTTTCTTTCCCTCTTCGTCTTCGTTTTGAAACGACTCGTTGATTGAATCGAGTTTGAAGCCTAGAAACGGTTCTCAGTGATATTAATATTATGATGACGTACGCAGAGCAGGTATACGCGCTCAAAGGTCGTCACGATAATAATAATAATAATATCGAACGGAGTATTAGGTCTTTCGCGGGCTTAGATGGGTTACACAATATTATAAGTATTCCTCTGGTAAACAGAAAACCGGTACGGACTTCCGGTACGGTACGTGATGGACGATCGAGCAGTGTCCCAAAGTTGCCCGACGCCTCCACCATAAATGTCAAGCGGTAACTATAAATACGTAATTACAATTAAAGGCCAGTTATTATCTATAATAATATAGATAGGAAAACGTATGGAATTCGGCGAAACCTCTAAATACCGGACACTCGCGGTCACTGAAATTGTGTTTGCTATTCAGGGGGTTTTCACTATTCAGAGTTATCCGTTAGGGCAGGCCTCACTGTAATTTTATGTCTATTATTATTTTTTATTTATTTGACTTAAACATTAAATTATTTATATTAAGCTAGTCGATGAAAGACGATTTGTTTAAAATTATACGAACGTTTCAAATATTTTAGGACTCCCGAAAATCACATTTTGAAGAGTATCGGTATTCTATACCGGTTTTTTCTTTTTTTTTCTTGTAAAATACTCCATCAGACCGTATACCAATATTACGACCATCAATTCCTCTCGGGATACGGATCGTCGTGTTGTCTTTAAAGATAGATATCAGCGTTGCACTGCAGTTATAGGTTATTCGGACATGGTAAAATCATAAGTACTTAATCTAACCGTCTTATTATTAGTATATATCTCTATATCTATACGAATTCTTCTATACATTTCCAGATCCGCTGATATGTAAAAAAAAGACATTAAATATCTTTATTGGTTACCTCACGATCGCCCAAATACAAAAAAAGATTGTCTTGCGATAGCATTTCTTTTTTGATGAATTCATGTTTCGTTTTAATTACCTATATATGTATTTATTATAATCTTTGCATATTGCTCCATGTTAAAAAAATATACAATTATATATGTATAGATAACAACAAATTAAATCAGTACACGTAAAATGTTCAAATAAAAAACCTAATCCAACTTTTAGCGACTATATAATTTATAATATTATGATTAAAAAAAAAAAAAACCAATTTTTCTTTCAGATAGTTTTTTAAGAAACAACTTACAACAGTAAAAAAAAATCGTATCAAGATAGTGTTTAACCGGTTCTGTAGTGTTTTTAATTTTTATATAATATTATAATATTATGTTTATTTCGTTAAGGAAAATTTTCAAATTTAAAAATAAACCAAAATATCTATTTGTTGTGCTTGCGTATTTTTAATATTTTAATCGTTTTACTGCAGTTTGATTGATATAAATTACCACATTATCATCGTGTTTATTCAATTTACCGAGTTTCTCATAAAAAGTAGTTATAAACAAAGAAATATTATAGGATAGCATCACCGTATAATAAATTATTATCATGTTTTACGTTTTTATTAGTTATTTACACGATAAAGTCCATCATCAGATTGTGAGATATTAACACAATAATAATATGATTTATAGATATTATTGAAATCGAGTTACGACGCAATATTCTAAAATTTTACCGTTCGATACATAAATTATTTTTATGCCGTCCGTTCCGTTATATTATGATAATAATACATAGCCGGTAGTAATAATATGAAACTCGACGATCTTAACACACAATTTTACAATAATTATTATAATATAATATATAATTAAAATTGTCAAGCGCGGACAATCACGTGTGTTCGGAATTTTATTATCGCTGCGAGTCCTCAGCAGTCGTCGATATAAACGCGTTTCGTCGACTGCATTTATCCTACAATGCCTTCACTATAAGTGCGTTGCTCGAATTTCTTTTCGATCGTTATATGTAAAACGATAATGTTATATGTAGTCGGATGTTCGTCTATTGTCGCAACAGCGACACGTCGGATCTCATTTACTTAGAAAAAACGAACAAACAAACAAACAAACAAACGGAAAAGTTCAGGAAAAATATCGGACTAAACACGATTTTGCTTTTTGATCGTGCGTGTAAAAAATACATAATGACGTTATGGTATAGGGTGGGAATATCAGTTAAAGACATATACGCGTGGGAACAGTGTGTGTGTGTGTACAAAGCAAAACGATCGCGAGGCGTTTGCTCATGAAAATGTATTAAATTAGTAATTGTTTGTAGGGAACAGACGCGCTAGACGGGGAACAGGGAGAGTGGCAAATGGGTCCGTTTCGCATCAGAAGAATCGGTGGTTTGACACCGCAGAGCACTGTCGTTCTGGCTAATATATAATATATATTATGTAATAATATAATATGATATTATCGCATATGGTAAATAAAACACCCCCTCCCCCCTCAAAAAAAAAATATATATATATATCTTGGACGATCGTTTGACCGTTAGCTGGCAGACTATAATAATATTATTTATGTATAACTATTATAATATTGTATAGTATAAGTGGCAACATTTATATATATTGGGCTAGAATTTGAATGAAATTCGTCTTACGTTATTAATAACGATCTAAAGTTATACAATTTTCGCGTTTATCGGTATTTTCGTTATAACGAATTCTTGGATTCATTGCTAAGATCAAAAACAAATCTCGTGGAAAAAATATTTTACGAAACCTAGGTATATAGGTATTATTTAATACTTTTATCTAAGCAGATTTTAAATTTTTCGTTTAATAATATTCTATATATTATTTCGTTTTGCGTTGTGTTTTGTTTAATGATAATATATGAATTATACGGAAAAAAAACAACTAGCAGTATCAAATTTACGTTTATTTCGTTTGAATATAATATATGATGTTATGATTTAATTTTTGATTTACGCGCGTATCGTGCAACCGCGGTATATTAGAATACCGCAGTTGTATAGTATTACGTTTTATTGTGCGGTAAAATGTAATTTGTTACTATAGTTCTCTGGCAGTTTGACACCATATTAAACGTCTAGTACGTCGTTATTTTCAATATTTGTGTAGGTCATGACATAATTTCAAAGTCCGTTCAAAATACATTTAACATGTCATAATACGTACCTATAATATATTCTGAACAACGAAACAAATCGTATTGAGGTTCGATACAAGTATGAAATGCGTGGTGTCGGATGCAAATAATCTTTGAAAAGTTCGAATATCAAAACGAGAACAGACCATAAAAAAGTATTTACATACTATTTTTTTTCTTCCATTCGTAGTGTTATTTTTATGGCGAAAATGATCTATATAATATATTTTATAGTTGTGTAATAATAGCACGTGCGACTACTAAATTAAATATTGTTTTAATTTAAAATTGATTTATTTTATTCAAGCTGTTGCAGGCTGCACTTTCAGCATATTAATATCATCGAAACTATATATTATAATATTATAATTTGCAAATCAAATATATTAATATATTATTATTATAGTCACAAAATTATTACCTAATAAAGTACCTATCACTTTATGAAAAATATTACAATAATTTTAAGATATATTTGCTATCATAAATCGTGTTCTGTGATTATCGCCTATCGGTGATTATCACCTATCGGCTATGTTTTTTTCTCATTATTATATTAATTAAGACACACAATCATTTATATAATTTCAATGTTCTTTGCACTGAATAAATTGGACATGGAGATTTATTTCATGCCATTTCGCAAAAATATTACAAATTATTTCGGTATATACTGGTAATAAATGTTACCTATAGGTTACCTACATGTTTTTTTATGTCTGAAAACATTATTATATAATGTTGTAATTACATTGACTTCCGTTCAAACAAAAATCAATATTTGCTATTTTAATTATGTACTGTACTCACAATTTGTTTAGTCAATCGATTCTACAAAGGTACGCATATATTTTTAATTCAATCGCAGTAATCACTACTATATAACTGTTAGTTTCAATTTGAGATTCTAAATATTTTTTTCAAAACTTTGCCTAGGCCGTACCCGGTACACGGACACCACATTTTTGTGTGCCATATACATCACTTTTTACCGAAATGATTTTTATTCACAATAAAATATTTTGAAGTCTTAATAACAGCGGCGATGTCTCTCGACGACTAAAACAATAATAATCGTAATATTATATATAAATAAATAATATATTAATATATTAATACTGCGCAGCTGAGCAGCAGAGTTCTACCGCTGCAGCGTAATTATACACGGATGCTGTGTGGGTGGATGGGTGGGGCGGGGTGACTCGCCCGCCGACGTTTACCGACACGAAAATCTAATATTGCAGTAATCGCTGCAGACTTGACTAAATTATAATATAATATTATGACGAGATACGGCGCGCACATCATCACATAATATGATATAATATTAACACGGGAAAACGACAATTAGCTTCCACTCGCGGCGTGCAGCGTGTAGGCGAGTGGGTGGATGGGTGGGACGGTGGGTACACACCGGACTAGCGCATATCACGACAATCGCTGTCGTCGCGTATACCCGCGGGTGTACATTATTATTATTATTATTATATTATGACGCGTGTTACGCGGTGGCGGGGCGACGACAGCCATTACGCTAGACGCGTGTGCGCCTTATATATATATATATATATATATATATATATGTAGCTATATGTATAATGGCGTCATATTATTATATGTGCTATCGTATATTATGCTCGAGCTTTATGGCGGCGGCGGCGACGACGAGATATTCCATCGAGCGCGATGGGAGGGTGCAGGTGGGTGGTGGGTGCAGGAGGGTTGAAACCGCTCCAGAATATACGGCGGAAAAGGGTGAGAATTTCACGTGACACGAGCACAACATCAAAGTCCCATCAGGGAAGTGCACACACTCACACCCGCTCACCCACACACCCACACGCAAACCCACACACCCGCTCGCAAACACATCGTATGCGTCGCGTATCGCAAAGAACTCACATTGATAATCAAATACGCCGTATAGAATTCGCTGTACGGAACGATTAGAAAACGACTTTTGCAGTTCTGAAGAACGTTTTTGATTTCGTTTCTAAGCGTTTAACGTTAATATTACACATTTTTTTTTGATTAGTTATATTGCTTATAATTTTTATATGACGTTAACGAATAAATGACATACATTATGATTGTGGTTATTGGTTAATGTGACAGTACATTGATACCCTGCTGCGCATACTGTGAGTGCGTCTATATAATGGTCAAAATTATACCTACACACTAGAAAAAACAAAATCTCTAAAACAATTAAATAGCGATAAGTATCATATTATATAGTATATGCTGGTAATATCGAAGAGAAGAATATTTTGAAATAGGTGACAGTGCGGTTTTTAATTTGATAAAACTGCTGAGATTTTTAGCCTACAGCATCAACCCAATGTCTAAAAGTAACAGTATCGTTCGTGTTCCTTTTTTTAATGGAATAAAATGTAATAATAAAATAGAAGCGGCCATGGTAGCAGGTATGTATAGCGCCAGAAAAGCTTTAATCTAATTCTCGGTCGGACGATATTATTTTTTTGTTAATATTCTCTCCTCTCGCAGGTAATAATAATTATTCAGCAGGTGTTTAAACTCTTAAATTTTAATATTATATATAAATATAATCAACCCAGATACGCAATAATAATTTTGATTTCGTTTGGTGACATTTTTCAAAACGTCCATTAGATAATAATATTATAGTACGCTGCTATCGCGGAGACAGGCTATCACGTCATCTTAATTACATTTGTGAGTTATTTCCATAACGCCCTGTGCACACACATTTATACAAAATATATACTATACACCTATATAATAATATGATATGACCGCGCCATTCCTTATCGTTCCATATCTCTCTACAATCATAATTTAATTTAAATGCTCACGGGCTCTCTGCAGTGCAGCAGCAGCAGCAGTTATATTTCCGCATACACGTCTGGTATATGATATAGGTATACCTATGCGATATATATATATATGCCCGATGTATTATTATTATTATTATTTTTTTTTCTGTTAACGGGCCTTGCTTCCGGTATACATGCACATATACCTATCTGCGTTGTCAGGTGTTTATATTTAAATGCGTTTAATATATTATATTGTATACTACGGTTATCTTTGTTGTGTGCGGTGACTGCGGCAACAACAACGCAAAGACCATATATATGTATATATATATAATAACGGCTTCTGTATATTTAGGTACCTATAGTTGTGTATATGCATATTATATAATATCATTATACGCGATAGATGTATATATTTTAATACTGCCTTTGGTTTTGGTTATTAAGTAGTCTGAGCGTCCGGAACGCCCAAAAAAAATATATATATATATAGGTATATATATGCGTACGCACAGGGCATCGGTCGACGGCGATAATATAAAGTACCCATGTTTATAGGGTTGATCCATTATTTAACGTAAGACACTCATTATTTCCAAAAGTATTTACGTTTTTGGAAATTTTTACAACACTTTTCAAAAAAAAATTTTCTTTTTATATTTTTTAATTTTACTCTTTTGAATTACAACATACAGTTTTAATTTCATAACCCAAAGCAGAATATTTTTCTGAGTATTTCGATACATAAAAATCGAATTTTTGACGAGTATTTTATGAGTTGTAAGTATTTGAAATTTAGATGAGCAGTGTAGCTGGGTACCCCGCAAAATATTGATGGATACTACTCAACTCATCTAAACTTCAAAAACTTATAACTCAAAAACAAATAGTCAAAAGTTCGACTTTTATGTATCAAAATACTCAGAAAAATATTCTGCTTTGGATTATAAAATTAAAACTTTATATTATGTTGTAATTCAAAAAATTGAAAACATAAAAAAATACTAGGGGTAAAAATATTAAAAAAATGTTTTTTTTTTGAAAAAATGTTGTTTTGTAACGACTTGATACCGTGTAATAACATTATTATCATAAACGTAAATACTTTTTGAAATGTTGAGTGTCTTACGTTAAATGGATCACACTGTACGTGATGTAGGTACTCACGGGACATCGGTCAACGACGATAATATAGTACCTATGTATATAATATAATATTATATGAACAAAAAACAAAAATCGTTCGTTCGTTTCTGTATGAAAATGATGTGGATACTATTACGACACTTATTATTATACAACACTCGTCGTAGAATAAAATACTATCGTTATACACAAACACAAATATAATATTATACCTATACGCATCGTGTTTTTACGGAGATTGTACACAATTCTTATTATTTTCTCCGCGGTATCTTCATAATACTTACGCGTATATTATTCTTATTGTTATTATTATGTAATGGACATAATATTATTATTTCGTTCGCCTCCAAAGTTTGCATATTACTTAATGGCTCGGGGGGCGAAGAGTATAATATAATATAATATAATATTAATATCGCGGAGGGTTTATATTCCCTCGACGCGACGTTTTCGACGGCGGCGGCGGCGAGAGAGTCACACATTTTTTTCTCGTTTTTTCGATTTTACTTCCGGCCGGTTTGTCGTCGTGGTTTTTCGTCTTGAAACGATGAGCAAAATTGCGTTTAGTATAATATTATTTCGATTTTTCGCGGTAATTTTTCAAACGTACCCCGCTGCTGCTATACGACATACACATTGTGCACCTATATCATACGTTTGCCAGAGAACGATAAAATAAATAATAATAATATTGTAAGCTACACCGTGTTATTAACGGGATTTGATGAATTGAGCGCTCTATATAAGAATTATTGTTGTTCGATGATTTATCGTTACGTTCAGATTGCAGAGATAGTAATCCCCTGCTGCAGTCCAGCGAGAAGTTTTCCAGTACCTATACGCATTGCTTTTGATTGAATTTTTTAATTTTAACTCATTTGATATTTTGATGAAAATAATATTATGCTAATAACACACCTGTCGACCGTTTTATCGACTAAATTATGTCCATAAATAGTCTGAAAGTGTAAATTATTTCGGTTTTGTACCGCATTATTATAAAAATATAATAATATTAAATCAGCTGCAGTGGTAATGTTTTCATTGTTTTTTTCCCTATCGTTCTGATTTTAAAACAATCGTTATTTGAACCGAATAATTATTTTTGGCTATAATATATATGATACCGAAGACGATATTATAATATTATGACGTAATATTTTAAAACCGCCCGTATCAGACACGTCGTTTTTGAAACCACCTGTAATATAATATATATATTATTATAATATACGAACCTACCGACGACGAGCTAACGAACTCATAATATATTACACATGACGTGTCTTTCCATCTCACGAACGGACATAATAATAATATTATTATCTCCCTCTACACTCGCAATGTATATTATTATTATTATTATATTATACGTATATGCTTGTTGGAATATAAGCAGTCTGGCGGGTGTGCATTATGTATATATGTTTGCGCATGCGCTCGTCTGTACGGTTTTTGTGTGTGCGTTTCTATTCAACTGTCAGAAACAATTCACCGATTTTATAACGAAACTTTGTGCGTCCCCCGGATAAATCCAAGCATTAGACACCATCCCCCCCTCCCACCCACTCGTCCGCCGGAGAAGTTGTTAAAAGTTCAACACTGTTTCTTTGTGTATATGTACATATAATATGTGTGCGCGTGTGTGGGCGCGCGTGTTCGCTGCCCGGAGAGGACTCGACCACCCTGCACCCCCGGCTCTGTTTGGTCGCTGCTTTTAACATCGTACAGTCGGATCCTTCCTTTTGTTTACTTTGAAAGATATCCAACTTCTTAAGGCCCCCATTCCGCCTACCTCCCCGCCGCAGCCGCCGCCGCCGCCGCCTAGACCCCGCAGACTATACGCGTTTGCCGGCGAAAATATATACACCCGGAATTACAGCGTGTATCACACCAACTTTTTCGCTCCAAATATTAGCAGCCACCGCGGCCAAGGGGACGCCGCCAGAGGCCGTTTGTCATTTTAGCGTCTGACGCCAGTAAACTCGCCCGCGCCGGCCGCCCAGACGGTTTCCGCCGACTCTCGCGGACAAAAATATAAATACCATTTTTTACACTGATCATCGTTATTGTTGTTAGTATACTCTGCAAGCGTATATGCAGTTGATTTGTCTGCAAAGAGTAGACTCTATAGTCGCGGTCTCTTAAAAGTGTATTTGCTTAAAAACAAAACACCGAAATATCACCTCGTTCAGCGTTTAACTCGTTTCTTTCAAAAAATGAACAAATTCCTTTTTTAGTTCCAAATAGAACGAAAAAATCTCCTCAAAAAGTACTTCCGAGTCCCAACTTGGATCATAAATCATTAATTATAATGTTATTGATCATTGTTCAAACTATTTTCCGTTGACGTGACGACAACGACGGTTTCTATATTATTATAAGAAATATTAATACAATGAATATAAGTTATAACGATTAACGTCAATATTCGATGACGATCATCAATCGGCAATTGAGAAAATAAATATTTCAATTTCAACTATTTATGTATCTTGCGAGTATAATATTGAAACTCGAAAGAAATGAACAATTTCGTTCTTTTTTTCATAAAAAGGAATTATAGTTCAGCGCGTTCATTAATAAAAAGAAACTCGTTTCAGGAATCCGTTCCTTCTATAAACACATCCTCATTATTATATAATAATATCATGTGCCGGTTGTGTACTTGTAAGAAATAATAATGTTGGTTCTAGTAAATGTTTTTGTCATATTAATTATAACTATAGGTTTCTAGCAGGTACCTACCTATTGTAATATCTTTTCGTTTGTTATTTTAATACCTGTTTTACGATATCAAATTCATAGTACTAGCGTCTGTTAATAATTATTATTAATTACGATATTTCTTCAATGCGTCAAAAACGAATTTATTATTATTATTATTGTTATTGCTATTGCTATTGCTCGAATACAAAAACATTCTGTGAAATGTTTACAGATAAAATAATTTGTTCGTACCGTAAACCATTATAAGCACACGCGCAGGAATGAAACGAACATTATGATGTCTTCGTAATGGTTTTAATTTAATGAGCTCGGAAATTATCACTTTTGTCAATAGTATTTCCTATTTGTATGATAAAAAAATAAAAAATATTTTGTCGAATCTATATATAATATTGTACCCACGATTATGACGCGTGTATTATTTTAGGTACGTGTACCGGACAAAAGAAACAATCTTCTTTTATCTATTTACCGGACGACGACGACGACGACGGTTCGGGGAAATCGGCACGATAATTAAAATGTAATTCTCGAACCGAGTATAGGTACACACGAAAATGCGAAGACATAATGTATAATTATGTTTGACAAAAGAAGGAAGCGTGTTTTGTATGCCGTACCCCCAGCCCTCGTAACAATCCGCTGTTGGCGAGCGATTTTGTGTGTTATGCGCTTTTAATGACGGTTATTATATTATTATTTTTATTTTATCATTTACGAGATCTATTTCACCGTCGTCGTCGTCGTCGGCCGATTCGAATAGACGTTTTTATTTCGCTTTCTTTGCGCGATGCCCATTGTTTTCGCCGCCGCGCCACCCGGTATAAAACAATAATAATACCAACGCTTTTGGGAAAAAAAATAATAATAAGTGAAATATTAATGATTACTTATAATTTATTTTCTCGGACGCCGACGAGCGATATCGTTATGAAGTTTTGTCAATTTTATTGCTACGACCGCGACGCTTCGGCTGTGGTTATTGTCGATAATTAAATATATTATTTTCCATTCGATCGTCTGCTTTTTTTCGTACATTTCTACGGTTAAATCAATACTTTTACAGTGTCTATATTATTATAATAATATGCGTTTCTTGAATATTTGATAATCATATTATGATATTTTATGTACTATAGCAGTATATCACCTGTCATTTAATAACAGGCAAATATCATAATATTATTAAAACAATGGTTTTTTTTTTTTATAATCAGTTTTTAATAAATATTTAAATTAATGAAAAACGCCTTATCTTTTTCTTGTTTAAATAATATTGTATATAGTGGGTTTTCAATATAGCAGTACCTGCTATTACCAACAAAGACAGTTTGTGTTCACTTTGTTTAGGTAACCTAATTTTATATAGATAGTTTTTCTTTACCCATAGTATGATAGTATACACTAGTATTTTCGTACAAATAAAATTTGTCACATTTTTATAAATATTGCGAAAGTTTGTTTGCATTTCGGTACATACGTAATATTAGGTACTATGATATAGCTTAGTAGGTATTTATAAAAATTCGATCTTTTCGAGTTTAAACGAGAAGTTATACTATTACCTAGTCAAGACAATCCCCGTTGTTCTCTGCTCACACATCTCTGCAGTTTACTCTTATCTAAATGTTTAATATTTTTTAGAACTATTGCTTCAAACGTTCCTAATTTATTTCCATTTTAGTTACCTCGTTTATTCGACAAACAATATTGTTCTACGCTGAGTGGCGTATCCGATTTTAACAAAATACAATATCTCCGGCATTTTGAATAATATTATACCGGTTTAGGAACTCGACCTTTTCGCAAACCGTGTCTGTGTACCCCTTTTGTATTTTTTTTACATTTTTTTTTTGAGTAATTCGCAATGATATAATGTAGGAAATCCATCACACAAGTATTTATTTCAAACGTGATAATAAATAATGATACGCACGTCGGTCGTACAAATAATTTTAATATTATCGTTTGTGCGTTCATTAATCTGCGTTACGAATTGACGCGACACCGAGACCGAAAAAAAAGCCTTTTTGGCGGATTAAACTCGAATACGCGCGACACGCGGTTCACACACGCACAAATTTCTTCCGGCGAATGTTGTACCTACCTACCTATATAATATATATATATATATATTGTGTTACAAATGATATATCGTCCGAACCGCAAGTCAGCGCCGCCGCGAGAGTACGGACCATGTTATGCTGTATTATATTATTATTGTAGGGGTTTCGTGCTGCTGGGTGTCACGCGCTCCGATGATTGCAGCTTTGGTGGCGAGGGGGTGCGACGGTGAGATGCCGAGAGAAGGGAGGGGGTGCGATGTTGAGAGGGTGGCAGGGCGGAAGGGGTTGCTGGACGTCCGAAAACAATATAACAGGTAAAATAACGCGATTATTACCAGGGCGAGGCGCTGGAGGCGGCGGCGGGGAGACAAAGACAAATCGTATCTAGGAATGCGTTTCACGATTATTGCGGTACAAACGTATATCCACACGCGCGCACACCCACACCCGCCCCGCGCGGCCCACTCGCCGACACGCATAATATAATATACGGGAACACGCGATACGGCGACCCTTGGCGATAAAGCGAAGAAAAATCGTAAGGTGTTTCACGTCGAGTGTTTCCCCGTTCCCCCCACGTGTGGCGGATGCGATAACACGTGCTCTCCTGATCGACGTCCATTACTCTGACCGTCCGGCGTCCGCCAGTCCTCAGACAGACCTTTGATAAATGATTAATGCGGGCACGGCGAAAATTAAAATCAAAAACGTCCTTCGTCGGGAAACGGTTCCCTCGAATGACTATATACTGCGTATATAATAATAATATCATGATATACAATCTAATTAAATATTTTAGGTTTTTTTTTAATTATAGGCAAATTATACGTATATTATACGGTGTTTGTTTATTTTTTAATTTTAAACGGAAAGGGCCCGGTTGCACATAAATCAGTCGATATATTATATAATACAATCGTTAGGGAAAAACAAAGAAATAAAACGTTTAAAGTGAATAAAATAAATTAAATTATAGCTATGAAGTTACAAGTATAAAATTATAATATATAATGAGTTAAAGTTTGGCGAAACGAATAAACCGATTTTTAGATCGTTAATGACTTTTATGATTCTATTGTGGGTAGGTATTGTTCGTATATAATTAGTTACTTCTGTGTAAAGATAAAACTATTATTACTAGACAGTGTTGATAACGATAACTCATCACCTCGTCATATCCCGAGATTTTATGATATTATCGCACATCATAAATCATAATATAATATACGTAAATACTAAATACACGATTATTGATAAAAAAAACTACCTGTTTGCAGGGTATTCGCGTTGATTTTGAAAATCGTTTTTTAATTAATATGTTGCACAATTAATATAATATTGTCTCGTGCGTTGTGTCAATATGTTTTGTATGAAATACAAAAATTCTGTTTAACAAACTTTTATTTATGTTCTACTTGTGTACCTATACACCACTTTTTATTATAATCATCCATTTACTGCATTCTATACGTAATACTATTTTAATTCGTACGAAATATTCACCCGAAAACTAACAACACTTAGACTACACGGGAATAATCGACCGCTCAGGTATATACGTTCAGGTGGAACATATTTTATATCCTTATACAAAAAAGGCCTCTTTTGTGTTCCAATTTTCTGACGACACTATTTAACTTTTTACAATTTTTTTTCTCAGAGTTGTTTTAAATACTCTCCCGAGTGTTACCACGTCGCCAGATTTATCATTTTTTTTTTTCGTCCGGCGGGGGAGGGTTATTGTATTTAAAGGTTACGGGTTTTTTTAGCGTGTCGTTTAGATGATTTAACGATTTTTTTCTCACATACGGTATACTCTACCGAGCTATCTCATTATTTCAAACAGATTTAAATTTATTTTTCTAATAGTGCTTTAAATATTATATAGTTTAATTATGATGAAAAACCAACGTTTGAATCGATTATTTAACACTCGAGCGGACCCGCGGGCTATTCGGCTACCTAAAGAAATATTATTATAAAATGTTATATTTTATTACGTCTTATCGAGGCGGGCGGGCTGGCGGGCAGGACTTGTGCGATGCGGTCTTCGGAAATATCCCGTTTAATTTCGTATTTCGAAAAATACCGTAAAAAAGTTTTCGACTCGACTCGAAATTATTCGCCGCGTACAATATATTTATATACTGCGGGCACGCCGCAAAGTTACTTTTCAACTCGGCGGGCCGTGCGCCGTTTTACTTTCGGCTCGCAAAGTATATTTTGAAATGTGTGTGTGTGTGTGTGTGTGTATCGAGTGGCATATAAGTGTTGGAGAAACCCGCATCACGCCGAGACACCTGCAGCCCCGGGCGGGCGCGGAGCTGTATAGGAGGGGCGGTGGCGGCGGCGGCGTTCGCATTAAGGAATAAATAGAAACGTAAACTTTTCGTCTGAAACTCGTCAACGTCGTTATTATATATTTTTGTTTTTATACGCGGTAGACATACGGACGCCGCGATATCAACTCCCCGGGGTGTCGCTCCTGCTCACAGTCGTTCATAAAATATAATAATAATAATAATAATAATAATATACGATATTTCGCCGATTCTGCGGCAATAATATTTTTTATAATATTATAATATTTCGCCGACGCGGCGTGTAAACCGCGGTGAAAAGAAAATTCGCGACTACCGCTCGAGTCTGTGGCAAATAAATATTATAATATATAGTCTGTGATGTGTTACCTACTGAATATCGAACGACTTAGAATTGAGAAAATACTTTTGGTTCCATATGCGTGTAATGTAGACTAGCCGCGGGTTACCTGCATTTTTATAAAAAAAAAAAAAACGAGACAAACAGTATTAGCAGGTCGGTTTATTCAATATAGATTAAAATATAATATAACGAAGACATCACAGCAGATGTATTTATACTGCTGTTACTTTATAAATTAAATTTATTTGCATATTATCAAAATGTCAGTCAGGCGCCGACTGAAAAAAGCTAGTCCTTTAATGGAAAGTATATAGTAAAGTAAACTATGAGATCGAGTCGAAATCACTTTATTTACATAATATAATATTTTGATGAATTTTTTTTCCGTGTGCCGCGCGCGGGGTTGAACGAAGGAAAAACAAAATTAGTATCGCGTTATACGCGTAGACGTGTGGCAGGGGTTAGTGGAGGAGGAGGAGGAGGAGACTACGACTGCTATCACCGGAAGCTCGTCTCGGGCATGTTCGGCGGCGGCGGCGGCGTCTTGGAGGATGAATGGGGCGAGAGAAGCAATAAACATTGGCCCGCACCGCACAAAGAACGGCAGCTCTTCGGCTGTCGACTGGAATAAAGAATAATAGCCTTCTTCGGTACTGCTGCAGTACGCGTATACCGCTGTTGTAGCAGTGTTTCCTTTTGAAAGGACCGACGTGATACGCTGCACGTGGCATACGGGGCGATTCAAAACGACTCGCGTTTATCGATTCAAAATGTAGAAAAATGCATACGATAAAAAAGGTTTTTTTGATTTAGAAACTTCCGAAAAGATTTGCGCCCATTCTATACATTTTTACAATACCTTAGGCGGGTTTTGGACGGCGGTCGACTTTAGAAATGTATAAAAACTGTAAACGTCTATCGAGCATAGACGATAGTTTTGTATTAATTATAAGCTGCAGTTGTTTAAGCACTCAGATGTATTTAAAATGTCTTCGTGTTATGATTGCGCAAAATAAGTATAGGTTCCCGTTTGATTTTCTGAAGTCGAGCCCTCAAAACCTCCCTTATATTGTATTGTAAAAAATTAGAAAACGTACAAATCATTTTAGACGTTTCTAATAGTCGAGAGACTTTCGTACCATACATTTTTCTGTACTTTGAATATTATTTATATCTTATAACAAACGGCTGTAACATAAATTTTGAATCACTCTGTATACATATATTTGCAAACCCCACACGCGCCACTCCTGCACCTGCACCGGGTCGGCATTTCGCTCACGAGAAGGAAAATAATATGATATAATATCGTATGGGGAACGTTTTTTTTTAAAGCCATCACGTGGTTTTTTTCTTCGGTGTGTCGATGTATTATTAGCGTATAGTTTAGTTTTGATATTAGCAAATCATAATAATATAATATATCATTGTAGGTACTTAAATAATACAAATCAACCTTTAATTAGACTTTAACCTCTTACCGCACCTCTCCGAGTTACTAAATCCAGACCCACGTAGTGTTAGAGTCACTCCGGATTTTTAACTCGACTCAAAACCGCTCCACAAAATCCAAACACTATATTTTTTAATACTACTCAATAAATTATTTTATATCAATAATATTGTAAGACTAGCGTGAGCGACCTTTCGTTTAATATTAAAACTTAATATGTTCGTCCAATGCGACCATTGATGTCGTGGACTTTCTTTATAATATTAAAAAAAAAATAGTAATAATAATTAATATTAGTATTTATTGGTAGTTGTTGTGCCGTGGTTGCCGCAGGTGTACAATGTATATAAGTACCGAACTCGACTGCGCAAATATTGCAATTTTTTGCAATTTTTTTAATCGGACGAGAGTTACCGTTGTGCAGCACCACTCGAAATTATACTATTCACGATACGATAACTATAACGACTGTCGTGTGATTGTGCTAGAGTATAATTTTTTTTTTGCTGTCAATCCAGCTGATCAGTATAATATGAATGCGTGAACTTGATCGTCTGGTCTATGATTTTGTACTTGCGGTCTCGCAATAACAATATTGACGACCGATAATTAGTATTTAACGAGATTTTTAATTAAAATTGTAATAGATCCACTAATAAGACAGAGAAAAACAGCCGTTCGTTGTAAAACAAATATAAAAAAAAAAAGTAGTCGATTTATAATAATATTAAAAGTTCAAATTGAGGGAGCATTTCAGAGCATTATCCTGGATTATCCGTTTCATTAAATTTAACGTTTGATGAATAATATTATATAAAGACGTATGGGTACTGTTTTTTTGCACAATATGATAATATTTTTCGACGGTTTGGACGTTTTTCAGCAATACCACTCGATGAAAATAGATATCCACCCACCGCCCGCTCACAGTATACATCGCACGACACAATAATAATAATAATAATAATAATAATAATATTTATTGCAACAATGAAAATTTTATACATTTTAAAAATACTTAAGTTTATATACATTGCGCTTCCCCCTATAAGCCTAGCTTGTGCTGGGAGAGCAGTCTTTCTCTTAATTCTTAATAAAAATGAGATTTAAAATATTACATTAAGTAAAATTTCTTATAAAATAAACTGTAACTAAATATAATTAGAGTAAAAATAAAAATAAACAATGATAATTATTATGTTAACAAGACGGTATGGATAAAAGAAAAAAGGAAAAAAAAAACTATAAATTTAAATTCAGATGTAAAACATGCCATCTGAATGACTTCAAACTAGAAAAATCGTTTACATTTATATTTAATTTTTGACATAGTTTTAGACCCTTATACAAAACACTTTTTTGACCAAATACTTTATTATAAATGGGTAGACTTATATTAATATTATTACTGTATCTTGTATCATGATCATGATCTAGGAAGGGAATTAAATGTTTATGTTTGTAAAGTACAATAAGAGTAGATAAATTTAAAATAAACTTAAAATTATTAACTTTTAATTCATAATATATAAATTTAGTATTAGTTTGCATAGATAAATTTAATAAATATTTAATAATGCAATTTATAGTAGTTATTAATCTAGATAAATAAATATTAAATGTTCCTCCCCATATTGAGATACCATACGAATAAATTGACTGTACCAAGTATAAGTAAATTATTCTTTTATATGATTTATTAAAAATATATCTTATATCTTTAAATATGAAAAAGAATTTACGTATAATATTGTTTACATAATTAATATGACTATTCCATTTTAGTCTGTAATCAATAATTAAGCCAAGATATTTTAATTCTTTTACTTGTTCAAGTATAATGCATTTAGGAGTACATTTATTAATCAAAATTGAATTACATTCTGAAGAATGAACCTTTATAATGTTTGTATCTACAATGTTATTATCTTGTGTATTGAAAAAAATGTATTTAGATTTCGATAAATTTAATTTTAGTTTGTTTTTGCAAAACCAAGTATTAATATTATCTAGGGTTATATTTTCTTCAGAATACAGGGTATCTATAGTTCGTTCTGATATTAAAATTGATGTATCATCAGCAAAACTTAATATTTCTGTATTAAAATTTGTTTTTATATTTAGAAGATCATTTATAAAAATTATGAATAATAAAGGGCCTAGTACTGTGCCTTGTGGCACTCCACAGGATATTTTTAAAGTGTCACTATAATGATCATTAAGTTTAACTTTTTGGGTTCTATTGCTTAGAAAGGATTTTAATAAATTATTTGGCAGTCCACGAATACCTGAGTTTTCTAATTTTAATAGTAATAAATTATGATCAACACAATCAAACGCTTTATGATAATAATAATATATATGTATAGTTTAAAAATATATTATATTATTATAGTTTGAGGATATTAGGTTTACACAAAAGGTGCGGCGTATAATATATTATTATTATAACATACGCGCGAGGATAAAAATAGAATAAAATATAAATAAAACATCAACGGGCGCACGGGGTACAAATGATTGTAGATTTTCGTCGCTTTATTATCAGGCATCGCGGCCATAATCGACCGGCGTTGAAGTTATTGGGTTCGCTTTGGAACCGTTCCAAGACCACCCCTAGCGAGCAGCGATAACGGTATTAAAGGTTACCAGGGTATACGCGCCAGTCGTGTGCCAAGACGCCATTTCCGGTAGACGCTCGGCGTATCCGCCGCCTCGCCCCTCGCCCGTCCGCGCGCCTTCCAAAAGGAGAAAGACAAACATCGTTTTAAATTACCTGTACACGTATATACCTCCACCGCGCACTACTCTTAATTTCCTCCTCCGAGCAATTACACCGGGACAGATCTCCTTCTGCGACGGCCTTTCAGTGATGTGTATTAATTTCTACTATACGATTCGCTGCTGCTCGTTCCTGTTTGGTTTTAAACGTCCTGTCTATATTATACAATATATATATATGTAGTAATGATCTGGTTAATCCGCACTAATTTTCCTATTCGGCCTGCTGCGGCGGCAGTCGCGTGTGGGAGGATAGTGTCTTGGCGATGAAGTTCAACCAACTGTTTGACCTCTCTCTCCGTCCACCCCGCTCGTTATTTGTACGAAACCAAAACGGTGTATAATTTGTTATCTGTTTCCAACTTAACGGCGTAAGCTTTGAAACTCTCGAAAGACATATATAGGAGGGATCGGGAAGACTGTTCACATTATAATTTGGTTATACAAACTGTTGTATATATAGAGAGACCATCGGTATAGTGTATAGAGGAGAAACTGAGGCATTATTTTCTTCTCCGCGTATTTCCCTCTCTTTCTCTCTCTCTCTCTCTCTCTCTTTCCCCGTATCTTCCTCCCCCGCGCGTTCTCTCCCTTTCACTCCCGGAATAGTATTCTATGCTTTTGTGTAATATGCATCCCTTTGGGTACAAGTTGATTAAAGTTTAGCACCAAGAGAGAATAGCCCAAACTGACGCTGCAGTCGCGAGGGGAGAGAGAGGTGACGTTAATGGGGCCGGGTATTGTTATATTGTTGCTTATAAAGTTTACACACTTAACTGTTATTCTCTTTTGTATAATTAGATTTCGATCATCCTCGCCAGATTTAAAATTATGTGATAGGTATATACCGTCGAATCGTCGTAACTGATATTATGGAATAATTCGATTAACGCACATTGAATTAATTATGTGCATATACACGCGTATTCCGCCCATTAAATCAGTAGCTAGTTTTGACTGAGTATACCTGTTCGATTTTCAGGCTGTGATTATCTTATCATTAAATCTTATCGATTTCATATAATAATATTTAAATATCGGAATACTAGAAAATATAATATAACGCCGAGCATAACTCAACTAAAGACATTCGATCAAAAGTTTAAATCGATTAAATGTAATGTAATTATAACGTGATTGCGATACCAGATTTTTTTAGCTATCTTATACTCAATTCGAGAAATGCATCAAGAGTCGAAGTCTGAGTGCGTCCACGACTACTGCAGAGAGTCGTGTACGAGATAGGTCGTTTGGTCTTTTAATTTACGATTTCCACCAAGCATTTTATTAGATTATCCCCTCGAGAGTCGTCCGGGGCAGAATTTTAAGACGTCCGCAGCTGTCATTTTCTTCGGGCAAAGAGGTCCGGAGAGACAATAAAAACCCGATGTATACCCGGATATGTAATGACCGGCAAACTCTCGCCCCGTAGAATTTCCCGTATTTTCCGGCACCGAGCGCGCGTCGTCTGCTAACATCGTAAAACATAAATCGGCACTCTGAAGAGGGTTATGCGCTGTGTTGGCATTGTCAGCGAAGTCCGTCGAATATTACCAAAGCTCTTAAAACGCACTGCGCGTCGGCCATATTTCCCGTCTCCACCGCACTTTAAACAAATCCTGCAACGCTCCCGACAATATTATTTTCTTCGAACGCGATAAACTGCTATGTAATATTATTATATTATTAATTCTAATGTGATTCAAAAATAATATACACAATAATATAGTCGACACGAAATAAAAAAAAAAACAAAGCGGTTATTAAATACTTTGATACAATATCGCATGCATTGAGACGGGCGATTTGCAGTTCGAGTTTTTAAATATTGTTCTATTTTATAAAATAATATGTTTTCATTGAACTACACTATTATTATATTATATTCCACTTTGTTACACACATTTTTGGTCTCGTGCAATATATTATATTATTGTTATAACTCTATTTTATAATCGTAGTTAATTTAGAACACTCTATAAAACAATTTAATGCGCGTTTGTGTTTTTATGCACGAGTTTAGACAAAATTGTTTTGCATCGCAAACTCAAATAATAATTTCTGCGCGTATAATGTATTTTATTACGCGAGATTGTATAATAATTGTGTTTGTTTTAACCGCAAAACAATAGTTCATGTACCCGACGATTAAAACACATATTATAATATTATTATGTCTCATACTGTACCCAAAGAACAATATATAATAGCATACGAGTAGAGTATATATCGATCACATCGACTGGTAGTCTGCGCATTATGTACAGCAAGTATTCGACATCTTATTATTGCTTTATTATACTAATAATTATGTTAATGATTATTTTTAATACGGTTTAAATATAATATATGTAATATATAATTTGTTTATAATACGCAGTTTACTAAAGTCTAGAGGCCTACCTATTTAAAAAATCTATAGCTGATCGATTTTTTAAATCGATTTAACGACGTGTTTAAAACCAATTATACTGCAATTTTCTTAAACGCATCGTGCTTAACATTCTAATAATAATATTATTATTCAAGTAAATATTATTTGAACGCTCTTCATAAAAACTATTTAGTTTTAACGATCGCAATATAATAGCATTTAAATGTTTGTTTAATTCGAAACCAATAACAATGCGATATAGAACACTCCCTCGGCAGCTTTCGGTTTTATAAACATTGGCCACAGACTCGAATTCAATTAAGACGATAACTACGCGTGTACGAGGGGTGCGGAAGGCGCAGTAGTATTTTATTTAGCCTTTTAAAGACAATCTAAAGCTTCCGCTTTCGCGCTTTCCACTGCCAAAAATATAAAATCCCTCCGTCTGCCGCCTGCAGTCCCACACTCCGATTTAATGTTTAAACGACTGGAAAATGAGAAAACCATCGTACCATGTTCATAATATTATTATTATCTGTCGCGCTATATAATTTCGTTGTTTTTTTTAACCCAAACACTATAATTTCAAAACCACGAATTCGCGACCGGTTTGTTAACAATATTAATTAATCAAAAAGGGTAGGTATAGCCTTATAGCTATATAGCGTAATTATTACGAGCCCGAGGTGTCTCGTATAGCACAAAATAATACTTTTCAGAATACTCTGGTAAATCTATCGCTTTGGCCAATAAATATTATCTTATCTCATCTTAAATATATATTTCTCTAATAAGCTTTCACGGTTCTCTGGAAATGATTCAGTCGTTGGGTTCTACTATATATTGAGCCGCAGCTAACAACGCTTTTAAGTTATACAATTTAAACTATCATTACTCGCGTGCACATATATATTGGATAATGTTCTATAAAAACACAATTGTTATTCGAGTGTATTTACTATTTTGGGCTCTCGAACGATACATACTAATATTCGAACGACGTTGTTGATTTTTTTTTTATTATTTATAGGTAGATTGTTTGTATTATAATATACTGCAACGATGAGCCTTGACATAAAAAATGCTAATAACATTTAAATGCGTCTGTGTTTCCGACTTGCAGTCGCTTCACCAAAGTTTACAGATGTTTCGACCGTTTTGTTCACATGACTTAACATTGTCATAGGTCAGTGACCTGTTATATGTTTACTGCACAGATTTCAGTCATTTGGATCTAAATTTTTTTTTACTTTTAGAAGACTTCGTAAGACGCTTGTATCACGACTATTGTTTATATTATACTGAAAACGTGTACGAATTGTTTACTCTAAGTTTTGAACTCTCGCGCTGAATAAATTTAAAGAATTGATATGGGTTTTCTTTCATGATATATAAAAAAAAATATATATAGTAAATAATGCGTAATACTATAGAGATGCACCAGCTTTGATTCGGCTTCTATACTTATAACCATGGTCCTCGCGTCTGTTCCGGTCCTAAAAATAGTCAAATCGTCAGTGTAGTCAGGTTCAAATGTATTATTTTTGGTTCGGTTCGGCCCAAGTCACGCGGTTCTTATAATCTATTAAAACTATTGTTTTTTTGCGTGAAATTAAACAAAAAACACTGACTACAGGCGCAATATTGTGTTACAAACATTTATATTTATAATTTTATTATACCGTGGTATGACCAACCAGCATAAGCTCAACTAGAGGGTGCTTCAGCACTCCCGAGCTCTAATTAAGCACTCCCTGGCCCCTGTTATAAAACATCAAAAATAACATGAAAAATGGCGTATTATATTTTTTTCTGAAGGATTTTTTTGATTTCATGTTTTTTATAAATAAAAATTCAAAAATAGGGTTTTCTTAACTTAAGCAAGTTTTAGTTACAATTCCAATAAGTTTTGAAACATCTGAACTTAATTTTTCAAGTATACAACAAATCAAAAACTGTTTGAGTATACAATCAATGGTTTAGTTACTTGTTCGTTTTATTTATTGTAAGGCGTGTTGCAAATATTCTAAAAACAAAATCAGTGCCGTCAGTCGGGTCCAGGTATACTTTGTTAGATCGAATTAAATTGCCGGTCTAGTCCAGTGTAAAAAAAAAAAATTGTAGCCGGTGGTTCGGTCTGAGTTCGGACTTTTGTTAAAATGTCATCCCTGAAATAACCCTAACCGTGCAGAGCACTACAACTTACCGCATACCTATCTACCTATACCGAGTGTTGTCGACGGATTTATATTCTTTTATGATCGATGCACATCATTGTCCTTTGTCACGTCCGTTCTCGGTACCCCGCACCCGTGTATTTTCGATTTGCAGTGGTTTTATTCTTCGTGTACCCGCACCCACACGCGTCCCTCCCTCCGGGTCTTAACCGCACCCACATCGGCCCCGCAGACCGATACAAAGTCCGGTTGCAAGAGACCATATTATAAAGACCATTTAGCCCACAATAAAGACAACACGGTGCGCTCTCCCGCACCCTCTCCTGCACCGCAGCACACGTATATACAATATAATAATATTATCGTCGCTCTTCCTACCCGTTTATATATTATATGTATGTATGTATGTATATGTTACGTCGTTAATATTTTTCCTTCCTGTTTTTATATTTATTATTTTTTTTTTTCTGGATAAAATGAGACGGGAAATATATACGTATACGAGGGAAAACCGACGACGTCGCGGGCACGAGGGGTGTGGGTTTAAGTAAAAGGTATATATGGGTCCAGAAATCCGGTCACGATCGGCTCGCAAAATAATAATATATTACAGTTACAAACGGCTTCCGGTCCACCCCGGGGAATAAAAATAGTTCCTGATATATACGTGTATATATATATTATATATATATATATATTATAAAAGTGAAAAAAAATTCTATAAGAACGGATGAAACTCGCAAAAGGTTGTCTAGTGGGAGGGAAGCTTTGGCCTTATCAAACAAAATTGAAGAAAATACAGACGGCGAGACGTGCAGCGCAACAAAGAAATACGCGTAATACTATAACCTATAGGTAGGTATATAATATGTGATATTATTGCAAATTTTTATTCGAAAATATTTCTTTTTACATTTTTTTTAATCGTTCTGCACGTGGCAGGTATTATATATATTATGGTCGCTAGTCAAATCGTTTCAATGCTTACACGCGTTTTCGTCGAATGCCAAATTGCCAACTATTATTGTAGCTGGTAGGTCACGGCGGCGGTTGCGGTGTGGAAATAAATTTTACCATAAAATCAATGACGACGTCCAGTTATAAAATATCTATCGATATGTGACGCGACTTTTTTAAAATCCTAACCGATTAAATAATATAGTATGTCATCCCGTGAAATATAATAATATCTCTTTTCCTATACATTATACACAATATAATATAGAAGATTGTGTTCATAATTATTGTTTAAATTCGAACTCATATTTAATAATCTAATATATTATGCGTCTATTTGCTGCTTTGTATTTCGTTTGTTTATTAACTATTTAATAATATCAAATTATAAAATATGTCCATATGTGATGTGATGTGATGTGATAATATTCCCTCTGAAAATTTAATTATCTAATAATCATCATCGTGATTACATCGTTATTGATTGTAATAAGCTGCGTGCAGAGTATAATAAAATCATATAATTATTATTAATCCACGATCTACTTTATTATATCTTTTGTGTAATAACTAGAATTTCCATTTGCTATCAATTATTTTCGAAAAATCTGTTTTTCCGTTTCGTGCAATACAATGATAATAATATATTATATGAATATCCGATGTGATGTGTTCGTATATATTACAGTAATAATTACGTATTGATTATCGTGTAGACGAAAATGTCATATGTTTTGTCGTGTCAATCACAAAAACTATTATAATAATTATAGCTATACGGCGGCGAGCTTCTGCGCGAAACTAATTATTTATTTCAAACATAATAATATATATTAATATCACCATTTGACGCGATTCGTGTTGAACTCGATTGTTTTCATTGTTTTACGATATTATTTCCAAACGCGTCGTATAGGTGGAATACATATATTATTGTGATATTATATCAGTGCGAATAGCGTATGTTATTCGATCGTTATAATAATAATATTATGGTAGAGATGGTTACAACAGCCGATGACAGATTATAATATCGCGGAGTGGGCACCAAGTCGAATCGAACTCTAAATAGACAAACATAATAATATTATGCTAAGAACACCGCCGATAGGTGACTGTATACCGTTCATTGTATAAACACTCAACAGTCACAAAATATTAATTATAACGATATTCGTAGTGCATAGGCCAGCGAAGCGAATGACGTGCTGATTTTATAATTTAATATTTGATTTAGCCGAAATTATCAGCTAAATTATTGTAAATTGGATTTGATTTAAGGCAAAAGAAGTAAGTAACGACCGGGGAAATCATCGTGGTGGGCGAGTACAACGACATACGTTAAAATCGTTTTAATGTGTTTTTGGAGGGTTTTTAAATCATTATAATGTCGTTTGTCTGCTTAGGCGTTATTCTGTTTTACAATATTTACTCTAGTCCGATCTGGAACCGACTGATTTATGGCCGTAGAGGACAAGTATTTTATTATTTCTGTCTACTTCTTAAAGACCAGACTGAATCCGCGGTTAATTCGCGGTTAATTCGCGGTCTTTTTTTGGTCTATCGGCCAGGAGTAGAAGTATATAGACTGGAAAGCGCATATGAGTCACAGCAGTGCACTGTTTGTCGACAAAAAAAAAACTCCACTCGAGATGAGGTATACTCGCAGAAGAGGGTATTGTGGTATAAATGTCACCATATAATATGGTCATCAATCGACAGCAGGTAGTGGTCAAAGGTTTAAAAAATGTATTCGTAGAACAATACGTAAGTACTATAAAGTTAAAAATGTGTCATAAACAGTACGTCGTACAGTCGTAACTTGTATATTGTAGGCAAATAACATTGTATACTTGTTTAAATTTAAATAAGCTCCAAACAAAAACTGTTTCAATGACGACCAAAGTCAAAAACGATTTTTAATATAATATTGTTTGCCTAAATCGATTCAGTATATAATTATATTATGCTTACTGCTTGGGATAATAGGTCCGAAAATAAATATATTTACATAATGGCTAAAGGCAATATTTATGTTAAAATGATTAATGATCATAGTAAATTGTCTTAAACCAGCTGTTCTCCAACTGTGGTAAGCGTACCACTGGTGGTACGCAGGAGGCTGCATAGTGGTATGACGAAAAATTAATAAATAATATTATGTTTACTTGTGTTTGTAACGGATCTAATATTATTTTTATGTTTCGTGTAAATATGTAGGTACTAAATATGCACTGCAGTAAATGTATCGAAATTATTATTTTTCAAACTTTTTTCTCGTTAATTATTATGTAATGACATTTTAAATAGTTCTATTTTTAGTCGTTATGGTGATTCATCGCCGATCCGTAATACACATAATGAGTGTTACTCGAAAAAAAAAGTTTGACAATCTCTGCGGCTTAAACAATAATATAATATATAGTGAGTGAATAATCATACAATTACATATTATTAACCGATAGCATATTATTTATATGAATATGTGTCCAACGATAAAACATTTGAACATTTTAAAATGCTTGTACGGATGTACCTATAGTTTTCTCGACTTATTGTTAACAGAACTACATGTTTTGACATTTAGAAAGAAGGTGACATAATAAAGTAACATAAATCAGTAAGGATGATGATTATAATAATACATGGCGTTTAACAATGTTCTGAGACTCTGAGTTCTAAGTAAAATTAAAGTAACAATATAATACGGACATAGTATATAGTAAAACGTATAGATTCTCAGCGATTTTCATTCATAGATCAGTCTCAGCAGCGGCGGCACCACCTGCAGGATTCGTTTCCAGGCTGGGGGAGGGTGGCTCGTATGATAACAAACCACTGTGAAATAGGAAAAGTGCACACGTCGTTCTGTGCGGTGAGTTCTGCGGGGTAAGCGACTGCAGGTTATACAAGGAGCAAATCCTTTTGCATTGCAAAATATATTATGTGACTATACGCGCAGGAGTGTTCTAGGAACAATTTCGAATTTTCGGTGTGGGGGGGGAGGTACATATATTATGATCGACACTTTCGCCTATTCCAAAACTGGGGCTTGCAGTCGGCGGGCTCTCGTACCCACCGCCCCGTCGTCGTTAAATCATATTCCATATTAACGCACGCAACAGCTGCTCGATCGTAACGAATAACATAAAATAATGCATCGGTGCGCGTATATCATATAGGTACGTCATCGCGCGCGTCGGATTTGTAGGTATATATAATAAACAAACCTTGCCAGCAGCGTTTGATAATATTTTTGAACGGCTTAAAAATGTGGTTGCACACAATATATAGACGGCCCGAGAGAGGCAGAGAGAGAGAGACGTATATCCTACGAGGTGGCTGCTGACGCATCGTCAACGATTGCAGCAGCGTATGGTCCCTCGTCCTGGTCGTCGTCGTTGATTAAATTATAATTTTATCGCGCCCTATTATAATATGATATATATATGATATACCACTATAGCACCGGTCGGAGTGGATTGTAACCATATAATCGGTTACCGTCTCGGATGATTCGGAGAGTGCAAATCGTGATTTATGACGGGTGGGTGCGTGTGGGTGGGCGAGACGCGGGTGCGGATGATTTAGTGTGTTCGGCGATATCCGGCACATGCAGAGATCCGCGAACGCGGTTTTCCTCCGTATGATTTCTCTCCGGTCTCTCCGCGACGCATTATGATTTATACGCGCGTATTATAATATATTATTATCACTATATGACGATTTTATATAATAATAACGTGTGTGTAATAATAATAATTATTATTTAATTTAATCGCTCGTTGTTATTATCGAGCAGTCGATTCGAGAACACGTCATAATTTGGCGGCGGTGTGCGGCGCATCTTTAGTTTTAAATTATTGAAAATTCGTTTTTTATCGATTGATAAGCGAGTATTATTACGCATCGATATGCTAAAAATCCTTAAACACGCGAAATCATGATGATTTAGTAAAATGTGTGAAAAAAAAAAATCGGGTCTTAGATATTATGCAACTTCCTAAGAGATAATAATATATGCAAATGCACGAAGTTCCGAGTCCTGATTATAATGATGATAATATATACTTATACTGGCCACGGTTCATATCGTTGTTATATAATATACATATTATTATAATCAGGTGCATTTAAAATAACCAAACCGTGTTCTGTATACACCTAGGTACTAATCATATTGTAGACTCGACTGTGGAAAATATTATTAATTAACACCGTCCCGTAATTTTAAATTACTCGTTAGTTTATTTTTATGGCTTAATAACAATACGAGATTATGTAAAAATATACATTTTTTTTTTAAGACTTACATTTTCTTACTTGTTGATTTTTCAAAATATCTAGTTTTTAAACTATATGTTTTTGATTTATATAATAATATTACCTATGCTTCAATAATCAAAACTCGATACGACTGTGTGTAGTAGGTACCTACTATATCTTTACCGAATACTTTTGATTTTTTTTTTTGTTTTTGTTCCAAATACGATTTGTATGGCTTTTTTGCATTCATTCGGTCGTGTACTTACCGATACGTTTTACTATTATAAAACTAAAATAATATTATAATGTTTACAAATTGGATTTTTTTTAGTTTAATTCAATCAAACGCTACGAGTTTATAACTCTCGCGGGAAGGAATCGTATACGCGAAAAGTGTATTATATTTTTTAATTTAATTACCTACTACGTCGTGATATTTTGAATCCGGTATCACGTGATTTCTATTATAATACATCGAAATTTAGGGAAATGTGTATAAAATATTACAGTAGAGGTATATGCACAGAGTATATATGATAATTTATCGACTATAATGTATAATGTAGCTTAAAAACCAAATCGAAATAAACGTTTGTCCCGATCGCGTTTGCCGAATTAATATTGAAATTTACGTTTCTGTTTGTCATCCGCACGTGTGTAATACTAATTTGATAGTTTTTTTTTTATCACGATAATGTAGTGTATGGAACATATAATAATAATAATAATTAAAGTACATTCCATAACTTACATTCATATGCAATTCAGACTGCACCCTTTGGGTGTGGCAGGACGTCCCAGTCATGTTGTTTCTGACCGAAGAATAATTCAAAATTAGCTATATACCTAGTTGTGTTAGGTATATTATGTACATTTCAGTAGTTTACAAAAAGCAATTAAGGAATATCCTGAAACATTTGATTACCCTTTTTTTTTTTTACCTTTGTATTGATCCTCTTTTTTTCGGCCGTCGAGTATTATACATATTATTATATAATATTCTCTGCAGTTTCACGAACAAGGGTGCTAGGAAAAAGGACGAGCTGTGTTTTCAGCAGGGCGCGGTTTATTGTTTTGCATTTAACGGTAATAAAACAACATCCATAACAAGGGTCCTAAATCTTTATTAACTCTGTACAGAGGCGAGTAAGGATATCACTATAATATATTATTTTAGTTATTCGCGTAAAATACATCACTACAATACTATATACGAGTGGTGTATGAAATCTGCACTTTCGCGGTCTTGGAGTTTTATTAAGATTAAAAACTGAGATCTAATATTGTATAGTAGGTACCTTTATATTATGTGTTTTGGTTATATAATTTTGGGCGAACATTATGAGATTTTAGTATAGGCGAGTTCTGCAGGAGTAAATGGCTTCGGGAGATAACCGGCTGATTTCGAGACGCGTTCTTGCGATAGTAATTATTATACAAAGCGTCTCTTAATTAAGCGACGAGAAAGTGTATACATATATATATAGTAAGGTTTTAAATAATTTTATATAGTGCGTAATATTGTTTAACTCGACGGGCAGGGGCTGTGTTTTATCGCGTAAAATAGCGGTGGAGGGGAGGGGGAGGTGCGATTTTTCCACAACACTGTTACGACCGCCGAATCTTACTAATTGGTGGAAAATAACAGTTTCGCTCGGAGCTCTTCAAAAAAAAATTCGGCAGAGCAGTTACTTTTTTACGATTATTCCCCGCGGCCCATCGTCAGCTGTACCTATATATATTATATATATATATATATATACACGCAAAAACGGTCTCTGGTGATTCCGGCTCTGTGCAATTAAAATCCCTCTAGGCACTCGTTGCACTCTCAGAGTAAATTAGGGGGGTGGTAGCAGGTAACGATTAAAAGCTCGAGCGAATTAACCGAAAAAAAATCAACTGTAACGCGGATTGGAAAAAATTATTTAAAGAAAAGGGCGTAAGTCGGCGAGTAAAGCAGATGTTCTCGATGGTTCATAATAATAGAGGCCAGCTCTTCGCCGACTGATGTGCAGGCATCGCGCAGTTAGAAGACAGACGTCTTAATAAGACTTATAATTAACACGAATTCGAGAAAAGTGATTTCCTGCACTAAAAAGAAACTCGCCGGAAAGCTTATTATTTTTAACGTTTCGTTTTGAAAATCCTTTGCCGCCGCCGCCGCCGCCTCAGCAGTGTTTCCATGACGACTCTCACACTATATAATAATATAATACGTCTAATGACTATACACATTTTATTCGGTAACAAATTTCTTTTTCTCGATTCGTGCATTGACGGTTTATCGTTCAAGCGTAGGGGCACGCCATTTTTATTTTGTTTTTTTCCCCAGTGATTTTTAGTCCATTAAAAATCAAAATTATGCTCCATTTTAAACTATCTAGTTTGTCAATAAACGAACGAATAAATTCTGTGCAAATTATGAATAATTATAATATATTAGTTGTTATATACGATATACGTTTTAAACCGAATGCGTCTTACGTATAATATTATAGTTCTAGTCATTAAAACTAAACTGCGTACTGTGAAAATATACTAATATATTATATTAGTGTTCAGCTAAATTCTTGAATTTACTGCAATGCAGTTTTACCTACGCGATTTTTAAAGATATTAATATTACCTCTATATATATAAGAAATTCAAAACGTGATCGAAAACCGTTGATTGATTTATGAACATTTTATTAATATTATGCAATTCAACATGCAGTGTTGTTGTTTATATTGTCATACCGTTTCCCGTACCATATATTATAATATTATAATAATAGGTAGCTAGTTGATATTATAGAATATCATAATATATATAGTTTTAGAACACATTAGGTACCCTCGTCATATTTTTTTTTTTGACTCTTTGAAGAACTCGTGTCCACGTACGTCCGCCCCCACTTCATTTTTTTCAAATCAAAAAATACTTTTAAAATCGTTTATCAATTTTTTTTTTTGTTATTTCGAAAACAAAACTCATCGGTCACTCGACAGAACATATTTCCCTGCGACTGGAGAGGTCAAGTCTGCGAAGTAACGTTCTACGAGGACCTGTCACGGGCAGGGGATATATTATTATTTTGCCGCGTGCAGGAAACGTTATTTTCAATTTTTATTTTTTTTTATTTGCTTATACGTTAAAAACGAACGGAAGAGGGAAATGACACAGAGCAGCAGCAGTAGTATAAACGCAGTGACGGCGAAACAAGACAAAAATATAATCGGCTGACCCTCCTCCCCCCAGTTTTCCACTCGCTCGGTCTCTTCAGACACGTCAAGAGAACGAAAACTTTGTAGCCGAACCCGAATTTAGATTGAATTGCGAGAGGAAAATAGATAGTATAAATGAAAGAAAAACTTGTATTTGTGCTTGGCTTTTATTTATTCTTTTTTACACTTTTTTGTTTACACAGTTGCGTGCACAATATATTGTAATAGTGTTGGCTTTATTTCGCAACCCCTACTAACTTGTCTATAAAATAAAAAAAAAAAACAAAAAAATGTCAATAAAATCAAAAACGTGTTGTACGCGTCGTCTTATATATGTTCTGTAGGAAAGTTTAGGCGTAGTATATAGATCGAATCAAATTGTCCGTGAAACTAAATTGTTTTAATCAAATTAATATTGAATAGGTATTGATTTTGTCCGAACGATAACTTATACGAACTCATTATGTTTGATTAAAAAACACGAAATGATAGATTAAATATAATTCCGTAAGACAGCAATTTCATTACAGTTGTACAAAGTAAATCAAAATTTTGTTAATAGGTGAAGCTCGCACCAGGAACATAATAATATATTATTCATCTCGTTTAACGAACTTAAATTGTTAAGTAATAATAATTAGTAAATCGTCCATTTTTTTTTTATCGCAGTAAGATTCGAACGAAAACGAAACGAAGCAAAATTTCTGTATCAGTCTTAAGGTATAATATACTGTCCAAACATTAGTTTGAACAGCTTAGGACAATATAGTTTAGAACAATAGCAAATATATTGTTTGGCTAAACAACAATCAATCTTTTACTATGATAACGTATAATGGAGTTTGTGTAAACATTGATAACAAAGAAAAAATAAATAATATCATTGTTTAGTGTTATCAGTTACTATCAGTGAGTACTGATGAGAATAAAACTCTATTTATTTACAAACAAATAGTAGTTATAAGTCTCGCTTTTTATTATTATCGACGAATTGTTTGTATAATTATTGTTAAATAATGACCTTCGTCGGAACTCATGACTGTTTAAAGAAAAATACACATCTATAAAATATTATATTTTATTCAACGTTGTTTTTATTGAGTTTATTCGGTCGAAACATATATCACACGAATTATTTGTGTTTTTATCGATTTAAATAACAATTTTGGATTAAAATAATATTATATTCTATCATACCTATTATAATAATATTATAAGTCGTGGAATTCGGTTTTCGTGTTTATTTATCGGTATAACATACTCAAAGCTAGTTATTTACATTACATATTAGTCAAACAATGGACAATTTTTTTATGTTAAATATCATCTATGCACATACTGCTTAGAATGTCATATTATATTGGATATGGATTATAATTTATAAGTATATTGGTACCTACCTACTGACTGTTTTCACTTTTTACCATATTAACAGTTTATATTATACTATATTATATTATTATACCTTAATAAATACTAATTAATCCCCTTAATATTTTTTATTCTGTGCTTAATCTATTGTACAATATACAATACACTATATAATTTATATTAGATTTTGGTGCACTATTTGTATCGTTTTCCAAAGCTACGCGCAATGCTCGTTTTATAATATTTAAGTTTCATGTATTATTGAATCTGAATAGAAAGTTTTTATTTTGCATTTTTTACTTCATTTTAGGAGTTTTTGGGCGTTTTTAGAGTTTTTAAATCCAAAATTTGAATTTTAAAATTATATTTAAAGACGTTTACATGGGTAGTTTTTATATTATAAACTTAACAAACTATCAAGCAGGTGCTCGTATTCAATTATTAAAACTCTTATTTAAACTGTATGGAAATATTGTTGGTTCAGATAAGGTCCAAAAAGGATCAGTTATGTGTGTAAAAATCATTACAGTCCTTTAAAAGGTATATTATAATTTATCAATTATAATTTACACCAAAATTATTGAAAATAAAAAAATATTTTAGTGCATTATTTAGAATTCTTAGGACATAAAATCATTTTTTTTTTTTAGGGCATATAAGTCCCAGCCCTAATAATAAATTAACCATAATATGAGTAGGACGAGTGGTAGGTATTGGATTATTTTATGTTTTATCGGGAGTCAATAATAATATTACTCGTCGTTTTTTCGTTACCCATAATATTATCACAATCGGTCGTGCGCATAAATCACATCGTTCAAAGTGAATAATAATAATAATTATTATCGTACGTCACACTTGTACCTATATAATAATATTATTATTATTAAAGATTATTAAACTGCAGTCTTCGGATGCTTACAATATGAAATCACGATTTTAACGTCATATTGTTTCTTTTTGTTTCAGGTAAACGTCGCGTTCTCTTCCAATCGGGTTAAGTGCTTGGGGAATGCGGGGGCGCATCCTTAATACGTGAGTACATTATTTTCTCGTCCAACGTTAATGTCGGCAATCGTATTTTCCCCTTCGCCGGAAAAAAAAAGAAAATCGATTCCGTCTTGCCGCGCCGCAGTTTTATTATTTTTTTTTTTTTTATTTGGATTTTAGAGGCAGATATAAATAACGGCTCGATATGCGGTGAATACTATCAATACGCGTATATTGATAAATGGCTCTGCAGGTGGCCTCGGGACGAGACTATGATAATAATAATATTGAGATCGGAAATTTGGAATTAATTATTGTTTGACGTATTTGCTGCGGGGACTGTCCCGTCCCGCGGTCGATCTGAATTCGATTCATTTTCCACTGTACCATATAAACAATAATTATTGTTTTATTCATAAAATGTTAGTGTCATATTATTTTAACGGAAGCTTAACGGCAGAGTTTGAGTCCATACAATAATCGAAATTTAGTTCGTAGTCTGAGCGATTTTTATTTTATCACAAAAGTATAGGTACACAACCTTTAATATGTAGGGCAAGAGACTTCTAGGCGTTTACGTGTTTTTCAATAATCGTTCAAAACATAGCTAAGTACCTATAGTTTATAGAAATCTGTTTCATAACAGTACGAATTTATAATCAACATTTATAGTCTCATATTTGATATATTTGACCATTTTTCATTTATGAGTGCATATCTGACCATTTTTTGAGAAAAAGGTTTAAGTCTTATAAATATTTTATAACAAAATAACATAGATAGATTTTTAAATAGAAAATTTATTTTTATTTTTATTTTTTATATTTTTTTAAATAGATTTCCTGGACCTGAGATATTATTTCACGATTCTATTTACATATTAAAATTATTGTTTGTGTTATCCTCGCCGATCACTTTCATTGTTACTAATTATTGGTACGTATCGCACACGTGATTCCCGAAAACAATTATATAATACAAATTATAATTATGTAGATATTAAAGTTAAAACGTTTTATTAAATATTATGATTTTTTTATAAAACGCATGTCTTAATTTGCATATTTAGAGATCCTGTAAATGCGTGCATATTTTAAGGTTTTTTAGGGCATGAATTCCCTAGCCCTAATAATATGTAATTATGTGAAATTCTCAAAAAATTTAACTACAAGGAAACCACTGTGTTTAATATTTTTATTTCATTTTACAAATTTAATATTATGCACTCTGGGAGTCTTCTATAATTTTCTATAACAGAGGTTTTCACACTCATACTTAATAACTATTCAACAAAACGATAATATTAGACGCATGAAACAATCAGTTTTAAATGCACCTGTGTGTTATTTCTTTGTCGAAAAATTGTAACTCGTCGTTGTACGGTGGCAGAATATTACTGCCCAGTGCCCGCATAATAATATGTTTAAGTTAATAATAACTATAAAAAAAAATTAATATATTTGCCGCACCACCACAATAATAATAATAATATGGTCTTCCGAGTATCACCAGTGGTAGGTACGCGTACGACAGTTAAAGGACTTCTGTTCTATAATTCAAATATATTTGATGTTACATTTTACGTTATTATTATTATTCGTCGTCGTCGTCGTCGTTTCATTGTGATTGTATTTTTCTATTTTTTCTATTGGCACATTACGACTTCACAAAGGAGTGGCTCGTGACATGAATCGACTTTTTTGCAACTCACCCTGTCATTATATGACAACCGTTCGACTTTGAAGAACCCTTCAAGCCTAAAGGTCTATTTTTTTAATCTAAAATCTTCGTTTTATTTTTGTTTAACCCCTCTCCCCCACCCACCAAAAAAACAACTCATGTTTTAATTTTGACAACAACAACAACCACAACTGTAGTTAAGTACCTATAGTTTAATAGTTTTAATTACGCTGCGCGTTAAATTTGTCATTAAACCGCGTGTGACTTTCTTTCTCGTGTTTTGTTACATTTTATATTATTTAGTTTGTTGTAAATAAATTACTTATTGCATACGCGTATTGGTATTACTTTCGTTGTAATAATTGTAATTTTTCAAAAATTAACGAATCTAAACGATTTGTAGTAAGTAATTAAATCGTTTTAAAAAAATACATATGTCACATTAAAACAAATACAAATCTTAGAAAAAAATTGTACACTCACCGTTGCTACATCAGTGCATTTTTCCGCATAATAAAACCTATTGTTAATCATAAGCTGTAAATAACTTTTCAACACTAGTATTGACATTTCTAATGTATATACTATATTCATACTTAGCTGTGTTTAATTGTTGAGATAATGCAGGCTAAAAACCTATGTTGTTGAAGACTTTACCAAATATTAAACAAAAAAATTTTTGAAAAAACAATCGTAATTTTTTCTACGGTGCCTCCCACCTCGTAATTTGAGATGAGATCAATAATATCGTAGTTGATAATATTAAAAATGTTGAATTCTACCGGCGACGAACGACAGCTGAATATTATAATATTTTAGAAACTGTATAATAATATTGAAATGACGTCACTTCTCGTATAGATAGTGTGATTGTGAAAATCGAATTATATATTGTACTATTACTTATACGCTCGTAGCTCGTTTGTATATTATTTGTATATTTTGTATATTTTTTTTATCGACGTGCCTTTGTTCTCGTTTGTTCTGTCTCGCCCGACACCGCTCGCACGCTATTATCACGAGTTTAAAGCTGACAAATGCCGATTTTTCCGAATATAAAATAATATTATAAAATATATCGTTTGCTGCCGTTCGCCGCCCGGAAAATATGTGACAGACGCATATTTTATTATTCAATATCACGATGTATCCGACCAAAAGTCCTCATCGGAATAATTACTACATATTATTATTATTATTATTATTATTATCACGCGAAGTACCTAAAATGTTTTGAAGAATATTGTAAACATGGGATTATAGAACGATAGTATAATATTATGACGTGCGGTATCACGACGGTCGGACTTTATATACCGCGTATACCTCTGAAGGTAATAATATAATGTATCCGCGGGCAGTCTGCACATTCCCGGTTTCCGTATAATTTGTCGAGTGTTTCGCGTTTGCATTCCACTGCAGCCCATCTCGAATTGTTTACGCACAATATTATATTACAATATTCAAATTATATGTTTTAATAGTCGTCAATACTTATTGTATAATATTATAAGAAATATAATAATACGACGAATAGGCCTCGCACATAATATTATGTATATTTTTAAAAATTATTATATTTCACTCGCATTTGCATTGATCGGCGTGCACACGACGCGTAAAAAATGTCCATCGAACAATGCAAGTGCGTGTGTTTCGAAAACGCACTTCACACAACACCGTAATAATAATAATAATACTCTCCGCGCGGGCGGAGGAATTGCAAATTCATAATTAACGTTGCTACCGCCGGAGGCTGTTCGCTGTTGGATTATATATTATAATACCTGACAGGTTCATTTTTACACACGTAAAGTTGAGGCAGACGAGGAGGATTCATTGTTATAAGATAAACTTTGGACGTGTTGAGATGGCAGGCGGCCTCCGTTAATTTAATTTAACGTCAGTTAAACGAAGCAAATACGAGTCTTACACAAGTAGTTTCGCGTCCGCCGCGAAGACCTTGTAAAAGCCAGTTACATTTTATACATTAAATTGCTTTTACGGTTTTCCCATTATACATTAATATATATATTTTTCCACGCGATGTATCTATGATTTCATTTCCTCCCGAAAACAATTCGGCCGTAACTATCGTGACAAATATATTATATTATTATTATACCGCCCCTAAAATTCGTATTTTATTTCGAATCTATATAGGTAGAGATAGCCTCATTATTGTCGGTTTAATTTCCAGATATTAATCGTTTGTTTGGAAATTTAATTAACTCGGTAAATACTGAATGTCTATATTAATATAGCAAGCTCCGCCGGCCAATTTTCGTTTAATTGAAAATCATTTCCCGTCGGCTTCGACTCAAAAAATCAGACACTAAATATCTATGTAAATATAATATAGCCGACAAACCGTATTATATAATATATAATTATTGATTATTCGTCAATCGGTATTGAATTATTTCAGTTGTATAATAGCTATATATATAGATAATTATTTATTATTTCATCTCAAAGTTTTTGACTGCTCTAAATTATTTTTTAATTATATATTGAAATAATATTTAAAAAAAAAAATGAGTTTAACGTGTTCACACACCTAAATAATATAATATATAGAAGCACATGTCAAAACCAGTGAAGTCGCTCGCTGCTAGATTGTAGATTTCGAGCGGTTTCAAGTGTTCGCCGCGCCATTGAGTAGGTCACTGCTGCAGTAATGGATGTGTTTAATAATTCGAATTCGATGATTAATGCGATTACACACGAAAAACGTATTATTCCGAGTGGAAACGGTGTGACAGACACTAAGGGTATTTATAATTCATTTCTATTATTATTATTTTTAGTAATACAAAAACCGATTTTCGCCAAAACATCAGGGTTTATTATATTTAATGCCCATAATATATTATAATATTATATTAAGTGTACTACGACGAACGTCATATATTATTATTGACTTATCGTTCAGTACCAATAATGTACCTGCCCTAGAACTGTGAGTGAACAGGTACACGAAAAAGGCTAATATATTAGGAAGTCGACTGGTCTTACAATATATAGGATAGTATAATATAGAAACTGAATGTTTATTAAAATAACAAGCTTTCGAAACATCGTTGACGACATTCGTTGTTAAATCGTATAGTCTGCATTTATGATTAGGACCTAAATATTGTTTAGCAGTAATCTACCTTGCAGGGAGGATTAAAGGGGTCGTATTCTATTCACTTGAGCTTCTCAATGAAAAGACGCAGACAAAGGTTCACGATTTTCTTATTCCATTGTTTCCGCGGTTTTCCCGTTAACCAAAATCTACGCCGATTCTATTGAGAAATGATATCGTCCTCTATATTTTAGTCACATATTTTAATGTATTTATACAAATGTGACTGTTAATAGAAATCATTTACACGAAATATTATGTAGTCACGGTAAACATAATATAAAAGATTCTTTGCAACAGTTTATTCCACTAAATTATATTTTAATCTAAAATCTGTGTATTGTCATCATATAATGAAATTACATAATATTACAGTAGACGCCGCGTATGAGGCTCACATTGAGACCGGAAAAAAAGTGAGTCTTATAACCGATTGAATCTTATATAGACGAAGTGGAAAAAGAAACCAACAACAATTTTAATCAATTATTAACTTTATTTTGCTACTATAGGTACCTACGTTTTCCATTGCACATTAATTATTACAAAATAGTAAATAGTTATAAATAAATAGTACATACATATATTATACATATACATATTAACTTCCATAGATTTTAAACGTTTATAAATTTTAAATTCGATAAAATTTGTTATACATATATATAGAATATTATATGGCATGATTAGAAACCAGTATAATAAGTAATAACCAACACAAAAGTTTACTTTCTACGAATTTTATTTCGGAATTTGACTCTTATACAATGATTTTTTTAATGAATTTGATACGTCCGGACTGTTTTGGGCGATTTTGAGTCCAATGAGCGACTGAACCTTATATCCACGAGTCTTATAAACGGCTATAAATATTTATAGTCGTTTGTCAGTCTGACTTTCAATTTATCGTTCCGTCATACTAATTTAAAAAAAAACCGACGTTCTTAATCTTTCTAGAATTTAGAATTTTAAATCGTAAATAATATATAATAATATATAATATCATATGCACTGAGTGTAAATTGACTCGGGAAACTGCACGTGAACACTGTAATAGCATATACGAGTCGTTCGTCTTTGTGAAATAATATAATAATATATCGCTAAGTCGTGCACGAATGGCCCGATCTGCACGAGATTCGCTTAACTCGCCTTATATTATTTGGATCTGTATTTTTATTACCCTGCTCCAAATCCCTGTAAAGGGGGATTAAAACACGAGGAGTTTAATGTATTGAAAGCCGCGTGCCGTTTTCCAAGAGCCCTGACCGCCATTACCATAATTGATACAAATCGCTTACTTAAATAAGTACCACCTACCTCGTCTATATACCGTTGCACCACCCTCCTCCTCCTCCTCCTCCTCCTCCTCCTCCTCCTCATCGTGCTTCTTTCTCTTTAGCGTATTAATATAACTGTACGGCGACGGGCGAATAACAAAAACACACAACCCTCGCGCGGTGAATAATAATAAAAACCGACCGACCGACCGAAATGGAGCAATAAATAAAAGGCTTATTGAGAAATTTTGCGATTCCAGTCACCGAATTGCGTGTTGTTAGTGGCTTAAAACTGATCCGAAACGTACGAGTGGCGATGAGCTGAACCCGAAAAATGATCATCCGTTTTTCGCTTGTCGACCTAGCTATCCTCAGCAGGTTATAGGCACTATCGTTCGAAGGATATGGTGTCAAGTTATTATGCTAGTTACGACAAAATAAGATCACAATCTAAAAAAATATATAGCCTTATTTGCTTACCATTCTATATGAATAATGGTTTCAATCGTTTTAATTATCACTTTCGCAATAGTCGATAGAACTCGCGTAAACTCCGGCATTTTTTTTTCATAATTTTCACACTAATATATTTGATTTACACGTATGTACAATTTGTTTTTCATTATCTATTAGAGGTTTTTTGAATAATTACAATATTTTGAGTTTTGTTTCGTTTTTTTGGAAAAAGGGTCACATTACAAACCGTGTAGGTTTTCGACTCCACAATTTTGCTGGCGAGATTAATTCTTGCAGATATTATAACTACGCGTTACGCCTTTGAAGTCTCCGTCGTCCTCGATATTATATTCGCACGCATTGATTCGATAAATAAAGCTTGTGATTGCTCACAAACACACACGCACACACGGTCCGTTGCTCATTTACAGAATGAATTCAGTGCAATATGTATTATACCCGCTAGCTCGGATCATCGACCCATTTAGCCTCTCATAGGGGTTTGGTAAAACAAAAGCGCACCCACCCGCCACGCATTTCTTTGTCCGGATTAAACGCAAATACGGCGGCGGCACAGTGGGTCTTTTCAATTTTTATGACCGTCGGAAACGTGGTGAATAAAAAAAAATAATAATAAAGATAAAACACGACGCATATACTCGCGCGCGCGTAAGGGACGTTTACGCTATGTGTGTATGTGTGTATATATATATATTAAAGCGAAGGGGAAAGGACAGAGCGGCCGACGAGAGAACGAAAATTATCCTCTGGAAAATATATAGGGAAAAAGAAAAGCCGTATATGTGGGAAATTGCCTACAGGGCCGGTCTCCGGATCCGCATTGATAAGTAGCAAACCACCCCTCGCCGCCGCCGCCGCCGCCGCTCCGAGTCACTGGGGACATAAAATAGGCTTTTAGCTGGTTTACAACAAGCGGTCGTCCGAGCCCATGAATCAATTGCAAAGGCCAAATGTGTGTGGATGAAAAGCCGATCTCATTTCGAGTCACAGCAGCATGCCTTTGTATACGTCTGCTGCATAGCGTATATATAACACGATATTACATTATAGACAACTACGAATACGAGACGTCCGGAAAATGACTGTATACGGCGGTTTAATTTTCTTGGAAATTTCAGTTTTTTGAGATTTTAAAATAAAACGAGTGTACCGCGCCGAACCCATCTTACTTTTTTCCGGCTCTATTGCATTTATCGTCGTCACGTAAAGTTAATATTATTTTAACAGACGAATGAAAATACAATCGGTAAAGAAAACCGCGTCTGGAACCAATATTTTCAGCACGCCTTTTTTCGTGTTGTTTTAGAAATTGCCTACACGCCCGATCTCCAGATCCGCATTTATAAGTATAGCAAACTATCCCATCGAGTCACTGAAATAGGATTTTAGCTGGTTTACAACAATATAGCGGTCGGCCGAGCCCGTGAATCAATTGCAAAGGCCGTGTGGGTGTGAACGAAAAGCCGATTTCATTGCCAGTCACAGCAGCATGCCTTTGTACGTCTGCTGTAGTATATTATATTATGTTATGGATAATGTTAACATTTGGATAATTCGGTCAACATTCGATTAGAAACATGAAATATCAACACTATCCGGATAATGTTAACGTTAGTCAGTCAACAGTGGATAATGTTAAAAGTTATGATGGCGGCGGTGGTGAATTATACAAAAGGTGTTCATGGAAGGCTGCAACACGTGATACCATAATGGATGCAAATGTATGTTTTCTAGTTTTTTGTGCAATTCGAAATGTCATGAAAGCATTCCATGTAATAATAGTTAATAACATTTTAATTCTATATTTCAAAAAATAATTTGTAAAATATAATACTTAATTTAATGTCATATCATAAGCAGCTCATTAAAAACTATATTATACAGGTATTTTAAATTATATGTACGCGCAACCAACGTCCTCTCCATAGCGGATATGGTACGAGTCTACGCTTGCATGCGTTATTCAAAATTATTTAAACTATTAATAAAAAGTATGATAGGATCAATAATAATGCGACTGTTTCTTTGGCCTGTTATGATATTTATTTAACTTCCTTTTTATTGATTAGTTGCAAATTAATATAATATGTGCGTATTGTACAAAATAATAAATATGATATGCATAAATGTGTGTAGCCTGCTGGCTTGAAATAATATGTATAATAATATGATAATGATAATTATGTGTGGCCTGTTGGCGCAAATATATATGTATAATAATATGATAATGATTTAAGGCTCGTCAGCCTGTTACCTGAGAGCTGGTGTTCGTTAGCGGCTTCAAACCAAAATGCTACCGTCTCGGGATGCACAAACTTTAACAATAAAAAATACAATATAATACTATAGTATGTGACAATCCCGAGAACGTACGACTAACGAGCCACCAGCTCGGACGCACAACTCACTGTACATGCAATTCACCACAACAAACAAATCACGTGCTTCTATAAGTACGCCTATGTACACCCTGAATGGGGAAAATAATATTAGAAATGCACAATGTTGTGAATACGAACGATACTTACAGAAGCAAATCACAGCACAGCAAACATGAATAGACAACGAGAAATTAACGCAAAAACAGCAAGAATGAATGAAAAATATTATGTGAAATTACGTTTCCGCCGAACGGGGTTATGACTTATGTAATACTTTGACACTGGCTGGAGCACCGTGCAGCTCGAGTGTCAGCAAAAGAAAAACTCATGATATACGAAACGCATAATGAATAAAACGAGAAATTATATAAATGAAGTACGAAACAATGATAAAATTCACAATCAACAGTTTTGACTCACGCAAGAACAGTTAATTACGAACGATAATAATTATAATACAAACATGCGATAATGAGTAAAACACTGCCGGCTGATCGCACCGTTATCTATCGAATAATAATGATCAAAAATATTTTGTTTAGGCGCAAACATTATATTTTACTCTTATTATTTAATAATTTGACTTTTCAAATAATTTATTTTAAATTTTTATAGGTAAAGTAAATTAAAATTATTTTATTTCATGATTTTATTATTTAATATAAAGTTATTTAATCTCATATTATGTATCAACATACATTCTTATAGTCGTTAAGATATTATCCTGAAAGGGGCCTTGTCTAATATCATATTATTATAATAATGTTAACATCATCCAAGATATTAACAATATGCATCGCGGATAATATTAAATGTTGGCTAATTGCACATTATTCGGCTAATGTCAAAATTATCCAAAAGTTAATATTACCCGTAACATATACAACATTATATTCTATTATAGACAACTGCGAATACAAGCGATGTCCTGAAAATAACTGTAAACGGTGGTTTAATTTTCTTTGAAATTTCAGTTTTTTTCGATTTGAAAATAATATACGTAGTCGTCGAGTGTACTGTTCCGAACCTATCATACTTTTTTCCAGCTTTATTATATTTATGGTCACGTAAAGTGAATATTATTTTACCGAACAAGTGAAAACAATCTGTGAAGAAAACATCGCCTCTGATCAATATTTCGAGCGCTCTTTTTTTCGTGTTGTTTTTACAAGGTTGGGAAAATGAATTCATTTTTTCGACTTGTTATAAGTCGAGTCGATATAGAAAAATGTTAGTATAGTTAAAAGTTACTTTTATTTTTTTAACTCGCAAGAGTCTTAGTTAAATAGAAAAAAATTAACATAACTCGGTTATATATATTTTTTAAATTAAATATTTACGACCTATACCGAAGCACATTTCACCAATATTTGACCCATATTTGACCAAAGTCAATTTGATAAAAGTACTCAAAAACAAAAATATATATTTGAAATCATACTTGAAATCATACACTTAAGAGTAACTGACCCAGAGGCAGACCATACTCCCAATGATCGACCCTCCCAATAAAGTTTTTAATTATTAAATAATTAATACTTTTTTTTTAAATATATATCACGGCAAAAAGTGGTTCCTAGATTTATTGTTGTCTGCTAAGAGATTTGTCTTTCAGCGAGACTGTAATTCTTTATGGAAACTTATGTAAAATTGTGTTTATAAATTTGTTGTTATTGTTTCGATCACTATTGAAATCTAGAAAAGTACATTCAATATTTAGACAGTCTACAATTCAGTATATTCACAATACATGAATCATTATAATTAATAATAATTTATGGTTTTTGTTTTTTTTAATCAATATTGTAAATAAAATATATTTTAAATCTATTTGGGGACAAAATGACACATATAAAAATCAAATAACTGATTGAGGTAACTGCGAGTATATTATAATAGAATAAGTTCGTGTCGGTTAAAAGTCTAAAAAAAAAGGTGGTAACCAGTTGTGTGACCTAACTTTTTGACTGACGTGGTCTGGCGCCTGGACTTTTATTATTTCCGCGTCTGACGATATTACGTGACGACATATTATTTTTTATCGTTTTGATTTTCGTCTCCCCGAATCGACGACGACGACGATGTAATGATCGCGTGAAAAAAAAATACAATACTGCGCGCAATAATGCGGTCACGTGGAGAAAAAAGGAGAGAACCGCGGAGACGACGATGATAGATTTCTCGGTGCAGGTCTATCGCTGCTGTATACAGTGTGCGGGCGAGAGAAGAACGAAAGGAATGCAATATAAGTCACGGGAAACGCGCTGCAGTATAACGACGACGTGCCATATCGCGCAGTGATTTATACGCAAGTTTCGGTGATTAAGCGCCGGGGGAGTATTTATTATAATATATATTCTCATCCCCTATATTGCAGCGATCGCTCGCAGTGTAGGTCGTCCGTCTTCGGGGTCGCGCGAGCGCGGATGACGCGGATTCGACGTTATTGCGAATAGAACATATTATTAAGTACAATAATAATAATATAAAATAGCAGTGCGATAGTTGCGGTACAGCTGCAATAATTGAAAGCGATAACAACTGCAACATATTATATTATAACTGATAAGAATAATATATATATAAACAGAAATCGGCAGAAGACGCGGTGGCGTATGCGGCGCGGTAGTCGCGTCTTGGTCTGCTGCTACTTCTCCTCTCGAAACGTGTCGACGAGTTAGGGGTCGGTTTTTTTTTTTTTTTTTTTTTACCCCGACGAACAAAACTATAAAAACAACAAAACTACCGACATGGGAAATCGGGAAAAGAACAACAACAACAACAACAACACTGGAAATGTGCCCGACAGATACAAACAATAATAACGCAGTCGTATAACTGCTGCCGGATTAAAAAAAATAAAATCCGTTTCAATTCTTATACTCCTTTCCCCCCCACCCTCACATCGCGTCCGGTTGAACTATCCGACTGTCTCGTGTGTACGTTTGCGAGCAGTGTAGTATTGTAGTAGCTGATGTATATATATAACAGCTGTGAGCTCTGGACGATCGCGGATAATCTAATATATTTTACGTGGTCTGATTTGTTTACACGCAAAAGAACGAAAAATAACTATATTGCAATAATAATAAAATATTATGAACTAGCTGCAGCTGGGGTACCTATAATTATCCGTCAAGCGTTACGACATCGTAGAAATTACTGACAAAAACAATGATATTGTTGTGCTGAATATAATTTTAAAAATACATATATCGTTTTCGTCAAAATCGACGAAACGACAAAAAACGTCAGATTTCGTCTAATAATTAATCTGAAACAACAGTTAGCTATATTATTATGTTCGGTCAGTATTGATGCAGTGCTAAACTCGTTAACTTTATTTATCGCAAAACGCGGTATCGTTATTTTTCCAACATTTTAACCGGACGAAAGTTTCCATTTCCACATTCGTTTCAGCAATTTATTCTCGTTTCGTATGTGTTTGCTGCTCATTTATCGTATTATATATATTAATAATAATAATATGTTTTCCTCGCGGTTTATATTGTTTATCATATTATATTATTATCTGCAGGGTAATAATCATGGCGGAAAGTATTCCGTCAATGTCATCTAATCCTTTACCGCATTTGTTGGTGATTTGTACTGATGTAAGTACATATTATATTGTATCGATCATTTGATTGAGATTGAAATGAAACTCTTTTTCTTTTTCTACAGCGAAAAATAATTTATTCAACCAGTTGTTCTATATAATTTTTAAAAGTATTTTATTTTGTGTAATCGCATTATTTATCCTGCGCGCTGACCCAAAAGTCGAGTAAACAATATTATATTGTATTTGCTAGAGTCTTGACTTTATATTCTGACTGTACGGCAATTATTTTCAAAATCTAATTTTAGTCACGATTTTTATAGTAATAGTTATAACAGAGTTTATGATTATTGTCGGATAAGTTATTTTCTATTTTTTGTTGTTATAATAATAAAATGGTTTCCGATATGGCACGACCTTCGTTAAAATGGCGGTGAGCATTTATGTCATATATCTGTTCGTGGGATTAAAATTATAATTTAATGATTTCATAAAGTCGGATACACTATATAATTGAAGCTATTACGGGATTGCGCGTTAAAAAAACAATGCATATTGCGTATTCGGCTGATTATATTATAACCCATCTCTTATATTTTACACGAAATCCTTACGATTGCGCTTTGTTTTCTCTACCAATTGAACATATTATATAAATTACATTTTTGAACTATAGAGATGTTTCGGATAAAAACACAATTTGTAACCTTTTCAGGATTACATAATATATATATATATATATATAAATCGATAAAGACAAAACTCGCTGAACTGGAAAAACGAATTTCGAAAATCACATATTTTCATTTTGCTTTGTGGAATTGTTTGTTTTTTTCATAATACAGAAAACAACATTGGGTCTGTTACATTTCACGGGTCCCATATATAGAATATAATAAAGTGTATGGTAATATTTTAAAAGTTTTTATTTTAACTTTTAAACGTTATCATTGCGATGTGGCTGTTGTGTTTAAGAACGTTTAAAAATATATTATGTTTAAGACTGTGCCCGATTTATTACTTTAAATCTCTGATCGTGGTGTTTGTACATTTATATTAGACATAATATAAATTATCAATCAAACAATTTTGTATTCATAATATCGCGATATATTATCGATAAATCGGATAATATTAGGCAAAACAAAAGTCATAAGAAACTTTCGTTCGATATGGTAATAAATGGTGAAATTTAGTTTAAATAATAATACCCGCAGGAATTCCATCATAGTCATTCACAACGGAAATACGGATCCAATTTTGGAATGTATTTGCTACCCGTTTGACATACCTACCTGAACTCACTCGGTCATTAATAATTTGAATTGAAATATGGTCGTGTGACCAAAGACTATTATATTGATAACGATACAAGGACACACACACACACACACATTTATGATGTAGGCATTGTGATTTTTTCATCAATTATTTTAGAAATATTAACGTTTCAGCGTGGAGTGCGGGTCATATCAAACACGAGTTCTCTTTCATGGGGTTTTACACGTAGGTATATATATAATAATATATACTGTTTCAGAGAACGACCTCGATCCAGTTTTATGTGCACTGTGCAAACCGTGGTGCCTAAAGGGTCATTTTCCAAAGAGATTATTCTCGATTCTTAAGTGCTATTGAAGTCTTGCATTTTATACGATATTATACCGTCAAAGAACTATATATTATACTCGTCGAGTATTAAAATAATCATGAAATATGTATTTTTTTTATGTTCGCAGTATATATACAATATACATAATATAGTCCACAATAACGTTTAATCGGAAATTGTTTGTTTGGATAGTTCGCAAACATTTAGTCGGAAGTTTTCAACGTGTCCACAATAATGTAATATTCACGAGCATACTGCGGCGTTATAATAAAATATGTTTTTAACGTTTAAAAAAAAATCTATCGCTCATTGTCAATTCAGCATATAGTAATATAATATGTAATCCATATCATCAGATAAATAATAATAAAACAAATCAGTAAGAACAATTAACTCGATTTAACTCCGTGTTTGTATTTTATAGTTTTGAAAAAAAAAAAAGATTAAAATATTTTTAACACTACAACTGCGGTTATAGACGAATAGACGATGTAAACTTTTTATTTTATAATAAGTCATACGATTTAATAATACATAGATTCTCATCGTGTCACTCGGAAGTCGGAATGTAAGATAAGATTTATTGCGAATTCGGTTTCCGCGTACGTTGGAAAATTTACTTACAATAAAGTCTATACAGTTATACGTTAAACTTACCATAAACTTAACAGACATCGAAACTATACGCTATGGATTTTTAAAATCGATTCTTCCAAAACCATTGTTTTTCAATCATTCCCATTTTCTCCAAAATTCGATCGAATCGTCTATTTAATACATACTCTAAATAATTGTAATTACCTAACAGAGTAAATGCGCTTAAAATTGTAATATGGTACAAAAAAAAAAATATAATTCCGAGTATTGTAATAGTTAAGGTTGCAGGAATTTCCACGCACTTTGCATTATTTTCGAAGCTATAGTTACGCGATGTTCGTTTTATAACATATACGTTTCATGTATTTTTGAATCGGAATAATAATAAGTTTTTATTTTGCATTTTTTTTAAATTTTTAGGTACATACTTTTTATATACATTTAACAAACTGTAAAGTAGGCCGTTCTCGGCGTTCTCGTAATAAATTATTAAAACTATTATTTTAATCTGTATGGAAATAATAATTTTTTTTTCAAATATTAAAGAAGTCCAAAATGATCAGTTCTGACTGTTTAACTCGTTTACAGTCATTTAAAACGTATATAATAATTTAAATCAATTATCAATCGAACCTACAAAATTTTGTGAATAAAAAAATTTATTAGTGCACGATTTAGAACTTTTAGGACATGCATTTTTTTTTTTTAGGGCATTTTTCGGTTTTTTTAGTGCATTCAAGTCCCTCCAGCTCCTGCAGTACACCCCTCTATAACACCTCGTTTTATCGAAATTCAGAATACAACATAATATTATAATATTGTGTTATACGCGGATACGTCCTATGGCGTATATTATATTTTAAAACATAATACGGGTATAGGACCTCGACGAGGTATATATATTCATTTTCCAATATAATGTAAACATAAAAGACAGTGCGAGAACACTATATTTTGTAAGCGAATAACCGAATGCGAAAACAAATAAAATATAAATCGTTTATTCGCGTCGTAGGTTAGGTATACGTGCGTAGGTATCACACTATATTATTATTATTACTATTACTATACAGTCCTGTAGTTGGTTTTAAAAGGTTTTTCGGGGCGGCCGTGCGGCGTGTTTGTGCAGCGCCAGTGACACGCTCATACGTATATAGTGCCTATCGCGACGGTTTATCGGTAATCCAAAACTACGTTTATTTGCCGTACGAGGAAAAAGGTTAATTAAATTTCAAACAGACAAACGGTCATCCGCACTCGAGTTCTACAATATATTATATAGTCCTATACGATGAATTTTTGGGCTCGGTAGTTGTTGTATTTGCACGATTTTTTTAACGAATGAATGTGCACATTTAGTTATTTTTAAGTGCATTAAGTTCCAAGCCCCATCTGATGATTGATATACATCCCCCTTCTATTTTTTTTCCAAATTGGAAGACTTTATGACCGCGCATTTCCCCCTTCCCCACGTTTTCGGCCAGTATTTTCTCCGTTTGCCGCCTCCGCGTGTACGTCATCATAATAATAATATGATCATAATTTAATTGGGTGACGACAAATCACGCGCGCCCGTCACATCGTAATAAATTTCCTGCCGCGGATTCGTCTGAAACTGGATACCGTCGTCCGGGGCGGCAGGGGTGTTTTCTACCCCCGAATCGTTGACGAGCCTGCGGGTCCTCTCCGAAAGTCGAGAAAACCACCCCCAACCACGGTGAGGCGTGCCACTGTTGCTGTCGCCGAAACGTACTCGAACAATGTGACTTATAATAACATAGTGATGGGTCGTCAGTGCTGTATTCGTTACAAAGTAACGATACCATGTTTGGTGGAACGATTGGTAACGATATTATGGTCGGTGCATATTTATTTCATCGATCGCGGTACAAAGATATAAACTACAAAATGGTCTCCGACAAATATTATCGTTCACTTTGTACGACAGTTTATACTTGCTGGTCAGCGACAAGTTACAATTTGGCCTCCTATTTTCAAATCATAGTGTTTTTGAACTGTTAGGTACCTATATATATATAGTTTGACAGAGAACTAGATCCACTAGTTTGGTGGAAAGTTTTGAAACTAATATACCCAAACGTATTTATGATCTTATTAATTAATCTATTAGAATTATTGTTTTTGCGTAAAATCAAACAAAAAACACCGACTTGAAAATGCAATCGTGTTATAAATATTTCTATTTCTATAATTTTATCATATACCGAATGACCATAATATTGGTCCGGCGCCATATGTAGTCCGGTCCAAATCGTTTTCAGATCGAACCAGCTGTCCGGTTACCGCGGTCTATACGTTATTAAATTTAATTTAATTAAACTGCCAGTCTAGTCCAGTCTACGAAATGTAGTCGGCGGGGGTTCGATCTGAGTTCGGTGCTTTGTTAGAATTTCAAGTCCGGTCCGGTCCCCGAAATAGCAGACCACGCCGCCGCACGTGCACCCTGCTGCAGCATCCGTATATTGGGACGATAGCATGTGGCGCGTATTTAAGGGATGACGAGGGGGGTAGACCACCTCTCATCCCCAAGAGCCTTTGACATCTGATAAAGTATAGTATTACCAGCTACCGCTGTACTTGGAAATGTATTAAAAATGTATAATGTTTTGTGTGTAAAAAAATTGTCCATCTCCTCGGGACAAATATTCCTAATCACGCCACTGGACCATAATATAGTAATACTATTATAATATGTTTTCCGGGCTTAATATAATATGTATATATAATAATATATATAATATTATTATTATCATTATACATATATACGAACTCGCCCCGGAGCAATAAACGCGGTGCCCCCTGCATGCCTTCCCCTCCGGCGGTTCAACCCTGAAATTATATAGGTTAATAAATTAAACGACTTAATGGCCCCGCCGCCGTCCGAGTATTAACAACTGTTCCGTACGATTTAATGCCCGGCGTCTTATTATATTATATTATATATATATATATAATATATATCTAATGTCTGATTAAATTTCTGTAAGAACTGCGGCGGCAGTCGTGCTTATATATATATTATATAGTGACGGAATGACCGCTGTCGTCTCACATATACGTATATAATACAATAGTCTCGCCAACCAGTCGCCGCGCCGTTTCGGCGATATCGCGGCGAACTCGTATTTATTATATCATAACGAACAACAACAACTATATGATATTATTATATACTGTTCCGGAAATAAAACACCGCGAAATTATATGATAGAATATATCGTATAGGTTTTTGATTGGCCGAGGATGCACAGAAAATTATAATATCGTCGGAAACCGACGACGGGAAAATAAACAAATTGCAACGTCGCCGTCGTCGTCGTCGTCGTCGACCATCGCGTTGTATATATTATGCTTAAATCACTATATTATTATATTATATTATTATGTATACATATTATAGTGTTCGGTCAGTGCGGTAGAGTGGACTGTAAACGACGTAAACGCAATATTATATTTTATAAATAAATAAAAGCCAAATTTCGTTTGCTGCGACCGACGGACTACTATAATATTGAATAGAGTGGCCAGCACAGCAAAGGGCGGCAATAATAAATTAAGGCAGACAAATAAATCATTTACACCAAAATTATTGCGAATAAAAAAGTCTTAGAGGTTTTTTTTTTGTCGCAATATTTAGACTTTTGAAGGGCATAAAAGCATTTTCTTTTTAGGGAATTTTCCTGTTTTTTTTATGGGCATTTAAGTCCCGGTCTATAATATTATTATATATTGTGGGTTTCGATATCCGATAGAACGACGATGGTCAGCATTGTCTGTGACTGTTGCGCCATAGAATCCCCTATAACGCGATGTATGTAATGCTGGCCAATCGAATGAGCCCGCAGCTCGTAACTTATTTATAATATAATATAATCAATTTAGACTGACCGCCGCGCCGCCGCGCTCGTGCTCGTCTACAATACATATATTATTATAATTCGCCGCACAGACGCCATTTAATCAAACCGTCTTACGGGTAAAGTTAATATAATTATTATAGTTTCAAATCGACTTGAAATTGATTGGTATGATTAGCGATTATATCCTACCGATATACACGATATTATAGTGCCTACATATTATTATTATTATGGTATCCGCCATCCGCGTCACATCAAAACCGTATATTTTTACTTTTGATTAGCATTTTTATTTTTTACGAGACCGTCATAACGATACCACCACAATAGACATTTCGTGATTTTACTGTTTTTTAGGTATAGTTTTTATAATTATTAGTTCCGAATCGACTTGAAATTAATTAGTATGATTAGCGATTATATCCTACCGATATATACGATATTATAGTGCCTACATATTATTATTGTATCCGCGTCACACCCAAACCGTATATTTTTAATTTTGATTCCCAATTTTTTTTTTTTTACGATTCCTGATATCACCAATAAATAGTCATTTCGTGTATTTCACATAATATCGATTCACTATTAGTTATTTCAAAGAACGACAATAATATTATTATATTACCACGTCAATCGATTGATTAATTACGCGCGTTTACGGTTTATGTATTTTTGTTACATTTATCCATCACATATATATTATATTATAATAATTTTGATTACTATAATAGTATATGCTATATTTTGTTGTAATCTGCGATTTGTAATTTCCTAACTACCTAGTTAGTATAGGTATAGTCGACTTGACCTAAAAAAAAAACTTAATCGATTTGTGCAATTATTTGGGGTTATGATATAATATTATTATATGCATAGACCTTTTACTCAGTTCGAGTAAAAGATCTATGATTATAATATGTTTAGTTTTCTTTGATTCGTGGCCGTCCTCACCCGACTGCTCTCTCCGCCGTATATCATCGTTCGCTTTGTATCTAAAACGACACAATATCATATATTTTTCAAAGCCATCTGTTTCAGTGCGGTGTATAATATAATTTAATAATAATATTGTGTTTTTCGACTCTGCCGCCTTTTCATAAAATTACTATACTCGATACGCGCCTGGTACAGTTGACCCGATGCCAGCCATCATCTCCCCCGGCGCCACCGCTGCTGCTGCTGCTGCTATATAACTCTCACAGTTTTCCGTACACATACAAAACACTAATAATAACCGAAGTAGGTTTACGCGCGAATCCTCGTCGTGTTGACTTAAAAACATGTCTCCCGCGTGTACACATTATATGCACTAATATCACACACACACACACACACACACTTTATTTTCTTTCTGTCTCGGCGTCATGGGGTAAACTTCTCGGTAAATAATATTATGTCACGTACGATCAGTCGAGATTAACCTCTCCCCCCCCCCGATCTTCAGGTATTCCATCTCCCGTTGCCCTTGCACGAAAATCGTTTATTATTGATGGTTTTTTTTTCGTGTTATATTAAAAATCTATACATAGGTGTATATTATAATAAAATATGTGAAAATGGAAATCTTTGTCACGCGTATGTTCTCGGGAACTACTCATCATCCACCTGTCTCGATTTTTTTTAAACAAAAGAGTACATTTTGGGAGCAGGTCTTAGGCTAAATTCTACGAGTCAATCGATAGTTAAAAAATTCCAGACAAACTGAAAGAGTGAGAGTGTTTTCCTGATGACTTTAGTGCTGAAGATTTTGCTCGTTTAAATTTTGCTCCGTTCACTTCATCAGTGCGGACGCGATAAGAGAAGTTGTTCTATAAAAATAAATGTTTATTATCCTATAATCGTCGTTCGTTTAATTTCGACCACATCAAAATAGGTGCTCTACAATAGTACAACGCAATCATTTTGAGAAATTTGTAAGCTCTTATAACTTTTAAATAAAAAAAAAAATTATTAATTTTTATTAACTTTAAACCGTTGCGTTGATTGTAATTTTTTAAGGTCATTTTCATGTCATTTTTTTCAATCGTTTCAAGGTCGTCAGCTTTCGAGTCCCGCTACTTATGATATAGTATTACAATATAAAAGTTCTCTGCGTAGGCAGGTCGTAATGCGCAGACCTATGCGAGCAGCGCGTATCTCGCTCTGTCGCGATAACTCTATTATAAGGTATTACGCGAACAGCTGACTAATCTATATTATGCCGCATTTGACGTAGTTTAAGTCCTTAATTTATGTCAACGTTCGCATAAAACGAAATTCGCCGATAATAGCAGCTACCTATATATATATATATATATATATATATACATACACCTGTATAGTATTACCGCAGCAATAATGTCCCAACTCCAAAAATAGTATTAAACCGAGTATAAATAATTTAATTTGTATAAGTATACTGCATTTTATTATTTAATGCCCATTATATAATATTATTACCATACGCATAATACGATTCAATATTCATTTTTCTGCTCTTAACGTGTGCACTGTTCATATAATATAGTAAAACAATACGCGAGTGCATGTTATTAAACAATTTGATTTAATTTGTTGAAAAAAATAATACAGCTTTACGTACATTAATAATATAATACCTACCTACCTACCTACAATATATGCGAGTTGTAACAGATAGTAAAAACAGTTTGCGGGGATAAAAAAATAAACCACTATACCTATTATACATTTACAACAGGTATTTATTATATATTTTAATATAAATTTCTCAAGAGTTAACCGAGTCGTATATTATACGGGTCTATAATAGAGAGATACTCGGATAGAAAATACTGCAGAGTTCAAGTTTTTTCGTAAAAACTAATAAAAACGAATTAAAAACCACTATATACATATATATAGCCGTGAATTGTATTCCGGATAATATAGTTATTATTATAATGGAGTCGCAGCAGTGCTGTGGGCACGATCTGTGCGTCGTAATAATTAGCGCATAATGATAATATTATAGTTTAAGAAGTCGGAAAAGTCGGAAAACTAATATACAATATATGTTTAAAAATAATCGAGTCCAAACGTTACTTTTACTGTGTTTATAAAAAGTTTTGGACGACGCAGTGCACATATACTATTCGCATAGGTTCGCGTTTACTCTGCTGCGGGTTCGCCGACACGTACCCAAAAATTATAGAGACAGAGTCCAACACGTGTATAACCGTCGACGGACGACTCGGACGGTCTTTACGAGAAACGCGTCAATATAGTCACTTTTTGGTCATTTTGATATTATATTATATACGTCAAAGTTATCGGACGTTTTACGCTGCATCGATTAGTAATAATTACGCTGTTATCAACACAAAACGAAGTCTCGTTATTTTGATATTATATTAATGTGCGAAATACGATTTCGTGAGAAACGAGTCGAACAAACGTTTTTATCTTTTCCTGAAAAATCGACGTTCTTGGCTTGATGCACGTCTTTCACGAATACCGTCCACGTCGTCGTATAGGAAACGTTCTGCGCGGACATTTCTACGGACGCGTGATATTATCAAAATATATAATATAAAACCTATAGTATTATCTACCCTACGTATTATGTAGGTATATATTTATCTTTATACGAGTACCTAATATTATAGCAGGGTGTATGGAGGCTAGTAAAACGATGCGATGAGATTCCGACGGAGATTTGAAGAACGCGAATATTCGCACAATATTTCACACATGTTATTATACCTCAGATATCCTATAAAATATGATATTATTAAGTATTGCACCGGCGGTGCAGTGCCGTTGGCAATGAATGGTGAGGGGGGAGTTAAGAGGCCCCCCCCCGGGAATTTCGTTTAGCCCTCTCGTGCCTAATATAAATTCGCCACGGCGCAGTACCGTGGACGTAGAATGGGGAGGGGTGACTGAGAGGGTTATAGCCTTTTCCGAATTTCGTTTAGCCCCCTCGTGCATATTGTTTATTATTTTTCTTATTACATTTTTTCGACTATTTTTGTCGCGTACCCGCGGAAACACCCCTCCCCCCAAAAATATAAATTCATCGCTCCACACGCTCAAGCTCTCAGTACCTACACTCGATGACGTCGTCGTCGTCGTCGTCGTGCCTGCACAGCAGTTACATCATAAGTGGATAAGTCACACAACGCGGGAACGCATATTATATATTATTATTATATATAGGTGACACAAACGTATTATAATAATATATTAATATCATCACATTATAATAGGAAAGCAGTAGGTATAATATTATTATAACGTACGTACGTACGGTCTTTCGGAGCCGTCATAATCCTGTAATGTCTAATCTCGTCCGTCTATATATAATATAATTCTCTTTAAGTCGGTCTTTGAATATTATTATTATTATTATTAAAGAAACTACGACAGCGCGCGAGTGGTTTGTGCGTTACACTCGTATTATTATTACAATATAATAATGATATCTCCGTCACCGGTAACCGTACCTATATATATATATATATATATATATATACGCTAGCTATACACGTCATATTATTATAATATTATTGTAACTTAATCTTTAACCTACAATATATGTACGCCTATACTTACAATGCGCAATATAATATTATGTGTACGCCCGACGACGACGACGACGATGATCATAATAATAATAATAATAATAATATATTATGCACACGACGAGGCGGCGGCGGCACATTATAATTAAATTACCGATTTACCGCGTTGCGTGCACTGCGCATTATATGCACCCTACGGTCGTCGCCTTACAATATATAATATAAGGTTGCTGCTGCACGTCGTACGAGACACGCGTATTTCGTCGTAGGACGGTAGTCTCGCTGGGGCGATATTACATTATATGTTATGCGAGTGTCGTCGCGTATGATATACAGGGTGTAACTAATTACGAAAGAACGATCGATATAAGAGTTAAGTGTGAAAAAAGTTATGAAAATTACACAGTATTGTGGATAGGCGATAGATATTGATTTAATCCGGCGTCAGGTGACCTAACCTACTCGTGTCTGAAAATTCGCGAAAATAATATTTAGAAAAAAGTCATCGAGTGGTTCGAAATAATTATAATTATCTACTCCGATGTCGATATTTTAAAAAACTGTATAAATATATAATAAACCACCCATAACTTATGGGAACATTTTTTTTACCATCGACGTTTTTCTCGTAATCAGACGTGAGTATACAACAAATCGGCTGTTTTGAATTTTTCCAAAAATATTTGAATCAAATATACATTTTTTGATTTTCAGTTTTATAAAAAACAAAAAAATAAAATTGTATACCTTAAATATACGCGTACCTAGCGCAAGTGTCTGTAAATCGTATAAAACAAATGAATTATCGATTGAAGAACGAAAGTCTTTCGTCGGCCAGCTGGGCAGTTCTCGCTCCCAGACACCCTGTATACCAAGTATTGTATGTATACATATAAGTGGTATACCGGTATATTACATATTATAGGTATACGGGTTTTATCGATTGTCCATTCCCCGACTGTTATAATTATTATTGTGCACTCCCGTCAAGGCCGACTTCACGCCGAAATGAAATAATATATATAATAACCGCATTGTCTTGCGTGGGAGGCGGTAGCCGGTAGGTATAGGTACCTGCAGCAGTGTACCTACTCGTAATTAAACCGTTACGTAACGCGCGTAATATTATACCTACGTACATGTATTAATTACGGTTTATTTTTATGTTTTATATATATTATATTATATATCGACCCCGTCGTATATGATAATATTATATACGGTTTTTGCGATATTATACCGCGGTACGACGGTATAGCTGGTGCCAGCTGCAGCGCGATCGCTCGAATACCACTGCAGCTATGGGTTGGGGGGGGGGGAGTATTGTACCGAAATTCCAAAATCGTAACGAATTTTGTGTACCACAAAAGTAATATATCGTATATTTTTTAAAAAGTTATACGAACACGAAAACGAATTTTTATAAATCGGTTTTGACGATTATAATAAATTATATATAGAGAAATCATTGATGAAAAAAAAAATATAAAATAACATTATTAAAAGAAAAATGTGGGTAATAATATTAATTTCTAAAACGTATACCGTCGCAGGCCGCCATCATATTCATTACGATTGATCATTAGTTCTATGATTTTAAAAGTTTTCATTACGACACAATTTCACCGTGCTAAAGCTCGATGGATGGGCGAGTGATGCTGTGTGGTTGGCTGGATTAGAAAGTGTTTAAAGCGAATACTGTTTTAGACGCGTGTTTAATCGTTTCGGAACAAGACCTGATGGTTTTGTTTAAAACATTTTATACATAAACATGTTTTAATCGTTTTATTTAATGCACTTACCTTTGCCTTCAATTTATTTAGACCTAAAAAAAAATATACATTTGTAGCTAATATATGCAATACACATTTTGTGTGTAGATAATATTATCGTTGCATTAAACCATTTGCTATACGTTAATAATTTATTAAGTCTTACATGACAAAACCCATACTACCATAGAATCAACACAATTTGTTTTGTATGTTTAAAAATTACCATACTCTATAAAAATATTAAACTTTTGAGTCACAAGCAATATTTTGTATTTTATTAATATCATTAGCCGTAATGAGTTAGAGTTTAATTTCATCGTGTTATATAATTTATTAAATTGAATTTCTTACATTAATTATAATAACTTTAATAACAAAGCATTGTTAACGACTAAAGTGTATAAACTTTTTTTCAAAACTATTCAAAACCTTTTAAAAAAATACTAAAAAAAAAACTTTAAAACAAAAAAGACATCGTTTTAAACGAATAAAACGTTTATTTTATTTAAAAAAAAACTGTTTTTTTTTTTTACAACCCTAGCTGATGGTAGGCACATAAAAGCCCGTGGGTCTGTTTGTATTTATTTTCCACGATTCCATATCTCAAAGGCTGGAAACGTTTTCAAACAATTCCACAACCAGTGACCACGAACATGGAGTAATTTTTTTTCAGTGCCGTACTTTCTTATCAAGTTTTTCCGTCGCGTTTCTGGACTTTGGTGAACACTAAGCATAATATCTATAATTTATTTACTTACCTATATTATTAAACATAGCCTTCAATTAACGTTTGTATATAGTCGATTTTCGGGAAAAATAGTGATCACACACTTCGTGTTCATTGTTTTACCAACTTATCACGATTTTGTGTAAAAGTGTACTCAAAACAATTTCAAATTTTCGAAATAGTAAATTTGTAGGTTCATTTTTTTGTTGAGTTTGAGCACATAAATACATAATAATATATAATAGGAATGAACTAAAAACACATAATTTTATACGTGCTTGATATATTATTATATACCTACACAATAATTTCGAGGGGAGGGGGCTTAACTCCTAAACGCCCCACGCCCCCTGAACACGCCTGCTACTTTTCAAAATTGAATTATAGAGCCCACCACGATTTTTGGTTTGGGATGCACTTTGTTTATTCATGGTTTATCGACGACGACACTTCTTGACGTCCACAACAGGTCTCTGTGGGATTTCAAGACGTGTAAAAAAAGGTCTGCGTGCGTAAATCAACGTTTAGCATGTAATCGTGTCTGTCTCTGTCCATTGTCTGCCTGTCTGTCTGTCTCTCTCTGTCTCTGTCTCTCTCTCACACACACACACACACACGCACACACACAAACACACACACCGGAAGACGATTGTTTACATGTCTCAGTATTATACTGCTATATTCGATTAGGACCGCGCATCGACACGCGCGTGTGCGAATGGTCGATGAGGTGGAGGTGGAGGGGATGAGGATCGCGATTTATTAGCGGACCGGCCATTATTTACCCACCCCTATACACATTCGGTGGTGGTGGTGGTGGCGGCGGTGGCGGTGGAGGGATAGTAACGAGATCGCTTTGTGTGTTCGGCCGCGCTCAGTACCCGCGGGGCGCAAAGGGTTTGTTCTTCCCTCGTACGTGCTTGCGTGCGCGCGGACAGCGTCGTCGGCGGCCGCGACAACGATATACGAACAGCCCGGGGCTTTCCCCGCCACCGCCGCCACTGAGATTAATTCCCTCGAAATTGGCCGCCGCACAAAAGAACCCAGCCGCCGCCGGTCGCATATCTCTTTCACGACGCGCTGCACAATCGGAATTAAATCGTTCCGGTCCTATCTCGTCCTTCGGGTTCTCCCACACACACCCCTAACTTACCCACCCCTAAACGGCCCGACCGACCGCCGACCGATCGAGCGTACGTATTTATCTTCGACACCGGCGCTGCAGGTTATACAGGTTAGTCGCTGTGTTGTTTCGCTCGGTCGTGAAGTTGGCCCACCCGAGTTCAGGAATTTTTTTGTAAATTCGTGTTTGTTTTTTGCAAGTTATTCTAAAGTATTTGCAAGACTTTTTTTAGAATTTGAAAGTCCAGACCTTTCACCGTGAAACCAAAAATAAAAAGTCGGGCCAACTTCACGTAGCCTGCACAAGTTGTCCCAGAACTTCGAAACAGGTATCAAACTTTTTTATATTTGGTCTCGCGGTGAAAGTTTGGACTTGTGACTTATAAAAATAGACTTGCAAATACTTTCGAATAACTTGCAAAAAACTAGCATGAATTTAAAACAAATTGCTGTACTTAGGTGAGCCAATTTCACGACCGTGTTGTTCCACTCGGTCGACACCGTCCCCTGTCAGCTGTCATCTTAATAATATCACAGCGCTGTCGAACTTGGTCAACTCGAACTTTAGGTCCTGCCTATTACCCCGAGACGTATCATATATTATCATTTTATCATATGTTACGCGCCCGTTTCGATTGAACGCGCTTTCCTCTACCGGTGCAATACACTGATAAGACTTATCAAAGTGATAAATATTGTGTTTATCGGTATAAGTGTAACCGCGGTGGCATACTGAAAGACGGAAGAATCATAACTTTACCTGCGGAATGATGACGTCACGACAACCGTAGTTATTTACATAATCATAGTGCGCGCATCCTGTCGTGTGCATCAATGTAGATTTCGGAAGACGACGAGGCTCTTTTTTCGGCAAATTCATTTGGACCGACGGTATAATATTATACTTTGATAATGAGAAATTACTCTCTTGTCACTATAATAATGATGTATCAAAGTCTGTGTGAATAATTTGTTTAAAACATATTCAAAGTCATTTTAATTATATATATATAGAAAACAAAATATTAATTGTTTTCCTTCGGTGCGCTCTTGTATAGCGATAATATCACTCGAGTTGAATATTTTTTTTATTTCACGGGAACATAATTTGCGCTGTCTATTTAATGAATAGGCCTACATAATAGTTTTATGCATTATAATGTATAGTTTGCAAGCCGTCATACTGTGCGCTAGTCGTAAAATTCTTTTAAAAAACGCAGCCTTTAAAATATTGTATACACGAATGAAAGCATTATAATATACACATAGTGCTGGTGGAAGTATTTGATCGTTAACTCGCTCATAAAATGGCTCAAAATTAGAATCTTCTTTGAAAATCAACGAAATTCAAATGCAGGTTTTTCTCTTAAAACATATATTATGCTGCTTGATAATATATTGTGATGATACGCAGAAATCGCACGCCAATGGAAATAATTGTTTTTTTTTAATTAATTAAGTCCAAAATGATCAGTATTATGTCTGTAAAACTCTTTTACAGCCCTTTAAAAGTTATTTAATAATTTATCAGTTATAATTTACATCAGAATTATTAAGAATGAAAATATATATTAGTGCATTATTATATTATTGGATTATTTTATGGTTTATCGGTTGCCCGTTATAATATTACTCGTCGTTTTTTCGTTATCCATATCACAATCAGTCGTACGCATAAATCACATTATTTAAAGTGAATAATAATAATAATTATCGTACGTTCCACTTGTACCCACCTATATACCTATTCTATATTATTATTATTATTATTATTATTATAGATTTGAATTGCAGTCTTCGGATGATATATATATACATATAATACAATATGAAATCACGATTTTAATGTTATTGTTTCTTTTTGTTTCAGGTAAAAGTCATTTTCTTCCAATCGGTTTAAGTGCCTGGGGAATGTGGGGGAGCATCCTTAATGCGTGAGTACATTATTTGATCGATAAGTTCAACAGTGTTATTATTCAAATCAAATTGTACCAACTTGAAAATTGAAAAAGAATTTATTACAATAATTATTGCTTGTACATAGGGCTGGAATTTTGATGCACTTTGTATTGTTTTCCAAAGTTAGATGCTCGTTTTATGACACATGTACGTTTCGTGTATTTTGGAATCAAAATGTGAAGTTTTTATTTTGCATTTTTTTTTAACAATTTTCAATTTTTAGGTAATTTTATTCATTTTTCAAATAATTAGTGATTTAGTGGTCATATTTTAGTGGTTTTGGGGCATTTAACACTACAATCCGTGTTCTTTAAAAGCGTATTCTAAGATTTTTGTTGAAAAAAGTAACTATTTATAACGTGCTAACAAGGATTTTATCTATTCGAATATTATTAATTGGAAATTTTCGAGATTTCGAGTGGCGACGGAAAATAAATGAGAATAATAATTTTTTGGATTATAAGTCCACTTAGATGATGAGATATTGTGCAGTCCTGCGAAACTTTTTACTAAATTTAAACTAAAAATAATTGTTCGAAATTAAAAATTTAAGTGCATTCCATATAGGTGCATCGTTTTAAATCTTTAGGGCATACAATTCCCAGCCCTACAGTTATAAACGATATATTATAGAGTATTGTGATCATATCATTATTATAAAGGCCGTTCGATTATTGCGCTGTCTTATAATGATAATAAGATATATTAAAAAAACGGTCGGAATAACGTTTGCAAGCTGCGTTGCGTGAGTGAATACACGTGTAGGCGCGCGTGCGTCGAATTAACGGCTCGGAGTCAAGGGCAAAACTCACGCACACGCACTTCGAAAGTTTACTGGCTTTCTAATTCTCAGAAGTCCTTCCGTCCCGTGTGTGCGGTACGCATATATACGGCAGGAGCAGAGAAGCTGCACCGGCGATGATTGATTGCCACGCGTATTCGACTCGCGAGGATCTATACGGAGGCTCGCACGCCCCCTAACTTCACAACCCTTTCCACCCCTCCGAACACGACGCCTCAGCCACCCCGAGGGTGGAACGATAATATGCGGTGGCGGCGGCGGGGAGAACCGGAGGGCGCGTCATATATACGTATATATATATATGTGTGCGTGTGTGTGTGTGTGTGTGTGCGTGCGTGTGTGTGGTGTGTGTGTGTGTGTGTGTGTGTGTGTGTGTGTGTGTGTGTATGTGTGCAGTTGTAGCGATGGATAAAAAATTAACCGCTCCACTTGTTCCATGAATATTTTATGGAAACGCGAAACACCACAGCGCACGCTAGACCCGTTTCGGCGTTCGCCGCTCGCAGTATAATACACATAGCAATGCCGTGACCACAGTATTATATATATTATGCACTGGGAAAAATGCGAAGTAATGATTTCCAATGACCAGCAGCAGTATAGGTACGGCGTATTTGTAAAGGGTGAACATCACCCCCTAACCCCAACCCACCCCCCACCACTCAACGACTTGACTTCCACCTTTTTAGACCACTCACGGCTATTGCGCAGGTTGTAATACCTACCAATCTACCTGTATAAAGAGGTGCGTGCTCCTTATAAGTTTTTCTATAGTGTGGTATGAAATAAGCTCAAAAGTTTCAAGCACTTTATAGGTCGGCCTAGAAATTCCCGTCGCGTAGAAATATAACGCTTTGTCGTTTTATGAATAATTTCCGAGTAGTTTTTACGAAAACTGTTGATAAAAGCTAAACACACCCTTCAACCCCCCTTTTTTATCACTATTAGATAATATTATAATATTCGTATATTGTGCGCGCCACGGTCTCAAGCTATACCGCCGAGCCTGCACCGAGGCAACTATATTATTGGTTTTTAAAATAATAATATTAAAATAATTATTGTATTGACTTGAGATTATTGAAAGGTTTGCCAAGGTTAACCATATTCTAAATGTAGTCTAAAGTTTAAGGTACTATAAGGTTCTAGCTTTTGGTTGACGACAATCTGCTATTAAACCGAAAAATAGGTACCTATGATCGTTACAAACGCTGAAAGAAATATCACAAAATTGCAAGATACATATTGTGTACCACGAACATACGCTTTTCTTTACCCTATTTCAATATATTTTATAGGTACCTGCTACTACCTACCCAATACCCATATACCTACTATATTCACGACTGCGTTATTTAAAACCGATTTTGGGTTGTCGTAATGTCCCTACAGAGCGTGTATATAATATTTTGTTCGGCACGCCCAAAGTTTCACCCTCGCCGTTATAAGCCTTAAATTTTATAATTATTACCGTTCACGCCGCCGCTGCAGCCGCTACGACGATATACCTAAATAAAATATGATTATTACCGTTATTATAAGGGTGGGATAATGCACGCGGTGTGCCAAGGTCGTCGATTATACGATTTCGATTTTGTTCCGACACCATAATGTACCTATAGGTATACGCATATATACAGTGTTCACGACGATTTATATTATTATTATTGCACACGCGTGTGAACGTCGTATTATCAATATTCAATACGTACATATATACACGCTATATCAGCAAAATATATTAAATGTGTGTATGCGAACGATCCGCCAACACGTATTTTAGTTTTCGAAACGATTTCCCCGTTGTCTTGCGGACGATAAATATAGAATAACTACTACGGATACGCGTGCCGGGTGTATGTGTAATAATAAAGTGCATGTAGTGTTGTAAGTCGTTCGTTCTTGCAAATGCCGCGGACGAAAACGAGATAATCTCGAAAATCTCTTACACAATAATATATTATTACATAATACAATATCTCGTATACGTAACGCGAATAAACGGTCCCGACCGTGTGCTGTTCTGCGTCCGCGTATTAAAACGTCGGTTTAAAAAAAAAACCGAAAAAAAAATGGGCTCGGTGTGAATCTATTTGACGGTCGGTTATAATAGTATCGCAGTCGTTATCGGATGGTATTTTTTAATAATTTCGTTTCACTGTCGGAACACGCGTCATAATAATATCTGTTGTGCCGCAGCTCAACGGAATAATATAACACTATATATTACTAATATACCTAACCATACTATTATATACATAGGTACCTATAGGTGTAAATAATAACACGATTACCATATTAAAGTCATGCTCTGCTAATTACAAATTATAATGTTTAGAGCCCGATGAACTCTAATAATATTATTGTTGTAGGTATGTATTTTAATTTGCATGTATTATTATTATTATTATTATTATTTATACGTTTCGTTAGACGCGAATAGTTGTTGTAACATTATATTATGGTTCTGAGCGTGGCCATACTGTCTGTAGTTTGTTTTTTAACAGGCCATCGGCATGTGCTGCTGCCGCCGCTTCGGTTCGGGTAAAATAATTTATATTATCATTAACTCGGAATCGCGCACCTATATAATAGGCATATATATATGTGTGTGTGTGCGTGTGCGTGCCATTAACGTATGGAACAAATATAAAGTACTTAACACGCATGATGATGTTGATGATGATATAGTCTATAGTTTTCGTCGTAGTTGCTGTTGTAAACCGAATTCCTCGCGGACTATTCGCGTTTGTCGTATACTTATCGTGTTATTGTTTTTAACAACAGCTTTTAAATGTATATATTTTTTTTTTTTTTTATCGATTTTTGAGCTTCAACCACGACGTAACCGTTAGCTTACGATTTTCATGTAGTGCTACGTTTTTTCAATATTTTTTTTTACGTACCTAGAATTAAATCAATTCATATAAACCCACAGCAGTTTGTTTTAAAAACTTTTTCGTTTTATCTATTTTTCATAGTTTTAGGCTTTCGCGTGTATAGTTGCAGGTCTGGTATGTTTATGGTTTTCACTTATTTGACATTCATATAATATGTTTCACTGTAAGTCGAGAACCACGTGTTGAACAGGTTGTCGGAGGTTCCTTCTTGACCGTCAAGTATACGCGACCCGTGTGTTGACTTTGTATGACCTGGGTCTGTTAAAAAAAAAAGGCCAATTAATACACTATTACCTACTATAAGATCACGAGTGTTTTAGATAACGGATAAGATATAGTACTCGATACTTTCAAAAATTATCACCGATAACAAAATATTATTTTAGGCACGACACTCGTGCGCTTATTCTATTCTATATTTACAGGTATAAGACGGTAAAGACGGTGTGCCGAACTTAATTTTAAATAAAATAATGTGTTTTATCAGAAAAAATATTTGTTTTGATGTTTCGTACAGTCGTCGCGAACCGTTAATAAAACATAAAATCAATCACTTTTTTTATCACACACGCGTATTATTATGCCTATAAATTACGGTCCATAAACGTACCCGAGAACGTCATATGGTACAGGAATGTCGACACGTATTTCGATTTAAAAGAATCACAGACATAATTTGCAGAATCATCTCATCACAATAATTAGGACTGGGGCTATAAATGCACTACAATTTTTTTTTATTCTTAAGAATTTTGGTGTAAATAATAATATTGACAAGCTATTAAATACATTTTAAAAGACTGCAAAAAAGAGTTTTACAGACATGACTATAATCATTTTGGACTTCCCTAATTTAAAAAAACAATTATTTCCATACAGTTTAAAATTGTTTTTAATAATTTAACACAAGAACCTATTTTGTGGTTTGTTCAATTTATATCAAAATCATGTAGAAATATCGAAAATAATAGTTTAAAATTAAAATGTATTATTCAAAACCTCCAAAAATGTAAAGTGCATTGAAATCTCTGCTTTAAACCTATAGTATAATGTCCGCTTTCGTATTATAATATGTGTATAATAATATTGCGTTGGTCCCGCGTGCAGACCGCGGCCGAATATATTATTATCAGGTCGAGGAGTAAACAAAATCGTTCACTCTTGTAAACAAATAATGTATAATTTTTGGAAGGATGAATACCAAATACCTATACGCGTTGCGGTGGCGAGGATATCATATCATATCATATTAAATATTACCCTTTATCGCACAAACGCAAGCGGACGTTCAGGCTAGATATTTACCGGAAATGTGTTATTTTGGCCCTTTAATGTGAAGAGAAAAAAAACGTGTGTGATGTACTCGCCATCGTATAGTATTATTATATACACGCACCGAGAGTCCGTCGTCCTTTTTTTTTTATTATTATTTTTCTTTACTATATGTATAGAGAGGAGTTCAAATATAAATAATTCATCCTAAACCAACAATACGGTAAAACTACGCGGATACCGTGTAAACAATGAAGTTTGTTTTACCACATCCGACTCCGCGCCGTGCGCCGACCAAAGCAAACGGCGGCGGCGATGAACGTTCGGGGATAACATAAACATCGCGCCGACAGAGGGGGGGCACGGGGTTGAAACCGAAATAAAGAAGAGGAGAGAGAGAGGGGGGGAAGGAACGAAAACCTTTATGTACACGTTTAATAAGAGTTAAATATTTACGAGACCGTTAATTATTACGATTCCCGAAATCCCGACCGTGAGGCGATAATATATAATATAGAGGGCACCATATTATATTATTATATAATTGGGGAGCCGAGAAAGACGAGCGGCGGCGCGGAATCTGCAGCAGTGTTAGTGCGGCGACTCGTTTAGAATTTTAGATAAATTTGTTTAGATAATTTATAAATCTTTCGTCTCGTCTAGATAAATAATAATAATAATTACGAGTCGTCTTAATATTTATATTTCAGCTATAATAATATTTCACTCGTCTAGAAAAAATAATTCGCGAGATAATTTTTTTCGTAAACGTTTTCCCGGAATCGTCCGAAAATTTCTGAATTTCATTCGCTTCTCCTCTGCGGGTACATCTCGTGATAGTAACACACACAACACGGTGTACAAAATATTATAATATCTGTAATAAACATTATTTCTTATAATATTATTGCCTCAGTTGTTATTAATTTCATAGTTTTTTTTTGAAGTTAATGTTCATTGTTCAGTGATAATAAAAAACATGTAATAAAATATTCAGACTAAAATAACCGTATTATATACAGTCACGATAGTATGTACATTGAGGTTAATTGTTTGGTAATCATTAAATTTAAATTCTTTTTTTTATTACGATTAATAATATTATCTGTAATTTATCCGGATAAAATATTTTCATGTTTTAGGAAGTCGTATAATAAAGTGTAGTTATCTTTATCCGGATGATTGTCATCTGTAAACGAAAAAAAAACGACGAGATAGTATAACGACGTTATTATCGTTATTAATAATAATAATAATAATAATAATAATAACAAAAATATGAGATCGATAATAATTATTATAGAAAAAAATTCCGTTTATCGTCAGCTATTCTTCCCTCTAGTTATTTTCATTTATTATTATTCGTCGAACCGTATACACATCACCTACAACAGGTAGAAAATATAATATATATAATAACGATAATATTAATGCGTTTGTTTTTTTTGTGTTTCATTATGTCCGTTGTTGTCTTTCGAATATTATTATTATTATTATTATTATTATGCCCACAAATCGACGGCGACGCATTCGGTGCGGAACGGCGAGCGAGTTTCGTGGAGCGTTCGAAACCGGCCTCGGTCGTGGGTTCTTCCGGTGCGCGCGCAAATAATAGATTGACCACGCCGCGGCCGCCGTTAATACGTGTACGCGCGCCACGCGGTGACAATGAATAATATCGTGTAATTCATCGCCGTCGTCGTATTGTCGGGGTTTTTTTTTTTTTGTTTCCACCATTACCTGTATACATTATCGTAATTATTATTTATTTATTTATGTATGCAAATCGACCGTACACGCGATTTACGGCGAATCGGGTTATAGGCGGGCACGATACCTATACCGCGTTTTTTTTTTAATTGTATGTAGGTAACCGTGGTTGCGCGCACACGCGTTAGCCCCGCAGATGGATATCTGTTGTAGTACACACACACCGTCATTAGCATCCGTACATATTATAATAATAATAATAATAATATTGTTATATCGCGCTGTAATGATTATTTTTTTTAATGCGCTGCCGCCGCTGCTGTATGCTATATTATTCAGTCGACGTGTGTACAATATTCGATTGTACTGGCGCGACCACGGGGGTAGGGGTAGGTTATTATTATTATTATATAGGTACCCGTATAATACCAGAGGAACGGTCAAGCTGGACGGGCGACCCAGAGTTCGTTATTTTTTCCCGGACCACTGTTGGTCGGTGGTCATGACGTAGGCGCGTAGTTCAATCGGTTACGAAGAGCGACGAAGGCAATAAAAAATAATATTTAAAATGTATAAAATAACGCGAAGCTTTGCAGTGACGAATATAGTTTTGTTGGTCGCCGCCCGAGTTGCGGAGACTCGAAAATGTATTTAAAAAAGGCCTTCTTATTATGTTTGCAAAAAACGAATAGGTTCCCATTTGAATATTAAAACTAGTTCCCCTAAAACCCCAATGATATATGGTAAAAAATTATTAAAATATGAACAAATCACTTTAGATGTTTCTAAATCAAAAATCTGACTTATTATACATTTTTCTGAAATTTGAATATTTATATGATAAAATGGCTTTAATTATCAATTTTGACTCATCCTGTGTAATACGTATAATATATTATGCTGGAATGCATAAAAAGCGAACCGAATTCTCGTCGTCGTTATCTTTGTCAACAATCTGTACTCGTCGAGTCATTCCAATAACTTATTAATCGTTTTTTAAATTTTAGGTGTCACAGTACCTACTTATTCATTTAGTTTTTCAGTCAAGATTCTTATTTATTTTTTCTCTCATCACAACAAAATATGTTTTATTATCTTAAATATTCATACAACTATCAATTTTTTGCAGTATTTTTGTACATTCAAACGAAGTAACCGCATCGACGACGGTTAAATCAATTCGTCGTTAAAAATATTTTTTGTGTAAGTAGGTGTATATGATTATAGGTTTATTCGAGCAGTAATATATTGTAAAAAAGAAAACCTTTTACAATATGTATCAGTCGATAGTATATATTATATCTGAGCGTGCACCTTAGTATTGAAGTCTCTAAACAGTCTAAACGTTACGATTTAAAAAAGTGCTTCAATTTTTTTTAAGTAATTTTTTTTTCAATTAAAGATAAAACATTTTATAATATTATTGTTTTGTCTAAAAACTTACGACGGTTTAAAACACGGAAATACTACATGTCCATGTTAGTTAATAATGTGTACGAATTTAATTTCTGGCGAGAATGCGACTTTATGGTATGCAGTATGCACCCATATTATAATACAAGCCAAAGGGGTTGTTTTTCTGTATTATTATACTTTCGCGCAATGACGCAACGGCCATTATTATAAATGCCCCGCCACTTATGTAAATCAATTCGAAAACGTGTTCAAATTATGATTATTATTATGCTTTTAATTGTTAAAATATTTATTATTTTTTCTCGAAAACACGTTAAAACGGTTCACATCTAACGCCCTTTTAAAAGACGGACGTGACTGATGACTTTATTTTAACACGCCTATATACATACAGCCCGAGTTGCGGAATATTTTAATTAATTTGCTATGCCTTTGTGCGCGGCGCCGTTGTTGTTTCGACGAATATATATATAATATATATTATGTTTGTACGTAAACAGTCGAGCAATAAGTGCACGCCGCGCCGTAAATATTGTATTATTGTATGAATAAAATAATAATTAATACAATGACATCGAAATGATTATTATTATTATTAACAACAAATTAGGTGGTATGAAAATTAATTTCTCGAATATTATGAGCGGAGGAGTATGTATAAAAAATCTCTCTCTGGCTTACAGAAGCAAACGTAGCACATTAATTCGTCTACTGCACTCATTGTAGGTTAAGTGCACCTTGGTCTGTTTTTGTCGAAACTAAAAACCCAACAATGTAAGCGTATACGCACGACCCGGGCCGGATTTACGCCTAGGCCGAAACATTTTGTAAGCAATTGAAAAAAAAATCATATAAATATTTTATGCATTTATGTAACTGCGTAAATTAATATTATAAATATATAAAAATAATATATATATATTAATAATATAGCATATTTGAAAGGGCCTAGGGCGACACCTGTTCCAAATCTGGCACTGCGCACGACCGCAACAATAATTCTTTTTTAAAAAAAACGCTCTCATACCATAATTATTATATTATCAGTTTATTTCGCATATTGATACAGTATTATTGTTACGGGTCTGATATCAATCTTTATGTGGTTCGATATGACAACGGCGGCCAATACAGAGTTCGGTCAGGACTGTTAGGTATATAGCCTGGCTGTAAAAGCGACACTTTTTCATCTCTCCGAAATTCAGTTTTTGCAACAGCTGTGCGGATATGAACCAAACATTTTTGTTATCAAACCGGTACCACGATTAACCACGTGGTTTGCATTTTGAAGTTTTTATGGAGTCTTTATGGAATCTTTATTTGTACCACGCGGAGCGGAGACAATTATTTTTAGATTTGACGAAGACAAATAAACTGAAACTCCCGAAGCATTCATAGGCTTGCACATTTATCCGAACCCTGTAATTGAATTCCACGTGACTAGTCTTATTATAGGTTTGTAGATTACGAGTTTGCAGATGGTCGATAATTTGGATCGGATAAGAGAGAACGAAGCAGGTGGCGTCTGGAATTCGCTGATTTTCGTTTATAATACATCCAAGAAAAGAAGTTCGGGTCAGGTGCTCGTAAAAATCAAGCTTAGGTATTTTAATTTAGATAGGATGTATTATAATATTTTATTGTACAGTTGTATATATGCCTCTGGGCGTTGGTAATTTTTTTTTTATTAGAAATCGAAAAACAAAACATATTGTATTATACATCAGCATTACATATGTTAAGATTTTATAAACCTACCTCCTGTATAAGGTTATGCATCTTGTGTTGGAGATAGGGAGCTATGATTACTGCTAAGTATATTTGCTAAAAAAAAATTTAAAAAATTACACGCTTTAGTACCTATTAATTGTTATGGTTTATAATTTATAATTTAACTATAGAATAGTATACGCGTTTTCAAACTCGTGGTATCGGGTCGTATAATATACCTCACGATTTACTCGCGTATAATAATATTATATCTCACACGTTATAGTTCGACCATTCTCATAGTAGGTACGCATAATATCGTATAATTATTATAATATAGCCGCAGACCCGAATACCCGATCGTTTCTCTCGTCTCAAAGCCATTTACCGCGTAGGTACTATCCCGGGCAGCTGCAGCGGTATCCCGTGCAAAAGTTTTCCGGTATTAGTCGTAACTGTTTTTACTATATATTATGCTTACACGCCACTCGAAAATTGTGGTTTCTGCGGCGCTTTCAAAACGCACATAATATTATTATACATATTTCGTAGGTGTATAACATGATAATATTATGATTACGACGTTTCTCGCTTCTGCAGCAGCAGCAGCAGCAGCGGTGAACTTAGCTACCGATTTTATCCATAATTCATAGGTCGATCGTAGTTATATTATTATATTACGCTCGGCGCGGATGAGATAAACTCGTTCGAAAATGTTCCTTTCACGATCGTTCTATAGTCAGTACCTATATAAGTTTATTTAATATATTATATTTTATATATAACACCCAGTGTTGGAGCGTTCGTTTTAAAAAAGAATTCGTTTCGTTCCTTGGTTCTTTAAAAAAAAAAAAGAATCAGTTTCTTTGCAAATGAACGAATTCCTTTTTCTGTTCCAAATAGAACCAAAAAATGTCTCCAAAAAGTACTTTCAATTCCCCTGCAAAATGAATTAAATGATAAATGATTTTATCGTTCGATGATCATACTATTACGATTTACGTTGATAATATTCGATAATAATATCGTCAATCGGCAGTACACACACACCAAGAAACTGACTATTTAAATTTCGATTAATTACAAATCTGCAGGCGTGTGGAATGAAAAATTCGTTTTATTTACTTGGAAAAAGGAACTCGTTCCAGGAATCCTTTCCTTTCGGAACTCGTTTCTCTTAAACACTGAATTAGCACCTCGTCGGCGGGGGAGGGGAGAGGGGTGACCATAGCATTGGTGGTTTAGCTGTCGTCGTGACAGTGGGCGGTTCGCGTGTTAGATGTATCCGTGAAATATAATATATAAGTGCATATCTCACTTCTAAAAAATATGATATTGTTTATTAGTTTTAACGGACAGGAATCCAAAAGTATAGGGGTCGCGGAATATAAGTAGTAAAAATGTTGTGGGTATAGTACGATTAAAGATAAATTACAAGTGCCGAATGGCGGTCGGAAGTCAATACACTTTTGAAGTATTGGCCTGTCGCTATATCACTATCATACGATGATAAAAAACAAGTTACGAAAAGGTTATTTTTATGCAAATATGCGAATTTATAGGTTTTGGTCAGTGAGAAAAACATCTCGAGCAAAAATGTCTAATCTGCCAGTGCCCCCCCATTAACGTTATTAACGTTTCCCAATACATTTGTTGTGAAGTTGACACTTTTAGTACACTTTGGGACCAGCAATCTCATAATGAATCTAGATAATGAATCTTATTTATTTTGGTTTGGGATAAAATATTAATATTTTGTTTATTACAAAGTTTAGTAGTAATGCTATTCAACATTTTAGGCGAATTTTAGCGCAGTCTGCGAATTAGAATGTTTGTACTTACGACGAAGAAAAAGTATAGTTCTCTTGCGAATGCCTATCGTTGATACAAATCGTGCGCTGCCGTTATGCTTCCAACTATACTTCGACAGGTGTCAACAATATATAGGAATACCAGTGAAGAAAGTCAACAGAGGTTTATAAAACATTTTAAGAGGCGCGAGGATTGCAAATTAAGCAACCACGGCACTAAAAATAGTATGTAAAAACAAAAGTTCAATTGTTCCTCTTCCTCTTTCCGAAGTCCATCCAAGTGGTCTTACTTTTTTTATCATTGTTATTTTTTGAAACTTTTATAAAATTTACTAATTGCAATTCATTTTTTTTTTTACATTTCCATTTTAAAAGTAATTATAATCAAGTAGGTAACAAAGATGTCCGTCATCATAATATTATATTATTATCATAATAATATATGTTTTACGAACGTTTCAAAAATAGTCATGTTTCTGCAAGCAAAACATCTTAACGATAATTTTTATTACTGTCGGTATAATATAGGAACAAAATACGTCTTATTTATAATAATAATTTTGTAAAAAGTTATGGTGTAATAGGTACAACGACTGCGGTATAATGAATATTTGTATTTGTATTATACGAGTCGGCACGGAAACAAAGTTTGACAAAAATACTATTATTTCCAACACGACCATAATATTATATATACGCGCACCGTCGTACATTGATAGTAATAATTTTAGTCGATGGACAATATTGTATATTATAATAATGTACAATATACACGATTTTACCGAACCCGCGACACCTATAATTTCCTATAATATGACCTCGGCTGGAAGCCAATCAACAATAATCAATATAACATTACCTAGTTTTCCGCTCGCGTGGTAACTTTTGGTATACCGCATCGGTTCGACTCGCTACGAATTCCTTTAGTCTGGCAACCCGTAGATTCTATATTATTGTACGCGATCCGATAAATATTATATATATATATTATATATGTACACACGTATTCGGTGCAGCGTACCCTTCGACTCCTCCGTCCTCGGTCCTCCACCCTCCCAAACACTGATCGCCTCGGCGGCACCGTCAACGGGCGGATAATATGTGTCGTGTTTTGTTTTCGTATATATTAAATACATATTATATATATATAATATTATAGGTAGGTATATATAACATTTTATCATCAACGTTCTCGGTTCGCCCACCCTTATACGCCTGTATCACGACCATAATATTATATAGGGGTGACCAACCTGTGTGGATCGGGTGACGCATTCGCGATGCACAAATACTCATTGCACACTGCACACGACTCAATTATATATTATATTTATATAAAAGCAATACGATAGTGGGAACGGTGAAAAGTATATTCGAATAATATTACCCGCGGGGTCCGATGTAATGTGTGCGAATATTTAGTTTCGTAATCATTGTATTTGATTTGACGTGACGGGCGCGGAAGCCCAATTGAAATACAATACGGCGTATTCGGTACATAACGTTTGCGAAGATTATAAACAAATAGGATACAATATACGATGAAAAACAATATGAAATCGATTAATATGGGAGAAGAAGGTTTGGAGATCGGCTTGTCTCGTACGGCGAGTGGAGGTTCGTTATTCAAACAATCCGCGGAACATCGATGAACTGCAGAGCAATGTTACGGGTAGGGCACCCAGGAATTCTAAAATTATAACATGTCGAAGGAGATACGGAGAATCGGTTTTAACACACGAGAGATTTCGAAGGAATGTCGAGGAACGAGGATGAGAAACCAATATCTCAAACATCACTATCGACGGATATGGAGACGGCGGTGTCCTTAATCGCTGATAGGAGAATGAACAAGGAGAACGAAGTTCGTTGAAGCATATGGATTTACATTAATTATCAATATTAACAGTTTGCCAAATATTTTTATATTATTGAATCAAACCAGTGCGAGGAGTATCGTCAAAACAATTAGGTTTTAATCATATCACATAGCTATAGCGCTACAGTGTGCCCATTTCCTATCGCCGTAGGGTATACAAACCTGCAGTTATGCGCAGCTTTAAAGAAATTGAAACCGGCGTAAAATTAAATAAATATTGGCAAACAGACGACAGTAATTATTTTTTGCTCTAAGACGGGAAACATCCAGCGACAACGGTCCCGAGTGTGCCTTCTCTATACATTACCTATATTATAATATGTACCGAACTATATTCGAACCACACGATAACATATTATTAATAAGTATTTTTTACGTATATTCAGTACCTATACTTGAATTGAGGGAGAAAAATATTTGTGCATACCCCTTATTCTAATTATATATTCTAATCAATAAGATGTTTTAATGATAAGGCACATGCATTTTTTTTACACATTTGCATCCACCTTCTAATTATTTCCCAATTCGAGCATTGAGTATCTATGTACCTATACTTGCGTCACACCTGAAGAAGATCGGTAGCGCATGTCTTATCGATGAATCGGCTTAAATATATTTAGGATATAATAATATTTATATGCGACCATTGACCGTGTGTGATAACCGCGAAATCGTTGCAGTAATGTGACATGACGTTTTTGCAGGGCTCTTATCTCTTTGCCGCGGCTAGGAAAACTCTTGTTCGTCCCTTTGGCCACCCCTGGTGCAGGATAAAATGTAACGGAGCAGCAAGAGGTGGGGAATCTCGCACAAAACTTCTCTCCCCCGCATATAAAACACGGAAAAATAGAAATATATACGGTGACGTGGCACCCGCGCCCGTATACGTATTATATATATATATAATACGCGCATTCCGAACAAAAAAAGAGCCGCAAAATTATTTCTTTATACAATTTATACTCGTGACACGGCGGCGAGGCGAAGCGGCGGTCGTATTATGGAAATATACGCGCAAATGTCGGCGGCGTCGTCGTCGTCGTCGTTAGGTATATTATAATGTTGTCAGTGACGAGTGGAAAGAAAAAAAATAATAACAATAACCACCTCTCCGGTTGTGATATGACGTAGTTACAAGGAAATGAGACGAGCGTAGGGGACGGATTTTAATTCTTCGCAGCATTCCCATTGTCTCTGAGCGCCGGGCTGCTCTCCTCCACGGCAGCCATCATTGTCCGTTTCTCTTTTTATCTCAGTCACTCTCTCTCTCTCTCTCTCTCTCTCTCTCTCTCCCGCCTCCCGCCTCCCGCCTCCCGCCGCGGTCGGCCTCCGTAATGACACCGCGCGCCCGCGATGCCTGCCGATGTAAAAGATTTGATAATAACTTCTTTTTTTTCTCATTTTCTTCTTTTTTTTTTTTTTACACTGCGTCGACGTTTGTAAAATAAAAAGTTCTTCGTTTTATTTAATCTTCTATAAGTACGCCGCCGCGCTCTTTCTCCGATTGTCTCGCGGAGAGAAAATATTTAAATATAAATGATTCCAAACCCTCCTCGTGCCGACGACGAGCACTAATATATATATATATATATATAGATGTAGAAATGTATGATAGGACATAATATATATATATACGTATCACTTACTGCGTGTTGAATTGTCACTGTCACATTTTTTTTGTTTGAATTTTAACAGAAAAAAAAATAACACAACAAAGGACATCCTCCTGCAGAATGCAGTTTCGCGCGTACTGGTGGCGCACACTTCAATTATTTTATCATATTTATATATATATATATATATTAGAGTACATTGGTAATTAACGATCGATTATAATCCCGTGGTTTGATAATTTTTTATTTTTTTTTATTAAAATTCCATCAGAAATAATAGATAAATATTATTATGTAATAAATAAGAAGTAATATGAACGTGGCTTTGAACGACCTAAAATTAGCCCACACATTGTAATAATTGTTATAAACGAATTGTAGATTTGTATATATATAGCAGACAAGCAGAATATAATATTATGATATGTGCACTGTTCTCTATAATATATTACAGCGTTGCCCAACCAGCAAAGGTATTGCATGTGGCCGTTACAAATTTTTAAAACAATACAAAATATTAAAAAATAAAAGTGAAATTATTACGAAATACGATAAATTTAACAATATTGAATGGTATATAATATATTAATTATCTTATATTATATACCTATTATAAAAGCTGATCATTATTTTTACTTATTACAATCTATACTATATAATACGTCCATTATACCTACTCTTATTAATTTTTTTAAAACTCGTGACCTCTTTCACATGGCGTTTTTTCACAAATCGATGAGGGGTATATTTTATTCGATTTTTTTTCTATTCCATTCAAGCATTGCGTGAAAACGAAAACACGAAAAACAAATCCGATACATTTATATACATAAAGTATGTATGTATGCATGTATGTATGTACGTATGTGTGTATATATGCATGCATATATATATATATATATATATATGTATGTAAATGTATTGAAAGAGAGAGAGGGTCGATCGATTTTATAACGTTTTGGTCGTGTTGAAAATTGTTTGACTGTGAAATTATTATACACATGTGATGGTACCTAAAAGGTACGCGGAAAATATTTTGCACATGTCGTAACATTCCTTTCATATTCGCATATTCATATTATATTTCGTCTAAACTTGTCGATATAATAACGCCTCTGCCGATTGTGTAATAATACGATATTATTATAATATTATACGCGCGATAATAATAATAATAATTTATAATTTCGCCGTTCGATACGTCGGCGGAGAGTCCAATTTACTCGCGTTTAATATTATTATATAATAATAATAGTAGTGCTTAATCAAAGTAAAACGGGGACCGCGTCTACAATATAAGTTTTGTGGAAATGTGCGTTTTATATTTGGCCGCCGGCGATTATTATATTTATAATACGCACACATTTGTATATACTTACGAGAGAACCGCGACAGGGGTGGTGGCGGTGGTCGACGTGGTGGTGGTGGTGGTCGTGGTGGTGGAGGTGGACGTGTCATTTACTTCGCTTTTATAGCCGGGGGAGCAGGTTATATACTCGTATATATACCTATATAAGACGAGGTGTGCACTACCGAACGATATATTATATATATTATTATATAAATATATACACCTGTAATGCGTGGTACACTTTGGCGTAATAATGTATAATATTATATATATATACACGTACCACCTCCACTGTCGGGTTTTAGGAGGAAACGAGAGTTGATTAAAAATGTAATTAAAACGATTACGGGCCACGGGGCCGCCGCCGCCGCCACAGAGGTTCTGGGAAATGGAAAAACCCTCTAGCGCGCTGCAGCGTCTATATCGTGACCTCCGGCCGTAAATTCCGCCCTTTCACGAGAACGCCTCGCGAGCGAAAGAGCCACCGCAGCCGCGTATTAAATTATTTTGTGTTTTTCCGCCGCCGCCGCCGCCGCCGACACCCTCCCTCTCTGCCACGTCATCGGTCCGCCGCCGCCGTTGCCGTATTTTCACTCTAATTACATCGTGTGCGCATTTAATAATTATTATCACGCCGAGGCCGGTAATATGCACACGAACGCGTGTAAAGGTGTGTACGTAATGCGTACTAATATAATATACTGTATATATGTAAATGTATATATAATATTGGAATTCAGTACTTTTATGTCTCTATATTATGTTGTGTATATGCAGTGGCGTCCTTTAAGGGGTGGCAAGGGGCATGGGCCTGCCCGATTGTAAAATCAGTAGTCTAATTTTTTGGGGCCGGTTGTTGCGGTAAAATTACATAATTGCAATTTTTCTAATATTGAGGAAATATGATATCGTGTACAAAGCACAGGAAATTTATTGTCACGATAGTAATTAATATTTATAGTTTTCTAGTTCAAATATATATATATATAGATATTGCTCATATGTGTAAAGGTGTACATAACGCTCACTAATATTGGAATTCAGTACTTAAATGTATCTATATATTATTATATTGTATAATATGCAGTGGCGTCCTTTAAGAGGTGGCAAGGGGTGGGCCTGCCCGATTGTAAAATCAGTCGTCTAATTTTTGGGTCGGTTGTTGCGGTAAAATAAAACAACTATGTTTGAGAGATATTTAAAGTTTTCATAAGTTTATAAAATCAAACTTCAAAAACCCTCTTAAAATATATTGTAAAAATTATTAAATGTACAAATCATTTTAGATGTTTCTCGATCAAGAAACTTTCATATCGTACATTTTTCTCTATTTTTAAAAAGTGAAAAAAGTGAAATAAATCATTTTAGACGGATTTTGGGCGGTCAACTTTAGAAATTTATAAAAACTTTAGATATCTCTCAAGCCCAGAGTTTTGCATTAATTAAGGTTGTTCAAGCACTCAAATGTATTAAAAAAAATATATTCATATTATATGTTTGCAAAAAAGTATAGGCTCCCGTTTGAGCTTCTAAAGTCGACTTCCTAAAACCTCCCTAATACATTGTAAAAAATTATAAAATATACAAGTCATATTGGACGTTTCTAAATCAAAAAACTTTCGTCTTATATACATTTTTCTGTATTTAGAATAATATTTATGTGATACAGTGGCTGTAACATACATTTTGAATATAGATAATTATTATTATCCCCGTTATTTTTTCACAAGGGCGACTACTACACCGGTAAATTTATATTTCACGTCGCCGAAAACCGCATCGGAATACATTTTATTGAAATTCGTTACGTACCTATTATAGTCAAATAATTGGTTGTTAATTATTTGTTTGTGAACGAGCACTGCAGCGAGTGGTTCTTAACCTATTCGTGTGTTGGTGACCCAAGTTATTTGCTCAATTTTTCGAAAATAATGTTCAGCGAGGGAGAACCACCCGTCCTCCCCGCTCAATTAATTTCTTCAATTACCATACAACTATTAAAGAAACTATAATTATTACTCTTCATTTTTTTTTTTTTATCGGTTTATTAATTTTAACTCGTGTCACTATCGTATTACTACAATAGTCATAATACCTATATTAATTACCTTTATTTATACACTTTATTATTTTATCACATAATATCTGCAACGTTTCGACTTTTTGGCTACCCATTATTGGCGAACCAAAAAATTGGGTCGCGACCCCGTGGTCGAAAAACACAGCTGGTATAGACAGTAGTGATGCCAATAGCTGATATATTATATTTAACTGTTACATTGATACATATAATAATATACCTATATTATGAGTATACCCGAGACTTCTTTAACATTTTAAGTAAATAACACATTTCGAACGTAATATAATATAATATATTATTTTCACCACGTTAGTTTTAATTTTAGTTTTTATCGGTGGGGCCGTAATAGTTTTAGAGTGGGCTCGGAAATGGACTCGCGGGTCGGGGTGGTGGTAGGCGGGGATATCGTGTGAATCCGAAGTTTGGTATTATAATATATACGGTGAGTATATCATTATATTACAGTGTTCTGTGAATTAGCTATGTGGTTAATATAAAATTACATATAATATTATATATAGAGAATTGTGTCGAGCAGTGTTCTTCTCGAGAGTTTCTGAAACGAACGCGCTTCGTCGTCGAAAAATTATTAATTGTTCACAATACGCATATTATATAGTATATTATATCATATACAATACTATAATTAGGTCATCACTCATCAGTTGTATCACATGAACGACGTTTTTGTTGTACTTTGCAAAGGATATATATATATATCATTATTGTGTTTTATTAAACTCCGTCAAATCCATGATCGTGATAAAACAGTTCTGTGTCCTCATATTTCCCGACATCGTAATTATAACAATATTATATTATATATAATTTATAATCCAAATGAAAAGTTTCTTTTGCATATCATATATTATAATAGTGTGGCATGCCGATAGATATAGACTTGTGTAGTATTTATTTTTTCGAAAACCTCACTATCGAATTGCGTTTAAACGATTTGTTCGCACGAGGCTTAATAATATATGATTGTTATAATATTGTAAAGATCAGGTTCAATTACGAGCAGCTATCGTAAAATATATGTTGCATCGTAAGACACCGGACGGTTTAGGGGCTTGGCTGTATACATGACGATGTCGATATTTGTGATGTCGCTTCCCGAACAAAACGCCTAGGTAACTTACCTACCGCGGTATAAGACAGTATCTTAAATCGTTGTACCTATATACCTGTCCCTATGACTGGCGGTCGCTACACATTGAAAATAAACGAAGAACAATGTTCGAAGAAAAATATTTAACAACAGTAAGTTGTTAAGGAAAATACTTACATAGGTGTCACTCTTTGGTCACTTTTATGATTAAATTCAGTCACTCAATCACTTTCTTAGAAGCAGCTTAAACCATCGCTTCTAACTACTCTGATACCAATTATTATCCTTCGGCAGGTACGTGAATATATTTACCAATATGTTGACGATTAAAATATAACCGAAAAAAGACCTTTCGATTTTGAGTTTTTGAAGGCTGTACAATGATGTCTTTGGCGCCCCACTGGACTTGTGTTGTCATTTATCGATTTCGCGGTTATTCGTAGGACGAGGAGCAGTGTGCAGAGTTGGCGGGCGAGTCCGCGAACAGATGATTTTTGGCAATTATTTCACTCGGAATAGACACGTGCCAATAATTATAGTGCTGCCTCGGTTCTAGGTCCATAATTATTGTAGCGCTGAAATTAGGATATCGATTCGTGGCGGCGAGTATACTATTATTGACCGTTAGACGGTAATAGCAGGTACCTACCCCCACACGGCGGTGACCTGCAAGCGCAATTAATACGGACACCATTATTCGTCGTCACAATACCTACCTATTATATCACACATTATATTATTGATAATTATTATTATTTTCACAAAGAAATCGGGGGCTCGAGCCTCCGTCCCCGCGAATAAAAAAATCAAGCTCCATGGACGACCGCGACGTAAGTAGCTGTAGATGGTACCTATGCCGCGGAGGTACGATATTATTATTCTGTTACCGCCAGCAAATGCGTTCAATGCGTTGTCGATGAGGACTTATTAATCACTTTTACACACATTGTTTTTATTATAATTAATCGTCGAACGTCGAAACACTGCCGCTGCCGCTTGCTGCAATCGCATGCACTTTTTTATACGCTTAATACGTATTAAAATATTGTAATTAAATACCGCTCGAAAATCGTCATCGACGCGTGCTGTTAGGCGTATATATGGTACGCGTGTAGCGAACCTCGTGCGATTGATTAATCGAGAAAAATATAGAATAATATATCATTATTATTACGTCGAATATATGCGTAGATATATAGTAAAATGATATTAATTACGATTTTAAACCACAACGGACGGTGTGAATCCGAAGAGTGTTTTTCCGATAATGGAAACATCCCGTCATATTGTTATCGGTGCACACACATTATTATTATTATTATTATTATTATACTCACACGTGTTTCAGAAATTGACTTGAAAATATTCTGTAATGATGTATTATTACGCATGTCATATATTATTATTATACTTAATAGGACGCATATTTAATATTATATAATACATAATAATATAACATATTTTATAACGATATCGACGTGTCGACAAAGTGTTATAATAATAATAATATATATATAAAGTCTGACGTCGCCTTAGGATTCGACACGAAATCCGACTTCCAACGAATTTCCACGACTTTTCATAATAATATATTTTCATATCTAACGTTATTTTTTTATATTAATATTGTTATACGTGTGTGTGTGTGTGTGTGCGTATATAAATTCTCCGCCGTTGCGGCGATGTATGCTGTCGAAAAACGCGTTTATTCATTTTTGCCGTTCGGTATATTAAGCCCCTGCAGTGTGTATATCCGACGCAAGCGGTGGAAAAAAAAACCCCCCAAAAAAAACCAAATAACAAATCATAAATATATCTTTTTAACCAGCTCGAAATGAATTATTGCTATTCGCTACCGACACGCACCGTTCACGGTTTATGGTCACCAACGGCGAAATAAATGGCGCACAAAAGTGTATAAATATATATATACGTATTATATATATTTGTGAAACAATTTTTATATTTATTTTTTGTCCCTTATATTATTATGTGTGCGATGTGCGCGTGCATTGTTAGCAAGAATATATTATATATATTATATTATATGTGTGTATTATATGTTTTTCGATCACTTTGTGTGCGTGTCGTCAGATATCCGACCGCAGTGTCAAACGATGCGGTTTTGAGTAAAATATATGTTATCATCATCGAGTATATTATTATTATTATATTGTACCGCAATATATTATTATATATACTCGCAACGGTATTATAGGAGAAAAAAACACTCGGAAAACGCGTCATACGCACGTCGATTTGTCATCTCTGTGCGGTCTCTTATATTGTACACGCGAACTGCGTTTTAATTGTCATTATTTACTCTCATAATAGTACACAACACTACCTATATATATATATATGTGTGTGTGTTACGGGTAATGTTAACGTTTGGATAATGTTAAGGGGAAATGTTAGCATTTGGATAGTGCTAAAATTCGTAGGATGATGTCAACATTAGCACTTTGGCTAATGTGAAATCCTTCGATTATGAAATATTAACACTGTCCAGACGATAGAGAATGAAGTTAGAAAAGTTATGTGTGGTGGAAAAGGGTATAAAAGGAGTTTATGCAAGAATAAATGTGATACCAATAATAGACATGTAAATGTAAGTCTTCTAGTATTTTGTGCGATTCGAAATGTCGTGGAAGCGTGATGTGCCGTGTAGACATAAATAAAAACATTTCAATTCAATATAATTCAAAAAATAATTTATAAAATGCTCAATTTATTGTCACGTCATTAGCAACTCATTGAAAACCGTATAATATATTATAGGTGTTTTAAATTACATTCTACTCACATCACATTTTTACTCACTACCTACATTAATCACATGTCTTATTGAATATATTTAATATTGTTAGTAAATCAAATTTATTTTATCTCATTCTTGTAGATGTTAAGACATTATCCAAAGGTCCTTGATTATAATGTCCTATTATCCGGCTAATGTTATCATTATCCAAGATATTAACAATATGCATCGTGAGTAATGTTAAAATTTGGCTAATAACGCATTATCCAAATGTCAACATTACCCTTAACAACATATATATATACACACTACAGAGGACTCAGGGTAAGGGGAGATGTTGCATGGGGTCAGATCCCCCTCAAAGGCCTTTTTATTATTTTATTGGCAGATACTTATATAGGTTTAAACATTTTCCTCCCGTGATAATTTGTTTGCGACTCATCCCCCCCCCCCCCATACAATAGTTATGCCACTGAGCGGACTCCGAGTCTTCAGCTTATAATCGACCTTACTGCAAATTCACACGTGGTATCAATCTTATTTCAAACGCACTCGTACGCGTACATCAGCTGATCGATGCTCACTCTTTGCTCAGCTAGTCTACGGCAGAATCAGTAAAACGTATTTAGTTTCTGCAGATTCCACTCCTATCGAATTTTACTTTGCAGTTACGAATACGACGTAGGTACCGCGTGTGACAGCAGAGATTTCTTTCGATGAACAATTCGCCGATATACCGACGCGAGCAGCTAACTGTTATGTCGTAGGTAGGTCTAGCCGAAAACAAATAAATATCCATACCGGAGAACGCGTGCGCGCGTCGTCGGCGGTTTTTTAGAATTATTTTCCTCCTCGTACTTCTCTGATTGCGAATAAATGGTCTGGTGTCGTCGCCGTGAAAACCTCCGCCGAGCGTGTTCGTCGTCATTATATCGTCCACCCGCCGCCACGGGGAAAGAAAAATAATAATAAAAATAAAAGGCTTTTCAGCGGCGCGGTGCGGCAGGCGGCGGTCGGAGACACTGCGGCGGCGGTGAACAGCTCATCTGGCGTCGCATTATCCGGCTGATAAAACCTCGCGAATATATACACAAAGTCGCGTGTGTATCACGGGGGCGAGGATAAGATATATCATATATACACACACACACACACACACACACACACACACACCCACACACACACACCCACACACACACACACACACTATATATATATGGCCTGGGTATATAAGAGACTACTGTTGATAATAATGGATACGTCGTCGTCGTCAGTGTCGCCAGTCGCTTGCAGCATACATACATATATATATAATATATATATAATGTACAATAGTGTGGTAGCAGAGCAGTGTGTATATGTGTGTGTGTGTGTGTTTGTGTGTGTGCGCGTATTTGGGGCGAGTCGTAAAATTAAACGGAGAAGAGTCGGCGGCGGCGGATGCTGCGCCGCCCGCGTTATCGTTACCCGATCGGGCAGATATCTTTTGGACCGGAAATCGTGGCCATAAAAATTTATGAGTTATATATATATATCCTCCGCCGCGCGAAATTCGCCGCAGAGACTGCAGCACAAAGGCGATGACGGTCGGTACTTTTATTTCCTTTTAGTTCGGCGCGACTCGTGAATTTTTACGCCCTTCCTGTATATACCAAATGCCACCCGCCCCCCTCTACTCTCTCCCTCGAACGCTCTTCCCGCGAGGATTTCAAAGATACTAAATAATATGTATTATATATAAATATGTATATACGTCGATAAGCCGTCGTCGAGTGGACGACTTAGGTCCCGATCGTGTTGCGTATATATTAAATGTGCGTGTGTGTATAATATGATATAATATACGCCGCCGACTGGTATTATAGAACTGTAATAATATATTATTATCATAGAATAATACTGTCGAGATTTTATTTTTTATATAAGCCCACCGGCATCACCTTCGTAGAAAGCACCAATCCCGAATATACATAATATTGTTATACGGAGATAACGACTCGAATTTTTTTTCGGTTGGGTTTTCACCGTTTTTTATCAAAAACCGTCAGAGTTCAATAAATTCACCTCTACATAATATACACATACAAAATACAATTTGTATTCAATTTTAAATCTATGATGATGTGATGCGAACGACGAGATGACGCAATGCATTATATAAGAAAGCCTAGAAGTGGCGCATAAGAAACATTTTGACTTCAGCTTTATACTCACAACGTAGCCTGCGATTATCAATATAATACACAATCCAAGTAGTTTTAATTCAATGTTCCAATCTTCAACAAATTCGTCTATTACGGTCCAAGTCAATGCAAACGCTGCAGCAATCAGACAATAAGGCAGTGTTTAGAAGGAACAGATTCCTGGAACGAGTTCCTATTTGTTCAAGGAAAACTAACGAAATTGTTTATTCCTCTCGAGATCAATATACACGCTAGATATGTAAATACATAATCGAAATTGAAATAGTTATTTTCTTAGTGTGTGTATTGTCAATTGCGTTGATCGTTATCGAATATTGATGTTAATCGTTAAAACGAATAGTCATTATATCAATATTTCTTATAATATTACATAGAAACCGTTGTCGTCACGTCGACAGAAAATGGTATAAACATAGATCAATAACATTTTAAATAACTCACGATGCCGGTTGGAACTTGCAGGAAGCACTTTTTAAAGGAGATTTTTTTGTTCTATTTGGAATTAAAAAAGAAAGTCGTCCATCTTTCAAAGTACGGTTAAGGAACAAATTAATTTTTTTTAAAGAACGAGGAACAGAACGAATTCCTTTTTAAAAGGAACGTGCTAAACACGGCAATGAGGGTTGTAAGTTACCCGCTTTAATAGCATCGGTGCCTGTGAGCTGTGACACGATACCGATGATCACGCAGTTGGTTATTACTTATTAATATAATGTCGTACAATATTATAATATATAGTATATACAATATTGTTACTACAGCTGTGATGGTATTTCACGACGAACTCTAGGATTTCCTATCGCAGGCGAACCCGTCGCCGAGTCTCTGCCCAAGTAACGAGTATATTATAATATTATTATCTATATAATAAACAGCGCGTTTTCCACGTCGTCGAAGTTTAGTATTGATATTCAAATAATATTATACAGCACGCAGTGAATGATGCCGGATGATGGCTACAAATTGTACATTTCGATTACGTGTGTAATATTATTATAAAAAGAATATTATTAATTGTGTCCCTAAATTGTTTATACCTGGCAACCCGTAAAGCCGTGATTTTCCGAACTATGTATTTCGTTTGATCCGGGACCCTGCTGACTCCCAACAGACTCCGTCATAGAATCGTAAATTCATGTATTAGACTTTTCCGGAAAATCCGTTTGTACACACGTATTATCCGACGCCACACGTATTATATACGTCATGTTCGTCTAACCGCTTTCATTAAACACAACCCATACCTACCCACCCATTCTGTATACTATAGTAATATATGGGGTCCAGCTCGATTGGAAGGGTACCGTGAATATTTCACCGTACGGGGTGGTTTAACAATGTCCAGAAACTCACCGATAATAAAGGGTTGAAATTAAATCAAATTGTAATCGGAACGCGTTTCGTACTTTCGGATCCAGTTAAAGGGACATTTAATTCCTTGATATTATATCAACAACGGCTATATAAGAGTAAAAATATTATATTATTGTATACATATTGTCGATAAGGCTGTGCTCGGCTCGTCGCTCGTGTAAGTTTGGTATCATAATAATTGAAAAATCATAATTATAATCCATATAAAGATAATAAATTACAACATTTCAGCAACGTAAGATTAAATATTCTATGCTTTACCGGTGTGAACCTCGCCCGGTCTTGTCCTCTATACACGGGCAAACGTCATATTATTATATTATTGGTAACCGTTCGTCCGGTCCGGTACATAAATCATCAGCCATTATTCGATCGAGAGCATAATATTATTACACGACGTTAAGTCAAGTACGCAATCATAAAATATTTTTTATGTATATTGTATGGCTAAATTTGTCTCACGATCGGAGAAAAACTACTCGTCCTGCAGGACGTCAAGCCGGACCGTGCAGGACTACTGCGCGATTTCCGCAATAAAGATAAATCCGCGACGCCTCGCCGTCTCGCCTCCTCGGACGGCTTTCAATATAATAATAATCGTACTGCGTGTCTCGCCCCCCGATTTACTGAAATAAGGCACTTTGGGTCGTTCAAGACCGCCGTGGGGTCGAAGCCTCGAGGTCGAGACGGTAAATCACGGCTGCGGCATGGGTAACCATGGGCGAGAAGGAGTTAAGGTTAGGGCCCGGCAAAAGAAAAGGGAAAAATCGAGTGATTTATAGCCAGCGTGCAACCGAACGGACGCTCCCGAGCCGACCCACTCAAGGAATTTCCGAATTTTGGAAGGTATATTAAAACCGCTTTATAACTTATGTACGTTTATTTTTTTTCATCGATTCTTTGAGGGGTGTAAGTATTTATTGTTTAAATGTTTTTTTCTCTTCGACACCTAGCATGCTTAAGCTAGAAACTATAACTAACAAGTGTTATGATCGGCCATGAGTAAGGCTGGGATTTTGATGCACTTTGCATTGTTTTCCAAAGCTAGCTACGCAATGCTCGTTTGTAGCATAATATACGTTTCGTGTATTTTCAAATAAGAATAAGAAGTTTTTATTTTGCATTTTTTAACAATTTTAAGTTTTAAAGTCATTTTTCCCATTTTTTTAGGGCTTTTTGAAATTGTTTTTTTTTCCAACAAACTATAAAATAGGTTCTTGTATTAAATTATTAAAAATAATCTTAAAGTGCATGGAAATAATTGTTTTTTCAGATGAAAAAAGTCTAAAACGATCAGTGATGTCTGTGAAACTCTTTTACAGTCATTTAAAAGTTATTTAATAATTTATCAACTATCATTTATACCAAAATTATTAAGAATAAAAAAACATTTTAGTGCATTTATATTTAGAACTTTTATGGAACTTATTAGTTTTTTTTTTAGGGAGTTAAGTCCCAGCTCTAGTTATCAGCGTACGCCGCAATACGATAACATGCAATAATAATATAATAATATCATATTATTCATATATCATAGCTTGCGGTACATCATCAAGATTTTTTATGTAGGTACGATTTTGTAAATTCTCAACTGTAGACGCGAATTTGGAGTTGACCAAATGTTCAATAATATTACTTCTTTGTAGCCTACTTGAAATCGTATCGTCGTAGTGTTCTATATTATTTTCATATCTTTATGCGTAGTGAAACGATAAAACGAGATTAGACACTTAATTTGACTTTGACTGAACAATAACTCTGTGACTAAACAGTACCCCCTAGATACTGTTTTAAAATTAAAATAAATATCACGTTTTATTTTTGTCGTCCGAGACTTGGTTCCTAATTAAAATGTAGTCCACTGCAGGACTTGGACAAAAAGAAAACAACGAACAGGCGGTGTGTGTTTGGAGGTATTCTCTGCAAAGAGTATTCCAATTAAAATAAATATTTTTTTTTTTGTCGATTTGTATTTGAGAAGAATTCAATACTTGCGACATATACCGATGCAGAATCCTTTTCACAGCCACGAGGCTTTTGCAAGGGCTTACGAGGTCGGGTACGATTAGGGTACGACCACGACTGCGTATAGACAATTTTAATATATTATACTACGACGACACACGCGTATAGGTCACGAAGACATGACCGACTATCGCGGTCGGAGAGACCTCTCCTCAACAACTCCTCCGGAGATCATATTTTATATTATAATAATATATCCAACTCGAAATACCTCGACGAATCGCCCGTGGCGGCAGTGGCAATAATAATAATAATATGTCGTGTGTTGGGCGGGGTTGGTCGGGAGGGGGTGAACTCGGGTTTTCGCCGGATTTCTGTGAGTTTTCACCCCGCACTCGACGGGCCTGTGAAAGAATTATAATAGGCCAATATAGGGGTCGCGTGCGCGTCAGACTTTTAAAATTCGCGTTCGTTTACCGTTATTTCATTTTTCCGGTTTCGATGTTTAAAGAGGACCTTATATATATATAGGTAGTATATAATACACATTATGTGTGCATAAAACATCATTAATTACCGTGTAACACGCGACCGTCCCGAGAGGTTATTAATTTTTATTTTCTTCGATGAGTTTCCGCCGCAGTGTTATGCGGGGGTGGCGGAGGGGGCGACGCGGGGGTGGCGCGCCGAGGGGGTTCGTTAATTGATGTTGATTTTTGTTTCGCGATTTCCCCGGCCTAATGGAAGCAATTAGAGTTTACGGAGAAAACGAATACGATATAATAATTATTTAACTTGTCACGAATCGCCATTGAAAATAATATTCGCCGTGCAGATAAAATCTAAACAAACTACAACAGTTCGTGTTTCACTATTTCTGATTAACTGCGTAGTACGCTTGCTCTGCAGGTAATATTAAACGGCAGCAGTTTTTTTACCGTGAATAATGTTATAAATATAAAATAAAAAACTCGTATACTGTTTTTTTTTTTTTTGAAACGTAAATACATTAACTACTCGAATACGTTATTATTATTTCGAAGATTTTATCGGGACAGTGAGTAAACATAACGCAATTATTTAGTTTATTATTATTAAAAAAAAAAAAAAAAACAATTGTTTTTATACGTGCAATATAAGCGCAACAATACGCGGCCATTATTACGCCTGAAGATATAAGTACGCGTATTTTATGGAAACGCTCATAAAACTATGAAATTTGTTTTCGTTTTGAATCGTTAACATATTTACGGACACCGAACAGGATCGTATCTCACATACATAATATAATAATATGAAAATCTCCGCACTTGAATATTATTATTACCGAGCAAGGTTGTTATATATTTTTTAATATCGCTTGTTATCCGCGTTAAAATATACATAATATTATATCGTCACTCTCGTCTTGATGACCATCGTATTCTGTTGGATCGTAATATTTTTTGATCATTCCAAACAGTGCGATGTAAATGGGAAATTTCCCGAATAATGTTCATATTAAAATTATAGAATAATAAATTAATTAATCGAGTCAAATTAATAAAAAAGAATTTTACTATTTTTACTATGTACCTGCAAGTGGTAACAATATCCAATGACCGATATCAATAAATAAATTCAAGTTGTATTTCAAAAATACAAAATTTATATAATTTTTATATTAAATCATATACATTTCAGAAATGTCCTATAAGAAATATTTCCGAAAATATATTTCTGAAATTTTTTACATCGCTAATAATTCCGAACAAAATGACATTGAGAAAACCCGGTGTAATTCGTAATAACTTGACGGCGGCCGGTGCACCTCCGTCGAAGAATTCTTGAAACATCGCACACATTGCATCCATAATCGCACCGTTTTTTATGGTTCGCAGTGGCTGTATATTGGAATATGATAATACTATATCATTATTATTTTATACTTTAGTACACGATATAGTGAGTTGTGCAGAGACGGCGGCGGACCTCCACCCCTCCTCGAACACAGACCTTTGTGACCCTCCCCCCCATATAACCGAAGTTGGCAGGGTGCCAAACGGTTTTTGACGAGAGTTCCGTTGCCGACCTAAGTTTTTTTTTCGAAAGTGGTGTTAATTCGACCGGCTCGCTATCCGTTCACATTTCCATACACCGATCGTGCACCTTCCTGCCTACACAGCTTTTCGTTGTATAGTTTGAAAACGTCGTCGCATGGCCATCGTATAATATATTATACCTACGATTCGAATAGCACACGTAAACCAATTTAAAAAAAAAAATGGAATTAATCCGCGATTATATTCATACCGAATATGCGTCCGAGTGTGCAATTATTATTATCGTTGGTATATTATTATGTCATTCAAGTATAGTTATACGATGACTATTCGGTCGAATAAGAAATCGAAAAGGTCGCAGGAAATTGCATTCGTCCGTGGTCGGTTAGGTTAAGTTTGAAATGATTATTGTCCCATCTCAAATGCAGGACCCGCTTCTGCCAACCATAAAAGCGGACTGACCCGTATAATATAAATTATACAGGGTGATTCAAAATACAGAACAGTGGATGATACGAAAGTTTTTTGATTTACAAGCGTTTAAAATGATTTATATGTTTTATATATATATATCCTTCAATATTTTAGAGGGGTTTCGGGCGGTTGACTTTAGAAATTTATAGAAACTTTAAAATATATCTCTTGAGCATTGATAGTTTGAGTTTCTAAATCAAAAAATTTTCATACCATACATTTTTTGTATTTTAAATATTTACGTGATAAAACGCCTGTAACATAAATGTCGAATCGCCCTGTATATATGTATATTATGTTCGCGTTTACCTTTACTTATTATATACAATTTATAATAATAATATTAATATTTAATAAGCGTATATATTATGATATCTCGAAGGGATCGTCTCTCGGCGCACTCGTCCCAAAATTGTATCAGCTCGGGTCACCGTGTACCGAAACTGTGTTCCGGTATTTACCACGAGGTCGCGCGATGTTTACAAGTGGTAACCAAACGTGTGGCCGCGATTTATGGTTCGTCCCGTGAGAGCAGGCGTAATGATATATGAGGCGCACTGGTAAACCAAAATCAAATCAAATTGCATTTTATAATAATTGTAAACGTTTTAGTAAAGTTTAATAATATTATATCAATAAGCCATACTTTTTTGGCAACTGACTATGAAAAAAATTGTCCGCTAGATGGCAGAACTTATTTTCTATTGGCACTTACACTCAAACACACATTTAGATAACTAACTAGATAAAAATATGTTTTTATATTATCTGGTAATGGCGGGAGAAGTCGATTTCGGCCGTTTTTGTAAGAATGAGGTGTTTTATCACAGAACACTCTGCGCCATTCCCCATTATTTCATTATCGACAACAATTATTATTATTACTTTAATGTATTATAATTAATTTATAATATTATATAGGTGCGATGGATAGATAGATATTTTTTATTTTTTTTTTATTATTATTTAGCTTTAAGCAACAACTAATATAGCTCGACAGTTATGGTATCGATATTATTATTATGTTGTATTATTTATTTACACAAACATATTATTATTATGTAATTGATGATACTCAATCTAATTTTCATAATTATTATGGTGACAAAAGACGGTTTTGCTAAATTCAAAAATGAACCTATAGCAATATACTAGAAATCTAGTTTATTATTTGGCACATAATATTATATCGGTTTAAATAATTTAGGACCAGAGTACCGACTGCAGTAAGCCCAACTCTGCGATAGTGGATTAGGCCATTTTGGCCGTTTTACTGAGGGCAATATATTACTAACCGATAACAGTAGTTGGATTATTTATGGCCCAACCACTCTATAAGATACCTAGCGGATAAGGCCACCGATGACTGATATTAGTCGGGCCAACCGATGACCTATGACATAAATATGTTTTATATTATTGATTTAATATTGCCATTACAATATAAACGACGGCACATAATATTATAGACATAACTGAATATATGAAAAATGTTATATAATATAACATTTTTCGTGCGATAAGTCAATATTTCAACTGGTTCTTAAAAAAAAAAATCATATATTACAATATGTCGAACTTTAGTCGGTACCGCCATGTATAAAGTTATAATTGTTTCACGTAGATATTATGACTATATTATTGTTATAATTATTATTATAAATGTCGCCGGTCTGAAACGTTACGGCCGAGAAAATCGACGGAATTTAAACGTTGATAACAAATACGAGACGAGTGTACCGTAATATTAACACACAAAATACAATAATTCTCGCTCATAATATATTATTATGTGTAACGAACATTTATCACACTCAGTGGTTCAAGTGGACAAACTATTTTATAGTAACTCTAATAACTAATAATAATGATACACTGCCTTTACCTACTTCGTAGAGAGTTACGACGAAGGACTTAGGGGTTGATAACAATTAACATTTAATTAAGCCACTCGGCTCGAGAGATTGAACACAATGCGATTTATATCGTTTCGCTCGTTGTTATCGTCGTGACAATAATATCGTTTTGCCACAAGTCCACGCGATAAAGGTGCATCTCACTCTTACAAGAACGAATTGTAAACGTGGTGGTCTGCTATGTTTTCTCTTTCTGCTGTTCGACCAGCAAAGGAAAACGACCATCCCGGTTGGCCTTCCTGATTTGGTAGGTATCTACTATACCTTCAGTGCGGGATCTAAGTCTCGGAAACGAGCGTCTAGAGACAGCACAAGAGCAATTATCTTATCAATTATCATGGCGTATTTCTTATCAATTATCATAATATTGAAATCGTTAAAAATTTTAAAAAATCTCAAATTTTTTCGAGTTTTGATTTATTCAAGTATGTTCGAGTTGAACCATGCGTTGAATCAATACATACTCTTAATTTTCCACTACCAAATTTTTTAAGGACTTCCTTTTGTGTTTCAGTCAATATAATTAATATAAAATCATTGATGTCTAATGGAAAATATTCAGTGCCTTGGGTTTTATACATAATTATGGGATTGAAAGGGTTTTCTTGAAATTCTTTAACCTGAAGATCAACACTTAAAGCATCGACGTCATGAAGTTTGTATTTATGAAGTAATCCACACTTGGAAGAAATGTTACAAACATGTTTTCGAGTTATTATATTCTTCTTTTCAACATTATAATCAAAATCATCACGGAGCTGGTTATATTTTGTATTCGCGGCTAGTGAATAATAATACAGTAGATAGTTTATATTATTATGTTTTTTTTATACATTATTTGGTGCGTTTAAGCGATGGCTTGAAGATGTTTAATGGCCGGCTCGAAACAGCGACGTTTTACATTGTTCCAGAAGATTGACGAGACAGAAATTTCGGCCGATGTTATCTCTACCCATCCGAACTCCGTTCAGTATCTATACGTCCTTTAAAACAAAAAATTAAATTAAATCTGTCGCACATGTATATTTTTCTTTTTGTCTCTTCTCTCCCGGCCGCCCATCGTCTATCCTCCAGGATTTCGTTATTCCAGAACGACGAGGGTAAAACAATAATAATAAAAATAATAATAATACTCTAAGTGTGATATGGGGACGGAGAGGGGGAAGAGTTTTCACGGTCGTCAGAAGAACTGTCAACCGTTGTCAGAGCACGCGGGTTTCCTGTCGGGGCGCGTGGAGTGGAATAAAATCTATAAACACCGGGAGGACGAGGAGGACCCGACAATGACGAATCCGAGGAAACAATTATTATTATGATTATTATTTAAGTCGAAAAATGTCTAAAAGAAATACACCTGTGATAAGTATGTGTCCGCGGAGTTTCCCCGTGGTGACCATCAGCTATTACGGGTCGACAGTTGCAGTTCCGCAAGCAATATTATTTTTCCCTTTTTTCGTCGTCGTTTTCAAGCTCGTCGTAAAAATAATTAGCTCGTAATAATAATATAGTAATTTTATTTATGTATACAATATATTTTTACTAACAGTAATTTACGCGTTCGTTGTAGGATATAAGGGTTCCGTAAACGATTATGAGTAATAATTTAACTATATAACGATTAGTGTACAAAATATAGAATACTGCTGTATAACCTGCTGCAGACTTCGCCCAGTTAAAATCGAACAAATATAAAACACGGCGTGATATCGGTGTACCTCGGATCGTATTATTATAGTTTAGCTCTCAGTATATTATTTCCAAACGTGGCTCGAAAACAATCTCTGGAATTTTCGTCAAAATCGGTTGAGCGGTTTTTGAGTTTATATAGGCGAGATAGAACTATATAATAATATAGAAGAGACATTTTATAAATAAACTCTCATATTAATATTATTTAAAGTTGTGATTTCTTTATTCTAGGCCATACACGTGCCGATTAGGTGCGTGCTACCTCATCCGCCCAATAGTAACCGCAATAGCAACTACTTATATAATATAAGAAATTATTCAGTTTTAGTAATCTCTACCGTCACAATTATAATCTGTGACCAATGGTAACCATCAGTTATGAAAAAATCAAAAATATCGATTTCCATCGTGGATTTCAAAATACTTCTGCGGGCACCTCTTTAAAATGCAAATTTTGGAAAATCCTTTCTTAGTGTACTCTTGCATGGTGGCAGAAAATACAGTGAATAATATCGCAAGTCTCTATAGTTATCATACAGTTCAGACTCTATGTTGATCAGTCGGTCAGGACATGTTTAATTATATTATGTAAAATAGAGTTAAGCTTATTCTATATTTTTCCATAACGATTTATTAATTTTCTTTTAAATGTTGTTTTAAATTAATTTTCCTTAGTATAACACTCATTTATTTTTGTTGAGATCTTCTAATTGATAGATAGATTATTTTATAATATTTGAGCCTCAAATTGTGAAGCAATAGACGAACCATATGATGACTTTTAAAATTCTAAGTCGACGAACTCCCTGTGCTCTGAAAGCGTCGTTAAAAACATAATATGATATATTAAATTGGTTGAAATTATGTTACGCAAGAAAAGCTTTCTCGTCCTGTTGCTTTTACTCGGATTTAATGTTTCAGTTCGGTCCCTATCATATCGTTATATATTATCCCTTCGTTTTTGATTTTTGATAACTACTATTATATACCGTCGTGTGGATGGAGTGCATCACGACGAGTATAATCTGGTTTAATATCGCGTCGCCCTTTAAATGGTTATTATAATGTTGAAGTTATCTCGCAGTTCATTGTCTTGTTCCCTTCGGCGCGACGACGTGTGGGGAGCACATCAGCTCGATACCGTTGCTCGATGGGTATTATAATACATGATGTCTGTATATGAATCAGATATATATACTCCGAACACTTAATATACATCTCAAGGGTAAGATATAACTCTCGTTTTGCCGAGGAGAAATTATATTCTCAAAGGCAAACATAAATATGTGATACAAAAAAAAATATAGGCATATATTATGTAAAACTTTCTATTAAGCTGCAGAAGTCGCTTTCAGACTCCGTGTCGGCTGTGTCACTTTTTTAATATACGTAGTGCTTATTGGGTCCCAGTTTATTTTTGTCATGGCTTAAAAATTGACATTCATAATTGACGGTTGAGCTTTCAGTTTCGAGTACGGAATATATTAATATTATCTCGGCCCCAACGGTAATATGCAGTGCAGGTACCATTGAGCGGTAACAATACTATGGTATATAGTATCGAAGTTATTATTGCTCTGTTGCTTTTGTCTGTTACGGTGGAGAGGCTTTTAGTTTATGCGATTATTATCTTAACGGGCCGTTGACAGCTTTCATAAATATTTGTAAAGTTCCTAATTTGTTTCATTTTGTTTTTGTAAATAAATATAATATACAATTCGATAATCAAATTTCGGTATATCTATATCTGTCGGAAGCCGCACATATAATATATGTCGATTCTCGCTTGTCAGTGATTCGCAATAAATCGCTATATCACTTTACGGTTATTAATTTATTACATTAAGCAAAATATTGTGTTTGGGCCTTGTCAGCGCCTTAGACTCGTCTCATATTTTATAATTAGAAGCACTCTCTCGGGAACAAATCTCCATCATCGTCGTCATTTAACGCAAATGTGTACTTCCTTTTGACACAACGATCGGCACGCACAAGAGACTGAGTTTAGTCCTCGACGCTAAGTCGATTTCACGCGTCGTGAATTTCAGTAAAAAAGCGAATGCAAAATTGCTGTTTGTACATTTTAATAAATTAGAGTCCAAGTTTAAAACATCTACGCACTCAAATAATCGTCGGAGCATATCTCCCCCCGAACTTGTTACCTTTCGATTACTCTAAGTGTTTTCTAAATTCGAATTCGAGTGTACGCATATTTTTCATTTCATTACAACTTACCGACTTTACTACTAAAATTGTTTAGCCAGCCGTGAGAGCTTGTCGACAGACCTCCTGATGAATTACCTCAGAGCAACATCTTGTAAGACCAATCTGTCAATGACTTATATATTATATAGTTTACGGTTAACTCGAAAAATATGAGTTTTTCTTTCCTTCGCAATCAATAAAAAATTAAGTGTATAATATAAAAAATATATTAATATATTAATACGTCATGTAGGTATTAATATATATTTATATATTATACGCGTAAATCGTTTGCAATATTATTATTGTCGTCGTCGCGGAGTGGTTAGAGGAATAATAATGTATTGTGCTTGCCGCGGAAGAGGGACAGAGAGAATGGAAAAAAAAAACGTATTATATCGTTATCGATTGTAAATAATAATATATAAAAAGGCACCGCAGAAATGATTATTTAACGGAAACCCGTTGTTTATGAATATTGTTGACGAATCGTCGTGTATAATAAATAATGTAACTTCGCGAGCGGATTTCGCCACCGAAATCGCGGGCAGGTAATGCCGCACACGCTTTATAAATGATATATTATTAAGACCCAATTTAAATGCGTGCGAAGGGAGAGGATTAGGCGGCCCGAGACATAATCTAGTAAATCTATATCGGTTGTGTCTGTGCTTAAGAGTAACACGGTTTGGCGGGCACGGCGGGCGGGGAGGTGCGGTGCGCATACAACATAACGGATGGCAGCTGCCGTTTGAATACATTTGCATGCGAAATCGGCCGCAGGTCGGCGCTATTTGATTTTCCGAAACGCACGACGCGCGTATCGTAATGATAGCGACGCGGTAGGTATACGCGTAACACAATATACCGCGGTCCGAGGCCGGTTCGCGTCCGGGGAGGTTGTTGTCCGGAGGAGACCCGTAAAAAGTGGGCGGAGACGTCGCGGGCGGCCACACGACCGGCGGCGGGGGAGACCTAATAACGGCCATCGAGTGCGTGGAACACGGCTCAATATAATATTATTGTACGCGTTTCCGACAGAATTTATGTATTTCAGGTATTCGACAGACTGCTCTGCTGCAGTGTGTAGAATAATAATAATAATATGACGAAAATGTCATCTAGATAATATGCAGATAATTTTGTATACATATTTATCTGGATTAAAGATAAAACTAATTTCGTTATTATATTTAAATAACAAAATATTTACTTCTTTACCAACGTAAACGTAAATAGTTACTAAAAGTAAATATTATGAACCTACACGATACAGTAACAACTACTATAATGTTCTTTGAGTCAAAGAGTCGTTAAGTCTCAAAGTATCAACTTTATAAAATTGCCAAAAGAACATGGGAATATTATGGTAATATTATGAGTATAATTTTAATATGTACTAATTGGGTTATAATAGAGTGTTCTGATAGAACAAATTTAATAAAAATAATGAATATTATTTATGAAAAATGAGTATGATTTAAATAAAATGTATCAAGACGAGTAATTAATGTGTCATCTATAATAATAGATAACCGCAATAGACAAATGGCACGACAGTTATCTTGATGAGATAACAGATGAGTAATTTTTTTTTATCTAGATAATAGTCTCAACACTGTCGATAAACTCAAAATATCGCATATTATATTATTATTTTAACCGTCCGCGATGCTACTGTAATGCGTTTATCGTGTTTTTACGCTTCTAATTCGTTCGGTATAGACCTGCTGTATATAGTACACGGCGATGGTAAACATTTGATTTGTTTCGCCGTTTTTAGAGAATGATGGAACATATTATTATGATTCATTTCGTGACATATTACGCATTTACCGTCATAATATTATATTATAGATGAAAAAGCTAACACGTAGTATTGATCTCCACACCTATATAATATGTACAGAGCAGCTTACGTTCTGAAAAGGAAATTGCATTTTTTTTTTTTTAATTCAAAACGATATTTCAACACATGACGGAAAATATTATTTCGACCAAAGGCCGGGTAGTTATTATATTATTATACTGAATCGTTTTAATTTACAATCAAGCAGACAACTATCATCTATATATCATAATATAATTATCTTATTAAATGTTAATTTATTGTATTTATCGGTAATAATATATTACGCGACGTTTCCATTTACGAAAACACACACACATATTATATAATATTATTATTTATTATTTTATTATGGGTCATGAATATTCATACACAAATATTATCATTATTATTATGCCGGATTATCGGTAACGATAAAACATTATATTCGTTACTCCACGTTTTGATAAGTCGCTAATTTACACGTGAAAGTCTTAAAATCGACGCCCGCAGTGCCTACGCATAATCATATTTAAGTATATTCCGATAAATATTATTATAATATTGTAACAGCAGGACTACCGCGTACGGTATACGACAAATTTTGTAAATTGATTTTCGTCCGTTACACAATATCAATAACGGTAAGTGCATAGTAATAGAACGTTCGTAAAATATATACTATATTATGTTATATACCTACTTCAATAATTTTTCGTTATAACTTTCATTCGAATACGTATAATATTACCTATATACCTACTCCGCGGCGGCGAGTCACGCGAATAACGCATTTATGTATTATTATGGACGTGTTGCATAACGCGTATACCGCGGTATAAAACCCATTTGAGCGTCCGTCTTGTACGACGTACTCACATAATATATAAATTTGCGAAAGACGCGATGATTGTGTTCGAAGCGAAAGTAAGGCCAACCACTGTCACATTACCACTACGACCAACTACGTATTAAACTACTGCTACCTAAGTATTTTTAAGTATAAAATATATGAAATCATTAAGAGGACGTCGTTGTCGTCGTCGTCGTATCATAATAATATTATTATATATAGATATGCGTAACCAGCAAGTGTCGGATACACTTGAGCATTTTTGTATACCTATTAGATTTAACAGAAATAATTAATAAACACGCGTAATAATTACAATCACGTGCGAACCAGAAAACAATAACGGTTATCACGCTGTTATTGTTACTCGTTAGTTTTTATCGATATTTTAACTTTTGTGTTTAGAGTCGAATTTCAACAGTAATAATATTATAATGTTGTATCGAAAAAAAATATTTTTTTCCCATATAATATATCGTTGAAAATAAAATTCTTACATATTATTACTATATTATAATATAGTTATAGTAGTTTTAATTGATTACCTGTCTGCAGTCCTTTCTGTTACATCCTATGTGTATATTATGATATTATATACAATATACCCACCAAAAAATACCTAAAGTGAACCGGAACATAATGTTCAATTCGAACTCTTTCGAACTTATACCTTTCAAACCCATGTATATTCATTTATTTATCGCCCTAAAGGCAAATATAGTAGGTACAGTGATTACGGAATAATAAATAATAATAGACATAATAATTCAAAATACATCATCGAAAACGACAAGACATTATACTTAAACGAAATTGATTTTAGATAAAGATTTTCACATTGTAAAAGGAATCGAAATGTTTAATTTATTATATTAATACAATTCGTAATCGTTGTGTCGGTAGGCCCAAAATTGTTGTAATTATGGCGGCGGTGAGTAGGCCTATTTCGATAACCCACACAGATTTTGTTTTTATGACATTTGCAACATGCTTTCAATATATAAAACGAACAAATCAACACTGCACCGTTCTAAACATAAAATTAGACTACCGCCACAAATCCATATCGAGTTCATCCGATGGTTGAACGAATAAAAAAAAAAATAGTAATCCGTTTACTATACGACCTATGTAGGTGGTACACTTTCGAATTTTAATTGTTCAAACCCATATATGTAGGTACCTACAAATCATTACCATAATATAACGCGGTATATACTACTGCACCGCTGTCGCAATAATAATATAATACCATATTGCTCGAACCCATTCGCTATGGTTAGGTCGTTATTATTGTTCGATATCGCATACGAATATCGCAGCCTTGACGGCCACCGCGGATAATCGCGCAATATCGCGACCAGATTATTTTCAAGGGGGGGGGGAGGGTCCATATTTGTTTAAACACAGATAATAATTCAACTGTACTATAAAGGAGAAAATCTGGTACCCTCGTATACCAGTAGTGCGTTGTGCGTACGATTCAAGGGCGAAGGGGTCCGGACCTCCTCGCCATCCCGGCCCCCTAGTTTCTCCTCTGTGGCCACGTGAATCGTATATGTGGAGGTAAACTGTGTGAATATATCGTATCATACAGTGCTTCTCAATCTTTTTAATACCGCGACCTAAATATTCCTCCAAAAAATCTATATTCATCCACACTGTTTTACAGAATAAGAAAGAAGCAGAGAGAAGACGAATATTGTTTTACTGCAATTATTAGAGAATTGACCCGGTTAAGTTTTGTGAAAGATGTATCTTTAAAATGTCTTCCATGATTAAAAAGAAAAAATTAACTATGGACAAAAAAATAATGATTTAAGCTAGGTATTAATGACAATTTTATAGAAAAAAAAGGAATAATAATTTTAACATCTTAACAGGTAATTTTAGAGTTAAGTAAAAATGTAATAACAATTTTATATGTCAATGATTGTATGCTTATAAGTGTAAAGTAAGAGCATTTTTGGGAGACTATCTAGCCAATATCTCCACACGGTGTCTCCCGGGTAACGCTAATAGGCTGTACAGTAACCCGACTCGAGTTTTCTTAAAATCGATATCCCGGGACTCAATAACTCGCACGCAGTCGATAAAATACGTCGGGACCCGATTTGTGGCATTTTTTTTAATTTGGGACCCAGCTCGAGGTCATTCTACTCTATAGGCGTCGTTTATGCCTATTATATGATAATAATTATACGCCGTCCGCGTGTAAGCCTGCTGCGAGTATGCCTCCCTCCATCATCATTTCCGCCTCCGCCGCCACAGAGTCCCGCTCGCGCTTTTCCTTATAATTTTCGCACTCCACCGCTCGCATCCCCGTTCGGAGATTCTTCGATTTCCGATGACGTTTCTGCCGCCGCCGCCGCTTTCTATAAATATGTACCCCGAGCAGCAGCAGTGGTGTATACGCATAAGGATGAAATTCCGGAAAATATCGATTTCCGGTTGGCGGCTATACAGCTGCAGCGGCGGTGGCGAGGGTCGTATTTTTTCGTCCGCGCGTATAAAATCGCGCAACCCCGCAGAACCAATCGGATTTTATATATTTAATTAAATACCGGATGCCGAGCGGACGTAAAAAATAACCTTTACAACCCGCGGAATCCGGGAGACTAGAGCGAGTTAAAAAATGGAATAAAAATACCCGCCTACATATATATATATTCGGACGATATATAAGAGACAATAGACGCATAATTTTCAACGTCGACGTCGGCCAAAGTGATTTTATAGTTTCGACGGGAGCCGTTTCACTTAAGGCGCCGCATAACATAAAATCTGCAGGTATAATAGTCATCGCGGTATCACTTATTTGTTCATATTATCAACATTCGCCTGCACTCGAAAAAAACAGTACACATTATATTATTTATTGTAAGTGCTTTGGACGTATGTCAAATTATATTATAAACAACAAGTCGCAATACTAAAACCTTCATAATATTATTGTTCTCTCGTGCTATTTGTATAAGCAAATTCGACGATCACTATACTTTTATAATATGCAGCCCCTGTGCGAGGAAATTATTGTGCTAAAACCCATCACGCACACAAAATACAAGTATTCCAAATTAATATATGTTCTGAGGACAGTATCTAATGTTCCGCGGTTTGTTCGCAGTGCTAAATACTACGGATTAAGAGACCCACCTTCATCTGTACGCCGTCTCAAGCACGACCTTCTTTTAAAATATTATCGTCTTCTATAATTATTGTAAATGTATCATAATATTATGTTTACTAAATTTGTAATTTATATTACCATTAAGTTTGGACGACAACGACGTCAGGGAAACTTAAAAAAAAAAATGATATTATTTTCTTGTATATAGTGGTGCAGTTTTCAATATGTATACGCAGATTTTATTATACTCAGATACGAGTATATACAATCGAAATACAAAATAACGAATCGTCAAATATTTGAAATAACAATATAGTGTACTATTATTGTCATTATTATTATTATTATTATTATGCTCTGATGTAAAAACTGCAGAAAAGCGACTTTTAGCGAACGCTAATAACGGCGATCGCCAATAAAAATAAAAAGAGGATTCCGAAACCTATTAACTCTGAAAATACATTCGTTGAAGTTACGCGATAAAATGCGAGAACTTAAGGAATGCTTTTCTATGAGACGTTTTGTATCTAATGAAAAACACAATATAATGTTTCTCTAATATATTTATTTCGTTATGAAAAGTTAAATAATTGCTAAAACCAGTTAAGTAAATTGGACTTCGCGGACCGAATTCTCTTCGTTCAATCTCGGACGAGTAATTATTTATAAAAGTTTAAATATATACGCAAACACACACACACACACACTCTGCCGCTGCAGAAGTTATACCATAGTATATTTTGTCGGGCACGGCAAAAACTTAAAACGAAATTTTCAGGCTGGGGCCAGAGGTCTATCGTTATAAATAGCGTTCTAAAGCCATTTTTCTAGATTACTGTCGGCCGAGATTACCTTGCGATCGAAAACAATCGTAAGTTTTCTGGCGCCCATCCGTGTCTGAAGACAACACACACACATATATATATATATATATTATTTTATACGTACCTCGCGTTGTGTGCACTGACTTTTTGATAGCATGCGTTATATTTTCTTACCTATAAATATAATAATAATAGTATATTGTACGGACGACGGCGAGAAACGATAAGATATTTCCTCGGGGTCGATCGCGTCGTTATAATAATTTATATATAATATACGAGCACAGTGTTTTTCGGTGGACTATAATATAATTTCGGTTGATTCAATATAAATATAAAATTAATTATGTTGATCAATTCCTAAAACACGAACGGTTTCCATTAAACGGAGAACGAAAAAACAAAACAAAAAATCGAAAAAATAACAATGGCTCGTCTGTTGATTATGTAGGGGCTCGGGCAATATTATTCAAATGCTGCAACGACAAAAGAAAAGTTATTAAAACAAAATTGTCCAACAAGCCTTTTTTCCCCATTGATTGTATTTTAATATTAAGGGTTTTTAATTTTTTTCGTCCTGGGTTTATTCTACGCTGACAGCAGTATATATACCTTATATTATTGCTTGGGAAAATCAGTCAGTGTAACATCATATGTATATTTTACACAATGTATAATATTCATCGTATTATGATAATATATATATATATATATACATACGCATTGTATTTGGATTATTATAATTCACTTTATAGTTCGTGTAGTGTATTTTTCTCATACACCTTCGCTCTCGCATTTCGTGTAGCCACGTAGGTACAACGCGAAATCGTTAAAATAATTAATATTTTCAAAAAAACTAACTGCTGTGTTTAGTTGAAAAAAAAATCATATAGTTGTTATCGTGGTACGACACTGTTTGATGTTTAAATATTATAAATAAAAATTCAAAAAAATATTGTTATGAATATTTCCAATTTCAACCTATTGTATATTTTCTACTTACATCAAAATTACATCAATTTTATTTTTTCGTATATCACTAGATTTAAGTTTTTACTCTTTTTCGGCGTTAAATTTAAATAAATAAACCAAATAAAATATATTATTATACCAGGGCCGGTCACCAACCCGCCGCCCGTGATAGGTTTTGATATGGCTCCTACGTACATTTTCAAACCATCAATTACTTGTATAATATTGTATTTTATGAGAAAAAACGATTGGAAATAATACCTATTATAGTATATAATAGGTATCCTTATATTGATATTTTAATAATAGTATGTGAATGTGATGTTATCGTGTTATTACAACGATATAATATGGCGAAATAATAAAGGGTATTATTTTATAAAAACGTATGTGGTCCCCGAGAAAATGTCTACTTACCTCGGGTGGTCCGGGGTCTATCCGAAAAAAGATTGGGCAATGCTGAAAATGCTATATTATGCACTTAAAACGTTGCTTAATATAATAATACACGTCATATTGATATCATTTAGAATATTACTGATCGTAATTTTTAATAAAACGAAAAACGTACCCACCGAATAGTATATGTAAATTAGGTGGGTGCATATTAATTATATACGCATAGGTAATATATTTTTTATGCTACACGAATTGTATGGCTTTATGACACGTTAAACGCGCGCACGACCGCGACGTGGCGTTTTATGTGGGAACACTTTTGAAATTATATAATATTATGTTCGCCAGTCCTATAATAATATTAATTACTATAGACTATTACGATACGAGTCTGAAGTTAATTTAATAATAATAACGTAATACGAGAGGGTGAAATAGCGTCTTGTTCGTCACACAGACGCACTACGAGTAGCAAAACGAATCGCATTTTTTACGAAATAAAATAATTAAAATACCACGTACCCGCCTGTATAAGGACTAATAACTGTATAGCTTGCGTCCCTTTTTGACGGAGCATCTGTGACTGTCGTACTTGACCGTTTGTTTGTTTTCTGTTTCAGGCGAGCTCATCTCAGAAACTGTTTGGAAAAACTGAAAGAAATGGTTCCGCTGGGCCACGAATCGTCCCGGCACACGACTCTGGGCTTGCTGACCAAAGCCAAGCGGTTCATAAAGGTAACTACTACCTATAAATACGTTTATATAATAGTGGCCAGACACCCGCGGTCTATTTATAGTGTTTTCGGTGAGAAATCGTAAACCCTTTCGCCGTTACAACAACAACGGGTATCGCGAGGATAATATTATACATATTATGCTCGACGACTATATACGTATATATTATATATAGCCGAGGGATCGCTCAAAGGGTTGTTGTTAAGTACCTCTGAGAAAACTGCACCGGGTGACCACGTCAAATGGGGGGCTCGCGCGCGTATAATCAACGGCGGCTAATAATTATCGTATTTCTCGATGCAATGATATTATTACGATATAAAGAGCAGGGAGGTTAATAATCTGCTGCGTACTCTGCAGCGCAGATCGCGTAGACCTTGCGCGGACGACGAGGGGGCAACGGGACGGTGGACCAGAGTGCAGGGCGGTGGTATGAATGGGGACACACGACGGATATCTGTGTGTGTGTGTGTGTGTGTGTGGGTGTGCGGGTGCGTACTTATATACGAGGGATTAAGCGAGTAATAACTATGGATTTAATCTGGGGGCTATTGGGTTTTTCGAGGGAGCGTTGCGCTGGGGTAGCGGCGGCGTCTGTGCGGGTGTGATCGTAGGATCAAGCGACGGCGGTTTTAATGAAACCGGATGCTGTTTTTGTGACCGACTTGTACGCGTATTATGTACCTATGTATAATACGAGTACGCAAGACGCGATTATTAAAGAAACCGAAAGCAGTAGAGGAACCAAACACGCTATTCCGTCGGCCGGGAAAGAAGATTCGATGGGTACTGCAAACAGATGATAACGTGTGAGATTGCAAGCGTGCACGGCAAGGTCAATATAATATTCGAAATTGGAATTAAAACCGTTTTACCGCGTCTTCCGAATCCGTCGACTGCACGGATCTAAATTATTATCCTCGATAGACGATTATTATTTACACATTCTGTCTTCAAGCGGTGTAAAAATTGTCAAGGATTTGGTAAAATCGGTCATCGAGTAGGTTATGTTTAAAAATTCCAAAAATCAAATTTTCTAAAACAACTGTACGATTGAACAAAAAAAAGGGCACGCTTGGTGAATCGTCCTGTACATTGGACCCTATAATGAGACATGTCTAGTTGTACTGCTGCTGTATAATTGTGCTGTCAGTGTAGCAGATGAAAAAACAATTCGTTTCGTCCCAGTAAAGCTTTGTTGTTGTTTCCCAAATAATTTAAATTAAATTCTAGTCGCAGTCGGTTTTTTTGTTTTTCAACGTTCCGAGCATAATATACTAAACCTAACCGTATCGAACAAAACACATAGGAACGTTCGTGGTTGTGCTTTTTTTCCCTCTTATTTGATTAGTAGTAATATATTCTTGAAGGTTAGCACCATATACCATACTCAGGTCTTCGGCCGGCCAAACAGAGCCTCGATTAATTGGGCTCCGATAAAGAACGGATGTATATTATTTTTTATTGCCATCTGCGAAATCGTTGCACTCGATTTCGTTTCACCCCATTAGGCCTCCACCACCGATCTAAAGTTCATTATTTCGTGTGCGGGGTTTAATGTTGGCCGTCTATTTATAGTGGGTAGGCGCAGAACGTCTAAAGGGCGAAAGACCTGCAATGTGTGCACTCGAACAGAGACACTTATCGAAGGCGTTTAAATCGTTTCCACAGCCCGCAATCGCAGTAAACTATAATGAAAGTCGGTATCGCGAAATAAATTCTAAATTATCGCATAGCCACAAAACGTACGAATATTTGATTTTATCGCTGAAACTGTAGGTCCCTTAAGGGGGGCATCATGTGTAGTCGACAACAAACGACAAACACAAAACAGCTCGAAAGTCGAAATTATATAATATAATATTATTATGTTAGGTCCACGTCTCAGACTAGGACGCGCTTTTAGAACAACGATATTAAATGCGATTGAAAAATCGACTGGATTGCGATTGACTGGATTTTTTTTTTTTTAATAATTTTGAAAAATTGAAATCGAAATCGTTATACGTGATAATATTTTCCAGGTTTCCATTTGCATATAATAGTGATTTCACGACGTAATTTTATACTATACGAGCTTAAGTTAACTCGTAAAATCGCAGGAGAGGGTTTCGTGAATAAAGACTAATAATGGTTATTTTTTTTTTCCACTACACTCGCACTATACGTCACAGCCCACGTCCCCAAATCATAATAATAATTATTACAACGTGAATAAAATGTCACTTATTCCCCTCGCAGTGGTTATGTCGACGGTGACGTCATGGTAACCCTGTGTGTGTGTTTTTTTTTTATCATTATTATTATTTTTATTCGTTCGAGCCGTCTAATTGCACAGTACAACGCCGAAAAAAAAAATAACCAGTAACCACTACGTGTTGAACAATTATTTGGCGACCTCAAAAGGCATAAATCGAATGTCATTTCTAGGCGATAAGAGAAAAGCTTTTACTGTCTCGCGTGTAGCACCTTTAACCCGACTGTACACTACGGATGTGCTTTTAGAGGTGACAGTTTTGACGTTTTGTCGAATCTAAAGTGTCATTTTTTTCTCGAAAAAGTAGTCCCAGAAAAATAAATTCTCGAAAAATGTTCTATACATACATCATACATACATATATATATATAATAGAAATTGACATTTCACTATTATTTTTATTACATATTTTTTTTTCTTTTTGTCGATTTTGAGGGCATTGTCCATTATTTCGATTGCTAAAAAAAACCTGACACAACTCATTGGACAACAATATCGTCGATGCCCATTTTATAAATATATAATAATGTCCGTACAATAATAATATTATGTACGTTATAGAAACATAATATCATTTTGTGAATGGTCTTCTTATACTAATACGATGAAATAAAAATTATATTTTTGTATACTATCTGCGAAATACCGAACATAATGGGATCGCACACGTATTATACATATCAAGTGGTTTTGGGATTAATATGACACTAGTTTTGGTTTCTAATATTATTCTAGTCCGATACATTCGAATATTCAATTTCATCACACCACATTCACTTTGGGTCAATAAATTATTCTGCGCACAGAAATTGAATGTAACTATCGATAGAGCGTCGCCTGTATTGCAGCTCTTCGCGAGTAAAACTCTGCGTATGTTATTATGTGAATTAATATTAATTATTATACGTTATTTTAGTGAAAACTGAAAATCGTAGTAATAACGAATACAAATTATTTCGGTTCTGCACACTTGGTCAATCCTATTACACTGCAGTGGTTGTTGTTCGTCAAATCAGTCGATTAAGGGTTGTTTTAACAATATATTTTTTACGAACGACCAACGCGATTCGATATAATATTTCAACATAATAATATGACCCGCAACAGCAGCTGTAGTGTGTATCTATATTATGAATTACTACCATTCTACTAGCCTATTTCGAACACGTGACTTAATATTATTATCACTCGGTATTATCGCTCGCCTTGAGCTCGCCATCACAAAATATTAATTTATATTATATTTTTATTTATATTAATTATTTGGGGTTTTTTTTGTCTTTGCTTTTTCTCCGTTCGTTATTGCAGCGCCGCCGCCGCCGACTGCTGCACACTCGGGTGACCAAATTAATTGAACGACAATTTGTCAACAACCCCCGAATGTTATGTGCTCGTGAATAATTCATCACCACAAATACATAAATATAATATATATGTATACAATATACGTATAATTAGAGCGTGGCTTGTATTATTATGAATTTAACACGCGAGCGTATCGTATATAATATAATATAATATAATATACATGTAGGTCCGTATACCAAGGTAGGTACCAACCTACCTACCTACACTTCGGGTTAGGTGTTGTTTTGCGAAAGCGCTCACGCACGACTGGCACACAAACAATCACGCACGAGCATTTTACACCGCGAAAGCTTGTCGTTTTACGAACGCTTTTCGTGCGAAAGGTCGTCGACGCAGCTACACTCGCACACACACACATACACACACACACACAATGCGTGTTAAATAGGTACCTATATAAATATATTTACAATAATGATATTGTAATAAAGGGGACGCGAATTACGGGAAATCAAGACGTGATAAATAGTGCGAAAAAAAATAATTGTGTTTATATTTTAATATTGTAAAATTTATTATAATACGTGTAGTCATTCGTAATATGTATAACAATGTATTAATTAATTACAGGGCGATTCAAAATGTATGTTACGGCGACATTATCGATTCGAAATAGAGAAAATTGTATGATAAGAAAGTTTTTTAATTAGAAACATCTAAAATGATTTGGTACATTTTATAGTTTTTTACAATATTATAATATTAAGGGGGTTTTAGGGAGTCAACTTTAAAAACTTAAATGGGGGGGACCCCTATACTTTTTTAGCAAATATAATATGAAGATGTATTTTTTAAAAAATTGTAGTTACCTAACTAGGCGGGTAACCGTCACGCGCCTGGTGGAACCAGGGGTTCTAAAAGTTTTACTCATTAAATTAATAAATGGGGCAGCGTGTGTTTAACTGGTGCAGCTGTATATCAGTTGTTTTATAAAAAAAATTTGAGTATTCTTACTAAATGTCCATTGTATAGGTTAAAATTATTTTACGCGGGAAATTAGTCGTAGAAGCCCTATCGAAAATTTGCCACCCGGCGCGCGACGGTCACCCGCCTAGTTTTGCTGGCCGTACTATAATGAAAAACTCTATGCTCGAGAGATATTTAAAGTTTTTATAAATTTCTAAAGTCGGCAGCCCCCAAAACCTCTCTAAAATATATTGTAAAAAATTATAAATCGTATAAATGATTTTAGATGTTTCTGAATAAAAAAAAAAACGTTCGTATCATTCGTGTTTTTCTCCGTTTTGAATCAATAAAGTGCTCATAAATTAGTACAAGTTTCAATTTTGAATCGCCCTGTAAATATTATAGACACGTAGACATGCAGACTGTCGGCACGCGCGTGCACTTCGTGCGCATCCGGAGGATTAATAATATTTTTGTTCGCCGCATACCCGGCAGAGTCGTGTCAATATGATATTTTATAATAGGGATGCGGGAGTCGGGTGGCGGCTAAGGGTTGGCCGCCGCCGTCATATTTATATAATAATAATAATATTATTATAATGTACACGTTTTGCCGGAACAAGAAACGTACGCGAGGCATCAATCATCTCGGGGTCGTGGAGGTCATTCAGTGGGGTTGCCGTGAAGGCAAACCGAACATCCGTCGAAGCGCGACGTGCGCGGGTCGTACGCATAATATGGTATTATTATTATGTACACGGATCGTATTTTTAAAATTTTTTTTATCGCGAAATGTGTATACTGAATCGTGTCCTCAAATGTTTAAAAAACAAAAGTCAACGGTAAACTTTTGCTTGGCTCGAGTAAAAAAAAAAAATTCACCTTACAATATAATACTATATATCGTAATAACGTGTCCTTATTATCGCGCTCGCCGGAGAGGTATGGAAACTCGGGAAAACCGAACGTGCTCTTACCCCGCGTATAAGCATTTGCATACTAATTATTTTAATGTATATTTTAATATTATATATATATATTATTACGACGTCGATGTGTGCGCATATATATACTATTTTAAAGCGTCACGTCACATGACGTGCGTGGCAAACGGACCGTGACCAGATAAAAAAAAATTAATTTGGTCATAAATCAAAAAAGTATAAATATATATTTTTTTGTGTGTGTGTTTTTCGCGAGTTATATTATATTATGTAAATCCGCTGAACTTTGACGATCACATTTTTAACACTAAATTATATCCACACACGGCGTACAACACGAGTACACAGAATACGAACCGCGAGTTTTGAGTTGCTGATTGATTTGATTATCTCGATTAGTATTGTTTTTAATTCGATCGATTAACGTTTCATATCATTCTTTGTCTCGTTTTATCGGTTTCGATATTAGGACATCGCAATTACAGAGCAATTTATTACGAGTATTTTATATTGTAAAGCCGCGTCGGAGGGTGGTCGTCGAAACCAGGTCCCGGAAACTTATTCGCGTCTATATTGAGTTATGACGTAGCTGATGGCGGTACCTACGAAATTAGCTGATCTAAAGCCCATCGTTTCTGTCTACTCATTCGAATTGCTTTCGTATTATTGCGCCAGTCAAACCGGAGGAAGTTGTACTCGGTGATCAGCGTACTGCTGGGCGTGCGGCGCGGAGTGGGGGTAGATTGCGGCTATAAATTTATATCATACTCCGATTGTTCGGGATTGCAGGCGCCGCAGTCTCCCCGGGATTTTCTATTATTAATTTGGACGGGTGGCTGGATATAAACAGAGGGAGAGAGAGAGATAGAATGGGAGGGAGAATGAGAGGGAGATAACGGGAGAGAGAGAGAGAGAGAGAGAAAATAAATAGGAGGAAACGAAAGAAAGAAGTAAAATAATAATAATAATAATAAATTTGGAATTCTTCTTTTGTCGTTGCCGATCCTAATACCGCCGTTCCGGTAGTAGTTTGAAGTCGAAAATTGGTCGGCTAAAGAATATAACAATAATATTAAATAAAATAAAAAACTGTTCCATCCTTTTTTTATTTTTGGAAGGATGTGCAGTCGGGCGGGGAAAGCGGGCGAATGGAAGCCGCTTCTTTTGTGTTACTGTAGACACACGTAACGACTACCCAAAGACGTAATAAAACTGTGGCTTTATGGGACGTGATGAAATCGCCAGAAACCGAGGGTTGAAGAGGAAGGCCTTATTTAAATATCAAACAGACCGTGTAAGGGAAAAGTGGATTTTTTCGGACTTGCTCCGTTTTTTGTCCGTATAGGCAAATTGATAGTTTGTATATATCGAAAAGAGTTTCCTTTTTCTTCATTTTATTATTATTTAGTTTTATTTAGTTTTATCTTTATTCCGTTCTGGAGTGATTGGTGAAGATGAGAAAATATAAGAAAAACTCCTGTCAGATTTAATTTTATGTATATTTATCCCGACTTCCGAGCTCTTGTTTTAGAATGTGATTATATTAGTAGACAATATATATATATATATATATATATACATATAGTCGTACAAATATCAAGTGAAGAGATAATGCTCGCGACGTACAAATAAATATAAATAAAAAGTTTACTTTTAGATTTTTGTCATCTATATACACCGTTTTAACGTATCGGTTTAATACTTTAGGAAACATTTTGTTCTAAACAATGAGAGGGGATCACCACAAAAACGTCGTGAAGAGACGTGACAGGAGCCTGCACTACTGAAAAGATTCCCCTGCTCTATATTATAATAATGATGAAGTGTAATAATACAATTTATGGTAAAAATAAAATATATCGATTTTCTTTTGATTTGATTTCATCGCCGTTAGTCTTTTTCAAGACAATCAGTCTTATCAGTCGATATTTTGAGAATCGATTCGATTATCACGCGTCGTATATCGAATACATGTTGTACGATTTTACGATATAATACTCAGCTATAGTAACAGAAGAGCACAATTATTAGTATTTTAATACCACGTAATATACGCTCTTTGTCTCGAAGACATGATCTGTGATATACCTAATCGGTACGATCGGTATACGATCTCGTAACACGTGATATCATTATTTTATAACAATAATATTATGATATATTATTATGTTATTATGATTTAAAGCTCTCGAATTTCTCGACTCGAACGTGTTTGGTTTTTCGAATACGACTATTAAAGTTTCAATTTCTTCCCTTAAGCGGTTTCCTACTCGGCACCATTCGGAACCCTCCGTGTCGGCGACGGTTTGCCATATATAATATTCGGTGCCATTTACTCGTATAAACTCGCGCATATAATATACTTAGATACCCATATATATATATATATATATATTTATGTACATTATAAAAGTATATATATTATTAGAACGCTGCACAGTCGTGTGTGTATTTTCTCTCTCTCCCTCTCTCTCCGCCAGTCAAATTAGCACTCTCTGTAGACTGCTCTATTCACCTGTAATACGCACTTATAATATCTATAAATAAATTCATATTTCTAAGTGATCAATTATCCTTTCACATTTGCCCACCTACCGTTTATAAATATTAAATGCCGTACACGCACTCGCCTTACCTGCAGAGGTGGCCTCGTGCATATACCTACAAGGTAATTCAAAATTTATGTTACAACCATTTTAACACAATAAAATATATTCAGACAAATGTACGGTAGGAAAGTTTTTTGATTTAGAAAAGTCTAAACGATTTGTACGTTTTATAATTTTATTACAATATATTAGAGGGGTTTTTGGGGGTCGAATTTAGACCTCAAACATTTGATACATTTTAGTGCTCGAACGACATTAATTAATGGAAAACTATCTATGCTCGAGATATGTTTAAAGTTTCTATAAATGTCTAAAGTACACCGCTCAAAACTCCTCTAAAATATTGTAAAAATGTTTAAAATGTACAAATCATTTTAGATGCGTTTCGCTAAAACAAAAAACTTTCGTAGGTATCATACATTTTTCTATAAATCGATAAAGTGGCCGCCGTAACATAAATCTCGAATCATCTCAAATCTTGAATCTGTACAACTCCGAACTCGAGTGCCTGTCGTATACCTGCCACGTATATGGAATGGTTATGGAATGGTTGTCCAATGGTCCATGTATAAGGTATACTTAAAAATTCTGATTTTCAGAATTCGAACAAATTCATCGTTGAATAATAAATTGGGGGTGATCATGCTTGGTGAATCACGACCTTCTATTAAACAAATTATAGAATAATAATTAATACCTAACAATATATACTGCACCGCCATTATGTATTTCACATAGAAGAGTATAAAATATTATTATAGGTAGGTACCTACCGTCTTATAAATAATAATATTATAATATATAGTTTTGCTGCAGTTCAAGACGCGTTTAATAGTCGTAACGAATTTGGAAAAAATCAAAATATTTTTTTGGTATTATTATATGTAGGCAGCTATGTTGTACAATCTAATTCGGTATAGGCACACCACGAAGGTACAGTACACTCAAATAATATTAAACCATTTCGTTATTTTCAAAACCGGCAAAAAAAACTGTTTTTCTCAGTCAATTTTTACGTTTTTGTTAAAAACGTTGGTCTTTGTAGTAGGTACATACTATATTATTACTTATATAATTTCACGCACCTATAAAACGTCTGAGATTAAAAATGATATGCTCACTCGTTTCAGTTCCGTTTTGATATTTTCAATTTTATATTCCGACGGCTTTGACAAACAAAATTATCAAGTTAAAAATATAAAGTCACACAAATTATAGTATAATGCATATTATAATAACTATACTATTACAAATTATATAAATAATTATCGATCCGGTTTTCAGCATTTCGGGTAGCAGTCTATCGGTAGTAAAAATTTGTTTTTTGATTTCGGTTATACGTGCATACCTATTGTACTATTATTTTCTTTAAATTATCTAGATTACATAAAGATAATCTAACTTTTATCTAGATACTATTATGATAAATAAGACTAATTTTTATTATATTTAAATAACAAATTTAAGTACTTCTTTATCAACGTAAACATAAAGTAACTAAAAGTTAATAGGTACATATACGCAGTGTAACAAAGTATGTTCTTTGAGACAAAGAGTCGTAAAGTCTCGATATATCAACTTTATACAATTTGCCAGTAGAACAACTGAATATGGCAATATTATTATGAGTGTATGTGTACTAATTGTATAGTGTTCTGAATAATTTCTGATAAAACAATTTTAATAAAAATAATGAATATTATTCATGAAAAACGAATATGACTTAAACAAAATGTATCTAGATAAGTGTGTAATTTTTTATCTAGATAAGTCTCAACACTATGCGTCTGCGAGTAACGTACGCGTTCTTCTTCTGATTTCGTAACGACATATTCGTAAGGCATATACACTTCCCCCCTCCCCCAAATCGAACGATAAACGCTTTGTGGTTTCGAGTGTGTGCAGTGGCACGGTATAACAATGAATATACCGAAAGATTTCTGGTCGCCCCTCTCCTTCCCCCTCCCAATAGACGACGGATAATACGCGATTCGAAAGAGAAAAAAATGAACAATTCAAAAGTCGATGAAATGAAACCATATTATATACCGCTATATCACCTCCAATTCTCGTACGTCAAAGACGCGAGAGACGTCACGATATAAAATATATTATTATATACATATTTGGATTCACGGATGCGCGTATAAATCGTTTGTATATATATATATCGTGAGACGTATAATAATAATAATAATAATATTATGTAGGTAGGTTGCCACGGAAAGTCAGGTATTATAGACGTCGGACAAAAAGAAAACCGCACACCCGTGTTATTTTAATATTTTTGTCGTACGCATAACCGCCCCCGAAGAGTTCCGCTTTCGACGATTTACACGCGTATTTGAATAATATGATATTCTAGATGGTATATCATCCAGATACCAGCCTATTTCTATAGGTATATCGTATATATTATGATCACGGGGCGTGAAACCGCGGTATTGGTATTCGCGGTAATGGTCTGCGTGGTATCATGACGTATTGTATAGCGTTATTTAATAATATACCTATATGTGTAAAGGGTGATTCGCCGAGCACAATCGCTGCTCTTCGATCGCCCCCTCCACCGCCATATTTTGTCCTTTTATAGTGGATTTTCTGTTGGAATTCTGATTTTTGGAGTTTTTAAGTACACGCGCAAAGGCCAAGTTTGTCTTGAATTATTGTGTTCTGCTACCGAAAGAGTGTCCCGTGGTGATGCAGTATGCTTTTTTTTTTCAAAAGAGAACTTATTACAAGAGCATTTTATTTAGTGGACACATTTTTTTAAACTCCTAAAGTACTTAATTCAAAATTCGATCGAGTTTCTCAGCTGTTAAAATATTGAGGATAATTATAGTCCTTAAAAATTATATTTTCATAACTATAAATATTATAATATTATGTAATATCAGACCTAGTATTTAATATATGTTCCGACCATTTTTATGAATTATAATTAATATTGATAAATATTAATCACTAACGATTTCAAAACACTGTTCCCCTCTTTTATTCCAAACTTATTATCGCTTGAACTCATTATCTTGAGTAAACAAAGTCAAATAACTCAATAGCTATACTTTTAAAATTTTGATTTTGATTTGAAAATTCTAATAAAAACTATCCGCTAAATAATTTAGGGTAGACAAGAGTAGGGTTCTCATTTGAAAAACAAAAGTGCGTTTTTCCACAGAACACTCTATATAAGTAGTACAAAAAAAACCAGGAAAATATGGTTCATAGAAGAGTTCACCAGAGAACAATAAGTGATTTTCAGCAATATGGAATTGCAGGTCGGACAATCGAAGTCGGACTAGAATATTATTATAAACGTCATATAAATAATAATTTTTAAGTTAAAGGCAGTCAGTCGTTATACTCGCCATCCACAAGTCTTCTTATTGCAAAGTCCAAACTCTCGTCCCATCACGTATTGTCGTGGTTGTTGTTGTTGTTTTGTTAGTGTATACGAAACTTTCTCGCCACCTCCGCCGCCGTTACGTGACTGGCAGTCATTCGGTTCTCTGCTGGCCCTAGAGATGTTGGAGGTTATCGGAGACGTGGAAGTTCGACCTCCGACGAATAACGGCCGATGGGAAATACATATTACAAACATATATCGCACAATATACATGGCGGGAAATGTGTTTTCTCCACGGAGCACATCACCCGACGGGGGAGCCCCGAGATAACTATATATTTTGTTTTTAAAACTTACATAATAATAATGTAACCGACACGGCTGTTAGGCTGAAGTAGTTACCTGCACATCGTGTGAATATCAAAATATCATGTAGAGTGATTTCAAGTTTATACAGGGTTAATTTTTACCCGTTTTCCCCTCTGATATAGTTGTACATTTAATCGAATTCTGATTTTTAGAATTTTTGAGTACACCTAAAGATCGCAGTTTTTGCAAATTCCTGTTTTTTTTTCGTGTTACTTAAGGAATGTTCTGAAGTGATGAAAAATTCTATTTTTCAAATGAGAACCCTAATTTCTTACTGCAAATTATTTAGCGGTTGATTTTTTTTGAAAATTATTATAATACATCTAATCAATGTAAATATACTGATTATTTTTCTAAATTATTAAAATGTTTATACTAGGATAATAATTCTTCAGATAGTTTTGTATACTTTTAAAAAATTATTTATATTGATATAACAATAGTAATAATTACTAACATTTTAAAATCATCTAAGCCCCCATATTTATCTATTCCATTGCCATATACATATATATTATCCTTAGTACATAAAATATCTGCTGAATAACTAAAAGTGAATAAGCGGGGGGGGGGGAGGGTTCCTGTTTGAAAAACAGAAGTTTTTATTGTCACGGGACCATTCTTAAGCGGTACAAAAGATTTCGATTGTTTGAAAACATGGTCTTCGGGAGTGTTTAACAATTCGAAAAATCGTAATTTTAAAATTTGCATAATTTAAGCACACAAACATAGCAGTGAACCCGCAAATCACCTTTTATGTGTGTGTGTGTGTGTGTGACCTTTGACCGCATCAGTCTCGACAAATAACCGATTAAGTATTCAGCTTAAACGATCCGTCTATACCTACCTATATAGTTTCATAACAGATGCAACTCGCGGCGGTGAAAAGTTTTTATTTGGTTTTTTTTTTTTAATCTATATAAAATCAATACGACGTGTATTCGCTTTGCCCCACTTGTTTTTCAATATACATTACGGTCGTCTCTCGTTCGAAAAGTTCTCCCCTCACCTCCGCGTCGTGTTTTTAATGACCTTGTTACTACGTCTCTTCTCCCACTCCCTCTCTCTCTCTCTCTCTCTCTGTGCTCGGACGTGTGTATGTGTGTGTGCGTGTGTGTGTGCGTGTGCGTGTGTGCGTGTGTGTGTGTAGGCGTGTGTATTACATTCCGGCGAGGTTAAATCATTTTTAGTCATTTGTAAGGGAAAACTTGACAAAACGATCGACTGCTCGCCTCCGTCCGTCCGGCCATATTGCCGGGTGATTTATGGTTTTCAGCCCCGGGATTTCGGTCTCGAGAATAGACAAGTAATAAATGGCACCCGACGGCTGTTGTTTTGCAAATCAGAAAGTTCGTCCAACCGTTGCTCGCAGAGATTTTTATTTTTCCTTCTCTCTCTCACTCTCTCTCTCTCTTTATTTAGCCGCTCGCCCGGCAATCTCCCTTCATCTTCGGTCGTTAATATTACTTCCAAAGGGAAATTCATAAAGTTCGACCCCCTACACTTCTGACGTATATAAAGTTCATTAATAAAGTTTGAACGGAAAGAGAGCGGGAAAAAAAACACGGAACTTACATCGAAAAGAGATTTTTTTAATAAACATAGATATAGCACGAAACAACAATAACAACTGAATATAATCCGAAAAGCCTTTTTGCCTGTGCCAAGTGGGCGAGGTTTTTTTTTTATTTTTTTAATGCAAAATAAATTCTTGAAGAATGTAAAGAGAAAAAGGTTCCTACCCCCACCCCCTAGCCGCTCACCGCTGACGGCGAGACAGTCTACTATATACTATACACTGCAGCTACCCGTTATTCAATATTTCTTTTCTGCTTCAATGCTAAAAATGACAAATGAACTTTTAAAAAGTTATAATTTTCCCCTTGGCATGGCTTTTTACTTTTATTTTTTTTTCGGCGTTTCTCGCATCTCTTTTGGATTTGTTGCCGTTTACTTTTTAAACAATAATAAGCGACGCGTGAATACGCTCTGGTCGGAGGTGTATAATATATAGTGTTTTGAGCTCTGTCTCTGTCTCGCTCTCTCTCTCTATTCAATATACATTTTTTATTTACTTTGTGTAAGCACGCACACATTACCTATGTGTACGTACGCACTGTTGAATCCAGCTATACTTCGGGGGGCAAATGCCACCCTCTGAAATTTCATTCGCTCCCCTCCTGACTAATACCGCTGTCAACAAAATGTATTTATTAATGATGTAGAATCATACTCATTACGGTTACTTTTTTTTTTAAAATTTAAAACGTCTTAATATATTGTAATAATATAATATAAATCATGATACTAAAATGTATAATCAATAAAAAATTAAGACCCTTAGAAAAGTCGTCTGGATTCAACACTGTATATAATGATACACCATTACAACCTAACCGATTACAGCTCATATTATCACTATGATAGTATAATACAGTAAAACCTTTAAATACCGAACATTCTCAGTCACTGAAATTGTGTCCGCTATTCGGAGGTGTCTGTTAGGGGATGTTTCTCTGTAATAGACTGCGAATGACTCGAGATCGAATTCGGCATTTTAAGACGGCGTGCAGCAGTGCATTATAACAATAATATTATATTAAACTATTATTATTATTATTATTGTGTGTACGCTCGGTAAATGCAGGTGATTATTAAAATGTATGTTACAGCCATTTTACCACATAAATATAATTCAAAATACAGAAAAATGTATAAAATACAAAAGTTTTTGATTTAGAAACTTTTAATATGATTTGTATATTTTATGATTTTTTACGATATATTAGGGGGGTTTGAGGGGGTCGACTTTAGAAACTCAAACAGGAATTTATACTTTTTGCAAACATATAATATGAAGACATCTTTTTAATACATTTTAGTGCTTGAACGAAGACATTAATCAATTCAAAACTTTACGCTCGAGAGATATTTAAAGTTTTCATACATTTCTAAAGTCGACCCAAGTCAAAACCCCCTAAAATATATTGTAAACAATTATAAAACGTACAAATCGTTTTAGACGTTTTCGAATCAAAAACACCTTCTGTATCATACGTTTTCCTCGATTTTGAATCGATAGATATCGTCCGTAACGTAAATGTTGTACCACCCTGTACATCCAAAAAGAAACGTCCGAATTATTATTATTATAACGACTCGAGCGATAGGAGCCGCTGCGGGATAACGTAACGGTGGTGGTCTTATCCATATTTTTGAGAGATATTTAAAGCTTTCATACATTTCTAAAGTCGACCGCCCAAAACCCCACTAAAATAATATATCGTAAAAACAATTATAAAACGTTAGGTGAGGTCAATCGCTTTAGACGTCTCCGAATCAAAAAAAAACGTTCGTATCATACGTTTTTCTCTGTTTCTAATCGATAGATATCGGCTGTAACGTGTATTTTGAATCACTCTGTACATCCAAAAAGTAGCGACCGAATTATTATTATTATAACGACTAGCGCGATAGGACGAGCTGCTGCAGGATAACGTAAAGGTCTTATCCGTCGGTGCATATTTTCGTGCACACACACACACACACACACACAGAGCTATTGCGCACGCCGAACATTGTTGTCCCCGTCCTGTTTGTCTGTGTAACAGCCGAGTATAGTCCTCCGGGCGGTCCCCGAAGCGCGGTGTGCGTCCGAAGTTCTTCGCACATTTGCAATTTGCGGATGACAAGACAAATGCGACTGAAACAAACGGTCGAGTCGTTATTCCTCGTTTCCCCTCCCTCCTCTCCCCACTTCCGCCCACGCGCTCCCCCCCCCCGCCGTCCGTCTCTCGCTCCTGCCGCCCTCTCTTTGTTTTGTTTTGCTTTTTTTTTTTTAACGCGATTTCCCGCGAGGTTTCCGCCTCGAGCGAACCCAATTACAGTCGAGCGAGCATTAAAAAAAAAAAAAAAATGTGGTTTTACTAACCGAGGTCCGGGAATACTTTGTTTTCGTTCTATATACATAATATATATATATATATTATTATATTATTATTATTATTATTATTATTATTATTATAGTCCCGTGACTTCACATCATTCCGCGCGGCGAAACGTCAACTCGAGTGTGTGTTATTGTATAATAAACCACGCGCGCACTGCGTTATGCATGTATTGTATTTAATTACGGCGGCGAATAAAAGTATATTATATATATAGTATGATATCGTATATATATATATATATATATCGTTTCGAACGTGGCGTTTCGTTCGTCAACGTTATTATTATATACGACTATGTGGCGTAGGTTCCTATATATAAGTATTATATATAGCGTGTAGGATATTATAATAACGCCGCCGCCGCGACATAACACGGTATGTGGGTACATGATAGCTATATAGGTGGTTATATAGGTGTACAAAGGCGTTTCACGAACAATAGTCAATTTTTGTAGGAACGAAAATAATACCGTTTCGTAAAACTTTTGTTTCGTAAAACGACACTGCGCACCTGCAGTTGTAGTGTGGCGATAATATGCGATTTATGTTATTAATAATATTATAATCGGTAGGTATATATTGTATACAATGATTTTAAATTTCAGAAATATATTTTTTCAATAACTCGACTAGAATTTTTTAATTAGTTTGACTAGATTCATTTACTCGTATTATTATATACTCTTTATTTTTAATAAATACCACGAACATTCTTCAGGAAAGTTCTGGAATGGAAATTTCTAAATGGAAATTTCCCCGTTTTTCATCGCTAATAAAATACCTAGTATAATCTCTGCACGGTGTATTAAACAATGTAAAATGAAATTTATTCAACGCAGAGATACGCTGTCAATTGATTTTTATTTTAAAACAGTTATATTGTAGTTTCGTTCGAAAAAGCGTCGCTGTACAATAACCTAACCATATATTATCTATGTGCGAGCGTATTATACATATAAATATTTTATACCATTTGAAGTTTGTTTCGATAATTGTATCTGACCGTATATACTGTGCACTGTAATATGTGACAATAATTACACAGTATAGTCGTACAAAAACGATCGAAGACGGCGGCGGTGTTCAATTACATTATTTACATTTAATGTGCTTACCCGCACCGCGTGATGTAGATATATGTTCCGCAGGAATTACGGTATAGCTATTTTTTAATTATATACACAGTAGATTTATGAACACATTAGGTCCGTGGCATTACCGGGACCTTTACGCAATAATCTAATATTAATTATTTCGAGGGGAAAAGCTGCAATGACACGAAACGAATAAAAAAATAATAATAATAATAAAAACGAAAACCCTCGCGCGTATAAAACTGCTAAATAGTAGTTTTTATTTTTATTGCGCGATTAGTTTGGAAAACTATAAAATTCCAAAACGACCACTGCCATACCTCCCGTGAATCGTGTTTATTGTTTCGTGTATAACTAGTAATAACTGTACGCTGTGTATATATAGTATAATGTGTTTGTGTATCATAATATTATTATTATTATCGTTACACCAATCGCGACTGGTCGTGGGTTATCGGAGCCGGTGCAGTACCCAACCCGTAAGTCCAAACGGACTTTGTGTCGACCACACGATTTCAACAATTATTGTGTTGATTCCGCAGCAGCAGCGTCTATAGCCGTTTAGAACGTACCCGGTTAAATGTTTCTACAAAACATCTAATCGTATTGATAACAGTTATCAGTTATCTTGCAGTTAATGCAGTGTCGTATACTGCACTTCGCAATGTGCGAAATCTTGATTTTTTTGCGTTGGTACATCCTTACGAGCTGATCCTGTAAGGCATTATCCCCTACAGTGTCAATGTCGTCATCATCAATATATCATCGTCACAATATTAATCCTTCGATAGTGTTCTAAAAGTATACGATCATCGTTCGTTCCGTGGAAAATCATCGTCAATGAGTGTAATATTATTATAATCTATTAACGATCAATAGGCAGTACTGACTAAATTCCGAACGAGTCTTGTTTGTCCGTCAATAATAGCGATCGATTTTTGTTCTGCGCACGTAAATAAAATTAAAACAAAATACTTCAAACCGTTTTAAATAGTATATACTACGCGTGTAACAATCTTTATCCGATCGACTACAAAAAGATTACCTTTACCGATGGTTATTTCATTACTGAGCATACCCGCGAAAACGACACTAGTACATTGGCGCAAAACGAATGACTGCAGCCCACTCGGAACGAACACGATTTTATGAATTCAATAATATTATTCTATCTCCATTCGCACATAATAATTAATTCAACGAACCAAAAATAAACGTTTGACACAATATATCGTACGAAATAATAATTTGATCCACTCGTGGTATACCTGTTATCGGTACCTGCAGCAGTGGTAAAGGACCACAGCAATCATTGTGTAAAATGTAAAAAACGTATTTTAACCTTCCGGGCATATATACTTGCGTGCTCGTCATATCTGTCGTGTACTTTTAAAGCGGAGAGACAACGCGGCTTTGATGGAGACTTTGGTACAATAATCACAATAGTAATGATAATAAATAACAATATAAAACGAAATGAAATATACTGGATGTTAGGGGGGTAGGTGGCGTAGTGGTTCACACAGAAGTTTTTGTTTTCTTATTAAATCAACGACGACTTTCTCGGCAGGTTTTTTCTTCCGACTAAATACATATAATATAACGTCTACCCAGCTGATGTGTTTTTTTCGAACTAGCTACGTGCGCAGTGTTGTGTTCTCATCCTCTTCGGCTTTCTAAAATAACTGTTAGATATAATACAGTACAAATAAAATACAAACTCGCAGCTGTAACGCGCGTGTACAGGCTGATTTTTTTCAAACGTAATAATATTATAGTTTATTCAGTCTGCAATTGTTTTGTTTTCAAATAAAAAAAAATTGCTATTACATATATATTATATACCTTTAGGTAGTTCAATTATCTATATAATATAAAATGATATACTTGTTTATAACAGCAAGTTATTGAAAAACTTATTTTTTTACAAAATGTGTAATAATATGCGACAATCCACGATACATATACCTATTAGGTACCTATTATATGTGTTTTCCATTACAAAATGAATAATGCAGAGTTTTATTTTTCTAAAGATTTGTATTCATAAATATCGGACGATCGACAAATATAATGTGTACTTCATGTGGAGTTTAGTTATCTTTTTATCATAATTATGTCTTGTTTGAAACTCAAAAATATAACATGAATACCTATTCACCCTTGGTTTTTAAGTGCGTATATCACATTTGAACACAGAATGTTTTTTAAGCCATTTAGTGCATATATTTCAAACAACGATGTAATCTAGTGGATAAAATATTAAACAAACACATACATTATTTTATTTTGTGCACCAAATGGAGAATTAAATGAAGAATTTCATAGAGCACTTGCCTCGTTTTCGCCAAAAATGTCACTTACCGAGCCTGCAGCGCACTTGACCATCGATATAACTACCTATTGCATAATATTATACCAAAATACCCTGCGAGTGTGATACACTTCCTATTTATCACAATTTCGTGTTCGAGTTAACGAGACTAATGCGAGTGAGAAATATTTCGAGGGAAAAGAAAAAAAAAAAAATTCGAGTCGTCAATTCTTTGGAGTTATTGCCGCGAATCGGATGTATATAATAATTAGTTACGATAACAGCGACGGCAGAGATAATATCGAATATATATATATGCGCTGCTCGTGCTTCGACAGAAGTACGCCAGTTCGACGACGACGACGACGACGACGTCAAAACCAATCAAAAGGAAGGTATATTTCTCCGTCACGTATTATCACGGGCCGCCGATTTCAAAACACGACCCCCCCCCTCCCACCACCCTCACCACCTCGCCGGTAATGTCGTATATACATATTATAATAATATACCTGAGCCGGCGTGGGTTTCCTCGCCAAAACATTTTTTTTTTCGCGATTCCACCGTAGACGTTTTTATTCGGTTTGCCCCCCCCCCCACCCCCGCCACAGTCTCGTTGATTTTGCGGTGCTTATATTATATATACATATATACGTAGGTTTCACGTCCTCCGAGCAAGGGGTTGAAAATTTCGCCAGGCAATTTTCGTCTCGACCCGCTCCCCCCTCTACACCCCTCACCCTCCGACGAACCCACCACCCGCCGCCTTACTCGGCTATTCCGTGACATTTCGATCTTCCTACGACTTCAGCTTACTGCTGCTGCTGCTGCACCGAGCGTGATGCGAATATCATTTGCCATACCGAGAAAAGACACCCACACCCGCACCCACCGCACACCCACGCGTCATATAGACACGCAAAACCGAAAACAATTCGACGTTTGCCACTTGGAAATGCATTAGGTGTACCATTATTATTATTATTATATCGTCGCAGCACGTATAGGTATAATATACAATACGCGCATACACACGTCGCGTACAAGAATAATAATAATAATAATAATAATAATAATATACAGAAGGGGTAAATTGGTTTTTCGCCCAACCTACCGTCACGCCGCCTCCACGCCGTTTACGTTTTATTTTTTATTTTCCGCCGACGATTCGGCGAAAAAATTATGTCCGGCCGACTCGACGATTTTCAAAACGTAATCAACCGAAAAACTTTTTTCTCCGTCCTGTCTGTATTATATTATTGTGACTTACCTAGAAACCGTGCACCGTAGTGTAATTTTATATTTTATTATGTATATATAGTATTGAATTATACATTGCATATATTATATTATTATTATTTCAAATGCCCCGCGTGTTTGAATTCAAATTTTGAGATTATATTGTGGTTTTTAATAGTTCGTCTGCGTAAAACAAAATTATGTTCAAATATTGTTCTAAAGAGACGAACTACAATTGGCATTTAAAAGTTTTTTTTCGACAAACTCGATTCTTGAATAAACATTTCAAAACTTTTGTCATTTATTTTTAAACGTCATTACGTTATTTAATTTCTCACTGGTATTTAAATTCGAAGACGACTGTTTATGAGAAATTACATTAAATTATTATTTTTTATTTCGAATAGGCTTGAATAAAAGATGACAATAATATAATATTACACAACAAGACTCAATTTCAAACGCGGGGTTGATGATTTTAAGATTTTTGATGTTTATAAAAACTTTATTATATTATTATAGGTAATACTCAGTCCATTATTATTCCATTACATATTATTATTATGATTTTAAACGTTATACAATATAATGTTTAACCACACCAAAACCGTTTGCTTTAATACGGTTGTTTATGGCTAAAAGCATGCGATTACAACTTAACCCCGTGAATTTCAGTATTCGCTGTTTCATTATGATTTTAATTGGTTTTATTGAACGGTGCGGTGTGATCGGGAGAAATCCCAGAAGGTCTCGATGATTTTCCTTCGGCTTTGTGCACTTTCTGTCCGCACAAACTGTTTAGTGCTAAAACTACAACGTCATGTCACGCAAAAAGTGTTGAAAAATGAGTGGAAGGGGGAGCCAATTTATTTTTCGGGACAAAGTTATAATTGCTTTTCGCAAAAACTTCACAGAAGTAGTCCGGTGGTTATTAAATTATGTATTGTGTCGTATGAGGCCCGTCATCATCGCTAATTCTTCGTTTGATCAATCCAAAAACTCCGCTATATACTTCACTATATAAGTTTTCCCAGGCAAGTCTCGTGTGGTTTCAAGTCGGCGGGCATGACAGTGAGTGCTGTGGGTTAAAACGGCGACATTTAAAGTAATTTGCATTTATATTGAAATTTGGATCTTTTATATTTTTCTGCTCGTGGTCCTTTTTTCCTTCGTTTTCTAGTCTTTTAATTTAATTTGGCTCTCAGCGTTTTTGCCTCCCCTCTTTCTTCACATATAATATAATCGAATGATAAAAGAGCAACCCACATCGAACCTCTTCTCGCCATTAAGGTGTTTATTTGTGTGTGTGTGTGTGTGTGTGTGTGCACGGGTTGATTCCATAAACATAAGTGTACCTCTTAAGTACCTGCACCGAATAAAATAGTTTTTAATTCACACCCAATAGTAAATCGAAATCGTTGTAAATAGAATACACGACATTAAAATAAATAATAATTAGCTCGAGTCCGGAACTTCAAGATGTATTTCAAATTCCCCACAAAAAAACGATGTCATCTGCAAGTCATAGATACAGACAGACAGTGTATACCTAACGTGACCATATTTTTTTTTACTCAAAGTGGGACACCTGTAAATTTTAATAGGAAAACCATAATAATTATTTCGTAAAATCACAACAATAGAAATATAGTATATATAGTATAATATATTATATTACATAATTTATACATTTTTCGGATCCGCAAATCTTTTTTGGTAGTTTTTGGTAGTGACTTGTGATGAATAAATACGTGCTCTCTTTTAGTGGAATAAAATGAATAAAATATGATAAAAATATAATTTTTTGAAAGCGAGACAATTTGGGTTCTTTGGGGACAGCGGGACCTAAAGCTTGAAAGGAGGACTGTCCTGTCCAAAGCGGGACGTATGGTCACGTTATGTATACCTCTACTGGTAATAACCAATAATGCAATCAAACGATAACCTACGCAACTACGCTAAACTATTTTGATCTTGATTTTACAAAGACAGTATAACGTACACAAAAATGTAGCTTAGAATAATATTGTTCTATTCGACGTTAATTATTATTATCATAAACTTACAACGTTCCGCGTGAACGAAACAAACGGAACGGCGTCGAACTAATTTCATCTCAGAGAGTGCCGAGTAAAAAATACTTTAATATTCTATTTTCGTCGAAAACATTACAAACGCGTACCACCACCACTACTTAACCGGCGGCCAACGCACTCGTACAATATATTATTATAATAATATTGTATACAACTATATGTATTTTTAATATCGTGTAAACAGCGCGCTCGCGTTTGATATCCGATTTGTTTTAAAACCGTTTTCATAAACAATTGAATGATAATGTAGGTGTATAGTACATTATGGTTGTTTACGTATTATTTCGGGTAATGCGTTTCGGCCGTATTCGGGCGGCAGCGATATAATAATGCGCCGAAATATTGTGTGAAGGTGCGTGTGCTCGCATCGAGTGTGTAAAAAACACTCTCGGTGCACGACGATAAAACGTAAAACGAGAGGTACGTATATAATATATTAAGAGCACTTGGCGATAAATCCACACCGAAATGCGCTTATGACTCAACTTAAGTATAATTTATCGAAGTATATTAAGCCTTTGGGTAAGTTTCAAAGGCGTTTTCGGGCGGCGGGTGCGCATTCCGTTCGCGCGAACTAAAAACGTATTTAACGAAATTCTGTCGTTTATATTATTATTGTTATTGTTATTATTATTATTATTATTATTCGTTTTTCTGCAATTTAAAAAAAAAAAATAGATGATGCTGCTGCTGCTGCTGCTGCAACGTCTGTGGTTCTATATTTATTGTCATCAGTGTTTTATTACAGCGAGGCGTCATTATTCCTCGACGACGAAATGAAATGCAAAAATATAGCTTGATAATATCGTATTCTGTTTGACAATATTTTTTTCCTAAAACGTTGATAATACGCGTATTATAATGTATATATGACGTATTACAAATAAATGAATTTATAAATAAGTCTCTCGAAAATACGCTAAAAGACAGACGAGACGACATTACTCGCCGTGGAGAGAAATATTTATATGATAATATATAAATTATTATTCGGTTTATTAAGACGTATACTTTTATTCACTATTCTATTATTCTTCATTTTTAAAAATTTAAATTAATACGCGTTGTATTCACTGCGACGATTTCAAAACTCCATGGCCGCGCAGCACTAATTACAATTATTGTACAGCTCATAATTGTCCATGACATAAGTACATTTTATGTCGAGTGTTGACGATATAATTTTATCAAAGAGGCAGCAGCTTTTCATTTTTATTTTTATTACACTTTCACTCGCGTGTACTCAGATTTGTATAATAATATGAGAGGAAAAAATTTGTGTGCTCGCGCATAACGTTGACTATTACTTGACTTTAAGATCGCCGCCACCACAGAGGTCATATTATTATTTATTTATATATTATAACAATACGGGCTGAGCCCAATTATAATATTATAATTAATCGACTCGGAGTGCGCTTTGTTACAACTACTATGAGCGTGTACGAAAATATTTTTTGAATGTAAGCGTATAATTGTAATAATAATAATAATAATATTATGACGATGACGATGAATACTATAATATTATATAGAACACATTTTGTACGAATCCGTAGTCGTCGCGTATGGTTTCGAGGCTTTTGAAACCAAAAAGGATTATATAATTTTAAAATGTCTATATGGTAGTATAATATACAGATGGCTAACTTCCACGACGTTGGTCGTATTTGGCTTTGTACCTGTTTGAAAACATTTATCTTTTTTCCGATATAACCGTTGCGATTGGCCGTGCCTTTTGCAGGTGCAGCAGTTTTCCACGCCGAAAATCGGATAAATCTTTCTCTTTAAAAGACGCACGGCATTGTAATAAAGATACGACTGCCGATTAGATACTTTAAATAATAATCATTCAGTCCTTTGATTCGATTTCATCGCGTCTCGTTTATTCGTCGAGAAACTCCTACGCGTAGATCTAGATGAATATAACAGCGCTGTTTCAATTAAATACGCCTCTTTCTTGGTATATTAATATTTGTTTTAGTTATGAATTAACAGCTGGGATTTAAAAATTAATGATAAAAATGCTTTTATGTCCTAAAATTCTAAACAATTTACTAACTCTTTTTTAATTTTTCATGATTTTGGTATAAATTATATAGTTGATAAGTTATCAAATAACTTTTAAAGGACTGTAAAAGAGCCCCTCAGACATAACTGATCATTTGGACTTCTTTAATCTAAAAAAAACAATTATTTCCATGCGGTTTAAGATTGTTTTTAATAATTTAATACGAGAACCTACTTTATGGTTTGTCAAATGTATGTAAAAACCATGTAAAAATCTTAAAATACAATTTCAAATTCAAATTTTTGATTCAAAATCTCCAAAAATACACGAAAAATGCAAAATAAAAACTTCATAATATTCCGATTCAAAGATTCAAAAATACACGAAACGTTTACACATTTTACTATATTAAAAATATATAAGTAAAACTTTAGTATAAACTGGGCTGGTGAATTGACTTAAAAATAAAACTGTCGTCTTTGTTTCGAAATACACGGCCGCCCCTGTACACAAGTCGTGATCGCGAGTGAAACTCGTGTGCGCGTACATCACCTTCGCAGCGCCTCATAGTCTGGCGAGTGCGTTCGCCACAGTTAGAACGGAGGCGGAAATCGTGTACCTATTCAGCTGATATTTGTCATTGTTTATTATATTATTATTCGTTTACCGTTATTAAACGGGAAAAAGCGTAGGTACACGATATAAAATATATTCGTCTCCGCGCGCGTGCCGTACGTCACGTCGTATTAATATTCCATTTATTAAATTGCCACCGAATCGCCCAGTGCACAGCGGCTCGTACGGCTGGATGTATTATTATTATTATTATTATTATTATTATTGTACGGCCGCAACGTGCAGCATGATATGGTAAACGTGCGTGCACGCGTATATATATGATATTATGCAATGGAGGCATTGAATAAAAAATGTCCCTCGATAAATGCGAAAAGGAAAAAAAGACCTCAAGGAAAAAAGTCAGTTTATACATATATATGTATCAGTGGTGTATGTGTGTGTGTGTGTGTGTGTGTGTGCGATGTGTGCATATGTGTGTGTGTGTGTGTGCGCGCGCGAAGAAACGCGCCAAAACAGAGAAAAAGAAAAATGGTATCGCTTAAAGCCTCGCGGCCTCGCGTAATAAGCGCAAAAAAGTGGCGCGGGCGAATGTTGTGCATCGCACTAGTGACGGTCGGAGGAGGTGGAGGAGGTTGTGGTGGAGGGTCGAGGGTGGAGGAAACCGTGTCGGGACACGCCGAGGGAGTGGAATAATAACAAATGGCGGACTCCGTCTTATTGTACGTAATTTTGCGTGCGCCGGTTTTATTTTTCTTATGGTAAAAAAGTAAGACCTACGGAAAGAGAAAAAAAAGATATCGAATAAATAACCTAGCAGAGGCTTTTTTTTATTTATCTTGCTGTTACTCTGTCTCCGTCTCCGTCTCCCTCCGTCTCTCTATTCATTCTTCAATCGAACTTGTTTGTTCATTTTAGTTTGAGCTGTGTGCCGCAGCTCTGCCGCTGGACAAGGATGCCACCACCGCCCGCTCTCTCGCGTAACACCCCCCACCTCTCCCGAACCGCACTCGATCTCGTTGTTACACAAATGTTTCTTTCTCTCCCCGCGAAGACGGGTGTCGGTGGACGCTGTGCTTCCGAATAACTTATCAATGTCGACCCTCGAGAAACCACCTATACGTTATAAAAATACATGTATAATATATATATATATATATATATATGGTTAGATAACGGAAATCGTTGTTCTTTCTTCGGTGGGCCAAAGGTGTGCGTGTGTGTGTGTGTGTAGACGATTAGACCCTCAAGGTTGGATTGTCTCTCGAGTAATGTTTTCGCCGTACAAATGCGTCCCAGTCGTTCAGACTTGGGGTCGGCCGTCTCATCAGTTATTTATCTCCACGTCACCGAGACCTGACATGTACAGGGTGATTCACCCCAAGCACACACTTACCCCCGTTTTTTCGTTTAACAATGAACTTATTCAGATTCTGATTTCAGGAATTTTTAAATATACTTACAGTGCGGGTAAAGACTTTTTTTCAGAATCTTGGGATTTGTTGTACTACTTGAAGAGTGTCCTGCGGCCATACAAACTTTGGTTTTTCAAATGAAAACCCGCCTTTTTTACTATTAATTATTCAGTGTTTAATTTTTTTGGAAATCGTTGATGTATTGATGTTCAAAATTCAAACGAGTAGTTTTTCAGTTCTTAAAATGTTTATACTAATACGATAGGTAGCAATTAAAAATGCTATTACAAAAATATTGGATATATTATGTATTATTGGATCTAGTATTTACTATGCTTAGATTATTTTTAGAAATTATTAATACTGATAGATTAATACAAATTACTAAAATGTTCACAGTTCTCATTAAAAAAAAAACAGAAGTTTGTATCTCCACAGGGCACTTTTTAAGTAGGACAAAATATGCCAAGAATTCGAAAATACGGTCTTTTAGTATATTTAAAACTTCCAGTAATCATAATTTTTAAAAAATTCATTATGAAATGGAAAAATTGGTTTGAGGTGAGCATGATTGATGAATCACCCTGTACATCTAGCCACCGCAGAGCTCGCCCAACGATATATTATTTTGTATATGAATTATAGAATCCTGTTTTGAGGGTAAGACTTTATGATGGCGTCATGAAAGTGGCAGTGTCATAATAAATTTCCAAGTACGTTTACGCCCACGTGCTGCGTCTATATACTGATTAAAATATAAATAGTCACGGTTTAATATTTATTTAGAGCCAAATTATCTGCCTCAATTCGGAAAACGTCTATATTATTATGATTATAAACACTATAAAATGTAAATAAATAATTATTTAATACGCATACATGATATTATTATTATATTATTTGATATACTATAACTGCCGGTGCAAGTTCAAATAGTAGTTCTCATAATATTTAAAGTTGTTTTTCAATTTTCTAATAATACGCAAGATTTTCCGTAAAAATACTATATTTTATAAAATTTAAACAATATCCTGCAGAGTAAACCAAAGCATTGTTATAATAATAATACGTCGTATACATGTTTGGAAACGTATTATGTAAACTTTTCTCGACGTTATTTCCCTATCGCTGTGGACCACCGCACGAAAAACGTTCACCTGGGAGAATATTATTATGGTGTTTAACAGACTGAAATAACCTACTTAAAGCCAACATTAATCGGCTTAACCGTCGGAAATCTCTGTCTTGGCAGTTTGTCGTACGTTTCGGAGTGAAAATAGTTTTATTTATTCATTATTATTTTTCTATAATTCTTATCATTATAATACCAAAGTCTGTAGTATTGTAGCCCGCGAGTTCTCGAAAATTAATGTGACACGACTGGAAATAATAATAACTATATAATATCAACCGAGAACACTCAATATTATATAGTTCACACGTTCAACTAGTTTCTATTATACTATAATATTATTATATCGCATTATTGTCACTTTTTATTGACCGTCGGGAATCGAAAAATCCATTTCGCGAGTGTAAAGCTGCGATGCCGTCCTATATATATATATATTATATACAGCGAGACAAATAATAATTGTTCGACATTTTATGGGATAAAATAAAAAAAAAAAAAAACACTATACTGTAGCACGGCACTTTGGTCACGTAATTCACGCCTTTGTTTTACAGTTTTATTTTTATTTTTTTAATAATAAAACCGACCGAGTCGGAAAGCGAAAAAGCTTTCTTTTTTACGACTCGCGAGCCCACCGGGTGTGACGACTACGGCGACGGTGTCGGCGGCAGCGATGACCGGCTTTTTGTTCAATTAACCCGGCGGCGGCGGCGGTGGCCACCGTACCTCGGGGAGTTAATTATGAGGGTATATCGCCGCGCGTTTCACCCCCCCCCCCCTCCCCACAAGCCCCTAAGACCCGCTGGCCACGCTGCAGCTCGGGTCTGCGCCACCGGAGTAGAGCGATTCCCCAAATTTGGGGAAGATTTTAATAGCCATTGATACTCGCGATTCCACCCGATTTTATACCGCGCAACGTTACCGTTTAATTTGTTTGCTATTTTTTTTTTTTTTTTGCGAATGATAATAAGAACTTTATAGCTATTCCGAAAACATTACGTCGCATATATATTTTTGATTCTGTGACAATTATTTCAGTTAACACTTTACCATCTGGCGCGGACTTACATCGTTATTCTAACTTGAACCTAATATGGTCGATTTCCGTATGACAATATCAGAAGAGTCTGAGAGACGTATTTTGGAATTTTAACAGAGCTTATAGAAAAAATCCACATAAGCATTGATTCGATACCGAAACATCACGTTTTTGGCAAGACAGCGACATTGTCGATAGCCAAAAGTCCATCAATTTAATGTCATAATTTGTCAACTAAACAAATTTAATGACGACGTTGCATTACTTATAAAACCACTCGGTACATACAAACTAACTTTGCGAAATCGTGTATGTTTATCAATGGCTTTTGAAATCTTTACTGAAATTTTCGGAGTCGTGATGATTTTAATAGCCACTGATACGCGATTCCACACGACTTTATTTGGCTCTTGTTTTTTTTAAATATTAAGTATCTACATATCTATTCCAAAAACATTATGTAATGAATAACAAATATATTATTGACATGTATATTACAAAATATCGTTTTGTGCTTGAACACAGTTCTGAGATTTCGAAAACAAAACTTTCGGAAAACATGAGCTGGCGCGGACTTTTACGTGTAGCATTCCTCGCCCTTTTTACCAGTCCGCTCCCATGCATTTTACCCATCGTTGGATTTATCATCGTATTCGTCATTCTAACTATTGGACTTACGGTCGATTTCCTCGAGATGATTAGAAGAGTCTTAGAGATATATATTATTTCGGAATTCAAACAAATCGTGTTGCCGTAACTATAGACGAGCACGTACTCGGAGGCCGCGGGTTTCCTGCAGCAGACGAGCAGTCTCTATATATTGAAGGGGGCCATACAATTATTATTACATCTTATACCGCGATGATAACCGTGCGTATAGTGTACCTGCAGCGGATACCGCGTGTAACCGTGATTCCGGTCGGTCCTCGTCCACCCGCGGTCCATACGCTTTACGATATTACATTATTATATTATAATACTCAGAGAGTTATTATTATTATTATTATTATTTTTTTTTTAACAAAAGACACGTTCCCTTTATTCTCGGTCAGTTTTTTTTATTTGATCTACGGCAGCGGTCGAACGGAACACGACTTCGTATATAGTTTTGTTATATTCGTACACAATATAACTTTATATTATACTATTTGAGCGAAAAAATGTATTTTTTCACGAAAATATTCTGTTCTGTCGTTATATGAAATTATCGAAACCTTTGAAAACACGTTTATCGACACATAAAATGATGCGTTTTAAAATAGTCAGTTTGAGGGTTTTCTGAAGTGGGATCACTCGGTCCACAATAAACCGAATAAAATATACAGTTAGGTACTACAGCAGGTAGAGTATAAGATTCGTATAAGAATTAAAATCGTTTTCGAAAACTCGAATATGATATATTATAATATTATTAAAGCATTCGCTAATTGGAAATAAAACGATAATCTTTTGTAAGCACGTCGTCGGATCGGAGTAAAAATGCTAAACGAACAATAAGAACACTAATTAATCGAGTTCTCGGCAGCAGCTATCGTCGTCGTCGTCGTCGTCGTCGTCGTATACAATAATAATAATAATATACTAATGTTTGTCTCGGTTACAACCAAGCGCTCGGCATTACGATTAATCTTTCGAGTCTCGCCGGTTTGTGTTTGTTTAATACGACATAATAATAATAATAATATAAACAATACGATATAATAATATAATACGACAATGGACTTTGGGTCCATTATGATATATATATACGGACACGTTCACTGCCGTTTTGTAGTCTTCGCTTGATATAATATTATTATCGTTATTTACCTTCGCCCGTCGCAGTCGTCGTCACAGTCGATTTCTGTGTGTGGCCGAAGAACGCCTTTCGCGGCTCGTGCAAAGATTTGTCTGCGCACAATTCTATACGTATATTTGCGTATAATAATATTATAATATGTCGTTCTCTAATCAACATTCCGCGTGGGATTCCGGTGACGGACTCGCGCGAAAGACGTGCCAGCCGTATATATTATATTATTATGTACACGAGACGACGACACGAGAGACTATATATCATTATTATTATATTATTGTTTGCTCTGTACACACACACACACACACACACACACATTAATAATAATATAGTCTCGTTCGCGCTATCTGGCAGGTCTGATTTGAGTCTTAACGGGCCGTGAATTAATCACTTACGCGATACTTCGCGCCAAAATTATTATACTCATTGTTCGCGAGTCTTTGCCTCAATCGTTTCCGTATAATACTATGACGCGTAGTCGTTCCTGCAGTTATATATGCGGACAAAACGATAACGTTATTATTGTAGTAGGGCTATAGGGACTTCTAAGAGATTGCACGTTTTTCAATAATCGTTATCAAAACACAGGTATAAAAGTAATATAGGAATTCGTTTCAAAATGTATAGTTGTATAATATATTTTACATATTATTTGACCATTTTTGGTGTAAATAAGGTCTAATAGTCTTATAAATATTTTATAAAAAAATCCTGGTCTTAAATAAACCTGAGATATTATTTTGATGGAATTATAACCATGTAAATATATTATCTAGATATTAAAATAAAAATGTTTTTATACCGTGAATATTTTTTTTAACTCATATTTTAATAGCATATTTCTTGATTCTTTAAGGCATAAATGCGTGTGTATTTTAACGTTTTTTAAGACATTAAGTCCCTAGGCCTATTTATTGGCGATAATGTATGACGTCAGTGGACCCAAACCTTTTCAGTTGTACGGACTACCAGCATATCTGTAAAATCAAACCTCGAGACTCACTTATTTTTAATAAGCGAGTAAAAAACATAAACGCACACCAAATAGACGGGTTATTATCGATGAAATATTAGGTACCTAATCCAACCAAAAATATGGACGTCTATAAAATCACATACAAATCCCGATGTCGATGCCGATCGGCATAAATTACAATTGCCGACCCTTTGGCTTGGGCCGCGGCTGCGGGTTGGGATTTTGGGAACCACTGGTGTATCGATATAACATAATTATGATGCATTCTGTTCTTGACTCGATTTTGCTAAAAAAAAAAAAAAAACCCACCGTCAAAAACTTTAGTGACTTTGCGTGAATTGTTTTATATCGAAACGTATTTGATTAAAGTCACATTATTAAAATTAGGTAGGTCATCGGAATCATCGCGACTATAACCACTCCGCCTCCGGAGGGTAACCACATTTCACGTGATTTAGTTCCAAACTCGATTACCGCCGCCGCCGTAAATTACGACCACGTAGCTATATGGGTTCGGTTTTGTGTACCGACGGGGTCGCGGAAGGGAAATATATAATATTCGAATCGTGTAATCGTTTTATTATTATGGTTTTTTAATGCGAACACGGCGAAACTCGGTTTTGTCATTTCCCGCGGAGCCGGTATATCGTCCCGGGCTCTTTCCGGGCGGCGGCGGAGAAAAAACAAAACTCGCGGCGGTGGCGGCGGCGGTCGCGAGACATTTGTATTCATACCGTAAACAACAAATCGTTGCGATCGCCTCGGCCGATTAATTACTGCCAGCGGCGGCGGCGGCGGCAAGGGAGAAGGCGCGCGCGGCGACTAACAAACGACTGAAGCTCGAAAAATAAATGATCAAAGGGGAGAAATCGGCGGGGAATGGAAGTCGGCTGGAAAATGTGAAACGTTCATTATCGAGTTTTTAAGAGTTTTTTAATGAAAAATCTGACGCCGGGCCGGTGGCAGTTGAATATTAGAGTCAATTTGCAATCATTTTTTCCCCTCGCTCAATCGTTTCATTTCATTTTTTAATTATTATTAGAGACTTTTGAATTCAGTTTTCTCGATAATTATGTATATTAAATAAACTGCTGCGACGACGAGGTTACAATAATTAATTCGATCCGTCGCGTGTCTCGTTATTTCCGTTGACTATAATATAATAATTGCTCTTCGACAATGCGACCAGAGTAAGAAGATCGTAAATTATTATATTTTGGCCATAGTTCATAGGAGGTTTTTTGTCGGTATTGTACCGATAAAATTGACGAAAAGTGCAAGTGCGACCTCGACGAGACACACAAATACTCCACGGTAATCAATTTTGAGACATATATTATGTGGTGCTGGTCGATCCCGTCGAACGTCTGTTTCTTAAACGATTACTTTAATTTGTAGTGCTCTATACGGCGAGCACCGACACGAACGACGACGCGTAATGAGAATAAAAATAATAATATGTAGTTGCGGGAACGACCGCCGAGGCAGCCAGAGCTGGTAAGCACACTAGTAGCGGCAGTAATGCCTTTGTCAAGACTTGACATTTATTTATTGTTTCGTTTTTTTTTTCTTCCAAATGTGTCAACGTATCGCGTGTTTTCAAAAGTTTGTTACGGTTATGGTTAACATTTCGCGAAACTCCGCGTAAACACGCCGAACATTATACAACTGTAGCTACGAGGCGGCGGCGGTACGCTAAGATATTATAATAATATCATTACGATATATAATTATTATAATTTCGTTTATTGACGACGATGGCGATTCCGGGTAACTCGCTGTATTCGTTTTATTATTATATTATTATACTCGACGAGTATATATATTTTAGCTACTGTCGGGAGGACGGCTTGCACGGCGTATATGACTCTATACGGCGGCGAATTCGGGAATACCCTACCCACCTCTCCACCCCACCGCCACCGCCGTCGTCTTAACCGTCGGTATGGATGAGAAAGATGATATTCTCGGTGACGAGATATAGAGAAACGTTTTTGCTCGCACGATCGAATTCTCCGGTGAAAATCCGGATCCGCTTACGTATACACAATATGAACGGAACGAATTAACGCACACGCACACACACGCACACGCACCCACGCATCTATATTATATATCCGTATAGATATAAATCCACGCTGCGATTGTGAGAGCTATCAATTTTGAGAGTGTCCCGACGAGAGCAGTCCCGTACACGGTTTATCGTCGAGTGTAGTATATATGGCTTCGGGGTGTAAAGTATAATATAGCCCCGCGAGCTTTTTCACCCTCCCCGACACTATATAATGTACAAAGTCTCCCACCTCGAGCCACGTCTCTCTTTCTTTCTCTCTCTCTCTCTCTCTCTCTCTCTCTCTCCGTCACTGTATGTGTCTCTGTCCCCCTCGACCCTGGTCACGCCGAAACACTTTGCGGGGTTAAAGCACCGTGAGGGGATAATTTTTTTCTCCTTTGCCGCCGTACGTTTTCTTCCGTCATCCCCGCCGATTCTAACAATCGATACCGCCCGCACCTCGTCACGACCGCAGCCTGTAAACCATTATATAGATTATACGCATTATATAAATATATAGAACCGCACCCCGAGTCCTTTGAAGTCGACAAAAGCGACATTTTCTACGACCACGGGATCGTTATTTTCATCTAGCACACACACACACACACACGCTGGCCCGCTCGTTCCGGTGTATGGGAAGCTGCTGTGCTTCCACCTCCGCCGCCGCCGCCGCCGCCACACGTATTTTATTAAGCAATAACTTTTTTCCCTCCGACGTTTTTAACGGAAATTCACGCCGCTTCGCTTGTCCGCGTGCTACTCGCTGGGTTTTAGTGATGTATTCGTCGCAAATAATAAACTAGTATATACATCAATGACGCCCCGACAAGCACGGACAAGGAGCCGCGTAATTTATATACATACTATACAGCAGCAGAAACAACGCAGCGCCGTTCAGGTTAAAGTGTGACCGTACATAATATAATACTCGTAGCTATACGTATGGTGTTATTATTGTTTGTGATGGATAAATTAAAAATTAAAAACGTCACTTGCATGCGTGTCTACGTCAGACGACCTTAATTATTATTATTATTATTATTATGCGTCGTCTAAATAGACGTCGTTTCAGCACGAGTAAAATTATTACAGTCACGTCGTCGTCGACGTTTTAATATTAAATATTATTTTAGTACTTTGATTTAATTAAGTAGTTTCAGTAAATGTAAGTAAAGTACAATCGCTTTATTATAATATTATTATCATAGTTTCAACGCAATAATAATATACCTATAGTTGTAGGACTCGCACGCAGATATGGTGCTATATTGCCTATTCAGAGCGCCGTGTTATAAATGATTGCGCTCTCGGCAACGACAAAGTATATTATGTCCCGTATCCTTCTCTCTCTCTCTTTTTCTCCCCCTCTCCCTGTCTCCCCCTCTCCGCGTACATACACATATATGTGTACGCGTTACTAATTATTAACGGCTCTTAGGATTGTTTTTTGATTGCACAAACGTTAATTTATTCCGCGTAAATACGCGAAGTATTCAGCAATATTCTGAACCAGCAACAGAGTTAATCATAATTCATAAACAGAGAATATTTTAATTCAACTCTTTTAACGAGGTTCTACTGACTTGTCACGTGCAACATTTATATGCATATTATGGTATGCCCAACATAATATTTACAACGTTTTCTTTAACCGTACCGTCGGTTGAGTCACGACAATAGGACGTTCTGAAAATGTATCGAACAAGACTAAACACTCTACAATAATATAATAGAATGAAATATTTAATTAATAATTGAATTAACATAAAATTGAATAAAACGTTATTTCCAAAGAATACTTCTCTTTGCTCATATTATCAGTGCCATTATCCATTACCTCGTATACAGTTTATTTAGAATATAGGCGGTGGATTAAACTCAAAGCAACGGATGACTACTACAGCAGTCGAGTTGTTGTTGTTTTCATTCATTTCGGTTTCCGTGGTGTCTGTTACGCGTCTATCCGACGTATGGGTTTTCTGGAGTCATTAATCGTAATTAATTTCTCACGTGACAAAACGGCTACGCCGGTCGTGATGATTCACGCAGTCTTGAGACCTGTGGTCTGTGTAATAATCAAAACGAGACAACGCGACTTTTCTCAGAGCTTGGACCGAAGTAAAGAGCTTTTTCCCTCACTCGAAAAACGCGTTCGTCTTTCAATTGAAAAATTTGCTTCCAACTCTCTCTCTCTCTCTCTCTCTCTCTCTCTGCAGAGGCTCGCGCTTGCATAAATGTGTACGCGCACGAACGGCTGCGATGCCAAATAGAATACAAACATTGTACGTTTATAACAATTTATATATATATACTTATATAAATACGCACGTGTATGCTAAAAACGTCGTGCGCATAATAAAGACTACGGGCGAGTAAAAAAAAAAAAAAAATAAGCTACGACTATTAGACGACTTATACCCGAGTCTTAAAAGACTACTTTGTATGCACCGCCCGCGATTGTTTTGCACCGAGACACTGATGAATTATAAACGAGTATCGTGGCCGCGAGACTGGGTGGAGGGCGAGGAGTGAGAAACAACTACTACTACTACTACGTTTGTCGTCGGAAATCGTAACCTTTCTTTACAACCTCCCCCCCCCACAACGTGACATTTATCTATATATAACAGTGTTTAGCTTTTTTTTTCGCCCGTATAAATCTGTCTTTGTAGGTACGCGCGTTATACTTCGCGACAAACTACAACGAATCGTCACACGATTATTATTATATAATACGAGAAACGAACGCTTCTTGCGAATCCGCATGTGCACGTCAGCGTTTAGTCGCTTGCCAACTCGAGCGTATAATATAGGTTAACACAACCGTTATAATACCGTTGTCTTAGCGATTTTAAATTCCATTTCCATAATTACGTATTATAATCTATATATATAAAATACGGAGATGGTTGTTTAGATAATATCTCGACGTTTTCGTCTCGTTACAGAACTTGGAATCGCAGGAGAAGAAACACATGATGCACAAGGACACCCTGAGCCGAGAGCATAGATACCTGCGGCGGAGACTGGACCAGTTGACCACCACGTTAAACGTGAACAAACGCCGATCCGTGTCCGAGTCCAGTAGCTACACGACCGCGTCCGGTGCGTCGACATCCTCGTCCGCGTGCAGCACGTCTTCGTCGCCGTCTATATCCGAATCGGGTACGTGTATACATTGATATGGCACAATATTAATGATAATATTATGTTAAATAATAACAATAGTAATTAGACCTTGGATTTCTATGCATTCGCATATTTTGTTCTGGTCAATCGTATATGATATTATGCTAAATGAGAACACGTGATTTGTGTCGTGCGACATATCGATTTCGACATTAATTAACCGTTTTCCTCTTATTTAATTGCATATTTCATATTTTTTGTGAAATTTTCGATGTTTTTTTGTTTTTTTTTTTAGACATTTTTGAAATATAAGAAAAAATATTATATTTTTATAGTTTCGATTAATATCAAAATAAATTATGTAGTGTATTTGAAGGTATAAACGATTTTCCCAAATATGACATAGATCGATAATCTGTGAAATGAAATACGTATACCCAGATAAAAAAAAATATCGATTACGACCATCGACCATTGATTTAAATATTATATTGTTTTAATTTAATTTTCAAAAATAGGTAAATGTTTTTTTGATAAATTTGTTATGTATATTTTAACATTTTAGTGCATATATTTATTTATTTATTTTGATTTTTTAGAGCATATTTGGTTGGTTTTTAATGTATATTATAAATCCACCTTTAATAATAATGATAATACGTGGGTATAGAACAAAAAGGTTTTAAATAGTTTTTATGAAATCGTCAGGAAAGCAATATTTTAAGATTTGAGTTCAAATACTTCTCGAATGACATTTTTTCACACTGGGAGTTCTAAAGCATAGCGAGCAACTTGTATAGTTTAATTCAAAGAACGATAGTAAAAGTTTGCTGTATTAGTTTGTACAAAAATCCGTAAAATACAAATAACAAATTGTTTAGTATGAAAAAGTTCTAAAATTAGAACCTTTTCATCCTGTAATAATAAAAAAAGTATTTGATTAGAACTTTTTCGTTCTTATTTATTATTTTTTTATTATTAGCTGAATCCTTTTCAGAATAACGCTTCTCATCGCCGCCAACCTGAAATCATGTAATAATTATTTAATTGTTTCAGTTTATGTTCCTACTTAAATGTTTTTTTTTCAATTTATCATTTTTTTGTACAAAACAATTTTTATTGTTCTCGATAAAACTCCGAAAATTGCATTAAGCTAATAAACGTTCATTAGTCATCATTACCCTTTGTGCGAAACAGAAACAATTTGTATATTATGCTGGAATGCCACATGGTCAAATGATAACAAATTTTATTTTAGTCGTCCAAAGTCGCTCCATCTCTATCCGTGATAGAATTTATAAAACTATGATTCATTTTTGCGAACCATAATATAATCGTACAATACTATTTGTATTGATTTATCGATATTTACCTTTACATTTTATAAAAATCATCACTAACCATCGTATAAGCATGAATTTTAGATTGAAAGTTGCGTCTCCCCATTCTCTGACCGTTTCTGTTAAACAAAGACTTATGAAAACAAGCTATTTAGAACCTTTTCATAGAACTATGAGCTCACGAAAAAATAATACAAACAATAACGACACGGTTTACGGCGTTCGTATTTCGGGAGTTGGTTGTGGGTGGGTGTGTGGTAGAGTGAGAAAGTGGCGGCGGGACGGATTGATTTTCGTTTTGATGACCACCGCGCACCCCCGTCTGAGTGTTGTTTTCCTACTCACAAGAGTTTTCGAGTGGAGAAGTTACCGCACGAGAAAGGGCAAACTAGTCCCCAAATTAGTGCCAAGTGTTATATCAATACCGCTCGGCCCGTCATAAATAATAATATGCATTACCTACCCTTATTTTCGCACCACCCGACGGACGGACGATCCCGTGCATCGATATCAAAACTCAAGTGGGCGTTATTCAAAAGTCTTGTCCACCGATTTCGGTGATACTCGCCGCGAGATTCGTATAAGCAGACCGTATAATGACGACTCGTGTACGCCTCATATAAAAGCTCTTTGCAGTTGTAATTAATATAAACAACTATACTAACTATAATGATTAATAAGCTATATAAACAACCCTTAATAAACCCGTCATGAATTCATTTTTTAGTACAGTGGAACCTAAAAAAGTCAAAATTCAAGGTTTTCGACTTATTGAGGTAAAACTTACGGGATTCCAATGTATATGCATATTACTGTATATTTGTTTTTTTACTCTATAAAGTGGTCATCTGAAAATATAGGACGACCACCTATAAATAGCAGTCATTATCTCTTCGGCGATACAGAAGTTTTACTGCATATTATTTTGTCTGTTAAAATTTCACATTTGACTATACAAATTAGTGTATAATTAATTGTTGAACGTATGTTATACAAGGTCATCTTCATATAGTACAGAAGTCCGTAGTCGATCTCGGATTCCTATAAACATATTATGATTTTCAGGAAGATAATACCTACTCGGTTTTGGGATGGGCAATATAGAAAATACCTATTGAACGAAGTAATTAAAAATCCTCAGAAGGAACCACGAAATCGTTTAGTGGGTTAGCACACTTCAAACCGATATCATCATGAGTGTACCTATATAATAATAATACCTACCACTCGCTGTGACATGCACCACACATAATATAATACTCCACACGGGAATACTTGCACGTCTTAAATGTATTTCGCACGTTTAAGATAACGATTTTCAATTAAAAATAAACATTAGGGGTCAACATTATACGTGGTGTATATATAATATATATATTATGTGTGTGTACAGGGTGATTCAAAACGAATGTTATTTTATTGATCCGATGAAAAAGAAAAATGTATGATAAGAAAGTTTTTTGATTTAGAAACGCCTAAGATGATTTGTACATATTATATTCATTTTTATAATATATTCGGTCGGTTTTAGAAATTCATATAAATCTTTATCTCTCGAGCGTAGAGTTTTGCATTAATTAATGTCATTCGAACACTAAAATGTATTAAGGAAAACGTCTTCATATTATATGTTTGCAAAACAAGCATATAGGTTTTTTTTGAATTTCTAAAGTCGACCCCTAAAACCGCTATAATATATATTGTAAATAATTATTATAAAATGTACAAATAATTTTAGATGTTTCTAAATCAACGAACTTTCGTATCATGCGTTTTTGTGTATTTTAAATTTTTATGTGTGATAAAATGGCCGCAACACAAATTTCGAATTACCCTGTATATATATATTATATATAATTATTAATTCCCCTTACCGTGTACTAAAGACCGCAGCCGTCAGGACCATTATTCGCAATACTCCGAGTCAATCGCCTCGTGCTTCGCGTACCTATACCGTGGTACAAAATATAATAATATTATAATACTATATAATCATTAATCAATTAGTCTCTATTGCGCAAATATATCGATATACATGATTACATTATATTGTATATAATAACAATCGAACAACTTAACCCCAAAGAAGTAACTACTCAATAAATTTGGATTAGAGCCACTCAAACTGGATCTTTTATTGTGATTTGTGATGAAACGGTATACCATCTAGTTACCGATAAAGTTTGTGTACCTATAATATATATTACCTATTTGTAAATGTGAATATTTATTTATTTTAATGCATTGCAAAGGTCCCAATATTGCTGTATTGAGATGTGCTTATGATATAAAATATTTTTTATTTTTTTTGGGCGGGAGTAATAGGTAAAAATTACAAACATTTCACCTCTCCCCCTACCCCCCATTACCAACATGACTGAATCACGCCACTGCGAGTGACGGCTCTAAAGTAATTTCCTTCCGAGTGTATATTATAATAATAATTAAAATATTATAATAGTATAGCTGCCGGGCGCGTTTAGCGTGTTTTGTATTTCCGATCGGCGGACCAGAATAATATAATTGGACGCGGTATACGAGTTTACGTGTTTTCAAACGGTTTTTTTATTTTATTTTTTTCAAGCCGATCGAACAACAAATTATTATTATATTATTGTTGGCCGTTTGTGCCGTTGTTTTAAAACAAATTCTGATCAATCCCCGACGGTGGCGGCGGTGCATAAAAAATATACCTGTATTGCACATCGCAAGAGAGATTATATTTTTAACTACAAACTGGACCTCGTTATAAACCTTGTTGCAGTTATGATACTATAGTGAAAATTTCACGAAAAACCGAATCAATCTATGGTGACCGCCTCGTCGATAAAACGATAGCTCGTATACGACATAGCTAATTACTAATTTAATCTAATTCATAATGTAACGTCATTCGACGAATACAACAGATCTCGATAACTTCATTTCAAAAGACATCATTTGTTCGTAAAATAGTCGATATATGCGATTTCCAGAAAATGTTGTCGCCGGTCGGACGACATTAATATTCTCCAAGACATCGGACTGTGCTGCTCGCTCGGAAGAGTGGAAACATTGTTATGATAATAATAATATGTCTGCTCGTCAAAATACTAATATCAAATAAGAACTTATTAGTCGCAAACGGATGAACAAAAAAAAAAAAAAAAACTCGAGTTAAAACATACAGACGTAGTAGGAAAAGAAAAAGGACACTTCGTAGCTCGTTAGTCGGAATTCCTCATTAGTTAGGACCGGCTTTTTATCCGTCTCCCCGCGCCGTCGTCGTCGTCCTGCAGCAGGGTGACGCCCGCATCAGTCGGGCGGCGGTGGCCGTGGCAGACGCATATTCAACTCGTTTAAATTAACTAATTTCTCCGCAATAAATTGTTTTTCGAGTGAATATCTCAGACCCGGGGCGTTCAAAGGCCACGGGGTCACGTCTGTGCGCTTTTGCTCTCGTTAATTTCATTAATAAACTCGGCAAATAATGCCCTCGGACGGTTTTTCTTCCTTTGCCGGCCCCGGCTGACAGAAACGAAATTAAAAGGCCGGAGGATTGATGAGACCGCCAATTTTTTCTCTCCCGCCGCTCCGCCGTCCGTCCTCTCCTCCCTCCGCCAACCAGTCCTCCACCCTTCCTCGTTCACCCCGCGTACGGCGGCGGAAAGGGTACGTCATTAAATTCAGCTTAAAGGTTTTCGCAGAAAAAAGACAATTCGCGTAATTATAAGCCATTCTTCATAAGAGACTTGAACAACATATTATAATATTATGGAGACGAAAATTAATTTCGCGATTTCACTGCGACCGTACTAAGGCCCCAGCGGGTTTTAATTTATATTATAATACAATTATGATAATAATATTGTGTAGTATTATAATACGATATTGTAGCAGACCCGATTCGTCCAATTGTATGCACGTATACAACAACTGTTCTGCATTGTACTTTTCGAAATTCAATTTTCTGACGTTTTCCAACGTACGCTGTACAACCTGCAGTAGAGACCTTTTGTTCTGAAAAATAAACTGAATTTTCAGTGTGTATACAAGATTTCTATATATTATATATAGAGGTACATACTCTGTGTATAATTGTATATTATAATATTATAATTTATTAGGTGGTTATAATACATATTTTGTTTGACCATTTTCCACCGACATAATAATATAATATTATATGGAGAATAGAGATTTTATTGTTGGTCCTATATAATAGCAATTACGACAACTCGGTAAAAACAATTGAAAATTCATAAAAAAAATTCTCTTGTGGGTTCGCGGTTGTCGCATGGTTAAAAACACTATTGTTATATAGTATAATAATATTATCGTAATGCACGATAAACAGCATAATATTACCATGTTAAGTGACGGAACCGCCGTCGTCGATGATGCCGGGTGATTCTTTTTACCATAAGCCATCGCATGTCTTATTTTATTATTTTTGTATTTGATCACAAAATATATTTATATGAATAATAAAAATAAAAATAAAAATAGAATAATCGTATAATGATACTGGATATAAGGATATCGCATTAATCACGATGAAAAAAATCACTCCATAATATAATATAATATAATGTATTATTATACTTAGGCGAGATATTTTCGAGAAAACGTTTTCAACGTATTTTACGGCTTCCGTTGAGATGAGAGTGGTTCAGACGGATATAATGACGTATTAGAGAGCTCGCAGAAGAGAGAGAGAGTGATTGAGAGAGAGCCAGAGGGATGGTGAGAGAGAGAGAGAGTACCCCTCGCGGTTTACCGCGTTATTAGTTTTGAGCCCTCTGGAAGCAGATAAAGAAAATTCGACGAAAAGAAAAACAAGACGAGAAAACGCGTGGCAGGTGAAGGATAGGTGGTGACCGCGGTGGCGTCTCGTTTTCGACGCGAATTTCGTCAATATATATATATGTATATATATACGCGCGTTTTCTTTTTTTTTTTCCACGCGCTCAATTTTCCGTTCCATTAACCGGTCGAATGGGTCTGCGGACGGAAATACGTCCAACGACGTCGGTTTGAATCGTTCCCGAGTAATTTGCAGGACGGTATAACGCCACGCACACCGCCGCCCCTGCCGCCACCTCCGCCGCCGAAGCTTCGTAAAACATCCCCTCGCGCCGCCGCCGACACCGCCATACCCACCCCCACCCTTCTCACGCTCGCCCTTCCGCCGCCGCCGGCTCGCTGATGATGAAATAAGAAAAGTTTTAGTGCTCCGGTGACCCTAATCTTATCCGTCCATAGACAATAATAATATACATACCCACAACACACGTTTTATGATGTGTGTTAGTTGTTTGCGTGTGCGAATGCATAATATTATACAATGCACGTCATGCGACGGTTTAATGGTTTCACCTCGCGGTGGTGATCGTTCAGTATTACATGTTTTATTGTCGTCCGGCGGGACGTCTCCTGAAATTGCATCGCCGTGGACGATGTCCGAGGACGACGACGATGAAAAAGATAGACGACGACGACGACCGAGCCGATTAAAAGCCACATGGCACATGGAACGACCTGCAGCGGGTTCGGATTTTTTATAGCATTCTCTAAAAATTCATTAAACAGGATACGGATAAAAATAGCAGCAGAGTGAAATGAATAAATTAAATATTTTAAATATACTATTATTTATAAATTTGTTTTTTGCTCCATTTATGTATGAAATTTAATTTTGATTTTTTTTGCATATTTCAAGTATTTTTGAAATGTTAGTGCTATTTTTCGATAATGTGCATAGTATGACGCTTTCATAATTAATCTCGTTTTTAATGGAAAATAGTATTTATAAAAATAGTATTAATTCATATGAATCCATAAGAAAAATTCCCATATCTCCATTGCTGTGTAACATATTATTATGTATAGGTACATATAAGTTTTTTTAAATTGCCAACAGAAGAAGGTCATTTTATTTTTTTATAAATGTATTAATTCATAAGATTATATTATAGATATAAATTCAAAATATAAAATTAACTCGCGGTAAAAGATTTAAATTTAATTAAATTTTGATTCTGTAGTTTTTCCGTGATTAGTAATATTATAGTACATTGTATGATATGGTCTGGGAAGAAAAAATAATTATGGTTTCACACCAAACAAAATATAATAACTAGGTATCTGAAATTCAATTTTATTTCATGATTAATTTTGAGTAGTAATAATCATGAAACTAAAATTATAATAAGTTATACATTCTCTTATATCTATACTTCACTCGTTTGTCACAAGCTGACAAAAAAAATTAAAATGCCTGATTAATTAATTAATTATTATTTATATTAAGTGTCCGACCGGTGTCGGTTATATTATAAAACAATGTAATTTATTGTTTACATAAAATATTATCATTTGATTTTCCTATAGACAATTTTTTATAAATTATTGTTTTATTCCCTCTAATTATGTACCCAAGCCATTCCATCATAATATAATATATTTAAAAGTATTGGTCACCCAATCGGGACAAGTGTAATTATTAAGGTTGGGTTTTCGATGCACTTTGCATTTAAGCTAGGTACGCGATGCTCGTTTTACAACATATTATACGTTTTGCGTATTTTCGAATCAGAACAAGAAGTTTTTATTTTGCCTTTTATTGCATTTTTTAACAATTTTCAATGTTGATATAATTTTATTTATTTTTAATATCATTTTAGGATAGGAAGTGAGTGTCGTTGATATAGAAAAAAAAACATCAACGATAGTTTTTAAAGTTTTGTTTAGTTAAGCTCCCTATCACAATATTACTGACGTACATACCAGAGCTTAGAGATTAGAATATTGATGTCTACATCTCATTATCTCAAAGACAGATTCAATGAAATCTTTCAATATATAATTTTCTGCATTATATTTTTCTTAAATTAAATCTTATTTTTTTCCTAATTTCTCGCGGAACCCTTAGCGCTTGATCGCTGAACCTTGGGTTCCACGGAACACCGATCGGGAGACACTGTGACATAACGTATAACGGCGTTGTATTATGTGGACGCGTTTCGACGACGCATAAATCGTAAAATCCGAAGAAATACGTTTTGGCGCGTCGCAGCTCCCACCGGAAAAACCGCGCGAGTCACGGGTGGTGCTGCAGTAAGGGTTGGCGCGGGTGGAGAGAGGTGCCGCCGTGTGGATGTGTGTGTGTGTGTGTGGGCAAATACCGAGAATCCACCGACGACGGATAGGGGTGGTGGCGGAACACAGGAAAAAATAAAACACCGGGATAAATCAAAACCGGTGCCGGTGAAGCGACCGGGACGACGGTGGTGGGAGGGGTTTTCGCACGCCGGAAATCAAAACGGGCCTTATAACAACGACTACGACTACGACGATGACGACGACAGTAGCAGCAGCGTTGGCGGTTTGGTCCCCGTGTAATTTATAGCGTTTAAAAACTATGCGCATTATTTACGGAACCCACCCCGAAATGAATTTCACCGCACGCGACTATGTATATAAATTGCTGTGTGTGTTGTGTCACGTTGCCGCTTTTATTATATGTACATGCGTATATGATGATGTATATACAAGTACACTGCTGCTGCTGCTGCTGCTGCTGCAGTCGTCATTATTATTATATTTTTTCTCGCTCTCTACCGACGGCGCCGCCGCAGCGGGTAAATGATTTACGACGGATCGGCAACGTTGCCGCCGATCCTCCGCGTTAATAATTCACCATCGCCTCGACCCTCCACCCCTTCCACCACTCGGTTGTATACACACACACACACATTCATTACATAATATAGCTGTACCGAAACGGACGAGACGGATACAGATAGGACACAAAGCGATAGAGAAGGTGCGTGGTGAATGAGTAGTGAGACGGGCGACGAAGAGACTCGCACCCCCCTCCCTTCGCCGCTGGGCTGTAGATAAGCGTACAAACGAGGACGCAAACGTGGCGGTGGGTGAGTAGAAAGGATTGAGCATCGAACGGTGGCGGCGACCACCGGGTGACCCGAACGAATGCAATTAATACTATACCGACGAAAAGAGATTTATTCTCTCTCGAGGACGACTGCGACGACACCCATTGCATCGGTAATAAATCAACGTCCCTCCGCCCGCGCCTCGTCAGCCGCCTTCTCGATCGGTATATATAATTGATCCTCTCAACCAATAAATCGGCCTCAACTGAACTCCTCTCTCCGCGGTGTTTCGGTCGCGAGCAGTTTGTTTCTAACGCCTTCTATTTTTATATCATATCGTATATTATTTAATGATAAATATCCGCTAAAATGACCACCCGCGAGTGAGGTCTATCTCTCGCCGGTCTGTCTGGGTAAAAGTGTGTACGTATTTGTGTCTGTATGTGTGTGTGTGTGTGTGTGTGTGTGTGTGTGTGTAGGGGGGATGTCGTCACCTAAACCTATTCGGAACACTATATAGGTTATCCAAATGTTTAACGTCCTTTCACTTAGGACTCACAGTTGGTTTTCCTTTTTTTATATTAAACATTTAAATATATTTTTTTTCCTAAATTATTTATTATTATTAAGTTTTGTTTAGCGTAAATAAAATTATTATAAATGTGTGACGAGATAAAATTTTGATATTTTAAAAGTATAACGTGTTTGGTGCAAAAATAGTGGTAGGAGTAAGATATGGATATATTTTTTGTTTTGTTCCAAGAAAATGGTTTAACAGTTATGCATATTGTATATAGGAAAGTCTTTATATATAGTACTAGTTATATAATACTATAATGTACTCCTACAAAAGTAATTACTGACTCAAGTGTTATTGGCACAATTTTGGTTTCGTACAATTTAAACTAGGTATATAATACCATAATAAAATACATACCTAACCTATCGACGTGCATTTTGACCAGTGAAACTAGTCTTATTGTGATAATTTACCGACCAGCCGGTAAAAACTTACCAAAGTATAACCATATACATAGAATGACAATGTTATCGCAAAATCATTTTTAACATCGTCCCCTCACTCGACAACCACCTCCGCCGACCGCAAACGTTTTAATACCGTTAAAGAATATCATATTATATTTTACCGTATATAATAAAATATCTCCTAATATATTATATTACCCGTTATATATATATACGTATACATACAGATACAGACGGAGGAATATTTTGCAATATTGTAATTTTTTAATTTATATTTTGTTCGACAGACGAAGTGGACGTGACCGGATGGGTGAGCGACACGGGCAGCGTACAATCTGGGTCCAGCGACAGTGGCGTTGCACTCTCTACTTGCCGCATCACATTATCCGAAATGGTCTTTTAGACGTGAGTATACAATCGATTTTTATATTACGCGATCGTCGCGATAATCGATAAAATATGTCGAACACGTGTCACGATTGTGAGTCAATATCATTTTTTTTCACTGTACGTGGAATCACGTCAAAAACCTTCGTGATACGCAGCCCCGTATCGCGTGCAAGCGCAGTTGTTACAAAGACAATAATATCACGATGCGAGTCGCATACCGAAACGCTAAAACGAATGAGTGAGCGACCACCTGACTGACTCGACGCCACCAGTGAATTAATGACACCGAACGTACCACTGGAAGACGTATTGGAGATAAACGTGTGTCACGCGTCTGTAGAAATGATTATAGTAATATTTAATTATATGTCGTCAAACACTAATTATTGGCATAATAATATTATCACTGTCCAATACTTACTATAACGTTCATTTCAATTGCTAATTGGAATTATGCTCCAATCCGAGCATAACGATTCGGCGTAGTGATTCTCCGAGCATGTCACCCCCCATTTTTTCATTAATAATCTAATAGCTTTTTCGAATTATGATTTTTGAAAGTTCTAAATATATACTTGAAGACTGTTTTTTTCAAATTCTGGAGATTTAACATAAGTACACTGAAAAATTAAGAAAATCATAATTTAATTAAATATTTGTTCTGCCTGAACCACGCCCCGGAGAAACTAATAAACTCGTTTTAAAAATAAAAAATGTTGAACCATAGTAGTTGTTCTATAGTAGTTGTTATACTGACGTTAAGGTGATATTTTTTTGTTTTTTGTTTAGAAATATGTACGGTGGCCGACCAAGACACGAGGAAGACGACGAATACGACGACGAAGATGGAGAAAAAAAAAATAATATATTAATTTAAAAAAAAAAAAAACTATAATTAAAAAAAAAAATCCAAAAATGTATGAAATAATATTTTAATTTATAAAACATATTTATATGTATATACACGTTAAAATTGTATACATGATATACGTATATATATGTGTGTGCGTGTGTGTATGTACGTATGTATATATATATTTATATATATATTATTTGTGAAACGCGTGCATAGCACCCCGATTGGAAGAGGAGCTTTTATACCGCGGATTATCGACCGGAGATTACCAGCTGTAACCGCACACTGACGGACGCGATACGATCACGCGCGTTGACCGACGGGCTATTATTTTATTATAACAACGATTACATTTTTTTTTATTATTATTATAATTATTATTTTATTCATTCTTTCTCACTCACTCTCTCTCTCTCTCTCTCTATCTATCACTCACACTTTCTCTCAATCATTATTAATCCCTTCGTGCGCGTGTATAACACGCGCGAGCCGCCGATGTCCGCGAAAAAAAAATTGAATTAAATATATATTATTTATTACCTATTCGCAGAGCTCTAGTCACCAAATAATATTATATTATACAATTTTTTTTTTTTTCAATTATTTTACCTACTATTATTATTAATTATACATTGGTGATTGGCCACAACTCTCGTGGGAGAGGTGCTGACGAGACGGAAACGAATGGATAACACAAATTCTATATGTCAACAATATAATATTCTATTTTATTATGAATTTACATAATTACATATATATATATATATATATACGTATAACAACACACATATACAACAACTTTTAACCCTTACGCAATTTTATCAGTATCTCATTATTCGTAATTATTGTATTATTTCTTTCTTACTATTAGTATAATATAAAATATTATATTTACAACATAGACGTACAATTTTTTTTTTTTCTGTTATTACAATAATGATTTGCGGTATATAATATTAATGTTTTATTATTATTATGTATAATTATTAAATTATTTTAATATTTACGTAGAATACATTATAATATTGTTCGTAAACGGTCGACGGCCATATACGCACCGTCTATATAAAAATATACATATAATATACTCACGTATAATTATATTTCTCGTCGAACCAAAAACATAAACCACCTCTCAGTTTTGTTTTCTTTTTTTGGAATAAAAGTAGGATTTTTTTTGACTTTTCGTTTTCAATAACGGCATGTATACAACAATAATATACTCGTGTATCTGGTGGCGAGTCGAATTTCGTTGCGGAATTCGTTTATTATAATGATATATAAATATGCGTCGACGATGATGCGCCAAATTCCCATGTAGATAATACGTACTGCGCATTAACAGGTGGGTGGGTTTTGCGTGAGACCTTTTTTCTCAGACAATAATAGTGTTTTTAATGTCATTTGAAGTACTCATAATATAATAACTCTAATATACCTAATATACATATTATTATATTATATAAATGCAAAATATATTCCGTTTCAATCGCATAATATAATAGTGATGTGTTATAATATATCCTATTTTTAATTATACGAGTTCAGGAACCAAACATAAAACGATCGAATCGATATTTTAGTTTTAAGTTTAGACGTGCGGCGTGTGACGGAGTGACAGAGAATCAGCTACGGCGAATTTTCTTTCCGCGCCGCCCTACCCGTCTAGACTTACGTTTGTGTGTTTTCGAGTTATTAAAGCGAGAAAAAACCATCTAAACTTTTCGCTGAAAATTAAGTGTGTTATAAGTACTTCGAATGATGTATATGTTATGATTTGTTTTGAAAACGCAAAACTGCAGATTATTGATCTCTCTCTCTCTCTATCCCTACATCCCTCTCTCTAACTCTCCCCGTCTACGCGTGGATATTGTTCGACCTTCGTGATGATGCGTACACCCGCCCAAAGTGACCGGGAAAGTGTGGTCGGACCTAATCCTCCGGGATGCTGAAACGGATTTTCTGATTTTCATTCACTCTCCGGCGTCGACCTCGATCTCACACGTCTCCATTTCAACGCCGCGGTTTGCTTTTCCAGAAATTATACGAAACGCTCCTCCCCCGAGTCCACGCACAATCGTCCGGCCCGTTTGCGCTACGCATCGGATACATCCCGAATGTTCGTACGCATTTATAACATATGCATAGGTGGTACCTTGGCGCGTTGAGATTTCGAGAAAATATTCTTATACCACACCTGGTCACAGGTATATTATACAAGTCGGTAGGATACGCGGTGTTGTGGTTGGTGTGCCGGCACAGTGTTAAGCCAGACATATTGTACATTATCTAGGGACGTCGAGTCGGGCACATCAATCAAATTTTTCTCCGGGGATTTCACGGAAATTTACGGTTCGGGATGGGTACGGCGCGCGAGTCCGCGTGGGTGGAGGGATCGGGGGGGGGGGAGAAGCTTTCTCGGAGGTAAAATATTTTAATGTGTAATTTACAATAATATTCTATATTTTATTTTTAGCATTTTCCTAAGAACGTAACGTACGTATTGTTTTGTACAGACGCATAATATTATTGTGAATAAAAATATAATGAAAAGTGTACCTTTATAATAAATGCAGGCCAGTACCTATATATTGATAATATATTATTATGATCTATACGTCCACGATAATATTATGAAATATATAAATAATATTATACATATAGTTGTATCGTCGATTACTTTGGTTTTGGAAAATATTTAATATATTCTAGACAATTATTATAATATACTTATTATAGTGTTAAACATGCGAAACGATTTTGAAAATATTTTGTATATAATATATACCCATTATTGTGTATCTATTTTATTTTTATTTTTTTTCCCCTAGAGCACAGCCGTTCTTTATTAGCTTCCGAATTAATACGCACTCGGCTGCCGTCTGTATAAGATTTCCCGTAAATTACAATAATATAATGAGTACTTAAAACTCTTAAAAAAAAATAATTTCTCTTGTACATATTATTTAGTATTACTATAGGTGACATAATATAATACTATAAATATAACAATATACACATATTACATAATAATATATAGAATCGTGCTGCTTAAATCTCCCAAGCAACCAAATCTATTAATTTCAGTTCTCAGATTTTTTATGCGCAGTTATAAAAAAAAAAAAACAATAAAAGCTATATGTAAATACACTGTGAACAACGTCTAGTTTAACTCCGTTAAATATAAAAAAAAAAATTGCATTTTTTTAAATAAAAATGGTTTATTTGTATGGCTTCTAAATTGTGCTTGGAATTCCAACGTTTATAATATTATTATGTCTACAAGTGAGAGACTACTATTATACTACTACAAAAACTAAAATCGTAACATATTTTCTTGGAATCAAATTTGTACATAAAAATATACCTATGCACTATAATATGTTAATATTGTTAAAGTACAATAATCATCAAAATATAGTGTTCATGAAATACTAATAGGTAATAATATTATAGTATGTACACGACACATAATATATAGTGCATCGAATAATCAAAAAAAAAATATTACATAATGTGCACAATGTCCTGAGCATAGACCATCATTATTATTATTATTATTATTATTGTTATATAGTTGATGTAACTGCTGTAGGTATATAGTTTATTATGCACACTAAAGGGTCGGTGATGTGCGTGATGTGAAGCTTGTTGACGAGAGATGCAAGAGAAATACATTCGTACGAGTCGAAAATCAGAACAACAACCATAAAATATACACTGAACTTTTTAATTTGTGATTTTATATTATATTTCTGTGTCTTCTCTGAGTTGTTGTAAATGTCTACAATAATGGCGATTACATATTATTACTCAAATTTAAAAAGACACTGGTGCAGTGAAGCGGTCAAATCGTAAAAACGAGAGAAGAAATTATACAGAGTGGTTCGCCAAACTATGTTCCCCGCCCCAATTTTTTCTTTTGACTTTAAATTTACTTTTATTTCAATTCTGATTTGCGAGAATTTTATCACATAGGTTCTACAATAGGTACATACTTTTATCTGTTTCAGTTATTTATTATACGATCTGTAAATATGCATTTGTTACAATAAGTATAAGTGCCGGTATTACAATTGTTAAACTAAGGTTGAACCACCGAATTCGGCCGGTAAAATCAGTAGGTTAAGCGTAACCGAGGCTTAAGCTATGATTGTAAAACGGGCCCTAAGTGATGTTGAGGAGGGTTATAAAGAATTGAAATTTTGAGGGAAGAATCCATCCATAGATAAACATACGTACTTACATGTTTTTTTATACAATTTAAGGATATCCTCCAAGGGTATATAAATGTCTTTATTTTTCACACGAGAACCGCCCTTTTCCAATGAAAATTATTAAGTTGATGATATTTTTGGAAATTTTGATGCATCTAAATAATTGCGGTTCATGAGTTACTGAGCTAGAAGTACTGACAACGGCAGTCTTAGGGTAATATGTTTAGAATATAATAAGGGGTGCTATGAAAATTTGAAAATTATATACATTAATAATAATCTATTGAAAACGTATAATTGTGTATTGTAACTATTGACTAGAATAAAAATATTACATACCTTTTAAATTGTATGTAAAACACTATTATTAAATACTATTATTTTTAAAACATAAAGATTATTAACTCGGGAAATACTTGTTCGAAATTCAGTTTAGATCTTAGAGTAATATTAGAATAGGTTTAGATGCATCAAAATGCACCATAAAATCATCTGTTTGACAAATTTATGTTAGAAAAGGATATATGGCTCTTAATTTTATTTTAAAATGTAAATTCTACCACAGGACACTCCTCAAATAGGAAAACAAATCTAAACATTTGAAAATAAAGTCTTTCGGTATTTTTAGAGTTTCCAAAAATCAGAGTTTAAAAATAAACGCATTTTTAAGAGATAAAATGGGAGAGAGCAGTATATAATTGGTGAATAATTACCCTTTATATATTATGCAAGAATATAATAAATATAAGACAACGGTGCGAGTAAAAATTTATCGAAATGTTGGCACGCTTGTTCTCAGTCGACACGGAATTGTTTTCTATTCGAAGGATATCGAACGTTATATTGTCTGTGTTACCGACCAGATTACCATACTGTTTATGCGAGAAACGGATATCCAAGAATAGTTTTGGAAATACATAACTGGTCAGAAACTTACTACCCTATATGTATTATAATAATGGGCAATAAGACGATTCCTCGAAATAGTCCTGTTGGCGGCCATATTCGATAGTAATATCGAGCGTCCTTAAACACAGGATGCCGATGTTACGTCGTAATGAGACGCCTTTCTAAAAACTGTACTACTTACAAAGTAAAATCGATAGCTTGTCGAAAAACATATTTTGTGTCTCGTCAGAAACGATGAAAAAATAAATAATATATTATACTCATTTCGGTAATCTTGCAGCACGAAGAATAGGACTCGTTTTTTGCCGGAATTTTGTTTATTGAAGTTGTACAACAATCGTCTATTCAGGACAACGATACAAACGCAGCTGGTAACCTACCTACTATTGTGTTAAAATAATACGCGTGTTATACGAGTACTCGAGAAAGAGATATTTAATATTCTTAAGTAATAAGAAAAATGCATTTTATTATTATAATTAAACTGCAGCTGTATCAATTGATACGTTTTTGCGGCGAATAATCCAATTTGTTTTCCTTTTGACTATTTTACAAGTAGTTCAAAACAGTATAATAATAATAAACCTGCTGTGCATATCGTTATATCGATATTTACACGAGCACCACGAAAGTCGTCTGTGAAACCGATAGTGTCTTACATTGTTATTGAAATCGGCTGCCGCCGTGGCGGTTATAGACATGAGAATATTACTAAAAAATAAATAAAAATGTCTTCGACCAAACACGTATTTCGTACGATAAAAAAAAAAAAAAAAAAAAAATGTTTTTTCACGCGTAAACCAATTTTCCACATGATCGATGTGGAAATTAATGAGAAACGAAAATAGACGGAATATTTTTTTTCACTCCGCCGGGGTGGTGAAATAGACGTCGACGCGGCGCCACCAAAGGGACATCGGAAGTGCGGTGTCAGATCTCACACGAAATAGCGGCGTATATAGGTAATTTAATTCTGCCGATGCGCGCGTATATATAATGAGAGGTCTTGTATTTCACTTGTGTGTGCGTGTGTGTGTGAAGACTCTGACCGCTAAATCGATTTTGAGGTGAACCCAAAATTATTCGTTTTCGACTGTTCGCAATGCGCGAGTACACCCCGCCCCCCCCAGACTACAGACTACATATGTACTACTTGTGTGGGGGGGGGGGGGGTGCAAGGGAGTGCTTCAGCACCACCAGTCAATGATTAAGCACTCCCCGGAGGCCCCTGTTATATAAAACACTAAGAATAATGTGAGAAAGGACTAAAGGAGAAATATCTTTTTTTAATTCAAGTTCATGTAATGAAAAAAAAAATTGAAAAAGAGACTTTTCCTGACTCAAACAAGTTGCAGTTACAATTCCAATAATCGTTGTGACATCCGAAAGCAGTCTTTCGAGTATGCAACAAATTAAAAATTGCAAGCATGCGTTAAAGCAAAACGGTTTACTGACTTGTTCGTATAAAATAGGACGTGGTAAAAAGCATGTCGCAAAAATATCATAAAAAACGAAATCACCTTGCATTATTGAGATAGGTAGGTATATACATCATTTTAGCACCCCCTAAAACGTAGGTCTAGTCACGCCTATGCTGACACACACACACACTAAAATGTATACAGTGATTATATAGTGACTTAAATAAAGTATTACAGTAGAACCTCCTTATAACGGACGGTCTCCTATTAAACGGACGACCTCCTTACAACGGAAAACAACAACAGACCCGTATAACCTATATCCTTTGTATTTTAGTCTGCTTTATATTATAACGAAAACTTCTTCTTGACGGAAAAATCAGTCAGTACCGATCGATTTGATTATAATAGGAGGTCTTACTGCGTGTATGTCTTTGTTTCACAACGACCCAACTCGGAAGTCGATATAGACGATAAACTAATAATAATTTCAATCATAGAACGAGGACATCACGAATATAATATCTCGTTATAGTTTTTCGTCGGATTTCTCGGGTACCCACAGTACAAATTATTCGGCCAAAAAACACAATTATTCAATATTTTATCCGAAATCATACTTTCAAACAAAATCCAATTCGGTAATACAGCGTCTCTCAGTACCCAATATTGGGGAACTATATCAGACAAAACACTATCTTCAACAGTACAAGTACTAAAAAAAATTGCTCTCTTCGGTTTTTTTTTCTTTCATTCACCCGTATTTCATTGCGCATTAAACTTTCTTTGAGATACACTCTGTTCTCGTTCATCTCATCATTCCAATAAACATTATAGAAAATTATTTTGAATAATAAACATATATATAAAAGTATTATGACAGATTTCCATACTTTAGTAAACGTAAAAAAAATAATACACGTTTTTTCACGAATATAATATTTAATTGAATTTATTTTTCAAAAGTGCAAAGTATCAAAACTCGAGACTTTTCACTGACTGTATAATATTATGATGATTATGACGATAACCAATCGGAACCCATTTTCCTCGACTCTCTTCGATCACCGATGTACCAAGTGAATAATCTCGAAAGCCAAAGAGTTGTTATATGTATATATCTAATAATAGTCTTAACAATTTGTCTTATCGTCTGTGTATTATTTCGTTTCACGACGTCACGCTCGATGTAATTATTTGTAGATGTTTTCGACAAATTTCCAGTGAAATCGAACAAAAAAAAATATTCCAAAATACACCACCAATTATCGTTATAATTAAATCAGACGACATAAAAAGATATGAAAATATAATTTCTAAAAAACTTGTATGTATTTCCATAACATTGTTGAGCGCCTATGGTATTGGAATTATTACAATATTTATTACAATATTTATTACTCTTCACTAACCAAAATGGTTTATTCTAGCACTCTGTGTCATTATTTGTCTTATAATATATTTTGTACGAAGGGTAAGATAAAAAAAAAATGAAAAGCAGTAGAAAGGATTTGTTTGTGGGTGGGGGAATCTTGAGCTTTGATAAATGTATGTCCCTATACTACCCTCCTCTTAAACGTCTGCCAAACACCGCCTATTATAACGATTGTCAGTCGTCGTCGCGCAAGACCTTTTATATTATTATTATTATCATCATCATCATCATCATTATCATTATTATTATTGTTAAACTTGTTCGTGCGCGTCTAAGCGCGTGTTATCAAATGAATAATAATTATTATAACGTCTCTCGCGCTCCAAAAATAACATAACAAACCAATCAGCACGTATGGACCGTTTATGAAATCGTTCATATTAAAAACGACATAAAACGCGAACAGCGTTGAAAAAATCCTCGTTCGAGCTCATCATTAGACGCGCACAGACGGTACTCGAATAATAAATAAAATATAATAAGAATATCAATAAAATCTATATATGCGATGGTAATTAATATATTATAATGACATGACATGGCCACTCATATTTTGTAAATTTGTATTTAAATATGATATTATATTTCTGTTTAGTACCCATCATTGTATATATATATATATATTTAATATAATATTATATTGTTATCATTATTTCTTATAAACATATTGTTTGAAAATCATAAATGGAAAATAAATGTTATTATATTAATGTTTTGCTGAAAAATAAAAATAATAATATATATCACGATAAAGAAAATATTTAGAAATGTTTTTTTTTTTATTATTTATGACATTTGACGTGATTTTAAAAATATTGTGTTTTTTGTTATTTCTTTATTATTATCTATCGCTATACTCGAGATAATATTATATTGTTACATGTCATTGGCACAAACTCGTGGGAGTATAATAATTAATAATATTATAATAACTATATACTGTATTAGTATAAAATATATTCGTTATAATCAGGGCTCGTAAGTTCGTGCATTTGCATATCAATCTTGCTAAGTCGTATTTGATGCTAGATGACATACGTAGAATTCCATTTCAAGGTACCACGGTTAAAATAATATGTGAAGTCCTATTTAGCATGTTTTTACTTATTCAGAGGTCTTTTGCCTATTTGGCATATTTATGCATATTTAAATTTTATAGGGCATAATATAATATTATTATACATGATTTTGATATTACTATATTCATACTATTATATGTCAATATGCATTTTTTTTATGGAAATACTATGAAAGAATCCATATTTGTCCAAAAAAAAAAAAAATTGGTCGTTTATAATTTTTCATTATTAATATTATTCATGTCATTTCAAAAATTGTTTATGATTTTTTTTAAACGCATAATTTTAGATATTTAGTGCATAAAAATGCATATTTTTTAACTTTTTTATGGCATATTTCAATGCATATTTTGCCAATTTTGAGTGTATAAATGCACGTTTATTTAGGCATTTTTTAGGGCATGAACTTACGAGCCCCGGTTATAATATTATGTAACTCGTACACCCTTCCTATAACCTTTCATTGGAAAAATCAAAAATATTTTGTCGTTCAATAACAATATAAGAGCTGGATCTACCTATATGTGCCAAGATATATGGTAATTTTTTGACGCGAGAAGATAATATTAAGATAAAAAAGACACCAAAGTTAGCAGTTAATTTTTAAAACCTACTTAACCCAGTTTGTACATCAAAATATAACGACGAGATGTTTTTCCTCATGACTATTTTATGTTTTTCAACACTTTATTTTTTTTTAATTTAACATATACCGGGGTAAAAGGGTTTTATATTAAAGCGCGGTGGTTGTATAAATATTTAATCGGTGGTTTATTGATCATTCATACTCGCTTAAAGTTTATTGAAAATAAGTGTAATGCTATGAAAACCGAAATACATATATATATATAGGTACCACCTGCAATAGCACGCGCCATAGCCGCACAGACTATATGAAAATATAAAATAGTATAAAATAAAATAAATATAAAATATTATACTTTCGTATAGTCTGCGCCGTGGTGGCTTTGATGTTGTACGTTTTCGCTTACTAATATAAATCTAATTATCTGAAGTCTAAACTATTATAGACGTTTATAGATGTTAATGTATATAAATAGCTTATCGGCTTAATAACATATAATTATATCCGTATTTAAAATATATTTTCAGAGATAAAAATCGTAAAATTGTATAATTTTATTTTATTTTTTATTTCTATAAAATTGTATTTTATAATTTTATTATAATATACATCGAAAGGTATTAAATTAAATGTAATAGGAGTGCACACAGTTAAGAAAACAATCTCGGATCTGCTATGATGTAAGTGCCTATAATAAATAATTTAAACACACAGATTGAATCATATCAAAAACATTTTTTATTTTGAAAAGCACGATCGATGGTCGGGAAATTAAATGTTTCACTTACAAATGAACACTACTTAGGTACCTACTTAGTAAATTAAATTCAGTCGTACTTTGCATAAACATAATATTTTTTACAGTGCGTCGGCATGTGAATATAATATCATGAACATTTGACAATATAATAATTATTATTGTCGATTTAAATCGACTATCTACTTGTATAATTGGATCTTAAAGAACATGCTTCTTTTTTTAGGTATTTAATACATGAGAAAAAAATCTAATTTTTACACATAAATTCGTTTAATGTCGTCGTACCTACTGATTCTAAATAAACCAATTTGTTTTTTATCTTTTCGGTTTATTAAATAAACTTTATTTTTATGTAAATACTTTTTTATTGCTTTTTTTGCAATTATTCCAACTATGGCTGTTTAATATTATGTTTATTGTGCTATAACAATAAACAAATTTTAATTTGATTAATAAGAAAATATTTTTAAAAAATACGCCACTCTGTTATGTATGACAATAGGTACAGTTCTCAATATATATATGTCAAACATGGAATACGCGGATTACGGTTTCATCAAATATTGATTATCGTGGGTTTGATTTAAACGAAACGGTTTGTATGAAGTAAGCACCGATCACTTCTGTAGGGCGTTCGCTTTCGATGTATAAAAACATTTTGTCCGAAAATAGAGTAAGTTTTACAACTAAAAATCCAACTAAATCCATGGTAATATACAATTTTGGATTTTAGTTGCAAAAAATGTATAATATACTAGTAACAATATTATAAAATATATTGTCGTTATATCTTCTAATATATAAAAATCTCATGTCACAACGGAAAATGTTTGTTACCAAACTCGACCGATTTTCATGAAATGTTGTGTGTATATTGTGGGTCTCAGAGAGTGATGTAAACTATTTATCATACCCCTAGGTTGCGCAGAAAAATGAGAAATTAGAATAACCTATCTTACTGGTGGCGCCATCTATCTATAAATTGTAATACTGGAAAAACTGAAAATGCTTTTTATGTATAATCTCTGTTTATTTATAGGGTTGCCATTAGTTATATATTTATATCGTAACAAATCTCGTATCTAATATAACATACCTACTAAGACTTTTTAGTTTTTATGTAATAACACTATTGCAATAGGGTCAATTTTATCAGAATAATAAATAATTAATCTAAAAGTAAGTACCGACAGCTGATATCCAATATAAAATCGGTAAAACAACGAGATCGGCTCGTTTTTGCATGGCCCCGTAAAGATTATATTATATATTATATAACATTATTATAATATCATTAATTTCGAGAGCGAATTTAAATTGAACGAAATCCGTAAAACGACTGTATAGCAGGGAACTCGGTGCTCGATATCAGCTGTCTTCGGTGTATTACACGATAATCTCGTTTACGAGACTTTTTTTCAAAATTTTAAAATTATCGATATCATGACGAAGATGATACAAGAAAGTATCTTTTCAATGTCGAGTATCATAATGTGATAATACTGTAGGTATCAATTTATTCTAAAAAAAAAAATAATGCTTGTTAATTTAATATTATTTGTGACGCTGACAAATAAAAAAAGGTGGGCTACCACTCCACTTTCAGTGTCGTTTAGGTCTCTGTAATGGGTGTGTTAAATTTGAATTCAATAAATATATTATAATATCATCGTGTGAGGAAAAAGGATTCTGAGCAAAGTCGGTCAACCTATAATATTCTAAGTATATTTTATGATATTACACAGCTACTAAAGTAATATATTTTACTACTTAATAGTAAGACAGTTGATTTAATAATTCATTTTTGACGAAATCATTAAATTTGAAAATTTTATAGTGTGTATAAGAAAATATAATAATACACGAAAGTTACAGTATGAACTCATAATGAGAAACCTTTTATTACATTTTCAATTCTTAGTTATAAAAATAGAACATTTAATACATTTTTAACTACAAAATGTTTGCAAATTGTCTTGATTTGAATTTTAACTTCAAATATTAATTATAAAAAGGATCCTGCCGATTTATCTTTAATATATTTTATAAAAATTCTGTAATGACAACTCTACAGGGACATCTATTAAATTTTCAATCTTTTTTACCCAAAAACTATTTTGAAAAATATGCATTATAATTATAGTAAAAACAAATTAAAAGTATAATGTATTAAAAGAGATTTGACTAATCCTCCCCCCCCCCCCCTCGGCAACCGTATTTATGGATCACGAAGTTGTTGGATAAGAAAACTGCAAATTCGATCGATTGAAAACCAAAAATAAATAACTTCTTTATTTCATAGATAGACAAGTGACTGGATCGATTGCTCCAGTCACTCGTGAATAACTAATCTATCATATTGTATTATACCCCGATTTAGAGTAAAATTAATTTAGTTAAAATTGGAACCTACCCACGTGGTCGTAAATTTCACGGTTTTCCCGTAATAACTATAAAAATGGATTCCAAAAAAAAAATGACGGTTTAAGAATAAAAATAAAAAACACTGTGGTAATTTTCTTCGAAATAAAATAAAATGCATCTCCGTAGTAAAACCAATAGAATCTAATCGGATCGTTCAAAATCTAATAAATATACCACGTCTACTGGATTTTCAGAATTCTGGTGGATTGACGTGGTAAACCGAAGATGGGCGCCGGTCGATCAATAAGTGTGATAATATTATTATGACGTAATAACTACATTTTTATGTAATAATACGCATCAACGAGATTGTATAGGTACAACGTTTTCTGTCCATTTCGTTTGTGCAGTTGAAAATATTTGCAAGAAAACGCGGAAAATTATTATCTGGAAACCAATTTTCATAATGTTAATACCATTTTGAAATTCGTACTTCAAAGGTTGCTGCGTGAGTTGGCCACCGGGTCTACATTTTTTTCTACCATGCAGGGAAATGATTTGCAAATTCTGGAAACCAATTTGCAAATACTTTCAAATTATTTGCAAAATGTGTACCTTACTTTCGAATCGATTAATCACGGCGAGGGAGGGGGTAACTTTGCGCACGTTAGAAAACCGAGTTTTTTGATTTTCCAAGTCGAGTAAGAATAAACAAAGGACAATTACCAAGTCGCACTGCACGTGATACGATTCAGGAAGACGAGAAACCGAAGTTATGCATTTGTAATATTATATGTAAATCGATCTACTATTTTATACCTGGGTTAAGCCATCTATAACCACGGTTAAAGGTACAGGTTCCGGAAGGGTGGTTGAAAACGGGAAACGACGAAAGACCTTTGGTCGAGGACTTTTGCGAGTAACGGACGAGAGGCTGGAGCACCTGTACGTTCCCACATAATGTACAGTGCAATCACGGACGGATCTAGGGAGGCCTGGGGGCCTAGACCCCCCCACTCCCCACCAAGAAATTTGATTGCCTACTATACTGCATATTACCATTGATTATAATATATAAATAAACTGTACTTATAATCGATGAATAGGTATAATTGTATTTGCCTCCCCCAACCTGGAGAACTGTGCTCTGGATCCGGGTAAGCCGAGTGCAATATACATAATATTGTGTACGACTTGGGTTCAGGTCGGGGAAAGAAAAACTTACGGCCAAACAACTTCGTTGATAATTTCGATGTGAATTTGACTTACCTGTAACAACGGTCCTCGCGGTCATCGTAATATTAGCTGATTATAATATAACGTCGTATGTAATTTATTATGTAACATCATGCGAGCAGTATTTTTTCCCAACAAAATCGTAAGATAATAACGTTATTTTTATGTCTCCTGGAAATTCGCTCCCCGCACTCGAGATTGATTTTCTTTTTAAAACCTTTAGCATTTTACACTTTTCGGGAACGCCAAACTCTGACGCTCGCCGATATGACAATCGATCGACTTTAAACGATATATGGCGAATGTTTTACATGGGAAAAAAACACGATACTGTTGTAGTGCGTCTGTGCCCAGTAAATACCATAAACCGAAAACAACGATTCGAAACGATGATTGTGTTTACAAGAAACGAGCTCGTTCTCAAAGAACATAAATCGTATTCGTTTATTTTATACACCGTTCTTGTCTGTAAAAAATATAACATCAAATATTATAAAATTATGTTTTCTAATATTATAATATAATATAATACTGTATAAAATATTATATTTCCTTATTAAAACGTACGATTAGTTTATCAGACGAAAAAGTATGAACTAATATAATAATATAATAATGCAATTCATTCGCCTATACAATTACGTGTTTAGTTCAAAATACCAAAGGTGGGCATTAACTAGTTAAAAAGTCAAAGTTAAGTTAAAAAGTTAGTTTTTTTTTAACTTTTTAACTTATCTAGTTAGTTTGTTTTATAATCAACTTATGAACTTAACTTGTTTAATTTACAGTTGAAATAACTTAGCTTCTCTCAGTTGATTTAAAAAAAAAAACCAATAAGTTAAAAACATTTTGAAATTTTTCGTTTATACGTAAATATTACTATTATAGTAATATTATCTGATATTATCAGTATAAAAATAGAAATAAAACTGAAATTAGAAAGAACATTCTAAAAATAACTTGAAACCTAAATTATCGTTTAAAGTATATATATATATAGTTATAGTTGTGTATAATATATACATGATAATATTATGCCGGTCTATACTTGTAGACAATATTATGAATTATAGTGCGCTTGCATCGACCAGTCCCTTACGTTGTTTGTAAATCGTAATCGTACTTTATCATAATCGTCATTCGTTTACCTACCGTGTGCGATATTTATTTACTCCATTCATTATATTGACATATTGTAAATTATTGTTATAATATTATATGGTAGACATTTTATATTTCAGATTTCTTAATATTATTTATTACATTATTACTTAAAATAATTAAAAATGTCATTAAGTACGGTAACGAGTAGTGAACGCATAGTTTAAATTAATAAATAATAGAAAAGTAAAAGGGTATACAGTGTACATTATGATAAAAGTTCAATCAAATTGTTTTTATAATTTATAAATTAGAAAACAGGAAGACACATTCACTCTTTATTTGATTAACATAATAATTTTAAAAAAATAGATCAACTTTTTTTAAACTGAGTTAAGTTAATTTTTTTTTCTATATTAACTTTTAACTTATCGAGTTAAATTTATAATTTGTTAACTGTTAACTTTTAACTTATCGATCTTATGTCCTCTTAACTTAACTTAACTTGAGTTAATTATTTTCATTAACTTGCCCACCTTTGCAAAATACCACTTTTGAAGATTTTACGAGTTTCGTCGTTTTCATACGCAATAATAATAATATTATGTATATCAGTGGTTCTCAACGTTTTTTTATTCACGTACCCCTTAACACTCACCACTATTTCACGTACCCCAAATATCAACTTTGAATATAAATAATGGAAAATAATAATAATAATAATAATTTTTAAGGAAAATTTGGACATATTTATTTAAATATTTTGTTAATAGCAAACTATTTCAGTTACATTCAATTTCACTTTTTCCGTCATTACTCAATGTTTTTTCGCGTACCCCTTGAGATCATGCCACGTACCCTAGGTTGAGAACGCTGATGTATATTATTGTATAATATAATAATATAATATTATTATTATTATGAGATTCTAAACGCTACTATAAATATTGCAGCAAAACATCTTTAGTGGCCTATACACATTCCACGCGGGCGCGGCAATATCAATAATAATATTATAATCAATATTGTCGATGGCGACGCAGAATTTCGCGCAAAAAATAACAGACACCTATTGGAAACGGATAAGAAAATCGACTTTACAAGACAGTATTATTATAGAGTTTCGTTTTGGATTCGAAGCAAGCGAAGCAAATATTAATGACGTTATGGTTCGCCCTTTAAAGTTAGTAGTCTTAAGAGATTTGTCGTTTTAATTTTCGGAATTGATTCTGAAACTAATTATTCGGGTCGTGTATCGGCCGACAGTCATTATTTTATTCAAATTATGTTAGGAGGCATTTGAATTTTCCCAGTCACGTTTAGATTTAATTTAGCACCACATAATATTATAATAGTATTATATATTATTTTCAAAACAAAAATAGCCGCGAGTACTAAAGAAACGGTTGATACGAGTATAATACGTAACAACGGTACAAATTAATATTTGACAACAAAGTTTATTGATTGAGAGAGGGACGTTTATATTTTTCCGACAGTGAATATAATATGCAAGTGAGAAAAACTGTAAACTGCCACAAATAAAAATATGGCAGTTATTTGCATTTTCTGAGCACGATTGAAGTCGACCTGTCAGCGTCGTCACAAAGTCATAAATCGATATTTCGAGTATGGCGTGGGACGTAGTATATAGTCGCTTCGTACTCTTTGTATTTATTTTCTGAGTCGAGCGACCACGTATATAACGGCGTGTGCGTTTTATTTTGGAAAACACATTTTTAGTTCAATAATAAAAAATATCTCCAAACAATCTTTCGGTGCTAGCGATCGAACCTAGAGATTATACAATGAATAGATAATTTTTCAAAAGGTTCGAAAAAATGACGGAGTGAGTAGAAGACTAGAAAAAACTCGCGAAGAGATTCGAACTCGGTTCGTACGTATAACGTTATCTTGATTATTCGTTTTGGACGAATCGCGCGAGTTACGATCAGAATCGTTTTTGCAAAATAAATGCGAAGAATTGTCACCGAAGTTAAATGTCTAAATAGACGCCCCGAGAGTATCCTTCTGCAGTCTATCTCTATTTTATTTATACAAACCTAATTCGAATCGAATCCTTTTCTCGACGCCCGTTTCGTACAAGCGTGCAAATAATAATAACAAATGAACGAGAATCGCAAATCTGTAGCTCGAACGACGGTTTGTACGGTTGTAGACGTACTCCGTCATGATTTATTTTCGTTTAAACTTTGTATTTTAAAATCGACGTGCGCTTTCGGACACAAAGGGCCAGGATTGGAAGTCCGAGAATGGCGGGTAGTCTCGGTGCGGACAAAGGCTTTTGCCCCGACTTAACTCAAATTAACTTATTATTATTGTGTCATACGTTTATGGATATCTGTGGGGAAATAAAAATTTAGAAAATCGAGAAAAATGTTAATGTCTCTGAACGTCACTAAATAAGTCTGAATACTTAAAAAAAAATTCATCGAGAACAGTAAATAATAGTATTTTAGTTATAGCAGTATACGCCTTTGTCTGCAATGTCACCGTGATTTGAGGATAAATTAATGGAAAAAACAAAATAAATACAAAAAATCGTTAGAAGAACGATCGTTATTTTTAATATTTATTATGATATTATCCGATTTCGTCGACATATTTTAACCCCGCGATAATTGCACGTACAAAATAACCCGTCGACGGTTTCATATTAATTATTTTTAATGCGCTCCTGTTATAAATGCCGACGAGGTGTAGACATCATCATTTTGCGCAGCGATTCGGGACTAAACGTTTTTCACCGTTTCCATTGGGAAAATTATTGGGAAATCACGTCGTTGCAGTATACCGTACAACAATATAATATAATAATAAAGTTGCACCCCGCAAATCGTGTTCAAACAAATAAAAGCCCGCGGCGAGTTCTCGTCATTAATTCCGTCCGCGTCATGTATTTACAAACATTATTATAACCACCGTATCGAGTACGCGTATACAGGGTGATTCGAAATTCGTGTTACTTTATCGATTATAAAAATAGAGAAAAATACGTATGCGATACAAAAGTCTTTTGATTTAGAAACGTCTACGAATATGATTTGTACGTTTTATAATTTTTTACGATATATTTTAGTGGGGTTTTGGGCGAGGTCGACTTTAGGAATTTTTAAAACTTTAAATATCTCTCGATCGCATAGAGTTTTGCGTCAATTAATGCGTCGTTCGACCACTAAGACGAATACGGATCCGTCGTCTGGAAAATCGTATGTTTTGTGGTCCAAGACCGATTTATCACGTCTGGAGCGGGTACGAAATAAATTCTTATTCTGCATTGATTTCGAGTTGAACGTCCCCACCATCATACCTCACGATTATTCGCCGATATAAGACAGGTTGTAAATATTCCTACACTTGCTTCTCAACGCGATAAAGCAGACTTAGATTTTTTATTCTCATTACTAAATGGTTCACTCGACTGAACTTCTTGCTGCAATATACTTCTTAGAGTTCATTCTTATCTCTCCAGTCATCATCCTCAATATTATTCTATGTGGTACCAATGGGCAAAACCTTTTTCTTCGCCGTTACGCTTAGAGTTGTCTAATAATATTTAATTCTTGGGCCACACAACAAAATTCATTATCTACAATATGTATACTAAACGTTCTATTTTTTTTTTTATCTATTCGTTTAAACCTTTCTGTTGAAATGTGCGAAATTGCCGATCGGCGAAAAATAAACGATAATAATAATAAAACGTATTAGAAAAACGTCTTCATTATATTATATGCGTTTACACAAAAAAGTACAGACGCCCGTTTGAGTTTCTAAAGTTGACCCCTTAAAACCCCCTTAATATATTGTAAAAAATGATATACCTACGCCGTACAAATCGTTTTGGACGTTTCTAAATCAAAAAAACGTTCGTAACCCGAATTTTGAATATTTACGCGATAAAATGGCTGTAACGTAAATTTTGAATCACTCCGTATAATATGTACAGAGCTGCGTGCCGATGTAGGTGGTTTGTCGTAAAAGGCGTGTACATAATAAATAATATTTTATATATTATATTATGCTAACAGCGCAAATGATATCCGAAAAAACCAATACGGATTTTTACTCTGAACATCGTATATCGTACGTATAGTAGTCTTTACTAGTTTTTTTTTTTTTCAAAATCCGATTCGGGTTTTTTACCCTCCCCCACTCCGCTCGCGTATTCGCAATGTTATCGCACGTTTATCATGTGTGTGTATATATTACTATATAGAACGCAGAAATTGCCTTCGTCCCGCAGCACGACTTCGTAAGAAAATATAATAATATAAAAAATACGCCCTCTACACAACACCTATTGGCGTCGTCGTCGTCGTCGCCGTAGCCATCGCGTCGTTTGTGTGTGTATAATATATATATACACACACGAATATCGTTCTATTTGCAAATTCAATATCACTTTATTCGACGAATGTCTACGGGTCCGTATAAATCGACAAAAAAAAAAAAATATATAAAAAAACCTCTTTACGCGTCCAACGCGCGTCTCGGTCATTTGCGCGAGTATATTTTGTACGATGTATATATTATATTGTAATATCGACGTAATATGTATATATATATGTATATACATATACACAGTGGCGCCGAGGGAATATACGATTTCAATTTCCAGTAAATATATAATACTACGACGTGTACAATAAGTGCCTGCGGGGTTCGAGGCGATGGCCGATGACTATGCGATAATAATATTGTGTAGAAAAAATTATAATATTTTTACACGATGCCCGAGAAACGGCGGCGGCGAACCTCGAGGCTCCGATGCGCGACGAGTATAGCCTCCCGAAAACGGCCGCCGACGCCACTATATATTATTTTTAATTTTCAAAAGCGTAATAATAGACAGCCGATAATAAATCGAAAAATAATAATAACGACAATCGTAATAAATCTCGGTGTACCTACACTAGAAACAGATAAGATAGATATGATGTAATCGTCGAACCTTACGATTATTATAATTATAATTTATTAGGTTTAGATGTCGCGGGAAAATTGGTCGACCGCGGTCTCGATTTACGAGGGTTCATATTAGGTATTTATGTTTTCTACGATTTTTCCAGAAGACGTAATCATTTTAGTATAAAAAAATAATATTTCACTAGGTACTTAAGTGCAGGTTATATAATAATATAGTGGTTACCGCTAAATACCCTATGACAGATTTATTTTTACATGAAATTCATATGATATTATTATATAGCAGGGATGGCCAACTCAAAGTTACTTCTTACTAGAGTGCCAATTTTTATGATTTAAAAATCTAGCGGGCCAGAGAGCATAGAAGACAACAAAAAAAAAGTCATTACAATTTAAAATTTGAACAAAACACGAAAATAATAAAAATCAACACTATCGGCTAGCCCAATATACATAACACGACTAAACTGATAAAACAAAATTAGTACCTATCACCTATGTAAACTATGCCTCCATAAATATATATTTAGAAATTGAATAAATAATTTGCAGTTCAATGCACTTATAATAAAGTGAATATATCTACGTTTTACGAAAAACCCATAATAAAATACAAATAAACGCTAACATTTTATAAAAAAAATTTGAAAATGTACCACAGCCAGAAAGACAATGTACGTGTGTCGGATGCGGGCCAGTTGTTCATCCCTGTTGTATATTATTGAAAAGACTTTTTTCTACACTGCGAATCAATAAATTGGCAGTAACATAAACTTCTTCGAATCGCCCTGTATTTTATATGCAATGTAATTATATTTATTATTTTTCATGAATATATACCTATCTAAACGTCACGCGGGTAAAGTGTGAGAAAATGACGTAAAATAATCGAGTTATACGCACACATTTCAATATATTTTATATATATATGCAGGCGTCTTTCGAGTTTTGAAATGATGATAATAATTAGATTTCGTTGCGCGCACGTTCTGCGCGATATTATCATTACGCGACGGTGCGACGATAAGGCTCAACACAATTTTTCTGGTACGATTAAAATTTATAAAAATCGGAATCAACACTGCAGCGGGGACTACGCGTCTTTTTTTTTCTCCGACTCCGCCACACGACTCTCGAATGGAAAAATAACACCACTCGAGCGCAATTAAAATTTAAAAACAAAAAAAAAGCCGTGCGTTTGAAAAAAAATAAAATACCAGTTGCCATAACGACCGACTCGATAGCGCGAGTAGGCGACGGTGCCAGTTTTTTCCTCCCCGCTCGTACATACGTACCTACCTATATATATATATATACACGGCGCTGATATTATTAATACGACGGTAAATTTATGTTAATTTTTTCAATTTTAGATATTATCATTTTAAACGAAAACATCGCGTAATAACGTTTTAGAGAGACGACCTCCGTAAAATAATGAAAAAAAAACAAAATCGCGGACGTGCGATGCGACTGCTGCTGCTGCTGCTGCTGGTGCGCTATTATTATAATATATAAACAGCACTCGACGTGCAGGCTTGCAGTGGGACATACGCTACTCGTCTCGCTTCGGTTGACGCCACGTCACGATAGTCAGTGTTTGAAATGTGTCACGTCATGCGAAATAGTTTGACTTGGGAAACGGCCTTCGATCGCGTGTTGAGAATAGTTGACGAAAATTGCATCGAGATGAGATACAGATAATTTTATATCGATTTATCTACAGACATTTATCTACAGACAGGCCCGGATTTACGCATAGGCTCATGAGACCCGGGTCTAGGGCGGCAATTTTTTGGGAGCAGCAAATTTTGTAAAAAATTGAAAAAAATCATATAAATATTTTATGCATTTATGTAACTGCGTAAATTGATATTATATAATATTTAATATATATACATAATATATTATATAAAATATTAAATTTATTAGTAATAAATACTACATTTTGGGTGGGGTAGGGGCGGCATATTTAAAAGGGCACCTGTTCTAAATCCGGCACTGGATACAAATAAAGATAAATCTATCATCAAAATTCGATTTATTTTTTTGAAATTGGAAATTAAGTTCCGTAAATAAAAAAATATTATTTTTATTAGGTATTATTAATACATTTTACTTTTATCTAGATTCTAGATAATATTAAAGATAAAACTAATTTTTGTTATATTTAAAAGAAAAATTTACTTATTTACCAAAGTGAACATAAATAGTTACTATAATAGTTAATAGGTGCATTAAGTAGCAAATGTGCTTTGAGTCAAAGAATCGTAAAGTCTCAAAGTATCAACTTTATAAAATCTTCTAGTAGAACGTGGGAATATGGTAATATTACGAGTATAATACGTACTAATTGGATACTGTTTTGATAGAACAATATTGTAATAAAAATAATGAAAAAATAATAATATATTTTTTTTTTATTATTCATGAAAAACGAATATGATTTAAATAAAATTTGTCTAGATAAGTAATTGTGTCATCTAAGATAACCAATAGATAAATGGCACTATAGTTATCTAGATAAGATAATAGATGAGTAATTTTTTATCTAGATAAATGTCAACACTGGTCACGAGTGAGTTCCGTTACATATTATGCAAGTATAGTTTGACTTGAAAACGGAATCGAAAGATCGCGTGTTGCAGTTTTTGCCATCGTAAAACGATTTTCCGAAAGGTTCGGTGTACTACGGTGCAACACTGCTACAACAATAGTGTAAAAATATTTTTAAGTGCTCTTGCAAGAAGACGTTACGATCAGTGTATTGAGGCTTATCTAGATAAATATTTAATACCAAATTATAATAATATATGCAAAATCCGCGTAATATTTATACACAATTATTATATTATTTTATTATAATTTGGACGCTTTGAAACGAAATCGTTCGCAGTTTACAATATTATGTTAAGCACGGGATTTTGTACAATAAAAGCGATATGAGGCCATTTACAGTGGAATAGAATAACAATAATAACAATAATGGGTACATCGTTTCGCGTATAATAATATAATATAGTTCTTAATTCCATTATATTAATATGATTACAATAACGACATCGAACTGCTTGAGATGTTACTAGATTTTTTTGTTTTTTTCTTCAAAAAATAAATAAATAAATAACTTACAGCATTTTTTTAGTGAGTTTTCCCTAAAAGCTTTATCGAAGTGTTTTTTAAATGAACGTGTTTGTTACCAATATATTCATATAGGTCAACACTTTTATAATTCCCCTTCCCTCCACCTTTGACAACGCCGAATTAGAGGACGACAAAATCTCTAAAAACCTAGACAAAACTGATAATGTTTACCGATCGTCCAATCTCAAAGCAATGAAAATGTCACTCAGATACTTGTCACTAGTCGTCAGGCCATTTTTGAGAAGTTGTTAATCTGCATAAACACAAAAATCAAACTGTATACTCTTATTCTGGTTTTTTTAAAATATATTTACAAATGTTTCAATATGGTAACACGGCGTATTGGATAGACAATTCGGGTACACCTGTTTCGGGCTAGGATTTATTTTTGCATTATCTCGTATAGACAATTAATATTGTGTCTCAGACTATATGAGTTACGACGTGCAAATGATAATATTTTTTATCACATTTCAGTGACAAAATTATATTATTGCAAGCAGCTGGCAGCGCAAAAATCGTCGCAAGTGGTACTTGTTAAAAAATTAAAATACACCAAAACGCGATTTTAATAGTCAACTAAGTGTAAATGTATAGTGAAATTGTTATCTACCGTAGCAATCTACGAGTCGGGTCAAGTACATGCATTATTAAAACGATTAACGAATAAATTTAATTGAATATGATCGTTATTTTACCATCAATATTTCATATTTCATGAATATGTACTTAAATCTTTAAGAGATAATTTTTTTTTCGATTTTTTGAATAATTTAAATCTTTATAAATGAAACTTTATAGTCTCCGTAAACTCTGTGCCTCGTCGTTCAAGTTAGTAAAATATTAAAATAGTTTTACGATTTCCAACAATAACTATCATGAAAAATGCATACCATTTGAAAAAAGTCACGATAAAAGTGTGTATAAATATTATAATCGTCTTTGAATGAGTCTTATTTTATGATGACAAACTAATAATCAATGCATTGCCATGGAACAGTAAAATAAAACTCATCGCTGCCATTCTTGGGGATAGAAATTTCCGAAAAAACCTGAACAAATTAGAAAAAATTAGTATTTTGGAAAAAACTGGGGTTTTCCGGAAAAATTGGTAATTTTTGTAAAATAAAATATATTTTTTGAAACAACTTTAAACAATTGAAAAAGTACCTAATGAAATCATTGGAAACAATTCGATGAATATAATCATAATTATTGATAATACATTAATACTATCAGGGTGGATAAATCTTGCGGATTCTATACTTTCGGGTTATATTAAAATATTATAACCTTTATTATACCTACTATATACATTCAAAACCGTTGCATATTATTAACGAAATAGCTATAATCCGTCAATAGAAAAAAATTGCATTCCAGACTTAGATCAAATATTCAAATCCGAAACCGCTAATATTTCCCGTATATACATTCATGAATCGCCGCTTTTCCAACGACCCCTCCGAGATGACTTGAACGAAAATGTCCTGCAAGAGACGCGTTCTCGTTTGAATATAATAATAATATTTAGAAAAATCTTTCGTTTGATTTCGTTCAAAATCACTCAAACGGTGCGATGACTATTATAGGTACCTGCATTATGATTCGACGGTAAATGCGCCTTTACCGCGCTATCCGTGGTAAGAGACGCGCTCGCCGTATACCGCGGTATAATACGTATATAATACCAACTATATGAGTTTATTGTATTATAATACTATTATATTGTGCAGACTGTCGCCGTGACGTCGTCGTCGCCGTGTCTCGTGCAGTGTCCTATAATACACATATTATACGCAATACCGGATGACTCGTATTATCGTATAGTTCCGGTCCATTGTCGTCGTCCTGCGATGATGATAATAATAATAATAATAATAATTCCGTATACGTTCGTTTACAGTAATAATAATATTCTATTTTATATATAAATTATTATTATTATTCGCGGTATTAATCAGAGCAGAGTGCGCCGCGCAGTCTCGTCACCGCCGTCGCCGAGACTGTATACTTGCACTCTCGGCACGTCCACATATATATATATATTATATTATATTCGTACAATATGATTGTTTCCGTCGTCGTCGGCACATAATATAATGACGTTGAATCGTACTTTGCGCTCGCGAAAACCATTTCCTCGCCGCCGCCGTCGTTGTCATATTATTATTATTTTCCAAATGGATTTTATATTGAAACGCGCGCTTTAGACTACTCGGCCGCGCGCATTGTGTCGCCCGAGCCTTTTGTGACGTCATCGTTATCGTCATTACGATTCGCACATAATATTATATTATTATTATTATAAAATAGAATAATGCGAATATTATGTTATGCACCGACACGCGCGAGCCGTGCGATATATAATAATAATATCTACACACACGCCCGCGTAAAATTACGCATATACGGCCGTATACGCATTATGTTATTAAAAAAAAAAATTGTTCGTAAAATCGAACATATATATATATATATATATATTATATATAATGGCCGACCGATCAAGTGCACTTCGTTGCCCATTAAAAAAATTAATAATGGTGTTACGTTGAGGGCAGAATACATACCATCCCCTGTTTCAACCCCTTACAGCTCTTTTTTAGTATTAAAAAGTAGTCTATATTCTTTCTTGGTGTCTAAACTATCTATGTACCAAATTTCATTTAAATCGGTTCAGGAGTTTAGGAGCCTATTCAATACAAACAAACAATCAAATCTTTCCTCTTTAAAATATATATATGTAACCATTGACAACAATATGTTAAACATAGCATATTTTGTATTGGGATAGATTTGTAAGATAAGCCCCCTCCCACCATATATGTGTAACCTTGACTTTCGAGTCAGTTGGGTGGACGCAGAGTATCCCTACGTTGGGATACGAGGTTGTCCTGTAAGTCGGATCGGACTACCGGAGTGATTTGTATATGTAGTGTTTAATTAATGTATAGTTTATGATGATTGATGTTGGAACCAATAAAGGGTGATTATATATATTATATATATATATATACTAGCTGATCCCGTGCACTTCGTTGCCCATTAAAAAAAATTAATAATGCCAAATCTATATGAATAATATAACGGTTAAAATATACTAAGTAATATCGTTACAACAATATTCAATTTATTTTGGGTCATTATGTATTTTTATTCGTTTTATCTAGAAAATTCTGATCCGTCTCATTCTGTCCCGCCCAGCGTTGCCTGAGGCAAATATTAAGTTAAGATTAACCTCAAGCGATTTACATGCATCCAAACCACCAAGGAAATCCACTGAATTGGATCGTGGAAATATGTGAGCAGTAAATTATTAGGTAGGCAATCCACCTGCGGTGGATTGCGGACCCCATGAGGTGCGCGTAAGACCTATGCCAAAGATTTCTTTTTTTTTTTATAAATGTATAGCTGAACCGGCAACGCTTTGCTATTGCTATACTTTTCATAGGTAAATTTGACCCAGTGAACTTAGTATCACCAACAATTTATTCATCTTTTATATACCTAGCTGTCCTATACTGACCGTTCCGGGATTCCCCCGGCTTTTATAGACACATTTTCAACTATAGACATCTTTGATACAACGACGGCAAGTGCGAGTATATTGTAAGTTATTAGTACGAAGCGAATGATAGATGTCGGGTAAAAAGTGTTTTAACGCGTTTATAGTTCGAACCCGACACCCCGGTAAAAACTTTGAACCTTACCTGTTAAAAATCGAAATGACGTCCCTGACTATAAAGTAATGTGAACACTATAATTGTCTAAGTACCTATATTGAACTTAGATACGAGAGAATATAACGATTAGGCATTACAGTCGTCGGGCAAATGTCAACTTTGCGCTTGTCGGTTTTGCATTCATATTCGGCACGTAATGATGGAAAATAACGCGACATTAAAATTATACTTTCCGAACGAGGTGAATGCCTATAGAGCAAAAGTAATTAATATTATGGTAGGTTGGTAAATCATTACAATAATGCATAATATATTATGTATTAAGTTTTTTATACATATTTTTTCACAACGATAGCTATATTGATTCCAGATTTATGTTAAACTTATATTTTGTTCATAAGACAGCGTGTGTTTTTATTAGATTAAATAATGACTTTTTTAGAGAATATTTTTGTTTGTTTATTTTATTTATATACATTTATAATTATAAGGAAATTATTTTAACAATATATAATATTATTATTGTTCACTATTATTTTCACTATTACACTTATATTTTCATTTTAATAACATCAAATAAAACGATTTTTCTTACCCTACTAAAAATTAACTTGTAACTGTATCTATAAACTAAAATCAATCGTTTGCAAAAAAAAAAATTTTATGGCAACGTTGCGCGTAAATTTTTTCTTAATATTGTATTAGTTTTTTGCAGGGTCAGCGTTTTGTTCGTTGTTATTTTTCAATTTTTTCAATTGTTCTGCCAAAAAGGTATAACCATTGATTTTATAATAGATTTATTATAAAATCAATGGTATAACGTTCTCGATCGTTCGATAGCCGTTTAGCAAATGATGTACCGAGATCGATTTCTGTATTGTCGTTACTCGTTATTTAAAACACTCAATGTTTTTTTTTTTTGGGGGGGGGGTGCATTTGATAAAGAAATTATCATAATACGTGATCAGTAGATTGTAGATATTAATCTGTTTGATGAATATAAAAGTATTAACAAAAATGTAGACTTGAAAGTATGCACCTATTACAATATTATTATCAGGGCTTTTAGGTTAGTGGAATAAAAAACAAAAATTAGTGGAGAGTTTTGAGCGGATTTTTTTACAACTTTTTATACAACGCTTCGTAAAAAAATAATAATAGGAACGCATACCCGGCTGTGGCCCCGTGGGTTCGACTACTCTCGTTAAACCCACAATTTATTTCCACTGTAAATTTATGATCTCGAGGATGTGGTCGGATGAGCTCCGGTTTTTATCCTCGCAGTACATAATATTCGATTTGGAATGTGGATGCGGTTGCAAAATTACTTTACAAATGCAAAAAAACTGCATTTAAAACGGTTTCAATAGCTGTCATTATGTGTATATTATGTCGTACAGCGTATGACGTACAGACGTATAGACGTCTATGGTAATATTGTTATTATTATTATTATAATATATATTTTTGTTTGCCACTCGAAGAATTTGCGGCGAAACGGAATTATGGAGAGACACGTTGCATTATACGTAGGTACGACTACTCACTTTTATATATATATATATATATAATATATTATATAGGTAGGTAGGTAAACCTACTCTCGTGCGTCGCAGTTTTGTTCACTTTTCATTCGGAACGAACTAATTATTTAGCGGCGAAAGCCAACGAAAATTTCGAAGCAAACACGCGTATTATATTATTATATAAAGTATACACGAAATAAGTTAGTCGTGTACTGCAGTTAACGAGCTACGTAGTGATAAAACGAAAAACAAAATTAATTGCATCTGTACGAAATAGGGTTTAAAAATATGACCTCTGCAGAGCTGGCTGGTAATTACCTACGGGTATATTAATAGCAGTAGGTCGTCGTGTTAAACTTATCGTATGAAAAGCAATGTTTCCTCTTTCGCGATCGCGTTTATGTAATAAAAACGTATACAATATAATATAATAATAATATTATATATTATGCACTTTATTGTGCACTTTAAAATGAGTTATTAGACGCCGCAGACAGACGGTGGTGGTAACCTTTAAACGCGTAACGCCTTGTGTGCACACACACACGCACACCCACACATGCGCAAGCAGATTTATAATATAGTTTCGACGATATCGATATGATATTATTATTAATTTATATTATTGCGACTTTGTCGATCGTAAATAGCCTTTGTGCTCGCGTAGTGTACCTAGAATACTCGAGAAAATACGACTTAAATTTGAAGGATTTTCGAAATCCCAGAGTTTCTTAAATACTTTGATAGAACATATGGACCAACGATAAAAGATTTTTAGAAATCGCGGACCACCTATACCAATTTTTTTTTCGGTGATATGGTTATCGAGTTATTGACAAGTGCATGCGCGTACGAGTGAGGATACCCGCATTTAATTTCACTCACACATTAAATCATTTACAAAAAACACATAGATCCTGGTCGGCAATGACATGATTAGAAATTGCCTAAATGTAGCTCCTTAAATAATGATGGTAGCGAGGCCCCTTAAACTCGTAAAATCTTCAAAAGTGGTATTTTGAACTAAACACGTAATTTTATAAGCGAATGAATTGCATTATTATATTATTATATTAGGTCAACTTCTAATCTTGTCATTGCCGACCAGGATCTATGTGTTATAGTTGTAAATGATTTAATGTGTGAGTGAAATTAAATACGGGTATCCTCACTCGTACGCGCATGCATATGTCAAAAACTCGATAACCATATCAATTTCACTACACGAATTTTACAAAAACATTCATTTGTTTTGACGAAATTAAAGTAAGTTAACGTTGTCTGAATTTGATACTGAAAAAATATTTGAATTCAGCAGAAAAATGTCTATAGATCGTACGAAACATTTTCCGTTTTTAATATTAATATTAATTTTAATTATGATTCGAAAAAGTTGATATTTTCAAGTTTTCAATTACAGTTCACAATAATATAAAATTTAATTTTTACAAAGTGCTTTGTAGGATCTATGGACAATTTTCTGGTGAGTTCAAATTTTTTTTCAGAATCAAAATCGGACAACGTTAACTAATTGTAATTTTGTCAATACTTTAGGTCTTTCCAGCTAAAATTGAAGGCAATAACGAGGCCCCAAATAACTCTTAAAGGACTGTAAAATAGTTTTACAGACCTAACTTACTGATCAACTTGAGCTCCCTTTAATCTGAAAAAAAAAACAATTATTTCCATACAGCTTAAAATATTTTTAATAATTTAATACGAGAACCTGCAGCTTTTTGGTTTGTTGAATTTATATAAAAACCGTGTAAAAATATAAAAATACAATTTTAAATTCAAATTTTGGATTCAAAAAACGTCCTAAAATACCCTAAAAAAAGAAAAAAATGACCTTAAAATTTAAAAACGTGAAACAATTCAAAACAAAACTTCTTATTCCGATTCAAAAATACACGAAACGTATATGTATTTAAATTTCGATTTCACGTCGAAGTGTTCGTAAAGTAGGTTCGTGCATACTTCACGATTACAATATCGCCTACTTTCGGATGTTTAAATAATGATGTAGAACAATAAATCAAAAATCGCGGTTAATATACCGAGGTATAGTGCCCATAGTATGAGAAACTGCGGTGGGTCTGACACTGTGTCGGGGTGGCGGCGACGGTCTTTGTATTTACATTTATTTTGAAGCCGCGATAAATCATTGTACCTATTTAATCGAAAAACGATTCTGAGTGGAATTCGATTATATAATAACGAATAGTGCCTCTGCAGTTATATATAGATAGTGAGAGATCTTAGACAAAGATAAAATATGTACGGGCAATATTACGGCAAAGATATTATGACGTAGCATCAGTAATACATTAGTAATATTATTCCGGAGAAAACAGTCTGTAATAATATCAAGAGACCGTTACGGAGAATAGTATAGTTTTTGTCGCTTGTTGAGGAACTTTATGGTTACATAATACTATATTATAATAATATGTTATCTAAACTTGGGAACATTATGTCCTCGCCTATTCATATTTTGTAATAATAATAATTCAAACAATGTAACCTGCAAGGCTCTACCTATTGGCTATTAAGGGGCCTCGCTACCATCGTTATTTAAGGAGCAACATTTACGCAATTTCTAATCATGTCATTGCCGACCGGGATCTATGTGTTATAGTTGTAAATGATTTAATGTGTGAGTGAAATTAAATACGGGTATCCTCACTCGTACGCGCATGCATATGTCAAAAACTCGATAACCATATCAATTTCACTACACGAATTTTACAAAAACATTCATTTGTTTTGACGAAATTAAAGTAAGTTAACGTTGTCTGAATTTGATACTGAAAAAATATTTGAATTCAGCAGAAAAATGTCTATAGATCGTACGAAACATTTTCCGTTTTTAATATTAATATTAATTTTAATTATGATTCGAAAAAGTTGATATTTTCAAGTTTTCAATTACAGTTCACAATAATATAAAATTTAATTTTTACAAAGTGCTTCGTAGGATCTATAGACAATTTTCTGGTGACTTCAAATTTTTTTTCAGAATCAAAATCGGACAACTAACTTTAATTTTGTCAATACTTTAGGTCTTTTCAGCTAAAATTGAAGGCAGTAGCGAGGCCCCTTAATGTCTCCGCGGACCTCCGGGGGGCCACGGAACCCAGCTTAAGAACCCCTGATCTATACATATTATTATTATAATATTGGGCAAATGTAATCATGGCCTCGACTGCCTTTTTTGTTCCAGACTCGGCCCAGAAATAAAAAAGGTCGCCTGTAAACTCGGCTCTAAAATTGTCACAGATAAACATAATATTATATCGAAAAATATTATACATTCCGTCACGAGTCACTACCAAATAAAAAAGACAAACCGAAAAGTTTGTTAAAATCAACAGTCCGCCGTATGAACCGTTTTAATTACACAATTTAAAAATTTAAAAAAAAATAGTAATAATTGTTCGAAATCACGCTTAAAAAAATAAAACAATATAAGTAGATAAATACGTCAAATACGTGGCTTTTTAATTAAAAAAATTAATTTTACTTACATTTTAACACTTGCAGTTTTCAATTTGTATAATTTAATTCTTCGGCTTTAACGAATTTTCGTACTTTTTAATAACATGAAAACGAAATTAAAACAAAATAATTTTTGGAGCATAATGAGAATCACCTCCTCGTATAGTGTCCTCTGGGTAATGCTAAATGGTTCTAAAAAATACTATAAAATTATAATTATATTAATTAGACGATAATATGAGAAGATCTGGGAGTATCATTATTATTTTTACCCGGCCTAATATTATCGAAGATATTAACATCGTGCATAGCGGAAAATGTTAAGATTTGGCTAATGTCACATTATCCGTAACATATTATATACTTGTATAATAATAATAATTTTTTTTCAGAATCAAAATCGGACAACGTTAACTAACTTTAATTTTGTCAATACTTTAGGTCTTTCCAGCTAAAATTGAAGGCAGTAGCGAGGCCCCTTAATCACACTGCACCTTACGACTAAAACAAAATGTGTATTTAAAAGAACGACGAATGCTTACATAATATAAATAATATTATAAAATTATCGTACGAAAAGAAAAAACGACACTTAATTATGGTATAAACTATAAACTCAATACGAGCATTTCACGACGAGTCTGCGAGAGTTTTTCTTCAAATTGGTTATGAAGTAGCCAATCTGAGCAGAGCTTTTTTTACTTTATGCCTCTTTTGATATCAAGGCCGTTAGTTGTGTTTGTTAATTGCAAAAAACTACCAAGTCCAAATAACTATAATGTTAGTACCAGTGGTGGTTTTTTAGGAGGGGCGATGGGAGAGTTCGCCCCTTTGATTTTTTTCAACTGAACTGTTCTGTACCTACTTCATATTATTTTTACAATACGATAATCAATATGTTCAGACTTGCGCGTGGGGGCCCGACAAATTGAAAATTGCCTCCCCCTGCTTGATATTTATTCAATATCCACTTTTCACAACTAGAAACCGTTTTGAAGCGCTATCTCGAATGATGATTATGTCTTGGATTTTCCGGTTCCAACCAATAACTAGAAACAACTTTTTACATTAAAATATTAATTTAAATACTACTTGTGATAACTATAATGTAAATGTAAAAGCAGGTCACCCATTATTAAAACATTTCCCCCCTTCCACTAAGTACCTGCAGCCATAATGTGTCCAAGTCACCTCTAATGAGATTAATCATACCAACCCATCCCTCCCCTCGATAGATATCAATAAATTAACATTAAGATTTTTTGAATAATTTTTGTCACTTGTTCACCCCTTGTTAATCTTTATTATAACCAAATTCATCTCATGCCTCTAACCTCCACATTTTTTTCTTCTCAAAATGCTCGTGAAATCACATATAATACTGAATAAGACGGGGTTATGAAAGAAAAGTAGACATTGATTTTCTCCGGGAAAGGTGGTCAAGGCCCTTCCATTATAGATATTATTCCCTGCAGTGTTTTTAGCAATACATTTTTTTTTTTAAATATGGCTTATATACAGACGGTTTATTTGTTTTGTCGGGTGTAGTATAAAAAATAAAAATAATATGCGAGTCTAGACAAAAAAAAAGTACTCGCCGCCACTGTATACTATTATAATAAAACTATATGACTCGAACATTCTATATACGTTTGTACAACATTATATGTTAGACACGTTGACGGCCATTTCGATAGAAATCGCGTTGTCATTTTTATTTGCACACACACACTATTAACCCGGAACCGTACAGAGTTTTGTTTGCTTGGAGTTTTGTCCGTTCGGTATTTTGTTCGTATTACCTACCTGTTGTTATACACTACATTATACGCGGGACGGGACGTGACGTGTTATTAATGATAACTCGTCGCGACTACACCGCGCTCGATGAACAAAAGATAACGACGTTTGACAGCAAAAACTCGATTTTCAATCGTTATAACACGATATTATCGTTATACGTAGTACACTGCTACTATTGTTGGTAATAATAATAATATTATATTATATAAATATTATCGTATATAGTATTATTATTATACAAAACACTATTGCTCGTAAAATATTATGTTTAAAGGGGTTTTAGGTAGGCAATTACCCGAGAACAATGTAACGCGGCCAGGGGGTGACCGGTTAATAAATATCCAGGGAGATTCGTTGGACTCTGTATAAAAATAATAACCGTAAGCACAACTAAACCGAAATGTTTGGGAGTGCTGACATTGTGTATATTTCACTAACCTGTGGAGCTGTAGGGGGGTTTTCCCCCCTCGCCCACCACACTTACATTTCAAACTATAAATAACGAATTTTTATAACACCCCATTAACATTGTGTATTTGTGTATTAACTAATTTAACTAATATAATATAGAACTTACAAAGTGAATAATTGTCTTATTTATACAACACAATGTATTTAAGTTACAATCAATATATTATATAACAAATAAAAATAAGAATTACATAATCGTTTAATGTTTGATAATGGTCAATAAAAATAAACGTATTATTTTAAAACTATTTTCCTTATTTCTGTGCTATACTAATCTAACACTAAATCTGTATCTGTATTTATGTTATTTTCAACATCCCATATTAAAAATGCATAAGTCAGTAAACCGTTGCTATAACTAACTAAATGTAATTCGTTGCATATACTTGAAAAACTGTGTTTTCGTATTTATTGGAATATTGTAACTGCGACTTAAAATAACTTGTTTAAGTTATTAGTTAGGAAAAGTCCCTTTTTGAACTGTTTTTTTATATAAAATAAAAAAACTGCTCTTTTCTCACTTTTTTTTTGTCACAGAGGCCAGGCTACTAGGGGTGGCTGAACTGCTGAATATTAGAGTTTGGGGGTGATGAAGCGCCCACAAGCACCCTCCCAGTTACGTCTATGATAATAACAGTAGATATAACTTTAATTATTGCTAGTCATCAGATATATTCTAATTTTATTGTTGAATAAAATATCAAGAAGTTCCATCAATGGATGGCCTCTTCACCCAAGCCCCCTGTCCGAATTGATGAAATAATCGTGATTTAATTTAACTTATTGTTTGTTACATCATCTGTTGTTTTGTCTTTTCTTAATTAATTATTTTATTCACTTGTGCTTATTGTAAACCATAATAATTTACAGATTGTACAATTATCTAGATAAAAAAAAAATAAATAAATAAATAAAATATAGTAAAAACAGTAATACTTACTACTAGGTCTGTCTCGTGGCCACACAGAGTTCCCTCGATCGACGTCCGCAGAGAACTACCTTGTATTACAAAATATCAAGACGGACACGGTCATATCAATATATTATAACTAAATTTTGTTGTCATCAGCATTATTACATTTATTTATAAATATTATACAAGTATATAATATGTTACGGATAATGTCGACATTTGGATAATGTGACATTAGCCAAATCTTAACATTTTCCGCTATGCACGATGTTAATATCTTCGATAATATTAGGCCGGGTAAAAATAATAATGATACTCCCAGATCTTCTCATATTATCGTCTAATTAATATAGTTATAATTTTATAGTATTTTTTAGAACCATTTAGCATTACCCAGAGGACACTATACGAGGAGGTGATTCTCATTATGCTCCAAAAATTATTTTGTTTTAATTTCGTTTTCATGTTATTAAAAAGTACGAAAATTCGTTAAAGCCGAAGAATTAAATTATACAAATTGAAAACTGCAAGTGTTAAAATGTAAGTAAAATTAATTTTTTTAATTAAAAAGCCACGTATTTGACGTATTTATCTACTTATATTGTTTTATTTTTTTAAGCGTGATTTCGAACAATTATTACTATTTTTTTTTAAATTTTTAAATTGTGTAATTAAAACGGCTCATACGGCGGACTGTTGATTTTAACAAACTTTTCGGTTTGTCTTTTTTATTTGGTAGTGACTCGTGACGGAATGTATAATATTTTTCGATATAATATTATGTTTATCTGTGACAATTTTAGAGCCGAGTTTACAGGCGACCTTTTTTATTTCTGGGCCGAGTCTGGAACAAAAAAGGCAGTCGAGGCCATGATTACATTTGCCCAATATTATAATAATAATATGTATAGATCAGGGGTTCTTAAGCTGGGTTCCGTGGCCCCCCGGAGGTCCGCGGAGACATTAAGGGGCCTCGCTACTGCCTTCAGTTTTAGCTGAAAAGACCTAAAGTATTGACAAAATTAAAGTTAGTTGTCCGATTTTGATTCTGAAAAAAAATTTGAAGTCACCAGAAAATTGTCTATAGATCCTACGAAGCACTTTGTAAAAATTAAATTTTATATTATTGTGAACTGTAATTGAAAACTTGAAAATATCAACTTTTTCGAATCATAATTAAAATTAATATTAATATTAAAAACGGAAAATGTTTCGTACGATCTATAGACATTTTTCTGCTGAATTCAAATATTTTTTCAGTATCAAATTCAGACAACGTTAACTTACTTTAATTTCGTCAAAACAAATGAATGTTTTTGTAAAATTCGTGTAGTGAAATTGATATGGTTATCGAGTTTTTGACATATGCATGCGCGTACGAGTGAGGATACCCGTATTTAATTTCACTCACACATTAAATCATTTACAACTATAACACATAGATCCCGGTCGGCAATGACATGATTAGAAATTGCGTAAATGTTGCTCCTTAAATAACGATGGTAGCGAGGCCCCTTAATAGCCAATAGGTAGAGCCTTGCAGGTTACATTGTTTGAATTATTATTATTACAAAATATGAATAGGCGAGGACATAATGTTCCCAAGTTTAGATAACATATTATTATAATATAGTATTATGTAACCATAAAGTTCCTCAACAAGCGACAAAAACTATACTATTCTCCGTAACGGTCTCTTGATATTATTACAGACTGTTTTCTCCGGAATAATATTACTAATGTATTACTGATGCTACGTCATAATATCTTTGCCGTAATATTGCCCGTACATATTTTATCTTTGTCTAAGATCTCTCACTATCTATATATAACTGCAGAGGCACTATTCGTTATTACTGTGACTTTGTACGAACTACGCAATGGCGATGATAATAATTAAAAAAGAAAGAGCACCGGGAATTGTCGCCGGGGGTGTTTAAATTTATTAAACAAGGGTGTGCGTGTGTTGGTGGGTGAGTGGGTGTGGGTGCGCTTGTGCGTGTACGTATAGACGTATAGTGTCTGTGCGTACGTTTTAGGTTCATCGGGATGTACGCGGCGTCCCGTTTCAATTGGAGCGTATATCGATTTACCGTCAAACGGCCTTTGAACAGCACGCCGTGCCTGTATATCGAAATCAAACTTACGCGGGCCGTTTATATAGATAGTGTGACACCTGCCGCGGGTGAGCCATGTATAGCTGTGCAGCGGTTTGCGTGCTCGAACAGTGTCGAATCCCTATGGCAGTTTGGCGGTAGTCCGTTGCAGCCGTTTTCCACTCTCAGACGCCTCCCCCCCCCCCCTGGGAGTGCGTGCGACCGAAAACCCTACCCTTGACCTCTGTATATCGACGTTGTCAGGGTTGGGCAGTATCTTAGATACGTATCTTCGATACAATTGTATCTTGTATCTCGATACAATTATATGAAGTATCGAGTATTTTGTATCGCGATACTTCAAAGCAAAGTATCTTGTATCTATAGTATCTCGATACTGCTTTTTTAGTATCTTGCCCTTGGAAATTATTTTTCAGTACCGATAAATCATAAAATATAGTTATGTGGTATATAATATCTGTGACACACGCACATTGAATTGGATTTTACGTCTGTACCTTATTAGAAATCCGTAATTTTACATTAATTATGTTATTACTAAAATTATTTTTATTATGTATTTATTTAATTTTTAATGTAGAATTATTATTGATATAATTATAATTATTATTTAATTGTTCTGTAATTGTATTGTGGTTATTATTGCATCATTGACGACAACGAGATTACGTAATGTCGTAATTGATTTGTTTTATTATTACTGCCATAAGTGTCAATTTTTATTATTTTATTTTTCATATTTATCGAAGTGGTCATCCCCATAATAATAAACATATTTTTTTTTAAAACCAGGGATTAATTTTATTAAAATGTATTGAGTATTTAGTATCGAGTATGGAGTATCTAGTATCGCGATACTCTAAAGCCAAGTATCTAGTATCTTGTATCGCGATACTCCAAAGCAAAGTATCTTGTATCTAGTATCTCGATACTGCTTTTTGAGTATCTTGCTCAACCCTGGACGTTGTCGTATTATTGTTATCATGTCGTAAGTCAATAAAGTCCATATAGAGAGCGTATATTATATTATATAGGGATTCTCCGTGCTGTGGTCAGGAGGGGCACAAATCGTGTGTCGTGTAGATCGCACCGGGTTTTTCAAGATTTTCCGGAAAATTATCTCCGCACGGTATAAAACGACGTTACGCGTATCCCATTACGGCGGCAAATTGCTATATTGATTCGAAAAGATTACGAGTTAACGTACGTCGCCAACGGAAACAAAAATTGGGTTTAAAAAAAAACCTCATTGTGCAACAAATACGTTTTTTTTATTCCGCTCAGAGTCCAATTTACGCTGTAATCTCTATTGCGTCATCCAATTCGACGGTAGGTATTTCAAGTATTTTCATTCGAAAGCTGCAAGTATGATATAGCGTTTAAAATTTAAATACTTAAACACATTAATACTCATTATTCGTGTTTTTATCCTCTTTCAAAATGATTTATGCAAAAAAAAAATGTATTTGACTCCACCAAAGTAGAATTATGTAATAAATATCGTCCTAATACTACAGAACAAATAATATACTACGCCATAGTATAACAGTGTACAAACAAGTGCTCGAATTGGCGGTAGGGGGGGACTCAGCTCCTAAAGTTATAGCTTTTGATTTTAATTACCGTTTCCGTAATACGTTTTCCTAAAATAACGCACGGGTACGTGGTATTAAAATATTAAATTCCAACGAAATATTTATTTTTTTTATAATAATTTATTCAATTTTATAAAGTATTAAATAGGTCTAACTCGTAATTGAAAAATTTAGTTTTTTTTTTATCAAAGTTGTTGATAGTTTGATAACAAATTCAATTTAAATCTGGATTTAGTATATTCAGATATTCTTACCGGTAATCTGATTTTTTTTTTTTATAAAATCGTCAAAGTTATTTGTTTAAAATAAAAAAATTGCATTCTGTTATAAATGATAAGGATAACAATTATTTTTAAAACTATAAATTTGTCATAAAGATTTTTTTTGCCAACGTGTATTTATCACACAGTTTTGAAGTTACTACTATTTTTTTAGTGTTATGTATTATATTTATAAATTTTGTTATGTACCTAAACGTTTTTAAATTGATGATAATAATGATTTTTTCCTTTTTAATAAGACTAAGAATAATATGTTAATTTGAAATTATGAAAAGGGTAACATTATCAACACTTGATTAAAAGTAACATATGTATATATTAGGAATTATTTAATTTAAAATATGGTGGTAGTCATAATAAGGGGATGGTGGTACGGGGGGGGGGCAAGGCCCCCAACCGGTTAGTGTAAATTAATGTTCAGTTTGAACGCTGTTTACTCAATTTCTTTTTGAGTTCCCTTTCTTTCAATTTCCCAATTAGATCACTGCAAACTATAATATAATATTATATTATTATGACATGTAAACCTGTCTATAGAAAACTAACTACACACAACCATAATCACTAAGAATTCAGGCGACCGCTGTTTGACGATTTGGATTTCAGACACTAGCACTGATAGATGGTTTATACTAATCGGTCGGTGAAATCGGAAGCACTATAATAATATTGTTGAAGACCTGAGAGCAACAACAAGCTGACATCTCTAGTTAATACAATTTTTCAAGAGGCACTTAAAACCTTGAACTAAAATAAGAACCAGACATCTACGCATTTATAATACGATATCTCTGAATTGAACTATCGGATTCGTCTCGGGTTGTTGCACCAAACGACGCAGTTTTTTCTCTCTCAATTATGGGCAATCGTAAAAATTGATTTGACTTTAAATTTTGACCAAAACACGCGGAAACTTCTTGTCGGTGCTCTCGGGTATCGTGATCAGACCTTTTCCGTCGGGTTTTTTATACGATTCGTGCGTGTTCGGCGGGTGCAGTTGTCCGGTTCGATATCTCGATGACGTTTCAGCGATTGTATTTCTTTTGACAATATTTTTAACAGATTGACTAACTCTCGGCCACCGTGTAGGTTGCACATTCAATCTATATAATAATAATAATAATAATTGCACTCTGCAGATACTATGATAATATTATTATAACGTATCGTATGTAAACAGTATTTTTTCGATGTCGTAAACACGTTGGCCGTATAATATTATTATCTCCGTGTTCAAGACACTGCATGATGTATAGTCGTGTCAAAGTATAAAATATAGCAAATATAAACAGAATATCGTATATAGGTAATTATAATATTATACACTGCTATTACAATGCACATCGTACATCATTATTTTTGTGAATATGGTTTTGGGTCCGAATACTAAAATAAACCCACAATTATCACTTCTTGTGCTCACTTAATATTCTAAATACATATACCTACATAAATATATTATAATATAACATAATGTGATTTTTACACTAATATAATATTATTTAGTAATTATTTTTATATAATTTGTCGTTTCATTATTTTTTCATAGTAAAACATTTAATACTTACTTTTCGACTGTCCTTCTATATAATAGCTGAATGCAGTTTTAAGTAGGCAATTGAAAATTGAATAATTATAACAGCAATGATTTTTATACTTAAATAGATACCTATAATTATAATTTATCTGAAATATTGTTAAATAAATAACTGTTTATAAATCAATTTTATTAAAATGTAAACCACCAACCGTATTTATAATGCAGATCGTTAATTTATTACTGTTTTACTATCTTCTTACGATGAAGAAATATTGAATGAGATAATTACAACAAAGCTTACAGCTGAGAAATAAGTCTGAAATTATTTTTGATAAATATTGAAAAAAAATATGCAAAGAAGTTTAAATATCAAACACGCGGAGGTTGTCTGAATATATTTTCTAGCGGCAATAAATCTTGAAAATCATAAAAAAAGTTGTTAAATATGAGTTTTCTAAATTTTTGATATAAAATGCGAATCGTTATTTTTTTATATACCGTAGGGTATTACGCCGTGTAATTACTTTTTTTTATGGCGAAAAGATGAAGTGATGGGATTTCTGCAGAATGGTTAAAAAGAAATCCAAAATATATTTTTATAAATTTGCTTGAACCTGCTCCTATACGAGTATATTGCTTCCTATACACCATTGTTACTGTTTACCAACATTATTATATTGGAATAAATCGGGTTGAAAATAGATTTCTTAGCTTCGCAGGGTATACCTATATTACAGTCTAAGGTCTAAGACTTAGACCAGGGGTCTTCAACTCGAGGCCCTCCGTTTATTTGCGGCCCACGAACACATTTTAAGTATAGAGTGTATTTTTTTCTGCGTATAGATGAGCATTTTTTTTTTTGTTTATTACCAAATAACTTCACTGTGTACGGCCCGGTAGATTTAAAAATAATAATAGGTGGCCCGCTGCCTTACAAGGTTGAATAAGACCCCTGACTTAGACTGTGGACCCGTTGTGCAGATTCTAGGCCTAAAGTCCTAAGTGAAAGACGTAAGAGCCTATTGGTTGACGCTTTTTTGTCGACTGCAGTCAACTGGCCGAACAGATGTTCTTCGTCTCCTAGAAAACTAGACAGCGGGACACTTTTTATTTGCCTTTGTGTAAGTCGAACTTTTCGAGAAATGCTCCACTGGCTATATAGAATGATGTGAGATTGTCAATATTGATTCGCATTAGTACGCAGGTCACTTTTGTTTCTATATCGTATTCCTACTCAGGTTGTGAATATCGTCAATAGTATAAAACGTTAAAGCCGTTGGGCTTTTGTTATGTAAAAAAAAATAGATACGAAATCAAATAAAGAAATTGTACCACGCTAATATTTATCTTAACTAAAAAAATATAGGTACCTAGTCAATATTATAAAATATTATATAACTGCAGTATATATATAGACATAGCGCAAATATTGGCGTAAGGAGTTAGACGCCCCAAAACTCTGCCAAGTCCCTCTAAATCAAGTCCTCATCAAGTCTGTCGGTACTAAGTAAATATAATTTTTATACGTTAAAATTATTATACTATTATAAACGTTTAATAATAACATTATTCAATCCGAATGTCGGACGAAATTTCGGTGACCGATAGTGTCCGCTATTCGGAGGTTTCGCTGTATATATAATACATACCAAAATGGCAAAAGGTACCTATATATAGGTAATTTAACGAATCAAAACACCTAATATATTCGATCGATTCATTTGTTTCGGTCAAATTCGACGGAAAAGTATTATTTTAACACTATACACACCCACACACTACACGACGTTTCATTCGGTCGATTATATTTTTTTATGTTCTATAACAATGCACATAATATGTACGTATTGTTCTTACTACGACGTAATCATTTCAGCGAACTATGTACCTATCCTATATATATATATATGCGGTCGATCGTATATTATATCTTAATTTTAACACCTGTAACGTGTTTTACGTTATGTATAGCGCTCGGGCCGCCGGATGACCCGTCGATGACTTTTGAGTGAATGTGTGTGCCGTTGAATAAATATTGTTAATAAATGCCGGTCCGCCCACAATCGAAGTTCTCGGGAACAAAGTCTGAACGGCCGCGCAGCTATACACGTATTAATTGTATATTATTATAATATTTATTTTCACTCTTCTGCGACTTTGCACCCAGCCCGCAGACGCCGAATTATTTATCGATATATTAATGTACATTTGTAATATACCGTAATAACCGTAATATATTATAAGAGGTTTGCGGTGAAAATAAAAATAAAAAAATGAAAACAAACGGAAAAAAACGTTCTTAATTAAGCGCTTCTTATCTAAACGTAGAATAAAAAAAAATAGAAAATTAATAATGGTAACACGCCGTAAAAAAAAAGAAAGAAAACTACTTAAATCATCTCATCTGATCGCGTGATTAGACGGAATGCGATAGGTGCCTAAACATAATATTTAACGGTATATTATATTAATATCGTTATCGTTTAGTTTGTTTTCGCATCCTCTCCCGGTCGCGGAAAATCAATATGCGCGTTGGGCTGCACCACACACACACACATATTAATATTGTATGTTGAACATTAATTATATTATATTACATACCTAATATAATATTATATTATAATTTATACTCACGTGAGACACCACCGCCGTGCGCTTTTATACACACATATTATATTATTATGTTATATAAATAAATCGGATTAATATTGTCCGTCGTGTTTTCGTTTACACTTTACGATATTAAATAATTAATGGGATTTGTTACTATAATATTATATACTATTAACGGTATCACGCGCCGGCCGTGCGAGTGAACATGTGTCTTGGCCTTTACGGAAAAAACGTGAACCGTAATGTAAATGTGCAATATTTATGTTGTACGTGTGGTACACAATAATTATGTTATAGAGTGTATATTATATGATAAAATAATACATAAGCTGGGCCCCAACTATACATTTTTGAAAAAAAAAAATTACACTAATTCCTTGACACAAAAAAATGTTGACAGAATTATGTTTTAGTTCGCTCGGTTCTATAAAAAGTAAAAACAGAACATTTCAAACGATCAGTGGCGCATGAAGTCACTACTATTTGTGTATTCCACTCGAGTTACAACATATAATATTGAATAAAAATTTGCAGCTACTTTTATCCGAGGTAAGGTACTATAATATGTTATAATATGCTACTTTTTTTTAGAAATTCATACGAAAAAGGGCAAAGAAGAAAAATGGTATTTAATAGATAATAATTTGGACAATAATATTATCCTTTGGCTAGAATATTCAAAAATGTCCAAAGGCTTATACTTTGTTGTAAATTTTCTGTTCGTTCAAATATTGTTTGTGCCCCCATTAACTAGGTGCTGGATCCGCACGGTCGTCTCTAAGCCAGGGGCCCGGAACTTTTTCGTGTAAATGAGTAACTTTTTGAAAAAAAATTGCAAAATCATGATTTTTAAAGACCGGACTTTAAGTTGAGGTGCTAAGGAGCCACTGGATAGATGCATTTTACAAAGAGCCACAGATTTCATGCTAAGGAGCCGCAGGTTCCCAACCCTTGCCCTAGGCGCTTCTGTTCAGACTCATATAGCTGTTTTTAGTTTCAGTCAATACCACGTACTAGTCCGCAGTGATAGAAAAAATAGCATGGCTCGAAAACAAAGAAAGTAAAACCTTACAAAGTAAACACCTCGACTTCGCTTTAAAGAATTATGTTGCCCTAAAATTGTTCTTAACAGGACATCGAGAAAATGGTTTTAAAATGCAAAAAAAGGAGCTATTAATGTATGTCAAAAATTGAAAATAGCACTGGAGCTTAAAAAAAAAGGGAAAAAATGTTTGATTATGAAAGTTCAAGTATGAGTCCATCTTTTGCTAATAACAAAGATGATTCTTTTAAAAATGAATTTTTTTTCAAATTTTTGGACCAAAGGATAGTTTTGATAAATGAAATGTTTAATAACTTGGACAAATTTAATGATTATTTTGGTTTCCTCTTTAATATTGAAAGTATTTCTGAAATAAATAAAGATGATTTAATGAAATATTGTATCAATATTAAAATACTGCTAGAAGTCGGTGTAACAAAGTATGTAAATAGTCTATGGTTGTTTGACGAATTGGTTATTCTTTGTGAGATTATTAAAGAAGACACCTCACCCCTAAAGGTTTAGAAAAAATATTTAGTTACAGTGCAGATGACATATACTACAACGTGTCTATAGTGCTATAAGGATTTTGTTAACTAGGCCTGTAACTACTTCTTCAGAAGAACGATCTTTTCCAAAGCTGAAATTTATAAAAAAATATTAATAACTTCAAAGCACCCTGCCCAAGAAGAAGTCACCAACTTATAATATCAATAGAAAAATAAATTGCTAACCAACTAAAATATAATGATATTATTGAAAAAGTAGGAAGATTAATTTATAATAAATATGTTTTACTATATTTATTGACTTATTTTATCAATATTAAACTTAAATGGTATATGACGTGTCGTGTTATTAATTTATTTACTTACTCATATTATTGTTGTAAGGTACTATATTTTTGAAGTCTATTTGAGCTCTTGCAACAGACGTTTTGGACCCCGCAATTTCACTCTGCCCAACTCAAATCGTCGTCAGGACGGCCCCGTGCGGATCCGCCGACGAGCTTTGTATGATGATTATTAGGTAATAATTCGATAACAACAATAAACTGTTGTCTGAACCGTATTGCAGATAACAACAATTTTATTTTCAGTCGAGTCTTACACGTGCGCGTGAAGTTCCCCCCGCAACACGATGCTAATATCTTCAAATATTTATAATACTGCACATCAGCAAGTTTTTTGAGAGCAATTTTTTCACAACTATAATAATATCATCGTTGGCAAACCGCAGATAGTTTCGGTCGGCAGATTGGTTTTCCGGTCGGGTCAACAACAAAAAAACCACATGCCGCAGTTGTACTCGCCGCTCACACAAGTACACGTGTATGACCGTCGTGAGTTCGCAGTGATGTATCGCTCGTGTGCGGCCCACGTGTAGGCGTGCCACGCTGAGTCGCCGAAATAGAACGCCAACGATTTTGAACGATAATGGTGCGGCGCGCGTGACCGTTATCACAATACTGTCATGTACAGTATGTACATGAAGTTTCCCCCCCCCCACTTTGTCCGATCGCCTTCAAAATACCGCCAAATAATTGCAAATCGAGTTTCGCTAATTGCAAATCATCCAGTTTTGAGTAAACTCAAATTCAAAATTGGGGGGGCCAACTTCATGTAGCCCCCCCACTTTGCACGACCAACTTCAAAATACCACCAAATAATTGCAAATTAATTGCAAAAAATTTCAAATTGAGTTTCCCTAATTGCAAATCATTTTTTATACTTTTTATGAATTTTTCAATTTTTTAGCCAGCCCCCCCCCCCACCACTTTGTTCTATCGACTCCAAAATACTGCCAAATAATTGCAAATCGAGTTTCCATAATTATAAATCATTTTTTTATATTTTTTATCAATTTTTCAATTTTTTTAGCGAATTTTTTTATTGAAAAATTCGTAAAAAATATAAAAAAATGATTTGCAATTAGGGAAACTCGATTTGCAATTAATTGCAATTATTTGACAGTATTTTGGAGTCGATAGGACAAAGTGGGGGGGGGGGCTGGCTAAAAAATTGAAAAATTCGTAAAAAATATAAAAAATGATTTGCAATTAGGGAAACTTGATTTGCAATTATTTGCAATTATTTGGCGGTATTTTGAAGTCGGTCGGATAAAGTGGGGGGGCCAACTTCATGTACATATGTACAATGTGTTGTTCGATTGCAGGAAGGTATCGGGGAGCTCTTATAATAATATAATATTATTATCCAAACACACAGCGTAGACGCGGCTCACAAGACTCCTCTCGGATACAATACATAGGTTCGGTCGCTTATTACACTCAAAATCACATGTCCGGACGTATCCAAATTGATTTTTTTGAAAAACGCGGGTATAAGACTCGTCCGCTTCGGTTATATGAGACTCAAATTTCGAAAGATAATAAACTTTTGTGTTGGTTATTACCAGGGCTGTGAATTTAATGCGCTCAAAAATTTAAAAATATGCACTAAAAATTCAAAAAAAAATGCTCTATATTTATTAAAAAAAACTGTTGAAATTAATAAATAATAGTCAAAAGTGGATTACAAAAAAAAATTCCATCCTTTTTTCTTTTTAATTTGTAATTTGTGATTTCGAATGTATGTACTATATATACGGATGACGGGTTTTTACGTATCAGAACAATCCTGGTTTTAGACCAATTTATAACAGATAGACCGAAAAAATAAAGAAATTAATTTAAGAAAATAAGCATTAATACGAACAAATCATGAAAACGTGCAATTATATGCCCTAACCCGTAAAATATGCAAAATAAGATTTCGTATTTGAACTATAAACAAAACAAATGTTGGCTGAATCTGTTTTTTCATGCAGTGTAGCAAAAAAAAACATGCAAATGCATTAAATTCACAACCTTGGTTATTAGTTATTACTATTATTACTGGTTTCTAATCGTGCCATACACCAACTATGTATGTACAATTGGTACATTTTATTGCATTTCAAATGTATAAACGTTTAAAATCGTTGGAAGTTAATATGTATATGTATATATGTATATATGTATATGTAATACTATGTATGTACTTACTTATTTATAATTATTCAATAATTTGTGATAACAGCATGTAATAGAAAAAGTATAGATAGCAAAATAAAGTTAATAATTAATTACAATAAATTTTTGTTTGCTTTTTTTCTCACTTGGCCTATAAGATTCAATCCGTAATAAGACTCACTTTTTTTCTGGTCCCAATGTGAGTCTAATAAGCGACGTCTAATGTATAATGCAAACATTCTAGTGCAGTGGTTTTTTGGTGTAATGTATGATTTAGGGGACCTCTCTTTCACCGAGATCTAAAAAAAAAAAAAATGGTATAAGAATCGACAAGTCTTTTCTTGATTTTTGTTCCAGCCATTTTGTAGATTTATTTATTTTTTTAGTATGAAGGAAAAACCAATTTTGATATCGGTTTGATTTTGAACAAATGAAAGCGACTTTCGTTTTCAAAAATACACCATAATGTTGTAAAACTGTCGTATGGATTGAAGTACTTTGATAACTAATGCAAACGACAATAATTATGGGACCAATAGAGAACACACTACTCGTATTGAAATCGTGTACCTATAATATTTTTTATTTGTTTTATAATAATATATCGTTCAATAAATCCAACATAATATGAACTTCTGTGTACAAGTCAGTTTTGGAGGCCCGACGATCTTATTGCATTGAAATCAGAGCTACGATTAAAAATTTGCGAAATATTACCACGTAAATGTTGTTACAATTATCACGGGGCCTATACAATTGACCAGCTCACAGCAGTTCGTGGTGGATATTATATTATATTGGACGACATTATAAGACAAATAAAGACTATCACATACAATTTAAACGATTGGGCTGTGTGTTTTATGTATTACCTGTTGGACTAGCATAATTAGTAATCAAAGAGCGAAAACTATTAAGTCTTACAATATTATGCTGTATTTTCGTTAATATAAGTAAAGTAGCTTTCATTCATTCGAAATTCGACCGATTTTAAAATTGTTTTTTCTCCACACAAATGCAATAAATAACTCTATAAAACTCTCTAATTTTGAATTTTAAAAAGAAACATTTTTTAGACCCCGGTGGAGGGCACACCCAGAAATTTTATATTATATCGTATTAAAAAAAAAAACTGCACTAGAATATTTGCGTTATATTTTGAATTGGAGGTACTGCTCCGATTAAATAATACATACTGTATGGGCAACAAAAATGTGGTGTTGGCGTGCAACACGCGTGATTCGGACATTCGACACTGAACATCGATTTCGAACGATGCTGTGGCCAACAAGATAGGTCACACGATAAGCCACCCTTTGATAACCGCTGCGGGGGTGAGGGGTGAGGAGAATCTTTTCACTCGAGTAGCTAGCCGGTAATGCCTACCTATATATTTTATCTATTTATATACATTAATTCAATTACAATATTATTGCTCTTGATATTCGGTAAGTTTTTTTCAATTAATAAACTTAAATCAGACATAACCTTAAATTAGGTTTTTAATAGTCAAATCGTGAGTTACAAAATCAAACGAAACGCCGATAAATACAATAATACGTAACTTTTGTTTCGTAAAATATGCGATTATTAAACTTAAAGTAACATCGACACCGTAAATATTATGCTTACAAGAATATTATAATGTTGTTTATTCTCCATTCTCATTATACAGTTGAACGCAAATGATAATTTGGTAAAGGGAAATAAAATATCAAACCACGACACCGCTCAAGAATCAGTCTACCAAAATAAATGGTTACAATTTTGTGTTAAGCAATCCGTTAAGCTCATATTTTTTAAATTAATTCGTTCAATTCATTGCAGTGATGTTTCCGTGTATTTGTTAAACTACTAGAAAATTAAAAAAAATTACCACTCAAAAGTACATTTTTTTTCCCCCAACCATACAATAAATAATATATATATACAGTGTGTTCAGAGTATATTATATAGTAGAGGTACCACTAAATATTTCAGTTCGATGACCTTGTATTGAAATGGGGTTTTCACTGAATGACAGATAGTACTTAAATACACATTTTTAGATAAATTTCAAATTTTTAACACTTTCGATACGTGCATGTGCGATACAACTTACTTTTTATTAAATGGTAACACCAATTTTTTTTACATATTCGGATGGAGTATTTTTTTCTATACAGTTTTTTTAAAAATTTTTTCTAAATACAAAATTGGCATATAAAACTCAACGTTGTAATTTAATATTTACGAGTTATTTGTTTTTGACAAAATTTAAAATAAATTCAACTTTTAGAAAATTACGATAAAAAAGTGTTTATTCATATCTTATTTGTATGTAAACTGGTATTTAACAATATTGGATACTAATAAGTAATAAGTAACAATAAGTTGAATTTATTTTACATTTTGTCAAAAACAAATTACTCGTAAATATTAAATTTCAAAGTTGAATTTCATATGCCAATTTTGTTATTAAAAAAAAATGTTCTTTACAAAAATTGTATAGAAAAAAATAACCGCGGTGTTACCATTTAAAAAAAAAGTAAGTTGTATCGCGCATGCGCGTATCAAAAGTGTTAAAAATTTGAAATTTATCTAAAAATGTGTATTTAAGTACTATCTGCTATTCAGTAAAAACCCCATTTCAATACAAGGTCATCGAACTGAAATATTTAGTGGTACCTCTTAGCGTGAATACACTGTATATTATACCTATATTATTGCTTTTAATTTATTTATTTCCATTATTATTTTTCTTAAGCTACTATCAGGAAAAAGCTTTAAAGTATCAGTGTCAAAATTAAAGTTAAATATTATATTACGTTTTTACTTTTTAACACGGGCAAAATAAAATGAATTAAAGTGAAATTAATTATTGAAAGATTTAAATATAAAATAAACATAATTAAAAATTGGCATCAACAAACAATTAGTATAAAGTTGAAAAATGTACCCAATTAATATTTACTGTATTTACTATACACAAGTATTATGAATAGTAATTTGTTATTTTTTTTTTATATTTTACTATCTATTACGTTCAAAAACAAAGCTAATTAAAATATAATATTTACTATTTTACTTATCTTAATTATATTTAAACATAATAGAAATGTAATTAGGTGTTTGAAACAAATTTCACGTCTAACTTTTATGATCTAAAGTTCATTGATTATTTTATATATTTTAAACTAATGCAATTATTGTTCGTGTTATCAATGTATTTTTGTCAAAATATGAACTTTAAATTCTTATAAAAAAAATCGTGCCCATGTATCGTGGGTTGATTCGAGAAACAGTATTTTATATAAATTCATACCTAATATAGTGAAGATTGTTATATTTAACGATTGTAATCTGTAGGTACCTGCTACAATATACATTTTTAAATAGTGGTCCGATTAAAAAGATAATAATCACAAATGCTCAAAACATCTACGGAAATACATAAAATTTGTATCGGGTGATAAGACTAGAAACCGTCTACAATTTTTTGAAATCGTATAACTTTGTTGATGAAACAAACTGCAAACGTTCTTCCTGGTTAGTATAATAAACGTCGTCCGGAAGATTTTCGAATTTCTCGGCAACGGCGGTGTGGATAAGCATCCAAATTTCGTATATGTAAATATTGGAAAAATTATTATATCATTTTTTTCGTATTTTTAAAATATGCTCTAACCTGCAGCAGTATAATATATAATAATATACACAATACGTATATGAATGTCACTTAAATTAATTATAGTTTCGTTATCGAGTTACTGATGAAAAGTAGATTGAGCTTTGAAAGTTCGCATAGAAATGTTTTAATAGTGTAAAGTTATATAATAAATAAAAAAAAAAATTAACAAAACCAACCAACGCGTTAAAAATATTATTTTATAATAAAAATCTTACCGAAATATGATGACTTAACGCCAGGTTTAGGTTTATATTCAGCAATCAGCACGTCGTATTATACGAGGGGTTCATATCCTGTTGGCCCCCGAGCTTATTAATTATTATCAATATAATATATTATAATGATTAATGATAAGATGTTGTTCTGTGGACAGAAACGATCGAATCGAAACATATATATTGTTCCGGGGACCCGTCGCTGCTCAGACGTGCACGTTTCCACGACCGACGGGCTACACAACGATATAAACACAATAATAATAATTATTATTATTATAATACACGGCCAATGTTGAAATGAGTGATGTGCACAGTGTACATTGCGAGTAATTGTTATTATTTTAATCGCTTCGTGGCTTTAATTTATCGTGTTAATGTTGTTGTTTAATTGTGTACATTAAGACGAGTAATATATCCGAGGTCGGGCATTAATATAAGTTAATTTTTTAACTTAACGAGCTACTTTTATTATTTTTTTTTTTTCATTAACTCGACTTTCTGTTTTTGGTACCCTCGTAATAAATCAACCCGGCAACCGGCGAATTCGTTTTTCTTTGAATCCCAGTCGAATTTATACCAGACACGTGGTCGACTGTACTCGTGACAGACGTGCTGGAAAAAATGTGTTTCCTGAAGGTACACCGCCGCCGAGGTTGTCCGATAATCAAAATAATGAGGACAATTTTTCAACTTAAATTATTGCTGAGCTGAGCAATGAATGACGTATTGATCCTACAATAATGTATTGTGCGTGTTTTTTTCAATTTTGAGGGTGGTATCTGATTGGCAATTGCACCTAGTTGAATGATCAAAAATATAAATAATTTCGAATAATTTTCAAAAAATTACAGAAAACGGGAATATAATATTTGTGTTGTACCAGCTTTCATAAAATCTATTTTGTTATTTTCTTGTGATCCAACGATAGATAAATACTATAGGTTAGGTTAGGTTATAATTAGGTTAGGGTTAGGGTATAAATACTGTAGAGTTTAGATACTTGAAATGTTCACCAAATATTCATGTTAGCGTTTCCTGAAGATGATATAATTTTCAAAATAATTTGGAACTTTTTGAGCCATTTATAAACGTTTTTGACTTTTTTTAGTTATTTTTCTATACTTGTATTGACAAAGTATCTTCGAAGTGTAAAAGCTTGAAAATTTAATACAAGGTTCCATGTGAGTAAGTCTTACAGCAATTAAAATGTATTGAAAATACTCATTCGCATTTTTATATAAGTACCTACCTACTAGTAGGTATAATATGATATGACATGGTGGAAAATATATTAAGCTGTGAGGAGCAGGATGAAAGGACAGCTGAGGCCAAAAGAAGAACTAATATGTAATAATATTATTAAATTTTTAAAACTTAAATTGTAAGCCGTAAGGTAAATACGTAACCTTAATTTTGTAGTGTGTGCTGAGTACCTATGTATTTGTATAATCAGTGTTAAGAATAATTCAGCAGTGATAGGGTTAAACAATAATTAACGATGGCAGCAGAGGAGTAGTATTGTCCACACAGATCCTCCTCTGCTGTCGGTTCAAACGAAAAAAAAAAAAGTCTAATATTATGATATAATATTACTTTACAATATATGAGATGTTTTTGAAAAAAAGAGTTGGTTCGACTTACCGTATGGATAAAGTAAAATAAATTACTGATAAAGTCATATAAATAAATCATCAAATAATCATCCTTAGACATAGATTTTCGTATACAATGATTTATCGTTATATTTAAATTACACGCATCCATCCATTACGAAGTGATCTATAGCTATAGCTGCCGAAGTATATTCGAATCCTAATTTTTATTACAATATAGCAGATCTACTTCCGAAATCGTTTTTTTTTTTTAATCAATTTGTGATTTAACCGAGCTTTTTCTTAGTTAAAAAACCTAATAATTTTTATTGGTTTTGAATTTGTTTGGTTTTTTTTTCCATACACTTAACCGAGTTATAATATAAACTCGTGTTCATTTACTTGTGTCCGGCCTTAAAAATATAAAATCGTATTTCATTACGATGGAAATTCGTCCGATCGCTGCAGTTTTCCAACCAACATAATAATCGTACAATAATATATACAGTTGAATATTTTATTTCGATTACATTTTAAATTCAATTTCAATCCAGCTGTACATATGCACCTACGTATACATAATAATATTATGATCACGTGCATATTTATTTAGAATCGAATATATTTTATAATCTATGTAATATAATATTATTCTAAAATTCGAAGTTAAATAATCAATATTTCGCTATATTGTCGTCCTCCTCTAGTTTTTGTACAATTAATATTGATTAATATGAACTCTGTGGCGTAATTAGGAATTTGTCCTGTGGATAGATATTTTTTTATGCACAAAATTACTACATTTTCACTATATTTCAAGTACAGTATGGTAGCTGGAAATACTATTTTTTTCAAATATCAAAGGCATTTTTTTTTGGGGGGGGAGGCATCCAATCTCTTAATTACGTCCCTGTGTACTTCAATCTCATATTTAAGTTCTCCTGCTGAGATGAAATACACACGTCCGTCATATTATGTCATATTCAGAAACATTTTTTGAACGTATAAGACGCTCATTCTGACATTAATATTGTGTTTTGTGATTTTGAAATGTTCAACTGTATCTAATATTGTTGTAACACTATATCGACTATACATAGGTACTTGAAAAAAACCAATTATACATAATTTTTAAAAAAAAAATGTGTACATTACCTGCATTATATTAATAACGGATATTGAACCCATTAGTTGATAATTTATAAGCGTTAAATAATAAAATATATAACATAAGGAGTTGAGTTGTAGCGAGATGTTACCTATGTCCGAAGGAGTATTTATCGTGCTCTACTTCACTCGGCCAAGCTATGAACTATATTTAATAATAGTTCAATATTCTCTACATAATATGACGTTATGTAATATGTATATATATAATTATAATAATATTTTTAGAAAACTTTTAAATTTTAAATTAAAAATTAGGCTCTAGAAAACCGGGGAATTTGCTCTGATATATAATATAGTAAGCGTTGAGTATTTCGTCATTGAGAAGGTCACTGCATAATAATGTGTTAAATTTTAGTTCAATAATATATAGTTTTATACGATGAAAAACGATTATGAGCGCTGACAGGCCGTCAGCCTTTAGTTCTATGAATACCTAATTTATTATATAAATATTGGTCATTTATCTTTCTAATACTAACAAGGTAGGTTGCATTACATTTTTAAATTAATCTATTATCTATCACAAACAAAAATTCTATCATACAAAAATCAAAAAACAATTTTAAATTTCTATTGGCAGCACAGATAGGGGAATTTTTAAATGTTATATCTTGCTTAATAAAAGCTATATTTTATATTTTATCCTCCGAAAAAGATCCAAATAAGAATTAAAAATTAATACATTTTTGAAAATGCTACGAGAAATTAGGGGTGGACGAACTACGTCCCCGAACCACCCTCAAAGTTGAAGATTGTAGCATTGTTGCCGCTCCTAAAGGGGACGTCAGCCGCAACATTTATTTTTTTAAACTTGCGACTTCAAAAACCGATTGCTATACACTCAAATCTAAAAAAAAATCACGATTTAAATTTTGATTTTTTTTTAAAAATGTAATATTGTATAATAATAAGAATACGAAAAAATGTTTAATATTCCAATCATAAGACATTTTGTAAAAACCTTTTTTTTTCCCCGAAAACTCTAGAGAATCGAATCTTTAAAAATGTACCCCCGTGTACCAACATGTAGCAAATACGAAAAAAAAATGAAAATACCGCGATATAACCAAAACTATAATGTTTCAGAGCTGCCGGGCTTTCTTATTTCGCATCAGTCGGCTGGTAAAATCGTGAAAGCCAAGGGATCCTTTGTGGAACTTATGAAATCCAATACGCCGTCGACGGTCTTCGAGAGTGCTGCAACCCATTGTTCCGAAAATTCCAGGAAATCGCTTGTTCAGTTAAATAGAGGTATAAGTTTATTATCGCTCATTAGTCTCTATTTGATCCATTTGTGTATTTTGCGTGTACAACAATATTTATAACGATGACTGATATATTATATTTATACATATTATTTTTAATGCGTAGTTTTGTAATGTTTTTTCGCTAGATTGGATTCAAAAAAAAAAAAAAACACATAAAACGCACGTTGCCTGAACTGTTGGGGCTACGAGCTCCTAGAATCCGAACCGATATATATATATTATATTAAAAGGACGTTGTACCCTCATGTGTTGTCTCCGTCTTACAAGTGCGTAACATAGCTAATTTTACTATCAGCAGATCACGCGAAGCTCCTTGAATTTCAAATTTAGAGTGAATTGACCTCTTACAAAAATTAAAGGTAACATTATTATCGAGGGCTTCTCGTTGGCTTTTTTTTATTATATTTTAATTTTGAAGCGAGTTATGAGTATTTTGAAATTGTAAATTGTTCGTATATCTTAAAATACTCATAACTCGCTTTAAAATTAAAATATAATAAAAAGCCAATGAAAAGCCCTCGATAATAATGTTACCTTTAATTTTTATAAGAGGTCAATTCATTCTACATTTTAAATTCATGGAGCTTCACGTGATCTACTGATCGTAAAATTTGCTATGTTACGCACTTGTAAGACGAAGACAACACATGCGGGTGTAACGTCCTCTTAAGTATATAAAAGTGCTTCAGGGTTATTGCGCGAAATAACAACGCGTGCAGTAAGTTATTGTGCAGCACACGATATCAATTAAAAAAACCTAGGGTAAATCTACTTTTTAATTCCTGGAACCAACACGATATAAAAAATATTGGCGTAACATAATAATTGAATATAGTATAATAAAATATATAAAAATCTATAGTAGAACTATACCTACGATTGCAATATTCTTAGAAAACAACACCTGCAAAAGCTATCTTTCGTTCGGGTACAACAATACAAGGGTGTCGGCCAAATCTACAATGAAAGTAGAATGGGAGGACCACATAAAAAGTAAGCCCAAAAGAGGACAGAATGTTCGTATCTATAAACATCTACGCGTTCGCATTTATATACACTCACGACTTGTACAGTTTTAAATTCTCAGCGGACCGATGAACGTATTAGTTTTACAATGTTGTGTGTTTTTTTTCTTTTGTGTCTGTCGTCACGTATTAGGCCAGGAAAAGTGTTCCGATTTTCTTCTTCAGCGTATCTTTTCTGATAGGAAAGTGAATCTAGTTGGTACTTTAGGGGGTCAAAAGTAAACGTTTCTCAGTAGTTTTTAAACGCGTCGGAAAAAACAAAAAAAAAATGAAGAAAAGACGGGAATTTCTTCACAAAGCAACATTTTGACAAAATCGATATTTATTTTTGGTGTAACAAAAGAATTTATATGCGCTAATTATATAGGTATAATCAATTTTCGAGAATTTTCATTATTGCTGAAAAAATGTTTCCAGTCTGTTGAGAAACTTGAAAATGTAAATGCAATATTCTTCGTAACTTTTTGTACTTAAGTGAAAATTAAAAGAAAATTAGAGTAAGTCTCTAATGGTTTTTTATGAGTGTCTATATAGTTGAAATTTCGAGAAAATACGTAAAAAGATTTTTATAAGTTTTCCTACCTTTCTGAGAAAAAAAATTTACCATCATAACATCGTAACAACGAACAACCTAATAATTATCAAATGTTGTTTATTTAAAAATTTAAAAATTGGTAGGTACGTGCTACGCGTGTAGTGTGATTATAGATAGAATACATTTATCTATCTCGATGTTTGGAAGTTGGAACCAATTTATATGAAATAAACAATTAATTTTCCTTATACACTATCATATTATTATACGGTACCATATCATTTGGTGGTTATTTAAATGATATTATAATAATAATATAATATGTACAGTCGTGCAATGTAAATAATGATTTATCACTCAATAGTCAATGTTGTGATTTGTAGCTTTTGACATTGTATACACCTATTGAATATTGATCTGTGTTGATATTAAGGCATCTCCTTTTCGTTTGTTTGAAATTTAAACAGATCGATACGGTCGTATATTATTTAATTATATATTCTGAAAAGTGTAAACTGTAGGTACAATCGATAATAATTACTTAAAAAGGATAAGTGGTGAAGAACAAAAAAAACGAATCTTAGTGAACAAAGCCCTGATACCGTTGTGCACAGTTGTTGTTTGGTTTATTTTAATTATCATGGTTTCGAGGAGTCTTTCGAGAAGCGTCTGAATAAACCAATACCGAAATCCTCGATCCCGTTGAAATAAAAAAGAACACAAACCTTATAGCTTTTTTTTAGCTTTTTTTTTTTTTATACCTTTTTTTTATAGCTTTTTTTTTAAGTATTTCTTGGTGAATATCTCGTAATAACTTACGAATTTGTAAACTTAATCAATTTGTTAAAATATAATGTAACAGAATTAAATTCAAAAGTTCAAGACTGATAACATTCGTGCGGTTCTCTTTACGCAAGTTTAAACAATATAAAGAATTTCCATGCTATATTTGCCTATTAGGACTATTTTATAGAAGTAATACTTATTATTATACTATAATAAATGTATAATATGTTTAATATAAATTATTATAAACGATAAGTATATTACACTGACGTTTTATAAAAACAATAATAAAAAAGGGGGAAGTAGGTAACCGCTCTGCTGTACAGTATGCGAGATAATGTACGGCGCGTCATTGAGTAGTTCACTGCAACGGATGTGTTAAATTTTAATTCAATGATAAATCATTGCATAATATTATGAAAAACGATGCTGAGCAGAGAGGTCTGCCGACCTATATTGCTACCTACACATAAGTATAAATTATTTTCATACATTTATATTACTATTGATTATTATATTAATTTATTTGACTATTAGTAACGTGATACAAACTATAAATAGCTTATTAGATCGGTTAACATGTCTATCAGAAAAGATATATTGGAGTTGAAAATCTAAGCGTTTTAAATGTTCCAAAAGGACAGGGCCTCGATTTTAATGCAACAATATTATTGTTAAAAATGCACATATTAATTATGCACTCAAAAATTCAAAAATATGTGGAAAAAAAATACAATTCAAATATCAGTGTACCTACTTTTGCTTACAAAAGTGTACAGACTATTATACGTACAGTTTAGTTAAAGTAAATGCAAAATTAATAACGGAAAATGTAATATTAATTTTGGAACAAGTACCAATATAAAGTTACAAAATGTGATTTTAGATTTTCAAATTGGAATTTCTGCCACTGTCTCGTAACATATAGATTTATATTTTGAAAAACTCCTTAAAAAAATAAACTTTATAAATCGGACCAAAAATAAAAAATAAATTCATAAATATGAAAAAAGTACTTGTAAAGTATTTTAAATACTTTTAAAATGTATTTGTATTTATATTCAAATACTTTTGAAAGACATTATTCAAATACGTATTTGTAATACAAATGACACCAAGTATTTAAATTCATATTCGGAATACATTTGAAAAGTATTCTTATGAATACTGAAAGTATTCTTACTGCCTTTAGATAAAAGAAAATTACACATTATTAAAGTCATAATATGCATATATTTATTTATTTATCAACATTTAAATTTAGCAAAAAACTATTGGAACTATTTTGAAGTGAATTATACTACTATATACCCTGTGCTAGTCGTTTCTATACTTTTATATAATAATGAATTAATATGATTTGTAAAAACGTTTCAATTTTGATATTTCCAATACAATAATAATTTAAAAAAATAGTTATTCTACGTACAAAACCTATGTGTTTATGTATTAGGGATGTTTTCTTTTAAATTAACTGATGCTGAAACATAAATATTTGATTTTCAAATTCACCGAATACAACAATAATTATTATTACAATAATTGAAACGAAGCGTATTTTAATTAAAATCATTCAGACTGAAAAAATAATATAATATTGTGATGACTTTTCTTATTTTTTTTTGCGACCTATATAGCGAGAACAACTGACTTACAAATTATCAAACGACTGGTTGTGTAAATATATAGCTATATCGTTGTTCATTTTTTTTTTCAGTGCAATTCATCTTTTATTAAATTTATAATTTAAAATTAAGTTTTTAATAACAAAATAATATTTAAGAAAAAGCGCACGAAAAAACAATAAAAAATATCTTTTGTCAAATTAGGTATAGTCATAATATTGTAATATATTTTCTACTGATATTATCGTTTTTTTTTTTCGTTTCTTTAAAAATTATCTCGTGCGTTTCATTCAAAATCAACGAACAATCCGCGTCGTTAATCGTCATTGTAATATTACGTATAACAATATTATAGCGATTATTATTTTCTTGACCACACGTCGTACACACCGCCGTGAAGTTGGCACCCCGACTTTGTCGTATCATCTTCAAACTAGTACCATATTTTTGCAACTTAATTGCAACAATTTGCAACACCAAAAAAAAAAATTGCAACATTATTCCACAACCCCCACATCGAAACATAGTTCGGGGTGCCAAGTTCACGTTCGCACCCCGACTCTGTCGTATCGCCTCCAAACTAGTACCATATTTTTGCAACTTAATCGCAACAATTTGCAACGCCAAAAAAAAAATTTGCAACACGTTTTTTACGCCAGCAGGAATAAAATTCGCTCGGGGTGCCAAGTTCACGTTGCACCCCGACTTTGTCGTATCGCCTCCAAACTAGTACCATATTTTTGCAACTTAATCGCAACAATTTGCAACGCCAAAAAAAAAATTTGCAACACGTTTTTTACGCCAGCAGGAATAAAATTCGCTCGGGGTGCCAAGTTCACGTTGCACCCCGACTTTGTCGTATCGCCTCCAAACTAGTACCATATTTTTGCAACTTAATCGCAACAATTTGCAACGCCAAAAAAAAAATTTGCACCACGTTTTTTACGCCAGCAGGAATAAAATTCGCTCGGGGTGCCAAGTTCACGTTGCACCCCGACTTTGTCGTATCGCCTCCAAACTAGTACCATATTTTTGCAACTTAATCGCAACAATTTGCAACGCCAAAAAAAAAATTTGCAACACGTTTTTTACCATTTAAATTTTTTTATTTTAGAAACCTATGGGTACAAATCTGTAAAAAAAACTAGACCGCGATTAGTAAAGCATAATTTCAAATTTTTATGATTTTTCATAAGTAGGTTGAACCTTTATAGAAACTAAAAATAACGATTTTAATTGCCTAATTGCTTTTCTCATTCAAAATTTGTTACTCTTAGGAATTTTCAACTTTTCCCCATTATGCTTATTATTAGTTTATTTAATATACCCTTACACAATATTATGAAATTATACAAATATTTTGATTAAATTCAATATACCACGGGCCTATTAAGTTTATAGGTATAAAAACGTTGGTTTAACGAGTTTGATAAATAAGAAAAGTAACTTTTAACTTTAAACTTAACTTCCATTTGTATTTAGTTAACGAGTTAAAATAATTAGTTAACTTGCCCAGCCTTGCATATTATGTAACACCCATACTAATATTATGTGCCTTTCAAATAATACAATAATAATTTATAACCCAATTGACATTTAAACTTTAAACACAAAATTGAAATAGTATATTAATATGAGAGGAAATCAATTTCGATCGTAATATTTACTCTTTTATTTTATTGATAGCATTGTTTCTTTTTTGAACCAAGTTTTATTTGTATTAAGTATTAGTTAATCCTATCTATAAAATAATCTAGAAATATAATTTATAAGATCTTAATATAATAATACGCCTATTTGTTTATGTTGAACATTATTAACTGTACCTATGGCCAATATTACAACAATTTGCAACAGTAAATAGAAAAATTGCGAAACATTGTTTACTATTTTTCTGTGTCGGTCCAGCTCATCCAGCTACCCGTTAATAAGGCCTGGATATGTTTATTTATTGGAGGCCCTACTCAAATGGGAAAGAGATAAAAATACATAATTTAACTTGCTTGCGATTCTCACGAAATTTGTGTTTATGTGTATTATGTGGCAATTATTTACTTATATTATATTTAACCTTTTACCATGATCCAATTAAGTTGCAAAAATATGGTACTAGTTTGAAGATGATACGACAAAGTCGGGGTGCCAACTTCACGGCGGTGTCGTACACGCATAATAATTTTATACCTACTCTAATAATATCGTAATATTATTTAAATACTTTATTATTCCAATTAAATCGTTAAAACACTATCGTGTTTCGCATTACTGCAGCAGGTATTGTGGGTATAGTGTTCCGAATACAATACACAATAATAATATTATTATAATCGTCAGAATTTTGCACTACATATTATTATTATTATTATTATTATTATTATGTGCCATATTGTGCATATCTAACTCGTATTACATAAGTATCATATACATACTATATATACATATATATATATTTATAGATACGTCGTCGTATAATATTATTTGGCACGTATATTGTTTCGAGCCCTGTTAAAATCCAATATGCCATTATATTATTATTATTACTGAAGTGCCTATATGACCAATATCGTTTATTTATTTTATTTTCGTACAATATACAGTGTGATCCATCTAGCGCGTAAGACACTCAATATAAAAAAAGGTTTTTACATTTTTGATAATATTTTTATTACATGGTATCAAGTTACAAAACAACATTAAAAAAATATTTTTTTAAGTATTTTTTAATTTTTATTTTTTAAGTTTTTACTTTTATGAATTACAACACACAGTTTTAATTTTATAATCCAAAGCAAAATATTTTTCTGAGTATTTTAATACATTAAAATCGAATTTTGGATTAACAGTTTATGAGTTATAAGTATTTGAAGTTTAGATGAGCAGAGTAGTAGACTAACATTTTACGGGGTATCTGCATTCCACCCCACACTGATCATCTAAACTATAAATACTTATAACTCATAAACTACTAGTCCAAAATTCGATTGTTATGTATCAAAAAACTCAGAAAAATATTCTGCTTTGGATTATAAAATTAAAACTGTATGTTGCAATTATTCAAAAAAGTAAAAAACTTAAAAAATAATAAAGTTATATTTAAAAAATATTTTTTTTTGAAAAATGTTGTTTTGTAACTACTTCATACCATGTAACAAAAATATTTCCAAAAGCGTAAATTCTTTTTGAAATAATGAGTGTCTCACGTTAAATGGATCACCCGGTATACCTTATAGGTATTGAGTTCCTCCCGGACGTTTGTTTTCCTCTACCCTTCATTGTTTTTTGAAAGCAAATAATGTATTGCGGTCGTGTGTATTGTCGTGGTATACGGTTGATAGCCCTGCGTGTTAAATCTAAGGGAGTTTCAGACCAAACGCCTTTGAGAGTATTATACCTATTGGCATCGTTAAAATAATACGATATAATTTCATATTAAAACGAACAATGCGACGGTCGACGATGAACTCTTCACGACTGTTAAATATTGTAGTTTATAATATATTATTATACATCGCAAAAACGTACCTTAATCCGTAATCTTATCGGCAATGTTTTATGCAACACATTAAATTCGTTGGCAATAATAATGTAATTTAGGGATATCGCGAATGCTATATATTATGTCTATAAATATAATAAATCGTTAATTAGTATAGTATTATATCTTATACATAGCTATATAAGTTATAACTTTATAAGTATACCCATTCAAATTCGTGACTAATTAACGACTCGGATGGGGGGGGGGGGTGTGCTTGGGGGTGTTTCGACACTCACTCACCAAACACTCCCTGGCCCTCGTTATAGAACACCAAAAATAGTGTAAAAAGGTATGTTTCTTGTGTAGGATTTTTTTTTATTTTATGTTTTTATGAACGAAAAATAATCAAAAATGAGAATTTTCCTAACTCAAACAAGTGGCAGTTACAATTCCAATAAGTTCTGAAAAATCCGAACGCCGTTTTTCAAGTAACAAATTAAAAATTGGTGCAATATTATAAGTACGGTCTATACTGACCTTTGTTCGTTTTAAATATTGCAAGGCGTGTTGCAAATATATATCATAAAACCAAATCGGTATTGTAGGTTATTTAAATAGGTAACTATATTATATATTAATATAATTTTAGCACCCCCTGAAATGTACGTCTAGTTTCGCCCGTGTTGACTAGCTGCATGTCTACGCCACAATAATAATGTGATATCATTCGTATAATATCACATCAAGTCGTAAATATTTGGCCATGATATAATAGGACGTAGGTATATAATGTAAATATGTACGTCACATATTATAATTTAATCTTCGTGTAAATACCCCTAAACTTAATCTAAAATCGATGATGTAATCGAACGGGGCTATTTCAATAGACATATCACATATAATATTATATTATGTATACCTAAATTTAATTAACATACATATTACTACGTCATATTATAATTGTAACCCTCCAATAATATGTTACCAAAATGTTCACTCACGAAGCAGCACCAAGTTATATTGTATTGAAAACTATTTCTAGATTTTCCTGAGCTATTTTCAAGTAAAAGTTTCAGTGTTGAGCGTATATAGGTTATAGCTATAAGGTTTGGGACTTATTGCACAAGAATTGTAGGCAATATGGACCTAAAATAACCGAAATATGAGCAAAAATGTGCTCTTCATATAACCAAAATATGCAACTGAATTTTTTTTTATTGCAATTAAAAAATTTTTATTGCATTTTAAATTTAGACAATTGTTTTTATTTAGTAATTTTTTGACAACATTAACTTTATTAACATTAAACTACTCTGTATGGTCGATTTCATTTTCCTTATTTTCCCTTTTTACATACGCAAACCGATTTATGGTAAACGATAGTATTAATTTTTCAAATAAACAAAGCTATACTCAGAAACAATTAGTATATTCCTAATGATGACTAAAAATGAAATTTGTTCAAAGAAAAAACATTTGGTATTGACAAAATAAATAAATACTAAAATTGAACAAAAAATATTATGTTTGTTTGACACTCAAAATTGTGTAAGTATTACACTGTACAATGAGAGCTTCTTTAATGCATTTATAAATAAATTTCAGCCTTATTGTCTAATTTAAAAACCAGATTACCCGATGTTATAAAGTTAAAAATTTAAATGATTTATACTACGTAGTACTATGTTTATATTTCAATGAAGTCATTTTTTTTACTAGCCATAATATACGAGCAATAGGTAAAAAATGTCTTGAAAAATTTAAAAATGCATTGAAAATGACAAAAATGCTCCAAAAAATTTGCGAAAAGAAAGGATAAACGATCGCGATGCCCGCGGTTACCTCGTCGATTATAATTTAGTAAATGCCATTTAGCCCGTATTTGATAGGATATCAAAATATACGGATATGATAAAATAATGATAGGATATCGGGGTTTGCGGACTTCTATCGACCATAATAATATTGCGACTCGTATATTAAATATTATCGCCGATAGATAATTATTACAAAAGTGATGATTTCAGTATATTATTGTCATTCGCCACAAGTTCAATACAATAAGCAATATTGAGCTTGTATAAATATAATACCTAAACGAAATAGACGACAGTTAATAATACAAATAATTCTGGGGGGGCTAATATTCGCACTGGGGGCTAATCCCTCCCCCCAAGCCCCTCCTACTCCTATGGGGTGACGGACAATCGAGGTTTCACTGTATATAATAATATAATATATTACATACATTACAACTATAGTATGATGAATTTTGACCAGACAATATTACCACTAAAGTCAATACGATCTGTAGTAGTGTGTTAAATAATATTAAATGTTTGTATGATGTAAAAAAAATAAATAAATAAATATCATACACGTGTACATAAAATGGGATGTTTTTGTTTTTTTTTTTCCGAGACTCTGAACAGTGCAAAACCATCTTAAAACGATAATAATGAGGTGAACATTTTCGAGGAAACGTAAACTATTATATAATAGGTATTATACACTATATTATATATTATTATACTAAATATTATAATATTAAACTAACTTCTGTAAGAGCAACGATCATAAAATATAATGATTATAATTATAATTCATAATAATAATAATGTATAATAAGAGTGTGTATAACTATATAACACATGATAATGATGATATTATGTAATTTAATCAACAGACTGTTTTACCATTTTCATTTATAATAATACATAAAAATGTTTTCAAAGATTTAGATTCCATATAAAATGACTGTAGGAAGTTATATTTTAATTTTCTCAATTTCATCTCACAAACGAGTTTAACATATATTAAAGTTAAGTTCATTTTCAACAATTAACATAACTATTTGCATATCATTTTTTTTGACTTAACTTTAAACTCGATTTATTTTCGATGAAATGAAATTAATAAATAACGAGTGACTTTCAATTCAATCCAAATTAATTCAATTTATAAATATTATTTTGTTTAATTTGACATGACGGGGGCCAGGCCCAATTAAAATACATTATAATAAAATGATTATACTTAAAAAGAAAAGAAAACTGTTATACATTTTCTTGATGCCCTTACATTTTGTAGCCAAAATTGTCCAATAAAAATAACTTTTATTATACCGGGAGGGCATTTAAGAATAATAATAATGCATGCTTGTAAAAATAAAATATATGCACAATTAATGTACAATTCCTAAGAGAACAAATGATAAATACAATTGATAAAATATTTTTAACTTGATAATACGAAATTATTATAAGAAAATATCTCATTATTTAAGTAACCTATATTTGTTTTCAATTTTAGATCCTGAAATCGACAATGATGAATTAATTTTTTTGTGTCTGTCATCATTTTTTAGAACAGGAAAAAAACTCATCTTCACCTTTGAAGGTTGTTTCCATTAGCTAACTGGATAAATTTGGTACTTTAAAAGGTCAAAAGAAAAAATAGTTAAATTTAAATAATAATAATTTGATAATTTAATTTGTAAATTAGTGAAAACTAGAATATTTACTCAAAACAGATTTTTGTCATAGTCAATTTCTTTTTTTTTATAAGTTGTCACAAAAATGAATAATTGTAGTGACTAGAAATTAAATCATCACTAAATATTTATATTATCATATTCTAAACATCGTAAAATTTTCATAATTTTCTTATTTCATTCTGTGCTATGAAATTTGTCTCGATCACAAAAATAAAATTATTTTATAGTTAGAAATTCATACAAATTTTAATTATTATACTTTAGGTTTGAAAAGTGTGTACTTACAAGGTTTCTCATAAGTCATGAAAGTTTTTATCATTAGAATTTTAAAAAACTTAACCTAGTTAAAAAAAAACATTAACTTGTCAAGACAAGTTTTACCATATTAATTTCAGTAATAAACTAATAAAGTCATAGAAGTTTTAAAGAAAAACTCCTATTCACTTAGGACTCGAAAATAAAAGTGATTCGCGAAAAAAAGTATAGGTTGGAGTACCTTAAGTAAATTGTCTTCAAAAAATTCAAAAGAGGGATTTCGACCTCTACCAATACAAATTACAAAGTAATAGTATCTGACTTTGAATAATGAAAAATAAAAAACCAATATTTTTTCCTTAAAGCTATTCAAAACTTTTTATTAATAAGTTGTAAAGTGTTATCAATAGCTGTTATACAATATTATAATATGAGATTTTTTAATGTGTTAATGTTATATAATATTAAGTCCATATTACATTAGAAATTGGGTCCATTGAATACCTTATAATCAGAATGAGTTACTCACAAGTCGCAAGTCTTACATTTTAACAACGTTGTTGTTAATACTCGTAATATGATATTATGTCCAAAGGTGAATTATAGTATGAAATAATAAAATATTTAAGGATTATTACTAATCATTTATTACTATAATAGTAAAGTCTAAGTCGAATTTTACCAGCTATGTATTTATAATACCTATCGGGTATTACTATATATTGTACGATTTACAAAACATGATTCATTGAAAATCTATAATCTAATTTCTCTACAAAGTGTTCTATTCGTTTGAAATTCCGTACATATATTGAAATCATAGGTCTATTTTAAGAGTGTTACTAAAACAAGTTCTTTATATCGTTTGATTGAATAAAAAAATGCATCCTGGTTTATTTAATAATATTATGTACTTTGCTCAACGAGTCTAAAATGAAATATAACCAATATTTAAGTAAAATATGTTATAGTATAGGTGTTTATATTTTAGGTAATAGTGAAATAATATAGCTTATGCCTTATTGCCTATAATCCTATTCAGTATATTATGTTCAAATATTTTACTTCGTTAAATTCCTGGGAAGACGGTAAGTCGCTCTGCAGTTACCTCTTTACCTTTGTTAATTTTCTATTGCCTTTTTTATATCAATACTACGATAGGCTGAATTAATTTTTGCAAAAAATATCGCATTTATCCTCTCACAAATAATTATTATAAAACGAATGAGTCAATACCGACAGTCGCTGTATAATACTTCTACAGTAGAACAATGTAAATACTTCCGTAGTAAAAAATGGTTGAAAAAAATTAATATAAAAATGTATAGGTACCTCTACATTGATTAATAAAATACAACGAAAATAAAAGTGTTATTCTGTTTTTATGAAAAAGTTTTTTAATATGTATTTCGCAGTATTTTATATAAATATAAACAAGTTGGTAAAGCTCACTCTGCCAGCGTGCTAAATTCCCGGTTTTTAATACGTTCCGAAAAAAAATAAAAAATAAAGTCATGAACTTTCGAGCTTTAGTTATCACTTATATATGATCTGAACAGCACGTGATAACTTGTGATAATGCTATAAGCCGTTTTATTGTATTTTTTTATTTATTCTTCAAGAAGATAATGGGCCACGCCGAACACGTTCACCATACTACATATACCATATGCGTCAAATCACGATTTGCAGTTAAATATTTTAATTAATAATATTCAACGTTAATAAAATAACAACAATATTACATATTATTATTATTATTATTTAATATAATACCACTAATAAAAGGCCATAAACTATTTCGTAAATAAACTGTTATATTATTTATATCTACCCACAAATATTCTTTGTTGACTTTACACTTTGTGCTTATTCGTTGGCTTTTTACGATATTTTAATTTTTAAGCAAGTAAAATGGTCGAATTTTAAAATGTTCATAACCCTCTTAAAAATTGAACACTGCTGTACAACCAACGTACAAACATAGATAAAATGTTCTTACTTTAAGTTCGATATAGTGGGTCAATTCACTCCTAATATTAAACGCCTAACCACACAAAATTGTTTCTGCTGAACGTCCAATTTCCATAATATAATATAATTTCCACTGACATCGTCTCAATACTAGGTAGGCAATAATATGTTAAATTAACACCAGTAAAAATTGTATTAAAAGTAACTGCATGTCTGCGTACATGCTTTATAATAATATCTTTGTTATTAATTCTGAAAATTGTTCTATTTCAGAATGACCCAGAATTGTGACCAACCCTTTTTGGAGTCACTTATTAATGAAAAATCTTCATCAACTAAAATGTCTAACAATCATAGTAGAGTCGCATGTACGCAAGATTACTTAGGCAACTACAATGCTATATCAACTAAAAGCCTTTTATGGCCGATATTATTAAATTTCTAATAAATTATTGATGTACTCGCGTTGATAAGTGGTGTTTTTCTGATTTTTCGTGATTTTTTCAAACTATAAAGCTGGCAATAGTTATAATATAGGTACCACTATCCAAGTTGCGGCAAAAACTATATCAAAAACTATATCCCAGTCATTTTTACCCGGCTTATTATTATCGTACTATATAAAAGATTGCAGCTCTAAATAAATTAGAACTTACATTTGCAGGTTTTCCATTATTTATGTGCATTTAAGCTGTTTTAATTATTCATACCTAAAATTTGAACATAATAGACAACTTAAATACACTTAATAATTAATGGTTCATAACCTAACCTGCAGGCATTGCATCAAATGGCCTTGACACGGCTCTGGTTGTTTACATTTATGTTTTTGTACTCAGACATTAGGATTCTATACCTTATAATATTAGGTTATTAACCTATTTATATATACCTATATGATAGTATATATAATAATATAGCATACATAAAATCTAAAAGCCATCAAACCTCCTGAGACCCAACACGTATTTAAATTTTGTAGTACCACACATGTTTACCTTTCCAAATTATCACTAGTTTAAGGTTATATTGACAGAACTATAATACAAACAAAAAAAAATAGCGGTCTTATGTGGGGATAAGAGAAAATGTCCACTATATGGTGGACAATAATGGGCTTGTAAAAATATACAAAAATAAAATTAAACTTGGGCGCTAAAGCAGTTATAATAATTGTCCATTATAATGGACATTGGGCCTCAGGAGGTTATAGGTACAATTGTTTTTCGACATTATAATATAGAGTGTACTACAACTTGTAAATTTATTACTTACCTATAAATGAATTATAAAATTTACTAACATTTTGTTATAATATTTATTTTAATTTATATCATATAATTGTTACTATATTTCCGAAATTCACCTCTAGTACCAGAGTGGTATCTAATAAGTATACCAATAGGCAATATAGTATATCTAATATCTAAATTAATAATATGCACAACTAGAATTTGTTGTGTACACTTAACAAACCACTTACATGACGTACACTACATCATACTTTACCTATAGGTAGTAATAATATTATAGCAAAATGCATACTATTGTTGTATAGTTCCATTTCAATATTTGTATATTATAATATTATACACTAATACATTATTGTTGCGTGATTAATAACGTCTTATTTTCAATTAATCGATTATTGCTTTTGTGCACATACTGACATTTCTCTATAATTTATATTGTTAGATGAAATTGTTTGAGGAATTCATTGGGTGCCACCGTAATCGTGCGATTAATTAGTCATATAGTCATTCCGATTTAATTTTTATAACGTATATCGGGCTCTCAAACCGCAAACGCGCTCGATAATAATCCACAGATAATTATTGTTGTCATTAATGAAATAATTGCGCTAAACCAATGATAAACACAATATATTATATCAAAACGAAATAACAGAGAAGTTCTTTAATAAACAATAGCACCGATTGTAGCAAACGAATAACGATTGCACAAACACAGACGGATTCAACGATAATATTATAGTTTTTCGTTATTATTTAAACTATTGTTTAGTTTTGCTGTTTTAACTTATGCTTTTGAATAATATGTACGTGTGATGTTTTAATCAACAACACGACGTTGTAAACAATATAACTCCTGGGCCACCACACTATCCCAACACATATTTTTTTGGTATCAAAAATATATAAAAATAAAAAATATTGAGTAGTGGTATAAAAGTTTAAATAACAATGTACCTAGGAATACATATTAAATATCCGGATTCACAGCTATACGTCGTCGTGTGCCGATCAAATCGCATTTTGATTGTTATATATTTTGTATTGGTACCGTGTAACAACCAAGTTGTACCGGAGCACACCAATAAATTATTACAGCTCGACTTTCAACCGATATAATGGTTACCAGTCGTAACCATAGTTGCCACGCACACGCACGACACTGTGGTTCTGTGAATCCGGCTTTTGTCGGTATATTATATTACCGCGGTATTGGTATCGCGAATTTTATTATTTATCGACAGGTGGCTTATAGTTACCAGCAAAAGGGTTGCACTCGCGACCTCAAACATAATGCTGGGGTCGCAAAAGTATCAACTTACAACCCCGGAAATTTATCCAATAAAACCAATAAATTCATTAGTCATTACTATAAATGAATACATTAAAATAGAAAACAATAATGAGACAGTTACAATTTTAAAATTCCGAATTTTGTATTCCAATCATGTAAAAGATTAGATACGTGCTGTGATCTAAATAAAAGTAATGCTTGTATAGCTATTGTATTAATAAAAACTAAAAAATCGAAGTTTTTAACATTGATATGTAGGTACCTATAAAAGAAGAATTATATTATTTAGATTATTTAGTTTTATAATGTCAGAGCCCCACTTCTCAGTGCATATCCCGAGTTATTTTTGCAACCCCCGCAGCTGCTGACATTAGGCCCCCAAATGGAGCCAAATTATTTGGTTTTTAGTGGCGCGACAACAATAATATTATAATAGACAACCAGAGGAGGCTATGCTGCAGAAAAAGTCACGATATTATAATAATATATATTATTATTACTGTCAAAATACAACTACGTAAAATGCATTATTATTTTATGTTATGCCGTCGTTAACGGGGCCCCGCGTGTTCGCGCATGTTTACGCTTAGGTATTTAGGCGGTACGACTAACGACACAGATATTATTATTGCATTAAGCTGGTACCTACGTGGTGTGTCTGTCGTTTGACACTCGACGAGTGTGTATAGAACGCGCGGCGCGGTATGCGGACGAGAATGCGTAATGCGATCGTCGGATCGTGCGGCGCGGAAATATTATAATATGGTAGTAGTATAATAGTTGTACCTACTACCGCGGTAGGCGTGCTCTATCGATCGTTTTTCCGAAACGATTAGGAGGTACGCGTTCTCTCCGTACGACTAGGGAAAACCCGTCATCGGTACGGCGAGAGTTTGCGGTGCGCGCCAACGACGATCTCTCGCGTAAACGATGACACGAACTGCTGCGGTTTATCGCCGCGTCGTAAGTATAATAACACATTTAATTTGCTAGTAGGTAGTGCGTTATCATTTATCATAATATCAATATCGTCGCGATGATAATAATGTTATAGTTTTTTAAAACAAAACAAAAAACGATAACCGAACGGGACTCGCGTCTCGACCAACCGGTTGAAAAACAGTACGATAATCTTCAAGGTCATATTCCGAGACGGCGGCGGGTCGCGGGTTATCGTCGCGCGCTCGCGCCCGCCCGATCGCCCAAAGTTCATCAGATAACGGAACGAGCGCGCGCCCGGTCTCGTGCGGCAGCCGTCTCTGCAGGCGTCCGCCGTGCCGGTCATTCTCGAGCCGACGTTCGAGCCGCGTGTGACCATCGCATCAGCACCGCGCGCGCATAAACCCGACAGGCCGCACGACGTCCGCCATCACCGCCGTCACCAGCGACATAACGATAATATCATCGCCGACATGGGCGTCCTGTACGACGTGCTGTTCAAGCCGATCGGCCGCGGCGACCTCTCGACGGCCCCGGCCATCGTCGCCGACGGTGGTCTCCCGACGGCCGCGGGCGGCGACGCGCAAACGCCACCGGAATGGGTGTTGGACAGGCGCGACAGCGGCCCGCTGGTCTGGAGCCGGTACGACCTGCCGCCCGACCGTCGGAGGCGCGTCCGGTTCCTGGACGCCGTGCAGGTGCGAGTGTTCGAGCGCGACGACTGCGCCGCCGACGACCGCCGCCCGGACGACGCCGACGACGACGACGAGGACGGCCAACTGTGTTGGGCCGACGACTGGTCGTCGTGGGACAACAACGACGGCGGCGACAACGCGTCCAAGACCTCGTCGTTCCGCGGCGGCGGACAGGCGGACCGGGACGACTATCCCGTGCTGGTCGCCGTGTCCGTCACCGTGCTGGGACTGTGCATCGGTCTGACGTACCTGTTCGCGCCCGTCAAGTGGCTGTTCCACCAGCTGCTCGTCGACTGACCGTCAAGCCGGACGCCGCCGGGACGCGCGATGTCTTCGTCGTCGGCGGCGGATTGCCGTCGTCAAGGTACGATTTTCCAGCGGCGTCGGACTCGGAGCGGAACAGCTGACCGCTCGTCGGCCGCTACTGGGAAACTGTGCCACCAATTACTACGCGCCGACGGATGACGCCGTTTCATTACTTTTGTCGAGGAAAACAATCGTTAACGCGATTTCCCGTCTTTTTATATTATAATACTTATATTTTCCACCGTGTGCAGCACGAGAAATACCTAACAGATTCGGTGAATCCGCTTTTAATACGTACGTCCACTGCCCTCCGAGTGAGGACATATTTTATAATAATAATGATTATTAATATTGTTATATTACACGTTGTACTCGCGTTTTTACGGTTTTTCGGACGATGTTCTATTTTGAGAGCAAACCTTTTCGCCATACTTGCACAATACTGTATAGACTCGAACGCTTACACACATCGTGTGGTTAGATCTTTTACACGAAAGTACTATATACTGTATAATGTGAACGAGAGACTTGTTAACGGATCGATCGAAGTATATATCATAATTATACGAGTACGATAACATGAGTACGAGTTTTGACGACAACGGTGCGTGTAAGTATACATGTGCGTATAAAATATCACAATATTATAATAATTTAGTGACTACCTATACGCGGGTAGTATAATATATCTTTTAATATCGAAACGCCGTACAAACGTTGAGCACAATATTGCAATTTTCTACGTTTTATGTATTGTTTTTTTTTATTCTCAAAAAATAATATTATATATATTATTATTGTGAACCTATATGTTATGAATTATACGTATATATATATATATATATATTATAATCATATACCATTACTTATTATTATAATTGTTGTTATTATTATTATTATTATTATTATCATCGTTGTTATATTGTACATAATATTATTAAATTAATTAAATACCGCCGAGCTTTGTATAAGACTGAAAAATATAATATAAAGGCATATCATATATTGTATGTATGTGTATATAGAAAAGCAAAATGTGTCGTTTACGTTTATTGTTATTATTATTGTTGTTGTTATTGTTGTTGTAGTTGTTATTCGACTTATCGCCTCGGCGGCGGACCGGAAATTACGAAAACGCAAAACTTATTACGTATACGCCGCGGCCGCCCTAATGGGTATTTTCGCACACGCTGCGCATCGCTATGCTGCACACGAATATATATATACACACACACACACACACACACACACACACATAATCGTATACATTGAAAATGGTATTTTTATGTGCAGTATATACATATATACACGTGTGTGTGTGTGTGACTCAAAGGCTGACAAAACGATATGTTTTAACGCCTTTGAACGCGCTTTTATATACGTTAAAATTACTAGACTTTTGCTGGCTCCGGTTCGTATAATATACAACAATATGTTATAAAATTAATAGTTTTCAATATTGGTTTTCTGGTTTTTTTTTTGTTTTTTTTCCAATAACTTTAGACGTTCGAGCAAGATGGTATTTTTATGCTCTCCTTTTGTATTGGTATATTTACAACATCATGTAGACATGTACCTTATGGCTTACATATAATAATATATTTTATCCTGCGACGGCCGCATCAGAGGTATTATGAATTATAATGCGTATATAAACGCATTCAAAAATCCTCAATTTTCGTGGCCCGATTCGTACAAATAAACGTATAATATATTATAGAACAAAAATACCTAACCTTTAAATTTTATAGGAAAACTAAGACTTAAAATAGGCTATCTGATATTTTTTAAAATTACGCACTGCCATTACTGCCAAAAACAATCGAGTGCTGCAAAGTGTAAAAAATTGAAATCAGTAGATCTGGCCACATGGTAATATTATAATTAACAAAAAAGTGGACAAGTATAGGTAACCGCTCTGCAGTAGCTGGTGTCGAGTGTACCTGCAGGTCATTGGGTAGGTAAGTCATTGCAATGTAAACTACGAGGTACACGAGCAAAGATTGTTGGAGTGAACATATTTTGGTCTCGGTGTAAAATATACCAAGAAAGTTAATATAACTAAAAATCTTAATAATATCATAACATAATCTTTATCAAGATAATATCGCCGACCACTTACAGGCGTGCGATACAATATATACATATTTTGATATTTGTCACTGGCCGCGAATACAAAAAGATACCATCTCCGTTTTTTTTTTGTCTTATCAAATTCTGGGAACTTATTTAAAATTTAAAATCTCGCGGTAACCGTAGACCGCAGTTGAGTAAGTATAATTTTATTGTTCGAAGTCTTAAGATTTAAACAGAACAATAAATCTATCATCATTATCTTTTATTGTTTATGTGAAATATCATGATAATAATACATGTCTTAATATTATCATAAAATATTTTAGTGCAAAATATATTATAATATCATGCTACCTATATTATCAATTAATTATTCGAAAATCTGATTTGTAAAAGAATGCCAGGTAAAAATATGTTTTCAGGATGTTATAATACTCATAGGTCCAAATCTCGTAAGGGCCAATAATTAAGAAACGTGGTCCAAAGTGCGTTTAAGTCAAATTTATTTATTTTTAAAATATCACTCATCAAATTTCTTATTTTATGGTCACAATATTGTGTTTATATCATATATAAACGTATTTATTTCTTGTATTTTAGACGCGAGAATAGTATAATAAATACGTATATTATATTATATTTTCATAGTAATTCTCTGGGTTCGTATTATTATACATAATATAAATATAATAAGCGATCGATTACTACGTTTAATATGCAAAATGATTAATGCACATAAAAATTTATCATTTTTATTTTATTTTAAAAACTGAAACATAAACTGCAATGTATAATATATCATTGCGAGAATCATATATTATCGTCTAGGAATCACGAGGCAGTGTATTGATCAACGACGGATATTGTTACCAATTATTCAGTGGCGTACTTACAGTATGGGGTTTGAAGGTTTCCACCCCCTCCGGGGAATTTCTATCTAGGTATAGTCTCGTGATTCGTGAACTTTGTAGATATACGAAGAAAAAATACTAAATTATTGATGATGAGAGTTCTTTTTTTTTTTATATATCAAAATGATATCACGATGTTAAATGTAAATAAGTGTATTCTATATACCTACACGTTTAAAATCGTGATAGACATCAAAATATAGTTTCATATAACTTGTTATTTTCAATCGCTCGGTACAAAGGGGTGGTTTAACTTGGGCTTTGTGTGATCTCGCTGTGTATTTATAATCGCTGTTGATGATTATCAATTTATTTTCTGCATTTATACGAGGGCTTATAAAATTATTTATTATAATTACAACAGCACCCCTCCTGAGAAAAAAATCGTTATACGCCACTGATGGCCATTGCCTTTTTTTTAATAACACCGACAAATATTGGGGATATAAATATGTACATATTGTAATAGCTTAGGAATTAGGATAACTACGCTGTGTAATGAACGCTTGTTTTCTTAAAATATTTACAAGGAAAATATTTTCATTTTCAAGTGTGATCACAATTAAAATGTGGAAATTGTGAAACAAAAGAGATCGTCCGACGACTATGAGAACTCTCCGAATATACCTCCAGCCAAGATAATCAGCCGTCTGCAGGAATGGACGGTATTGAAAATTAAGTTTTGATATAAACATATTTAGCAGATAGCAAAAACATGTGATTACCATCTTTCCGCCTCCTAAAATCGTATCATTCATTGTTCGGAAAAACTAAATAATAGTAGGTAAAACGCCTATATCGAGTAACAATAAATATAGATTTTAGTTTTTAAAGCGAAATGAGTTTGCAAAATGCAATACAAAATGTTTAAAATATACGTTTACCAATAATTTCCGGCATTATAAATATTGATCTCGTACTTAGCGTTCTACGCGGTTTGTGATATTATGGATACCAATGATTATTATTTATTACTAACGTTTAATAAGAATCTAGGAAAAAAAATCCCCTTACCTACTTTAGACGAATAAAAAATTAAAAAATAACTATTTATAGGTACAGTGGTCAGAGAATTTGAAACTTAAGCCATTCAATTATTAGAATTGACTTACAGATGACTGTAAAAAAACCGCATTTAAATATTATATTGATTAAAGGTAATTTTTTCCGGGTTTTTTTCCCGAATACCTTTAAAAAATGCTTGTTAACAATAAATTCTGTGTTTCAAGTTCGACCCGTGATTGTTGCACCCATTTAATTTATAATATAATTATTTTAATAATATATTAACAATAAATCATACGATATGATAGTGCGTGTGTACAGTAAACATTGTCCGCTATTATATTATTATATATTATGATATTTTCACGTTTGCGATGCGTGTTGATGTTATGCCACATGTATAACTTAGAATATTTGATAATAATAATATAAATAGTCCGATATATAGACGGTATAGTTGCGATTAAGAGTCTAAAAAAAATATAAAAAGAGTTATTATAATATACCTGCTACCAGTTATTGCTATAATATATTATGCCGTTTGCACGAGAACGGCCTAACAATATTATGATAACGATAAGAATTATTGTAAAATCAAGAATACATGTAGGTACACGACTATACAGGCTAATATATATACAGTTATGGGTTCCCGACGCGAGAGGTAAAACCGGCTTGCTGACTGAATTAAAATTTAAAACATTATAATATTATTATGTCGTAATAATTATTATTCGTAGTCAGAGGTATTTCTTTACTATTATGAAACGGGACGAGCCCAATACGAATATTATTTAGATAGTGATGTATAATATAGTTAAAGTACCTACAGAACGATACGATTATTTGAACGTCAATATTATAGAGTAACAAACATAATATCATTTTCATAGACATGTCTATGTCACTGCAGTGACTGATTTTTTAGTCCTCCGATAGGAATGACGGGTCCTTGTTCGCTGGTCTCATATTATAATATTATTGTTCGTAAAATACGATTGTTTCTTAAATAGTTCACGGAATATAATGATTATTGTAAAACAGAAATATAACATAAAATAGGTGCCTATTCCCTATTGTGTGTCCAATGTGCATATACTAACATAATTTAATATAATATATCATAGTTAAAATGTACATAATTAATTGATTAAAATATATTATTTTGTATACGCGCAGTATATTATTAATTATCATTGCATACAGAGTGAGTAATATAACATGTATGTTACGGCCGCTTTATTGATTCAAAATAGAGTCAAATGTATGATACGAACGTTTTTTGATTTAGAAACATCGAAAATGATTTGTACAGTTTGTAATTTTTTACAATATTTTAGGGGGTTTTGGGCGTTTTGGTTTTAGTCGACTTGATACATTTTATAAAAATTTTAAATATTTGTCAGGCTAGTAGAGTTTTGCAAATGTTGTTCGAGCACTAAAATGCAAGACTGGGCAAGTTAACGAATTTTCTCAACCCGTTAAGATAAGTTAAGTTGAAAGTTAAATTGTAATTTTTTTTTTATAACTTCGTTTTGTTAAAAATGTATAAATAAAAAAAGTGATTATTAAAAATAAGTAAAAATATTAGTAAAAATAAGAAATAGGTAAGTAGTTTAGTAAGTATAGTAGTGATAACTGATAATTATACATTTTACCAGAAATCGACGATTTCAATCGAAACGATCAATTTAACTTAATTTTAATTTTTAACTCGTTAATGTCCAGCCTAACTAAAATGTATAAAAAAAATGTCTTCAAATTATGTATATGTTTGCAAAAAAAAAGTATAGGTTCCCGTTTGAGTTTTAAAAGTTGACACTTACCCCCCCCCCCCCCCAATATATTGAAAACAATTATAAAATGTACAAATCGTTTTAGATGTTTCTAAATCAAAAACTTTCGTATCATACACTTTTCTTTTCTTTTTTTTTAATATTTGCGTGATAAAACGGCTGTATTGTAAAATATATTTTGAATCACACTGTACATACATATTTTAATATTTATAAATCTATATAAACGACTATAATAGGTACGCTCAGATATTATTATAATAAATGATTAATATACGTATATATCACAATATACATTAATTAATAACAGGTCACGAGCTAAGGGCACAGGGTACAAAATAATAATATGCTGAGTCGAAAATGTAAAATTTTATTATTTCGTTATAGTGTGTGTGTGAGTGTAGTGCAATAGTTATTATTATACTCATTTCCGTTGCAGGTGTGTGTGTGTGTGCGCAGTATTATAATTTATTATAATGCATATTATGCGTATTTCGTGGAAAATATTATTATATCGGTCGACTTTAATCGGAGAAATTAATTTTTATACAGATAATACTTGATACACAGTATAATAATATATTATATTATATGGATTTTGCAAACAGAAAAATAAATTGTTCTCGACGCGGACGGCGGCGGCGTGCGACGGTAAACTGTGATTAAAATATCCATATAATATAATATTAAAATAAAGATAATAATATGATAATATTATTATCTGTATAATAATAATAATTTATTATAAAACAGTAATTATTATTGTTTTAATAATTACGAGCTCTACCCACCGTACACGTGTATACCTTCTATTTTAATTTACTACATATTATTATAATAATAATGTAATCGACGTTTAGGTATTATATAATAACAATATTTATTAACACGTTAATAAAATATTATATTATACGATAAAATAATATAACCATCGTCCGTCGTTCTTTCCTCCGCGAGCAGGCCAATAAAGTAATAATAACAGACACGTATTTGATAATAATATTTTATAAACTTTACGAGTCGCAACGAGGACGTGCGTACACACCCATAATATTACTATACCGACACCACGATATTATTATAATGCACCGTCGTGTGCATCGGCACGTAGGTTTAATTTAATAATAGTTGTACCACTTGTACCACAACAATAATTGTTGTTGTACAGTTTACCGATACAACAATAAGTCATATGGGTGCAGTGGCGACGCGATAAGGTTTTTGTGAGAAAATTGTCTTACCGCTAAAAGGGGTGGTGGGTCTGTAAGTATACTTATAGTGACTATAGTTAGTACACAAAAGTGTATTGTACACAGTAGTCAGTGACACAAAATGACTCCCAAATGATACGTAAATCAAATAGGTGGGTCGTGTGTACTGCAGTCTGCAACTAACATATTTTTCTTGTCTCACTGTCGAAAAAGTTCGCGCCGCCTCTGTATATGGGTGTACCACATATTACGTCGAGCTAACACTTCTTCTGTCTGTTTGAAAATATTATTCTCTGCCAATGAAGGCGGTATTCGTGTGCTCGTAGGTCGTAGATAAAATATGATTTTTGTTGTTATAGCCGACTTTGGTTTATTTTTGACTTTGACAAGTCGACCTATGCCTACGTTGTGACGACTTTGTCACATGTGCCGTGTACAAAAGGTCGTTTATATTTTTATTTTATATCGCCGAAAGAGTTTATAGTTCTGCCCGCCTGTACCTACTTACCCTGTTTAGTATATATTTTTTGTGACACAACTCAAGTCGGAAAATATCTCAAATTGCATAGACTGTCAACGATTCGTCTAATTTTCATCGTGACGAATAAATTAAACAACATTATCGAAGAAACCCCGACAAGTAACAGCTGATCTCACATAGTCACATACTATCACGATTTATAGATTAGATACCTAGTAACTGTAGAAAAAACAAAAATTGTTCAATATTGCTACATAGGTTGACCTGTATTATAGGTCAACATTAAATTTCACAAGTGAAACAAAACGATAAACATTTTGATTAGCATCGATATATTAAATAGAGATGATAAGATACAAACTTCTAGTAAGTACAATATGGTAAATATGCTATTAATAGATACCTATTTAAATCATTTTATTGAAACACCTTTTTTACATCATACCTACTCGAAACTTCTAAGTTTAATAATATGGCTATTTAACAATATTGACCATCTAAACTAAACAGTGGAAAATTATGCTAAAATAGTTTTCATTGATTATTCAAGTTGACGAAATTAATTTATTATTTACATATTTAAAATAAATATAAAAATTATAGATTGGTACCTACCATTTATTAATTTTTTTGTTTAGTTTAACCGATGACCTTTGCAGAAGTGTAAGACCGAGATCATTATACTGTCTAGCCGTCTCGGGCCCTAGTTTATGGTAAATATAAATTATTGTAGATCCTAATAATTATAATATCACTTTTGATTATAATTATAACGCTATCGTAATCAAATATGCAGTTAACCGACAAAACTAAAATACCATTACCTACCTATATGTATGCGTATATGGTATATATTGGTATGCAATATATGTCTAGTGGTTTACATATGTATTTAGTGTTATTGGAATTACCATGGGATCCTTGCAGCCCACCCTTTATAGGAACCTTTGATCAAACCACTGTGGCACAGTGTTAATAACTCAAAATTGCTGTTTTAACGTACCTACCTACATAATATTATATAGTATGCAATATTCACGGGAAATTAATCATCAGATAACAAAATACGAACTGTACTTTCGAATTCCGATTAGTAAACAAAATAATAATATAAGCTCTATACATATACAGGGTGATTCACAAAGCATGTTCACTCCTTTTTTAATTTGATAACAAATTCTGACTTTTTTAATTTTTAAAAATGTATACAAAGGGCAGTTTTCCAAATTCTTGAGATTTTTTGTAGTACTTAAGGAGACAAAGAGTGTCCTGAGGTGATTCAAATGAGTAGTTATTCAGCTGTTAAAATGTTTGTATTCGGGATTAAAAATAGTCCTTAAAAATGGTTTTACAATAATATAAAATATAATATGTAATATCGGATCTAGTATTAATTATACTTAGACAATTTTTTTAAATAATAAATATTAATAGATTAATATAAACAGTTAATATTTTTGAACTACTATATTTAGGCACCATATCTTCCAAATATAAACCTATTATACTTAGAACTATTAGTACACAAAGTTAAATACCTCAAAAACTACTCGTTTAAATTTTAATTTTGATACGTCAACATTTTCAGGAAAATTATCATTTAAATAATTTACACTATTTTACAGTAAACAATAGGTGGTTATCATTTGAAAAATAGAAGTTTGTATCACCACAGGAGTCAAGTAACACAAAAAATCCCAACAATTTGTAATTTATCAAAAAGATAGACAAAAGCAAAATATAAATAATATATTAAATTCTAATACAACATAATTAATATGTAAATTTTATAAATTTAAAATAAAAACTTATATACACTTATATACATTATACGTGCATTATGTTATATTATTATACAATTATAATATTACATATGTCGAACAACTAAAAGTATTAAAATAAAAAGAGAAAAGACCTACTCAAATTTAATACCATCCAATTATTTTCACCAATATATCTCCACGCATTTTGATTAGATCAAATTAGGTCTTCATCAGGAATTAATCAAATAAGGTTTTTACTGAGAGTCAAAACGCGTATCAAAATTGAAAACATTTTCTTTTGTTCTTGAGTTGGATTATGTATTCATTATACTATATTCTCCGAACGAATTAACATAATATTGTACCATGTATAGAGCTGCACCACGAAATCTCTTCGTAAAAAGTATTTTTCGACCACATTAAACGAGGGACGACGGTTAACCAATGGTAAACAAACTATGTTTTATTTTAGTTAAAAAAAAAATACATTATTTATGACAGTAAAAAATTGTTTTAACAATAAACAAAATACGTAGATATAAATGCAAAAATGTTTTGGTTTCCAACTTTCCAAGCTGTTTTACAAAATAAAAAAAATAAGTAATATTGCGTTTTTCCGAGGTAAGCCAAAAGTTTTTAAACTTCAAAGTGGTTTTGTAATTATTAACATTTTGTTTGCATAACAATGTATAATATAAATATTATAGATACATATAAATTATACTTGCAATCATACGCATGACATTTTAAGTCATATATGCGTGCACGAATTTAATATTATTATAATTATATATATTATATACAATATACATCATACAAAACATATTATATTGTTGCAGGACATCTAGTTTTGATTTAAGCGCTAAAAGTTTCACGTGAGAAAATAAACACACGAAGAAAAAATAAAAAATATATTACAAAATTATATACGTAGCAACACTGCTGTAACATAATATTAATATATTATGTTATCATTATGACATTCATAACATAATACGGTTAACCTTTATAATACTTCGTTTACAAATTACAACAACATTACAATACGCCTATAATATTTATATTGTAATATTATTATAAATATTATGTTGAGTAGTATAGATAGGGATATATGATAGATACTTAATATGTGTTTAAAGTATATAATACTAGCTGTCCCACCTGCCGCTGCCCAAGTCAAAAATGAAATAAGTGAGTAAGTGTTATCAGAATATTAGACACACGAAAAATATCGCAATGGTGGCCTGTGCATAAGATTTGTTTTTTTTTATAAATTTCTTTGTAAAAATATGTGTATGTCATATTCCTACTAATTATAATAGTTATAAGATATATATGTAACCATTGACAACCCTATAAATGAACAGAGATTATTCATATACATCTCATCAAAAATAGCACTTTCAGTTTTTCCAGAATTTTTAGCCTATAATATGTACTTCCTTCAGTAGGTCGCGCGGAGTAATTTATTACCCCACTCATTTTAAACTATGTTTTAATATTATTTAGGTTGGTATGAGAGTGTTGGGATTTCATCTAGCTTCTAAATCTAAGTCATTATTAGATAATGTTAAGTTTGTTGAACGTTTTATCTGTTAGTACGTTCAATACCAGCGTTTGAAGTGTGTGTGTGTGTACGAGTTTGCCAAATTTTTACCCCGCGCGACGCAATACGTATTTTTTTCCGTACCTACTATTATACTATATTTAGAAATGGATGAATTAGAACGTCGACGAATTGAAGCGTTCATTGACGATTTCGATGATAATGATGATATTTGGGGAGGGAACTCTAGTGACGAAGAAGAGGATAATGTTGAAATTCTACAAAAAGATCATAACACGGATACTGACCTATTGTACCATCATTTATTTGTATAATAAGTAAAAAAATAAAATAAAATATGTAAAATTAAAAGTATTAATTATATTTTGTATCTTTTTTTGTTACATACAATAAAAATGTAATATAAAATAAATAAATGTTAATGAAAAGTATATTATGTTTTAACCAAGGAAAATTATTACCCCGCGCGACCAAATGTGAAAAAAAAACCGCGCGACCGATAGAAGGTTAAAACTGTTACTGTAACTGATAACTAATAATTATTGTAACCAATAACAACCATTTATAAACAAAATACAAATTTTCGATTTTCATCATGAATTTCAAAATCCTTGTGTGAGCACCTCTTTAAATTATACTTAAATATACTGTTTTGCGATAAAAACCTTTTACGTGATATAATCTTTCGTTAAAAAAAAAATTAAGACAATCGGTTCCCGAGAACATTAGCATCAAAGGTTTCAATTTTATATATTAGAAGAAGATAAGTTATTTTTTGTACCTATTACCTATATATAATATACACCTATATATTGCATATATTATGAGTATGACTTTTCAACGTCGTCGAAACTTTCAATAGGTAATTCGTATGTATTTTTGATGAAAGGTCCGAATTTGTATTAAATTTAAAAAATGGACTAATGTCGAATAATTTTACTCGTATAATATTTAGAAGATAATAATATTCATTATATTATATAGTATATACGAATTTATAGTTTCTCTCCCCACAGGGGAACTAATTGTATAGAGGTAGGAATGATCACACTGATTGACGATTAGGCGTATAGGTTAATCAGAATAATTATATGTTGTCAGTTGTGCACTTGTGCAGACTCTATTATTGTAAAATATAGCATAGGCATATCGATAATATTTAATTATACACGCCGCAGTTGTCGTCAGTCGTCACTGAATTTGGATCCGGATAACTATCTGTACGTGACGGATTATCTTATGCCCGGTTTATATACACAGATAATCTACAGCAGAAATGGCAAACTTATGACACGAACGCTTATCAAGTGACATGACGTATTAATATATTATTATAGATTCAATCGGTTTTAAATACAATTGTTTATTTAATTTTTTTTTGGCATTCATATTATATTTAAGTCGGTTTATTAAAATATGTAATAAATAATAAATAGGCAGTATTTTATTTTATATTTTTATATTTTAATACTTTGAAATTATTATTTTATGATATTATCATGTGTTTTAAACGAATTAATTTTGTAGTGACACATTACCACTCTGGCCCGAAATGATCAATCAAAATGTTTTATTTGACAGCAGATATAAAAATGTTTCTTGATTTTCAGTCTAAATATTAAATCTATATTATATTATAAGGTAATCATTCAAGATTGAAGACGAAGATACCTCATCTCGCACTACCGTGTTCGGTGTCTATATACCATATAAACACTATAAACGAATATGGATAGGACAAATCTGTACATACGCAGTACAGCTTTCTACATTGCACTAGATAAGGAACTCGTTTACTTGTGTCATAAAAAGAATCATTGTTTCACCATTTTCTTGATTGACCAATTTTGTTTCCAGTTGGCAAATTGAAACGGATATGTGAATAAAATAAATACATTCGGTATTTCGGTACGTTACTTAGGATATAAAATCCACGGAGGAAGCCGGAAGAACTTCAATTATTTTGTATTATGTTTATTCTGAGTAGTATCTAAATCCTTCATCGACAGTTGATACTACATATGGTTGTAATACGCAATGTCTTATAGAATATCGAATTAAATAATATTACCTACCTAGTAATCATTTCTAGAAGTCAATTGCTAGACACGGGAAAGCGGTATTTTTTGAGAAGAAGGTCAAAAGGATAATATTAAAAATTTTAAATTACACTAAAAAATAACGTTTTTTTATACTCGTAAATGTTTTTAAATTTTAATTCATTGTTGTTGTTTTTTTTATTTTACAGGTCCCTGCATTGCCTATAATTTTTAAATAACAAATTAAACTCTACAAAAATAAATAAATATTTGATCTTAACTACAACTATAAACATTATTGCATTAAACTATAAGTATTTGTTCTACATTTTCAAATTTAAACGTTCTTAAATTTGGAGCCAATGAGTTATTTTGCCTAGAAAAACTTTTTTCCACGTCGGTTGGTGTAAGCGGAGCGCATTTAAAATAAACTAAATTGCTTAATGTCGAGTCTTCGGGTAAACCACCTAAAGGTTTTTCTTCACCAGTCAGTATATCATTTATTTTACTTATGGTTTCAAATCCGGTATTCTTATCAATAACTTTCTTGAGCTTTTCGTGGGCTGAAATTCCAGAAAATACCTGTGTTGGGAATAATTAACCAAACAAATGATATAGATAAGATGAGATGTACTCATGTATATATGGAACTCGGTTAAATAAAAATTTAAAACGATACGTGGATTTTTTAAAATTCTGAATATTCTGATACGTGTCTAGAGCACGGAAAACAGTTTCTATTATGAAGGCTGTGGGTGAATTTTATAACGCTATCTTGTGGTTAGGTCGTATTCACAGATTAATAGCGTTTTCCATCACGTCGCACTAGTTGCACTGGTGCACATTTTTATATTTCACCATCAATATTCCAGTATGCACTTAATTCTACTTTCCATGTTCCAATAGTTACTGCACTATCCTACTTTTTCGCACTGAGTGCAGTGATTGTTGCACGAGCTCCAGTAGCTGGTGCGCTTTATCATTATCGTGAAAATACTCATTCGACGTTTTATATTCGAATATATTATGTTTCAACTGTACTTACACCAGTACGATTGTAAATTAACTATTTGAGTGCGGCCTCGGTGCAGCAGTGCAAAGAGGTGGAAAACGCCATAATAGATTCCATCACAGTCAGTGGTTGCATTGTAAATTCCATGCGCCTGATGTTTATTGAAATTCAACCGAGTATATAACTTGGATGTCATGTACTATAGTACGTCATGATCTAAGGCATACAAGGTGCCTTGTCACAAGTCGTAGAAAGAAGCACGGACTAGGATATAAGTACCTATGTCTTAAAGTCTGCGGGAAGAAGTCATGGATTTTTTTTACATTCCGAGAGTGTCGTACCGCTGGCGCACGGAAAACAGTTTCTTATAAAGGTTGTCGGTGAATTTTAAACCGCTATCTTGTGGTTAGGTTCTAGGCTGAAATCGTGGGTGGGGGGGCTTAGGGGGGTTTAGCCCCCTCAAATATTCTACAAGTCCTTGAACTGACAGCTATTTAGTAGTATGGGACAAAGCCCTACCACTCACATTCATTGATATTAAAAATGTTAGCCCCCTCCCCTGAAATTTTTATGGATTTCTGCCTATGGGTAGGTTGCATTTGCGGACTAGGTTTCCTTCTCGGTCCGTAATTGCATTGTAAAAGCTATGCGCCTGATGTTTATTGAAATGCAACCGAAAATACAAGGTATATTGTATACATATTGTCTTATCACTAGTCGTGGGAAGAAGTCACCCGAATTCACACCCACACCCAATTCGGATTTTAACTCGAACTAAAATAATAAACACACTTAAATTTAATATATACTACAACTTTTCTGGTACATTATTCTATTATATCGCAGTTTGTGGTTCGTGGATTTTTTAATTCTCTAATGTATATAAATAACGAGGTGGATGAATCCACCTTGTATAAGTTTTATAATAATTATAATATCATAGACATGAGTGACATGCCTGTTTATATAGTCATGATCTTAGATCATGTACAATTGTATATGAATTATGATTATAATTGTATGATTTAGCCACGGACCGTCCCGGTCACGATCAATGTTCAATGATCATAATATTCACAGAACAATGATAGTAATAATATTATGTATCATATTTGATAACTTTCTTAATAATAATGTCACAAAACCATGGTGAGATAAAAAAAAAATGTAAAAAAGACATATTATTATATTATTATTTATTATATAAAGACCAGTGGCGTACACACGGGGGGGTTTTGGGTGTTCAACCCCCCCCCCCCCCATTTAACTGAAAAATAATTATATATTTGTATACATAGGACAGATTAAACGGATTGACAATGTTGTATTGTTGTCGCCTGTCGGTGTACCGTAGTACACATTTAACTCCTGGAGAGGTCATTGACGAGTTGGCAAAAAAACCAAGAAAACTAGATCTTGTACTGTAAACAATTAAATAATCGTTTTGATAAATATATATATAATATTATGTATGTATGTACAATTTTTAATATAACCCCCCCCCCCATTGAAAATATCTGTGTACGCCACTGATAAAGACCAATGAAAAGATAGATAGTTCAGATTAGACAGTTAGATCATAATCAGGGACTAAGATTAACAGGTACATAGGTACTCTTAGTCCGTGATCATAATGAATTCATATAATCAGTAATTAGTATATTCATATTAGAATCTATAGATCATAATTATTATCATACTGATTACTATAGTATAAAATCTAAGACGAATACCGATTAAAATTTAAGAGTATCGACTAAGATTTTTCTCGGCCGAGTATAATATCACAGAACAACTGGGTCGTATCAGCCGTATGTGACAATATCGTAATCATAGATAAGAACTGTTTATATTATCAGCTATCACAGAATATAATAAAATACGATGGTACCTAATATCGCAGAATATATTGCGACTATGGCTGCAACCTGTCGTCCGTTGACAAACGTTCGCCGATAACGATAATGGCGATATCGCGCGGGTCGTTGCTTCTGCAATCTGCAACACTTTTCTGCAGTCGCCAGTCGCCCGGTCGCCGTCGCGTCAGAGTGTCGTTTTCGTCGGTCGTCCGTGTGTGTCGCCTCGTCGCGTTGAGCCGGCGCCAACTCTAACTCAAGAGAGGAACGGCGAGTTTTTATCAATTTTCGCGAAATGGGCAAAGTCGAGACCGCCACCAGGAAATCGGCCAACTCGGGCGGTACGTGTTCGCCCCCCCCCACCAATCCCCTAAGACTCGAACAGCCCTGACACGCGACGATACTAGCGTTCGCGTTTTTGCGATTCGCTGTACTTACCCGTAAGTCGCTAAAAATCGACGGCACCGGTGAAATTTTCAAATTCGATTGAGGACGCGAGGCAGCCCCAAAACACTAAAAGTGCCCCACTCCCACTGTCCTCTAATCCTTAAGTCTATATCATTGATCGTTCAATATTTCTGTTCGGTTTGAGAAGAGTACACTCACCGAGTGTACTCGTACAATAAATGAACTTCACAAAATATATTTTGGTTGTCGTTGATTTGGCGCTGATCGTTGTGATGATATTTGCACGTATCGGATCGTCGGATCTGACATGTTTTCGTCTCCAACCCATGTAATCTTAAACCGAAAAGAGTACAATTTTAATTTTTCATGATACCTACCTGGCAAATGTATTTTTGTTACTAACCGAACGAGTTTCTGTAATAAAATTGTTCGAAAACAAAGCAAAATAATAATAACATATTAACATGTTTACATGGTTGACATATCAAATTAGTTATTAATAAAACTAGGTTTAATGTTAATTCGGTTATAAGTAATTACTTTTTACAAATTGTTCTCGTGTCATCACCTACTTATAGTTAATAATTTGTCTTTATAAATGTATGAGCTCAGTAGTGAGTAACGTAATATTACAATGTAAGAACTAAGTACTTAAAATACTTTAAGAGTAAGTTTCTTAACAATAATTTGATCTTAATTAAATTATATTCTTTCCTGCTTTTTGTACTGCAAATGTAGCATCTAAAATGTTTCATACATATGAATCAGTAAAATTAATTAGTTATTATTATCTAACATTTCTCAAAGACCAAGATATTCAAACAAGTCTATTGCACATATCTCTTTGTCTTCGCTATATGTTTAAGTCATTAGCTGATCTTGGCAATGTTTACGAATTTCATCTGTCATCGTTTTTAACTTGCTTATATTATTATATAATACATTGTATTTGTATCAAAAACCCAAAATTAATATTGAAATTATTCATTTGGTTCAACAGTAAATCCCCAACCTCTGAACTAAATATTTTGATTAAACAACTTAACCAGGTACTGATTTAAAAATATGTTCATAGATGTTAAGAATAGATACTTACAAATATTTGGATATTTGTTATAATAAAATACCACTAAATAAACACAGAGTCCTTGTACTGATCTAATTACACTTTAAAAACAATTTAAATGCATTTATGGCATTTTATACACATCTCTCGTCAGTCTCACTACACTCTGGCTCAAACTAGGTACCTACTCAAATCATTATACTAACTAATATACAGTTGAATACATTTCAAATTGTTATAGATTTAATCAAATAAATAATGATTATTGAATATTTATTTTATACTTTAATTGACATCTTGAAGAGTAAGGCTAAAGTTTTACTATTTGTGACATTATGAATATTGAATATAACTGTCGAACAGGTCCCTTCAACTTGAATTAAATAGAATATTTTAATGTTATATTTAAACATTTTTCACTATTACCTTGAGATTGCTTCTTAATTTTAGATAGTAAAAATATTATTTAATTATTCATGTAAAATATAAATAATAATTTTTTTTTTTTTAGGCTCTTTGTGGGATTTTATCAGTGTAGAATTTAAACGTGGCTATTCTCTAGAAAATGACGAAAAAGAATTTTCAGACAGGAGAGAAAAAGTGTATACTTTTATGAAAATCCCCTTAGAAGTGGAACGATTCATGTTCTATGGCTTTTGTCAGGTGAGCAAGCCTCAATTAGTGTTTTACTATAACTAAACATTAGATATTGTATAACTTTGTAGATACTCTATAGATTTAACCTTATTGTGTTATAATTTCAGTGTGCAGATTCATTCCTATTTGTCTATACATTCCTACCATTACGGGCATTAGTAGCATTAAAATCATTAATTTGTAGTTACTTATCAAAATTTAAGTAAGTATTCTTTTAACTGTCATAATTATTTTAAATGCATTGTTCCTTTTTTTGTTTAGGAACAAACATAAAAAAAAACGGTTATCTGCAGCGGAGACATGCGACTTGTTAAAGATGGCTGTACTAATATCATGTTCGATGATGTTATTGCCATGGGATACGTCAATGATGTATCATATAATTAAAAGCCAATCAGTTATTAAGTTGTATATATTTTTTAACATGCTTGAGGTAATTATCAAATAGCTTTTAGTTTATTACATATTATTTGAAAACATGATATTTATATGTTTATAATATTTTACAACTTAAGGTCGGAGACAGGTTATTTTCATCATTTGGCCAAGACATTTTAGACGCACTGTTTTGGACTGCTACTGAACCTAAGACTAGCCGTCGTGAACACTTTGGGGTTTTACCACATTTTATTATTGCTGTGTTATATGTCTGTATCCTTTTAAAAAATACATATTTTTAATATTATAGACCTAACACAATGCGAAACATAAACAAATTTTAAATTTTCCTTGACATACAATACCAGTCTTACATAGTATTCTTGTATTATGCCAAGCTACCACATTAAATGTCGCCATTAATTCTAGCCACAAGGCACTACTTGCAATCATGATGTCTAATAATGTAATGTGTTTTTTTTCATATTTTATTGTGAGTGCGATGTCATAACTGATTATGTTTTTTGATTATTACTAGTTTGTAGAGTTGAAAGGAAGCGTTTTCAAAAAGTTTGACAAAACAAACTTGTTCCAATTATCGTGCAGTGATGTTCGTGAACGATTTCATCTGTTCATATTATTACTAATAGTTGTAGTGCAAACAATGAAAGAATACCAATGGACAAGTGGTTAGTATTTATAATTATTTCACTATGACAAGAATTATGTTTAACTTAAGAAGAAAAATGCCAAAGTCCAAATTTATTTTTCAAAACAAATTAAATTTGTTTTGTATGATAAATCAAATCAAATAATATTATTATGTATTGTTTTTATATCAACAATATGGTTTTAATTACTGTTTCTTTGATTAAGATTTATTTTCTGGTAATTTTTCAAATATTTACTATATTAGGTATATTGTTTCAGAATCATTTTGGGAGTTGATGCTTGACTGCGCATATGTCATGATATCAGAAATGTTAATTGATTGGACAAAACATGCGTTCATTACGAGGTTCAATGAAATAAACTTGTCAGTGTACAGCGACTATGTATTGAGTTTTGCCTATGACACTGCTCAGTCGCGTCATAAAAATGTGATTATTCATAATTTGCCCAAGTTGTTGAACTTATTTTCAATTAAACCATTTCATCTTACAGGCGTTCACTGATCACTCAGATTTGGTTGCAAGACGAATGGGCTTTATCCCAATTCCGCTAGGAGTAGTTATGATTAAGGTTCTAACTAGATGTGTGTCTATTGATGGACGACTGGCTTCCATAATTCTACTATTGTTTACATTTACATGTCTAGTTACATTGAAAATTGTTAATCTTGTCTACATAATAGGAAGAGCTTGCAAGTTGATAGAGTTTCACAAAACGGTTTGTGAAAATGTCAATTTACATCAAGAAATTGTTAATACACACACATTTTAATGTATTTTATTTTATTTTTAGTCTTTAATAAAAAATCATCACATTATAAATGGCATAAGCTGTCAAGACATGGCAACTAGTCCAATGAGACCACCGATCCGTAAAAAGCAGTCTTGGAGTGACAACAAAGAAAATAAACCTTCACCACTGATTGAAGCATCATTGGGGCCTATACCAATGTTTGCTAATAGCAATGTTAGTATAAACAATAGTTTAAAAAGCTTATTATTATTTATTACTATTTATTGTTAATGTTTCATTACCTAACTAATAAGTAATAAGTTTTAAAAATAAATCTCAATTGTTTATTTTATTTTTATATGATCAATAGGTTGATATAAAGGAAGCATGCCTCAATACACATGTATTAGAAGACATTGAGGAATCAGATTTGACGCATAGTGACTCAGATTTAACCATAACCATGGTTCGCGATGCTGATACGCTGAGTACAAAATCAGCTTGAACAATCTTGAGAATACATAAATACATTTTTTTTTATTTTCATACTATGGTGTTCTGTGTTAAATAAGACTGCAAAAGGGAATATTATTATTTTTTAACTATTGTTAACTTAATAAGCGATGACACAACAAATCCTAAAAAATTGTATTTATTATAACATTGTTATGACATGGTATCCATAGCAACTTACTATGTTACCATGCACATTTGTGATGGCCCTGTTTCCATAATGTTTTATTATTATTATTATTATTATTATAATGTTCATACCATTTGAATATTATGTTTGGATTTATATTGTTTTACTATTGTATTGTTGTTGATTTTTTTTTTCTGTAAAAAATTAATTAAGATGTCCAAAATTGCTGATGGTAACTACACTACAGTTATTTACACATTGGTAAATCTAAAAAATAAAATTATTAAAAAAAAGTTGATTATTTGTTTTATTATTATTACATAATATAAACACAATTTGTGATATTTTTTTAATGTAGATCAAAGAAAAACAGTATAATGATGTTATTGAAATCATTAACAACATGTCGGATAACAATAGAAATGTAAATTTCTTACAGTAAAATATAAAAAATAATATGTTCATACACGTTTTTAAAATTTAAATTTATTCATTTTTAATTCATTCAGACCAGGCCTGGATTATCTTTATTAGCCTACTGCTACTATTATACAGATGACTTCCAAAACGCATCAACTATATATGAACAGCTGGCCGCACTGTGGCCACAGGAGACTGATTATAAGCTACAACATGCTCAATCACTTTACTCTGCTGGACGATATGAAGATGCTCTGAGAGCAGCGAACGGAATTACTACAAGTGGTTATGAAAACAAGGTATGGTTAATGCAAGTAATGGTGATACTTGTATTTACCCTGAGTCATCATGTTAGGTTCGAAAATTGACTGCTGCAATTAGATATGGCATGGAAGACATAGCAGGTGCCAGGTCTTTGTTGGAAACCAATTCTGGGCTTAATGATGACCCGGACACAGACATAAACTACGGATGCCTACTCTACAAGGTGTGTTAATAATTTTGATAAATTGTTAAAGAACCGTCCTTTTCAAAAATTATCTTTTTAGGAGAGCCGGTATGATGAAGCATTACAAAAATTTTTAAACGCACAAACGATGCTTGGCTACAGGCCTCATTTATCATACAGTGTTGCGCTGTGCTATTACAAGCTAAAGGATTTCACCTCATCACTGAAACACATAGGTTGTTTTTAATAATATAACAGTATACAATTTTATTAGTAAAATAATTCAGAATTATTCATTACTTGAAGGCGATATTATTGATAGAGGCATAAGAGAACATCCTGAACTGGGGATCGGCATGACAACCGAAGGGATTGAAGTTCGTAGTGTCGGTAACACTTTGACACTTCATGAATCAGCCCTGGTTGAAGCGTTTAATTTAAAAGCTGCAATCCAGTTCGAAAAAAACGACAGTATAAAAGAAAATATATTTGACTTATATTCTGTGAATCAACCTGAAATTTTTTTTAGTTGACAGTGCAAGAGAAGCGATGACCGACATGCCACCAAGATGGGAAGAAGAATTGGACTCAATCACATTGCACAACCAGGCTTTGTGTTCGATGGACATGTCGCCTACACAAGGGTTTCATAAATTACAGTTTCTCATGCAGCAATCAACTTATCCACAAGAAACGTTACAAAATCTATTGATTTTGTACTGCAAACATGGATACCATGATTTGGCTTCTGACGTCATATCAACATATTCACCGGTCAAGGACAAATATCTAACAAATGTAAAAACAATTAATTAGTCTGACACAGACACACCGTCACCGTGTATTTACATTATTATTTATTGATATAATTTTTAGTACATATGGGAATTTGTGGATGCCGTTATCGCACAACAAACTTCACCTGATGAAGCATATCGCAAACTTGACAATATGGCAAATAAATTAGCTGAATCTCTGCGTAAAGCAACACGATCTGTACAAGATTCAAGAGAAGCCAGAGACGATAAAAGAGCTAAGAGTGCTTTACTTGATTATGAAAACACACTTGAAAAGTATGCATACATTTATAAAATACTCATTTGTTTAGAATTTACATTTAAATAGTCTGTAGATTTATACCAGTCACGATGGCCCAAGCAAAAATCTACTGGGATCTAGAAAACTACTCTCAAGCAGAAACTATATTTTATAAGTCAGTCGAATTCTGTAATGAAAATGATACATGGCGATTACATGTAGCTCATGTTTTATTTATGCAAGAAAAATTCAAAGAAGCAATCGCATTTTATGAACCAATTGTAAAAAAAAATTATAATAATGTAAGTATTATTACATATTAATTAAGACATTATGTCATTTAATGAATTAAAAAAAATTATACTAGATGTATGATCAATATCAATTTTCAGATTTTGTCAGTGAGTGCCATTGTATTAGCTAACCTATGTGTGTCTCATATAATGACTGCACAAAATGAAGAAGCTGAAGAGTTAATGAGAAAAATTGAAAAGGAAGAAGAGCGCCTATATTATCAAGAGCCTGAAAAAAAAGTCTTTCACCTTTGTATAGTCAATCTAGTTATTGGGTAAAATGAATAACTTTTAATAATTGAAGTGAGTGTGAAATATTTTGGATTTTTAGAACCTTGTACTGCTCAAAAGGAAATTATGAATTTGGGATTTCAAGAGTTATTAAAAGTTTAGAACCTTATAATAAAAAGCTGGGAATGGACACTTGGTATATTAAAACATATTAGTATTTTGCTTAGACTAATTTGGTAGCAATATTAAAATTTAAAGTTCCCAACAATAATGTTTCAGGTTTTATGCTAAACGATGTATGCTGTCATTGATTGAAAACATGACGAAACACATAATCGTCATGAGAGATTCATTTTACAATGAATGTTTGGTGTTTCTTAACCAATGTGAATGTAAGTTTAACACAATATACTCTATAGTCTATAGTATGTGAAATCAACATTATCAAACAAATATTAATTCATTAATTTATATTTTTAGTTCACGGCAAGGAGGTGGCGACAATGCCCGATGAGGAGGAATCGACTGGCAAAAAGGAGTTGAACAATGTGACCTGTGAGGCAAGGCTTTTGAAATCACTTATTCTTCGGCAGTTAGAGTATTAAGACGTTACTGCATAATAAATTACATTTTATGTCTATAGGGACAGAAATACTGAATCGTATTTATTTTATAACCAATAATCATTGGTAATATTTAGGTAAAATAGGTTAGGTAATATTTTGGTAAAAGTTTTTATAATACATTTTTATTTGAAATTATTAATTTTATGCCAAATACAATAACTTACTTTTCAATTTGGTGTGCTATCATGTAGGTATTAAATTATTTAAAAATATAATTACAAATAAGTAATAACTCAATTATATACATTGTAGTTGTACTTTATAAAGTTCATGTTTATATACTTTTTTAAAACAATATTGTGCGTTTTGTCAAAGAGATAATGTTATGAGAAGGGTAAGCATAATAGAAATCTGAAATTGTTATAAACCTTATGGTCAACATAAACTTTCCAAAAAAATGGTAATTTTAAATTGAATGTATAAATGATTAACTAATGATTTAGCTGATGATTTTTAAGTAATACAACGATAAATTAGTTATTAAACTATTTTGTTTTATTATAATAAGTACCTACAATTGTTGGGTAATCGTTATTGAAAAACATGAAGGTTTTATCTTTTGTGTTACGGAATGTCATACATAATTATTATTATTATTATACATTTATACTACAAAATTTACAAATACATACCTACATATTTTTTTTGAACATTTGTCTTATTTTATTTTGTCCAGACTTTTTATTCAAATAAAGTCTTAAAAAGCATGTATAAAAATATACAAAAATACATTAGGTATTCCAACCTATTGTGTACAGTATTTCACAATATTGAAATGTCGGTACCTATGTTGCATGTCGTACTTGTAAATTGGTTAACTTTGGAAGAAACCTTTTTTAGATTCATTGCAATGAACATATTGGTTCCATAATGACTTGTTATTTATTTTTTTTTTTTTGTATCTGTCATCAAAAGAAAATTGTTGGTTATAGTGTACCTGTATTCACTTACAATTTCATATCAATGCCAGTTTTTTTCAATCAACAATCCTGTTTTTAAATATTTAATTTATGCACCCCTCACATTTGGTATACTTGCAATTAGTGCTATCTTTACGTTTGAATATAATATACAATATGCACACTACTGAATATTTAACAATTATTAACCGAGGAATAAATACTTATTATTACAATGATACATTAGTAACAATATTTCATTTTCTCCAGGGTTTTAAAATTGATGAGCACAAAAACTGCAAATGGTATGAAGTTGAATCGTATTTGAATGGAAACTCTGTTATACAGTCGTGCAGAAAACAGTCGGAGCATTAAAATTAAAATTTGGAATAAATGAAAAAAAAAGTAAAGATAGCAGAATTATTTATTTAAAATTGATCAGATTTTTTTTAGTTACCTATCTAAATATAATTCTCAATGCTGCCCACAGGCCACAGCATTAGAACTAAAACATTTGTGTGTAACTTTCATTCATTTCATTTTATTATAACCCTAAGGATTAAAAGGAATAATAAAATACCTACATTTATGAAAATGGAACATTTTTTGAATTATTAACGGGACATTTATATTGTTTTTAATAATTATTGGAATTTTGCAATAAATTAAAAATGTATAGGTATTATATTATTATTCACTGACGAACTATAAACAAATAATATAATATAGGGTAAATAGGTAGGTAATTATACAATTTTTGTATAGAAAAATATAGTATAGGAGTAAATTTATAGGTAACAAAAAATAAAAATAAAAATATAATTGTGTATATTTAATTAGGCATCGCATTATACCTTATACCATATTATGTAATATATTATGTATATCTGTATCATATATATTACATACACACACAATATCATAAAATATAGAAAATATAAAGTAAAAAATATATTTACTAAAGGTAAACGTAAAGGCGCGTAAAAAGTTGTTAAATAGGTAATATTATTATATTTTATATATAATATTTAGATTAATAATTATATAGCTCATTTGAAAATAATACATAAAATATGCATACGTTTATTATTGTATATACAAAAAAATAAAATATAATAATAATAGATATAGTTAAAAATGTTTATTATAGGAAATTAGGTATAATATATGTGTTGTTCTGTGTATATAATATTATCATCGAGATTAGTCTTGTTAATCGATTCACTTAATATAATATACAATACAATTTATTTCGTGTATATAATATAGGTAAACGATGGCCATTTGAACTAAAACAATATGAAATATCATTATCATATTATTTTCTTTCGGCATAGTTGCTCGAGCAATAGTATTATGTGAGGACTGTCATTAGGATGACGACAAAATCGGAAGTATAAAAAATATATACTGACAACATATAGTATCGAATTATTTGAAAAGGTGATGAAAAAATGTAAACTCCAGTGTCACTGTAACGGGGGAAAAGCAAAATTCAAGACCATGTCGACTTGCATAAGACATTAAAGGGGACGAGGTTAAAATTTAAAATAAATAATACTACTATATTATTATATTATTGTTGCAACGGCGCTCGAGCATAAAATGTGGGCATATATATTATATACACACTATAAATTTATTATATATTATTGTCTATGATAATAATAACTTAATTATATATTTTAAACTATATATGATAAAATATAATATCACCTACGGGCCTCATTCATCATTTTTAGCGTTTAACCGGAGCAAACGTGGAAACATTACTGGCGAGAGTATTATTATTGCGTGGAATTAGTGGGGAGGGTATAATATATATTATGAGTAAAAACAATACACATACTAAGTATAGTTAGTAATCTACCAAATAGTTAAAAAAAATATGTGGGCGGATCCGAAAATCAAACCCACTTTTAGATCGGTAGGTACAACAACGTATAGCAAAAAATAAAATAAAAATGTAACATGTAACACATATATAAATATTATATAGGTACGAATCGGTCCTATATACTTGTTGATCAATCGAGTAGATACGTACTATAATGACTATTATATAAGTATAAAGGGGTACGAGACGACGATTAATTTTTTTTTTTTAACAAAATTCGTGTAATATAATATAATAATAACAATAAAATAGTAATAATTTTTAGCGAACTGCATTCGAGAAGAATATACGTAGCTGCCGGATTAAACAGGACGCGCGCGTTGCTGCCATATATCATCATTCGAAGTACGTGGGTTTGACGGACCGGGGGTCGTTGTGGAACCGCCTGTAGAACGTCTGCACGTACGTGAAAACGCACTTCCAGTCGGGTTTCCGCATGACGACCATGTCTTCGACGTCCAGCAGCGGCGCGATACCTGCTTCGTCCCTGAGAACAAGAGCGAATAAAAATTATAAAAAAAAACCGTCCGGCAATTGAAACGGATAAGAGAATGGTCAATGAAAATTCGATGAAGCGTAAGTACCTACCTATATGACCAGCTGCGATCGGCAGAATGATATTACGGCAGGGGCGTGATTAAGGGGAGGGGGGATGAGGAGGATAAACCCCCCCCCAGAGCCTATATCATAATAAATCAATTGTACTAAATCTTGATGATATGATTGACGAGTTGACCACCACTGTACTTGAAAATTTAGTATTTTGTGTGTAAAAAAATGTCTATCCCCCCCCTAAGACAAATTCCTAATTACGCCACTGTATTACGGTAAAGTGTACTCTAGGTGCCATGTAGACGGGTGTCAATAAAAATTGGAATCAAATTTTATTTACAATCAATAATTTTATCAATTGACAATTAAATCTTGGCGCCTATGCCGGTGTATCTTTACAAATGTATTGTCTAGACAGCTTGCGCATAATTAAATATTTGTATTTAAAGCGTCTAGTACGTAACGGAAAACATTTGGGTAGATTTTCATAACGCTCGTATAGGAAAACTATAAATAGGCACAGAGAAAATTTGAAATTTTATAATATATAATATAGCCAATATATGGTGAATTGGAATTTTCGGAGCTTTTATCTTCTATTGACGTTTAAATAAAATAAAATATGTGCCGATCGTTGTAAAAGTAATATCAATGTAGTTCCTATATGTAAGCCGATACAGTTACTCAAAAATACAATTATATATACCGCTCAAATTGTGATATATAACATTATAACCTATTTAATACGACGTGTTCTATTAGCATAAAAATAATGCGACTTACTCGGCTACTTTGAATGCAATTTCGAAGTTTTCTCTTCGCTTTTCGGGTGTTAGTTTATCGTAGTCGAATGCTTCCGGGTAAAAATGGTGGATGAGGGCGCAGAACGCAAGACCATCACTCCAACACGTCGAGAAATTAGTTACTTGGAGGTTCTAAACGTCGTGGAAAACATGCAATACAGAAAAATATATTAATATACTATCGCGTTGAACACAGCCCATCAAATGACAATATAACGGCTGAAAAACGCGAAGCTTAAACAAAATAATTAAATTGATTATTGTCATACTGCGTATTTTGCGTATTTTGTTAAATCGTATATTATGAGCTCCCAAACAGCGTGGTTAATATGGAATAGGCAAAACAAAAAAAATAAAAATAGTAAACAATATTAAATTAGATATTAAAATAAAAACGAATAATCATTTGGAAACGCATGCATCGTTAAAATAACAAAATGTATAATATTTATAATTTATCCAATATTAATTAATCGATAATAAAGCCATACGCATCGCGTTGTTAGGTTTAGGGTATTAATAAATTACATATTATGCAATATATAATTTTATATACTGATTATTATATTATTACTAATGTTGTGCTTTTTATTATATATTCTGTTAGGAAAAAATTCTTACGATATTACAGTACAATATTATGTATATTAATATACTGCATAATGGTATAAATAATTTATATTATACAAAATGTATACACCGTCGTGACGTCATAATAGTCGTTTACTATATAATATTATATTATAATAATATATAGGCGTGTATTATACATATACGTATAGTAGACATATACGTGGCCCCTAACCTGATAAAACGAAAACAACAAAAATGTATTATACCTTATATTCCTTCGTCTGAGCTTTAACCCAGTTGAGTAGGCGATCTTTGATTGACGAAGCGCTCCGCGCCAGGGCGGGATCGGTGAATTTATAGCAAGGACGCGTTTGTGAGCTATAAGCAAAACGCCCCGAATACGTTATATATATATTATATGTTATTATAGAAAATTCATTCAAGCATGACATGCCGAAGTCAACATAAAAAAAGTTTGTATAATATATATATATTTTATAAACAATTATGTATATATAATATATATATATAATTATATAGCAGCCTAGCCCGTGTGTATTATACTATGGTTTTTGATGTTGACAATAAAATAGTCGAATGGATACACTACGATATTATTTTAATGACAAATATATTTTAAAATATCACTTTTGATTTGATTTGTGAAAATTAGTATTACCAATTATTGTTTCCCGATAATATAGGCACGTCGTGAAATATGTACGTACAAATTAAACGTATGTATCCCAAATATGCATAAAAGTATATGAAATGTGAACCGATTATGGAATATTAAAATATTGCAAAACATTGTCATGGCGTCATAGTATATGACTTTTAATTAACGTTTAGTCATAACTCGTAATAATTTTTTTTCGTAGTTTTATTTTTAAAAATAATATTACAAGATGCTGAATTTAATATTAGGTATACCGCAATTTCCCACATGAAATTAAAATTTTTAACCAACAACCAGAACCAAATTAGAGTTAAATAAAGTAATCAAGAACATGTAATATTATTATTATGAAGCTAGAAAGTATATATCAATACTTATATCAGTCTTTCTGTGTGTACATAATTTTTAAATAAATCAAGTTACGTTTAGTTCAATGTTAGTATTTGAAATAATAATAATCCGATAGGTGGGTTTCGAAGAGTTTTTACACAATTAATCTTAATTTTAACTGCGATTTAAATTCGGATTACTTACTTTGGAGCCGAGTTCTGGCGTTCGAGTTGCTGAAACTTGGCAAACGGTGAAGAACTAATGCTATTTGCTGTAAACATAGTAATTTTGAATTATTATTTGCACGTTTCAATAAGCCGTATATAAATAAATAATAATAATAATAAAAAAAGACAATTTACCTTTAGTCAGACGGTTACTAGAAGTTGTTGTCCTAGTATGCACTAAAAACCAAAAGGATTTTAATTACTAACGTTCGATAAAAATAATTAAATTGATTGTCATGCTACCTTCAGTTTTTACATACGATCCAGTTCCGGTTTTGCTGGACACGGTCGTCGAATTCGACTCGGTAACTTCTAAAACAAAAGTAAACAAAAAGTTGTAAAAACTAATCGAGTAAAATATAACACATGTCGCACACAAATGCTAAACAATATTGTACAATGCTGAATATTGCGCAAACGTATTTTACATGTGTATTAATTTATATATATCTATATTATGTATGTATAATATTATATATCTCAAATACAATATTAAAATATATATATAAAAAAAAAAACACAATAACAATGAAAAAATAAATCATCAAACGTTTCGGTCAGACTTTAGGGTGAGTTAAAAATTTTATTATTAGTAATTTCGTAAAATATTAGAGAAACAAAAAACAAGAAGAAAACACGCGGCAGTTATATTATTGCTGTGCACAAGTAATAAAAAGCTGTAGTCGTCATTCTACTGCAATCGGTCATAATATAATTGTAATACACACACTTTAAGGATGATTAAATCGAGCGAGCGGATTCAACAAAAACTGCACAGGATAATAATGTATTATGATATTATGGTAAACCAACTTTTTTACGAGAGCATAATAATAATATTATTGTTGTTGTTATTATTATTATGATTTGTAGCACAAAAGAGCAATCATGCAGATAATAATTATTAATTTTTTTTTTTTTTTTTAACACATCACACGCAAAACGTCACGACCACAAGAACGTACTTATTGGTGTTCAACGCAGTGCGCGCACATAGACACGAAGAATAGCTACAGATGCATAGACACTCTTCGATTTAATGTTATCCACTCGCTCCTCATCGGATATCCTCAAAATGCAGCGATGCACGTGTGTGTGCGTGTGTGTGTGAGTGAGTGTGTTTATAATAATATATATATTATTAAAGAAAATACAATATGTTAAACGATATACGCGATTAGGAAACATAGTTTAGAATATTAAGTGTGATACACGACGTATAACGTCGTAATAACATGGTATTATTGTTGTGACTAGAAAAAAAAATGCGCAAACATAATAATATATAATATTATACAGTGCACGCGCGTCATGCTGTATATAAAATAATAGTAATAATAATAATTATCGTACGATATAATATTATAAAAACATAATAATAATACTATATATATATATATAGAATAAGAATAAAAACGAAATGCAAAATATATCACGAATAAAAATAATAAAATTTATGTAAAGACATTAAAATAAAATATGTGCTGCGGGCGAGGTGGTGTCGGTTGGTTTGTGTGGGGGCGGTTGGGGGGAGGGTGTTTGGGGCGGACTGGCGTTGCAATATAAAGACGATCGCGGGAAATTTTTTATTATTTGTATTGTACGCGGAGACGACGGGCGCCGGCGCTATTTGGACGGTCTGGTGGCCTCTTTGAAGAGGCTCTCGAACGTGTCGTCCACTTTGTCGATGTCGTCGTTGAGCTTGACCAGTTTCGGGGACGCGCGCCTGCTGCCGGCACCGGTGGACGGGGCGGACGACGCGGCCGGGGCGCGCAAGTGTTGCCGGACCATCGTCTGCTTCTGGGCGATCTCCCGTTTGCAGTGCATGTAGCCCTCGTACGGGGCGGACGCGTGCCTGACCGCCGTGGCCGCGGGTATGTGGGGCAGCGGCGACCGGGCGGCCGCCCTGCTCTGGCCCACGATCATCTGGTGCCAGGACTCGGACTTTTGCAGCACGGACGGCATGCGCACCGGCGAGGTGGTGGGCGACCGCTGCTGCGTCACCACCCGCGGGCTCCTGGTCGGCGGTTTGGGCGCGGAGGCGGAGGCGAAAGACTGCTGATTGCTGTTGTTGCTGTTGTTGTGATGCGCCGAAATCGCTTTGACCGACGACGGCAGGGTTTGACGGACCGGCGGCGGCGCCGGGATGGTTTTCAGCGACGGCGACGCGTACAACGCCGACGGGCCGGCGCCGACGCGTTCGGATCTCTGCTTGCTCTTGACCAGAGTGGCCGTTTGAGGGCTGCCCATGACCCGGCTGACCACGGTGGCCGCCGGCTGAGGCACGCGATCGTAATGCGGCGAGGGAGGACTCGCGGGGTCGTCGGACGCGTCAGAGTACACGAACGGCCGGTGGGCTGTGGTCACCGAACTGTTGTACAGCGGCAGACGTTTCGGGTAAGCGACTGTCCGGGGCGGTTCTAACAGTGACGTCTCTATTTTGGGCACCGGCTTCAGCGGCGCGAACTGCTGTTGTAGTTGTTGATGCTGCTTGAGTTGTTGTTGTTGCTGCTTGAGCTGTTGTTGCTGCTTGAGTTGTTGTTGTTGCTGCTGCTGAACCGGTTTGAACGCAGACCGGGCGCCGTGCGAAAACCCGCGGTTCTCTCCCGACCACTGGTCGGCGGCGGCGGAGTTGGGCTTGAAAGAAGCGATCTTCTTCGATCGGTAATAAGCGATGCTGTCGTCCGACGGACATTTGCAAATGTCGTGCCAAAAGGTTTTCGCCACGTTCCTGTTCGGCGACACGGCGGCCGACGCGGTGGTCAACGCACCGCCTCCACCGCCAACTCTCCTCTCGAACGTCGTCTTTATCCGACCAAAACGGTTGCCCCAGTTGCCCTGCAGTTTTCCCTGCAACGGGTTGTAAGCCGACGCCATGGCTGCTTTCTCGTCCGTCTCGGCCTGGTGCCGCAACAGGGCCAAATATTTCTTGTCGTTGGCGGTTTTGGGTTCGAACAACGGCACTCCTCCACCAGCTGCGGCGGTTGCAGGCGGTTCCTGGACGAGCGGGACGCGCCGCGGCCGGTACTCGTCGTCGTCCCCGGACGAACGTTCCCGCTCGCCGCCGGCCGCGCCGCGTTTCAGTTTCACGCGCTTTCCCTGCAGCCGGAACTTGCGGCAATGATCGTTGGACGCGATCTGCAGCAAACGCTGTGCCGACGAAACGGATCTGCTGTCGTCGTCGTCGTCGGACGAAGACGACGAAGGCGATGAAGACCCGGCCGCAGACGAGTCGGACGAATCGCCGCGGACCGATACCGTGGTCGTGGTGGAAGTCTTGCGCCTCTTGCAGTCCAAGTCTTCGACGACCACGTGCTGTGCGGGCGGACAAGCGAACGAGTTGCAGTTCTGCAGCGCGTGTCTCGACGGTTCCGGTATGACGCAGTCCTCGGCCAGGTGATTGGTGCGCTTCGGCGGCGGCGGCACGAATTTCACCGGCCTGAACGTCTTCGGGGCGGACACCTCGTAGCTCCGCGGCGTGTTGCGCGCTGACGCCGCCGCGGGTGTGGACGGCGCGGTCGTCCCGCCGTATCCGTTTTCCTCCAGCCACCGCCTGGCGTCTTGCAGCTCCTCGGACGACACGCCGACCGTGTGCCGGTCCTGCCGCCCCGGGGTCTTGCGGTTCCAGCACTTCCGGGGAGGCGGCGTCGGTTTTCCGGTCTGGTCGGCGGACGACAGCTTCAGGCTGGTCTGCAATTTAGTCAGCAGTTCGACGACGGACGAACGCCTGAGCGGGTCCAGGGCCGGCAACGCGCTCTCCAGGTTGGCCAACGCCCCTTGCACTTGCACCAATATCTTTTGGTTCACTTCCTCGCCCGACTCCGTGCCCGAGTCGTCGACCGCGGTCGCGATAGGTTTTACATTTAAATTACACATAGGCTTCAATAACTCACCGTTTTTTCCGTTGCTCGTGGTGTTGTCTGTTTGGCCAGCCAGGGCGACGACGTCTGTACACGCTGAAATTACATTAAATATGAATAATAATTATGTACCTATATACATCGCCCGCCGCCATTAAAACAAAAAACCGCGGTACACTATTTAGTTCGTACAGTAAATACTAAAATACCTACTATATGAAGTATTATAACTGTACAATCAAAAAACCAACAACCGTCGAAACGGTTAATAATTTATACACAATATAATATGAAAATATAATATTTCAGATGTCCTGGTTTTATATACCTAAGAGCTAATGCCAACATAAAAATATCAGCTCTATGCCGAATTTAAGTTACAATATGAAATGATGCCAGAATCTAATCTCAGAATTCCAGTAGAATTTATTTTAGAAAATATATGGTATAGGCGATTAAGAATATATAATAGAATATAATAAATACACACATATATATATATATGTATATATATTACGTACCTATTATACATTTATATATATATATATACTAATGTAGCTTATACGACGACATCGTTCTACAATGTTCTTAAATGAGATGACATACTTGTTTACGTAAGATTTTGGTCGTATAAATAAATACAGTACCTACCTAATAATGTTACACGTTTTTCACAGTGACATTATCCACTAATATTTTGTATTCTAACGATTTTACTAAAATGATACTACACAATTTATTTTAAGGTGATCTTGTATTTAATATATGTATTTATTATGCACGGTGCATAATGAAATAACAAAAGTATTTTGAGCAATCATTTTTTTTGGCAGGTATGAAAATGTAATTTAATTCTAATAATAACAAGAACAAAAATTAAGTACCCAGAGGCCAGCACCATTATAATATTATCTCCTTCAAATTATTGTTCAACTCATTTTTGGATATTTTTAATTTAAGTTACCTACATTTAACTGCAGCGATAAAAAAAATGAATATAATTATAGCCAAGACGAAATTATTCATTTTTGATTTTAAAATAAATATTTTTACAAAAATGTTCTTTTTTTATAAATACAATTATTATTATTGTATGATATTTCATTAAATAATATAATTAGGTAATAGGTATATAGATGTGTGCATAGTATAATTTAAATAATAACTAATTTTACACGAGAAAATTTGGTAATTGAATGAATTGTAATGCAGTTATGTTACCTTTATGTTCTGCCATGATTTGCCTTAACCTGGCTCTGATTTTTCTCCTTTGATCGTAATCTGGGCAAGATTCCAACTAAATAATGAAACATATTTTAAACAAACGTACGAGTAAATTGATCTTTACAATAATGATACTAACCAAAATCTGTAATTGTTTTTCGTCCCAAATATTATCGAGTTCTTGTTCGTTTAGGTTCTTCCTGATCACGGGAGATTTCTAAAAAAAAAAAAAAAACCGAACGGCAAATAGTGTTATGTTCATATTATATTATGCTATTATAATGTACACACACTACACACACAATAGCCTTCGTTCTATTTAACCGGTCAATACGTTGTGTTAACAGGTGTCAATCTAAATAAGGACCCTCGTGCGTACAATACACATAAATACAAATTTATGAATTCACTTGTAAAAATAGTTGGCAACATGTTTTATTTGCTGGGACGCGGCCAAACGTTGGCCTAATAATATTTATGGAACCGATGATTTTTCGGGTTTTTGTGTGTCAAAAACTACCCGTATCGGAAATAAAGACATAACAACGAGAACAACCCTTGTTGAATTCGAATTCGGGGTGGAATTAATGTTGAGACGTTCCGAGAACAGACCATCGGCCGACTTCGGGACAAAACGGATTTGCGCGTTTCGAATGTATAGGCGGCTTTGGAGTGTATAATATATTAATATGACACATACCCGTCTCTCGACACGAAATCGTATATTTTATTATGATCCGACATTAATATTATTGTATTGCTTTTAATGACAACTATTATATTCGTCCATTACCTATGTATTATTGTGCGTACACTCGATCAGACCAATCTGCCAAACGTCAAACGTCCTATTGTGTACCTATATTTTAAATTATGAAATATAACCTACGCCGACGAGTGATACGATATCGTGAAAAATCTATTGATCGCGGGCGAACCGACAAGTCGGACTGTTGCACTGTCTCCGGTGGTACTCGCACGAAAAGAACGGCGGAGATGCTGCAATACAGCGAAAATAAACGTCGAATGTGAGAAATATTATTATTATTATTATTATTATTGCGGTAAAGCGCGAGAGTACGATTTCGTACTGAAAAAAAAAGAAATGATAAAAAACGATTTTTGTCGGCGACGCTCTCGACACTCTCGACGCACACAGAAATAGTTGCGCGCGTAGCCAAGTATAAACTGAACTGCGTGGCCAACGGAGCATTCGACGTCGAGTGTTCCACCGCGCTGACCAAAATAGGATTTGCCTTAAAATATTATTTTCGTCGTGAAACGCGCAAAGCCAAAATGCGTTGTCCAACGGGTAGGGAAATAATTAACGGTCGGTGTAGAGAGAGAGAGAGAGAGAGAGAGAGAGTCGTAGAAGTCATACTATTATTGACCGTTGTTGTATTATGTTCGGGGCGAACGCGCGTCCGAACACAAAGACGCCGATGATTTTTATTCCCGACATAATATTATTATCATCTTTCGTCGGTTTCGTTATACTCGTTTTATCGCCAACGACGTATCAACAACGCGGACAGGTGGTCGGTCGGTCCACAGCCTCCCCCATATATTAACCCTATCGTGCACTCCGAGAGCCTTTGTCGTTTAAAATGAAACGCATACAAATGCCCGAAAATGTCGCGACCCGACCGAGGAAACGAAATAGTAATGATATGACATAAGCGCCACGGTGCGGCGCACCGTAAACATACACGACAAAGCACTTGAAAATATAATAATAAAAAAAAATCACAATAATAGTGCACACTCTACACACATATATTATTATTATATTATTCTATATCCGACTATCGCGTGTGACATCATTTATGAGTACCAAACGGTTCTCAACAAATAGATTATATTATTATATTCTTACTATTCATTGTTTGCATAATGTACGGAAAAAAATGTTTTGTTCTACGTTTATCCTAATCATCATTTTGATATTTAAAACACTATGACAAGGTGTATTATACTAGCTATATTTATATAACTATGTAAACCTAAGAAACTAAACAAAGCGAAATCATGCATTGTTTTAACATTTTATTGATATAAAAATAAACATATTATATTGCGTCTTGGTTGAGAAAAATATATTTTATCGGAAGAACTATGTTAAAATATTCTGAGTGACCACGACCACCCGATAAAATATAATATTATAAAGTGACATTGCAGCCCTGCGAAGATTTTCAAATAGGTACCCAGGAGGTCCTGTTTTAAAAAATAATGGCAGAATAAAATATCAACACGAACAAATGCTCGCGGATTAGGGACAGAGAATACCATGAGAGATACATTTTTAATTACTTTCTACATTATTGATAATTAAAACACTCAGTAATTTACTTGTCGTGTATAAACTATTGAGTAATTATTTTAAATGAAGAACGTGTTAATTTTAAAAATATTTAATATCCATCTATACATGGATAAATATGAACATTTTTGAAAACTTATCCAATACAGGAACTGAATTTTAAGACGGACAATTTTCGCTGTATGAAATAAATATTTTAAAGTTACAAACAACAATAACATTGAGACGAAATATGGAAGATGAAGCTATTTTTAACATTTGTAAAATACTACGATTGTGTAATGACTATCAACACAACCGTTAAATGTTTTTTTCTGACATATAAATACCATAAAATAACATTTTTTTTTTTTTATAGTATTAAATGCGTAAAAGAAACCGCAAACTATTTGCCAGATTTTTCATATTTATTGGACGGAAAAATACAAAATACATTTCGTTTTAAGTTAATGAAATTTATTTACAATTATTCATTTGATATTTTAATAATAAAACGGCAATTGAAAATGTACTAAAAAGTAAAAAACTAATCAAGATAACAGAGATAAATAATTGTTGTGCTCCAAACTTTTCAGAAAATAAATTTATTTATCTTTCAACACAAAGTAAATGTTTATTTACCACTTATCGGTGTCTTTGCGTTCTAACTTCTAGTCATACATAATATAATATTTCTTATAATAAATGTGTAAATTATTTTCAACTTGCAGCTGATTGTGCTGTCGACCCGCCGACTATTGTGTTCTGGTTATGGCCTGATATCTATTACCATGTTTGGTATTAATCTGTACTCTGTATAGTCATACGGGCAATATGTTAAATTATTTCTAGACTAACATTTTTAGCCAATTTGTCACTGCGTGTACATAATATTGTACTAATGTATAGTTGCAGACTGCAGTGGCGACGTGGCGTATATTATAGGAATTAAATTTCAGTATGGGCCAATTTATTTATCGCTAAGCAAGCATAGCACATGGCTAAGACTAAAAAAATTTTAGGGAGCCAGGTGGTTATAATCATGACATAAACAATAACAAATAGATATCATTTTATTTTATAAATATTTATTAGTATATTATAAAATATATTATGTATAGTACGTTAATTTTTATATATTTTTTTAATAGCAATTTCGTTATATTTTATGTTACATTACGATGAATCGTTATCAAAACGAGTCCTAACAATCCTAACATTTCATTTTCGATTCCTCTAAAACGTTTTTAATCAACCTTTAGTGTTGAAAAACTCCTAGTGAACAGTGTAAATACAACAGCGAATGGAAATCCATTTATAAAAAATAGGACGCATCATCGACGTATGTAAACATAACTCTTAAACATTGATAGTTATCACTCATCAACGATCAACAAGTAGGTATATAATTTTCATAATCCATATAGACTTACAAAAAAAAACGAAAAACATTATGTATGACATCAAAAGTATGTAGGGGCCGTGGTATGGGGTATGGTTATGTAATATAGTATACACAAAAAGGACTAATATGCAAGCAATGTTTTAATTGAACCTGAAATTACACATGGGCCCTGGCCCAGGGGTCCTTCCTCTATATACGCCACTGTTTAGTCGTATAAATAATAATAATATAGGTTTGTTTTATAATATTATGCTAAAAAATATCAATATTATATAGTAGGTACCTACTAAATATTGAATAGATATAACTAAATAAGTCAGTAATTAATTTATCAGTAGAATATCATTATAGGGTGATTATAACATACACAGAAATATGTAATAATTTAACAACGAGTAGATAGTACCAAACAATGCCCTGATTTTGGGTTTTCTCTAATTTGATTTTATTAGAATTTCTTAAATTTAAATTTTAAATTGTTTATGATATTAATGATGTAGGTACCTGTGCTCTTTGTTTTTCAACTTGGTTAACAAGTGCAGCACTACTTGTAGCTGTATTAGTCGAAGTAGGAGATTTGTTTCCTTGTTCCATTCCATGAAGGATGACTGACGCACCTAAAAACTTGTTGAGTAATGCACGGGCTTCAATGTCTTCATCGGTATCACCACTTTCAACAACTATAATATTTCACAAAAAAAAAATTACAGATTAGCATAGACATTTAATTTTCTAAGCGATCAATACTTAGGTATATCATATAGGTAATATTAATAATATTGTATTTATATTAATCGTTATTTACCTAGATCAGCATTTCGCATTCTGGTTAAAACATCCTGCACACCAGTCACTCTTGAGTTGTTGTCAAGAAAGGATGTAGCAGTTCCACTGTTTTTTGTTGCATTCACCTTAGTAGTTACTGTTTTTTCTTCGACTTGTCGCGAGCTACTAGACACATCAGATTTAGCAGTTCTGTTCTGTTTCAAACTAGATGAAACTGAAATATAAAAGAGCTAATTAGGTAACAACATATGGCATATACAGTACACATTTATCATCATTTACTATAAAGCATTTAAACATTATTTTACCACTAGAAAAAAATTATTTCAAAACATTGTGGTTTTATTATATATAACATAATATTATGATTTTTTTAGTTTTTGTTAAAGCCATAAAGGTTTATTTTATAATTTCTTTTAGAATGTTTATTCCTTGCTATAATTTTATCAATAATAACTTTTGATTGCTAAATTGCTAAATATAGTTGATCATATAATTTCTAATTCATGAAGTAGTTATTTTTCTAAATATTATAATTTATAATGTAGGTACCTACCAATATTTGAAAGACTTATAAAAGACAGTTTAATCATTAATATTTTCTAATAAAAATAATATTACTAAATAATATTTTCTGCATTTTACAAGACATAAAAACCTTAATTGATATGAAACTGTAACACTCAATTATGCGGAAATGACATTCAGTACAATAGAACAACCAAAGAAGAATAAAGAGGAATAAGATTGATTAGAATAAATATTATATAGTGCGTGGTTGACATTTAAAAAAGAACCATAAAGAAATATTAATAAAGAAAACATCAACAGTAACTAGGTACATAAAATATACATTATACTTAATAGTAATAGTGTAGAGGAAGTTACTTTTTTTTTGTAATTAATTGACATTACAAATAACCTTTTAAAAATTGTAATAAAATTATTCTTGAGTTATTTTTTTTTTATTTGTTCAGGCTACATAACTTTTGAGTTAGAAAATTAACTTTATTACAGTAAAAGTTTATTATTTATTTTTCAAAAAGATCACTAAAGCTTAATAACTTTTTTGTCAATTCATTAACTAAGTAATAACAATCAAAAATATGTAATTAGATAAAATGTTCATTTAAGAAAAATAATTGTTTACATTTTATACCAGTTTTTTTAAATAACGATTCATTTGCAAATCACTACCTATTAAAATAAAATTACAGTGTTCGGAACATTCACTAAAAAAATGAACTCGTTCACATTCACGTTCGTGTTTTTTTAAAACAAACGCGTTCACATTCACATTCTTTCAAAAAATGAACGCAATTTCACGTATTTAATTTTTTTTATTCTTTATTCAAATTAAATATATCATAGGAATTAAAATGGAAAATATTAATATATTTTATAAATATATTTATTAAATGGTAAATAAATTGAACGTTTTAAAAATCGATCAAGTTCGTTAAAAATATAAACGTCGTTCACTTCACGTTCTATTTTAATAAAACGAGTGACGTTCACGTATCGTTCACTATATTATATGAACGTGAACGCGTGAACGTGCGTTCATGAACGACGTTCTTTCCAAACACTGTAAAATTATATAGTCAAATCACACTTGTCTTATATAATATGTTTACATATATTATCGATTGGTTCTTAAAATGTATTAAAAAAAAATAAAATAATGAGCAATTTAGTAATTTTATTACAAAAAACTGAAAAAAGTGACTTATATTATGTACAAATTACCTTACAATGTTACCTATGTTAAGTTAACATCACTTCCTAGTGCCTAAATAGATATTAATTACCAGTGGCTTGTTGAAATTTATGTTGTAGTGCCTTGATAGAATCTCCACGCACCAAACTTGATCTTGGAGTAGACTGTGGTGATTCTTCGGGTTTTTCGTGTCCATTTAATTCTTTGGATGAACGCCTGCTGTCTTGATTGAAACTTTCTTGGCTAAACCTTTTCTGGATATTTTCAAATTTGTCATTGGTTCGACTTCTTTTTACTACTTTGTTTCCGTCAACACGATCATTGTCACTGGCCTCTTCGGTTATTTCAGTAATTTGGGGACCAGTGTCTTTGCCGATAGCTGTAGTGACTGTAGTGACTTTAGCAATGCCCTTTTTGGCATCTGAACTATCTGGACTCTGATAGGTGTAATGTCCCCGAGTAAGTTTTCCAGACGGTTCTTGTTCATTCACAGAAGACAGTTCACCTATAACAAATATCAATTAATATCATGTGGCTACTATCTAATGTAATTTTAGACAATAATCTAGAATTATATTTTAATTATATGTATATATTTCTAATAACCTTACCTAACATCCAAAAATTAAATTATATAACTAAGTGCGACAAAAAATTAGGTAGGTACCTGATAAAATCAAATTATGTTCCCATTGTATTTGTGAAATTCGAACAATTAGTAAAACTATGATTAAAAGAAAGAACACTATTGGCCATGTGTACGAAAATATTAGAAAACTAAAAACTAGGCCAATATTCAAGACACAGTCCCAAGATGGTTTCATTTAAAAATATATGATGCACTAATAGTTACGAACGTAATATAGTAGTCCTAGCACTCGCCGTTGTCATACACGAATAACAGCTTTTGAAGTGCTTCGAGTTTTTTTGTGTTTTAATTACGTTTTGGACCAAGTCCAATTTGAACTATTTTGTTTTATTTTCACCTAGCCTAAAGCTCAATCACGTGTCATTGTTTCGTAACATAATATATTATAATATAAACTCGACATTTCTCACAATAGTCTTATTGCAAAATGTAACAGTTAATAAGACAAAGCAATTAATTAATAAACAAGTTGAAATAATATAATATAATATGCCAATATTGGTGTGTGGCGGTATAATACTAACCTTTCAAGAAATCTTGTGTGACTGAAACGTTTCCAGATCCATCGGATCGCATAACACTCTTCGATTGAAATACCGTCGATTGACTTTTACTCTTAACAATAGTTTCTGAAACATTTCAAACATTGATGAATTATTTACAAATCAACACACTAATTTTCTTAAAATAGGTACCATTGTTTTGATCATCTCCTGTTTTCTTAATAATCGAATGCAACGAAGTGATCTGGTTGGGGTCTGTAAATTCATTTTCTTCAAAAGTTGAATACAAACCCTCATCTTTAGTATCGAGGATAAAACTATCTCTGAATTTCGCTTTGGGCTTTTGTCTGGGTTGTGATTCTAACTTGGAACTCTCTTCTGAAAATGAACATAATATATAATGTTAATAATTATTCGATGAATACAATATCGAAGAAATAAGTAACAACTAATAACGCTGATAAGTGATGAAAAATATAATTTTTTCAAAAATGTTTGTGATGTGGAAATTTATTAAATTATCACAGAAATTGAAAAATATTATTCGATTTGGGTGCAATAAAAACATTAAAGTTTTGTTTAACCTTTATATAAACTGAAGCACATTGTAATTTATTTTTTCGAGTTGCGTTTGGCGTATGAAAAAGTCAATATAGTAAACAGGTCTGTGATGATATACTTTAAACGACTTACCTAAATATAATAACAATATACTATGATGGAATGAGAGATGGTTTTAAATATGTCGTGATACAAACTTAGAAAATAATAAGTGAGCTGCATAAAAAGTAACCTAATGCAGACGTAACCCAACAACACTATATCCATTCAACATTTATTACCATTCACCATCGATTGTTAGGACAATGCGATGTAATAATATTTAAATTAATAATAACTGCAAACAGTACGTTTTTTTTTTTTTTGAGGCAATTGCCTCAGTACGATAAAATGATCTTAATAATAATATTTATACTATTAAGTAACAAAAAAAAAATGTAGACTAAAAGCTGTGGGTGTGTGATCAAATGGTATAGTTAGCCTCAGGTCTGAAAATAGTTCAGCACGCCACTGACTGCTGATAAACGTCGATGTATGACGCCTTATAATTAATATTATATTACACAATACACATTTACCTATGCAGTGTTTAGCACGTTCCTTTAAAAAAAAATAGGAATTCGTTTCTTTGCCGTTCCTTTAGAAAATGAACGAGTTCCTTAATAGAGAGAAATAAATAAAATACTAAGAAGTCACTTGGCTGCACTAGCACAATAATAGGTATGCATGTAAAAAAATAGGTATCTACTATATATAGTTTAAGCAATATTAGGTACCTACCTACTCTAAATAACTTACTATATAGTATCTACTTATTTATATTTTTGTATTGCATTTTTTATTTAGTTTAAAATAGAATATAGACGTTTGGGTGTGCGAAGAGCCCCACCAGTAAGTCATTATATAACAAAAATTAAATATTTGTGCTGTAGGAAAAAATCGTTAAAATAAAGGCTGCAGCGGCGGCGGCGGACTCACTTGCGTGCTTTTCGTGCTTGAGCACCAGATCCTTGAGCTGTGGCGATACCGGCGGTTCCGGCATGTTGTCGTAAATGGGTTCTTCGTCGTTTTTGCCGATGCTCTGCAACGCTTTCAACCCGAACAGCGGTTTGCCCTTGTGGTCGGTGATCAGCTGGTCGACGCCGCCCTTACTGCTGTGATCGGACGACGATGTGTGGTACACGGTGCTCGTCGACGACTCTTGTACCGAATACGCGTTGACCTCGGATTGGAGAGCTTTCAGACCGAACGACCTAGGTTTTTGGTCGGAAACCAGACGAGCGTTGCGCGGCGAGTCGGCTTCGTCGCAACGGGCTACTGCAGACGACGGCGAGTCGTTCGCTATGGAGAAGAAATGACAATATTATATAATTATATAGGTAGTCTCAATAACGACGCAGAATTAATATGTAAAACGGTCGGAATGTCTCTTAATACTAGCAAGTGCGAGGTATAATGTCCTTCTATCGTACGAGGGATGTACTACTAAGATTTGCCTACTGCCTAGACGGATAGCCTCTTTTACAAGTGATATAAAATAAAAAAAATAGGCTTCCTTAACGCCTCTTCACTCGGTTTCCGACCACACATCGTTTTTATTGAATGTAAGCAGGAGACATTCTGTGTAATCGGTTTCATTAGCTGCCAAAAATTCTACTCTCAAAAATGTCTCCTTTCGTTATAATATAATGCCTTAGTTAGGTCTTTACTTGAATACGGCTCTATTGTCTGGCCCACTCATACCAAAAAGGATAGGCTACGACTTGATAAAGTTCAGAATCATTTCTTCGGTTCGATGGTCACTGTCTTAATATTGTTCACCCACCCTGAGCCTCACGCTTTTTACGTGGAATTAGGGCCTAGCGTTAAAAAAAAAAATAAGAAAATTTCAAAAAAATATTTTTGCCCTGGGCATCGCACATTCTAAGGACGGTTCTACACCCACCTCACCATTATGGGCTTATTAACAAAATATTTGGGCTCGAACCATTATCAGAACGCTTTAATAAATCTTGTGTTCACTTTACTATAAGAAATCATTAGAAGGCCATATGACGCTCCCCGTCTGCCAGAACGACTCGCCTGCATTCGCGTTCCAGCTAATTATAAAGTACCTATACCAGGGGTTACAGCAGGGTTCTGTTTACCTACCAATGGGTAGAACAAATTTTTACTAAAAATTCACCAACAGCTAGCGATAATGTCCATAGCCGATAACAATAACTAATCACTCTTATACCAAGACCACATCAATTTTTGTTCGTAATTTATAATATTATTATACTATTTAATTAATCTGTTATATTTTATATAATATTATGTTGTACAATAGCCGAATGACGTAAATTCATATAAATAAAAAAAATATACAGACAGACCACCGTCGACGAAACGCGCAAGAGAACACGCAGCGGTGTTTGCAAAATATATATTATCGTACTCACCGCCGGCCGATTGATTGGCGTTGTTTTTCCGGAGAGCTCTCAGTCCGAACAACGGTCTACCATTGTCGTCGGTGGGACCCACTCCGTAGCTGGACGTGATCAAATCAGTGACGTTTTGTTCTTGATAAAGGTTTGTGCTGCTGCTGTTGCTGACTTTTTCACTTTTTACTGCAAAAAAATAAATCAAAACAACAATCATTCGATGTGTAATAACAACACAGATACACAATTAAAATAATAAACGATGATACGAATTATTAATACCCGAAATAAATGATAAAATATGCGAGACTTTTTTTTAAAAATGTATCATACACCTCCTCAATCGTAAAATAAAACGTTTCGAGTCGTTTTTAAAATACAAACAAATAAAATAATATGATATTATTATTATTATTGTATTTGTTTATTTATACGCCTCGACTACTATGGTTATTGGCGTTTCAACAAACACAAATTATTACAAATACAATTAATAATGCACGGATATTATTGTACATGCTAATACAAAATAGAGTAGAAGAAAGAGAAAAGATTTAACTAAGTGCTATCGTAACGACAAACAGTTAAAAACAATACACCAGGCATAATAAACAGCATTCGTGTTGTCAAGTTTGCAGACTACAAGAAAATACGGGGCGACACGCTTGTTACATAAAAACAATTATTGATAAAAATATTGTATCGTGTGAGTTTCCGTGGTTTTGGTTGTCGCGATGAGTAATATTTTTATTTTTTAAACGAGTGCCTTTTCTATGAATGAAATAAAAGTTTTGGTTTTTAGTTTCACATCGAGTCTATAATAGTGTCTACTAGAATATAATAATTATCTATAACATTATGACACGTTAATTTGTGTTACGATAATTATTACGAAATACGAGTTAAAACCATTAGGAAAATTATTATTTTTCCAATATAATAACATGAAAATTTAAAATATCATTGTTATTTATAACTCATAACTAGGGCTGAGATTTCGATGAACTTAGCATTGTTTTCCAAAACTAGATACGCGATGCTTGTTTTATAACCTAAACGTTTCATGTATTCATCTATTTTTGAATCATAATAAGAAATTTTTATTTTGCATTTTTTTTGACAATTTCCAACTGTAAGATCGTTTTTTTTATTTTTTAAAGCATTTAAGGGGTTTTAAAGCATTTAATACTAAATTCCGATTAAAAAAAAAAAAAATTAATTTTGAAAAAAATGTACAACGTACGGATCGAGATTACGAGTGGCAACGGAAAATTAAACGAGAATAATTATTCTTTTTTTCAGATCAAAAGTCCAAGTGGAAGATTTGAAACCATGCAGTACTAAAAACAGTTTTATTGAATTGTAATAAAAAGTTGTTGATTCAAAATTTGTTTCAAACAAAAGCATTCTATATAGATGCGTTATTTAAAATTGTTAGGGCATTTTTGGGGGGTTTTCGGAGCATTACATTCCCAGCCCTACTATTATAACGTACAAGTATTATTGCATTTTCCAGCTATAAATGCATTGCCATGTATGAGCATACATTTTATACAAGAACAATATTGGCGCCATGCAATGATTCACTTCTGTAGATACATTAATATTCGGCGTTATCGACTTCAAATCACATAAATTATTTTGCTTATAGACACTATATATTATATAACAGAGATATCGACGGATGATCAAGGATCTAGGAGACGTACACTCGAGTACCTGCTCATAATAATATCGTGATAAGCCTCATCAGATAAGGCGTCAGTAAACGATAGCAATTATTGCGCAAATGTCTATAATAAAGAGCAAATTTTGCCACATCCTGAACTATGATTTATGCAAACTCAATAAACCCAAGACCGAAAACTATATTAATATTATTATTATGGTCTTCGTCACGTATATGCGTTCACATAAAGACGAAATACGATTTTCGAAAGTGTTGTAATAATTATTATTATCATATTTCATATTTCATATATTATAATATTATTGTGTTTATACAGCTTGCCGTGTGCTGACGATTTCGATAGAATTAATTTTACCTACCGCTCGTTATAAAATATATATTATAACAATTGCAAAGTTTAATTACGCGTAACTACATATTTATATTTTATTTTTACGTCTCGTAACCATTACAATTATTTCGAGTCGGTGCCATTTCTGCAGTGTGGAAAAAATATTTTTTCCCGCATTAATTTTAATATTTTAATCTAATTTTTTCAGACCAAAAACATCGGTAACAACTGGCAGTACCTATACTTGATGAGAACGAATTTCTAAATTCATACATGGGATTATGTCAATGATGGCCACCGCACGGTTAGTGATGTGCGTATCGAATGCGTTATCGTTTTATATTACTATAATATCGTTATATATATAGGTACTATGGGAAAGCATCAAATCTGTATAGGCTGCAGTGTCAAAGAACTGTTACGTGACGGTTTTTTTCCCTAATTTCCATATCAATTATGTTACGCAACTGCAATTTCCGAACTCTGTAACAGACATTTGGGAGCGTAAAAAAGTAATTCGACTGCAGTAAAAAAAAAAAAGCTCTTACACAAGATTATCGTTTTTCTTGGCCAATATTATAAAATATTAAAATTAATTTTACGTATCGAAAATAAATAAATTGAGAAACGTAGTCAGTACAAAGCTATATATTGGCTATTCACACTATACACCGCGACTCGTGTCGGGTTCCGTACATTTATTTATATTTGATATACAGGTAACAAAACGTTGGTAACATATCATATGTACCTATTACATATTACTTACTTACTTATACAAGTCGAATATATTATAATTTAACTCTACGCGGCACTGTGTGAGAGCTTAAGGTTTTTGTACACATAAATAGAGCATATTATAATATATAGCTACTGTTGATGAAACGTAATGTTTAGTCGGTCATATATTATCACAAGAAATATTATAATTAGAGAAAACAATTAGAGTTTGAACGTTAAATGAGTATATTTTAGGTACTTTGGCAAATTTATGGAAGTATAATATTGAGGTAGACAGATAATATACTATAATGCTGATATATTTGGGTTAAGGTTAAGAAAAGTTTTTTTTTTTTGGTTGGAAACGAATCAATTTGGAGCTAGCCATTTTAAGTTTCATTTAGTGTTTACTGCACGCAGACTATCCTAGAAACAATTACGTCGACAATTCGCATAATCCCATTTGTCTGATTTAAATCAGCGCGTGCGTTAGCCAACAAGTGAGTATACGCCGAAACAAAAAGTGTATTAAACGTACAAAAAAACGACCAAATATAGGATTAATATAAAACATTTTAATTCGTTTAAGTCTAAAATTAGTCCTACCCCCCATAGTATAATATATTCCTCGACAGAACAAAAATTATAAATACTTTGTTTTGCTAATATATACACAGGCCACGCATTGATGATTATTGTCGACAAACACGATAAATGCATATAATATAGTGTATAGATTGATTTTGAGTGCATTTTTTTATAAGCACGCGTTAGGCAGGCGTGCCTACTAATATAATAATATGTAATCAATTGTCTAAATCTGCAAAGTAGGAAAGTAGGAATATTAGAAATATATATATTATGCTTCTACGACCCGTCGTCGTTTGCAAACAAACTAAACAAATTCAGGGCAATATAAGCAATAATAATATATACACACTTTAATTTGGAAAAAAGTATTTTAAACACGCGTGCAGGGTACCTGTGGCTACCTATACAAATGCCAAGTCGACTGACAAGATATATTATATTATGTACATGACAAACGACGATATTATAGTTGTGTGGGCTTATGGCCTACATACAGGCTACAGCAGGTATCGTCACTTTTAGGTTACTGCTATACTTATTATTATTATTATCATCATTATTATTATGCGTGTGCGAGATGATATTATTTTGTATTAGTTTTTTTACAGTGAATTTTTTTATTATTCGCAGGAAATGACCAACGGAAATACGGTTACGGACTACAAAATAATTGACCGGCGCGCGTGTGATTTAGGTGTGTCACCCATATTATAATGTACCTCTACCTACCTATTATAACCTACCTAAGTATATTATGTGTATCCATCACGATTTATTTTCAAAATATTCTCGCAGATGTTTGCATTATTCAATTTAAGACTATAATATACCTATAACACGATATTATTATTATTATTATAATTTTCAAGGTATATGAGAATTGCTGGAAGATAATAATTTGCCACTAACAACCTATTGTTATTTGAAACGGGAGTGTATAGTGTCTATAATTCAATATACTACCTATAACATTATATTATATTATGTAGATGCATCAAGATCGAAAACAACAAGTGCAAATCGAAAATAATATGGCGTAAGAGAATTTCATTAATTTAGGAGATACAACAAACATTCGGTAACTTCTGACCGGAATTAACTAATATTAATAGATTTAACGCAACTACTCGAGTAGAGTAAATAACTCCAGTAAATACAATTATTTCGTACGTCTATTATTTGATATAATTTCGTACGTAGGTACGTCGTTATTAAATTCGCGTGTATTTATTGTATATCGCAGAAGTACAGATTACGTAATTTCTCGAAATATAAAAAAGAGAAAAAAGTGAATTAAAACGAGAAAATTGAAAACATCACAGTCTGGTAGATCGGTTATGGTTCGGAAGCGCGATAGTCAAAGCGATTAGACTAATTGATAGGCACCGATGCAGAAAATGTTAAATAATAATATATTTATTATTTCAATATTTTTAAATGTAGCAATATAATATTATAATATAATATGCTTAACGCACATAAATATCACTAGACTATATAATAAGTATATATTATGATGTATACGCAAGTCAAAAAAAAAATTATTTAGTTTGTTAATTTTAATTAGGATTTTTTTTAAAGACTACTATGAAAAAATTGGCACGACTTTCAGCAATACTTCGAGTCCGGGCCTAATAGCCTTCAAGGGTTATTTTAATCACAATTCCCAGATTTATAGACATGAATATATATATATGCATGAGTGGCTCCCACCCACACCGAAGTCCCGATATTATATTAAAATCCACTATAATACTTAAAACACACGCACGCACTTATATCGTTATTATTATTATTTGGTAAAATTATAAGTTCATATGCGCGCACAACAATAATATAATATACTGCAGTTTGTTTATGGTGGAAAAACGTGATGTCATTTATTATTACCGATACGAAAAGTGTCTGGCAATGGGCCCGTCACGAATTATCACCACTGACACGATTTTTAGTTAAAATTAAAACGCACGTATTACGCACATTCACTTAATCAGTAAAACTAGGATGTGTTATAAACTTATAAACTTTAGAACATAATATATCGGTTGTTGAGTTGTCTGAGATAGAGATATTATTAAAACATTTCGACGGTGCGAACAAATACGTTAAAAAATAATGCCTATTACATTATTATATTTGCACCAGGTACACCTATAATAAAACGTATAATAAACATAATATTATATAAGTTGTGTGGTTATCATTATCACTACTCGATATAATAAAACTGTAATAAACTCACCAAAACACATAATAAAATCGAGTTTGCTAAAAATAATATGTTTTCGAATATTTGATAAATCTATTATATACATAGGTATTATTATTAATTTAATTTTTCAAAACGATTACAAAAGAGTTACTAAATAATTAAATTTAGTTTTTTTTTTTAAGTTTGAATCCCGAATAAAGAAATCAGATATATGTAGTATAGGCATATAGTGTAAATGTCAAGTTATTTAAAAAAAAAAGTAACTCAATTAGGTACCTATACTCAAAGATTTGCTTCAAAGAAAATTATAAATAATTATTATAAAATATTCTATAGTTTTAAAGTATATTTATACAGTAAATTTCTGAAAATGTATTTTCGCCTTAAAGTCATAAAAGTGATAAGACTAGGTGTTTGGTATAGGTCATATAGGGGTAGGTAGCTAATAAAATATTATAAAAATATTATGAAATCAAAAAATGACATGACGTGTTGTCATTGCTTATTTAAGAGGGTGCTACACCCGCTACGCGTTGTCCCTGTCTTTCTAACATACCAAATAGAAGTAAAAATCTACTAGGTTTTTTTTTACATTTTAATTGTAAAGCGAGTTATAACCATTTAAAAATTGTAAATTGTTTGTATACATTTTAAAAGGGGACTCACTTTAAAGTTAAAATATTAAAAAAAAATCTATTATATTCACTAGATAACATTATTGCTTCTAAATTTGATAACAGTTCGCGATTCACTCTATAATATTATAGATATAACAGGGTTAAATGGATTATTCAGAACGTACAATATTTTGCTATGTTTTGCGTTTGTACGATTATTAAGACAGGGCAAGCGGGTGCATCGTCAGTCCTCCTGATTATTTGTTAATTTGCATTAAGCATAATATAATAAGTAAATAAGTAAGTACCTATATAGTTATTATACCTAATAAATAAGCGCATTATCACCGTACAACAAGTATAGATTAGTGATTACATATAGCTGGTAATATTATATCCAACTAAATAAATACAAACTATCGGTGTAAATTTGTTTTTTTTTTTTTTCGAACACTTCCACTTTAAACCATTCGTATATTTTTTGTCAAATAATATTCAATTAGTAATTACTACACAGGCACTCATACATTTTATTAATTTTACAAGTCCTTAACATTAACTTTAATGATTGTAAAACGGTTTATGTCTTTCTACTTCAGGTGCCAAGTACAACAAATTTAACATTATAGTCGTTGACACTCGTTGTTAATCACTTAGCCGCATCTACCTTCCGGGTACGTATTTTAACGTTTTAAGTATAGATAATAGTGTTTGATCTCGTTGTTTGAATATCAATTAGGCGCGTGTAAATAATATAATAACATTTTCAACAGGATAATGCAATAATTGGTGTGCAGGTACCCATCGTGAATGACAATCACTTAATTAATATATAATTAATCCCGATTGTTTAACAACGCAGTGACGTACTATAATAATGGCGTGTCATCTGTGTAATATAACTTTATAAAAGTTAGAAAAAAATTCAGCAAAGCATAGGTTGTCTGAAGGTTTAAAATTTAAAATTTTGAGTGAAAAGTCAGGACCAGAGGAGTTTAAGATGTATAAGGTAAAAATGCATAATATCTAATAGAAGTTTTAGTACAGACATTATGCGGATGAAAAATCTGTAAAAAAACAATCGAGTCGAAGGGCACAATCAATTTCGACGAAACAACCGAATTAAAAAAAAATCGTAGAAAGTAAAATCTCGCCGGAACGAATTAACTATTATAAGTTTACCGTTCCGGAACAATATGACGTGTTAATTTGTACGAAATATGTTTTCATTTAGTTAAAAAATAATACGCCTTAACTCTTAAGTCAAATCTGGTGGCTAAATAAATAATTACTACCTAGTTAAACATTTAGCAAAAGTTTGTAACAATTTAGCTTGTGACCTTTATAGCATTTCAATTATAAAAATGACATGATTAGTTTAATTAACTTTCTAATGAGATCCTTTCAAAATCTTGTAGTTATACGGCGTTAATAATCTGTTCGGATAAAATTATTAGTGCGAAATAATAAAATACACAGCTAAAATTCATCAAAATATTCTTAATAAACTCTTTGTATTTAAAACATATATACCTATACATTCTACTTTTAAGTTATATGGACCTACTATGTAGCCTACCACGAATACCACTTACCTCCAAATGGTTTTTTTTTTAAATGAAATATGTACTTATATAGTATTTTGTGTGCAATCCTTGGATTATTAGAGATACTTGTTGCTTGTATATGCATTTAGATTTAGAGCACGTACAAACAACATCATAATAATTAGGTAAATACTCAAATTGTTTGAAAGTTGTGGACTTAATCATTAAAAAACAAATTAATGTGTTGTAATTTATTAAAATGTTAGTACCTACCTATGGGCTATGATTAATGTATGGACGGCTTGTATACATTTTAAATAGTCATTGGACTTTTAATTTATTAATAAAATATTTATAATCGCAAAATGATATATTATGTGATATGTAGGTGGTAGTGTGGTACATTACAATGATTACATTTTGTATTTTATTTTTTGATTTAAGGAAATAGTTAATATCTATAACAACGTTGTTTTGTATAAATTACACTTCAACTTATCTTAGTTTTAATATATTTTTATTATTAAAATATATTTTTAGTCGAGTGTAGCCTGCTAATATTAGGTAAATATTGATTGCCCATGATAATTATAATATTGGAATTGACAGTTAATAAAAACATATGGAAATGATAGTAAATAAAATTATTATGAACACCTACATTTTTTTTTTGGATACCTCAATGTAAAATTATTTGACAAATATTGCCTATATAAATATAAAAAAACCAACTCATTACAAATAATATTCTCATTTTATAAAATCATAACACCAAATAGGTATTTGGTCAGTTAATTCTGACGTCGACCAACAAGAGCATCGGTACAAGTATGTTTGCCATAATATTATAACAAGTGTCTAAGTAATACCTAACAAGTATAAAAATGTACAAAATTAGGCATTTTGTTCCATTAATGTTTGTCTTTAAAACAACGCGATTGATATTTGTTTTCGATTTAAAACGCGATACCTGGGGCGGGTATACGAGAAAAACAATTAAGAAAAATGTAAATTTTTCAACACCACACACTATTGCACACTATATATTATAACAACGTTAATAATGTAATATATTATACATTAAGCACGATAAAAATAATGGTCTCCGTGTATAACGGCCAGCGGACATTCGGTGCGTGTGAAGTTATATCGAGTACCTACGTGCGTTTTACAATAATAATAAAACTAATAATAGCAATATAGAGGTACCTAATACTATAATATCATTGATTATAATTGCTATATAGTAGGTATAGTAATAGTATTTATAATCAATGATATTATAATATTTACCATAGAATAATTACAATACAATATACATGAACCGGAATGTGTCTGACATTAAACCATCAGGTGTGAGCCTTTTCGAAATCAATAATATTAGAAGTTTAGAACAAACACAATATTATTGTAAACTCGGCCCGAGTAAAATATTATGCCCAGATTTTCTCATAATATCTAATTGGTTAATTATCTTATAAAGCCGGGTACACACTTGCAACATTCGCGCATAACATTCTCGCGTTCCATGAGTTGTCGGTAAATGTCGATCGCATCAAAAGATGTTACGTTACGGCGTTGTGTTATACGCTCGAATGTTGCAAGTGTGTACCCGGCTTAACATTTTTGAGAACCATTTGGCATTACAGAAGACAATAAGATGAGGAGACAATTTTTATCATGCTCCGAAAATTATTTTGTTTTATTTTTATATTTTTAAAAATTATGATAATTAGTTATAGCAGAATTTAATTGCAGGTATAAATTCAAAATCGGAAGTGTAAAAATGTAAGTAAAATTAATTTTTTTATGTTGTTAACGTATCTTCATTTATGCTGATATTTCTTTACTTTCTATAAGCGTCATTTTCAACACATATCTTTTTTTTTACTTTTGGAATTTTGAAATTTAAATGGTTTATGATACATAGACTGTTGATTTCGATACATTTGGTTATGACGGAATATAATATATATTTGTAGTTTTGTAGCGGTACTTATATCATGTTTATTGGTGAAAATTATCGAGCAGAGTTTACAATCGATCATTTTTGTTACCTGCAATTTCCGGGCCGAGTTTACGAGAAAAAAGGTAACCGTGGGCCCAGTTTACATTTGCCCCTTTCAAGTCACGAGTACCCAAATAATTATATGTATACCTACGGGCTACGGCCGTGCCTACAGTCCTTACATACCTGTTATATTATTATCTACTGCGATCTACCTGTACACACAATGATTATATATTAATATGTACCTATACTATATTATACACACGTCACGATGTAAAACGTCGTTAACACCGGTAGGTTGACATTAACAGTGACGTTTTCGGCCGTTAAAAATACACTCCTAGCCCAATGCCCCAACGACGGCGGCCAATCGAAATGATGACCGGCATTATAGAGCGTCCGATTATAATCTATAAATAGAACCGCGCGCGTATCAATCGAAAACGCCGCACCGCCGATACCGGCTCTCTCTCTCTCTGCCTATATACCCGCCACCGCCGGCGCCGGCCCGGTGCAGTGGTTATAATATTATCGCCGTTGGCCGCCCGGATGTAAAGGTCGCAACGATCTGCGCCGGGGGGGAAATCGATACACGCGGCTCTTCACCGATCGGGCCACCGCGGAGTGTTGTGGGTTTTCCGTACACGGTTTTCCAGATACCCTCGACCCGAGATCTGAGTACGTGCAGTATCTGAGTCGCTATCGGCCTTTCGAGAAATATTTTTCTACCCGTGATTTGCTGTATACATAGTTGCCCCCGTATGGTCCAAATCTAATATAATATTAATAAATAATAATGAGCGGGGGTCGGCAACAGCTAGGCGACGCGCGGAGAGGAAATATAACTGTACCGCCAAAAATAAACACAATAGATATTTGAGTTATTATTTTCTCAACAACTATATTATATGAAAGTAAAAAATTGTGTTATTATTATTAGTAGGAAACTTTAAAATTTATAATATTAAATAATTTCCCTTAAACCGTGTTTTTAATACAAAATCGAATACATTTTTATTAACTATATAAATTGAAGGGTTTTCGGGCCCTCGAAGTTTTTTAATCAAATTATCTGGACCGTCGTAAAAACAAATTGCCGACTCTTGACATAGAGCCGAACGAGTCCTACCGGCCCAACATTTTAGCAGCTCTTCGAATGCTCGACTGGCGTGTCCGGGCCTAAGTATACCACGCGGCGGCATAGCGTATTTAACAACAACGACATTATTTATATTTTAATCGTACCGACCTACATAATTTACGTACATCATAATATTATTATAATATATAGTACACGTCGATAAAACAAACACTCCGTACGTACCTCTGCTTGAGAATACCTGTTGGACGCGATTTCTGACGCTATTCGCGTAGACGACGCTCCAGTTCGACTGCGATGATATTATTATTTTGTCCTCGGATCACTCTCCGATCGCGGACACTTGGACGTGCGTTAACCTAACCTGCGGAAATCCACGCGGTATCACACTCGTGGTCGCCGGCGGGGGGGTGTTCAAAAAAACCGGCGAGGTGTCGACGAGAGAGAAGCGATATTTTAGAATATTATATTATTATTATCTGTTCGAAAAAATCGGACGGACGCGGCGGCGGCGGCGACGACGTGTGCGTACGTGCGGTCCGGTGCCGTGTGACGGATTGCCTGCCGCATGTCGGACGTCCTAACCGAGAAGACCTCCTAACCGCATCGCGCGCGCGCCCGTCCCTCCTACCCCCCTCCGGCATCGTTCAAACCTACGGCCCCGCGGCTCTGGCGGGCGGCGTGCGCGGGAGGGAGGGGGTTGCCTATACGGACAGCCGCCGCCGCCGTTTATTATTATCGTATCTCATCGTACAATAATAATAATAATATAATATCAATATTATATTATAATAATAATAATAACGACGCCGTTAAAATAAAAATTATTATATCCGTTCACGTCCTATTCGTCGCCGGCCGATAACCCGATAACACGAAAACCTCATACTCCGGGACGGACGAGACGAACTGTGTGCGCGTGCGTGTGTGTGTTGTGTACCCATAATAACTAATAAGTATAATGACTATAATAGGTACACACACACGAGATGATGTACTATATAAACACTGGCCGCAATGTTAAACGGTGGTCTGTCGTGCCTGTTGCACGCGCGTGTATGAGTTTTAATTTTTTTTTTATTTTTCTTACTCAAACAGGTTGTTCGCACGCCAGACTACGATAATATTAAATCGTACCGACGGCGATCGTCGGCACATTTTTCATTTGTACCCACAGCACAGTATTATTATCACGTTATTATACGAGCGGCACGCGGGTCCGTCGTCGTCGGCCGTCAATTACCGCGGCGATATCTTACAATATGATAATAATATAATATAATATACGTATTTTACACACCAGGGTGTGAGGTAATAAATCGTCCGTCTGCTCAGTGTCCGACGACGTCATAAACACGGTATCGTACGTTTTAATACTCCCGAGACGGGTCGTCGTCTAAAGGCCGCAGACTCGCATATTACAATATAATATTGTAGGTACAACAATAATATAATATTATGCATCGAACAAAAGGGGGCGATCGTCGTCGTCGTCGTCGTCGTCGAACGAAATCTACCATAATACGTATACGACTCGTCATATTTTTCTCCTCGGTTGTTGGCAAACGGACAGATTTTAATGCATATAAATAAGCCCTAAAATATTACTATAATGCGCCGATACAATACTATACCGTAACAACATTATAATGCAGTGCGTGTAATAATATTTGAAATACGCGCGATGACCGTAAACGGTCTGTTCGAGTTTTCGCCAAACCGGAGCACGCCGCGATGTCCCGACGACCGTATATAATAATAAACTATTTCTGTACAAATAGTATTATATTGGACGATAATAATATGTATTGCGGTATTATGGACATGTGTACAGATTTTTATGGGCTGCGGTGTTTACGGTTTTGATTTATGTGAAGAAAAAAAAATGCAGTCTGGTGGCAATAATATTATGTTGCTCGTTTGCAGTGATGTCGATTATGCGGCCCGGGACGAGGTGATGGTGCGAAACGATATTATAATGACCGGCCATCGAATGGGGCAGGTAAGTATACATTATATTATTATGAATGCCGAGCCAGAACCACCATTTAATGTTTAACATATTATTATTATACGACGGGCACACGTCATATATGGTCAGAAATATTCAAAAACCGTTTGGTCGGTGGCACATTGGAGCGATATCCGACACGGCGTGAGTACCTACCTACATTTATATAATTATTGTTACCGACGAAAGTCTTCGAGATGAGCGAGCATGACCGAATCGTCGGAACGCGTTGGATGTCGATGGGAGGGCACTCGTTCAAATGACGTCGACGACCACCGCGCGATCGACACAATTATTATTTATCGTTTTTGTACAGTTTTTTTTTTATTTCAGAGGTTTACCGGCTTCAACTGCTAAAGTTATTATTAGCAAACATTTTATTTTTATATTTTTTAAATATACAAATTTGTTGATATTTACAATATTACATACTACATAGTTGAATTCAGTGGCGCCGAACTCAAATTTAATACGACGGGCGACTTAATACTTGGGATACTAGCCCAAAGTTATAAATATGAAAAGGTGGGCGACCTCAACCCCTTTCAATCACTATAAGTTGAATACATTTCAAGAATGTAAAAATGTAATAAATAGGTAGTATAAGCGGTTTCTTATAAATTGTGATTGTAGATATTTAATGGTACATTAATGATACATAGGCACGATTTTTTATTTACAAGCGTTTGAATTTCCAATTTTTACAAAAATAATAAAATTCACGAACACGTAGATGCAATAATGATTTTGTAGTCATAAATGTAAAAATTTAATTGATTAGTTAAATTGATAAATTATATAAAATAATAAAAATAATTATCTATTTATCTATTTTAAAATTATTTTCCCGGATGGTGAAAAAACCGAATTGACGAATAGAATTGTTTTCCCGTTCCCACTCGAAATTTTTGTTATAACTTATCCACTTAGTTAATTTTTTTTGTCTGTTAATCATTCCGATTTGTGCCATTGAATTTATTTACATTTTCCCTATAAATGTATGTCATATTTTAATCGTATTTTGCTGGTATTCGAAAAAAAAGGGTAATAAGACTGGTGGTTGAGTGTTTTTAAATTAACTATATGATAAAAAAAAACATTTGATATTTTCATCTGCTGTGTTGATTGGAATGTCATTTTCACGTGAAACCACCACGAGTGATTTCAACAAAATATTACTCATTTACAATCAAACAATGTGATGTCTATCATCGAACTATCCTGATGATAAACCAACCAACCATCCATCTACAATCATATAATACAGGGATGGCCAACCCGCGGCCCGCCTTGGAAAGTTTTGCGGACCGCGAGATTCATGAAACATTTACAAAAAAAAATTATTACTATTGCTTATTTGTAAATATTTTCTATTTTAATAAAAAAAAAAAAATATGCGGCCCGCGGGATTGTAATGTATTTCCAAAGTGGCCCGCAAGATCATTTGGGTTTGTCATCCCTAATATAATAGAAGGGCAACCGCCCCTCCTGAGGAGTTTAAGTTCGGCGCCACTATAGTTGAATTATGTTCACATTATAATTTGATTAAGCTATAGAGTCTGTTGATAAGATTGTATTTTGAGATAAACATTGTAACGCACACAATATTGGTACCTTATATTTACCCTATATTTTTGCATATTTTATAGGCCTCAGGCATTGAGTGCTTGGAATGGAAATTATAATTAAAATAATCCAAATTATTTTGGTTCTACCGCTATTCAAAAATCCAATAATTACCTAATCGTTCAAACTGTTCTTAAACCACTCGTTAGGACGTATCTACCTACGTACCTAGAATTGAATTGATAGTATAAATTTAAAGAGATATATAAATATAATTATTGTAGTTTTATGTATTAAAAATATCGAAAAAACCTATTCTTAAATAATTACGAAGGTGCAGCAGCGAATTACTAGCAGTGACCTATGTATAGTAATTCAATAATAATATAAATCAATAATTTTATCCTACATTTTTTATGTACCTGCACAACTATAGAAATACGGTTTGTGCCCAGTTCGCCGACACCCGGTTTTTTGATCAAAAAACCAGTTTTTAATATTTTTTAAAAATAGCCCAATTCGCCGACAACAAATTATATTGGCGACATGCTACGGCGGATTGCAATAAAACTATAATACTATCATAAGCTGGTGAACATACTTTTATGACTTTTAAAAACAATGTTATATTTTAAATAATTACATTTCACAATTTCAGGTTAAAAGAAAACGAAATTTCTCTAATTGAGTATATTGATACCATAAAATATCATATCCGCCTATAACTTTTTATTTTTTATTTATACTTTTTGCTATATGATACCTAATGACTACCTAATGTAATATTACCATTTTATATTTTTTAAATTTGTTATACTATAATCAGGGATTTATTGGAAAATGTGATGACTATTTATATTATGTGTCTGGAATTTTTTATTCTGTAAAAATTTACTATTTTATATTTTTTTAAAACTAAACTGTAACTGTATAACTAAATTGAGTGTCGGCAAACTGAGTGTCGGCAAATTGGGTGTCGGCGAATTGGGTGTCGGCGAACTGGGAATACACCAGAAATACAAAGCCACGTTTTTTTCTAAATTATTTGTTTTGGTATAATATATTTTGGTGGCAGCAATAATAATTATAGTGGTGCAGTACAACAATATTATGCCAGTGAGTTCGCCACTCGCCGTGTCGGAGTGTTTCTTTACGCCTATTCCGACAAGCCGTTTTCGACAGAATAAATAAATAATTTCAACATTCAACATTTCGAATTGTATTCAATTATAAGCACGCCGCATACATTATAACAAGAAACGAGAAGATTTCTAAGCTTCCGGCTGCCGCGGCGGTTGCCCGCAACAATAATTTCTCATTTGCTTTTCCGCAAATGAATGGTTTGGTATCCGTCCAATAATTAAATTTCATATATAAAGAAACCGGAAACTAATGTAATATTTAATGATAATAATATATGAAAAAAATGTTATATTTGTAATATTAAAATATCAATATTGTTTAAAATATAAAATTATGGCCTCGGCACACTGCTATGACTTAAGTATTTTTAAATTTTTGAATGTGTGGTGCCTCCGTCTTCTCAATATCTCAAATATCCCTGCCCGCCCACCGGTACTATAGGAGAATAATTACGCCACAAGCTCAAAAGTGATTTTTATTGTACGTGTTAAAAATACTATATACATACAATATATATATAATATTGACTTATTGCATTTTTAAATAGGTAAGTATAATCCGATAAAATAAACTGGACTTGGTGGTCATGCAGACGTACCTACTTAAAATATTGTTATCTGCTGGTGAATTTTTTTTTTGGCACGGTCGTTATAATTTTAAATATACATTTAATCACGTCATGTTTGCTCAATTTTTTTTTTAACATTTTAACATTTATTACTTGTCCTTGTAGTTCTCTTATTTAGTGCCTATATAATTATATTTGAGTACAAAAACTATGTATAGATTTAATTATTTTAATATACATTAAACGTCTTGTTATATAGTATAGGTATATATACCTACTTGCTAAATGTATCTGTACGTTGGACGAGTATATTATTTTTCAGTTTATTCAAAACATGATTAATTGAGATGTAGAAAATGTTGTCTTAAATTATGATGGTGATAAAATAACTATTTGTAATACGTTTTTTCAAAGCATTTAGAACTATGAAAAAATGTGAAATAGAATCGACTCGGCACAAATGTAATTGTAGGCAAATAAATAAATCACCGATTGTACGGTTTGGCCTCGATCGTTTTTGCTGATCAATTGATGTATATAAAAATTATAGTTTATTAGTGTCATAATATTATGTGTCATATTATGCTGCACACAATCTGATTACATCTGCATGACTGCATGTCAACAGATGTCAAATTATTATGTATCATATTCTGGTTTAAAAAATATAAATTGTGTAACAAACTAGCAAAATGCCAACTAATGAATATTTATCTGTATAAGTAATAGTTGGTGCATACGAGAGGTCAAAATCGGAAATTCCCAGAAGTTTTCAAAAACGTCGGAAAAAAACAAAAATTAAATTAAGGAAAAACGTGGATTTTTACGCAATATAATTGTTTTTTTTTGTAATTTTAAAATATTATTAGCTGGCGCTTGAAACTTTTAGAGTACATCAAATTAAATGTTTTCAGAAAAAATGTGTTCTACCTACTGTTTTACTTACAGTAAAATGAATTAGTTAAAATAGCAATGATATCATAAAATACACGACTTATAGCGTAATATAGGCTGACAGACGCAGTCTTCGCTCAGAATCGTTTTTCGTACCTATACAATAATTTTATATTATTGAATTAGAATTTAGCACACCCATTACAATGACCCACATGACGCCTATAATGTACAGCAGAACAGTACACCTATACTTGCTCACCATTTTATAAATTTTTATAAACTAATAAAACTTAAATGTAATAGGTACTAAACTTAACTGTAATATTATTTTAAGTCACATTCAAAACTATTCTTGTACTTAAAACAGAATATAAGTGTTCACTAATCATTGTTGATGGTTCATATAGGTAGTATTTGGATGTTTAATTTAAGCTGTTGTATTTTTTAATGAATTAATCAAAATTATAGGTACTTAGAACATAAAATATATTACAACTTAATTCAATACATGATTAAATTTCAGATGGCTTTCAGCAATAGAAATCACTATTTTCTGTTAAAATATTTTCTTAATAACGGTATACTATTAAGAAAGTACAATAGTGTAAACCACAGTGTTACCCACAAAATGCTGATTTTTCTTTACTTTCACGAAAAAAAAAATTGTTTTTGTATTTCTTTAACATATAAAACGTATAGAATATAGTTTTGTCTATGTCATCTTCCGAATAGGATAAGTAAAGTAGAGTTGACGATTTTTTTTTTTAACAAAACAAAAAATACGGTAGCAAATAGCAATAATTAATAGTAATAGTAATCTAATTATTGGATATCTGTCATTAATATAATACGAATGTCGATACTGAATGGAAAGTGGAAACCTTATTTACTTCAGAGCCTCCTATACTTAACTACTTAAGCACATATAAGTTTTTCTATGATAAGTATTAATCTATTAAAATGTTCCCTCGTAGTGTTAAATGCTAATCCACGAAAGAATTATTAAACAAATTTAAAATCAACACTAACCTTTGGTAGTTTTAGTGACTGTTGTTGAGGTAGTGGTAGTGGTAGTCGAGTTTCGAGAAGACTTTTCATTTTTGTTGAACCGTGAATCTGGTTGTTGCTGGACTACGGACATCTTTTTCGGTGAAGGAGATCGGACTTTTTCAACCGGAGTACTCTTTTGAGGCGAATGAGATCGGACTTTTTCAACCGGAGTACTCTTTTGAGGCGAAGGAGATCGGACTTTTTCAACAGGTGTTACAGTTTTTTGAGGAGAAGGAGATCGTTCATTTGCAATTACTCGGACAGCTTTCTGTGTAGGTATTGGTGTTCGAGTTTCCACAACTGACCTAAGAGTCTTTTGAGGAGAAGGAGATCGCGTATTTCCAATTGGATTTGCATATGATTTTTGTGGTGAAACACTTCTTTCCTTTTTGGCTTCAGCCTTCTTAACGTACTCGGTTTTTTGTACAGTAACGTTATTTTGTTTTTGCGTCTTGGCTGGCAAAAAATCTTGAGAGTGCTATAATAAGTTTTAACGAAAAATGGTTTTATTAAAAAAAAAAAAAAAATACATTGATAAAGTTATGAAATAAAATAAATTTACCTTTATTGCACGTGTTGTCGTGGTGGTGGTGGTGGTTGCCTTTCCGCTGTTCGTCTCTAATTCACGTTTCACCACTCGAATTTGTGCTCTTATACGTCTCCTGCGGTCGTAACCAACTGCTTTTTCAAGCTTAACAAATACAATAATGATATAATAAAAAATTTAAATAATAAACATTATTAAAATACACTAACTGTTATAAAAACATTTTGAAAAAAATTCCCTTAAAAATTTGTCAAAAATAATGATTGTATATACATTTATATATATTATTATATTAATATATATAGGTAAATTAGCTTTTATTTTTTGATTTTTAATTATGAGCAAGGATGCTACTTGCATTACTCGTGTATTTAAGTATTTAGAAACGTATCAAATTGTTTTTTAAATGATCCAGCAACAAAATTTGACAACAAATTGATTTTAACATTTCTTGAAATTTTGATAAATTGTGCATTTCTAAATAAGAAAAAAAAATGATAAACTTGAGTTTCTACTTACAATTAATCTAGCCCATAAACATTTTTTTTAATCTAAAATCAAATGACTCGAAGTATGCACATATTGGTCACTGCTTTATTTTACTTTCTCACAAAACTTTTTCAACTACTTTATGCACATAAATTGGTACTATAGTTGTATATCACCTATAATAACGGTGTCTTCTTCATAGGATGTTACTTATGTCGGTAGTGATTGTGGGGTTAGATGACACACATTAATTAACATTTACTTCTCAAATTATACAAATATTATACTTCGCGCCACATGGTAAACACACATTGCCTATACAAAACTCCTTAAAATGAATGTTTTCAAATATTATTATTGATTTTTGAAACACCAATTGTTAGATTATTTAGTATATTTATTAAAACTAAATTTTCTTTTTTAAGTCTTTGTGATTGTAGTATAGCCCGATTGTATGAAGCTCAGAATTGTATGTAATAAAAACTTACAAAATAAACACGCATTAAAAATATGCGGAATATTCAAAGACACAAAAATATATTCATGTTTATTAAATGTACACAAGTTTAAAAATGTATAAAATGTATTGAATAATTGGTACTAAATAAAATGAATATAATAAATAATCGAAATAATTTAACGATACACAACTATAACCAGATTTCAAAATTATTAATGGTTTAACGGCATTGAGCATAGGCATTAAGACCGCGGGAGAGTAAATTGTTGTTCGTCAAAATATGATCATCAGATTTCACGGAACTGCCATTGATTATTAAATATTATTTTATAGGTATCTCTTCGTCATTATGCAATACGCGTTGTGTACAGCTTGTGTATACGATTTATTTTTATTTTCTATAAGAAATAGATCAAAACTGTTACCTTCTAACCTCCTTTAGTGAACATTTATTTTTGTTAAATATTGGTTCTAAAAATTACGATGACAACAAATTTTATGTGATCGTTACATTTTACTATTTTTACGTTATGTCTTTGGTGACTTCTGGTAAATTTATAAATTATAAATACGAGTAATATATTTACCATAATCTCTAAGACGTGTAAATCAAATATCTCTTCGATCTGCACTTCGTCATCAGCATTATTGACAGAAATCGATTTTGTTGTTGTCGTAGTCGTTGTCGATGTAGTTTTTGGAGTTGACGTATTTTTCATCGTTACTCCAAATTCGGTTTTAGCTGTGGTGACGGTGGCTCGCTGTCTGGACGAAGATGAAATTGTATCTCGTGCGCTGTGATTCACACTAGTGTCATCTTTCGTATTGATTAATACACTTCTCTCGGGACTTTTAGCTGTGCTATTTCTTTTCGGAGTTTCGGTGATTTTTCTATCGGGACTTTTTGATGACACTTTTCTGGTTGTACTCTCGTTGGTTTTAGTGATCGAACTGGTGGCTGTGTGTTTTTCTGGGCTCGTGACTCTTTTTGTCGGGACACGATCTGCAGTTTTGGTGTCAGCCACGGTGGTCGACTTAATACGTGTTTCTGAGATCTTACCTGTGTTTAATGGTGTGCTTGGCGCTTGGTGTCTATAAGTAGTTTTGTTTTCCTTAAATGATTTTTGAGTGGGTTCATTCTTTTCAAAAGTAGCTGTTCTGTCTTTTACAGTTTTTGATCCCGATAGTCTTCTAGATCTATTTATTTCTTCAACTTTAACGTCGAATGTTTCCGTCTTGCTTATTTTTATCGGAGTTTTGGTTGTCCGGTCAGGAGAGCTATTTTTAGACTCTGGTGATTTTGTTCTCGGTACATTGGTTTTGTCTTTCAACGGTGTTTTTTTATCAATCTTCGTTTCGAACGATGCACGTCTGTCCTTTATCGATGATGATCTTGTTATTTTATTAGGGGTTAAATGTGTTACTTTTTCGGATACGTCGTTTGATTTTTTGTTCTCGAAGAAGTCTTTTCGAGATTTATAATCAGATGCTCCAGAAATTTTTCTTGTCAAAAGAGAAGATGGTGTGTTATTAGTTTTTGATAATTCATGAACTTCTTCAGTTTCGATTTTCATTGTTTCTGATTCAATAACGTCATTTGTATCGGTTTCTTCAATTTTTCCTTTTGCAATGGATTCAAATATTTGTTTCGTTTTTCTAACTGCTTGAGGACTCTGAGGTATTTCGGTAGTTTTTTGTATTTCTTCTTGCTTGTTGACATTACTCAAAAACTTTGAAACTCGGTCAGCAACTGTAACGTTACTTTCTTCATCCAAATCTGTTACAACATCATACCTGTTACTGGGTAAACTGTAATCATTCGCATCTTCTGGTTCACTTACAACATCAGCATATCTTGGCATACTTGCGTCATCCGATACTGAACAATATGGCTGGCTAAATCTCGCAGAATACTCGGGCGATGATTCTCTAGACGATGGAGGTAATTGAACGATTACATTTAATAATGCATCTTTGTTTGTCATTTTTTTACCGTATTCTTCTTCAGCTTCAATTCTTATATTATCAATATCTTGAATTTTTTGCATATCTTCTCTGTCTTCGTCGTCGTCTTCCGAAGAAGAAGAAGACGTAGACGAATTAGATGATATATTTTTAATGAATTTTGGTTTATTGGTGGTATCGTCCAAGTCAGTGTCACTTTCAAAATTATCTGGAGGCAATTCATCCTCTAAGTCTTTTGATTTTTGTCCTACATTTTTAGTAATTTTAACATTCGTAGTTTTATTTAAATTGGAATAGGTTGTTTTTTTTATTTGAGGCTTAGCTATAGATGAGGTTGAGTTAGTTTTGGTATAAGGTTTTGTTACTTTAGATGGTGTTTCATTTATTTCAGACTTTGGTGAAGTATGTGTTCTGGGTTTGGTTATATTCGAAGAAGAAATCCTCTTTGAGTTAATGTTTCCTATAGTTTTTTTAGAATCTATAACTGTTTTTGTATCAGTAATTGATTTTACACCTAACTTTTTTTGTGAAGATTGTGGACTAATTGAAGGTCTAAATTTAGTTTTCGAGTCTTTCTTTTCTAGAATTTTTATTGTTTCCTGAGTCTTGATTTTAGTTTCTGGACTAGTCACTTTTTGTCTAGATGATATAGTAGTTTTTTTGTCAACTAATAGCTCTTGACTGGGCTTTTTAATAACCGTTTTTGGTATTATACGTTCTTTTGAATTCTTATGCATCAAAGTCTTACTATCACTTCTTGTAATTTTAATATCCATTTTTTCTCTCGAAAGGTCTTTTTTAACAGTTTTATTTGATAAACTGTCTTTTGAATCCTTGTGAATAAGACTTTTTTTTGATGGGGTTTTCTCTAAAGTTGAAGGTACAACTTTCTTAATTGTCGAAGGTATTGACGAAGGTATTGCTGAAGTTGTTTTTTTAGAAGGTGTAACAGATTTAATGTCAGAAGACTGTGGTATATTTTCAGAAGACTTGACGGTTGGGTATGTTTTAGCATCTTTTGTAACCGGTTTAACTTCTTTTACGGGAGATTTTTCTTTCTGTTTTATTGTTATGACATCATTAACGATTGTGCTTTGTTTAGCTATTTTTGATTTTTCGTTTTCAATAAATTCTTCCTGTTTTATTTTATTTTCCTTCTTAACACTTTTCGAGGGTGAGTTTTCCCTAGATGGTTTGTTTATTTCGGTGTTATTCATGCGTTGTGTTGTTTTTTTTTCAGTATCCGTTTTCTCAGTAGATGTACACACTTGTTCTTCTATGATGAATTTTTCTTGAATGGACTTATTTTTTGAATTTGAGATATTATTTTCAGTATTTGTTGTGGCTGGTTCTGTATTTTCATTTTCATTTTCATTTAAATCATCATTAGTTTCAGGTTTTATAACTTTAACTAAATGTTTGTCATCACTAATTTGATTTTTTGAGTTATAATTGTTTGTGTATACATTATCTTCCTGTGTTCTACGGTTTATTTTATTATCCTGAATAACTTGTTGAGTTTTAATGGTTTTATAATTATTTACTGGTTTAAACGCACTTCTTTCGGGGCTACTCTCGTGTGAGCTATTTTTCACTTTAGATGAGGACTTTCTTACTTCTTTTCCAACTGACCCTTCACTGCTATATCCAGGAGATTTTTCTCTTCTTACTGGACTTATAGATGAGGATTTTTGGGCATACTTTGATGTTGAAGTAATTTTATTTTCTTCTTTGAACAAAGTTTTTTTAGCATCACAACTTTTATATTTATCGTAAGTGCCATGAGTTGCGCCAGAACAATCAGAATCGTCTGAAGAGTCGTATTTTTCACCTCGAGTGGGTGTAATAGATCGTTTTTTTGATAAACCTTTTGTATGCGTGGATGACAATTTTCTTCTTGAAGAGTAATTGAGGGATTTAGAAGGACTTCCTGATTTCTCTGGAGATGCTCTATACTTTTCGGGACTGGCAGATTTAAATCTACGCTCTGGGCTTGTACGTTCTCTGCAAGGTGAAGGACTAGACCTTTCCGGAGTTGATCGTAAACTCCTAGCAAAAGCTTCATGCGATGGACTCAAATCAACACTAATCCTAGGTGGCTGGTATGAATGTTGATGGGTGGTGATATAATGACCTTCAATATTTTCTTTTGATGTATCAATAATTTGATCATCAGCTATCTTAATTATCTTATCATCATTAGAAACTATCGAATTTGACTTGGTAGAAGAATCTGTAGCTGACTGTTGAGTAGAAAGATAAGAGTCCAGTTTTTGAAGTTCGTTTATAATTTTACTATCCGTTGCTATCTCAACATTTTCGGACTTGTTTGATGAAGTATTTGAGATGTACGTATTTTCTATAAAATTACGGTCTTTATTTGATATATTTTCCGATACAGGCTCAAATTGTTCATTGTTGGATGTATACGTTTCTATAACATTTTGATGACCATTTGAATATTGATTATCATCACGTTTAGTACTGTCGAAGTTTGTAGTAGATATCGATTCAGTAACCTTACTATCAATATTTGAGTTGTCTGAATTATTATATGACGTATCAAATGTCAACTGACTATCTTCGTTATTCTGTTCGTTGACAATAAATTTGGAATTCAAATTTACATCAGCCTTTTGAACTTCTTCTGATACAGAAATAGTAGTCTGTGACGATTTCCATTTAGTTGACGTAGAGCTAGACATGGACGTTTGCAATGAATTTTGAGTATACTCTTCAGTTGGCTTTAAAGAGCTGGTCTGTTCTATTTCAACTATTCCTCTATTACCATCAGCTTCGTCAATTTTCGACGACACGTAATAATTTTTGTTAGTATTTGATTGTCGTTGATAGTCTTCTGTCGGAGATTCAGAATCTCGGATCTCTTTACTTTTCATAGTCATGAATCCTTGGTCCGTAATAGATTCAGTATGCGTTCTAGTTGATGAGCGTTTAGATGTTGTTTCAGTTTGGATCATTTCTCCAGTCGTATAAAACTCTTTAAGCCGCTGTTCTCGAAGCTTGTACATTCTCATACGAATCTCTTTCTTCTTACCGAAATCCTCGGTTTGTTGCCACTAAAAATAAAACAACCTAACCTTAGATTTTGAAAATTCTTATTTTATTTTTGATTAATAGCGGTATATTACCATTTTCCGTAGCACGTCCTCATCTTGCATTAGTGCGATGTCCGTTCCTACTTCGGTCGCCATGATGTTTTATTATTTAATTCTGTAGCCTATAGTCAAAAATACATAATATTATAAAAACGATTTATGTCAGAAGTTTTAAATAAAATTATTAAATGAATGTAGGTACGTATGAATAAAATATGTAACAATAAATTAGGTATAACAAGATAGGTACGTGACTCCATTTATGGTTACTATAATGTTCGGTGGCAAAGCAGACCTACAAACTGCATGCATGCAACTCCACTACATATAAACGAGTTTGTGTATTGTAAATTATCATTAGCGCCATTACCCATAAACGATAATATAGTTGATTTAGTATTTTAGACAGTATAGTAACAGACGGACAACAAGAATTAAATTAAGCCTAACATGGCCTCGCATTCGGACAACTTAACTCCAAAAAAAAAAAATCAATATTGACCTTATGGTTTTTATTATACGAACGTGAATATTTGTTTTATTAAAATATATTCTTATCGACCGATGACTTTTAAACAGCTGTTTAGAGATTTATCTTTTTAAATTACAATGCGATACCCAACGTATATATACTACCTATGCATACGGCTATAAAGATTTTGGGAAATGTTCAACCTACACGGAGTATACACGGATAAATGTGGGAGAATGGTTGTTTGCAAAAAGAGAGATTCAGGGCCATTAACATTTTTTTTTTTTTTTGACACCATACATTCGAGTGGGTTGTCTGGTATATAATATATAATAATTAAATTCAAGCACCGCATTTCCTATCGGTTCGTATACTGTTATAAATATTTTATAATAAATAATTTAATTATCGCCTTATATACTTATAGGTACCTGTGTATAAAATATAACTGTATAGCCGTATGAGACGTATTACCTACGTCATCCGAAGATTTGGCGATTGTCATCCTATATGGTAAGCCATCTAGGTCATTTCAATGCACTTTAGTCGTATGGCAAATAATATGTCCTTGACGGTTTACACAGTGTTAATAAAGTAACGAAAGGACTTGTTAAAGCACCAAACAATATCGATGTGAGACCCCGATGATTTCCTTACAAGGAAGTAGTTTTCAACTAAGAACATAAGTGCTGCAGTGGCCTAGACCTCAATTCATTTACATTACAACATTGTAGTTTGCCAATGTTTCCTAACAGATTCAAAGGGATACGATACCATATACGTTACAATATATGTTCTACATTATTATTTATCGATAATATTATTCAACTTCGTAAGAACCATTATGAACATTTTTATCCGACCATAATTCGTGTTGTCCAACCGATAATTATTTACAGTGCATTATTATTTTTATTTTCAGGTTATGAACAATAATATGCTTAGCACAGTGTTCATCTGATGTTTACCTATGAAACTACAAAAATGAAACCAACGATTTCCATACGCATCGGTTAAGCTTTACCGTTATTCACTATTCTGAAAATCGATACGTAGACAGTCGACTTTTAGATTTGATTTGAGATCTACGACCAAAAAACAATTTAAAACATTCGTTTGTTTACATCGTTTTGAAATATTGATTTTGAAAATAATAAAAAAATATACCTATAATTAGTTTATCGTAGTATGTAAAAACAAATGAATAATTATTATTTTGGTTGTAAGTACAATGTATTATAATATTTATAATTATAAATGTTCAGTTTATTTATTATAATCATTATTGAACTAGTGGCTGACATATTTAAATTAAGCTTTTGAATATTTATTTGGCGCTATATAATTTTTATATGTTGTCATTAATCAATTATAAGACAGATATTAGGAAATAGAGTGTAGGTACCTATACAAATAATAAACTATTATAGATTTAATATAAATAAAATAGCACGTTATTATGACAAATGCAGTTGATTTTTTAATGAAAAAATAATACCTCAATATATTATTTTCATTAGTTTTGTGCTCGACACGAACAAATATTATTTATTATACTTATATTAATTAGATGAGTACACGGTCAATTCCCAGAAGACCATAAAGACATATATAGTCACCGCCAACGGATACTATATAATATTGTAATAATTATTAGTTTTGATGTAATATTATATAATAATCAGAATTAATAACGTCATAAAAATACCGCGCTTCGATATAAAACACTATGATCCACATATACGTTGTCGTTATAAAAAAAATAAATACTGATGATATTTTTTTTACAATACGAGCGTTACAAAAAAAAAATTAGAAATGTTTATTTGTTTTTGTGAACGGAACAGCAGAGGATGTGTGGGGGCAGTGCAAAAGGATGTCGAGTTAATGCGATCGCCGCTATATTATATTATAGGCTACACGCGAGAGACGTGAACCTACGTTCGTTAATAGAATAATTATATATTTATACAAACGATGAAGCAATACATTTCGTTCTCGCCAACCGAGTCCAGCGATTACGAATAATATGTGTATCGTTAATTATTATTATTATACAGTATAATTATTATTATAATTCATACGACTCGACGAATTCCTTTTTACCGATATAATATTATATATATTATTCGGAGTTAATCGGAATAATTGTTGTTGTAATCGAGAGACATTTGAAAAGTATGCAGCTCGCCAAACGTTTGATATTTATTTTTTTTAAGTCCTTTTTCGTCTTTTTTGAAAATCGTATATTTAAATGTATACCGATGCATTTCGTGACGTTCAATTCGCCGTACGAACACCGCGGACAACGAGTACCAATATTTCTGTAGTCTCAGAAATGTATTATATTATGCCTATAATTACGGTAACTATGGTAAGTGCTATAGAATAACTATATATCGATACCCATAATACGTTTTATCATAATATATATATATATATATACCTACGGGTAGAGGTAGGTATCTAAATAATTGTACAAATTTAAAGACGTTTCGTTTGTCGCACAACTGCGGAGCGTATAACACGACAGTAAAAAGAGACACGACCGCCATGTGGGGTTGGATATATTTTGATGGTTGCAATTAAAATAATAGTAAAAAAAAAAGGAAATTTTAATAAAAAAAAATAATAATAATTCGACCTACACGGCGAGCGAGACCACCGCGCTTGGTCAGAGATTATTGCAGTACACGCACGCGAGTAAAATATTTTATTTATATGGCTAAGCGGAAATTAACGATTGTTTATTTTCGGGCAGAGTACTTTTACGGAAAATATAAATATTGTAATGGTATATTGTATTGGTCTAACAAAATACAATATAGCGTTTCACGTGTGCGTATAGTGTAAAGCTTTATTCTTGTGCGATATTTCAAGAACGGCTCTGTAAGCAAATTTCTATTCGTACGACGCGAACAATTAGAATTTACTAGACGATTTTTTCAGTATTCCGATGACTCAACCCGATTGAGGGAAAAAAACAATGTATTTAACGATTAAAAATATATTTTATTTTGCTATTTTTTAATCTTTAATGCTGTAATGAAAATATGACGGTTATCGCATCTATCTGCAAATGACGGATAGCAATATTGTAGCAATACGAATCATTTATAGGCGTTTTAAGTTTAGACTTGTTTAGTTAAGACCGGAGCAAAGTGACTTTAGTGCTGAACGATGAAGCATATTAATTGAGAATAAGTGATAATGAGGCCTAAAAAAATTAGGAAATGTTTGTAGGGGCCGTTGATTTGATTGTCGATGGGCTTAGCCCTCAAAGCCCCCCTCCCGCTATTCGCGCTTTTGGAATCTATAATATATAAAGCCATAAAGGTAAAGTTATATTTAATTTATTTAATAATATACCTACCTATTATTTCTAGTCGGCAAAGATATAAGTAGAATTTTGTTTACTCAACTGAATAATAGGCGTTGTAACGAATATGATGTCACCAAAATAACAATACTGATAACAAGTGCGACAAAAAAAGCATCTTACTAATGTATTACAGATAGACTCCCAGTCGCAATAAAGTGTATTATTATACATTCATTCAGAATATTAAAAACTAAAAAAAAAGCAATATCGAAAATGGTGAGAAATTTTAGTATTTTATTGCGAAATTATATTTTAGTTTTATCGAGGGCATTACGCAGCAGTAGGTAATCGGGTAATTTCGTCAGAAGTCAAACTGCAGGATTGGCAAAATTCTTCATTTAATTGAATTTTAAAAAAACTATTGTTTAAAAAAAAAGATATAAAGTTTTATTTATTTTGATTATACCATTTCACGATAATTTTTCACAAACAACAGTTTCATAATTAATATTATTGTTTAATACTGCGGTTTTAAGCATAATTGCATATAACTTTGACCTGGCAGATTCGTTTTTTTACGATAGAGATGACATCATAACCACTCTATATTTCCCCCCTCTCCCAGCGACAAACGACCACGACTCGCGAGTGGGTAAATACTTTACAATATTTTCGACTTGTAACATACACATTGTTATATAAATAAAAAACCATAAGGATCCGGAAAAATCCGATGAAAATACGAGTAATGTACCCCGTATGATGTTACAAAAAAATAACCCTACTACCTATGTATAATATATGTATAACGATATAATTATTATTACGGTTTGGGACTTTTCGATTTTAAATTTTTGTAATACACATGGTTCGATTAACTATATTATAATATACCTTTAATAGCCAAAGGAGCAGCGCGCAGATTATACTCTCATATTATGTTAATATGACGTTGAACAAGATAATGATGCCTTTATTTCCTACTTCGTCGACAAATGCGATAAGGTCATTATTAATATTAAATGTAGGCCAATATGGACCGCTGCAGCAAATTACGAGCTGGTAGGGGAAATATCTGTCGAAAGGCCGAGACTACCCACAATCCGGACTCTGCAGGGACTCCTGACTATTATTATTACTTTAGTGAAATACCATCGGTTTTATGTTTTTAAATTATGAAATATTTCAGAAATGAACGATGGCTTACGATCTATTTTTTAGCCAATGGATCACATCAAAAACCATGTTGCGGTGAACTTCAAAATTACCCCCACGAGTCTTATATATTATATCAACCAGTTGTATCGACCAGATCTAAATCTAGTTATTATCAAAAAGAGAATAATACATTTATTTTGATTTTATCACGAACATAATAATAATAATGATGTGTGTTTTATATCGTGTATAAAAAGTCGAAAAGTATTGATTATTGCGTTGCTGCGGGTTTGCAACTTGTGAGATTTTGGAAGTTGTGGGTGTGCGCTCCCCCCCCCCCCCAACGACTCTGGGAGGCATTTAAAATGTTAGCACCTCACCTTTTGGAGGCGTCCAGTCGCGCCTCTGTATATCCGGTGTTCGAATTGGAAGGGGGGGGTGTACGCGAGGGGCACATAGGTGTCCTCTTGTTTAAAGAAAATATTTACCCCATCTAATATCATCGCGTTCTAATCAATAAAACGTTTAAATGACGTACATTTCTTTTTTAAAATTTTGCGTCCCCCTTTTTAATTTTCTTTACCGATCATCGTGTAACTGCTGCAGCAGTATAAGTGCGTCAGAGATCGGTTCGTTCAATATTATTAGCTTCTTATTGTGCTATGGCAACACAACGTAGCTATAAGTCGTATATTATGTTGTATAGGTAAGTACGAAATATTATTATTTTGTCACACTCGAACTGCAACCTACAGCACGCTTCAAATCGCGTATACTCCAGCAATCTCACGGGCGAAGTACTGCAGAGTAAAATAATAATAATAAAAACAACAATTTGATTTTGATTCCGTCGCAGGTTAATAATAATACAAATTATAATAACATTCATTATATTATTATCACGTTTCGTCGGCGCGATACACGCGACGCCTCTCTCTTAGCCGGTAATCAGTATATACTTATACCTATAACGATAATGATCCTAACCTATGAGTTTTCTAGACCTATCTTTTTTTTCTGTACATTTCCCGGGCCTCCGTTTTGTTTACAACTTCAGAGAGACGATAGCGTATGCGTAGGTACTATACAGACATTAGTGATGTATCAGCTACGACCTGAGTATAATATAATATTATTTTATTGTACAGTCGAGTCGTCGTCGTCTCTATATCTCAACCCATTGCGCGCGACACGACGAATTTACGAATTCCGACTGTATATACATACACCTACGGCGAATTCTAGATTAGAAGTTATTTTAGAGAATAATATACGAAAAAAAATCTTTTATTTGAACGAAAAAACGTAACAGTTGCAGCGTGTTGTGGCCGGTTATTTTATCTCAATTTCAAAGCGAGATAATAATATTATAACGTGTATACGTATTCAGAACAAACAACATATTTCTTTAAAATAAATAAAAAAATAACAGAGTTAGAATGTTTCATTACAAAATATATCACCAGAGTATTATATAAGCTCTCAGTGTATGATTGAAAAGCTTAAAACAAAATATCATTTGAATGTTGACGAGTGACTGACGCAATAAGCCAACAGTGCTGTACAAAGTATACCTAATATGGTATCAAACGGCATATGCGAGTATATCGAACAAATAATTTCGTCCGATTTGAAAAGTTATGCCAGCAACACTGCAACAGTATTTATATATTTTCGAATTTCACAAAATTTTAAACAACCACCACAGAGTATAAACATCACACACACTATAATATATCTTTCGTACGAATAAATTATTTGGTAAACCATCTCGATACGCCGTGTCGTCACACATAATACGTCGACGCACGTTATATTATATACTCCGCGAGACAACGTTTTAAACTTACTGATTTGCAGTGTTTAATATATTTTAGAAAATGAATTCGATGCCCAACGGCGGCGGCGGCGGCGGCATACGCTTTGAAATAATAATAATTATGCAGTGTGTCAATATTATATATTTACAATAACGCCACAACCGAACATTAAGAAACAATAACAATCATTTTATGAAACGCATTCGTCGATAATCTTTGTTTATTTATTCCGCATTATCTGCTGCCGCGTTATACTCGTACTATTATAATATAAACAAATCGATAAACGTGTCAAATTTATTTTTGTCTGTTATTATAAGAAGCTGCTTATAATAATATAGTAGAACGCATTATATCCGCTTATCGAGTACAGACAGGACCGGCCTTGGTTTTTTTGCCGCCCTGGGCAAATGTAATTTACGCTTTCCGTGTTCATTTTTTGGGGGAGGAGGTGAGTTTTCAGCCCCCAAACTCTATAGTGCCGCCCTAGGCCAGTCGCCCGTTTTTCTATACCGCTTTGGGCCCTGCAGAATATACAGAAGACAATATAAACAATATAATATGTTTGATTTCTGTACCTCGAAAAGATCGAGCGTGCCAAATAAATATCGTTGACGACATTGATTTTAATTTTTTTAATTTTCTTCAAACTACTTATTTGAATTTCAGAAAAAAATATATAAACAGTATTAATTCAAGTATACACAGTATTAAAATACAAATACTTATTAATAATTAAATTTGACTACGATAATATAATATGATCCTTTTATAAATCGTATTTACAATACAACCTCAGTGCTTGAATTGGAGGGAGACGCCCGGGGACGGACCACCCGTTCTTTTTTAAAAAGAATCTAACAGCGTACCCCTGTTCTAAATATTATTATATCCTAATTAATTAGAAATTGAAAATTTCCGGTACGCAATTTTTTCATTATCTTTTTATTTATTTTTTCAACTCGATAAGCCCCGAATACAACAATATAAAAATTGAAAACACGCGGCACCCCACTTTATCTGAATCGACTCAAAATTTTCATTTTTTTTCAACTACTGCTGGCACTTACTACTCGGTAAATCCCGCGCTCGTAAATCGAACAGAGACCGCATAATTATTAAAAAACCTATTACTATATTATTACGGCTATATACTTAATCGGTGCATAAACAATAATATACCATTTTCTTTACGCGAAATCCTGAATAACTTTCTAATAATATATATAGGTATTTATTATACTTCGATCCAACAGAATAATATACGTATATATTCGTCGTGTCATTCATATTGTTACGCATAATATTATTATATCAAAGTGTACGAGCAGCAGAGCAGCATTTGTTATAATTTTAAACGATTAAGTTGTTTTTTATACTTATTTTTTATTTCAACAAACAATACACACAATTGATTTATATTACGCTATATCGCTATATAATAATCTATTATCGGCGCCAACATAATATATATATTACATATACATATTATATTTATTATCCATTATTGTTGTTATTATTATTATTTATACTTGAGGCTAAATGCCGGCGGCTCATATCAATTTCTATTATTTTATTACCAATAATTAATAATTCTGGACTGATAAAAAACCATGGCTGTACAACTTATATATTATATATACATATGTAGGTATAGGCGCTGCGTATATAAATAATTTTTTTTTCCCATTCGAATACGCGTATTTCAATGGTACTTTTTGAATAATTCCAATTATACACTTTAATTACCACCTACCTATATCTATAGGTAGGTACACAATATTATTGTTATTGCAATAATATAGTGTATAATGATATCGTAATTTTTTTATAATATATAAAAACAGAAGCGCACTGACCGGCAATTAAAACGTCGTTCGGATTTAAACGGATAGTGTGATAATATTATATAGGATTTTCACATATTTTCAAATTATTATTACATAATATACTGTGTGGCTAAATGCATAATAATGTCGTGATGATGCAACCGACATATATAATTATTATTGTACCTACTCAATATTGATCAGTCTGCAGCATATACAACTATATAGCCTGGCTACAAGGTAAACATTTTACAACAGATCGCCTTTGATGGGACGTGGGATTATGAGAAAAAACTGATTTATTATGTTTATTTTAAAATATCGTGGTCGGGTGTTGAAAAGCAATATTAAACAAAATTTAGAAACAGTCTTTATACTCGGATTTTATCGCGACGATACGCATTTTTTCTAATGCGAGTACAATGTCATTTTTGTACGAATTAATTTTTGTCAACGCGATTTGTAACGTCTCAAACGGGTTAGAAGATATTCATATACAAAAGAACATTATGGGAGTCTGGAAAATATGTGCACACCGATAAAGACGAATAATAAATAAACTATAGACAAAATGAAAAGCTTAAACGACACTTATAGAGATTATGGAACTGAAATATTATTGTATCGATATCAACCCGTCAACGCCAACGTTCCATATAAATATAAAAACTAAAACGTAAACAATAAATTGTATGTGTACTAAATAAACAGATAGGTACTTAGATAGAAATATTAGAATTAAAAAGAAAAAACAGTTCAATTCAAAGTTTATTATGTACAGGGTGATTTACAAGCTCAACCCCATTTTTTTCATTTAATTTTACATTTATTCAAATTCTGATTTTCGGAATTTGAAAATATTGATTATTAAATGAAAAATTGGGGGGGGGGTGCGTGCTTTTTGAATCACTCCGTATAGTGTATATAAATGTTATAATATTTCATAATCATTTGAGGTATTTTTATTTACCGACACATGTGTTAACACGTTAGTATAATAAGTACCTATACTAACAAAAAAGTCTGGATATGGAGAGAAAGTGGTTCTCGAGACTGAAAATGTTCAATGCATAATCAATTTATGTCAATGAATGTTTAGATACATTTCTAGCCAAATTTACATTTTTTTTACGGGTTTGATGTTTTTATTTTTAAGTTGCATAAATGATGATTTTTGGAAATCTTTTAAGAACATAATATAGTTTAAATGTATTCAGATACATATACCTATAGTAACCGTAAATCGTAATTATGAGAAACTAGTGTAAGTGCGTCGTGTGGGTCTTACAAGAAAATATATTTTATGTAACTGAAATAAATAAATTATAAATTTAAATCAAGTCTATATAATATAAACAATAACTTTAACTTAATTAGTTAGGTATCAAAATGTAAGGAAATAGCATTCTTGTTTTGATTTAAAAACCAAAAATTATTATATTTGTATAATTGTATACATATTTAATAATAGTAATTAATTCTAGCTCTTACTTTATAAAAATCAGTTGGACGTGATAGATTTGTAAAAGTTTGCTTAAAATTTAGTATAGTTTGGTATTATGTATTACAAAAAAAAAGTTAAAAAATAAAATAATTTTGTTTTTAGAATGTTTGTTTGTAAATTTGTTTATTTACCATAACATTTTCTCAAGGACTTATAATGATAACAATAATATCAATGAACTCGTAAAATTAAAAACATTATATACTGTCACCCTGGTTCAAATTTAGTTTAGATAATGAGATCAGTGAAATCTCGATATCTCATGAATCATGATCAACTATTAAATCTCATAATTGATGTATGATTACCGAGTACAATATTTATTTATTTTTGTATAGTATTATAATTTGTCGTCATTTTACGCCAGAAAAGTTGAAATTTTATGAAAACAAAATGTATTTGTTTTACATAATATAATAATATGAAATACCTACCTAAATAATGTTTTTTTTATTAATACGACGTTTAGAAGAAAAGAAATCCTGAACTATAAAAAAAAAATGTAATGTTTATATTAATGGCGGCATAGAAGTATAATAATTACATAATGCTTCTTTAAAAGACCCACCACGGGTGCCGTAACAATGTCAAAATGCGTGTTTGTAAATTATTATTGTTCGCCTTAATAGACCAACATAACTCGACAAACGACACGTTCTCTCTTAAAAGTCACATACTACGATAAAATATATACATTCGAATCCACGGAAAGTTTTACTTCACGATATTATAATAATATGTCGTTTGAAAAAAAACACCTTATTCAATATTATAAACGACGGCGGCGGCGGAGTCGGCGGGAAGCAATAACATAAAATTTTATCATTCCGCGCGCGCGTGTGTGTGTGTGTGTGTTTGGATGTGTAGAATCAAACACGAATAAAATATACCTACGACTTATAATCTCGGTAACAAAATTAGATTTTTATTCAAAAGAAGACGACGGGTACCTATAACTGCAGCGACCGCGTTTAGATCCGTGTGTGTAATATACGCATCGTCCGGAGACAGATCGGCTTATTATAATAGTAAATGGTATTATTACACGATGCGTACACGACTATACAGCAGACCTCGGTGCGACGAAAAAACCAAAACTGGTTGCATTATTCACCCGCGCGCGCGCCCGCCCGTTGCACATTCCACGAAACGATGATAGTATATCTCATTTTTTATTCAGATTTATGAACGCCGCCGCCGCCAAGGCGCACACGAAAAACTCCGAAAACGCATCGTCGGACGGACTGAGAAAACACACACACACACACACACATCTCTATATTATAATACCTACGAATGACTCATTATAATAATAATATTATATTATACATTTTACGTGCGGTAGACGTGCAGGCCGCGTACGCGAGTCATTACACCCGTATAATTATTTTTAATCGCATTAATCGGCTGTATAATAAAAACCGCGATTTTTACCGCGACGGAATATTATTGTATTGTAACATCGCTGATACCGTTTTTAACCTCTATAGTATTATCGTTATTTTGTATAATTTGTCTGCATTATACTCGTCATCGTATATTGTTATAAAGTTTACGCGCAGATAAGTATTTTTAAAAGTCAATATTACCGATTTAAAAACGTGTAATTGCCGTACGACGTGCTCGAACATGACATTAATATAATATCGCATTATTAATTATTGTGTATAAATTTAAATTACTTCTTCGTAAAATGTAACTATCGAAAATTAGCGACATACTGTTTAATATTGTCGTCATATAATTTATAACGTACGAAACGCAATGATCTTTCGGCATAGCGATTATAGCTGAGATTATATTTCTAAATGTTTTATAAGTATTTCTTTTGTTAATCCTTCGAAACGTAAAGATATTTTCGGGATAACATATCGTGGTGTGGTTTTTACTACAGTAATGATACAAAAAGGACGGGACGAACCTTAAATATGTTGTTATAGATTGTAATATAATACACTTAATGGACTATCGTGTACGTTGCATATACCATGCACGGTTATTGATCACATAAACATAAAAACTCTCAGAAAAAAATCAGAAATATCCATGACAGTTTAGCTTGATCTACGCAATAGTATAGTTACACGGCGAAGTTAGCGATCACGTACAAAAGAAATGACTCATCCGGTTATCTGTTGTCCGCACTTTATGATTTTATCGAGATCGCGTGATTTCAATACAATGTAAATGCGTTATGTTTTCAAACAAAACTATATTATTCAGATCGACTGAGAATAAAGAACTATATTACAATATTATATTTTGTTCGTAATACAATATAATACTATTAATTATAATAATGTGTAGGTATCACTCGACGCGCGGACCGACAACGAAATAATAATAATAATAATAATAATAATATAATACCTTTTTAATAAAAGCTCCGATATTCTAATAGGTAGGTTTTATCTAGCGAAGAAGCACGGGTTTAATAATTATGATTAAGTCCATATTATTACGATGTCGTTAATATTTAAAACCGAATGCGGTTATAAATCACAGTTTAGTCGTTATTCTTTAACTTAGTGTTAATAATAAAAAAAATAAAAAAAACACAAACTAATATTGTATATTATTATTATTGTTATGGTTAAGTTAAAGCGGCATAATATAATATTATATAGATCGTGCAATATAATATAATAATATGTTCTGATGTAGTTCTATACCTGTCTCGCAGGGATTGCGGATATTCGCGGGTTTCGTTCGCAGTATAAATGTCGACTAATAATAATAATAACGATAATTTAATAATAAGAAAAAAACAAGAAGAAGATTTAAAGCAGCGTTTGAATATCGAGTGTGTTGTGATAAAAATATATTAGTAAAAATATTCGCGCGGCGTGTGACCGCCGTCTGGTGAAGCACTATGGATACTAACCGGTGTGTCTGGAAACGTCGGCGGAGCGGATTACGCGATCGCCGTCCTTCGCCGGCCTACTCCTCCTACGGGGCTCTCTACGTCGTCGTCGTCGTCTGTCCGGAGGTGGTCATATATACGAGAGCCTATGTGTATAATAATAATATTATTATGTATTATTTTTTATGTACCAATATAATTTCTATATATAAGCACACGCGAGCACACATATTATTATATACGAGGTGATACCTCGTCGTATATGAGGTGTGTATGTGAGATTAGAACGACCGATGTAATACAATAAATAATATATTATATTGTACTATATTATTATTATTATTATTATTTGCTGTCTCTTATCGGGCGACAAATCCCGCACCAGCATTCCTGCAATATCTTTGCAGCGAGACGACTCGGGAGACGACGACGATGTCGCGATGCAGCAGCGGTCTCGCCAAAAAGTCACCCTCTATATATTTTTATATTATTATTATTATTATATATTATAATCTATAAATCGTGTAAGTCCGTGTGTGGGGGTAGGTACCCATGTATAACATCTCAACAGCAGTACACACACACACACACCATCACAATATTATTATAATATATACTCGATCACGAAAACCACTCCCGGTGCAGACCGGTCGCCGCACTATATATAATATATATAACAACGAGTCGAATGATATTTTAATACGATTTTATCGAGTAGCTATATAGGTACATACATAAAGTATATATATGGTCTAAGGTACGTCATATAATGATCGGTGTTGTAATGTATATATTATCGTATAGTATATTCACGGTAATCGGTCAACAAGTCCGTTTTGAAAAGAGTCGGACAAAAAGTCCATACTATAGTTTTTTCACAGTTGGACGAAAAGTTCGAGCACGTTTTCATTGTCAGACTAAAAGTCTAGAAATATAAATTATTATTTATTCAAATTTATATTTATTTTCTTATTCAATAATTGATTTGATAATTAATTATTATACCTATAAAATTACGTTTGTCAAATACAAATTTATTTTAATAATATTTGTAAATTGTAGGTATAATAAGGTATATAGTAATCAAATGCACAAGAAAATGAATTACCTAAATTTTTAAATTTTTATTTTGAGAATAGAATATTTTGTATTTTTGTACTTTTTGTCTGACATTAAAAAAATGAAATGAGTAAGGATTTTTTGGCTGGCCTTTTTTCAAAATGGACTATTTGCCCTCAAACTTTTCATCTGGGACTCAGTATTATTCGCTAAATATGTTTATCGTGTGCGTAAATCCATGTGTATACACGATGTCACGACGTAGAAAACCTACGGAAAATCGGTAAAGCCTTTGCGACTTTTTCAAGCCTCCCCGCAGTCGTGTATACCTTACAGACGCACCTGTAGAACGGTTTTAAGGTTTCTCATCCTTTTTATCACTTTATTTTTTTTTAGGTAATTGAAATACTCCTAATAACATTTTTTTCAGAATATTAAATAATATAAATGTATAGTGTCATTCAAAAAAGTAAAAACTTAAAAAAATAGTAAAAATTACATTTTTTTTCAGAATTGTCGTTTTAAAAAGACATCAAATTACATAAAAAGAATATTTTCAAAAAAGTTCAAACTTTTCGAAATAATCGTGAGCGTAAGCTCTTGAGTATAGATCACTTGATACTACCTATTTATATAGTATACCAAAAAATAGGTATAGCAGGTTATCAGAAAACAAACTTATTTAGTATAAAATATTTTCTTCTCTCTACATGAGGTATGTAAACCTATGTGCAAAAAGCCGAACAGAATACTGAAGACATAATTGGGCGTGCGTCCTTCAAGGCGTACGCAAACATTTATCGGTGGAAGGGCAATGCAAATATTTGATTATATATATTATATATTATAATATAAATAGTGCCCATAAATAATAGTCTACATTTGAGAGTAAATTGAGATTAATGTTTCAAAAAAAAAATTTTCCAGCATTTCAGAAAATGTCAGTATACCTTCTATTTTGTTCAGGTAATTCACAAACATCTTTTGTTTGAAACTCTATGATAAAAACGGTGTTGATCTAAACCTAAAACACTAGCAGTGCCTATATTCATAAGAAAAAAATGCCCTCCGTATAGCCTCCATATATAATCACTCGTCACCGCTCCTCAGTCCTCTACAGGTGTTTCGCCTGTCTTGCGTCGATATCGCATTTGATATAATCGCTCACCTCGGCGTATATGTGATGGTGTGATATGCGTGATAGCGTAATGTTTCATTATGCTATTGCATTTTAAATCAATATTATAATAAATCATGTCGTTCAAAAACGGTTCTGTACGCAGCTAAATTCACTTATATCGTTTGTATGTTTTTTTTTAAATTTTCGAAAACCCACAAATGTAATATTAATGGTCAAAGATTTTGATCGTTTAATGATAACGATACGAGTCAAAGTGAAACTCAACGTTTAAAACTAGAAATTAAATATATTAAAATAAAATAGTAAGTAGAGGTGCATGTTTATAATCTCTGAATAAAAAATTATTACTTATAATATTTGCGATTTTTAAATTAAGATGACAATAAATACAATAGATAACCTATTACATATTGAATTCAACCTATTCGTTATTAAAAAACCAATATTTTCATCAATTACGATCCAAAAATGTCGTAGTTTTGTAAAATTGTCGATTTTGAAAACAACCTTAACCACTTTCAATAAATTTACTTGGAATTTTTAAAAGTCTTCTGAGTTTTTAATATTATAGCTACTTTCTCTAAATGAAAAAATCGACTTTTTTCAAAAGTTCATTATATGTTTTTGTGAATATCGATCAATAATTTAATATTAAAAAAAACAAAACTACTGTAAATAAGTATACTGTATACAAAGGTTATAGTTAACGGTAACAAATGTCCAACTATATTAAATAAATACTAATAAATATTCAATATTTTACACATAAAATCTGGAAAAATGCTAGAGACTTTTATCAGCATATTATACTCGTACGTATGTGTATGTGTAACCATAGTAATTATTATTATCATGACCATATAATAATGTCAATAAACATAATATCGTCTCGATATTGGGAAATTAATAAAGAACTAAAGATAATAATTATTATATCCTTACAATTAATTATGTATAGATTAACAATTATTATTATTATTATTTACCCGGACTATAGGAAAAACGCGTTTCCATATACGGACGGCTGATATATATCATTTTATTGATAAATGGTAATGCCATATTCGCGTACAGTGAGCATTGTATAACGATATATATATTATATATATTATATTGTTATTATAATCGTATACCGCGTTCTACCGCGAAACGATTTGTACGCGATCCATCCCGGTTACTCGTGTTGTCGTCCAAGTCCTGCAACGGTGTGTGTGTGTGTGTGTGTGTTGTAGTGCGCGCACACGTAAACGAGTGAAGGGCGAATGTTGTGTTCTCTGAGACCTAAATGGTTTGACGTTCGCAGAAGAGGCACTACCTATATATAGTTTGATCGTAATTATTACGTTATTCCATAAAAATACAATCATCGTTGTATGACAAAAAAAAAAAAAAATCATTTTTACCGTAGGTACCTATATAAAACCCCGCATAGACCTCGAAACTAATTAATGATTACTCGTTAGGGTTTAGTGTTAAAATAGTATATATTTATCATTCTTGTGCCATTTATAATATATATTGTGTGAAAGTAATATACGATTAAAAGTAAATAACCTGTGCCGGCTATATATTGTATACAATATACTGCAGTGGTTCTCAACCGGCGTGTCGTCGAAAAATGTGTTAATTTAAATTGTAATAAGATTGTAAAGGTTAATGTAATAATTTAAATAGGTTTATAATTGTTACTTTTTCAAAAACAAGGTTGAGCCGTTGAGGAGCACTGATGTATAATACAAAATAGAGTTGCTAGGTATTATAGTAGTAATACTAGCCCGAGGCAGGGGCGGCTTAAGACTTAGGCGACGTCGGCACAAGCCTAGGGCGGCATTAAAGACACTTATGTGTTAAAAGGCGGCATTTTTTGACATTAATATATGATAAAAGGGGCGGCAAAATTAAGTTTTGGTAGTAAAGAATTACTAGGGCCGGCCCTGGTCCGAGGGGACTTACGCGAGAGGGGGGGGGAGGTGCCAAGGGGCCATCACTCCCCCTTGGCATTTTCAACTGTATGCACTTTAATATCAATCATGTGGCATACCGTTTTTTATTTATTTATAATAATCGACGCATGCAAAAGCGTGTTATCAAAATATTACACATTACAGAATAGTATAACATTTTTGACCCGTTTAAACTAATAATGATAACTGATAATAATACGAATAAAACTAACAGAAAGACAAAAAAAATTTAAAATTTGGTTCCATAAAAATCAAAACAAAATAATTAGGTAAGCTTTATCTGTAAAAAATAACAAAGTTTCGGCTTTGAAGACTGGGCGAAATTAGCCAAAATAAATCCAATACGGTGGATATTTTATTGGCGTTTAAAAGAGCTCTTGAAAAAAATGAATTATTGTCACAATTTTTTTAAGGTGAACAGAATAAATCAGAATTATGAGTATTTCCAATTAAATTTGAAATTGCTGGGCAGCGTTGATATATAGTTATTTAAAATATCATAAACATAATAATATTATATAGGATAGAACGAGAATCACAATGTTATGCATAGAGTCCTGAACCAAAAGAAAAGAGTCTCCAGAGCCGCGTTTTCCAGCAGGTGTTCCGAGGAACCTAAAGGTTCCGCGAGCCAGTTCCAAGGGTTCCGTGAGAAATTTGGAAAAAAATAAACTATGGTAAATGATGACATATTTTGATAACTATCGTGAACGACAACCGGACCTCTTCTCGTAGAGACGTTTCATGATCACAAAATATTTGTTATATATGATGAGGGAAGTTCGGCAAAATGTTCAAGTTCCTGCAAAGGTTCCGGTAAAAGAAGTCGGGAAACACTGCTCTAGAGATAGCGTATACAGTATAATAATGTGTTACCGTTACATTGTCCGTTTTACAATACCTAATTATATAATAATATTTATTATATTAACAGTATAAAATAATATTACTAGAATAAAACTTTTTCGAGCTCATTGCGGTAATTATATTATGGAAAAAGCTATAATCGACAGTCGTTTTGAAATTACGGAATTACAATTAATTATCGTCAGTTATTTACATAATAATATAATATAGTACCTTAAACTACCTTTCTGAATCTAGGTTATTTCGCGGCGGCGGCGGAGTAAAAATAAAAACAATAAATAAACACGTGACTGTTATTATTTTACGATTATTCTACTATTACATATTATTTTTTTTTTATTAGATTGTCAATATTTTTATCTAGCCCCGGGCGGGATTTTATCCCGAGGGCGATACTAACCTAATAAATACTGTTTTATTTTTATTCCTATACGACCTGCGACGGTTGTTATCAAATCGTTTCAACGCGGTAAGAACTTCTATTCTACTGCAAAGAAGTTCGGTTGTGGATTATTTTTTTTTTTGTTTTAAATGTCCCCGTATTGAACGTATTTTTATTATTAAAGCAGCGATATAAATAATTTTTAAAAATATTTATCAATATTCACGTGTATAATATATATTATTATTATTATTATACTAAGAAATAGGTGTGTTTCGTTTCTATGATTTTCATTACTCACCCGTCACGATGATCGATACAATACTAATATATATAGATACAATGTGCAAGTATTATTGGATATTAATATAGACATAAATGAGTGGGAAGTGTGAAAACCGTGGTGGTGTATTATAATATGGTAGGTACGTCGTATTATTTTAATATGTAGGTACCTTTCAATCGTGATAGCAATAAAACATTAAAACAGCAACAATTATATTTGATGAAATCTACGGTTGTCTGAGCTCGATATCGCGAGATCACTGTATATTATTATATATACGCGTATATTATTATCTCACTAAGCTATATTTTAACTGCTGTGCTCATATTTTTTGCTCGAGTTGATCGAACGAATTACGATATTGCATATTTCAATGCACTTTTTATAGTATACGTATGCAGTAATGCAGTATATAATTAATAAATAAAAATAAAACAATTTTCGATAGGTACCGTTTGATTGCAGATAAAACACTGTGTTGGTTCGTATTGGATACGTTGAACAAATATTAAATATATATAGATAACTCATCTATCAAATATTTTATTTCGATAATTTCGAAAAATAATTGAACGATTATTATATTGTATCCGAAAGCCCGAATCGATTTGGTCGACATATAAATAATAACTAAATGTTTAACTAAAGGTTATAAATAATATTATTAATATGAAAGTTTAATAAATACCTAGTAAATAATACACTTTTTTCAAAACATAAATCGTGTTCCCGATAGATTGTCTACAATATTCAAAAAACTAGACTTACGGAGATCAGTTTTGAGATAATAAAGATGGTACCTATAAGCACTCGTATTTACGAAAATATTCCTCACTTACACATCATATTATTATATGTATAATAAATACTTACAGCATGTATATGCTACACAATTTCAATAAACTATAAACATTTTGAAATTTCCTCTGCGGACCTGCGTGAAAGTTTGGAAGAAAAAAAAATGAAAAAGCAATGTTCAATACACCGAGGACAATTGAGATTAATGTTGTTTAGAATAATTCGAAGGCCAAGGACTCCTCTTCGATACTATTTTTCATTTTATATTAGTATTGCCCGTTAAGGCTATATCCATTTTAAATGACTCATGTGCTACTTTACTTGTCTTTTAATTCCCAAATTATACTAAATTGTATTTTCATTATTACTTATTATTCATCGGACATAAAAATTAATGTATTCACTATTATCATATAATTTACTATGTATAATAAAACAAAACATTTGAATTTGAATGAAACGTATATGCATAATATATTATTATACCCAATGAAAATAAAGTAGGTATTTTTTTATAAATGTGCATAATCTACCTATTTATAAGATTTATTAAAGATTGACGACGAATTCAATTTCCAATATTATATTGACAGATCGATTGTATTGGTAAACGTCGTAGGTATAAACAAAAAAAAAAACTATTGGAGCAACTATTTCAAAAATACCCACGTTTAAAGTTAATTCTTCATAATGGTAAATTATTAAAACGCATAATGAGAATGCAAGTTTTTTTTATAAGCAACACTGCGGTAACAAATTTGTTTTCCAATCGTGAGAAATTGTTGCCAGACTTAGCTTCAAACTAAATCAACTGCGGAATAAAAATACAAAAAAGGATAATACACGAAACTTCAAAACATAATACACATTATAGTTAGTGGATAGCATTTTGAATATTATGAATAATATATATTATATACGACCTTTGTCGTGACAGGCCAACTCGGCGGCGTAATAGTGTTCGTTTAAGTCTAAAATATCTGAACTTCTACAGCTGCTAATCTTGTTGGAAGGTCATGATCGTTTTTTTTTACGTGGGGCACCTGCTCTCGTGACACGCGGAAAAGCAAAAACAATAGTCTTTTAAACTATTATTATCTCTGAATTTAAACACAACTATCGATTTTCAATGTATAATCTATGTAATAATATTAATCTCTGCAGGTTAATCTCTGTTGTGAACGGATAAAATGTTTAGCCAACTTACCGTGCAGGAGGTAATATTTTAAAATGCTGTTGTTTTGTATTGTTATCTTGCAAGACGTATAGATTTATTATATAGCTATATGGCTATATTATATTTATGTTAACAGAAATACAAATATTGATTGCAAAACAATTAAAAACAGCTGTTTTTCAAAACCATTATCACGTCTTAACTAAGTACCTACCACTATTATTTGATTTTCAAGCATAATTTCAGAAAAAACTTCGAACATTGTTGTTTGTTATTTAACTAATAACAATATAATAATAATATTCTTGAGTAAAATCTGAGTCATTAAATAACGACGTAATCTAATCATATTTTTGAAATATGTCGTAAAAACTGGGAGTTACATTAAAAAAAATATTCTACCGATTAACAAAAATAATTGTCGTTATAAATATTATAAAAAGTGTATAGACAAACATAAAACTATATAGCTTTAACCGAAATTGTTGATTGACATAACTTTGAAATTTGTTACACGTTAGGAATCGTCACTGTTAATATCTATTTTGTTTTTGATAACTTCTTGATCTATTGTGATTACAATAATATTTATAAGAATATCAACAAAATAGAAATTGTCGTCGAGTTCGCCAAAATTATTATTTTCCGTGTATGCGGTACTTATTTTCGATTAAAATTATTACATGCGTATTATATAATAATATGTACTTCTGAATTAAATTAAAAAAACATATTATTATTATTATTATATTCAGACGTTTTGATAAATCTATACGTTTAAAAAATAACTTATACGACTCTATTTATTTTCCCACGATTGGTGAAAATAACTGCAGATATCAATAATCAATATTATATTATTAAATTTTATAATCACTACTATACTTAATGGACTGTGGACTCAAAATTGTCGTATTGATATAATCCTAATAAGTTTATATATACATATATACGATGACTTAATTGTTCAATAAAAAAAATACATCAAGTGTATTCGTCCGGATACCTATACCTATATACTAAAAAGGTAGACGAAAAATACAGGTTTTATATATTATCCATCCAAGTACGAATGGAAATATTTAGTTATTTTTTTGTAGATTCTATGTTTCAGGTATATATATGTATAGCGTATTATCACAGACAAACACACGAGCACGTATGTACCTGCGTTTATCTTTTTATATAATGACATTCGGCAAGAACCAATAAAATAAAAATAAATACAAACGAAAACAACATTGGAGTAAGATAAATATAGAATAGTGTTGACCTGCAGCACTATCGTCGACACGAGATCTACAAAAAAAAAGAATTTTTAAAAACCTACCAACAAAACAAATACTTTTTATTCGTCGCGTGATGATTGAACATACACCTAATATATATATATATATATATATTAATTTTTTTCAATTTATACGCATTTTTCGTAATTAAACTCAAAAACAATATTGTTTTTATTACTATATTATTGTCTACAACAAAACCTTGGATAAAATTGTATACATGTTATAATATTATGTGTAATTTGTTGATTTATTGTGAACGTAAAACCAGTTGGTCTTAATAAAATTCTTTTTTTTTTTTTTACATAATTATATTAAATGAAACGAAAGTATTTTATACAGAGAAAATATAACGTATAAAAACGTTTGGTTTTCCAATGATATTACAATATTTGTCATTAATTGTTCATCATATTTTTCTACGGCGAGTATGATTATATTATTTATATACTTATACAAACGAGAAAAACGACTTTAAACTTATAGTCACTAACGTTTTTACGTAGAAATCTGAACATATTATTTTATATGTAACTTTCGCAGTGTAGTCATAAAAGATAAAACTACATTAGAAATAGTAAATACATTTTAGTCTTTACGGACTCTGAGCGGAGTGATGAATATTGTATTGATTATACAACGATTTATTATTTTTGTTATTACTATTTTTCGTCGTGTCTTTTGGATTAGTGAAAATGCTGGGATTTTCAACTTTGAGAGTGGTTTTTGGTATCAAACGGTATCTATTTGATATTTAGGGGGGGGGGGAAGGGCAAAAGTAAAAAATGGTCAGTACTTTACAAAATAACCAGAACAAAAAATAATGGAAAAACAGGAATTCTTACGCAAAACCAGTTTTTGACAAAATTGTATGTTATATGATTTTTTTTCGTTGTAATTCAAAAATGAATAACAGTAAGACTTATAATTTTCACATCAGCATTTACTAGATACTAATAGTTTTTAAAATATTTTGTTTGTTTTTGTGCTTTTATTTACAGGTGTTTAACATTTTCGACTTTTTCTAGTCTTTTTTCGATTCATATAATATGATACAAATTTTGTTTTTGGGTATATCATATTGAAAATTTAATAAAAGGCTCCTCATAAGTTATTCAATTAATATCAAATAAGATATATAAAAATGCATTTGATACGCGCTTAAAGTTAAAAAATTCATCAAAATCACTAATATTTGCAAATTATTTTGTAGTATAAAATTCAAAGCATTTTCAATATCCATACAATCAAATCTTAAGTTTAAAAATTTCTATACAAGTTATTCGCACAAGAATAGTTATAAGAAAAGTTGAGGGCACTTCCACAAACATTTTCCAAGAGTTTTTGAACTTTAAATTTTTACGAAATTGAATATTTACTCGTAAATTAACGATTTCTCATCAAATTTTTTTGTTGTATTTCAATTCCACCATTACTTAAATTATATTTTTTTATAATCAATAAAATTGTCAAGATATTTAGACTACTTAAAAGTTATTTATAGGCATTTGAAGTTTAAATTTTAACAAAATTCGTCAAACTCACAACACTTTTCAAATTATTTTACAAATAAAAATGTATAAAATGTTCAATTTGTTTAGCTAAGGCTTGAAAATTTAATACAAAGTTCCAAATTAGTGCCATACTGTAACCAAAAAATAAACGAGTACAATTATTTGTTTTTTAAGTTCAAATTTAAACGAAATTAAATGAATCAAACGAAGAATAACGATTTTAATTGTTTTATATTGTACATAATTCAAAAATATTATTCGTGGGAATACTTTAACGTTGAGTCAACTAAACTTTACGTTATATGGTATATTATTATGTAGTACAATTTACAATAATTTATATGCACAATGGACATTTTAAAAATATTTTCATTAATTTTATGTTGCCTATTTATACCATGAACCCATTCACACAATCCTATGGTTAGTTGAAGGCTGTATAGACGCAAAAATTAACAACAATAATATATTATATACCATATCATAATATAATTAAGTATAAATAATATATTTAAAGCATTGTTTTCGGTATAAATTGATTCAATCGACCGTATATCTATAATAGTAATAACTAATAATACATTTCTATGCCAGAAACATAAATATGGCATAGAATATATATATACTTATTAGTAATTTATCCGTTTTCGATCTGGATCGTTTTTTTACACTCGTCGACACCTACTATACAGCAGAACGATTACCTACTTTTCCCCTATTTTGATTTGTTTTTAAGTTTATAGCTAATTTATTTAATGCCGCACTGACTTGTATTGAATTTTGTTTGTATGACAATTTCCTCACTTTTATAAGCTCGTGCAGTCGTACGTAGACAATTTTTTAAGAATAAATTTATACTATACACCATATACGACACGTATTTATGGGTTTTTTTAAAAAAGCATTAATTTTTTTCGTTGACTTTTCAATACACGCGACTGAATGATGACAGTATAGAAAGGAGAGGAGGCATACAGAGTAGTCATAATAAGACACGTAACAACGTATAAGTCAGTGGTTAGTCAGCAGTGTTTTTTTTAAAGCCGACGTGAAGAGAAACAAAACAATGTTATTTCAATCATGCAAGTACACGTCGTATATACATTCTTTACGTCGGAGTTATATATGTTTCAATTTATAATAATTAAAGAATAACATAATATTATATTTATATTGTGTATTTGCCCGCACACATAAACATATTTAGTAAGAATATCGTCTGCAAAAAATATACCTAAATAATAGTAATTATTTTAATTACAATATATTTCTTAAATAGTTGTAGTCGTAGATATATATCGTATATGCGTTCTTTACATTGGAAATAAATGTTTGGCTTTGTAATTAAAAAATAACATAATAAATATATATATTATATATATTTACCCGCACACATAGACATATTTAATAGTTTTAAAATAAGAATACCTACAAAAAGTATACCTAAATAATAGTCATTATTTTAATAATAACATATTCCTTAAATAGTTGTATATAATTATGTAATAGCATATTATACTGATTTAATTTAAAAGTGGTTAATTTATTTAAATTGTAGGAAAGTCAAATAAGTACATTGTTTTATTATAGCTATATATTATTTGTATTGTCTATACACATCAAAACGTCCTTCGTAGATTTCAAACAACACAAACTCCGAATAAAATTATAAACGTTTTTATTTTATTGATCTCTCTGTACCGCATAAATATATATGTTATAAACAGTAAAATTTGTGATGTGCTTATAAAAATATATATATTCAAATATAAAAGAGTAGGCACCGACCTGATAGACGTTAAAAAAGATACAATTTCAAGCAAAATCTATTGAATAATAAGAGTGTATAATAAATTATTCATTAAAAAAACAGTATAAACAAAATAGAATAACAAACATAAAAATAATATGACAATATATTTTCATACCGTGCAAAATAAATGTCTTTTTGTTCCAAATCGTCAAGGCGTTGTTCGTTATTCTACAATAGATATATAAGGTATATGTATTTAAAATAACTTAATCGGCGACGGGTAATAAATTATTATATTAAAATTCAAAAGAAGATTATAATATGATAACTGCAAGTCCTACGACTGTCTTATAGGATTTTGCGTCATCAGGCGTAACATATTATACACATAATAGCGGTCAGACGTATGTAACAATAATATTATGTACGATATAAAGTCGTCATCGAATGATTATTTGAAATTTAACTGTCGAACAAAATATATAATATATAACATAATAATTATTGTATATCGCCTCCGAAAGACGTGTTTGCGGGTCTTCCGGGTAACCGTGGTATAATTTCACATCGACCCAACACTGCAGAGCTGTACCTACCGATAAACGAGTGTAATAATATCGTTAGAGTATATAATATTGTCGTCGCGTATTACCTAAACCCGAATTTATTGACTTGTCACACGACTTTGGGCTGTGGCGTACGGCGAAGACAAAACCGTGAAAACCACGGTATACGCTCGGTATAGGTGAAGATATCTGGAGAAATCTCGACATATCGTAAATAATTATTATACCTATTACATATTTTTTATTTTTTGACCGTCATCGGCATTTCGCGATCGACGCGATCGAAAGTGAAAAAACATTTAAAAAATAATACGACGTACAAACGTTTAGTTGTTTTATATTTTTTTTCCTCGCTGTAGCTGAGCATAAAAAATATTGAGTGCATTATAACGGTAGGTATATACGTTCGCGTTCAATTTTGCTTGTAAATTCGAAACACCGACACACTATTTACTATAGTGAAATTATATTCGTGATGTTCGCGTGATAATAAAAGCAACAGGTTATCATTGTTATTTGTTGTTATTATTATTACAAATCGTCGGATGAATAAAAATCTCACAGGTGTGCATTTTACAATCCATCGTTTAAATCACACCGTCGCTTTGAATATATAGAGGTACGCGCGTATAATAACCATAGTTCGGAATGTGGAATTAGTGGTGTGATAATACCTGTACCGTTGGTGGAAATCGGAGGAGGGGGGTTGAGGGTATAGGTCTTAGCCTCTCCAAATATCATATTAGCCCTCCAAAACAGACAGCTTTTTAGTCGCGCGTGTGATCGAAGCCCCTCCGTTCACATTGATGTTGACAATTTTAGCATCCCTGAAATTTTAATGGATTTCCGCCTATATAATATATGGTTCCACGACAAAATATCCCAGTAAAAATATCCCGGTCAAAATATCCCCGACCAAATATCCCCAAACCAAAATATCCCCGCAAAAATATTCCATGACAAAATATCCCGCGTAAAAATATCCCCGACAAAATATAATATAATAGCTGTTGCGATTAGAAGTAATAATCGCACTTTATCTAATCTAGTAATGTTCGTTATTTTGATAATGGTATTATAGTGTGTCATTTTATATCATTGCCTACAGCGCGTGTCGTGAGCATTTAACAGTCTTAAATCAAATTTTGTTACTAACACTTTTTATTTAATTAAAAAATGCTAGAATTTATTAAAAGCCAAAAAGGCAATAATTTACTAATATTTGAAGGATATTTATTCAGTATACCAGTATACACCGAAAGTCTGAAGAAAAAATAATTTGGCGTTGCACTGAGTATATAGGTAAAAGAAAAAAATGTTTGACAAGATGTTACACAACCACAGACGACGAATCAGGTTTGTTAATTTATGATTAAACTTTAGGACGTGGATATAATAATATATATAATAATAAAATATAAGAACTGCCGATACCATTGATCTTATAATATTATACTAATAATCAACAAAAACCCTTCTTAAACTACGTGTAAAAATATGTTACGATTTTATCAGATTTTTAAGTAATATACAATTGATGAAAATTGTAAAACGAATACTGCTCGTACGATTATTCTCAATAGGCCTAGATATAATAATATTATATTGTCTATATTGTTACAATTTTTTCGTAGGGGAATTTCTTGGTAAGAGAGGAGATCATGAACACGCTCCAGATGCAGCCGGATTAGAATCAAAGAAGGTAATAGAACGAATAAAAAAAGCTAGTGATTCTAATCAGACAACAAGAAATATTATAAGCGAGGCATTTTCTCAGTCATCTATGCCAATTGCAGCTAGGTTACCTTCAACTGTTGCGCTTAGTCGAACAATTCAACGTTCTCGAAATCGAAATAATGTACCTCCACCCAACCCTGTGACTGCTGATTCTTTAGTAATACCTAGCGAATACACATTAACCTTAAGTAATTTATCTTTTTTGTTATATGACAGTAAAAATAATGAAAATTGGGATATTAATAACAGAATATTGATATTCACAACAAATGAAAATTTAAATATACTGAATGACTCCGAAATATGGTTCGCAGATGGAACGTTTAAATCTGTACCCAATATATTTAATCAACTGTATACTATTCACGGTAATATTGACTGCACTGTATATCCTATATATAATAATGTGTAATAAAAACGAAAATAGTTATTCTGAAGTACTAAATCAAATTAATATACTCAAACCAAATTTACAACCAAAGGCTATTGTGATAGATTTCGAACAAGCATTTATAAAATCATTTAAAGAATTATACACTGATGTTAAAAAACATGGATGTTTTTTTCATTTTACCCAGTGCTTATGGCGAAAATTGCAATCGTGCGGATTAAAGAATAAGTATTCCACAGACGCAATATTTTCCCACGAAATAAAAAAATTATCGGCTCTTGCTTTTGTACCCGTTGATAATGTTATTTCTGCATTTGAAGAACTAATTAACTCCAACTACTACGTAGATAATGAAGAAGAATTACGAACAGTTGTTGATTATTTTGAGGACACGTGGATTGGGAGACCAACACGTGGTGGTAGGCGAAGAGCGCCTACTTTTCCAATTAAAATATGGATTAAGTTTGATGCTGTAATGGAAGGCTATCCCAGGACAAATAATTCAGTAGAAGGATGGCACAGAGCGTTTAATTCTGCACTGGCAGCTAACCATGTAACAGTGTGGAAGTTCATAAATATGTTAAAGCGAGAACAAGGTCTGCAGGAGGCCAAAATGGAGCAGCAAACAGCTGGTGCACCTCAATAAAAAAAAAGCGAAAGTATAAAAATTTGGACGAGCGGTTAATTGCTGTTGTAAAAGGATATGAAGAAACTAATAACAATAAATATTTAAAATCAATAGCACATAACTTAGTATTATAATAAGTAATAAGTATAATAATTTTTGGCGGAAAACATACCATTTTCATATATTTTTAAAAATGTTTTAGTTAATTGTTTGTATTATATAAATGTATTAATATCTTCATGTAACTTATATTATAATAATAAGTGTAATAATTTTTGATCATTTTATCACAGTGTAATCATTTTTTGTATTCAGTAAATGTTAATTTAAATAAATAATAAATAATTACGCGGGATATTTTGTGGGGGATATTTTTACGCGGGTTATTTTGTCGGGGATATTTTGACCGGGATATTTTGATGTGTCACCATAATATATGGACTAAAAACTACACGAATAATTATTGTTCTCCGAGGGAATAGATATTATATAAATACTATTGGCATTATTACAAATTATTGTACTATGGTTATATTATCAGTCGTAAGTCATGTGCAATCTCTTTTCCAGATTTTCGTGTGAGTCTTTTGAGATTTCTTTGTAAGCATTAGTCATCAGTGTAAAGCGTTTTGGAAAAATAAATTGTAAATATGTATTTATAGATAGGTACTATATTGGCATTATTACAAATTGTACGACGGTCATATACCAGTCGTTAGTCATGTGCAATCCCTTTTTGGAAAAACGAGTATTTTGTTGATTTCCTCGTTTATCTATAGAAACTCTACAAAGGTACAGATGCACAAGTCACAAGTAGACATATTATTGATGCTTGGGGGGGGGGGGGGGGCGAACACGGACAAATCGCTGTCGCCGTTTCGACGTGAGACCACTTCGCCGTTAAAAAAAATGTTGAGCATTTTACTTTTTTATTACTTATTATGCACATTTTCCAATATTCAATAATAATAAAAAATATTTATTTTTCGTCAATAATATATCAATACAATTAATTATTATTATAAAATATTTACAAGTTTATGCTTTGTTATGAGTTAATTTTTTTTAACGACGAAGTGGCCTCACGTCGAAACGGCGACGGTGAAGTGGCGACGGCGATTTGTCCTAGATCGGGGAGGGGGGGATGTCTGCCTTTGCCGGCGGTGAAGTGTTTTGGGAAAAACGAATTTGTTTTTAACAAATTTACTGACCATTATTTTAGTCTTAGCTCTCGGCAGAATCGATTTTCCGAACACCATTATTCATTGCACAATTTTGGTTAAGAACGGACTGAATCCCACTCCATAATGGTTTTACACGGTTAATAGGTTTATAATTTATACACAGTCTGTCGCGTAACAGTTTGATACAGAATTAATGACTCTCTCTCACAGTCGCGGTTTTGGGCGGTTTTGGGGGGTGGTGGGTGGGTGGGTCGTCCCCTTCCTCGGCTTGCGTGAAAACGTGTAAATACGCATAGTAATACTCTAATAATATATACCTATAGTCGCCATGATAGTCGTCTCGAATAAATGTTTTATGTCTTGACATAAAACATGTTTTATTATAAATAAAAAATGTTTCACATAGGCGTAGCTGCAGGTAGCTGCAGCAGTATATAATATTAAATAAAGCACATTACAAATCATTTCTCAGTTATCGTGTCTTTATTGTTTATGTATTATATTATCGTCAAATGTGGTTATTGTATATTTTGTGATCCGGATAAGGGGAATATTTCATTTTTCGGAAAGACACAATAATGATGACATATTATTACCGCCAACGAGAAAATTATTATTGGAAACGAATAACGCAGAAAAATATATCGTATTATTACCGTAATTATTATTGTGTTGTATATTATTGTGTCGACCCGTAGACGATCTCGGAAAAAAAAAGATGCGTTTTGTCTACACTATACATAATATAGACACTAACAGGTCTTCCTTCTAAACAATAATATTCCTCTTCTGAGTTGGCAGATGCGGCGGCGCCTCGTTTGACTGCTACAAAACAATAAAGTACCTGTGAGAATGTAAAATATTTTTTTATCGGCATACCGACGACGACGACGTCTGTAGCAGAATCGCCGACGGCAGCTGCTGCTGCTGCCTACCTCTCATTTCGTAGCAAACGAAACTCATAAACAACCGGGAAAACGAGTCCAAACACTCCAAACACTAAACATGTATATATATTATTGTCGAGTATATAATAATTTATTGTATAACAATATGTAATAATATACTCATTGCAGCTATTTTGTATTTTATGATATTATTGCGCTATTAAAATAATTATTTTACTATTAATAACACGCTGCAGTGGGTTGAATTAGTTTTTGGCGAAAACATTGCATTTGAAATTTTTTTATCAATATTTATTGAAAATTTTTTTTAAAAACCGAAAATTTCATAAGCCTAAAATTAGCTAAAAAAGTATCAACATTTTAGTGTTTAATGGTGTATAGAAAATAATAATCTCAACATTTGATGAAAATTTCAAACTTCTACGATTATTCCTTTTTGAATTATAACAAATTAAGGAATTCGTTTCCTGAGAAATCGGTAACTTACAATGTCCAATGTCTAATTTCAAGCGATCATAAAAAAACTAGTTTGATTTTCTGGTAAATTTTTTTTTCGGAAAGGTAAAGAACTTTACGTTTTTGTCAAAATTCTAACTTTAGACATTTATAAAAAAACTCTTGTAGATTTACATGCAACTTTTTTTTTAAATTTTCACTTACAACAAGTTATGAAGAACCTTGTATAAAATTTTCAAATGTTTTGATAGGTTGAAAAAAATTTTATCGAAAAAAACCTGAAAAAGTATTGGTCTATAAACTCAAAAAAAAGTCAAAATATATTGAAGATTTTACTGTGTTTAGAACATATTTCCATAAGTATTTGGTGAGTTTTTCATGTATCTACATTCTACAGTCATTTTAGTAACGCCATAAAAACAAAATCGATTTTCTCAAGAACCAGTATTGCGTAAAAATTCCCGTTTTTCCTTCATTTTTTTTTCGTTTTCCTTATGTTTTTAAAACTATTAGGAATTTTCAAAAATGACCTCCCTAAAGTACCGACTAGATTCAATTTCCCACCAGAAAGGATATTAATGAAGAAAATAGGAGCATATTATTTCTACAACTTATCGTGAATATACAGACAGAAAAAAAAACCACGCATAATGTGGTATATGTAAAGTCAATAAATATTCATCGCTCCGCTCAGAATCTAAAATCAACTTGTATAAACTGACGGACGAGGATCCAATCAAAAAAAAAACAAAAAAATAATAGGGGGAGATCGATTAATAATTATTTTACGGTGGGGAAATTCGCTAATTATTATACCATTATATTGCATTGTCTATATATTATGAGACATGAGTAGGTGATACACGTTGAATTGTAGACAGCCGACAGGTGTCTGGTGTCTCATAATACGCACGTCATACTGCGAGGGATGTACTACGATATAATATAGTAAAGCGACGAATGAACGAATAATAATAATAATAATATACTATATCTATTATTATTTACCCACTTTATTGACTTTGCAGCTTTTTTAAAATTTAAATTTTGTGTAACGTATAATAATAATAATAAAAAGCGACAAACACAATTTTTTTTTTTACGTGTTTTCTAGTCGACGACGACGACGAGGAGTGGAAGCACAATTAATGAAATTCGAGAGACAATATATATACTTACTGTCGAGAACCACGCACAATACGTATAATATATTTATCGTCGTACCCGCGATATGCGTTCTTTGCATTTGCATAGCAGCAATAAGATCGCATTTAATTCGGTGAAATACAATATTATAATATTATATATATATCATTAAATTATTTACTACTATGTCGTAGAAATGTGTCGGAAGTGTAATTATTACAATATGCGTGGACACAGCAATAATAATGTATGCGCGCGTCTTGTATATAATCGCAACATATTTTTACACTCCGCGCCGCCGTCTACTCGACCTTTTTTTTCGACAACGTCGATTCTCCGCGAAGATTGCGCCATTTCCTTTTTAAGAGGAGAGCATAATAATAATTATTGTATTATCGGCAAACGCGGTCGGTAAAAAAAAAAAAATTACATTCTGCTGCGTATCATCGTTGCAATAGGTACTGCTGCTGCTGCTGCTGCTGCTGCGACACGATATTATACATAATATTATATTATATTATATATGTACAAGTGGGCGACACCCGTTATTCCTGATCTACGACGCTTGCAAAAATTATTCAAACCGACTCTATAATATTATAATGTTTCTCGTGAATTATAATAACACCGCAGCAGCCGGAGTTTCACGGATTTTCGATTTATTTATATATTTATTTAACGATTTGACGCGCGACCACCGACTGCTGCAGGGATCACCCCGCACACATTCCATAGTACGGCGTGTTCGACGATTAAATACCTATGCACTTTTATGTCATTAAATAAGATTCTAAGGACATTCGTTACGAAAATCAAATTCGCTGAGATGTTTCATCTCAAAACCTTTGTATGATGATGATATATATTATATTATGTTGATTTATAATAATTATTGTGAACCAAAAACAATAACTATAACTTCTGGATCGTGCTGATTGCTGCGGCTGCCTGCAGGCCTGTACTATAATATAATATAAAGGGGAATCTTTTATCATTTTTTACACACGATAATTAATAATATCATGTACGATTGGAAAAAACATCAACGCGTATATCTAATTTAATAAAATTATTAAAGTGAAACGTAAAGGTGTAATAAAACTACCAATAGGTATAATGATAAATTATAAAATATACGGTTATAGGTAAATTATATTTTCTTTCTTGTTAGTCGAACAATTATTGTGGAAGAAAAGAGTTTTTTCTAGTTTTGTCAGTCACAATTATTATGCATTTATGCAAATATCAATGCGCTCAGATCACTACAGATGTTATCTACCACGCATTATCAATGTCTCGTAGTTCTTATCATTACGACGGGAATATTATTTTTAAAAAAGTATATAAAAAATCAAATTATTTTGACTCCTTTCAAATTTTGAAAATATGCTGGATAATATTATTATTGTCAGTTAATGAATTAATGATTAATTTGAAAATTGTACTTATCATTATACAGTCATTTTATCATAGAACATAGACGCGATAGCAATGTTAAATTGTTACGCAATATAATTATTATGATAATTCATCGTGGGAACTACGTCGCAGCGATTATGGTTAACGGTTAATGGTTATTACCTATAGTAGAGTACTAGAGTATAAGGTCTGTGATGCCTATAACTAAAAAAAACAATCGCCTTTTTTATTATATGGAACGATCATATGACTTTTTCGATCATAAACATTTTTCATCGCTAATGTTTTAGATTAGGCACCTTTTATACTTTAAGTCCACGGCAATTCAAACAAAACCAAAGTCAGGCATGTGTTAAGTCAGTGCAAAGTCAGTGCAAATTATATTGCTGGCTAGGTACTTAATATATTAAATACAAAACAAAATATATCCTATACATGGATTGGATACTGGACAGTTTAGAAATCAACACGTTTGATGAGTTTTATTTATGATTAATGATTAGGTATAAATACTTTATAATATAATATTAAAAAATATAAGAAGTATACATAGTTACCTAGTTGAAAACTTGATTAAATGTTGTTATTAATGCCTATAATGGTACACAAAAATTGATATGGAAATATATTAATTATTCGATCTGGAGATCTTTGTCACGATTCGTTTTATTAGTTAGGTAGGTACTACCTACGTACAAAATGTTTTATGTCTTGAAAGTCGATATAGTAAATAACAACAAACATAAATATTCCATCCAAAAATAAATAATTATTAGTTGTTGATATTATGTACAGCACATTTCGCATACAGTTTACAATATTATATTTTATCAGAACTTTGCTGAGAATATTTCTTCACGTCCATTGAGTGGGAACGGTAGCGCGAAGTCATTAAAATATTCATGGCTACGAATTTACTATAGTTATTACGGTTTGAGTGGGTCATATTGTCATTTCCACTCAATATAAACTTTGACAAATTTTACAAATAGCTTTATTTAAAGAGTTTCCCGTCGGTAATTTAGGTGAGCAACGACAATGATAAATGATGGATAAATTATGAGGACAAGAGTAGGAAACCCAACCTACCTTTAACTTGCGCGGTATTATAGTACGTAACATACGCGTCATGTCAGTTGACAGTTTAGTTGTTGTTGGTTTGGGTGGTAGTTTATACAAAATTACAAAACAAAACCAAATGACGGATTGGCGTTTTGTAAAATAATTATATACTGCGTGTGTATTATTTTTTATTATTATTATTATTATTATTATTATTATTATTTAAAAAAAACCCATTAGAAGTGTCTATTAGGTACGAAGATTTGGGGAAAAAAATTAATTTATATACAATTATTGATAGATGTTTAGTCTACAACTCGTAGACCCTACAATAATGATTCGGGACGTTTTAAACATTAATATAAGAGAACTGCATGATGTTCACCCTCATGTGTTGTCTGTCTTATGACACGTTCTAATTATTACACACACACACACAATTAAAACTTTAAAACGGCAAATCAGTGTGATTTTTTAACTCGTACCCGGGGCGTATCGTCGTTCAATATTTACCAACCCCGCGCTGCAATTATTGCAGTAGAATAATATTATATTCCATTACATATTATTATTATTATTAACAATTACTGCAATGCGATTTATCTGTACCAGACGACGTGTAGCACGATAAGCGTAATATTAAAATGGTGGTCAACGAGAGCCGGTGTCGTGTCAAAACGTACTGGTTTTCGTATAATGCGATATCGCACTCGGTTTCCGGGACATTTTTACGGGGGATACGGATAAAATCAAAAAAAAATCAGCGTGGTTCCTCCACGCACGCTGTATACGCCGCGGCACCACGTGATGCGGGATTAATCGAAATTCGTGTGTAGGATCGATTCACACACATTCGGAGGTTGGACGAGGAGAACAATAATAATAATAATCGGAGTAGGAGGACAAGTTATGTGTTGCCTCATTAATGCGTGTGTTGCACGTGTGTCGTGTACCTATACGATGATAATGTTGTATAGTAGTCGTACGAGACGCTTTTCGGTCCGGTTGTCCGTCCGACACAGTATATAATATTATTATTGTCTTTGCCCGTCGGTGGAGTCGCCCACTCGAGTCGATTTCGTCGGGCAAAAAGTTGGGCGGAAAGTGGAATTTGTCGAAAATTATACAGTTACCTACAACTATTATATATATATATCGTTGTAGTGCAGGCGAGAGACAGCTGCAGATTAGAGGAGAGAAAAAGGAAAATGTTTAAACTTTGCAGCACCTGTTGCTCGAGTGGGCGCGGCAGTCTTATCACGACGGCTCTATATATTTATTTATATATTGTAATGTTTATCGTATCTTTTGATGGGCTCCTATTTAATACCGACAAAACGTCGACACGTCGTGTGCCGATCGAAATCCAACTTTGTACACGGCTACATCGCCTAAAACCAATAACGATACATATTTAGTCATCGGGACAAAATGCCTGTTTGGACCGCGGTTTGTTATACGATAGGTTACCTGACGTTTATGACCATCCCGTTAGAGACTTAAACCGAACCGGTGAAACGGTGCGCATATAGCTATATATAGGAAAACCAGCAACAACAATATAATTCGTTTTACGGACGTCGTCATTATAATATTAGTCTCATCTGTTTACACAGGTAAACAATAATAATAATAATAATGCAGCCTTGGGACAATACAGCCGCCGACCACAGCTATAGTGTTTTTCATTATTTTAAGTCACCATAAATGTCAAGAGTGAAAATTATGTTTCATTAATGAACCGTAAGAGACATATTTCATTTATCTGCGAAGTCGGTCTTCAACTGCTTATAAAATATTATACGCCGAAGCGTATATAGGTAGGTACAATGAATCTCAGAAAAATGCTGGTGAAATATCGTTTGAAAAATATGTACTATTGTTTCCGGAGACTCGATGATTTAATATCAATTAATTATTATAATTAAGTTTTATGAAGTTTTCAATACCTTTATACTATTATAGTATGTATTTTTGTTTCACAAATAATTATAATAAATTATAATGTCACAAACATTGTTAATGTTAAACTTCCAAATTTATAATTAGAACAAACATTTTTTCTGACTTATTAAAATTAATGACATTCACTTTTTAAGAATTGTTTAAACGTTGATGTTTTGTTTTTTTATACTCGCATGATATATTATGCTGTCTCGTATAATACATAACTATACACTAGTTTTTTAAATTTTAAACGAAGCAAAATACTTATAGTTAGGTTTTTATTATGTATAGTATATATTTTTTAATACTTTTTTAGCAAATACAATTAATACTCTTAAGTTTTATGCAGCATCTATAGGTACTACCTACTGACTTCTAGCGTATAAATTAGAAATTTAACTCAAAATATTTCTTAAAATTTCATTTTTTAAATATTTCCCGTAAAAGTTTCAAGGAAATTTGCGAGAAACGTACAATTTACGTCTGTAAATAAATTTATAAGCAATACAAACCATGTTAACAAAATGTCGACCTTCTTAAGTTTAAAACAATAAGTTATTTTCTCTTGATGCATTTATTTATTTATAATAATTGCTTTTAAATTTAAATACCTATTATACCGTCTTATACCCCATACATTGAATATATTATATTTATCTCCGAAATTCAGATTCATAAAGTCTATCAAGGATTCAAATCAAGCATTTTATTTCGCAGTAATATTCAAGTACCCTTGAACATAATTCACACTCGATCCACTGCAGTATACATTACAATTTACATTACCTATATCAATCGGATTTTGAAAAAATTCAAGTTTATTTAAGTTATTCCAAAAATGGAAACATATACGATTAACTACATGTTCGTATAATGATATGTGACCGATGACGTTTAAACAATAACGATGAATTTGTACATAATATAATATCAGCTGTAATAAAAAATAATAACGTGTCTCGATGGTTGACCTATATATTATATAGGTCCTGTACAACTATTGCGGTATAATATATTATTTTATTTACCATATAAATTAAACCAAATCGAAGTCGAACGGGATTCAAATATTTTTTTAAGATTATAACGTTTATAATATATTATAACCGATGTCTTTTAACTCGAACGTTTACAATATTTATATTGTTCAGTATTGATAATACGCGTTTAATAATTTGTAATATTTCCTACGCGTATTTAATACGACGTTTTTATTGTGCACAATACGTCAATACTATAATACACACTCGCGTAGGTAGTCGGGATCATTTATAACAGCAGATTATGTCTTTATTTTGCAACACCCGATCACCTGCAGATAGGTATACGACAAGTCGCACAATAGTACAGTTTTGAATTTTCTGACGTTTATATTATAGAAATATTATCGACTTGTTTATAACAATAATTATTGTGTTTTTTCCACCTACCCAATGTACGCTATTATAGTGAATAAATAACGTATTATAGTGTTGTGGACTTAATTTTTCGGTTTTATAAACTATATATTACACACAAATTGGTTTTTTTCAAAATAATGTAAATAATATGTGTATAGGATTACTTACGAGTACGGAGTAATGAACATACAGGGTGTCCCAGGTCTATTTGACTAATGCAATAACTTTTACAGCAGTAACAGTAATTAGCAAGAAATAATAATTTTGAATTTTAACACACTTTGAAAATTGTTTAAAAATTAACGACTTAACCAAATTAAAAGTTTTAAACGCCAAAATGGTTTTTAAATACTTATTTATGAAATAGCTATCTTGGATTATTAGAAAAATATTAAATAAAAAAATTTTAATTATTTATTTTTGTTGTAAAAAAAAAAATAGAGTATAAGATATACAAATTATAGCGCAGAGCTCTACAAATCATTAAAAAAAAAAAAAAAACTTAAAAATATTGAATAAAAAAAAATTAATTGCATTAGTCAAATAGACCTGGGAGTTGGGACACCCTGTATATCGTATTTATCATAGTAAACATCGCTTATACGTGGAACAATATATTATGTGTTTAGTAAAACAAAAAAAGTCGATATTGAAAATATTTATACTATATATATTATAATGAGCATATATATACTAGGATTGATTTAGCAAAAACAGGATTTTTTTTTCAAATCGATGTAATATAATCCCGTAAATTGTGCACACTAAAGATAATGTTTCATATTATTATATACAATGTCGTTTAGTCATTTTTTTTATTTTTTTTTTTATTTAAGTTATTACAACATGAAAATATACAATTAATTACATGTTCGTACATGCATGTGACGAATGGCGTTTAAATTAACGACCAATTCGTACATACATAGCAGTGATAAAAAAATAATAATAACTATTAAGACGCGGCTCGAGAGTTGATTGCACATTTAAATATATTTTGATCAACAAGTACATTATGATATTATGTAGATAGTAGATACTATATTATAATTAATTAGAATTGATGATTTAATCAAATACGACAACTAGGCCATTCATTTTTTTTTTTACACAATTTTTATGGGTTCATATTATTTTTAATTTATATTAGGCGTATAAATATAAAATCTTAAGTTATTTAAAAAAAAAGAAGTTTTCTATTTTTTTTACCTGAATATATGACATTGAGATTTTGATTTTTAGCTGAAACACTTTATTTGTTTTTATTTAAATACCAAGACCTAATATTTGCGTGAAAATAATAAATGAAATTTTCACAAATTTCGCAAGCGTTAAAAAAATGTACCAGCAAGAGTACCGGCCCAGACAATATCTCTTATTATAGCTTAATTCAAAACCTTACCATCGATACGCTTCAAATACTCCTAAAAATGTATAACACCATCTGCAGGAACCACGACGTATTCCCACAAAATTGGAGAAATAGTATCATCTCTATACCGATAAGCAAACCGGGAAAAAACAAATTCTCACCTGGAGGATACCGACCCATTTCACTTTTAAATGCCTTACTATGTAAACTCCTAGAAATAAAAATAAAATAAAATAACGAGTAATGACAGAATTAATATGTTTTAGTATAGTTGTTATAATGTTCGTGTAAGGTATGAGTTTAGATTGTGTTAGGTCAACTGTATTATGTTATTATTAATATAAATTATAATTAAAATTACCCTAATACCTACATTATTTTTGTATGTTCAAAATTTATGTTACAGCCATTTTATCGCATAGATATTTAAGATCCAGAAAAATGTATAATACGAAATTTTTTTGATTTAGAAACACAAATGGGGACCTTCACTTTTTTTGAAAACATAATATGAAGACCTTTTTTAATACATTTTAGTGCTCGGGCAACATTAATTAATGCAAAACTCTACGATGGAGAGATATTAAAAGTTTTTATAAATTTATAAAGTCGACTTCCAAAAACACCACTAAAACACTGTCAACAAATATAAAATGTCGAATCGTTTTAGATGTTTCTAAATCAAAAAACTTTCGTATTATCCATTTTCCTCTATTTTGAATCAATAAAGTGACCGTAACATACATTTTAAATCACACTGTATATTATTATATTCTCTATATAGCGATTGGCAATGTCTATTTCATTAGTAAAAATCAATTGAATTGTATTTATTAATGTTGCACTATAATAATGTATAGTACCTATGCTGAAACAATCGTATGGTTTTAAAGATATACTGTTTATCAATTTTCTTACATTTGTTTTACATTATTCCAATAATTGTTTCATAGTTAATATAACTGTTGTTTGTTTATTTTAAGAAAAAAATGAACGACTTTATGCGTTATCGACTTAAAACTTTTTATTTTATTGGGATTTGAGATTAAATCGTTAGGTTATGTTTTATGTTTGTAAATAAAATAAAATAAAAGTGTGTTTATCGATAGCTTAATTTATTGTTATTGTTGACGTATGAAGATATCATAAATGTACGTAATTATAATACACACCTAGCTAGTTATTAAAAATTTCAAAAAACAAAAACAACCCATGGGTATACACTGCAGTGGAAAAAAAATTAATTAATGTGAAGGCGATGATAATAATTATTACACGATAATAATTATTTATTTTTCATAAATAAAATCTAGTTTCAACCTACTATAGCTATAATATATATTCTGAGTCGATACCTGCGGGAGGCAAGGCAAATGGGAAAATCGCTAAGCAGAATGACTACCTACTAGATTTATTTTTATACAACACGTTTATTCATATACCTATACTATTACTACACAATATGATGTATTAAGCTTTTTTTTTTGTTGTTTTTTTCATCAGTATGTAAGGCAAAAACTTGAGCGATTTAATAACGATATAGTAGTTGTAATATATAAACAATAATATCGATGGCCAAGTGCACGGGTAAGTGACATTTTTGGCGAAAATGAGTTAAGTACATCTGTACAATTCTCCATTTTATTTTGATTCACAAAATATATTATATGGTGTTTGTTTAATCCACTTTATTTTATATTTCATTGTTGTTTGAAGTACCTATGTACTATGGCTTAAAAACATCCCGTGTTCAAATGTGGTATATACTCACTTACAACAAAAGTATTTCAATGAAACCAAGTATATTCGTGTATCGCGTTACTGTTAAGTTTTAAACGTGTTAAAAAAACACAATTATAATGAAAACTAGACGACTAATAAGACAAATGCTATGACTTCAACCCAAAATGTGCGTGAAAATGGTGTAAACTTTCAAACGAGTCTACAGAACAAATTGTTAAAAATATGTCACTTAACACATCTGTGCACTAGACCATCGATATTGAATATGATATTACAATAAGTTATTTATACCTACTTATTTATTTTGTGATTTTTAGGAGATGTTTTTGTCGTCTCGTCGCGAGTCCTATATTATTATAGTGACCGATGGATATCTTTTCCATTCATAGCAATTTCTGTTTGTCGGAATATTCAACTATAGGCGCAGGTGCTTTTAGTATTTTTGGATTTTGGTTACGCATTGGATTGTGTACTTGCGTCTTCTTTGCATCAGTGGTGTAATTAGGAATTTGTGTTAGGGGGGGGGGGGGGGGATAGACATTTTTTTACACACAAAATACTAAATTTTCAATTGCAATTTTCAAAATTCTACACATTTTAGTACCTATACAATATTATAATAAACTATTCAAAATGTAAACATTGAATATATTTAAATTAAATAATAACTATTAAAATATTAAATTTATTTTGTTTGTAATAATATAATATATAATGTAAATAGCTTCTTTTTTGTACTGTTTATAAAAGAAATTCTAATTTGGTTGGCTGTTTAGCCAACTTGTCAAACATTTGTCAGGATTTAGTACAATTGATTTATTAAATAGGCTCTGGGGGAGGATTTATCCCCCTCGCCCCTCCTTAATTACGCCCCTGCTTTGCATATACGGTGGTCTTGCGTTTAAAAAAAAATCGATGGTGCGTTTTCAGAAGGACTTAGCATTGCTCAATATTCATATTATTATTCCATCGATAATTTTTCATACCTACCTATAATAATGTATATAGGCGCATCGTATTGAGAGTTCAACCCTCACCGTGCAGAAAAAATTGTCCCAGGAACACGGCTTCGGTTGGTTATATATAATACTCACAAATTTTTTAAATCACATATACATATTTTATTATATTACAGAACTGCAATAGATGTATGTACAATAGAAAATATTGTGCCCCGGGTTAGGTTATAGTCATTAGTCATTACATTACTATAGATATAAGCTATTATGTATTATCTATATGATATCAAGTAGGTATAAAGAACACAGCACAAAGACAACTTCTAAAACTAGAAATACAAAACAATATATTTGTATTTTAATTAATTTGTGTTACAGATCCTTGAGTCTTGGCTATTCAAAAATAACTCAATCCGTACCCACACCGAAAAATAAATCATACTAATAGAGTAAAACCAAAAAGAATAACACTCACAATTTCCAATTTATTTCCTAAATATTCTATTGGATATAATTTATTATAAATAATATATGTACCTATATAGGTAGTATTATAGTATAGGTATATGTGTAAATCTATTGATATATTTATATTTGTAGATAATTAACATGATAAATCGATAAAAGTTAACTGACAACCTTATAGAAATCAGAAGTTTGGGTTAATGGTACCACTTACAAGATTACGATACGAGTACATACTTACATATTAAATAATATACGACCCAATGATCAAGTTATATGATATAATATAAATAGATTTAGTTTTTAAAAAAGCGATCTTATGTAAATGTACGCTTGTTTATAAATTATTTTAACTTATGTATTATTAGTTGGTACATATGCATAGGTACAATAAAAATAGTTTTAACGGATCCAGTTTCAAAAGAAAATGTTTTTTTTTATAGTAACAATTAACCACCCACAAGGGGTAAAAATACAGTGCGTTTCTCGACACTGTCCTCGGTGGGAATATACATATATAGGTATGTCAACACATAATAATATTAAATACAATTCGATATAAAAAGTATACGATTGATTAAATAATAATAATATAATATTCAAATCTCGATGCGGTGATTGAGTGAAAATCAAAATCAATATTAATTTACGTAGTGACTCGAGCTGCAATAGGCAGTGGCGTGGCAAACATGGGTTCAAAACGGGCAATTGCCCGCGTCAAATCTTGAGATTTGAAAAATGTTAGCTCTTAATACTGATCTTTGGTGGGGGGAGGGGGGTTTCTAAAATATGTATTTGCCCGCAGTTAATATATCACCCGCCACGCCACTGGCAATAGGCATAACGGACTATTATATTTACGTAATTCCTATATAGAGAACTAAATGGAACGCACGAAAGTCAGATTTATTTCTCAAACGCAAGGACGATAAATATGTTTTTTACTGCAATCGCTACCGAGTGCATAAATTTTGAATACCCGTGTATCCCGGGCACGCAGCTCTTATATTTAAAACGTTCAATTTAAATTAAATGTCAGGTATTATATTATATTATGTGTGAGTATAAATAATATTTTTGCGAACAAAGCAAACATCACATACGCGTCGTGCGATTATAATACAGTCGCATATTATTATTATGACATATATATATATTTAAATCTCTTCAATATCGTCCACTGATCGTTATTACAGTCGACAATACTATCAAAACATATTTTTGTTTTTAACCATATTATGTAAATACATATTATTAAAGCGAATTTCGGTTGACACGACTGATCGATCGAACATCGCAGTAAGATCGAGCTCAAGACGAGGCGTATTACGAACTATCTTCTCCTCCTCGGGTCGGTGTTCGCTATCCGAGATACAATAAATTAATATCCACACGCGCAGTCGTGACATGTTTTATTTATAACAGATTTTACACGCGGGCTCGACGTTTTTTATCAATATTTTTTTTTCTCGCCGACGACGGCTGCAGTGTACGTACGTACCTACGTTTATAATATAGTTCTGCGGCGTTTCTCGCAAGAATAAGGCACTTCGCTATCCTGTTTGGCGTCTATTTCGACCTATGTCAACGTGACACAATAATAGTTCAACGAAATCGCGTCTCGGCGTTTCGTGTCCTCGGACACTATATGCAGTATACACAGACACGGATTCCACGAGTATTGTTCGACTTTTAAACGTTCAAGGCGTCTCGGTTTGATTGTGTGTGTGTGTGTGTGTTTTTTGTCAAGCAGATATATGCGATCCGCTGCAGTTGATACAAAAAATAAAAATAAAAAACACACAACCGCGTCGTACCTACTTACCTATAATAGTTATATTAGGTATATATATATAATATATATAGATTTTAATTACACCGACTATATAATAATATAAAGTACGTGCTTACGTGCATTGGCATACTGCGATTTCGCAATAATCGTATATAATATGATCGACCCGTTGGTATAGGTACCTATGTATATATAATAATATATCTGATTTAATGTTAATTGTTGCAGGTCGGTATTATAATTTTATTCGATACGTCAAGTCGGAGAAAGTTCAATAATATAATATGTATACGTACTTCCTACATTTTCCCGCAGCATAAATCAACGTCGCGGCGCTGCAGTGTACAAATAATATATATTATTATTTTTTTATTTTTTTTAATATAATCGTATATTATCGTGCATTATTGTACGCGGTGTTTTGGATTTCCTATCGGTCTTCTGCGGCGGCGGCGGATCGGACAAAATTGCAAATATTATTCAACTTTCAAATTGCAGCACACTTTACTATATATTGCGATGGTGTAGGTTCGTACGACGTACGCACGCGAAATGAGCTTGTTGTATACGTTTCGATAAAAAAACGTATAACGCTCAGCACAAAACAAAATAACAAAAAAATAGAAAAAAAATACTTTAGATAGATAGACACTATATATATACACGATATTATACATATCTCGTATATACCTACGTATGGAGGTGTAAAAATAACCATATTTGCATTGTTGTCATATACAAACACCTCAATAACGAGGGCTATTTGCGCACTCGTCACGAAAAATAACTATAATACCAGCTGATGCATGTATTAGCGGTTGATTAATATTTTAAATTCATTTCAGACGCGTTATTATAAATTCCAAATTTTTCGCGCATTCATATGACGCGCGAACAGTCGTCGTCACCACACGCGCGTCTTCTACGACCAAAAAAATTAGGCTATTGGGCAATTCTTATTGATGCCCATTTTTTACTCTATTATACGAAACTCGTGACAGTTTATAATATTGTTTTGAAACCGCTCACATAAGTCTCGATGATTCCAGATGGTATATTATTTTTATTCGTCGTAATTATTATCTATACGCTGTTACAAAATTACAATATTTAACCCACGCAATAAACCACCGCTCGCAGGATTGTAGTACACAATTTTCAAAAACCGATTCAAATAGGGCTGCGAATTGCATCGTTCGAAAAAGTTCGAGGTTATAAAAAAAATCGGTGGTTTTTGATATTGCCCCATCGTTATTTTCTGTTCATGCACGATACGAACATCGTCGACAAATATTAGAAATTCAAAAAATGATCTCGCCCAGAAGTACCTATATAATATCATAGATATGTAATATATGATCTATGTTATAATTATTTTCCAATCCGCATTCATGCACACAATACTTTTTGAGTTAAACGAGATACAAATTACAAACCACAAATCCTTTTTAATCGTTTATATAATGGCAATGGAGTAATTATTATGGTAAGAAGATATTAATAGTGGAGAAGGCAAGAATGGATTTACTATGCAAGTTATATAACCGTTTTAACCGTAATAAACATAAAAACTAACAGTCGCATCATTATAATCATTATTAAGATGCAATAATTATTATGTATATGTGAACTAGACTCGGATCAATCATCATTCATCATATTCACCCACGTCGTAGATGTATAGGTATTTGCAAGGGCGTAATACCCAGGGGGATTTTCAGCCCCCTCCCACAATTTTAAATATACCTTACAACGTTAAAAATGTTTTCACGCCATTAAAATTCAACAAATAAAAAAATAATAAAAATTAACTATTAATGTTAATAACCTAAATATGACTTTTTTAAAATTAAAATATAAAAAAAACTATGATACCTAATAGGTCATGATAACGTCTTAAAAAATTATAAGTATAACAGGTATAATTAAAAATACTTAAATTCTTAAAATTGAAAATCATCTAGGACCTTTAGGTTCTGATATTATTATCAGACATCAGCGTTTCAATCATTTCAATCGGTATTATTGTTTTAGTGAAAGTCTAATAGCACCTACTTAATATATTTTAACACTATAGGTACTCAAACACTTTAGGTACCTTACCATTTATGACACGTAGGTATATGCCTATACATTCGTATTACCTTTTTGCCTGTATAAAACGTGCGGTTTATTAGTTATTGTTTAGTTATATGATGTAAACTACACTATACCTACTATTGTATCTACGCGGAGATCGAATTTAAGAAAAATTCATTATCGAACATCCCTACCCTTAACGAATTCGTGGGCACTGCGTATATTCCTACACCACATATGTATTGCTGGTATATCATATACGTGACAATATTTGTAATAATTATTGACATAATTTGTACTCTCGTAGATAAGTTAAAGTGTTAACATTATTATAACCAGAAGCCGAATAATATATATTATTATTCGTTAAATTATAATATATTGTATAATATGTCATATCGGCGTACTACCAAGTTTAGAATTTTCTATAATAATAAATTATCATCGCATCGCGGCTCACGCCCAAAACCGATGAATCAGCATATTTTTCAATCGGGGTAATTTTTTTTTTATTTCTACTTATAGCGCCGATCGAAACGCCGTCGCGCACAACACGCTGCAGCGAGTATAATAATATAATATATTATTTTGACGTATTACTTATTTTTTACTTCTATTCGGAGAGAGAGAAAAAAAAACACGGCATAATAGTAAACGAGCAACGAGTAGTGCGACAACGCGCCGGCCGCCGCACGTTTGTCATCTCTATAGAGCCCCGTGGTCACGCAAGTTGTCTCGATATGGAGGTAGTTTTGAAAGTAAAAACGAATAAAATATAGGTACCTATATGTGTATCACCGTTGCTAATGCGTACAAGGGGTTTTGATACTAAATATGGAGACAACCGAAGGTTATCTACTATATTCACGTTATAGTCATCATCTGCTGCCTGGCACATACGCAGAGCGCTTACGATACAAGCTCCGTTATACAAAAACGTTTGCAAGTCTCGAGAATTATTATCATAATAACAGTTGTGCACAACACTACCTATATATACAAAGCGGGCCATGTGCAATATCAAATATTAAGACTATATTTTAATATATTATGTCGGCGGACGATATAATAATATATGATTTGCGGCGGTAGCGTCCCCTCGAGTATAACTCACTATATTATATTATATACGCTGTACTGGCCGAAAACGGTTTTCTTTTCGCGTTGGATTATACGTAGGCAGGCCCTGATTAACGCATAGGCTCGTGAGGCCCGGGCCCAGGGCGGCAAATTTTGTAAGAAATTGAAAAAAAAATCATATAAATATTTTATGCATTTATGTATAACTGCGTAAATTGATATTATTTAATATATTATATACATTTATTTTATAAAATATTAAATTTATTAGTAATAAGCACTACATTTTGGGTGGGATATAGTGGGGTAGGGGCCGCATATTTAATAGGGCCCAGGGCGGCACCTGTTCTAAATCCGGCACTGCACGGTAGGTAGGTAGGTACGATAGTGTATACGACCTATATCGTTTGGTCAACATTCCACGCGGGATCCGATGGCGTCCGAATGCGTTCAAACTCATTCATAATAATCATAATAATAAGACAATAATTATAAATCGGTAAACAAAACTATATTATGTATCGGTGAAAAAAAATGTGAGTTCGTAAAATATAATCGTATTTGTTTTCGTGTAACATTCACTTTTTTTCTCCAAATAGTCGAACGACTTTTTTTTTTTATAAAAATACATGAGCTGTGAAAGAAAACGTACCTCCTATATACTAATAACACTGATTCTGCAAAAGTCAGTATTTTCTTCAACTGTCACTTGTCAAGACACTCGTCTAAAAAAAAAAAACAAAAATTGAACCTTGAATAGCGTATTGCGTTCTGTTCAGTAGTCGGTTCGATTTTTTTTATTTTTGTTTGTACTAGGTCAAGTTTGAATCTCTGAGCCATAAGCTTAAGTATTAACATACAAACATAGTGTTGTCTTTAACATTTTTTATTTTTTTGTACTACGTCGCGTGGCGTGTATGGTTGTGCAGAACACGACAAATACCAATAAAAACATGTTACATCTATTTATATAGATGTAGGTATGTTTTACAAAATAGATAATATTACTGTCTAGATCTTTCATCGTGTAGGTATATGAAATTAGGTCCTACTCGTTTCCGCCGAAAAATCTGTTTTCATTATCGACTCCATCAAAATTAATAATATGAGTTGTTAATAAATATTGATGTCGGTATTTAGTGTGTATATATAAATATATTTATTTTGTTATGTTTCAGTACCATAATATACCATGACTTTTTTACTTTTCAATTGTTTTGCTATAAGTACATTATTTTGTATACACATACGCAAATGTTTGAACGCTTTTATTTGAAATGTTAAAGAATGATTAATGATTTATAAAACTTTTCTGCGTCGTCTTAAATGCTGTTCACGTTTTGGAGGATCCAAAATGATGCCAAAATGTGTCATCGAACCAAAATGACCTGTACGTACATAATATGCTTTTTATTAAAAAAATAAAATTATCATCTAGATCTAGATAATCAGCATGTTTAGAATGTTTTTCTCCCTAGGGTACTTATTTATTATCTTTCACAAATAAACTGATTTTATTCTCGCTATTTTTGTGACGAATTTTTGATCACCACCAGTTATCTATTGATCACAGACAAGATGCAAAAATACAGTAGGTACATTAAAAGGTACTTATATATTTAATATTCTACAAAGATACTTTTTTTTATGGTTAATAAACTCGCATGACTCTTATAAGTTATAATAGTAAGTAAGTAACCTAATTAAAAAAATGATTATGCACATTTATTAAGATTGTATAGTATACAGTATTATAATTTATAGTAGTATAATTATATTATGATTAGAATATATTTTATATTTTTATGTCTGGGTTCTAAGTCTGTCAGCTAAGATATCTATCATATTATGACTATAAAATAAACTATAATAGAATAGGTACATATATATTATATTTACTGGCAATTCGGTAAAACTTTTTCTCGTATTTCTGTTTATTATTAATTGTTAAATTTTAAACGATAAATTCATATACTTATAGGTACTGCAATATTGCATACACAAAATTACATAATGTAATAAACTAATAACTAACAAGTATGAGTATGTTTTATTTGTTGTAAAAACAAAAAAGTGATTATAGTTTATAATAAAGACGTAAGACAACCACCCTTGCTGGTTTTATTTTCATATTTATAATTTGATGGTGATTTTAGATTATGTATATTTACTACTTATCTGTATGCAGGTAGAAAGCGATATTCTTAAAATAACTATATTTTTCTAATTTATTCCTAATTGATTTGGACGGAAGATAGGTAAATTATATAACCAGTATGCAGTATAATAATAATAGTAATATATTGTATTTCATATTTTTTTAAATTATAGATGAATACTTAACACGCGTATTTCGTACCTATACCTACACATTATAAATATATTATTATGTAATAGAATTCAAAACTACGCCACGCTATAAAAATTTAAAAATAAAATAATAATTATATTATACTTCTGTAAATTGTAATATAGGTATTAAATTATTTTTATAGGTGTCAATATAGTGGTGTCGTGTACCTAAAGGTGATATTTAGAAATAGTTATAGAAATAGTTGGAAAATAGATACCTAGTAAATTATTTATTATTATATTTTGCAGCTTTTTTAATTAAATTTTGAATCGTATCAAACGAAATATTAAACATACGAATAACTTTAAAACAATCATTATTAGAAAGACATATAATTAAAAAAAATAAGAATTTAATCAATTCTAAAAAAACAACTTTTATTCTTAAACACTGCTGTATATGAGACACGATAGTGACGACGGACTGTTTAAGTCGAATACCTTTAACGGCTCTATAATATACAATTATAACTATATGTGTACGAATATTGCGATTCCGCTGAACAAGACGATAAGTTATAAATTATAATAACAATATATTGTACCTACGTCTGCGATCGAACGAGAAGACAAACAACAATGAACGTGCATTATTACATTCTCGAAGTATAATTTTATGTTAATACTTATAATAATCATTTTCAGATTAGGTTTCACGAGAGCGCCTTATACGAATGTGGGTGAGCGTCTATAATATACGAAGACAATAATATTACCATCGGTACAACAGTCTCTATATTATACCCGTTGACGCGTAAAAGTATAGGTATATAACTAAATAGTATTAATATTATAACGCAGTTTTGATTGGTTATTATTGTAATGAAGCTCGACAATTTTTTTCCACCACAGCACTCGGCTTACTGAATAATAATATATACGTATACTCAATATATTATATATTATTACAAATTATCGTGTACGCGAGCTGTACAAGTAATGGTGACGTCACTGCAGTTGTGTGGGTAGATCAAATATGGCATTGCTGTCAAACCGGCGAACAGGTATTAAACGACACATATAAACGTATAGCGTCCGTTCGTTTTATGGTCACGCAATTCAATTTTGAATCAGCTCTTTCCATTAAATCAAAACAAATCAGAATAATCAATGACCGCACAGCTCTATAGGAAAAGTTGTTAAAACAAAAAACGTGTTAACAATAAAACTAATTTCCAGCTGGCCATTATATACCTACATCGAGACGATACACGTATGTCGTATAGGTATAATATTTTGACAACCGCGATAATTTGATGAAATGTGTTATATTATTATTATACGTTGAATAAGACGTACCTGTTTATTATAATCAATTTCTCAACAAATTGTCTTTAAAACCGGTGTATTAATAAATAATATAAAGCCCCGTCGAAGTTTATAAAAGCGGTACTCACGGATTGCGTCGCTCTCTATATTATATTGTCTTGGAATAATGGTATAGCTAACACGAATTGCGCCCCAAGTTGAATAATTTATTAAACATATTATTTTCCAAATTTATTTCTAATTTTATAAATATATTACTGTGTTTATGGAAATACTTAGTTTTACACCATTATAATAGTCACAATAACGAAAACCTCGAGGAAAACGATTTTGAATAGGTTTAGCAATAGGTATAGTTAAAAACAGACATTACATTTGATTAGTAGGTCATATGATTTATATGATATATTATGGAGAATTATTATTGTTCGAGTATTTTTTTAAGTAAATATATTTCATTGTAATTTTAGATTCTGAACGGAGCTATTGAATGTATTGATTTTACATTATGTGTGTTTTTATTTTTTTTGTGTCTGTCGTCGCTTTTTGGGAGAGTAAACATTTTTCAATTTTCTACTTCAGAATTTTTTCTGGTAGAAAAAAGAATCTAGTCGATATTGTTGGTGGGGGGGGGGTCAAAAGTAAAAATACCAAGTAATTTTTAAAAGTTTAGGGAAAAACGAAAAAAAAAAATTTACCGAAACTCTGCAGTCATAGTTTTATTTTCTTCCGTCATCCTCGTTTCTGAGGGAAACTTTAATCCTTCAGTCGTGCCACAGATGGTCAAATGCTCATTACAGACGACCTGATGACGACGTGGGTAGTTGATCTACATTACGCTCAACCCTATCACTAGGTGTAGCAATCGCTACACATTGATAACGAGGAGATGAGAATATTCAGATAAAAATATTTAATAATTGTAAGTTGTTGGGAAACATACCTACTTAATATAAAGCAGGTCACTTTTTGGTCATTTTTATGATTAAATTCAGTTACTCGATCACTTTCTTCAAACCACTTTCAACTCTGATGATACCTATTCTTCGGTATATATTAATATTTACCGATATTACGTAACAATTAAAACAACCATAAAATACCATTGCATTTTGAGTTTTGGAAGGGGTGGGTGAGTAAAACTATGTATTGCTACACCTGAAGAATATGTCTTGGGCTCCACTGCATTGAGCCTCGACAAAAATGCTGGTATTATTGGTATGCTCAGTGGTTCGCGCATCACCTCTGCTCGTATATAGTATCGGTCTGCAGCGTGTTCAAAAACTCCAGTTCAGACGACGTCAACTTCATATAGGTAGTAGGAATATCATCTCGCACAACGATCGTTTTGTCGATTCTCCATTCTTCACTTGAAACTAGTCGAAACAAACTCACAATTTAATAATATATAATGATTGATTCGACCCGCGAACGTACCCACTGCAGTGCAAAGTCATATATATTCCATAGATCCAACCGATCCAACTGATGTTTCACGGAAACACGAGACATCGCATTTCAAGTTGAAATTACATAATTATTGTAATATTTATGCTATTGCTAATACTTATAACCGCTGTCTTTCAGAAAATTTTATAAACCTAACTGTTTTATAGAAACACGCATATCCTAATAACATCCTAATAACAAAATACATTCATTTTATATTTCAAGGAGATGTATGTATTTATCACATGGAAATGGAACAGCTCAACAACATTATTGTGTGATTTTCAAAAGAAATTCCCTAATCAACTTAGAATATTAACATTCATGTAATATTACAAACCGATAACAATGCAATAATAACTTCATACCTCAATATTATATTACAGTATTACACTAATATTAAAGTTGGTACTTTAATTGTTAAATAAGAATTTTCTACACACGATGGCATAATATTTAAAGTTTGAAATATTTTGACTATTTTTTAGTTGTTATTATAGACGTTTAAAAATTAGTGATTTATTTAAGTTAATTTTCTAAATTTAACGTGAAATCCATTAAATTAAGAATATTATTTTTTTATTAGTCTTGTTGATATAGTGCAGTATCTTTTTAATATTGGTCTGTAATTAAACGATAAACTCTGTCCAGCGAATAAGAACTCATCTTGGCGGCGACGAAATTCCGTTTTCCCGCATCAGACGAACCGACTGAGAGTGGCCGACGCGCAGGAAATCACGTCGGACCGGCCCCGGACGTACCTGGTCCGGTCGTCGAGCGGCTTGATGTGGGTGCTGTTGTCGCGGGTCGCGTGTCCGGGTGGGACGGACTGTTCTTGGTGAACGACAGTCGGGTCGGATTAGATTGCCCCGCCGACTAGGGACCGTCGCCCGAATTGTCGTACCGGATCACGTGGCTGGACTACTGCTGCCGGTCCAGGACGAGGGAAGTCCACTGGAGCGAGACCCTGAATGCGGGCAACCCCGCGAAGGTGTCCAGCGCGTACGCACGATATTCAGGTCCATGATTGGTCGGATGGTGGTGACGAGGTGTGTTGGTTCCTGAATTCCCGGAACGACTATCACCTGTGACGTATATCGTGTGCGCGCGTGGGACGTCCGCAACCATTCGTTGCCTATTTAGTTTATATAGGTACCTAAGCAAAGTTCACAGTTTTGTTAAAGGGCAAAAGTTTTTTAAGTTTAAGTTTTGTAGATTTTCCAATTATTTAGGTTTTAATTTTCGGCTACGAAACGGTCGATTGTTTGTAGAATTAATATTCTTAAACGTGTTGTTATTATTATTGTTATTTGTATTCTTTGTTGTATAATACCTATAATATATATATATGTATATCATAATGTCCATAATGTGTTTTAATATTTATTTATTTTAGATTATTGATAAATTTAGGATTTTTTCTTTAATTTAAGATTGTAATTTTTAAATTTTGGAATGTACCTACTTACAAAATATTTTAATAGTTAATTTTTTTTTCGAATATACTTCAGTATTCAAAAATATTGGGAAACTCGCTCTGATTTATAGCTAGTAGATTTAGAGACATAGAGTGCACCTGGTCATTGTGTAGGTCACCGTTATGGACATGTTAAATCTTTTATTTTGATGATAAACGTTTTTTGCTTCTTATAATTGATTTGCCGGTGGGCGCCTGTGTTCCTCTTGTCTTGTACTGAAGTGGTCGTTTTCAGTACAATTTCGAAATAACCGTAACTAAATTGAGGACTGATGTCGAGTGTCGACTACTCAAATATAGTTTTTGCAGTTTTTATAAAATATACGGTTTTAATTGTTAAGTTGGCGTTGTAATTTACGACTTACGTTAGGCAATAGCCTATTAGTATCATAAAAAAATCAAATTTGAGTACCAATTTAAGAACATTTTGAACATATTTTGAAATTGTTCTGTATCAAAGTTATTTACTCATATTTTTTTGTAATTTCTTGTTTGTGTATAGCGGTAGCAATATTATACTCTCGCACGTATAATAATATTATATAGTACTAGCAATCATCCAGGCAGGGGCGTGCCCAGGATTTCTTTTTGGGGATGGTTTAGTTTAACCTTAAAGTTTTAAAGTTAAACTTCAATACTTAGAACAATATAATTCAAATAAATTTAAGTATATACTGTATTAATAAAAAAAATAAATTTCAAAATAATAAAACGTAAGAGTACAACAGATCACCAATCGTGGTAAACACTAACTAAATGAAAGATTGTACATTTGTACACAAAGTAAGAGTAGGTTTATTTTACCGTTGATAACGACAAAATTAAATTGAAAATACTGTGTCGGTACTCGCCAGTTACAGAAATGATGTGAAAGATTACAAATATTTATGATTTGCTTTCGTTGTAATAAAATTATTAATATGTCATCGATAAGACCCATACGGCAACATGAAAACTGATTTTATTCAATTTAAAGCCGGGTACACTCTTGCAACATTGGTGCGTAACACAACGCCGTAACGTAACGTTTTTTGATGCTAACGACATTTACCGACAACTCTTGGAACGCACGAATGTTGCAAGTGTGTACCCGGCTTAATGTAAAACCTCAAAAACAGCGATAAGAACCTGCCGTTGTAACACGAATATAAAATACGCAGAAATGTACTAAAGGGAATAAAAACCAAAGATCGTCAAATATTGTATTATTTTTATATTAATTATTATATTATCGGATTTCCCCATAATATTATGTTAATGTTATTTTTTATTTTGTAAATATCATGAAGTTGAAAAAAATAAGCCAGTCAATTTGGGGGTGGTTTGAACCCCCAAAACCACCTCCTCGGCACGCCCCTGCATCCAGGAGTAATATAATTATATACCTCATATAGGTACATTCGCTATACTGTTTTTTCTATTCCACTTTTCAAAACACGCGTAAGATTCTTTACACGAAATCGTCAAAATCACCAACATTTCTAAATAATTTGTATAACATTTTCAATATTAGGTACAGCTAAGGCTGGAAAATGTTTGTATAGGTACACAGTTCCTCACAAGTTAATCTTACAAAAACCTAAAAATCTTAAAAAAAAATCTGTGCTTATTTTTTTATTTCAAGTAGGAAAACTTATATAGAATGTTGTATTTCATTTTCAAATATAAACTATGAAAAGAACAATTTTTATGAATTCAGAATTTTTTACTACAAAATAATTTGCAAATTTTGATAACATTTTTGCCAACATCAGAAATTCATGAAACATTTTTGCTCCAACGGTACATTTTTTCCTTTAATTTAAACTTATGAGTAACCTTGTGGTGAAATGTCATGTTTTTTAACAGAACAAACAATTATTTACTAAAAATAATTAAAAAATTTCTGATAGTAATAAATAGTTTAAAAAGTCAAAATATTTTGAAAATTTTATTAGGTATGAAAAATGTTATTATAAAAATTTCAAGTATCTTTGATTATTAATTATCGAGTTATATCAAAAATACTTGGGCTATGTTAAAATTCTTTTTTATCTCTATTTATTTTTTTGAAAGACACTAAACATTTTTACCTTACCCCTCCTCCCCCCCCCCCAAAAAGTAACTACCAGGAAAGATGCTGAAATATTTAAAAGGTGATGACGCAAAAAATTTAAAAAACACAATGTAAAATCAATGCATTCATTACTTTGCTTAGAATTAAAATAATAAAATAGTTGAAGTTTATTGTTTTTTTTTCTTAAAAATAATATATAATACTTGCTACATAGTTTTTGAAAAATATTGTACAAAAAATGGACTGACCATAGGATATTATTTGGTGGTCATTTCCAAATTAAAACTGAATTTAAATTCTGTTTTTTATTTTATGAAATAATATTACTATACATTAATTATACCTTCTTTGAAAATAAGGTTTTTCCAAACAGTTATAAAACTTTCTTTTATAAAGCCAAGTAACAAGGAACTTTAAATCAAATCATTTCAATTAATAATACAATAATTTAACAAACACCAGTTGTATTGTGCTATTTATGAATAGGAGACATAATTAAATCAATTTATTATATTAAAATTGTGATCATTAAAAAATAATATGACAAATACACTTAAGAAGATCATCTAACACTTGCACCATAATATTAAATAATTACATAAAATTTCAAATAAATTTATACAACAGGAATAAAAGTAACAATAGATTGTATTTGTATATAAGAATAAGATGACTTTAACATTTGATTTAGCGTTCTTACCTATTGGTTACCACAACAAATAACTTCCAGTCTTTCCGAGGGGACTAGTTTATAATAAATTTATACTGATAAGTAATATATGAATATGTAATTTTTTATACTCAAACGTTAAGTGTATTAAAGACATGTTTAAAAACTATAAATTATATCATCTTCTTGAATTATGCTCTAATTAGTAGTATTGTATGACGGTGGGGGTACATCAGGATGGGTAGCAATATCTTCCCCAACAGCAACAGCGTAAGATGGTGGTGGAGGAGGGAACTTTTTCATATTAAAATCGTAGTCCGGGCGTAAGAGATTCTGAACAACAAAGTTTGATTCTATATAATGTATGGTAGGTTGAGCTGAACCTCGTTTTAGAGTCAGATACTTGTAACAACTCCAAACTACACCAACAAAATATCCCTGGAATAAAATAATTATTTAAATATACAAAAAACTTGCACAAATATTAAAAATAAAATGTTTGTTATTAGTTTCTGTGTAATTAAAATTAAAAAAATATAGTTTTAAATTTATTTTAAAACATATCAACAAATACAATATATTGTATATTACGTTATATTATAAAATAGAAGTACTTTTTTTGTATTTACCTTTTTCATTTTATCTCAAAAAGTACTCATTGGATTTGAATATAGTTATCAATAATGGATTAGCCAAGTCTCGGGGAAAGTTTTAATGTATGATACGTTTTAGAAAAATAATTGCCAAAATTAAAAAAAAATGTAAAAAATATCTGCGTATGATATCAGTATATAGTCGTGACTGTCCCAGTATTCCCCTAATGAGAAGATTGTTATTCACACTCGCAGTATAATAATACAGTTAGTTAATTATATAATAAATCGCCATTCAATTTATGGACATGTGTCCAGTATACAATTTGAATTATAAGATAAGATAACTACCGAGCCATTTATAATAAATGTTATATCAAAGGCTATTGATATGTGAATTGGCGGGTGATTGAAGCATAGTTTATACGGGCAGCACCGTTTTCGGCCAAAATGAACCTTTCTCTTTTCGGCCAGTTTACTTATCGGCCATTCTGAAATGACCGTTTTCGGCCAGTACACTATTTTGATCACCAATGAAATATTCTTTTCACGTTTTATTTTTGTTAAACTACCAAAAAACTACTTTTTTGAATGGACTGTATAAAATAATAATAACAATTGTCAATTATTAATTTATAATATATTGAATTAAGTTAAAAAGTATAAAAAATAAAAATTATATTATATTATTAATTAACACAATAAATATAAAATTATGTGGATTTTTAATTTTTTTTATAGTTAGAACACATACGTTCAATAAATTATATTCGTATTATTTCTTCTCTCTCATAGTTCGTAATATTGATTTCGTTTTTATCTTGACGACGAACGAAGATAACGATGAAAGATATTGTATATTTATCCTAGTTAGTAGCTATTCGTTTTATCTACCGTTAGCCTATAGCTGTTGGATTCTCCATAATATTTTTATTTTAAATAAAAATAAAATAAGTATCCCTATAATTTTATATATATTGTGTAAATTAATAATATAATGTAACTTTTATTTTTCATATTTTTTGACTTAATTTATTATATAAATTGGTAGTTTAACAGAAAAAAACGCGAAAAGAATATTTCATTGGTGTTATTAGTGAGTGGTGACTAAAATAGTGTACTGACCGAAAAGGGAAAGGTTCATTTTGGCCGAAAAGTGTCCCACCCGTTTATATCAACCCTTATAGATAATTCTGAAGGGTGGCTCACACGTGAATTTAGTTTTCAGCTCATAAAGAAAGAATATTTTTTTTTTTTTATAGCGGATTGCCATTGGTTACTTGTCATTATTATATTACTATTACGGTTAGTAGAAATATTGCATAATATACATTTTTTCACAAATATAATTATAAAATAAACAAATATATGGCAATGGCGACGTCAGGCGGGAATACATTAGCTGCACTTGTCAGCTATCTATTGCATTACCATTGTGATTTTTACATTAGATGTGTTCTAACAAATCAACATTTTGATAGATTAGCTACTCCTGCAATCTTTATTATTATAATAATAATAGTTTATAAAAATAGTTTATTCAGTTGAATAAAACGGGCCGAAGCCCATAGTACAGATAGTATAGTTTGAGTACAAATACAATAGAAATACAATATTACATACAATAAATATCTTGTAGGTATATAGTTAACAAAAATCTAAAAAGGAAAAACCGTATTAAAATTGATAGGCAGACCCAACATTACGTATTCACATTATTCATGTGAGCATTTAATATCTCCTTTAAGGGAGAGAAGAAAAAGTCAACTCTCGTCGAAAGCTTATTGCATATAGCCATAGCCTTAGGAATAGGTGAGTTTTTTAAATAGTTTGTGCTATATAGGGGAATGTAAAACAATGATGTGGAACGGTTATTGTAGGCTGGAATAGTAAAGGGGATGCAATTTAAAAGATTGTGATCATCGATGATACCATTAATTAACTTATAAATAAAAGATATATCTGCTATTTCACGTCTGGAGGATAAGGCTGGAATGTCAAGAAAAGATCTGATTTGTGTAAAATCATGATTATCAATGGTCAAATTAAATTTAAAGGCTACGAATTTTAAAAACCTATTTTGAACGCGTTCAATGAAATCTATATCAGTTTTGGTATATGGATTCCAGATAGGAGCTCCGTATTCGAGAATAGATCTGACTAACACACAATAGAGGAATTTGAATGATGTAAGGTCTTTAAATTCAGATGAATGGCGCTTAATTAATCCTAGAACTTTCAACGATTTTTTTACAACACACTCAATGTGATCGCGGAAATTTAAATTAGTGGTTAAAATTACTCCTAAGTCTGTAATTGAAGAGACTGATCTAAGTTGGACATCATTAATAGAGTACGTATAGGTTATATGTTCACGGGATCTGTGAAAACACATTGAGTAACACTTATCAGTATTGAGACACATGCCCCAGTTACGACACCATATAGATAAAATATTTAATTCATCTTGTAGAACAAGGCAATCCTCCAACGAGGAAATATTTTTAAGTCATCTGCAAAGAACAAGATTTGGCATTTTTTAAGAACAAGTGATAGTCCGTTTATAAATAAATTAAATAGTAAGGGCGATAAGTGACCTCCTTGGGGAGTTCCAGATAGGACCGGGACTGTATTTGAATGGAAACCGTGTACTTGGGTGAACTGAGACCTGTTTGTCAGATAAGATTTAAACCAGGATATTAATGGATGACTAAACCCTAATTTACCTAATATAATAATCAATAATTCATGATCGACACGGTCGAAGGCTTTCGCAAAATCGGTATAAATTACATCCACTTGACAACTATCTTTAAACGCGTTGAGTATGAAATTTTGTAGTGATAAATTGCAAGTTAAAGTGGACCTCCCTGGTCTAAAACCATGCTGGCTATTGTCCAAAATGTTATCGATTGGTTTGATCATTAGAACCAATTTTTCTAACAATTTACCAATTTGTACTAGACCAGAGATAGGGCAATAATTTTTGACATTAGATTTATCGCCTTTTTTGAAAACTGGGGGGGATAGAGCTTTTTTCCAGATAGACGGAAATACCCCTTCCTCGAGTGATTTGTTATATAAGATGAATATGGGATAAGCTATAGAATTAGCTAAGTTTGCCAAAAAGTAACCAGAAACACCATCAGGGCCGGGTGATCTAGATTTTATGAGTGTCCGTAGACCATCAGATACCTCATTAAGAGAGATACTACATTTAGTGGGGATGATTTGATCGTATTGATAAGTAGAGGCGAGAATATAAGATTCATCAGGTGAAGGAACGGGTTATTATTATCATTTTATTCCTACCTATTTATAAATAATTATATGCACACAATGCATCAAATATTTATGTGACTTACCAAATGTTAAAAATTACATATTAAATCTAATTTAACATTTTATTCATCTTATAATTACACCTATAGATTTTAAAAACTATTACTGCTTAAGGTGTTATAAAATATAAATGAGATGAAATCAATTTGTAAGTTGAATGATATTGATATATATATACAAACCTTTGATATTATTGAAACACTCAAAGAAAAAATGACTATAAATGATAAAATCCGTGGATTTAATGAAGTAATACTACTAGGCACATAATCAGAATCAGTGCGGATCATGAGACGATGGACGTCTGGCAAATAACATAGATATCCAAAAGCGGACAAACTGAAAAAAAAAATTGTATAAGAATTTTGGCTAATTTTATGCAATTAATATATACAATATGTATTCAGGTAAGAAGTTATTTATATATTTATAAAACTAACATTAAATTATAAAAGTGTATTACTTACATAGTCACAAATAAATCAAACAATTGCATACAAAAGAATGGAATTAACATCTTAGGTTTCCCTTTAATGGCACCACAAATCATGGAAATAGTAATAATTAATGTGAAAAATATTACAAATAATCCATAATTTAAATCATCTGAAAAAAAATGAAAAAGAAATATTACTAATTTTAATTTATAAATTTGAGCCTTTTTAACTTTAATCATTTTCTGTACATTTTTAAAGTATACAACTTCTACAAATAATGGTAAAAATGTGTTAAATAATTCATACAAAAATTCTACTACAGTAAGAATAAATATCTCCGACAAATAACCATAAAACCAAATACCATAAAATATATAAACTATTTATTTATTTATTTATTTAACAAATATTTATAAACATAGGTACTCAAATATACTCAAAATTGTAAAACATTATGTTTAACGGGTACATTTTTATCAATATTGAATACATGCAGAAGAAATGTTAAAATATTATTGAGTAAAGCTATGTAAAATATTAGATAAGACTTTTTGATTTATTATAAACTTATAGATAAGAGATCTTTATCTGTTAATTTAGAATAGGTACATTTTAGTAAACCTAAAAAACCTCAGTATGTAATATACATTATATGTAAAAATATTTTATCATTTATCAAATCATTATATTTTGTTTATTCAAAAATGAAAATATGATGATACCTTAAAGTAATTTTTTATTTTTGCAGTTAATTAAGTATACTAGTTATTTACTACAAAATCCATGCCATATTAATACAAACTTCATTCAAATTCTACTAAATTGAAGTTGGATAAATACAGTTGTAACTGGAAATTGATTCAATTATAGCTTACCGAATTGCAATGGACGACCCATAAACATTCCAAATATATATCTTTGATTCTTCGTAGGTCCAAATGTAGGTTCAATCTCATCATCTTGATCGTAGTTTGATAATGCAGAAGAGCCTTCAGTAGAAACATAATTAACATTAAAACTTGGAATGTTACGTTCAGCTAAAGCAGTAGGTAATTCATTATGATCTATTGAATTTCTTGTTATCTGAACAGGTTTTAATAATTCAGGATGTCGCATAAACACTCCAAGTGTACTTATTGCCAGTAACTGTAACATCTATAAAACAAATAAATAATTAATAATTTTTGAAATAATTTCATTTTTTTTCTTCTGTTACCAAATGCCATAATCCAAGGAAAATGGTTCCTGTTCTGACATGACAACAGAGTAGGCAACGCCACTCATTTTTACGACGCTCAATAAATTTAAATGTTGAGTTAATGGGAGGTTGTTGAGTTTGCATCTGAAAACATTTAAACAATTGGATAATTTACATACATAATTAGTTATTGGTAAAATACTTTACTGTCTATACTTAATAGTTAAAACTACATTTTACATTTATACAATACTATTATTATAGAAATTAGGATAACCTTACAGAATGAAAGTATTAAACAAATTAATATTAAATTCAATAATTTTATAATAATCTCAGTGATTATAGTTGTAAAATTGTATCAATCTTTACCTAATGTATTTATTAACCTAATATTTACATATTAAGTATTCAAAAATAATAAAATATAGTTCTCTACATTTTTTTTTATTCAACTTTGGGATGATTAGTGTATAAATGAAAAAAGACGCTCAACTCAAAATTTAATTTAATTTAAATTACATCTTAAATATCAACCAGAATATCCATAGGAACGTAGGAACGATATGTTATTTTCAGTTAGACTATGGGGGACGGAGTGGCCGAGCGGACTAAGGTGTCGGTCCTAACAAGCACCGTCGCCGGTTTGAATCCCGGTCACGGGCGGCGTTGCTATCTGGGCAGGCAACTGCTTAGGTTGCAAGGCCGCCATCCCCCAACCGGGCATGGCAGAAACCTACGGGTGCCCAATTCAAAATTCTGCCAAATAGGCGTCCGAACTAGGCCTTCAAGGTCTACTCCCGGACAAAAAGCGCCATATGAAAAAAAAAAAAAATTTAGACTATAAACAAATTGGGGGCCATGTCAACTTATATCAATATCAATGGAAATACATGTGAAAACTCTATATTTATATTTTATATTATATAGAATGGAAGTAGTAGTATGTAATATTTAACCGTTTATTACAGGGATGGCCAACCCAAATGATCTTGCGGGCCACTTTGTAAATACATTACAATCCTGCGGGCCACAAATAGGGTTGCCAAAAAAAAAAAAAAGGTCATCAGCCAAAATATTAATATAATCACATATTTTTACGTTTTATTTATAATAATATATTAATAATTTTTTTTTGTAAATATTTGATAAATGTCGCGGGCCGCAAAACTTTCCAAGGCGGGCCGTGGGTTGGCCATTCCTGGTTTATTATATAGAAATTAAAATGTTTTCTAATTAAAAAAAATCATTAATTATAAATAATTATATACAATTCTTACAAGTAAAAATCCGTAATATTAAATATTTTAAATTATAAAAAATAAATTTAAATTCAAAACTTTTCGCGACCCACAGTTTGGGAATCTCTGTACTAGAGTAAACTAACAATTTTTATGATACTATCAGCAGAGTTTACCGATAGAATATTGAAGAACTTTTGGCTTCACAGAGTGAAAAATAATAATAAAAATTTCAGAATATGCATCACTTAAAATCATATCTTGTAGAATTTATTTGAAAATGTATAATATAACCTTAAAGAAGATGTATTTTCAGTGAAATTGGACTATATTTCCAAAAATTAGAATCCAAATTTTTTTTTATGATTTTTGATAGGTATATATAGGTAAATACTATCAATACTTTGTTCAGCGAGAGAACACATTGATTCTGTGCATCCCCCGCGTCACTCTGCCATCGAAACCAGATCCGCTATGGTATGTTCTCTCGATGAACAAAGTATACTTAAACATTGATGTAGTCTAAAACGTATTTTCATTTTTTGTCTACCTTAGTACTTGGAAACACGTAAGAGTACCAGTTTTTTTTAAATTTAAAATGGTACCTATAGGAGGTATTATTGAAAGCAATATGGGCAAATTTCCTTTGACTAGATTTATTGAATATCGATAATTCTTATTGAAATAACTCTATTTTGTGATGAATGTAATAAATAAAATTGAATTCTATTGATGTACTTAAAAAAATAAAAGACCCAGCCATCCTGGTCAAAATGTCACTAGACCATACCTATTATATTTTGAATTTTCCATAAAGTAGAAAAGGATTAAGGAGGTGGTTCAACATTATAATTTACATTTTAAGTTGTAACAATAATAGTATAGATAATAATAAAAAAACTTGTATTACTTGTATTTGTTAAAAACATGAAAATGTTTTGAAACAATTAATTTAATAAATAAAAATAAATAATCATCATTTAATATTTACCTACGGCCTACTAAACCTAAGATAAGGAAAGATTATTTTATTATATTATAAAACATTTGAACAAAACATCAGAAAATAAAATATTATATTATCATCCTTGAACCTAAGTCACTTTGACCTGTCTACTAATAATGACACATAATAATAAAATAATAAAATAAAATATCTATTTCACCACAATGCATACATCAAAAGGTTTCAAAAGCATTATAAAATATATAAATTATGAGGTAGGAAGTGTAATTAATTTTGTATTAGAATAGGTAGTGTTTAAATTGTTTGCGATCAAAATTGAGAGAAAAAAATGGTCATTAAATCTCATGAATAATTCCAAATCCCACAGTGCCATCAAGAATTATAATTTAAGAATATTTCAAAAGAATTAGGTACCTATACCAAAAAAAGGTAGGATTGTTTTTTTAATAATTCATTTTCAAACAAATACAACAATGTATTGGTACATTTTTTAGACACGTGCTTGCTCATCTGCTTTTACCTCCAGTGTTATAAACCCATTTCATTTAGCAATAGTAAATTGTAATAAAAGGGTTTTTTTTGTATGTATACATATATATAAGTATACGTGAATCCGTAGAAACAAGCACGGTAACATTATAAGGCATTCCAGTTTTGAGCCACAGCGGGCCTACACGATCGCACTCGGCCCAGGGGGGAATGAGTCGTTGTGAGTACATTAGTGCCTCTCTAACTCCTTAAATTTTGTGTTAGGATATTGTTTAAATAAAAATATAGTATAATTATTTATTTAGTTGTGTAGACGACAATAACATCGGGTACATCATAAATTGTAGTCCCATATTAAATGATTGATTATAGCCTATTTTCTAATAAGCTCTGACTTCTGTGTGTAATGCAAAATTGAAAAAGCGTGCAGTGCGAATTTGAGAGAAAGTTCGATATTAGTTCTGTCGAGTTATACTGCCATAGGTTTTCCGGCAGCAAGTCCGAGCGTGGGAGTACAGTTTTGGATCAATTAATATTTAAATCAAACACAACATTTTGTATCTTATAATATGAGGTTTTGTTAAAAACAAAAACAGCAGAGCAGAAAGGTACCCAACCAAAACGCAATTTGGTAAAAATTAGCAAATTTATTGAAATGATAGGGTAGTCCAGTGCAGAGGAATGCGATGAAACACCCCCTCCCCCTCCAACCCACAAAAAAAAAGTTTTATTGTAATACGAAAAAATTGGAATTTTTTTTTTTAACAAGCGCTCGGGCCAATTAAAACAGTCATCGTCGTATTATTGTTATGGTAATATTGTCGCACGCCGTTTCGCCGAGCGCAGCACTACAGACAAACGTACCTACCTATTGTAAACAAACAACAATATTGACAACAACTGGTGCTGGCGGGGATACGTCGACGCCGCACAATACACGACGTAATAATTATATAATAATAATTGTGCTCAACAGGTCTAATGCCGAAAAAAAAAACTACGACGCAAACGTGCACGACAAACGACGTGCGAACAATATTATCGATTAGCCCCCGATATCGGATATAGTGCCTAAAGCCCGGTGTCGTCTCCCGGCCACGGGGCCGCTAGACGGCGAACGCGTCCGGGGGCTACGAGAGTACTATACGAATATCGGACAGACGTCGTTATAATTTTTTTGGGGCCCTTCTGAAGAAATGCGTACCCTTTGAGTAGGTCCTGGGCCGACACTGCAGTAAAGCCCGAATACTTGAACACGGGACAATGGCCGGCGGGGGTTCCGCGGTCGTGAGCTTTTTCGCCGCGGAGAAAGCGAGAAATCGGGACGAGAACAAACTGGGGTGCTGGTGTACGAGTACGGCGGCCACTTTATACAGGCGAGCGGGGTGGGCAGTGTCGGGGGAGAAGCGAAAAACGAGTCGTACACTTACCGTGTCGCAGTGTCAATAGCGCGGTGGCGGGCGTTATGATTTTATGTAATTTTCCAATCGGTGGACGGCGACAATGACATTTATTTCGCACGATATTCGACGGCGACACACCAGTAGCACACGACTGTCGGACGGCGGTGAAAATAGTGAAATGCGCAGCGCAGTAGTGGCGACTGGCGAGCTAGCGACGCGGCGGCGTATAATATACGTCTGGACTACGGGAGTCGCGGGCTCGGCACTCGCACGACGCACACTGCAAAGTCGCAAGGGAGTTCGAGTATTGATTGATTAACGCGGCGAATCGCGCGAGTGACGGGACGACGGAACGACGCGGCGACTGGTGGCGGCGGCGGGTATTACTATAGTGTACTCTGTCTATGGATCGGACTATCGACCGTGTTCGACTCCCTCGACCGTCGTGCTCGACGGCGACGTCCTTGAGGCGTTCGGGACTTCGGGTGTCGATCGTAGAGTAATAATATTATTGTGAGGCAGGGGTGGCCCCGACTTTCATAGACTCGATCGACCAAAAAAAAGGTCGTCAAAAATGTATTATAATACACATGCGTATTATACACGTCTTGTCTTATTTATTTTATTATTTACAATATTAAAGTGATAAAAATGTTTTTAATTTCACAATAATTTTACACAACACACATTTGAATATAATATTATATTCGAGTACAAATTATTACTTTTAACTTATTATTATTTCATAAGATATTTTATTGTATAAGTATTTGTATGTTAACATATTTTTATGTATTGATTTTACAATGTTGTGTTTTAATTTTTTTTTTATGCCTGTCATCAAATTCTCTTTATCAGCATCTTTTTTGATAGAAAAGCGAATCTTATAGTTGGTACCACGGGGGGTCAAAAGTAAAAAATTCCCAGTAGTTTTTAAATGCGTCGAGGATAACAATATACAAAATAAGGAAAAACGGGAACTTTTTTGCAAGGCAAATTTTTAACAAACCTTTTTTGATTTTTAGTGAAACAAAAGAAATAAAGACCTTGGATACATGCAATTTTCACCGAATGTTTTAATAAGCATTTTCTATACACCAAAAAATGTTCAATATATTTTGAGTCGTTTTGAACAATTTATAGGCATGAGAAATTTTTTTTTTATTGTGTATAAAAATTCGTTGTTCCGTCAAAATACTTGAAAATGTAATACAAAGTTTCTCATAACTTGTAAGTAAAAATTAAAAAAAAATTAACTAAATCCGCAAGAGTTTTTTATAAGTGTCTAAAGTTAAAATTTCGATACCAAAAAACGTTAAAATCATGAAAATTTGAAGTTTTTTTTATTGAAAAATTCATAAAAAAATGTCTGTTTAAAACTAAGTTTTTAAAAATTGAACACCAAATAAGTTTTTTTACCTCTCACAAAAAAAGTTTACCAGAAAGTCAAACAAATTTTTTATGAGCATTTAAATTTATACTATGGATATATTAGGCCGTAAACTATACCGATTTCACATGGAACGATTTTCTTATTTTGTTGTAACTTGTAATTCAAAAACGAATTACCATTTATCATAGACACTTAACATTTTCACCGAATGTTGAGATTATTATTTTCTGTACACCATTAAATTTAAAAAATATTTTGACACTTTTTAGGCTAATTATAGGGATGAGAAATTTTTAATTTTTTTTTGTTTTTTCTTTAAAATCTATATAAACTTTTTTCTTGTGTCAACAAGCTTGAAATTTTAATACAAGGTACTTCGCAAGTTTTTAAAATATAGCAGATGGCAGATCAAACATATTAAAAATACATATGCACAACTTTTTTATAATCATTTTAAGTTCAAATTTGGACGAAATTAGATGTTTAAATGAAGAACAACGATATTAGTTATTTCATTTTAATTTTTAATCCTGGGTGCTTGAAACTTTTAGAGTATATTATTATATTTTAAACACTCAATCACATTTTAAAATATAATGTTTTTAGCAAAAGTTAATATAACCTACTGTATTACTAATTATTGTAAGATAAATTACTTTAATAATAATAATATCATTAATATCATAAAATATACTTAGTAATATATACTAAGGTCTAATATTACAGGCTAGCAGACCGTCATCGTTTTTCTTACTGTTTCCCCGCTCGACACACACTGTACAGCAGAGCGGTACCCACTTTCCGACCTTTTTTTAAATTGAATTATTCAAAGAGGCGTTTTTACAAAAAGGAGTCGCAATCGACTCGAACTCATGATCAGCGTGTTGCCCCCCCCCCCTCCCTGCTTTAAGGTGTCGATGCTTCACATTCGCCTGCGGTGGGTGGGTGAATCAAATTATTAGAACTACCAGTTTCAATTTCATTCGGCGCCACTGCGGCCACACAAGTACACAACTAAAAGCTAGCTATATATCTTTTGTGTGGACTTATAGGATATTTTTGGGGGTCTAAGAACCCCCTATCCCCTCTCGTTTTCCACATATGACTACTATATACGGTCCGCACGTACTTACACTGATATGGATTTGAGAATGATATTATAAATTTATAAACACTATAAATTGTATTATTTATAAGAGCTTAAATAACTGGAAAAATAATTGTCTTCAGCACCTCCAGTTTTTTCATTGAAACTCCGCCACTGCATAAAATATACGACTGTTTATTAGGGATCTTATGTTTTCTTCCTGGATATTATCTCGGCGGAAGAACCACCCGAAGCCCGCCCTGTTTATTTAAAAACACGTCGTAGATGAACATTTTCTTCTCATTCGTCCATAATTTTCATACCACGATTTAAGAATATATAGTTACTATATCAGGGCCATATTTACGCATAGGTACTATAATAGGGCTTACGAACATTTTTAAGCCTCCTATTTGGTTGATATTTTATTTTTATGATAAGTGAATATCAACAAGTGCCTATAGTAACTACGATATTGCTAAATCATGTCCGGTTACTACATTGAACAATAAACCGTGTTTCATACCGTAGAGTAAAAGTCAATAAAGCAGGGACGGATTGGGATATAAATTCGGCCCGGGAAATCTGCAGTACCTATGTCGGCTCTTTATGAAAATAATGTAGCCGTGGATCAAACTGTTCCCGTGTTTACACAAGTTACAATTGATAAAATCATGCAATATTAATAAAATATGATGAAAATACAGTCTACACAGTATGGTTTAAATTTATAATTAAAATATGTTATTCTGAAGAAAAAAGGCACGCTACAGGAGGACCGGCCCACCGGGAAAACTCCCGATGTCCCGCCGGCCCAATCCGTGCCTGCAATAAAGTAATTGAGTAATTATTACTCGCGATCACGAATTAAGATTTACTGAGGACAATGGGAAGTATACGAAAGTTTGTATTTTTCAGGGTCGAATTTTGTTACCAAGACAGCTGAACCACGAATAATTTAGATAATAAATATATATTATATATCTTAATATTCGTGCTTACGATTCATACCATAAGACCATAGACCTATACACTTAGTATAGATCACGACTTAAGATATATTATATCTTAATTATTCGTGGTTTAGCCGTTCTGGTAACAACATTCGACAGTAAAAACAAACTTTCGTATTTTCCCAATTCCTCATCCCTCGTTAGACGTAGAAACATGTTTTTTTCATCAAATTAAACACAATAGAAGTAGCTCTTCTATAGGCAATCGCGGGCCAGATTTTCGAATTAAAAATCGAATAATTTTTTTAAACCGATTATATTTGGATATTAAATTTTTAAAATATTTACCATTTTTAAAAAACCGTATAGAACAGACGAAAAATATATCAAAAATCTGGAAAGCAGTCCTCTAGGAGAACGTGTCGAGTTTATTTTTGTGAAAAAATCAAGTCTCTACGACTAACGAGGGCTGAGAAAAACGGAAACGGGAAGTAAAAAGTAACGAAAGTATAAGATTATCTTTTCTACGTCGTCGTCGTCGTCGTCGTCGTGGGAATCGAGGAACTTTTGCCTGGAAGAAAAAACAACACATATGTTTCGATATCAGGAACAGCTGATCCGTGTAAGTGTTGCCACCGCACTGCGTTTTGGGCTTTTTGTCCGACACTTTCCGACTTCCGACGGGACTCCAGGCGCGAATCCGTCTCCTCCGGTCACGCGAAAACCACCGATCGTAGCAAAAGGGACCGAAAGAACAGCTTCCCACAGCCGAAAGGGATATTCCGTCCACGGTCTGTCCGTCGTGGCCCTTGGTCGTCGGATCGAACCTCATCAGTTGTAGTATGGTTGTAGTCAGTCACCCTCCCGCGACGACCTCGTTGAGCAGCTGCAGCAGCTGGCCAGTCCGTATGGGTTGGCAAACCTTTGTCGCCCCGTACCTTTGTTATCTGGTTCTGGGATATTGATAATCGAATCGTCGTAATTCATAATATAATAATAATATTATATTATATTACATTATATTATTATTATGTGCTCCGTGTGATATTATATAGGTACACACATCATATTGCACTATACATCATCACTATTATTATTATATATACAGTATACACGCATTGCACACACGAAGAATAAAAAGGAGCAATGTAAAATTAATTTTTATTGCTCGTCAATTTGAACTCGATTTTTTCTCCATTCGTGTTTCGTCGATTGCTCAACTCTTTGGCGACGACGACGACGACGACGACGATTGACCACGACTCGGGCGACGGATACTCCTTTTCCGTTCAGACCGTTGTTGGCCCCGTCTTCTGTTCTGTCACGTTTTCGTTCGCCAAACGTACCGCGTCCGCCGAGAAATGTCGCAGAGATCGAAGACGGTGTGCGAGATATGCGGCGAATCGTTTTTGACCGAAAACAAACTGTCCAACCACATAACAGAACGACACGTCCACTCGTCCACGAGCCCGTCGCCGTGCGTCGGTTCGTCGTCCAAGCGTCGGAAACTGGACGCCGACTCGGACGTCAGGTGTCCGCTCTGCGACTACGTGGACCTGGACACCGACCGTCTGCAGCAGCACGTCAATCGCATGCACTTTGATCCGGGCAGTCCCCAGCGACCGGGCACCGTAGACTTCCCTTGCCCGATTTGCCCACTGGCGTTTGACCACTGTGATAATCTTGAAACTCACATAAACGAAGAACACCACGATATTGTCGTCCCTCAAACGGTAACGTAAAGATGCGACAGTGTCCGACTCTGCCAATGTCCGATTAATTTTTTTATTGTCATCATGGTGCCATAATATTTTTTGCTTTGTTCGCAGGACTGTGATAGCCAGAGAATACCGTTGCTGGAGAATATCAACGAAGGTTGTGTGATATGCGGAATGAAAAATTTCGATAGTTTAAGAGATTTGGACGCACACATTGAGCAACATTACCGAGGTAATACCCGTTTTATTGGCTGTCATATAGTATGCGGTCTACCGGCAAACGCGTTCTACCGGCCGCTGTAGGATGCGATCTACCTGTGGTTTTTACATAGGCTCAAGTTTATTTTTAATAGATGCACTTTAATCTTTTTCTTTGGTCAACAATTTATCTTTATTACTTTGATATTTTGTAAAAGTATGGGCTCAATAGCTCAGTACGTCATTTATTGCGAGATACCACAATTTATATTTTATACTATTATAGGTTAAATTATTATAAGTTATGTATAATAAATTTAACGTAATCGAATGATACAATGATACATATTATTGCAGGTGTATCTCATGAAAACATGTCGGCATGGAATAAATAAATCAGATTTATTTAATTCATTTTTGAGAGATATGGCGGAAGTTTTTGTATACCATATTTCATTATATTTATTTAATTTATCTATATTAATTGACAACAATTTTTTTGACAAACAAATTTTTAATTATTAATTTTTTTCTAGGTATTACTACTACAATAATATATTAAACTATAATATGATATAATTTTTAATTTATTTATTTGCGGTAGACCGCATACTATATTCTTAAATCGTTGGTAGACCGCATACTATACTCGTTAATTCACCGGTAGACCACATACTATATGACAGCCGTTTTATTTTACTGACATATTATGCACTGTGTTTTTGTATGCTAGTATAGGCAATCAAATTATTTATCAATATTTAACTCCAATACAATTGAACATACTACATTTATTATGATTTGTTCTCTATAAATTAAAATATCACTCTAATATGCTTTTATTTCATTGTTGTTTGTTTCAATCATTAACAAAAATTACTACCATGAGAATTAAATAGGTTTGTCAGCAGGATCTGGGTCTAAATAAAACTATTTAAAAAAACTGTTTAATTCTTCAGTTTTTACCAGTTACATTTTTTATTTATTAATTATAAGAGCAAGGATTTGAATGTACTAAAAATGTCAAAATATTTTTGTTCTTAATTTTTTCAAAATATGTACCTATTAAAAATCAATAAATAGTTTTCATTCAACATTCATTTTTAAAATTTCAATTATATTAAAATTAATAGTACTGAATAGAAAAGCAAATTAACAAACGAGAACAACTTGTCACAAACATAATAGATTATATAACAAATAATAGATATGGCAATATCAAAAATTGCTTACATATTTTATCATATTTATTATGATATTGTCTATTACGTTTTATGACAGATTGAATATATTTCCCACAGAATTTGAATATTATCACTATGGCTATTTTAAATTGTATTCAAGGTGTTATGAAATGTACTCAATTTTAACCAGAAATAGGAAGCTTGCATTTAATAGTATTATGTATGAACGTAAAAATAAGTGCTCTATTAATTACTGACAATTTAATCAGTTAAATTGATTCTTTGAGTTAAATACAATTTATATGATTTATTATAATTCTTAAGATCACTTGTTGCCATCTCACCAATAGACAGTACAATTCAAAATCTATCAAAAAAATTGTTTTGATTCAACTTTTTAACAAATTATAAATGCTTAGGTACCTCTTTACAAAAATAATTTGTGTTTTTTCATCATTATTTACTTGAATTATAGTGTTGTATAATTATTATTGCCTAATTAATTATAATCATGGATAGATTAAATTTTTATTATTTTATTTCTTTGACGATTGACAAATTTGCTTTTAAAACCTTTATAAACATACAATTATATGGTATAACTTAAAAGTTAGAAGCTTAATAAATAAAAATGCTAAAAAATGTACTATAAATTATAATTGATCAAACTGAATTCTACCCAGGGCCATAATTGGTAGGCGAATTGAAAGTTTTATATTGTTAAAAAATTATAACATAACTCATACTTAATAATGAGGATGTTTCAAGCTTCTAGAATTGATATTTTTTGAATTATAACAATACTAAAAACATTATTTTAAATGTTTAAAAAATTTAACAAGAAAAACTATTTTTTGTTTTTTTTTCAACAGCAAAAAAAACTTTTGAAAAACTTTAGATTCAATTTTAAAATTGTTTAGCCTGTAGATATTTAAGTTTAAAATGCTTTAAATGAATAAATATTTCCTCAACATAAATCAATGAAAAAAAAAATGTTTAAAAATTTGAAATATCTATAAATAGCTCAAGTTGAGTTAAAATATTTTGATATTGTTCTTGACATGGTATACCATGTCTAGAAAATGCTAATGTATCTAAATATTTAGTCTTTCAAGAGTACAATTAATCCTTTCTAAATTACACCAAAAAACAAAATATTCCCATTTTCCCACTGTTTTTTGTTAGTTATCTTGAATAAATTCTGCTCGAAAAAATTGCTTTGAAAACAGTAAAACTGATAAATTAGTCAATATACCAAATTTAATTTTAAATACCTGATACCAATATCTGCATTTGTTATTTCAGGTGCAATGCATTGATTTTTATATGTATTGATTAAAAAAAAGTTTCAATACAATTTTTTTTTATCTTTAGGTACAACACCGCCTACCCAAGATCATTTGCCCAATCATGATCAGCTATTGGCCAAACAATTGGAAAAACAAGAACGTGAACGTATGAAACAATTGGAAAAAGAAGATTTTCAAAAATTACAAGCTGCTTATGGAATGGACAACAAGGGGAGTTATAATCAACAAACTATGACTAACCTACAAGAAGCTGTATCCAGTGGCGAATTAACTGTTTATGATTATTATGAAAAAATTTATGAAATAAAAATGGCTGAAAGTAAAGGACTTGATACTGGAGAATCAGCTACTAGAGGTTAGTATCGTTAAAATATTTAAATAATTTTAAATCTGTCAATTTATAAAATTATTACTTACTCAATCAAATTCCACAATAACTCTTTAGTACATGGTACTCATATATTGCTCCTCAATTCTCAAACCATAACATACTCAGTTGTGTATACTAACAAGTAACATTTCAAGTTTTTTTTTAGCATGTACCATAGACTCACCAAATTTACAATGATATGCAAGTATACCTGTATACCTATTAAGATTACCAGTGACGTAATCATAAATAATAATATTATTATGTGTGTCGTGTTAGTGTAGGAATGAGTATATGTTATTTTATTATGCCTATACTTTTACAAATAATAATATGTGAACATTTCAAATTTTTATCATCATATAATTCATATTTGTCTCGTAAAAGTCAAGTGTAATATACAATGTATCATTTTTATTAAAATACTATCAGAAATATCCAAAAACTACCTTTAAGTACAAACTACTTGTAACTAATTTGCATAATAAAAGGCTATAAAATGTGTATAATCAATCAATTTTTCTAGCAATATATCACTGGGCATACTTACATTGTAATAAAAAACTCAATGACTTAAACCTAATCTTATAGGTGTATAATTTAGTTACAAGTTAAAAATCTACTTATCATTGTCATCTTTTGTAAAAAAAAAAGTTGTTTTGAATTGAATGTAACTATAGTTAGTAAATAAATCGATGAAATTGATGATTAAAAATGGCAAGTCTTGCTCTCAACTAAACTGCTTGAAATTGGGTGTGTGATTAGTGCACGTTATCTTCATTATCATTTCAAGGTGTTTGTTGGTGAGCTGGGATTGATCTTAAAAACATTAAAGCGGGACAACGGTAATTGACAGACTGGCATAGACATGTAATTGGCAGATGGTCACCCAATTCAAATGGTTTAAAAATAATAATATTAGTGATAAGATATACTTTTTAACCAGTTAAATATCTGCTGCCATTGGTAAAAAGTAATGAACAAAAATGATAAATTACAACACTAGAATGTATATCAGTTTTTACATTTTTTATATGTTTGCTGGCCGTATTAAATTTACCGCCATTTAGTGATCCCCAATCATGCTGACAGAACAAATTTCCCAATTTTTATTTCTTTGACAGTCTACTAGATAGTATTACTACATTTTTTTCAATTAGTTTTAAGAAAACCAGAAGACCTTATGGCTTTCATCAAGTAGGTACACTAACACATGTAAACAAGATAACTGATTTATGAAAATTATTAGGTTTTTTTATTGCTTATATTATAGTTTGCTTTTTTTAACAATATTAGTGGTTTATAAAATGTATATAACATCATTAGCCATTAGGTATGTGATTCTTAATTTCTACAAGGTTATATGACAAATGATTACATTACAATAGTGTATACTACATTGTATAATAGTGTAACAAAAACTAACATTTGTATTCAGTATTTAAGTACTTATTAATGATCATTTTTCTAAATAGATCATAAAAAGTTTTATTAATAATTAATTATACATGGGTTAATATGTTACATTATAAATTATAATTCCAATAACAACTGAACTAATATTATATTTGTATCTTATCAGTTGCCAACCATATGTTTTTTTGATTGGTGTGCATAAAAGACAATAACATCAATGCAATTGATATTATTAGGCATTCATTTTTATTTCTTTAGTAATAAATTACTGATAAGTACCCAATATAACACCATTGATAAATCATTCTATTTATTATTATTTCAATTGTTAAACAATGTTATTAACTTATGATCACAATCAGTTTTTAATTTTGTAGTTTTCTTACATGTTTTGTGAAATGTGAAAATTAAAGAATTTTTAATGTAAAATTTATACAAAATGGCTTCTGAGGAAGTATTTTTACCTTGCGAGTTCTGCAACAAAATTATTGATTTGACAAATGTATACACTCATCAAGTTGAATGTCGAACCAAAAATTATCTTTTAAATAAATGTGATGATGAAAACATTGATGTTACACTTCCGTGCGAGTTTTGTGAGATTCCTATGAATTTAAATAATTTGATATGTCATCAAATTGTCTGTAAAAAAAATTTGATGAAAACTAAAAATATGGTTTCTAATATTGCTGGAAAAACTGAATCAAGTTTACATTCCAAAAATTTGCTGCCATCAAGTGTACCAAAAACAAACAATTCTGTCGCAAACAGTAGTTGTACCTTAGATTTGAACTTTCCCAGTACTAGTAAGAACTGTGCAGTTCCTACTTTGGTATTAAGAATGCCAAAATTAACTGAAGATTGCTCATCTAGTAGTTCATTATCCTTAAGACAAAATATGATATTAACAGAGGAATGTAATTCTGACATAAATTCAGCGGGTGTTACCAATGTAAAAAATAAAATGCCCAAAAGTTCATATGGAAGAGATTTTCAGAATGATTCTACTAGCATAAATGTATCTTATAGTGAGCATAACTTACTATGTGTAATATACTAATATACAGGTTTTAAATATTTTATACTTTTGTTTAATATTTATGTTATTGTACGTTTTATTTAAATTGTTTTAGACTTGATTGAGTACATTCGTCACTTCAGTGCATCATCACCAAATGTAGTAGAATTACATTTGGCTTCTCCGACGGACCATTATAGATCAACATATGGTGACAAAGGTTGGGGATGCGGATACAGGAATATGCAAATGTTGATGTCCAGTATGCTTTTACAAATGGATTATAATGAACATATATCGAGAGTGTGGGAAGTTGAGAAAGGACCTTTACCACGTGCTTGGATGCCATCCATATCAAGATTACAGCAACATTTGGAAAAATCATGGAGCATGGGTATTGACGAACCTGGTAGAGAACAACTAGGTGGTACCGTGTATAACACAAAAAAATGGATCGGAGCCACTGAAGTTGTTACTATGCTCACAGCTTTGAAAATTAAGTATGTTTCATATTGAACTATTGGGGAATAAAGTCAAAAGATAAATTGTATACCATACATACCGATTGTTATGTTATTCAATTAGTAGAGATTAGATTCTTTTAAAATCCCGACATTTTTAAAACACATTTCTGATCGGTCTTTCTTTATGTACAATGAATGGTAAAATTTTTTTTTATAATAATTCGATATATTTGATTGTTTAGGACATTATTAATAGACTTTCGAAAACCAACTGGTTCAAAAAATACTCACCCAGAAATGTTTCATTGGATATACGAACATTTTAGCAATAGAAAAAAACAATTTATTCCTCCGGTTTACATACAACATGAAGGTAATTTTACTGGTTTGTTTTTGCACACTTGGTAAAAGCTAAAAACGTACACCAGTAAATAATGATATTATTTGTTGTTATTTAGGTCATAGTCGAACTGTAGTCGGTGTTGAAAAACTATCTGATGGAACAATTTTGCTATTAGTATTAGATCCAAGTAGTCATTACGATAAATTAAGAACAGAAGTTGGGATGTCAACTATGACACATATAAGAAAATCTATGTACACATTCAAGGCGAAAGAGTATCAACTAGTCACAGTCAGTGGCATAATCACAAGCGATTCAGAATTTGAAGTAAGTAGAACTTTTTCTGTCACTTAATTCTGATTTTATTAGTCTTTGGCTATATTATGTCCAAAGTGTATTGCAGATTTGTATTCCTTAACTAGTTTTTTCTTTACGGATAAAAATGCACGGATGCTAATGGAAATAATAATTATTCTATTTTTAGTAGAAATATTAGTACAATTTTTATAACCGAAACAACGTCAAATATTTTACTTTTACAAAACAATTATTCTTAAACAATCTGCTTCTGTCTATAGATAATTCATAATTAGGTTTATCAGTAATTCTCAAACTGAATTGCCAGATGATAATGTAAGTAACCATAACATAAATCATGAATAACTTATGCATGGTGTACATAAAGAAATATGTTTAGATGTTTTGGAAAAAATTCAATTTTTTATTTGGTTGTCGCTTTTAAAAATGTTGAAAATCACTGAGATAGTTAACTTACGAGACAATAACATATGGATTTTTAAATTGATTTCTGGTGATGAATAATTGATAGTAACATTATAAATTTATATTTGAGGAGAATTTTTTTTGCAAGTTGTAGGTGTACACTGACTGCTGAGGGCAAACAGTCATTATATATAGTTGAATATTAGGCTCTAACTACCACTGTTCATACGCTTTGTCACATAATATTTACTTTTTATTATTTTAAACGTTCCATTGCAGTAGTTTTGAAATACTTTTAAACTTACTAATCGACATACCAGCTTCATTATGATGATAAATAATATTGTTTTAATTGTTGCAGAGTGGAAAAACAATTAAATCTACCCGTGGTTCATAACAACTATCAAGAAGCTACAATTGATTTTCCATAGCTTAAAGATTTTGTTTTTTATTAAAATTTTCCTTTTAATACATTCTAAATTCTGTTAAATAAAATGATAGCTTAAACGCAAACTATATTGTTTAACACTTTAAGAATGTTTTAGTACCTATATTACAAGTTACTAAATTTAATGTTTATAATATAATCACACTTAAAATCCATCATAACAGATAGTGATTTCAATAAAATATTGTACTTTATAGAATATAATTTTTTTTGTAATTTAATTTATTTATTATCTAAACAAGCACTCAGTAAAATAAATAGTGTTTTATTTTTAAATTAATACATTTAATAGACTAGACAAAATTAATGTATCTACAGTGTAAATTTGTACAAAAAAAAAACATTTACAACAGACTTTCGGAATGCTTACTATTCAAATATTAAAACCCATTTTTCTCATGCATTCCTTATGTGCTTCAATTAGGCTCCTACAATTTTCTTCTCCATTTTCCATAATACTGTAAAAATTCAAATATGTAATTAATAAGTAATGTTTTATGAATCTAGAGTTTTTTTTTTAGTTAGTTATTAGAGATAACATCAATAATTTGAGTTTTCATTAAGTATACATAAATATATAAATATATGCATATATGTATGTAAGTTTAGTTTTAGGAAAAACAGATTTAAGATATTTTTTTTACTTGTATGATAATGATACTTGAATACTGTCATAATATAAATACTAGTTGTTTGTTGATTTAGTTTTGTCTTTTTTTTTTTGTATACATTATAATATATTAAATTATAAATAGTATGAGATATAATAAATGTTACTATATGGATAAATATGATGAAGTGTATAAAATATTATATTAGAGTAGAACTTCGACATGAATTGTACAAAATATTGAACATCCAAATTGCTAATATACATTAATACAGTATGATATTATACCTGTTTATTTTTAAAAACGGTAAGATAAATTCAAATAATAATATATCTATTCATGAACTTTCAATGTTGATTAACTCTCAAATTAAAGAGAAAAGAATTTAAAACTAACCACACGTAAAAATTAATATTTTATTTAATAATACTAAACAAAAATGTTTTTAATTGATAATTTTTTATTTATAAATACAGTAAAACCTCCTTATATTGGAATGTCTCATGACCAACTAATTTTTCTGCTATAAAGGAGTATCCGTTATGGGGAGACTAAAACATACGAGATAGTTGTTTTTTCTTAAGAAATTTGTATAAATTGTTAAAATATAAGAGGTTTTGTCCAAAAAATGCTCGGAGGTATCAAGATATTAGATAAGTTTTTAAAATTAATTAATACATAATTATTTGTACTAAAAGTGTATCATATTATTATTGTTGGGTAAATGTCAGTTTTGGTTTGAATTAATAGTGCATTTATATCAGGGGCATTCAACCCCTGAACAATTACATTTTAAGCATAGCATGAAATTGTATTTTTTATCATTTAATACATGTTTTTATTACGAATGTGGGCCGCAAGATTTTTAAACAAAAATAGGTGGCCATCTTCTTAAAAAGGTTTAAGACCTCTGCAGGTTTATATAAAGGTGTTAAAACTGTTTTAAATCCGCAGATGACAGATACTTGTATTTTTACAACAAAGTAAAATAATCATTAGCAAGAAAACAAGTATCAAGGGATTTTAAATTGTTACAGATGCATACTATTAAACAGTAAATATATAACAACTTGATCAAGGCTTCATGATTATAAAATAGGTAGTTAAGTAGTATCAATATTTATTACCATCATTAATATTATAGATACACATTAAATAGCATTTTTTTTACTGTTATCTTTGAGCCTGTACAAAAATTAAAGGGAACAACATTCTTGTTGTTATACGAACTTGTTATCATAAATGTTTTAAAACCGGGGCGGACAACCAATGGCTCACATGCCAAAGGTAACGTTTAAACCAAATTTTAGCACCACTTAAATTTATTTTTTGTTTATTGTTCAATCTTGTATTTAATGAAATAGAAAAATCTAGTAAACAAGATGCTTAATAAATAAAGTTATATAAAATGTTAAAAGTTTGGGACTCATCCAGACATAATATTATATACTTTGAAAGAATGGCTCATCCCAGTACACTCAATATTTACGACAACATATAGTTGTGGAAGTTTGGCCACAATGAATTTTATCAAATCAAAATAGAAAAATAATACATTGAAAATGAAACTAAAATCTAGAAAATGATGCTTGTTTCATTAAAAGCATTTAAAATTAACGCAAAACACACCTAATTTTTTTAATTCTTTTAGAACACTGATCTACCCGAGAAAACAATGTTTATAGGTCTATAAGCATAATAATATTACTGGCACATGAATTTTGTTTTAAAACCGATTACAATAATTGTACACATTAAGCAAAAAAGTTTCGTGCTGCATCTGTTCTGTAATATAGAATGTTGACAACATAGGAAATTATTAAACAGGGAAATTTGGTAAATATTTAATTACTATTAATTTGTAAGGAAAATGATTTAACAGTACTAATTGATTGACATAAAAGGCCTGTCTACATACAACACGAAATCAAAAATACCAAGCAATAGCTTTATATTTAATAAAATTATATTACCAAGCATCTCTGACCCTTTTCGTGTCCGGACAAGCGCAACAAGCCTTTAATTTTTTTGGTTCTTCGGCGGGCTTGTTCTCCGACGACGGTACAATGGATTTATCAGCGACCAAGGGCATCATTTTTTACTGTCAAAAAATACTGGGACGGACTCAAAATGCAATAAAATATTGCGTAATCTGACGCAAACTCTTTCGTTATGTCGTTACGCACACCGCACAGTGTACAATTTATGACTCGACTGACGACTCGTCAGTGACGAGTGGTCAAGTATGAAGTAAGCTGAACTGTGTACGAAGTCGAAGAGTAAATTTAAATGTTGTAATTGAACAGAAAGTTTTAAGTTTTTTTTAAAGGCAGATAATCAAAATTCACGATAATGTTTTTTAAGGTTATATACTTATTTATGTATTTGTTGTTAAGACATCGAGACTTGATAACACGATTACATTAAATTGATAAGATAATATTATTGAGGCGAACCACGGACTAAGATAATATACCTATTGGCTATTAGTATGTATATATGGTCCAGCAGGGGCGTAATTAAGGGAGGAATGAGGGGGATAAATCCCCCCAGAGCCTACACCATAATAAATCAATTGTACTAAATCCTGATGACATGATTGACGAGTTGACCACCACTGTACTTGAAAATTTAGTATTTTGTGTGTAAAAAAATGTCTATCCCCCCCTAAGACAAATTCCTAATTACGCCACTGTGACCCAGGAAGTTAGGTGAGACCTTCACGTCTGGTGCAAGGATGATCATATTACATAATAATATGGTGGTATGGTAGTTTATAAATGATGAATGCCTACATACATGATACCTACATATAATGACATTTCCAAATGCAATGTTTCCGCAAAAATGAATTCGACCTTACTGTATTAATAGTAAAATGATTTACTTTAATAGCAACAACATCATAAAATGTCTTAGTAATGTAGGCTGACAGTCTTCAGCTCAGAATCCCTTTCCGTATACCTACAATGATTTTATGTCATTGAATTCTTTAACTAATCCACACATCCCCCTCTCCGTAAATACGCCACTGCATTACAGTGACCCACTCGGCACTCGATACCTGTAAATTATACAATACTGTACAGCAGAGCGGTATACCCAACGTGACCATATTTTTTTTTACTCAAAGCGAGATACGTGTAAATTTTAATAGGAAAACCATAATAATTTTTTCGTAAAATCATAACAATAGAAATATAGTATTTATAGTATAATATATTATATTACATAATATATACATTTTTCGGATCTTTTTTGGTAGTTTTTGGTAATAGTGACTTGTGATGAATAAATACGTGCTCTCTTTTAGTGGAATAAAATATGATAAAAATAAAATTTTTTGAAAGCGGGACAATTTGGGTTCTTTGGGGACAACGGGACATAAAGCTCGAAAGCGGGACGTATGGTCACGCTAGGTATACCCACTTCGGTGGGCCACTTGCTAACCTTTTTTAAAAGTAATTTCTATGGAGTTATGCGTTATATTCCATGTTATGAACACAGTGGCGGCGCGAACTTTTTCGACAGTGAGACAAGAAAATGTTAGTTGCAGTACACAAGACCCACCTATATGATTTTCTTATCATTTTGGAGTCATTTTGTGTCACTGACTACTGTACAATACACTTTTGTGTACTGACTATTCACTATAAGTACTTACAGACCCCCACCCCTTTTAGCTGTGAGACAATATTGTCTCACAAAAATCCTATCGCGCCGCCACTGTATGAACATAGAATGTATATCAAAACCTATAGGGAATATTCACGAAAAATTAAAAATCAATTAAATTTGTTTTTGATTTTAAGTTTTAGATAATAATTAACAATATGCCAGGAATTAATGATATCAGTGGAAAACAAAAAAAAACAAATTCAAAAGTAATGTTCTAATAATTATGACATTATGAGAAAACCCGCATAGTTTAAAATATTAATTTAAATATTACTATTTGACATTTACAACACTGTTATACCACAATTCACAATATAGTATATACCACACCCAGCGCCGGATTGGCAAGGTATGGGCCACCGAGTTTTTGGATTCCCAACGTTTGATTACAGCTATAATTAATATGGTGTGATTTAATAATTCTATACAATTATAATTTATATTGATGTTTGAAATAATTTTTCATTCCCAAACAGAAAAAAAATTACGACCAAACACCCATAACCAGCCCACCGAGTTCTATTAAAGTAGGTACTATTAAAAGTAGATACAATTTATGACGTTGCCCCAAAAGCATAGCTTGGCAAACTAACTACTGGCATCCCAGCTATTATTATAAGGTAAAGTTTCATCAATAAGCAACGCGCAAGCATATTTTTGATTCATTACATATAACTCACACGACAATAATAATTATTAGACAAAAATAAATAAACAAATAATGTGTGCGTGTGTGTGTGTGACCAGCTATTCCATTATACATGATTAACGTATACATGTATATATATTATCTAATTGTACGTATTTTATTATAGTACGTGCCTTATGGGCTCAAACAACAATGTTAACATAATAAAATAGAATACTAATTATAAATTAAAATGATGAAAAGGTAAATAAACAATTTTTAATGTTAGTATAATGTATTAATGTAATATGATTTAGATTAAGATCTTTTAAATATTTTTTATGGTATTTATTTTTATACAATATTAAATTAATTCATAATTCATAGACAAATGCCGACATTAATAATCATTTTTCTACCAAATTCTTTATGGGTTACTGGTTCAGAGGCATATTCAGATTTACAGACTGTTTTAGACGTTTTTGATGGTTATGTGATGGAGAATAATACTTTAAATCAACATTAAAAATATAATTAAGGATATTCCAAATATATAAGCCATTGAGGTTTCTAACATTAAAAGTACTTTAAAGATCTCTTACATGAAAATCATATGATTTCGATAGTATGAATCTCATTAACGAGTTTAATGGGATTTAAGGCAAACATTATTCAAAACAAGTATACAGAACGATGTAGATAAAACGGTGTAGTCACCATCAATTGTACCATTGATTAATAAGTGAGTACCATTTTTACGGCAGTTTAGTTACAGAATTGTCCACCAGGAAGAGCTAAGAAGGCCGATTTCAGAAATATTTTACAAGCAATATAGTCTATTTCTGTATACTTGTTTTGAATAATATACATATTATTAACATATTGATGAACATTGTTTATTTATTTTATTATTATTCTTTAGTACCTCACTGTCCACAATACCTATTGTAGTATTATCTTGACCTGACTAAAGCTTTTTATTATTTTTAAACATTTTCCACATTGAGTCAATTAATATGCCTAACAAATGTTTTGTTCCGGCATGCAAATCTGGATACTTAAGCAATACCAAAATATTAAAATTAGAAAGGAAGAATGTACCACATATGTTCCATCCACCAAAAGTAACACTTATGTTATAGTTATTTATTTGTTTAAAATTATAATAATATTTTGTGTATTAAACTATGTACTTTAACATACCTGTAACCCAACTTAACACATTGACTACCAAGAAGCCGGCGTCCACAATTTTTTTTTATTATTCTACTGATCTTTATATAAAAAATTGTTTAAGACAAAATAAAACTATACATTACATAATATAAGAAGGTATATAACTTAATGCTATAATAATTAAATATACAATTAATTATCCTACACACCAATAATAATTAAGTTTGATTTTTTAATACAAATTTAATGTTTGCATAATGTCATTTAAATCAAAATGTTCTCCAAGATTCTTACACTCTAAGTTATCTCTTAGAGTCTTTATATTTTTAATAAGACTAACAAGTACAACATTTGAATATGTAGTCTAAATTATTTATTTATTAATAATCGACGAACATAAGCTCTTTAAAAAAAAAAAAAACATTACATAATATTTGGCACAAATTAAACTAATAACAAATGGATAAATAAAAATATAATAAGAAAGACAAAAAAAAAAATAATAATAATAATAACAAAAAGAAAATAAATCTATAAAAGGTTACATAACAGCTAATACAGGTATTCTAGTATAAACACAAATGTTATAAAGTTATTTATCTTGCAGGATTTATTATCTGTATGGAATAATAAAATACCACGAAAAGATAGAAACTTATCTGTAAAAGATGTAGTTTGTGGTTTACATTTTAAAGAGGATGATTAGCATTCTTCACTTTAGTTTTTATTTTTACGTCAATACTCAATAGTATTAATTAGTATTATAGATTATAATATTATAAAGTGCATAGGTATTTAATTATATTTATTATAAATTTGAATAAATATTGTATACTGGTCTAAAATTTTAAAATTTAAACGCGAAATAATACTCAAAACAGCATTACAATACGGCCTTCTCTATAGCAGCCGGTAGTCGATCGGCCTTTTTAGCGCTACCTGGCGGAAGGCGCGCTAACCAAAGTGCCGTCAGATTTGGACTCACTTTTAAGCTTGAGTGACTACACCGTTTTATCTACATCGTGATACAGAAATAGACTATATTGCTTGTAAAATATTTCTGAAATCGGCCTTCTTAGCTCTTCCTGGTGGACAATTCTGTAACTAAACTGCCGTAAAAATGGTACTCACTTATTAATCAATGGTACAATTGATGGTGACTACACCGTTTTATCTACATCGTGTATAGGGATTTTCGGTGACTAAAATTTTGATTAAAATAGCTGCCGATAGATAGCGTTGTATGTATTAAAGTTATATTATTATTACCGACTGCAATTATTCTTATACCGGTTTGTGGCTGTGACAGAAAAAGCGATAAGCCAATATTTTCTTAGTATCGCACATTCGCACTATCGTCTATCATCTATCGGACTATCGTCACAATAATTGTCAATAATATTAAACGTTGAAACTGTTGTACGCAACAAGGGAGAAATAATTTATTTAATTATGAAAAATAACTTACTTTTACAGAACATTAGACACACTATAGTAGATTTCTGATTTACTAAATTTTAACAACAGAGCAAATCTTTTATCATATTATGTCCATATCGTTTTTTTTCTATTTTTTATGTATTTTATTAATACTCAATTATATTTTTCAAAAGAATAAAAATGCAATAACATAAAATGTAATATACCTACTTAATTAAATTATTTTTATAATTTATAAATAAAAACAGCCGTTTGGCTATTGAGTAGATACTAAATGTATTAAAATTAAAAACCAATGAATATCTTTGTATGTGATGACTGATGAAAATGATTCTGAGGGAAGACATACCAAGATTACATTACACAATGTGATCTTAACAATGTTTGTATTTTTTGTTTCTATAAAATAAATAAAAATTGTTATGTTTGTTGGTTCTGAAAAGAACCGTTTAATGAAACCGAAGCGAGTAGTCCTAACGAGGGCTATTTAAAAAACAGACTCGAATAGTTCTGAAAAGAACTTTTTAAATGTAACAGACGCAAATAGTCTGACAAATGCCTGTTTAAAAAACAGACTCGAATAGTTTTGAAAAGAACTTTTTAAATGTAACGGATGCGAATAGTCCTGAAAAGGACTGTTTAAAAAACGGACACGAATAGTCTTGAAAAGGACTGTTAATATTGCTTCTTTGCCAATAGGTACAATGTCAGAACGAGAAAAAGAAAATTATGAAAATATAATTATTTTATTTAAATATGATTTAATATTTTTAATTTTGAAAGTTTTGCTAATTTTGAGGTAGTTGAAAATAATTTTGTTTTATTAAATATTTTACCCATTAAAAGATGTTCGATTATATACATTTTATGCTCTATGCAGCTTGTCAAAGATTCATCAAGCCATTTTTTAATTGTATTATTATTTTTTACACGCTCAGTTAATTGAAATTTGATTTTCTTTTTATGCAAATAGTTTTTATAATTGTTTTCAAAAATATTTAAAACTTTATTTACTACATTATTTAAACTATTTGATGGTGCTTTAAGTCCACTTTCATTTTCAATTGAAGTATAATTTTTATTAAACAGATGCAATTGTTTTTTATCATTTAAGTTTTTATCAACAAATAATTCATTTTGACAATTGCCACAGTTAAATTTTTCATACATTTATAACCTAAATATCCTGCTAAGTATGAAACAGAACAGTCCTCCAAAGTAACATCATTATTTATATTTTCACTATTAATAGAATCCTCATCAGATGACATAGAAGAAGAGAGAGAGAAATTAGATAATATGCTTTCTGTGTTAGAATTAGAAGACAATGCCAAATTATTAGAATTTATTTTATATTGAGGTCTTACTGGGTCAAATATTATAGGATTTTCATCTCCAATGGTTGCCTCACAATTTGTACTTTTAGATGTATACAAAGAAAAAATGCTATTACTTCTTATAGAAGTTCTAATTGTTCTAGCTGTTGGATTTTTGTTATAACCACCATTTTGTCGAAAAATGCTAAAAAGATTTTCTAATACATCCTGATTTAATCGATTAGTCATTAAAAATACAATATCATTAGATTTGTCTTCTTCAAAAAATTGCAATACACTATTAATTATCTGAGTAAAACCTTTAAAACAGGGTGGTTGAGTTAATTTTCCTTTTTTTAATTTTTGTAAATTAGTGAAATATTGTGAGGCTTCTTTCAAGAAATTGTGTACAGTACCTGAATCAGTTAATGCACATAGATATAGATTTTTGCTGTATAAAGATCTGCTATTAAGACAATTGAATAAATGATTGATGAATTCAATGAAATCTGCAGTATTTGAAGAAGTGTTACTTTGAAGTTGTCCAGTTTGAATACAAGAACGGATCGTTGCTGATATGAAATGGCTTAATAATTGTGCTGCTAATTAAACACTCATTTTTTGAAAAGAATTTGGGTGAATATGTGCATCTGTTATTTTGATGAGACACCTACTTTTAAGATTTTGTTTATCTAATTCATATGTTTTTTTTATGTCATCAAATGAAATTATATTATCACCTTTTATGTAACAGGTTTCAATTAAATTATTTCTAACACTTTTAAGTAAATGTGGCACATCAAATAAAGAAAATATTTTATGGTCATTAATAAAAAAATATGGTTTATCTTCAGAAACATTTAATGATTTTAAAGTACTTTGATTGATTGTGCCTTGATCACATACTATGATTTTTGGACATCATCCAACTTCGAATAATTTTTTAAGAACATCTTGTATCAAATTTTTTAAAATATTTTTGTTTACTCCAGAATGAGAAAGAAAATATGCAATTGGAATTTTCCACTGAGAATAAATACCTCTGGCCATAAATACTAGAACACAGTTAGCACTTTTATCGGTCCTTCCATAGTGACCTAAGTCTTCAAAACCTTCTATGAAATCAAATTCTTTGGAATATTCTACAAATTCTTTTATATACATTTCATCAAAAGAAACAGAACATGCTTTTTCTTGATAATCAGATGACTCGAATTTTTTTTGAAGATGACTAAAGAATAATTTATTAAAACCTGGTAAAAATTTTGATTGACCAATCCAATAACGAATAGTTGATAGCCCTGGTAAATTTACTTTTTGTGACCGTAAAAATTTATATGCTGCTGGTGATTTATAATATAAATTTAAAGCCAATTGTTTTTCATTTAATGTCCACTGACGACGCCTATCTTTTAATTGCATGGTAACCATTGCTTTGGAATTAATGGAAGAAAAGTTATGCATATTTATTGAGCTTTTGAAACTATAACGAGTATTAAGACTATTTCTTTTTTTTAATTTTGAAATATGAACAGTTTTATTATGAATTATTTTGTTTTTTTGTTGTAATTTTTGTTTTAATTTTAATTTTCTAGGGGTATTGATTTCAATTAAATCATTTTTTTTTTTTAAATTTGGGCTAGGCATCTGTATTATATTTGTTATTTTAGCTTTTTTAGTAGTAGAGAGTAAAGAAGGAGGACTTGGGAAAACTAACTCTACCATATCTGATTTTGTATGAGTATATGTTTTAGTTGGAGTTAATATTTTAATAGATTCTTGATTTTGATTGTTTGAAGATGAACATGGCTGTTGCTCAGATTTATCATTAAAATTATATGGAATAGCAGTGCTAATTAAACGGTGTTTATTAGAAAAGTTTGAGAAACTATCAGGTGGGAAATGTTCGTGACAAATGTACCTATTGTGCAATTTTTCAGATTCGACTGAAAATAGATTTGTGTTTCTCGTGAAGATAAATCAAATATTAAATTAATAATATTTTACCTTTCAGGATTTAAGTTAGTTTAGTATTTTAAAACCATATCGTTTTTTGTGTTTAAGACAATTGAGACTATAAAATTAATTAAAATTAGTAATGTTGTACCTTATTTCAACTTTAAAGTTTGTTAATAAAATATTTAAATATAAAAATCATTAATTTTTTTTTTCATTACAATTATTTATATTGGTACTTTTATGTTTTACAGAGACAATATTAAAAATAAAATATAAATAAATTACATACTGGATTAACACTAAATTGTCTTTTATATTATATAAAAAAATTAATTATTTATTTACCCGAATTTATCACCCAAATTTCGCTTTTAGCGGCTGCATCATTTCTACACTAGCGCTTACCTACCGGTTGCATCATAAACTAACAACTACAAAAGCGCTTTTAGCGGTTGCATCATTTCTACACTAGCGCTCTATAGTGGTTGCATCATATCAATGGTCACCAAATATTAACATTGCATTGGCTATCTGTCTATTCTATAATCAATGGTATTATTAATAACTATAAAATAACAGTTCATAAGCATTAATAACTAATAATCATTATCATAACTATTTTTTTTTAATTATAAAGAATAAGGCCTCGACTGCATAGGTCATTGGCTGAAATTAGTGTATTACAAACTGATAAATAGGTATACAATTTTGTTTTTTTGGTTCGCATGACTATTTTAAAACTATACATATACCTTACCTATATCAATCAGTATTGTAGGATTTATCTTTTTTTTTTATTGAAGGAAACCTATATTCAAAGTATGCAATTGCTGTTAAGATACAAATTTAGTAAAATATATATTTTTTTTCTGAATTACTGACCAAATTCACTAAATATACTAAAAAATATTAGAATTTACTTAACGGATTGCATAAGCAGAGTATTTGTGTAAAATCTAAAATCTTTAAGTAATCAAACAAATCTAATCATTACTTCTAAGAAAAAAAAAATAGTTTCCTGCTTATAATCCACCACAATAGTGACAAAGATTATTAAATTAAATAATTTAAGTATTATCTCTATAAACTAGAATTTGTGACCATAGTTTCATATTTTGTTAAATTCAAAAAAAATTGTATTTGCTAAGCATTTTTTTAAATTTTAGATTTTTTCAGTAAAGTGATATCATTCAAACTATAACACCTACCTATAAAATATTTTTTTTTTTAATTATTTAACCGACTTAATCATACTTAATTTATCAATTGATATATACATAAAGTGTTGATCATTTTCAAACATATCAAACTATAGAAGATTACATATTAGGTATACTGTATGTATATATTAATATTCAATGTTGTTAGTATACTTTTATGAAATCCATTTCGAAGGTCACTTTTACCTAAAAGATAAAATAAAATAAAAACTGTTTATTAATAATATCATGTAAAGTACTATTTACTTATACAAAATACATATTATTATATTATTCACTATTAAGTTTTTAATTGTTTAATTATTATAATTATTATTTAAGTATATAATATTAATACGTAAAGATCTTAGGTATTCAGTTATATTTACTTTTTGAGATAAGACTTTCTATTTGACTTTGTTTTGACAATGATGAAAATTTAGATAAATCCAAATGATGTTCATCACCAGTTAATGTTCCATGTATGTTCAGGCACATCAAACAGTAAACTAATTGGATCATATTTATGAAACAAATGATAAAATTTAATTTAAATAGTATGTTATATCGTTATTATTAAATAAAAACCTTAAGGGTTTATACTTACATTTTATGACTAGACTTTTTTAACAGTCAGTACCTAGTCCATAATGATTGTTATGATCCGTGGTATTGAAAGTAATCAACTAATTAAACTTGTTAGTTTTATTACATATAGTACTTTATTTATTAATAAATTGAAATACTACAGTTTTCAATGTGCATACATATGCTGTTCAAGCAATAAAATGTATATTAATATGGCACCGTTAAAAATTATCAAACAAATATTTTGTTTGAAACTTGCATTGAAAGGTACACATTACAGTTTCTTTGTTGATAATTTAACGTTTCAAGTAAATAATTTCTTAACAATGGAAGTAATTGAAGATGTTGGTGCATTATATTCTGGATGTGTTAAAAATAATAAGGATGCCATTTTAATTGCTTGGTTTAACTGGTTTAAAATGTACTTCATTGAACTTGACATTCCATCAAATTGAAAAGTAAAGACTCTTCATGCAATTTATTAATTGATAAACTTGAAATAATTGTAATAGGTGTAAGTACTAAGTAGGTACCTTGTATTCATTTATTTTTTATTGTGGTACAAAATCGACAAATCTATACCTACATATCATTACAATGTATTTATTATACTATAATACTATTAATACTGATCACTTAATAAAGTTGAAACATTTAAATCATTGAATAAAAAATATAAATTATTATTTAATATTATAGTAATTTAGACTTTAGTATTTAATATTTACTACTATACTACAATAGTATAATAATTCCACGTGGATCAGTGATAAGTGATAAACCGTAAACCAAGAATCAATAACAAAATGTGTTCTACATTATGACATGTAACCATTGTAACTATGATGATAAATTTAGAATGTTAGGTTACACTATACAGCTGCTGCAGGCTGCAAGCTTGTCAAGCTTGATGTTGTTCAGTCGACTTGTACTAGTGGTGGGGAATGGATAGATATAGAACTATAGAAGGTCCAAATGTCCATTTGATAATTGATATGACCATTGTACTCATTATCGATTACGACCGTTTGGGTATCGTTAAATTAAGTCACCTGAGATATAATTTCATTTTGACTTCTGATTTTAACTGTTGGTTCTAGTAAATTGCCCGGTAGCAGTGAATGTAACGAATATTTAAAAGGTAATAAGTCGCAAACGGATTACTCAAATTGAATACTGAAAACGTTAAATCTATTTTTTTCAATATGTTTATAAATTGGCTATTTTGAATTTCTTCAAAAAAAATTGAATCAAATTTAAAATTTTTTATTTTGTGTAAAAAAAAATTTTAATTTAAAATTTAATATTATATTTGTAGAGCAAGCGTCTATTAATTTTACAAAAAAAAAAAAAATGAAAAAATATCAATTAGAATAAAAGTTATTTCATTTGTCAGAACTCAGTGGGACACCCTGTATAGTGCGGCACTATATGTATATATATATTCGGTTTTCGGTCATTGAGTCCATACCGCCAAACAAATTTCTCTCCACCCATCTCTATCCTCTGCCGCTACTCTCCATGATATCTTTGGTTTGACATTTCCCACGTCCTTTTTCAAGCAGTCTTCCCAACGTAAGTGTGGTATTCCTAGGGGTCTTTTACCAACCGGGTTATCTTCAATTGTTGTTCTGACTATAGATCTCACTCTACGCCATGCATGTCCTGCCCAAGACAACCTTCTTTTCTTAATTTCATTCGCGATGTTCAGTCTTTGGACTAATTCTTCGAGTTCTTCATTATGACGTTTACGCCATTCACCTGTGTGTGTGTTGATGCATGGGCCATACATTTTTCGTAAGATTCTCCTTTCAAATACTTTTAGTCTTGTTTCTTCTACTTTCCTAAGTGACCATGTTTCTGCGGCATACAGTACTGTGGGTCGTATCAGAGTCATGTACATTTGTATCTTCAGGTTTGTTGATAAGGTTCTTGAGCTCAGTACTTTTCCCGGGCCAAAAAAACTATTGTTGCCTTTTTGTATTCTAGCGCTGATTTCTATCTTCAGGTCATTATCTTGTGTTAGCAAGTGCCCTAAATATTTAAAATGCGTGACTCTTTTAAATATATGACCCTCAACATTCATACATTGTCCTCGTTGATAATCTCTGTCCTGGCGACTTAATACCATGTACTCTGTCTTTTCATCTTTTATTTTCAATCCAACCTTTCTGACCATCATAGTGAGTTTCCTACATACTCGTTAACCGTTTTTTCAGTGTCACCTAATATCGTCCACCTATGCCAAGATATTTATGTTCGAGTTTCCCAAAACTATTCCGTTGTTACAATTTGTTTCTCTAATTACCTTCTCTAATATTAGGTTGAACAATATTGATGATAGTGCATCTCCTTGTCTTAGGCCTGTCCTTACTCTTGCAGGCTCTGATATTTCTGATGCTACCTTTATCTTGATTTCCGTATTTTGCAGAGTGGCCGCTTTTATTAGTTTATTCGGGAACTTAAACTCTTTTAATATGTTAATATGGCTATGTCGGTGGACAGAATCGTATGCTTTTTTAAAATCCACAAATAGTATGCATACGCTTTTATTGAATTCCCACGATTTTTCCACGATATCTCTTAGGCTGACAATTTGGTCTACTGTTGATCTATTGGGTCTAAAACCACCTTGATAGTCTCCCAGTTTCTCTTTAGCTTTATTTGTAGTTCAACTTCTTGTTTTGATGGTGCAGCATATTCGCTTGGGTTAGGTTCTGTACTTGTCCAAGTGAAGGTATCGTTGCAGTTAAGAAGATGTTCGAAATACGTTCTCCATCTTTCAATGATATCCGATCGGGTAGTAATTAGTATTCCATCTTCCTTTATTAGGAACTTTTCATATTTTTTGTAACCTCCCTTTAGTGTATTAATTTGTTTGTATAATTGGTGTGTATTGTGTTCATTGTGATATTTTTCTGCTTCTTCCAAAATATTTTTCGTATAGGCTCTTTTTTCATACTTTAAAATTCAACTTGCTTCTTTTCTGCTCTCATTATATTTTATTTTGTTTTCTTCATGAGTAGGGTCAATAAGGTATAGATTTCTAAATTTTTTTCTCTGATTTATAGCTTTTTCGCACCTCTCTTTAAACCAAGGTTTTTTAGTGTTTTTTGATTTAACCAGGACTGTAGCTTACGTTTCTTTTATTGTGTCTTGTATCTTTCACCACATATTATTTATTAATATCCAATTTTCGTGATCTAAAACAAAAGTTATGTGTGAGCTATCCTATAGGGGGGGTTGAAGAAATTGGTGAAACACGATTAGGGAGGATTAATTTTTTTCTCAACACGATTATGGACTGCCACTTTATTACAAGAGATATATTTGTATACAAAATAAATGACACAACTCTAGCTAAAATTTAGTGAAACCTTTTTCGAGTGCAACATAGTGCAGCGTAGTGCGTAGATAAGTGCAAACCCATCGATTTTAAATATACAAATATACAAATCAATTTATGAAGACAGAGGTATTCTAACAGTTATGCTCACGCCTCACCGATAGATTGGTATATGGTTTTTTTTATCCAGCCTGACTTTTATCGAACTGTTCATAAGGTCTGATATTCTTACGAGCAAATAATACCCGATACGTATAGCTTTCAAACCGAGTTACCGAATCACACATAGCCTACAGCCACTAGGTCAATCTCCTATGGGTGGATTCACAACTAGATCATGGTCACCCACAAACAGTTTTTCTGTTTCGTACTAGCATTGCAGATGCTCGGCTTTGAGGGTGGAACGACCAACTAGCTAAATGCGAGTCTAGTATTTGTTTTAAAATTACCTAAATAATACATATACATAGTGTTTAAACAAAATAATTATTTGATTCATTGACACTGTAAATATGAAGTTAATTACAACACAGTACTATATAATTCTGAATATCCACCCATCGTTACCAGACAAAGGTTTACATCTCTGGCTAATCGAAATAATTCACTCAATCTCTTGTTCCCAAAAAAAACATTTTATCCAGGAAAATCGTTTCAACCACATATCTAATTAGTCCTAAATTTTCTCAACAAACTGTTCAACATTTTAACCTCTTTATCATCCCATTTTCAACTGCAAACTATATATCTAATGAACCAATAAAGCGCACATTATAATTACCCATCAAAAAAAAATATATTTTCATTGCGCACTAAGGATCTAATGTCAAAATGTGTAAAATTAATAATTTGGTACACCCATTATTTGTATTTATTAAAAAAACATAAATGTATGATGTTATGTACCTTTTTTTATAAATAATAAGCTAGTGATCTAGATTATAAATACCCTCCTTAGTAAATCTATTTTAAACAGGAAGAAATAAATGAAAAAATAAACGATGCAATTGGTGGTTGTATAATTTCATAATGTTGAAAGTACCTAAATATTTGAAGTACTAAAATTCTTTTGTTTTAGAGATTCAAAACGGTTACTACAAATACCACCAAACAGTGATTTTGAACAGGTTGAGTCCCCGTACGTGTTCCTCTGAAAAATAATTAATAATAATATTTATTTATTTTTAGTTAAAAGAAAAAAATTTAATGTTTGAATTTGTGAACATTTAGTTTAAATTCACCACTGTAAAAAATATTATATTCAATAGTTTGGGCTAGAAAGTGCTCGGATATTCACTGATATGATGATAGTTATATCGAAAAATAGTGTGTTCCGTGATCCCTCATAATAATATATAATGGTATCCCCTTCAGTGGCGTGCTCACAGGAGGGGGGGGGGGTCAAGGTGTCATATCCCACCCCATTGGATTTTTTGTAATGATTTATTATCTATATGAAAAAAAAATTGATAATAACCTCCGCGAATATTGTCTGCTATCCAACGCAGTCGGATTGCCTACGTAGGCTGACGACTTTCACTGGAGGTGACTGACTTGCTAGACACTCAACACAGCCTCGACATATTGATTTGTACATATGAAAAAGAACCGGACATGCGACGGGGGACCGTATTCAGCCCGTTTAAGTATTGATAAACATATTTGGTCATGACGGATAGCTAGACGCTCGATTTCAAAAAGACATTACCTCCACACCGTTCAAATGGCCGCGCCTTATCAAAACTCCACACCCCTACGTGTTATCAAAAGTCCAATTTCCTTTTTCTTTTATCACCGTTTCTTATTCCTATCTTAAATCGTGGTACACACCACAGGCGAGACCGACGTTTCCTCTAGTTATTTATAAATTATAAGCAAATATATGAATAGGTTCTACAATGATATACATGTTTATACCATGATATCATATAGTCGAATACTCGAATGCATGTATATTTTTAAAAATAATAATAAAGCAGAGGGACCGTGGCCGATGTCAACCCGTAGTGATGAGATGGCCAAGATGGCCAAGAAGTCAAGAAAGCTAGAAGTTCTCATTTAGTTCAAAATTAATTATTGTCTTGTATAATTAGAAAATTATATTGAACTTGTATGTATATATAATGTATATACGAATAGAAAATGTTTTGAATAAAATGAATACCCCCCCCTTTCAAAAAAGCTGAGCACTCAACTATTCCCCTTTGGCCTTTTACAATGGGTTGCACCACATCTGTACGCTTATCAAACCCTAGTTTTGATTTACAACTCTGTTTACTTATCATTTTTATTGATGCAAAATGTTTAATTGTACAAGTGTATAACTAAGTAAGTAATAACTAAGGTACCTTGTGATGTTTAAATTGACTCATTCAGTGTATTTCTTCTGAATTTTTCAGTCGTTACTTGTTTTATTTTCAATTAGCTGTATAACCCGACTTTGCCCAGATAAAATTAATCTATCTTTCTCATTAGCGGTTTTGAGGTTGAGTCAAGTGAGGCAACGCCTCACCTAAAAATTTGAAATACATAATACTAAAAAATGTATACTTTTTGGCTCACTGATAGCACGTATTTTGCTAATAATTATTAACGTATTTATAATTTTATTTGTGAAAAAAATCATCATTACAACGTTTAATAATATGAGTTATCATTTTATTATACTGTTCATTATTATTATTCCGTGTTTATTACCAAAGTACCAAACATTAGCGAATAACCGATGAGAAATGCACTACAGTCCGGTCCACGAACACGTGCGGGTGAACTCTGCGTGCCTCGTGGCGATTTTGCGTCGGTGGTTGCCGGTTGGTAAACAGGTATTACAGCCGCCACGCCACGCCAGCTGCAACATGGGCAGAGAAATCGCCACGAGGCGCGCAGCGTTCACCCGCACGTTTTCGTGGACCGCACTGTAAAGTGTAAAGTGTAAACGATTATTACGTAAACAACCCCTGATAGGCGGTAGCCGGCAGCAATGTTCCGATGATGTCAGAGAGGCACCGTCTAAGGTCGCAAACATAAATTACACACACAAGCGTATGTACGCGAATGCAAGCGACTGTAAATAAGTAGTAGACTATTGCGCACGCGTAATAATCATCGAGAGGCTCGTTTTATTTTACCTCTGTGTTCCAAAAATAGATGACGTGGTACCATGGTCGGCCCGCAGCCGTGGCACGTTCAACATCAAGACATATTATTATCACATATATTTTTATATCTAAACAAAAACACTACGCCAAACTCCGTGTAAAAAAACGCTCAGTATAAAAAAAAACCAACTCAAAAAGTTGTGATATCATTTTATAGCTATGTATTTAAACTCTATAGGAATAAATATAATATTATAATTTATGTTAAAATTCATTGCTTATAAATTGAACTTAGCTGGCGATTTTAAAATTATAACACTTAATTAGTAATTTATAACAATTAATTTATATAACACTTAATTAGTATCACTCATTTTCAAAGATAACATGTATACTCATACGAAATGAATTCTCATGAGTTTTAAATAATGTCACCAGCTAAGTTCAATTTATAAGCAATGAATTTTAACATAAATTATAATAATATATCTATTCCTATATAGTTTAAATACATATCTATAAAATGATATCACAACTTTTTGAGTTGGTTTTTTTTTATACTGAGCGTTTTTTTACACGGAGTTTGGCGTAGTGTTTTTGTTTAGATACATGTTATCGGAATTTTCGTATTGGCTTTGGGTCGTTATTTGAAATATATATATTATATAATATGTATATCAGAAGACAGCAATGTCTTTCATAGTTTCATGAGATACTAATCAGTAATCATACACGAGTATTGAGTGCACGACAACGAGTTTAGTGAAAATTTAGTAAAAATAGAGAAGTAGAAATAGTAGAAATATAGTTAAATATTTGTAGTTATTTTAATTATTTTTTATTTTAATCTGCTTCATTTGTATTAATTGTCATGAAGCGGTGTACTAAATATTTAAATTAATAATCATTATATTAATATTTATTTCGACCCCCTCCCCCTAAATAAAATCCTGGCTTCGTGCCTGCTACCTAGTCTTTTCATATTTCAGTCTTTGACAAAATGTCGTGCGATATGAATCGAGTGCGTGGCATGAAAGGTCATTTTAACGCCGATAGTTATTGAAGCGGCAATGTGATTTAAAAAATAGTGTGTTTTGAACTGATGATCGATATTATTAATTAATTAAATATTTTGATATTGCTAAATCAAAAAATAAAAAAAAGAACCATGTGACTATTTGATGTTTAACAAATATGATGTTTTATGATAGTTAATAACTGTGTACTATCATACAAATTCATTTTTTTTGTTTCATTTTTATAAATGCATTATATTCTGTAATATTTAATTGTAATAAATATTTTATTTTGTGATAGTAAAATGAATTGTCTTTGGTAGGTAATAATATTATTAGGAAACGGATTTTCTTAGTGATTACTGATTTCCCTATTCTGCATATTGCCAATTTGTTGTTTGTCATTTTATGAAATGCCTAGTTATTATACAAAATACTTAGAAAATGTATGTAAAAAAAAGATTATACACTTTTTTAAAAATCAACAGGTATTATATAGAATTCTTGGGCATTTTATAAAATACCAATATTTTTAAATAATTTGAAAATTGAAAATGTTCTATATTTTGATATCTAAATTTTAACTTAGAATGTCTGTAAACAATTTTTTTTTTTAAATATATTTTTTGATTTTTTGGTTACACTGAACATTTTAAACATTTTTAACTAAAAAACAATTTGCTAATATTTAACGAGTAAAAGAAACCAAATTCAAAATTATTTTACAAAGCGTCAAAATGTATGTTAAAAAATTACTGATTTGTATTATATAAAATGGTTATAATTCAAATTTATTATGTGGATAAATAATTATTAATTACCAAACAATAGATGAATTAAAAAGTACTACTTTATTTATTTTAGAATGATGATGTCCCCACTGTACACATTAACTTACCATCTGATCATTAAAGTATTGTGCAAACTAAAAATTTAGAATCAGAAACAAAACAAAATAGTGGGTTAAATTCCAACGATAACGAAACAATTGAGATTAAAGACAACTATACTCTGTTCAGGTTAAGAGTGCCCAGTCGCTCGGACGAAAACTAGTACTTTTCGCGCATGGATCTTGCTACGGGCCACTGGGAGCGCTGTGGTGTACAATGCCGACCAATCACAGGCTGTCTGATCTCTCCTGGGGGGTCTAACAGTTGTCGGTGGCTCAGTGTGCATGCGCGAGTTTGGGCACTCTTAACCTGAACAGAGTATATACAACAAGGATACTTTAAGGATAATTGTCAGTGTTCGATAATACGATTGTTCAAACTTCCCGCGACGTCGAAAATAGGCCTGCTCGGTATCGCACACGGCAACGCACCTTTAGAGCTTCTGCCCCTTTGCATCGTTAGCCGCCTCTATCGCGCGGACCGCAGATTATGCAAATCAGTAACACTCGGACACTCTCGTGTGCCAGGAGAGGATTTTATGCCGTGTGTCGCATCTTTTGTTTTACTGTGCGTCGTTATACCACGGTGGTCGTTCCGTATAATATCGTACCATTTCGTCGTTTGCCATCGGCATCCGTAGTGGTTATATACTACATCGTATTTTGTCGTATCGTTGCCGTGTGGCCGCCGCCGATTCGCCATCGCCGTCCGTGTTGGTTTACGTCTTACGTCATACTTTGTCATATCGCCGCCGGGTTGCTGCCATAGATATTAAAAGAATGGATAGGACACGCCTATACCGGCTTTGTAAGAGATAGCGGTCTTTTTTGGGGAAGAGAGAAAGTTCAATATCTACGAGAGAGATAGACTATAAGAGGACTTTTTTGAGGTTAGGTACAAAAATTGATAATTTAATATTTTAAATTATATTATATTAACCGTTTATTATTCTGACTACTTTTATATTCATAGAAATATTATTTTTATAAATTAATTATTATAATATTATGAATAATGATTAGGTATTTAGGTATTAAATATTAAGTTTTCAGTTGTAATTAAAAATTAAAATAATTAAATTGTTATTTCATAATTCATAGTTATCACAGAAATTTGTTATTGTTTTTTTAAATTGTGCTATCATTTATCAATAATAAAGAACTCTTATAACCTCAAAAATTGTATCAATTTATTCTCAGTTGATAAGCCCGATGTCCTATCCATTATTTTAATATCTATGGTTGCTGCCGCCGAGCACAGACTTCTATACTACACTAGATAAGTAACTCTCAAGTGTTTAATCACAAGAAACTCCAGCCTCTGAGGCCTTGGTATTTATGCTTGTAAGTCTGAATGGCAAATGGAAGTGGCCAATTGGCTACTTTTTTCAATCAAAATCTACAGCTACTATACAAGCCGGCTTAGTAACAACTGCTATTACTATGGCACATGCAGTTGGAATTAAAGTATGGGGAGTTACTTGCGATGGCACAGCTTCCAATTTATCCACAATGACACATTTAGGCTATAAACTTTTTGGAAGTTATGATGAAATAAAGGAATCATTTTATATTCCAGGAATTGAATGGAAGGTAATATTTTATATGTTTCATAACAAGTGATCTAAACTAATATAATTTATTTATTTAAATTGTAATACTGTTTATTTATTTAGATTCATTACATACCCGATGCTTGCCATAATTTAAAATTGGCAAGAAATGCCCTAGCAACGTACAAAATTTTTAAAAATGAAAATGGTGTTATAAACTGGAATTTTATTGAAGAGTTACATAAAAGTAATAGTATTTATTTTAATATTTATTTATATTTCATATTATTTATCACTCTTAGCTCAATAAAAAATTGGTTTGAATTTTGCCAACAAAATAAGTGCATCACATATAGATTGGCGTAAAAACATTATGAAAGTGAAATTAGCTGCCGAAACACTGAGCTCGTCAACAGCTGATGCTCTAGAAGCATTAAATTGTCTTAATGTTCCTGAATTTAAAAATGGTGAGTCATATAATCAAGTAATTATTAGTAGGTTACCAATAGGTGGCTAACCTACTAATTACTAACTACTAACTATGTAATTTTGAAAATGTTGAAATTCTATATTTTTAATTTTAGTTGAAGAAACTATTAAGTTCATACGTACTATAGACCGATTATTTGATTTTTTGAATACTCGCAGTCCTTTTGGAAAAGGCTTTAAGAAACCTCTATATCAAAATAATGTTGAAAGACAAAAGGAAGTAATTTTTTACCACTAATAGAATACTTGTTAAAACTCACTGATGTGAAAGGTATTCCTATTTATTCAACTCCACGAAAAACATTTGTTATCGGTTTGTTATAATCGGTTTGTAAAATATTTAACTAAATTAGTAGAATAATATACTTTTTTATAGGATTGGCAGTAGCTGTAAAATCTGTATTTAGCATTGCTGAAGATTTATTATTTAATACTCAGTATAAATATCTTCTGACTTCTAAGTTGTCACAGGATCACCTCGAAATATTTTTTTCAAAAATTCGGCAACGGTCTGGATATAATAATAATCCAAATGTGATTGAATTTCGAACAGCTATGAAAAAATTGTTATTAAAAAATTCAGTATCTGCATTCTATTCTGCAAACTGTATTTTAATGGATAGTACAAGTACAGAAAGTGTATTTGAAATTCGATGGGCAAAAAAGAAAGTTGATAGTTCAGAATGTGAAGAAAACTTTGATAATGATCACTTGACAGAACTAGATTTAGATGACGGTTGTTTTGATGTTTTAAAAGATAATGTCCTTTATTACATTTGTGGTTTTATTGTAAAAAAATATTTAAAAAAATTGACTGTACAACATGTGCAGAAAGACTTTTAGAAGATCAAACTTTACATAGTTATTGTCATAGGAATTCATTTTCTGTATTCGTAGATTTAAAAAATAGAGGTGGTTTGGTTAAAAGTTCTGTCGATGTTATGAAAATAGTCACATTTGTTGAATTTACTTTGATCGAACTTACAAATAATTTAACTGTATTAAAGTCCTGCTTAAGCTCTAAAATAATAATTAATACTAAAAACCATGTGTTTAATTCTAATATTTTAAAGAATTTGAGCTGTGAAAATGATAGTTTTTTAGAAAACCATAAACTTAATTTAGTAACACTAATTTGTAAACTTTACTTGAAAATCCGTTTGCACTATGCTGCAAAGTTAAAAACAGCAACCACTGTAAGTAAACGGCATATGTTATCAAAATTAATTTTATTTCATAACCAATAAATAGTATCTAAGGTTTATAAGTTTATTTTAAAAATAAATTGGTATGTTTCTATAGTCTCATTGTTTTTTATTTATTTCCTATCATTAAAATATGGTTTTTATTTCCTAAGTAAATCTATAATTGATATGTTTATGTTTTGTTCATAAATTAGCAATTTAATTTTCTGTTAGTAATACCATTTAATTTAAAAATGAACTGAAATCCAAAAATATACATTTAAAATACAAAACCAAAAAAATATGCAAAATAACAATATTATTTGATTCAGTAGATTCTACTGAGCAGAACATGAATTAAATTTATATCCAGGTCATCATTAAATTGAATAAATAAATAAAAATATACAATTTCATAAACATCCGGGAATTATTCATAACTATAATATTTTCATCTAAAATTTACGCTCAAATTAGATTTATATTGTGTATTACATAGTATAAACCCTACTAGCCCGGTATTATTTTGCCAACCGACAAAATAGCGGCTGTCCACCTTATCAGCTTCACCCATAGCCATGTAAATTATATAGAAGTTACTTATCTAGTGTAGTGTAGAAGTCTGTGCCGCCGAGTCACCGCCGCCACCGTCGTTATCGCCGTCACAGCTGTTGCACTGCCGATATACACACAACGCCCCGAACCGTGGTCCTGAGCGCCGATACGGTATCGTTTTGTATTGTAATTATTTTTTGTTATCACCAGTCTCGCGTTGTCTATACTGTGTGTTATTATTATTGTTATTGTTCCGACGAAGAGACGTCTTCGGCGACAACATACATTTATTATTGTAGTTAATATTATAAATTTTAAAACACTACGAAGTTATTTGTCAATTTATTTATATTGCGTCACCCATCCATCCAAATTCTGTGAGCACTATTTTTTCCTTCTATATTAGTCGTCTGGCCAAATGCTAGACAATAGCCGGACACGCAACAACGATCCTTGATATTTAATACATTTATATCACTATAAGTAATTTATTTTTGTATAAATAGGTACCGTCGTAGGTAGGGCGTCGTTGCTCTGTGCTATTGGCTTCGCGGGCGACCAGAGTCCGCCACCCTGGAGTCTCGTGCTGAGTCCTACGATGCCGCGATCGCCGTACCCACTCGTGGTATCAGGGGGTATGGGAAGAACGTGGGTCGTTGGGACCTCCGACAGTTGCTGTGCATTAATGAAATTTCGTGCGTATATTAAGTAGGTCTCAGAGACTGATGTAAACTACTTTTCATACCCCTAGTTTGGGCAGAATGAAAAATTTGAATAACCTATCTTACTGGTCGCGCCATCTATTTATAAATTGTAATACTGGAAAAACTGAAAATGCTTTTTTCGATGGGATTTATGTATAATCTCTGTTTATTTATAGGGTTGCCATTAGTTATATATTTTATTTTATTAAAATATTAAATAACAAATTCAATAAAGTTTTAATTATATAAAAGGTGTCATTTTTTACGCGCAAGAAACACTTCTCAAACATTTCAACAAACTAATAAATTGGACTTGTTTTTGGTTCATAGAAATTGAAATCATTAAAGAGATTCAATCAGAGCAATCAGAACCTCTGCGGATACGTGATGATTCTACTAGCTGGTGATTTTCGCCAAACGCTGCCAGTCATTCCTAGATAAACAGCTAAAAATTAAATAAAAAGTGCACGGGATCGGCTAGAATAATTTAATATGCGAGTGGTGTTACAAAATGACAACTCTGTAATGTTTTTCACCTACCTAATTCAGTTTTCATTCAATTACGCTCCTCATGCTGTGGATGCTAACCGCAGGTGGATTGCCTACCTGATAATATACTGCTCGCATATTGTCCATGATATAATGCAGTAGATTGCCCACCTAGGTGGTTTAGATGCATGAAAATCACTTGAAGTTAATCCTAACTTAATATTTGGCTCAGGAAACGATTCGGCGGGACAGCTAGTGTTATATATTATTTAATAACTATTTACATAATTAATTATTGTTATGAGATTTTTTTTAAAAACATTTTTCGAACATAAATATGTACTTATTGTAGGGAGTTTGTGATTCTTTTTAAATGTTGGACATTTCTAATATAAATTTGAATTCATGTGAGTGCAATCCAGTATTGCAAGACCTAATTATGGACGAAGAATCGACAAACTTTTAAAAATTATATTTTGATTAACTTATGTTTTTTTGAAAAATATATTTTTGCGTACCTATTATATTTAATATCAATTTCAATTCTGGTAAAGAACAATCTAAGTAAATTTGAACCCAATTCCAAATCAGATAGATAATGCATTCTGTAAATGATTACCTACAAATATTATAAGTTTCAGTAAACACCTACCTAAATCATTAACAATTTAAACTTTTAATCAGTTCTTCTAAAATCTGTAAAATGTTTTAATATAAGTATTTATTATTTATATTATCATTATCCGTGCCGTAATAAATTCGTGGGTTCAATATTCAATAGTTTGTGTTGACGCACCGTCGCGGAGCTATCGAAACTAATATCTTTAGCCGACCGAGCGACACTTGCGGACGTGCGCCTCCGAGAGCAAAATCTTTGTTGTTGGGATTCGGCTTAGGCGAGGAATAGATTAGGCGTGGAAATCGAGGTAATAGACAATAATCAAACACGGAGGCTGAGGGAAAAGACTACTTATTATTGCCTCATAAATCATGCACAGAAAAATATAGGTAACACAGGCGAAGGGGGTGTATGATCATACCTAACAAAATAATAATATATCACATATATATATATATATATATATGTCAACTAAAACTATTACAATAATAATAGTCCAGAATACGGACGGTAAACAATAACACACGACCTTATCTGGTGCGGCGGCAGCGATACGACCACAGCTGACGCTTGGACTTTGGCAGTTGCTACGATGTGCCCAACCGTGGGTACGTCGGTGACACGAAGGTGGAAGGTGGATGGGCGGCGCGGTACGTGCGATTATGTAAAACGATTACGTCAGATAACGACGCACAGCTGTCGGCAGGGCAATCACCCGAGGGCCGAATCGACACCGCGTCGTGGCGGGAATGCCGCTAATGGTGCGAAGACGAGCGGTCAACACAATGTTGATTGACGGGCGATGCGACTCAACACCCACGACGGTAACACGGATTACATACGCGTAAGACAACAGTCTATGGGGCCGTAACAGCAGACGCACTCAGCCGCGCGTATAACCGGCGTGTCCGGCGGACACCAACGACGACGATGCGAAAGCACACCAACACGGTCAACGACAACACACGCACGAGATGGCTCAAATATAGTTGTCTCCGTAATACACGGCAACGTAAGCTTTATAAAAAGCACAAAACATAAGTGTTGCAGGTACGATACGTTTCGACCGGCGTCGCACGAACGGTGAGACGGAACTGGTTTGTCGCGATAACGATGAGAAGAGTGTGGGGTCGAACTTCGCGAATATTCGACGCCCCCAATAATGTTAAAACGTCGGTGCACAAACAGTTTGAATTATGATAGTATTATTACGAACAAAATGTATAGGTGCAAGCTATAGGTATAATATACAAATTTTTTTAAATTGTGTTAACGCACATTGTGTAATAATATTATTAATCACAGTGACACATGGAGCAGACATTTGCTTTAAACCGTAAATTTTAAAACCGTGTATGGACTAACATCGACATGGCACGACCTTGAATTAAAAACTCGGAGACAAAAAGAAGTCCGTTATTTTAGAGTTGGCAATAATAATATTGTTTTGAGTTTTGATGATTAAACTATAACCTAATAGAAAACTCTTGTAATATATAAATATTGAATAATGTATCAATCTTTAGATAAGTAAATAGGTATGACGAATATTCCAAAAAGTACGTTTACTTGGTGTATAAAAATCAAACTGCACATTCAAAATATCCTACACAATATAAAAATCACTAACTAAGACACATTTATATATAATTAAAAAATACTAAGATTACTATAATAACCGTGAAACACTCTACTGATATTCATACACACGAACCAGACAGACTATGCCTACAGAAGCCTAACACCAAAATTCCTTTATATAACACAACTCCTAAATCGCAATACAATATTACATTAAACATCATATTCGTCACAATATGAAAAAAGGCGTATCAGACACACCACTCAAATAATATCATCCCCATCCAACACACTCATGCAAAGCTAAGCTTATATAATATAGTTTACGAACGACATTCACCCCAACAATGCAAACGACGTCACCAGAACAAAACCTAAAGGAAGTACAGCAACAACACTATAATATAATGACAAGAATTAGCTCTCACTCTCAACCAAAATGTCACCTTTACTTGTTTGAAAAACTAACATACTTTACTACTAAATTAAATCACTACATTAATGCCCACACCAAGTACGAGACTATATTTCTATTCATCTTACACTGTCCATACATGTCTTTCTATTATCGTTGAGTAACATTTCATAGAGCTATAGCTTACATCTTAAAGTAAAAATTAAATTATAATAGAAAATCATAAATTAATATCATATAATCATAACACGCATCGACACGCGACAATCATAGACATCTCCATTCCAGAGAGAGTCTATATACATACATATATATAATCCACAGCGAAATGAGGTAAGTGGTTACATTAATATTAACATCAATAAATAAACTTAGACACTCTTAACTAATAATATTTTGTAGTGGAATAAAATCTTACAATCTAGCCGGGAACTCTTTTCTTTTTTATATTTTTATTCTACCACAAATTGGCCCCCAACTAGGGACTTCTTTCCTTTCAATTTTTCTCTTTTTATTCTACTACACTCTAATACAATTTTAATTGAGCTTACGTTTTTCAATAATTCCCTCCATAGACCGTATACACAGGTATTTTGTCAGCAGTCAGCATTACAAATGTACCATTGTACCTGTATAGTATATATACTTAATTGCTCGATGTACTCAACTGCATTAACACATTAAGCCTGAAACTCTAACAATTATTAAGTATAATATTATTTGAAGCCTCGAGGGCATAATAAAGTAATCAGTAAGATTAGGGAACCTCCAAACCAATTAATATAAATTACTAACCTTTTTTGTTTACTGTGGACGGGGACCCTGAGATTTTGATAAAATTGGTCGTAAGACATGATGTCACGATTGTGTATTTGCGTATGGTTTTTAAAATAAAAATAATGGACTGTCAAAACTAACCACCTACTTTGGTGGAAATTAGGGGGCTTGAGGTAGCCTTATAAAGCAGACCCATTTTAGTTGTGTAGGATCGAAACCCATTAAACTGAATAGACTATACATTTTAAAGTACATATACAAGGGGGAGGGGGGATGAACAGTGTTAGGCGGTATCGATATGTAGATATTATAATCAATAGCCGACGGAGTCGGTATGAAATCAGTGGAATCGATACAGTTAAGCTTTTATTGCTTCGTATTCCATATTCACCTTCATAATTTCTCTTTGGGCCGAATATCTTCCTTAATATCTTTCTCTCAAACATTTCTAACTTTTTTTCATCTGATTTTGTCATCACCCAAGTACTACTTGTATACAGAGCTACTGGTTTGACAAGAACATTCTATTATAATTTATAATGTTACTTTGGATTTTATTGATACACTTTTGATTTGAACAATATTATTGCTCTCAACGTCTTTGTCGGCGGCGACATGGAAGGGGAAGTTTGGGCGGCCAGATATGGAATCTTGGCGGTGTGTGTATGTATATTTATTAGTGTTGTCACATATACAATGCATTACACTCGGAATTTCCAACGAACGTCGTTTTGGTCAGGTCAATTGTATAATATACAGATACTGTTATATTGGCAAATAAATATACTGCTGCCGACTATAAATCTTCGTCTATCTATATATATATAAAAATAAGTGTACATTTTGAATAAATTTTATAGCTGAAGATGTAGATGGTTTCTGTGAAGTTTGTACGCTGTGCAATATGTGGTTCCGGAGTTATGGCCTCTTAGGTTAGTTAGTCGATAGGGTTTTTCTAAGACCGCGCTAACCAAGAAAACTACTGGACCGATTTGAATGAATTTTTTTGTATGCATTTGGATGACGCCCTGGGTGGTTTAGATTCACAAAGTGGTGAGGTGAGGTGGTGATGTGAGGTGCTCACACAGGGATTTTGAGATTTACGATGGAAATATTTGTTTATAAACGGTTGCTATTGGTAACCATGGTTGCTATGTACTGTTTATTTGTAACCATTGAAAACCCTATAAGTTAAACCCTAGAGTTAAATTGACGAAAATACAGCCAGATGGAATTGATAAAATTAATATTTCTGCCGAGATACCGAACAAAGAGATCCTATACTTTATGAAATAGTATGCAAGAATATGATCCATGGCCCATGCGGCGAGTTAAATATTAGATCGCCATGTATGAATAATGGAAAATGTAGTAAGAAATACCCGCGCAAATGTTTGTGAGCAATGTTTTTCATGTACCTACTTAATTCTGATATCACTCACTTACGCACCTCACGGGGCCCGCAATCCACCGGGAGATTGCAATATAGTAATAGGATCCATCAGTGGATTGCCTACCTAGGTGGTTTAGATGCATGTAAATCACTTCAGGTTAATCTTAACTTAATATATTTGGCTTAGGCGACTAAATTGAATACTGCTCAGTATATTTTAACCGTTATTTTATAAAATAAATCATATTATTCATATAGATGTGGCATTATTAATTTTTTTAATGGGCAACGAAGTGCACGGGATCAGCTAGTTTCTTATAGAATGCAGGCATACTATAATAATAACTATCTGTATACTGTAGTATACTAGTATGACGTTTTTCTTAAACTTAGGTATTACGTAATAATAATGTAGAACACTATCGATTTTTGTGAGTGTAAAAAAATTATCTTTATGTATATAACATTTTATTTATGTTTTATGTTCCAGGAACTGGCCCTTTTTTTAATTTTCTGACGATATTATTTAATATTTTTCCAATCTTTTTTGTCGGAGGGGAGGGACAGGTTATATCACATTTTATTTGCAGGTTCCAAAAGGCATCCAAGATATAATAAATTGTTTTGTGTATGGTGTGTATTGTGAAATAAAATAAAATGCGATCGATGATTTATAATACGGTACACATATATTCTAATAATTTTCATTTAATCTTGCCAGATAACAAGAACACATGCATTTTTATACTTACACCCAACAAAGACGGGCAATTCTGGATTGGATTTGCTCACACAGGGATATTGAGATTTACGATGGAAATATTTGTTTATAGATGGTTCCCATTGGTTACAACCTACTAACATTTTTTTTTTTTTTTAATTTATCTAATTCTAATTTTAGTCACTTACGCACCTCATGAGGTCTGCTTCTGGTGGATTTCCTACCTGATAATTTACTACTGCTTGCATATATTGTGCACGATCTGATGCAGTGGATTGCTGACCTAGGTGGCTTATGTGCATTAAAATCACTTGAGGTTAATCTTAACTTATTGTATAGAGTATAATATAGACATATGGCTTATGCAACGCAGGGCGGGACAGCTAGTATAATAAATTAATGATAATTTATATAAATTTCTCACAAAATTTAACCAATAATCATTATCATTATTTACTACAATAATTCGTTTAACATAATCAGGATCTACGTTTGATGCGATTTTTACATGTAACCAGCCTAACAGACAACCAAACAATTATATATTTCATTTTAGTTATCATAAACCAATTATATCTACTGTACCAGTCAAACCTTCTGCAAACAACTCTGTACACATCAACGATGCTAGTTGTGCAAATGGTTATAATTTAATTGCAACGTATCGGTAATAGGGTGTAAGAGGTTGATTTTCGTATAACTGATACAAAAACAAAAAAATGTTTTTTCAAGAACATAATATCATAGCTGCGTAGTAAATTAATTCAATAAATGAAATATTTTATTGACAAAATGGATGATTTGAACTGGCCTGAAAACCTTGCCGCCATAGAAGCACTAGAAATATAATTAGGATCTCAATGGTGAAATACTAGATATGACTATTTTCTATTGGGACTATAAAATACATTTGTTTTTTTTTCTATTTAAAATAAATTTGACTTTAACATTAACAACATTTTTAACAGGTGAAACAAAATATTCGGTTTTATTCTGTGAAATTATGGTGACTTTGCTTAAGATCTTGCTCTAAAATCTATGTACTAGCTGTTGTCTGCTACCATAATTTATACCGTTTATGGAGTAAAAATCATTCATTTCGTCAATAAATAAGAATTAAATTGTATATATTGAAACAATTCTGAATGTACAATAAGGACGTTTAGAAAAACTAAAATTCATACAAATTATTACGCAACCATGGCAATATGTTCTTGAATTAATATTTATTTTGTTGTGGTATACAAAACTTTCCAGGCTTTCACACACGCTACTACTTACGGCTTACGCCATACGTTGCAATTAAATTATAATCACTCGTACAGTCGTACCATATGTTTTCGTTTTCGAAAAACACTACAAAATACCGAACTGAAATATCATACAATCTTGCCACCATAGAAAAACGTCGGTAAAAACAAAAAAAAATATTTAATTAATAACTTGGAATTTTTAAACAAAGCCAATTTTTGATAAAATCAATTTTATTTTTTAATCTACCGTAAGAACTAATAACCGTAAATGTATGATATTTTCACCCAATGTTTGTACTTGCATTTTCTATGCAAAATAAAACTTATAATCGTCGACAAAAAATTGTTTGTATTTTATAATATTTATTGATATAATTATTCGATTATACATACAGATTACAGGTTCATAAAATTTACAGCGGTATTGCCATATTATATCATAATATAGAACCAGGAATTTGATTACCTACAACTTTACAATTGTATTATAAGTTATAACCACTCGTACATACTATAATTTTCGTCACAAAAGTTACAAAATCCCCATAAACAAACGTTTATCTCGTACGGTTAGTGTACAAAATACCATTTTTGTATACAAAAAAGTTCCAAAATACCGAATTTAAATTGCATACTTAAAATGTCCAACTTTCATGTACGAACGTCATTCGTACAGCGTAAAAATAGTCGTACCAGAAAAGTTCATGTCTCTATAATTGTATAGTTGATGATTACTATTATAACATTATATTTTTCCCTTTCATGCGTAGGTACTTTAATAGCAATAATATCATAAAATATAATTAGTTATAAAGGCTAACACACTGCTGTATTCGCTGAGAATCTTTTTTCCTGTACATTGATTGTCTATCGTTGAATTCAAATTTAACACATCCATTATAGTGAATCACTCTATTGTACGGCAGAGTAGCGTTAATCACTTGTTCATCTTTTTTTCTATGTTTAGTATCGACAACGACAGGGGAAGAACTGTAGATCAGTTATCTGTTTTTAGTTATTCAAAGACATAGATAACTTAAATCATAATATTTTTTTTTTAATAATGAAAAAATATTACAGGTATTATTGACTTGAAAATGTATTCAGGTGAAAGCAACGCACGGTCGAATAATACTATATTATATTACTAGCTGATCCCGTGCACTTCGTTGCCCATTAAAAAAATTAATAATGCCAAATCTAAAAATAAAATTTATCTTATAATATAACGGTTAAAATATACTAAGTAATATCGTCACAACAATATTCAATTTATTTTGGGTCATTATGTATTTGTATTCGTTTTATATAGAAAATTCTGATCCGTCTCATTCTGTCCCGCCTAGCGTTGCCAGAAGCAAATATTAAGTTAAGATTAACCTCAAGCGATTTACATGCATCCAAACCACCAAGGTAATCCACTGAATTGGATCGCGGAAATATGTGAGCAATAAATTATTAGGTAGGCAACCCACCTGCGGTGGATTGCGGACCCCATGAGGTGCGTAAGACCTATGCCAAAGATTTGTTATTTTTTTATAAATGTATAGCTGAACCGGCAACGCTTTGCTATTGCTATACTTTTCATAGGTAAATATTTGACCCTGCAGTGAACTTAGTATCACCTACAATTTATTCATATTTTATATAGCTGTCCTATACTGACCATTCCGGGATTCCCCCAGCTATTATAGACACATTTTCAACTATAGACATCTTTGATACAACGACGGCGAGTGCGAGTATATTGTAAGTTATTAGTACGAAGCGAATGACAGATGTCGGGTAAAAAGTGTTTTAACGCGTTTATAGTTCGAACCCGACACCATTGAATACGACGTAAGGCGTTAATTTTTTTTACATTTTTGTTATTTTTTTCAACACCCAATTAATTTTTCCACATTAAAACCTTCCCCTAGTCTAGACCTATTTAATAGTGAAAACCGAACTAAAATCCGTTGTTTACTTTTTGAGATTTTTGCGATCAAAAAAACAAACGCTGTCTCTTTATATAATAGTTAGATAACTCGGTTAACAAAACTAAGATTAGCCACGCCTATAATAATCCTTGAGTTTAGACCTATTCATTAGTAAAAACTAATAGCTAAGTAAAAAGCGGAAAAAAATGAAAAAAAAATTGTAACCGTTACCGTGAATCGAACTCGAGACCATGTCTTCAAAAGATTTAAAATCTATCCTTGATTAATATTGTGTACTTAAGAGACGGTAACTCCGGAACCACTTATCGCACAGCATACAAACTTAGATATTAGCCGATTCTCAGACCTACTGAATATGCATATAAAATTTCATAAAAATCGGTCAAACCATTTGGGAGGAGTATTTTAACTAACATTGTGACACGAGAATTTTATATATAAGATATAAATGATAGTATTTATACATTTCTCATAAAGTGTAAACAATAATAATTATCGTAAATTACTATAATAATTCGTGTAACATAATCAGGATCTACGATTGATGCGATTTTTACATGTAACCGACTTAACAGTCAACCAAAAATTGTGTATTTCATTTTAGTTATCATAAACCAATTATATCTACTGTACCACTCGAACCTTCTGCTAACAACTATGTACACATCAACGATGATAGTTGTGCAAATGGTTATAATTTAATTGCAACGTATTAGTAGTAGGGTGTAGGAACTAGGAAGCTGTTTTTCATATAACTGGTACGAAAACCAAAAATGTTATCTCAAGAATATAATATCATAGCTGCGTAGTAAATTATATGACTTTTATAGTTTTTAAAAACTTTGTTATCGTACATTCAGAACTGTTTCAATAAATAAAATATTTTATTGACAAAATGGAGGATTTGGATTGGCCTGAAAATCTTGTCACCATAGAAGCATTAGAAATATAATTACAATCTCAATGGTGAACTACTAGATAGGTTTATTGTCTATTGAGACTAAAAAAGACATTTGTATATTTTTTTTTTTTTATCTTTAACCTAAATTTGACTTTTACATTAAAAACATTTTTAACAGATCAAATAAAATATTAGGTTTTAGGTATTCTGTGAAATTATGCTGACTTTGTTTATAGACTTGCTCTAAAATCCATGTACTGTTGTCTGCTAAAGACAAGAGACCAAATCATCCTTTGACATCATATTGACACAATTCTGAACGTACAATAACAACGTTAAAAAAAACTAATAGTCATACAAATTATTACGGTATTATGTTCTTGAAATAATATTTATTTTACAAAAACAGGCCCTACTACGCCATACATTGTAATTATATTAAAATCACTCGTACCATAAGTATTCGTATACGAAAAACGCTACAAAATACCGTATGAAAATTATACGAAAATGACCTATTTTTGTATAAGAAATTAATTTGTACGGCGTAGAGAATAGGTCTTCCAGAAACGTCCATGTTACCGCATTTGTATAATTGACTATTACCAACATAATATTTTTCGCTAACATACGTACATATTAATATTGTTTATCAGACGAAAATATTGTCACATGAACAAATTACAAAATATCTGAAACTTATTAAATCTGTAAAAACTTTTCAACAATTGATTTCAAATTGCAATGATTATAAATGATTATATTTGATTTATGTTTCAAAAAAAAACATATAATTGTATAGACATTTCTGCTTAAATGATTTTTCATTTCAAATAATTAAAAAATGCATTGAAAAAACTTTAACTTGTATGGTTTTAAAATAAATAATTCTTTACTTATAATTAATGATATTCGGCGTTTACAACAATAGTAACAAAAGTAAATATACATTGATTATAAATACTAGTAAGGTATAGGGATTATTCATGATTTTTACGATTTTTGGAAAATATAAGCATTATTTTGAACTCTGACAGCTGACCCGTGATATAATTAATAGCTTGATGATATTTCATAAACATACGATTATAACCACGTATTTAAGCTTTGGTATTGTGAATTTTATTGTAAATTATTTTAACAACATAATGAGGAATAATAAAAAATGATACAGCCATATGTGTACTTGATTTGTTAATATTGGTTCTATAACACATATTTATTTGAATAAAACGTACGTGGTTGAAATGTGTACCAAGTTGTTGATATATAAGCCCAAATTTTTAACATCGTACAAATTCTCAGAAAATAATTATATTTTACTTTTGAAACACAAAGTGTATGCTTGTTTATCGTGATTATCTGACAATAACTATGATTTCCTTTAAAGTTGAATTAACATTAACATTGGTATTTTTTACGAGCACATTAATTGAAGTGGAATGCATTGACTCAACAAGTAACAATTAACAATAATTTTATATTTACATAAACAAATAAAATATACAGTATTATTTATGTTAAGAGTTCATAAATCATATACATATAATATGTAAAAAATAATACGTTTTTTATTTTATTTACTTACCATATAAGTTGCGTTGTCTCATACAATCAATAGGGTTTTTATAATATATACATCACATACAACGATCTTTTAATCGGTCTACTCTATAATAAAACAATAGGTAATAACCCTTATAATTCTGAACTGAGCGATGAATGTATTGGTTTTACAACGATAAGTTATGTTTCTTTTATGTTTTATAGTAGAAAAATATTTGATGAAATTGGATCTAGTTGTTATTGTTAGAATGTGAATTCCCACTTATCAAAATAATTTAAAAAAAACAAAAAGGGAAAACTAGAATTTTTACGCCAAACAGTTGTATACAAAATCAATTTTGTTTTGTTGTAATTCAAAAATGAATTATCGTAGTGGTATTGTAGTTCTAGTTCAAAATTCATAACATTTTTAAATTTATAATTTAATGTTTGAAAATGTTATGCAATTTTCATCATTAGTTTAATTACTGGAAATTAAAACTTAAACGTATTGTCGTATTTTTTTAAAGCCTAATTTGAATAGCATTGTTTCATTAAATAGTAAAAAAAAATAGATAGATTTGGAAATTATAAATCTTGTATTAAATTAATATTTTTTTTAATTTCTAACTCAAAATATTTAGTAAATCTTAATGATTTTTCAAAAAAAATTAAAAAAAAAAAAATTCTGAATTTACTTTAATTTTTTTTTTAATTATAAGTAGTACCTATTTATAGGAAATCTTTTCTATTAAATTTTAAATTTTTACCAGTTGGAAATTTTAGTATCAAAAATTGTAAAACAAAACTTATAATGAAACAAAAATTTCTTATGCTTATAAGTAGCTCAAAAAGAATCAAAATATATTGAAACATTTATGTTTTATAGAAAATGCTAGTATAGAAATACTAAATTAAAAATGTAAATTAGAATGTTTATCATAATAAAAAAACATAAAAGTAAAGCTATAAAAATAGTAATAACAATACATTCAAATAAAAAAAAAACAAAACACGTATAATGTTCATCGTTAATTTATTAGTTGACATTCATATTATAATTTTAATATCACATTGTTACTCTATACTCGTTTTATTTATTTAATACCATTTTTTTTTCTTTAGAATGCAAAGGTAAGGGACGTTATATTAGTCATAATTATAAGTAATAAGTAAACAGTACATTGTACAATTTAATTATACGACATAACCACTATAAAGCGGATCGACTTTACGTACTAGACATACCTACTTATATGTATAATATTCAAACAATAATTTTAAGGTTTATAAATTACAAATTATCATGTAACAAAGTTAAACTCTGGTCTTTACAATTTTTAATTTATCTGGTCACAACTTTTATAAATCATTTTAAATAAATTGTATGTTTTTAAACATTTAATTTTTAATTTTCGTACACAACCAACAGAATTATTACTTACAACCGGGTTTGATAGTAAGTAAAAATGAGTTTATAATACTAATAACTGTTGGTTCATCTATTTGTTAAAATTACATATCAGTTCAAGTTTTGCCCAACTATTTTATGTTATCCGAATAAAATATGTCAAACTATGTATTATATTATAATGCTCGTATCTAACTTACCAATCGGCAATTAGTATTAAGTTTAACTTAGATGAAACAACGTTCAACTTAAGGATTTATTAATTAATGTGTGCAATTTTAAAATATTATTTTGTTTAGTTGTTAATGGACTTTACAACTACAGTTTCGCTACATATTTTGGTAAGTCATTTAGAGTGATTATAATCTGCAAACTGAAAGTATTTCATACGTCATATTTTATTGAGGTATCAATGATATTTTATATTAAATTATATGTTTGAGGAAATTGAAAATTAAAAAGATAAAATTTACTATACAATATGTTTACTTAACAAACGGTAGTAAGTTTAAAATATTAATAGAACTGTTTTGAGTTCAATAGTATCCCGTCCACTGGCCATTTTTATACATTCCCGTTCAATTTATTATGTTTCATTTTATGATTGCTTTTATGCCTTTTTGCAAAGCCAGTAGCTACCTCCTTGGTACGCACTTTTTTTTTTTTTAGTTTGGCACTTTTTTAGGCTAGAAGGCCTAGTTCGGACGCCTATTTGGCATAATTTTGAATTGGACACCCGTAGGTTTTTGCCATGCCCGGTTGGGGGGATGGTGGCCTCGCAACCTAAGCAGTTGCCTGCCCAGATAGTGACGCCGCCCGTGGCCGGGATTTGAACCGGCGACGGTGCTTGTTAGGACCGACGCCTTAGTCCGCTCGGCCACTCCGTCCCCCGGTAGCATATTAACATACTGTACATTGCTACACGACCGCTGTTCTCTGATTGGCCGATTCAAATTTGCCGCGGTTTTATTGAATAATGATTATCAAAAGTATATGATATCAGATTATAATATATTTTATAATATTGGTTGTATTATTAAAATTATTAATATCATTTATCACCTAGCTATAATGCCATAGTCTAGATTATACAAAAAAATTTTAATTCCTAAATATTTTTGAAGTTTAATAAATTAATGTTTATGTTAAGTAGGTATATATATAAAATATATAATTATATGCACTTTTATATTGATATATTTTAGTTTGACAGGATAGTAGTGGATAGATCACCTCATAATAATACCTTACTAAAAATATATTACATTTATATTTATATTTTCTTAATAATTTGAATTCAAACAAATTAATAAGATTATTATAATTATTATTATTAAATCATATAAATTTAGTGTTAAATTCAAAGACTGACTTATATTAATTGTGAATTACACAATACCTAATGTCCCAGAATTATATTTTATGAACATTTGTGAGTATTTACCACTTTTACATAAATGTAATATATTCTCTGATTAGTATAATGTACCTACTACCTACCTATAATATTATACTTACGAACAATTAATTTTTTTCCCACATGGTCGAGAAGATCTAGCATTCCATTTAATATTATTTAATTTTCCAAATTCAGAAACCCACAAATTACAGTCTTCTTTAGTTTTAATGTTTGATCGAATAACATATTCATAACATTCTAGTTAAGTTACTACTTTGTTAATGAATGACTTAGGCAAATGCAGATTCATTTTGTAAATTGTAATGGTGAAAACAATAACCCATTGTCGCATTGTAATAACATTACAATTATTATTATAATAGGTACTTGTTTTATTATAGCTAACTATTAATAATATTATTTAAAATCTCAATCATAGGATCAATTTTATGTAAAAAACTAAACATTAATTTATTAAACTTCAAAAATATTTAGGAATTAAAATTTTTTTGTATAATCTAGACTAGGTATGGCATTATATAGCAATTATTTTTATTTATATCTGATATATCTGATATTTATTATCTGATATTAAATAAATATAAGCTAAGTATGATTATTTTTTTTACATATTTTGTAATAGAAAATATATTTAAGTATATTATAAGAAAAGAGTACCTATACCATTAGTTTGTTTTAAAAAAAAAAATAGGCTATTGAGAATTGATAAATTAAATTAAAAACTCAATTAAAAAGGTACCTGATATTTAAACTAATTATTATTGACTTTGTTCACTGTACAAAGTTATTAATCTAAAAACAATAATGAAGAATAATCTATTTTAACTTCCAAAATGTAATAATCATATTAATATGGTTATCCTAAATGTATAATATTATTACTGAATTACTGGCCTATATAATTTATCCTTCATTTACTTGTAGACAATATTATATCATATAACAATAATAATCATTGATAAGTGTTACTGAAAAATAGATTTTATTGAATTCATGCCAATATTACAATATCAAAAAATCCAATATTAAAAATGTTAATTACATTTAAATAAAAAATGTAAATTTATATAATATATAGTATATTATATGCACTTTTATATTTATACATTTTAGTTTGACAGGCATAATGACAGGATAGTACAAAAATAGATCACCTCATAATATTGCCTTACTAAAAATATATTACATTTATATTTATATTTTCTTAATAATTTGAATTCAAACAAATTAATAAGATTATTATAACTATTATTATTAAATCATATAAATTTAGTGTTAAATTCAAAGACCGACTTATATTAATTGTGAATTACACAATACCTAATGTCCCAGAATTATATTTTATGAACATTTGTGAGTATTTACCACTTTTACATAAATGTAATATATTCTCTGATTAGTATAATGTACCTACTACCTACCTATAATATTATACTTACGAACAATTAATTTTTTTCCCACATGGTCGAGAAGATCTAGCATTCCATTTAATATTATTTAATTTTCCAAATTCAGAAACCCACAAATTACAGTCTTCTTTAGTTTTAATGTTTGATCGAATAACATATTCATAACATTCTAGTTCAGTTACTATTTTGTTAATGAACGACTTAGGCAAATGCAGATTCATTTTGTTAATTAGGTATAATGATAATTTTTTATAATTAAAAACCGTACAAGCAACAACCCATTGACACACCACACACTGTGATAACATAACAATCATTTATATTTTAATTTATTATAATAGTTACTTGTTTTATTATAGCTAGCCAGCTAGGTGATAAATGATATTAATAATTTTAATAATACAACCAATATTATAAAATATATTATAATCTGATATCATATACTTTTGATAATCATTATTCAATAAAACCGCGGCAAATTTGAATCGGCCAATCAGAGAACAGCGGTCGTGTAGCAATGTACAGTATGTTAATATGCCCCCCGGTACGCACTTATAATATATTATTAAAATTATAATTTATTTAATCGAATCCTTTAATTCATCTAATTCATCTCATTATACAATTTATGATTATGTAGAAACACGAGAATTATATTTTCTGATAATGTTCATTGTTAACCCCCCCCCCCAAAAAAAAAAAAAAAATATCGGGAACATTATATAAATTATCTGACCTGACTGACCTACAAATGTATTACTAATAAAAAAAATTCAAACCCCCCCACCCCCACCGAAATTTTTTCATGCGTTTGCCCCTGTGCAGAACACTTTTCTTCGGCCTACTCATATCTTTGTCCATCAAATAATGATTTAAATAGGTTACGAACACCAATTGTATTTATTTCTCAATAACTGTCCAAGAAGTTTTCTTAGTACTAGGTAAATGTAAGCATAATAGCTCACCTGGCCCTGACGGCATTCCTGAGATCTAACGCTTCCATTACACTTTCTTTTTTCTCTATTACTGTCTTCAAGCACATTTCCAGACTTATGGAAATCCTCTTATGTCCAGCCCGTTTTTAAAAACGGCGACTTCTCTAATATTATTAACTATCGTCCTATTAGCATTATGTCATCAATTCCTAAGCTTTCTGAATTTATTTAACTTCCAAAATTAAACTGCTCTTTTTCTAAATATATAATTCCACAACAATTTGGATTTCATCCACATAGTTTCACTTCCTCAAATTTAGTTGCATATCATAAATATTTAATGGACACAATTGAAAAAGGAGGTCAGGTTGATGCTATCTATACAGATACTAGTAAAGCGTTTGACACGATTAACCACGCTGTACTGATTCGTAAGTTGGAGCTGTGTTGGATGGGTGTTAATAGTCCCATGTTAAATTGGCTCAGTTCATACATATCTTGTAAATCTCAAAAGGTAAGGCTACATGGTTATGTTTCTAATAATATTTAAATACCCTCAGAAGTCCCACAGGGTGGTCATATTTCACCACTACTTTTTATTTTGTATATGAATGATGTTGGCTTAATTTTTAAACATGCACATTTCAGTATGTTCGCAGATGATTAAAAACTTTATTATAATATTGATTCACTAGGTGATGGCTCTAAATTACAAATTGACTTTGATAATTTTAGAACCTGGTGCCATAATAATGGTTTACAAGTTAACATTAATAAATGCAATTCTATTTCTTTTTGTCGAAATAAATCTCCGCTCAATATTAATTATTACTCCGAAAATTACCTTTTAGCTAAAGTCGACTCTATAAATGATCTTGGAATTATTTTTTCAAGTTCACTCTCTTTTACAGCACACATTCAAGCAATAACAATAAAAGCAACACGATAACTTGACTTTATTATCAGAAACACTCATTACTTTAATAACATTGTATCATTAAAACCCCTTATTTTGCTCTAGTACGTTCTATACTTGAATATTGCTCCATTTTGTGGAACCCTTACCAACTTGTATGGATAAACAAAATTGAAAGAGTTCAGAATAAATTCCTAAGATATATTAATACGAAAATTCCTAACAATTGCATAATAACGGACCACTGCTATGAACCCCTTAGAAGACTGGTTAATATCAACTGTCTTTGTTCAAGACGCAAATCTATTTACTTAATATTGTTGTATTTAATATTGACACTTATTTATGCACATTTTTTATTAAACTTGTAAATATTTAATAATTTTGTACTAATTTTCCTCGGGAGTGTATTTCAAATAAATAAATAAAAAATAAATAAAATACATTTTATAAATGTTATACAAATAATCTACAAATATCAGAGTAAATTACAATATACACATTGAAATAGTGTTGCCTGATATGGAATATCCTCTTAAACGTCTTTAGTAAAACATATTTCTGTTTCACAAATTATATGTCTATATACGTGTGCAGGAGATTTTAATAAAAAATTAACCCTCACAGGTGGCCGTGGTAAATTAGAAAAATATCTAAATAAACATTCTAGTAACTCTAGTGACCCCAGTAATGAAGAAAACCAAAGTAAGTTTAAACAATCATTATCGAGAAGTACATTTTATAGTTACTGGATTATTGATTGCACTTCGGGCTGCTTAGTCAGCTTCTTTTAAAATAGGAGTAGATAATGTTACTGCATCTATTTAAATTGATTTTCTTATCTATGTTTTGTAAGATCTAAGTTATTAGGGGTTATCAAGGCTCCTTAAGCAATAATAAATTGTGTGTATTAACGAACATTTTCAAAACTATAAATATAATTAGACTTAAAAAGATTTTTTACGATGACGAATTGAGTGTGGCTTGCTATTACGATTAGGATTATAAGAAACTTCCCTATCAACCTAAGTTACATAATTCTGTAATAAAATAAGTAATCAGACAAAAAATATTTATTTATTTGAGCATGTAAAAATAGTAGGAGATACTGAGCTAACGGTTGAGTGTATCAGAAACTACAGTATCTTAATGACAATTAATGTTATAATATTACACAGAGTTATCTTTTGGATTCAATAGATCATTTGCATTTATCAATCATTTCAAACAAGATCCTTACGATTTTTAAAATAATATTTTGATTAATCGATGTTTATTTGGTTTTAATCTAGCAATTTGATGTAATATGAAAATGCATTTTATAGTCAGAAATATTCATTAGTCAACAATTCAGTTATGATAAATATTTAATCCATAACATATTATGCAATGAAAAAAATAGTAAACATTACCAAAAATAGAAATGACGTAGATGGTAATAAAATGTTTTCAATAGAAATAACAATCACATTTTTACTTTCTAGACTTAATATTGAAATTCTACGATGAAATCGTAAAAGGTAAGAGAGTGAATATGATTAGTTTACGTAAGAATGTTTCTTCATTTGCTTTATTTTTATTATTATTTATATTGATAAGGTATCAATATAAATAATAATAAAAAATACGGGGTCAATTTTCCGAAGTGGATCAGTTTATTTCAAATGCAAAGAAAATTGTCTTAAAAGTTCAGAGTGGATACATTTAAAACTATGCCTCCTGGTATTCCTTTGCCCCCTCAATCTATAGTGACGCGATGGGGTACATGGTTAACTGCAGCATTATATTATTGTGAGCACTTTCCGATTATTGAAGCCATTATAAACCAATTTGATAAAGGAGATGCAATTTCAGTTGCGAAATGTCAACAATTACTTAGTGGAGATATAAATTTAAAGAATAAATTAAAATACATTAAATCAAAAATTAGTAGCTTTCCAGTTGCGATAACTAAGCTAGAAACATCAGGATTAGCTTTAACAGAGTCTATAAATATTGTAGCTACGATTGAAAATATTATAAGAAAATCACCAAGTCAAATTGGAATAAACGTAAATTTAAAATTAGACAACGTTTTAAATAAAAATAAAGGCTTTAACCATATAAAAAAAATATGTCAAATATTAGAAGGAGAAGAAGATATTAATCCAGAAAATATTATTCCAGAAGGCTTAACACCTAACCATCTGACATTTTTCAAGTTTGCTCCTATCACCTCAATTGATGTAGAGAGGTCATTTTCAATAAATAAAAACTTATTTACAGACAACCGTCGATCATTTAAATTCCAAAACATTAACGAAATTCTTAATGTACAATGCAATGCAAATGTAATTTAATTTTTAATTTTAATTTTTTTTTTTTGTACATTTTAATGAAATATAATTTTATTTGTTTTTCATTTTTTAATAATAATTTAATTTGAATTTATTTAATGAATAATGAATTTTTTGAAAGGTCATTCTTTGATATTTTTAGGGCATTTTTTTAGAGTTTTTAGGTCATAAATGCATTTTTTTGATATTTTTAGGGCATTTAAATCCGAGCCCTATAGATAACTAATTGTATTCACCCAGAAATATTATAGATGTGATCGTATTATTATTATTATTATCACATGTTTTTTTTTTTTTTGATGAGACATGTAAAAAATTTACGTAACCCAACAAATGAACAAACTTATTTTTTCATTTCTTAACAGCTTTTCCAATGGATCCAAACCAATTTTGTGAAAGCCTCGGTATATTCTAGTATAAGTTAAAAACATAAAAAATAATATTAATTCAAATTTTAAAAATCTGAAATGTACTGAACTAATATTATATGACTTATACCCACATAGTACCAAACAATTATAATAACAAGCTTAAATATTTCAAGTAATAAAAAATATTTTTTTGTATTACAACAAAATAATACAATTGATCGATGAAAAATCGTTAGTCCCGGGAACCCCAAAAATATAAAAAATTAAAATTTTTAGAAGCTATCATTTTTTGTTAATACCTATAGTTGGTCATACATTTTGATTTATGTATCGACGTAATAATAATATTATTTGTATACAACTAAAAAAAACTGATTCCATCAAAGGTTGGTTTTGCATTAAAATTCCTGTTCTTGTATTTCTCAACGCTTATGAAAATTAATGAGAATTTTTAATTTTTGACTCTCCTAAGTATCGACTAGATTTTCTATTCTATAAGAAAGATGCTAATGAATCGAAGCCTCTTTACTGCCATGAAATCTAATAAAAGACACACGCAAAACAAAAATAGTGTAAAATCAATGCATTCGTCGCTCTACTCAGAATCTAATATAATTTGTATTTTTAAAATTTTAGGTTTTCATTACAATGTATTTTATTATATTATTATCTATCCATCATATTAGTTTACCAATGTAAATCATTCATTGACTCATTGGGGTGTTTATAAATAAATCATAACAATAGAAGCAATTATACTAATTCCCTTAAAAAAAGGAGTTGCAAATGTCACTGCATCCATTTAATTTGATTTTCTCGTTTATGTTTTGTAATCTCCCATGTAATCATATTTTGCTCTTATACCTCAAAAGTCAGTTAAAATAAGTATTTTATTTAACCTATAACATATTGTACAGCCAAAAAATAATATACATTTAGTAAAATGCATATGAGATATTAAATATGGCTTATTGAATCTTTTCAATAAAAATATTAATCAATTAATAATTTATTTTAAAAAAAAGGTGAAGATTTCCACAAAAAAGTTGTAGATAATATACTTAATACAACTGCAGGTATGAATAATTCTTCAATTAAATAATATTTTAAATTATTTATATTAATAATTCATTTATTGGTGAATGACCCAAGCAATTGCATAATATCATAGAAGTGTTCATATTATTATTACATATATTGTGTTTGTTTGTGATAAACTGATATATAACATATAAAATATTTACTTTACCCAACAAAAAAATAAACTTATTTTTTAATTTCTTTACAGGTTATAACATGACACCGATTCAATTTTGTGAAGGCCTCGGTCAGTAATAGTACAAACTTTAAGCATAAATAATAATATTAATTTAAATTTTATAAATCTTAAATATTCCAAAAAAAAATATTATATGGTTTAAACCGACGTAGTATTAAAGAATTATAATAATAAACTTATGTTAAAGTCTCAAGTCAAACAGAATATTTTTAAATTACAAGAACATTTTAAAATCGTTCCATGAATTATCATAATTTACGGGTAAATATCCTATGTTTAATTATGAACTCTCAAAAAAAACTGCAACAAAAAATCATTTTATTCAGTAAACTTTTTTTTAAAGATAAAAAATGTTACGATGTGTTAAATATTGAAATCTAAAGTATAAACAGAATACTTTTTATAAATTTTTTAATCAATGAAATTAAATATTTTCGTGAATTTAGCTTATGTTGAATTTCTAATTTTAGACTACTATAAACAATTATTGTGGATTTAAGCTCATATTTTTTATTTTAATAAAAACAAGTTATGAGAAACTTTGTATTTAATTAAAAAATTTTTTGACTGACTGAACATTTTTTTTATTGACAATTATAAGAAGTAAAATAAAAAAAATTGAAAATTTGTTTTTGTTTTTAATAGCTCATGAAAATCAAAATTTATTTATAATATCATGTTGTGTAGACAATGCTAAAATAAATATAAGGTAAACATTTCACGAAATTTCGGATATTATTTTGTATGTAACACCAAAAAAACCGATTTTGTCAAATGTTGTTTTTGCGTAAACGTTCTTGTTTTTCCTTATTATTTTCTTTTTGTTCCTTAGATGGTTTTAACTATTGAGAATTTATAATTTTGACCCCCTTCAAGTACCAACTGTATTTTACTTTCCTACCAGAAATGATGCTGAAGAGACGAAATATTTTTATTGCCCCCAAAAATGACAGATTAGACCAGAGGTTCCCAAACTATTTTTCCTCTTAGACTACGTGCCAATTTTCTCCATTTTCATAGACCTCTAAAATTGAATTTTTACAAATTTATCTAGGTGTTTTTATAGCTTACATGGAATTGTTTACTTGAATAAGCTTTACCATGTTACCAATTTTTTTAAATAAAAACGTGTTGTTTTTAATACTACCTTTATTTCTTTAATAATGACAATATTTAACACTGTGGTATTTCCATTGTCAAAATATCCTCAATTCTTATTTTAAAGTCAGTGTGGAGGACATTTAAATGTTAAACGTAGACCAAAACGTCATCATCCTGACAGTTCATATCAGTGGCGCCCAAGACATATTTTGCAGGTGTAGCAAGACATAATTTTACCCACCCACCCCTTCCAAAACCCAAAATTGAATGGTCTATTTTTGGTTACACTAACTGTTAATATTAATATACCAAGGAATAGGTATCATCAGAGTTGGAAGTAGTTTGAGTTATTTATAAGAAAGCGATTAGATGACTGAATTTAATCATAAAAGTGATCAAAAAGTGACATATATGAGTATTTTTTCCAAGAATTTTCTGTTATCAAATATTTTTTTTTGAATATTGTTATTCCCTTATTTTCAACGTGTAGCGACTGCTACACCTAGTCATAGGGTTGGGCGCCACTGGTTCATATGTGACAATTTGGGAAACTGAGAAAATTCACGTCGTCCAATGTTTTGACTCATTAAATTAATTCTGACCAGAAAAGCTGCAATGATTTGTTTTGTTTTTATTAAATTTAGATTATCGCCTTGTAACTGCAAGTTAACTTTATTACATTTAGAAAATAAATCTGTTAAATAAGTTAAATAATCTTTCAAAACATTGAATATGGATTCCCTTTTTGTGTCTGTAGTCAAAGTTCTTGCGAAGAGCAGTTCTTCATGGATTTCTTGGTCCATAACAAAACGAACATATTTCAATAATAGTGCTTCATTACTAGGCAAAGTTGATTCATCTAGTTGTATGGAAAAATAGGTTGTTTGCGAATAATTACACAAGTAACTTTCAACATCATGACTCATTTCATCAATACGTCTTTGAACTGTATTGTTGCTTAAAGGAATTTTTAGAATAAATCATATGCAGGTCTGTGTAAAACAGTTTTTAAGACCTCTTCAATGGCTGGCAAAATTAGCTGTTCCCCTATAGTATGAGGCTTACATGATTTTGCTATGAGTAGTGAGATATTGTAAGACACCCGCAAGCCATCATCGCCTTTTTTTTAACGTGACAGCAAACATACTATCCATCGTGGGTCTCTTCTGAAATTTTTCTTTAAGTGTTTGAAAGTATTTAAAATCTTAACGTGTTTTTTCAGGGTGACACCTTTTCAGATGATCTTCTAGCTTGGATGGTTTCATAGCGTCGTTGCTTAAAACTGTGTGGCATAAAGGACACATAATATGTAGGGTTTTTTTCCGGCAATGATGGAATTAAGCCGAACTTCAAATAAATATTCAACAATTGTTTGTGTTTTTCAAATGCTATATTGCCTACATTCCTTTTTAGATTCAGCCATAATTAATAGTAGTTATATCTGTACAAAAATTAACCGATTTATGAATTAGTAAACATTGAAAAATGGCAAACGACGTATGATCGGTAATCGACTGTTACGGATGAACTAAATTACTAAACGTACAGTAATATAATATAGTTCAAACATCGACGTTGACCGATATCATGTTTATCGTATCATTCTTATCGTACTTATTAGTTATTAGTGAGACTTAAAACTATACGGTTGAATGCTACGTTCGTCGAGGTGATCTAAACGTGTCGGTGGGTATTAATTGCCTACTTGACTATATTCGTCACTTTCGTATAAGCGAGTGATTATTGTACATGGTTTATAATTTATATTGGGTTACGTAACAATGACAATAATAGTAATAATTGTATCTTTATAGCTGAAAAAGTTCTATTGTCACCAACAGACTTTTGTAAACACTATGGTAAGTAATAAATAATAATATATGCTACATGCATAAAAAAACATAAATTCTAATTTAAGAACCCGAAAAGTTCCAAAATAATACTATATGAGTTTTACCAACATAGTGTCAAGGAATTACAGTACTATACTTATGTAAAAGTTTTAAGTTCTGAACAATATATTTATATTAAAACATAAGAACTAAACACGTTATTCTTCTTTCAAATATACTGTTTCGTAAAAATTAAAATGTCTATAAAATATTAGATATATTATGATATTTAATGTGGGTGCATGTTTTAGAAAATCAAGTTTTAAAATGCCGAATTTTAGAATGACAAGATTTAGAAAATCTTTATTTTAGATTATCAAAATACAGAGTTTTTAATTAAAATACTGTGTTATTTTGTAATAGAATTTACGATACAGAATGTAGAAATTATGATACACTTCCAAATCTGTAATTAGTTTATGTTTGATCGGGAAGACGGGAAATATCAAAATACATAATATTTATAAATATAATGTTTTATTACTCAATAATTGTTATCAAGATTTTATTTTATTGATATTGCAAACTATTATCGTAGAATTACGATGGAGTTCTATATTGATATAATGTGTGATTATTTTATTTCTGAATACAAGAATTATCAAAAAGTTGTTCACCTGAGTACAGTGCCAGATGAAAGTAGTACCAAATACCTACTTAGTGTTACATAAAATCAGTAGTGGTTTTGAGAGCGAGGCAAGTGAGGCGGCAATTCACCTAAAAAAAATGAAGTAAATAGTACTCAAAAGGGTATACTTTTTGGCTCACTGATAACACATATTTTGGCATTTTGCTAATAATTATTAACGTTTCTATAATTGTATTTGAGAAAAAATCATCATTACAAAGTTTAATAATATGAATTATCATTTTATTATATTGTTCATAATTATAATCATTCCATGTCTATTACCAAAAATGCCAATTAACCGATGAGAAATGCACGAAACAATTATTACGTATACAAACGCTGGTAGGCACCATCTAAAGTCACCTCGGAGTTTGCCCTTGTGTACATAAATTACACAAATAAGCGTATGTACGCGAATGCAAATAAGTACTAAGAAAAAATTATTTAAAAATAGATGACGTGGTATCATGGTAAGCCTGCACATTCACATTATATATATAATTCTTATGTACATGTGTATGTCATTGAATTCCTCCTAAATGGCTGGACCAGTTGGAATGAATTTTTTTGTATGCGTTTGAGTGACGCCCTGGATGGTTTAGATTCACAAAGTGATGAGGTGAGGTGGTGATGTGAGGTGCTCACACAGGGATTTTGAGATTTACGATGGAAATATTTGTTTATAAATTTGTTTAGTTATTTGGTTACTATTGGTAACCATGGTTGCTATGTACTGTTTATTTATAGAGTTGTCAATGGTTACATATTTTATCTATACTATACTTAATATTATAAAGAGGAAAGATTTGATTGTTTGTTTGTATTGAATGGGCTCCGAAACTACTGAACCTATTTAAATGAAATTCGGTACATAGATAGTTTATAGACACTGCGAAAGGATATAGGCTACTTTAATACTAAAAAAAGGGCTGTAAGGGGTTGAAATACGGTATGGTATGTATTTTGCCCTCAACGTAACACCATTATTAATTTTTTTAATGGGCAACGAAGTGCACTTGATCAGCTAGTATATTTTATATATCATATTATATTATAACATTGGAGTTATTGTAACAGCCGGGACAACAATAAGAATTAAGAAACCGTTGATGTCTTGTTCGAATCATCACTAGTATTGGTTAGTTAAATCATTTATTATGAAGTCTAATTTTTGTTATGAAGAGGGGGGGGGTTGTTTAGATACACAAGTTGCCTCCCCCAAAAAATATTACCAAAACCGCCACTGCATAAACTGATTATAAATTTTTGGCCGAAATGCAAAATACAATTTCTAATATAACATTGACGTTGATGAAATCGACTAATCAAAATCATGATAATGATAATTATTATGTTATTATAATAATTATAATTATGATTATCATGATAATTATGTTAGATGTAAACAGGTTTTTAATACTGGTTTATAGGTTTCTAAAACTTGGTATTCAAGAACTCGGTATTCCAAAATATGACAACCTTTCTAAAACCTGCCTCAATACTATATTATATTTTTGTAACCTTATACAACATTTTCAAGACTTTACTATATAATATTAATTTATTAAATTAGAATATGTTTGCCACATTGAATATTTACCAGTATACTAATACGATTCATCATACTTTAATTTTCTTTTTTTATGTTATTCAAAACGTTAATGGAACTTTATATTTTCACTTTTTTTATTCTGATTATTTGAATAAAAATTGTTCAATTTACTTACGTTTTTCTTCTGTAAATATCGATAAAAAAACTTTCGCTGTGTCACAAAGTTTCAAAATCTAATTTAATGTTTCCCATAAGTTTTTTAATAGTAGTTTAAAAATATTAGATATATTGAGAAGATTTTTTGTCCATAAGGAAGACAAACTTATAAGTAATCTTGTATACAATTTTGAAATATTAGATATAAATAGAAAAATATTTATGAATTTCTGACTCAACAAATTTCAAATTTTTGTGATTTTCACGAATTTTGTCAAAATTCAAACTTCTGACGCTCATAAAAAAAGTACGTGAACTTATTCTTTATATCGACAAAATTTAATAAAAACTCCAAACGATGACAGTCATTAAAAATGCACACATCATCCTAAAATCAATATATGCTTTCTCTCTACTAATAATCGAAAATTGCTCATTCCTATGAATACTTTAAATATATAAATTGTATCAATTATGGAAAATTGTGATAAATATAGTTGGTTAAAATTTATAGTATCTACAGTTATAAGTTTCTAAGTTCCACAAAAAAAACAAAATCAAAATCTGGTACCAAGTAAATTTCCAATTTTTCCTTTTTTGTTTTTTTACGTTGCTTATGAAAGTTATTAGGAATTTAAAAAAAGTTGATGACAAACACAAACAATTAAAAAATAACACATACTACCTATGTTGTAAAATAAATTGCCTTCGTCATTTATTGCTCATAATCTAAAATGTCTTTAATTCAACACTTAATTTTTATTTATTCTTATGTTTAGTACTTATCATAATTTAAATTATATAGGTTATTATAAAGATGAACATCCTTCTTGTTGTGGTATTATTATAATATTTTAATTACAATCTATCTTTAATATAAACTATTCTTTTTCAGGAATTGTGTTAATTTGTTTTGTTACAAAGCTATAATTAATAATGTAATTAGGAATTTTGGACAATCGCGTGTCTTGGAAAATCCGTCTATCCGGCTATTATCTCCTTCCCGTACTTCACCAACTTGTCTAAAATACTTCTACAGTCTGCAGATTCATCCCAGTTCGTATGAAGACCGTATATTCCTAGTGCCGAAACGTAAAACCTGTCCATTTTACAGCATTGAGTATAGTTTTTAATTATTTCAATTCCTTATGTTTGTGTCTTAAACGTGAGTTTATAATGTGATAGGTCGTTAGCCTATCAACGACTCCTTTGGGTGTCCAGAACCCCAACAATTCAGGGTCATTGGCATTACAGCGTCTTAATATAAAGGGCGACGAAAGCGAAAATTGTCTAATGCCTAAATGGCTAAATGATTAGTACTTATAGGTATCTAAAAACTTTCGAATTCATTTTCTGGATTTTTATATTTTGATACTTATTACCTATATCAATATAATATATCTTATAGACTAACAATACACAATTACCAATATACAATACAACTTAAATAAATTATATAATTATTATTTGTCATTAAAATTATCCATTATATAAAATGTATAAACTTATAATAATTTATAATTATTATATATTTGATTACATTTATGTAGCATTGGTTGTCGGAGGTAAGGCCAAAAATATGGTTGATATCAACTTTAATACTCATTACCACACTTTTACCTAATAACTAACACTTAACTATGATAGACTTACAAACAGTTATTGCATAATTAGTTTAACCTTATAATTTTATGATAATATTAGTATTTTGATAGATTGAAGGTCAAATTGTCCATAGTGGATATTAGAAAATTTGCTATAATTACTTTAACAAATAGCATTTTGGAAAGTTATTTTATATTCATTTTTTTAGTATTTTAAACAATTTTTATTCTTTTGAGTAGAATGATTCTGTTTAAAGATTTCCATAGATATGGTGAAGAGTTTGATATTAATATATTAAACTAGCAGCTGGTTTTAATTTAATGCGCTTTCGGATTATAAATAATTACTATGGACTAACCGTGCATTATGCATTTTGTCAATATTTGAACATCAAAAGTAAAATATTAAACGCTTGTAAAAAATGTATTTTTAACTTATTTCAAATAACTTTAAATTGCTTTAAGTTATTATGAGTAGCGTAAAGTTTGCAATGCTATATAAAATGTAAAAAAATATTGGCAGCGTAATATGGCGTGGCATCTAGCATTTAACACTTCTTTCATAGAAATACTCTAAAACGGTGTTCGGACAAAATCCCGCCGGACGAAAACCCGGTGTAACCACGAATATTTACCTCAGTGATATTTTACCCCACTAAGGTAAAATTTCACTAGCGATTATTTACCCCCGGTAAATATCACTAGCGATTATTTACCACCGGTAAAATTTCACTAGGTTAATTTTACCCCTCCACAGGTAAAATTTCACTAGCTATTATTTACCTCGGTGAAATTTCACCAGTGATATTTTCACTAGCGATTATTTACCCCCGGTAAAATTTAACTCGGTGATATTTTACCCCTCAACAGGTAAATTTTCACCAGCGATTATTTACCTCAAGTAAAATTTCACCAGCGAATTTTCACTAGCAAATATTTACCCCAGGGTAAAAATACACTAGATTTAATAAAATATTATTTCTTTGAAAATAATATGTTTGCAGGTTTAAGTATTTATCATATATTTGAATTCTTTGTCTTACATCACCCTCTTAATAGCGGACACCTCCAAATAGAGGACGAAATTTTGGAGACCGAAAGTGTCCGGTATTTAGAGGTTATTCGCAGTATACTCATTGTACTGAACAGTAAGTTGGGTCCACTGTACCTATGTCTTTTCGAATAAATAAGTTGGTTATATATTACGGTGACCTCTCTTAACGGACACCTCTCAATAGCGGACACCTCCAAATAACGGACGACATTTGGGAACGGTGACACGTGCACTCATTTTATTTCTCCTCTTAATAGCGCACAAAATATGTTTTGGTGACCGAGAGTGGTATTTAGAGGTTTCAATGTGAAGCTTACCTAGGTACCTTTATACCTTTATATACATCGAGCACGGAACAGTATTTTATAGTATTTATATTTACCTTTTTTCCCACTATATGACCAAACCAAATTCCATTCTCTCGCACTAAAATATTTAATGTGACAACAAGTTGCGAAACCAGGATTATGCAATTTAGTTAGAGGGGGGAGGGGTAAGTATAAATTAAACAAAGTTATTACGGTAATATAAATTAATAAATTAATATAAATAGTACCTATACAATATACATAATAATATGTACATTATTAGGAGTAAAAATGTCAATGGTGGTGGTGGTTAAATACTAAAACACCCAAAGGCCAAAATCCCCCTGACTACGCCACTGTATAGATATAATATAATTTTATATATTTATGACGAAACCTATGTAACATTGTGCACTATGTTTTTGTTGACGTCGTTGCTCATTATCATTTAGGTAGCCACGCAATAGATTATTATTGTATTATATTTTATATTTATTTCATCAATTCTTTGTCCAATGATCAAATTCTAAAGTCGGTAAATACTAAATTTGTATTACATACTCATAAATCAGATAATATTCTCTTTTCAATGTTTTTTGAAATGAAACTTCTTTACGCAGGGTAGTGAAGAAAAAAAAAGCGAACGGGCGGCCGTACGAACGCGAACGCGTACATATCCGTGTGCGCAGCCGCGGATTATCGTAGCTGTATTTTGTAAACGGCTATGGGTTTTGGGCGGCCACGTGTATAACATACCGAAAGTTACCCCCCTCTTTTTTTTGATTTAAGTATATCTCGGTCCGGTTTCAACTTAGGTACCCCGTTTTACCACCAAAAATTTTGTCTTTTGCCCCTCTAAATAACCTCCCCATAGTCGGGGTACTTTTGCCACCCCCCCTCAAAATTATTTCGGAAAAACTCGAGGTGTAGTCCCACGTTTCTGAAACTCGAGTTTTCTTATAGTATGTAGGTCGGTGATGAAATGTACTTATAGTATGTAGGTCGGCGTCTTGTGTCGAGACTGTACGAGACGTTTTTCCCCGTCTTTCGGGGGCCCAAAAGTTCAAAATTTGCGTTTTTCGGGGTGTTTCTGCACGGACACTTTTTTTTAGGCATGTCGAACCGTTTTTGTAGTCTCGGGCCTTATAGAGGGTTTTACGCTGTATAGATTGGTACCGATATCAGTACGTCATGTTCATAATAATTGATAATATGACATAATATCTATACTACATAATATTATTTTATTATAGTTTTTTTTTCTTCACTACCTTGCGTAAAGAAGTTTCAGTTCAAAAAATTGATAAAATGTATTTATTTATTTGGGTTTTTTTTTGGGGGGGGGTAGGGATGGCTGGGGAAATGGACCTTATTCCTAGTTAAGTTAATGTAAAATATTAATTTAAAAAAAAAATAAATAAATAAATACATTTTATCAATTTTTTGAACTGAAACTTCTTTACGCAAGGTAGTGAAGAAAAAAAAACTATAATAAAATAATATTAGCCTAACCGGGGGTAAATAATCGCTAGTGAAAATATCACTGGTGAAATTTCACCGAGGTAAATAATAGCTAGTGAAATTTTACCTGTGGAGGGGTAAAATTAACCTAGTGAAATTTTACCGGTGGTAAATAATCGCTAGTGAAATTTTACCTTAGTGGGGTAAAATATCACTGAGGTAAATATTCGCGATTACACCGGCATTTTAAACCGATACTTTATATAAATCCTAGTTCTACATCATATAATATGAGGAACATTTTATTTAGATTCCTAGATTCATTGCTCACAATCAAACATTTGAACCAGGGGCGTCATTTGGGGGGGGGATCAGGGTGTGCTGTGGCACCCCTTACATTTAAAATATTTTTAATTGGCCTGCTGAAACAAGGGAATCCCCCCTTGTAGATCCGCTCTATTTTTATATGGCCTGGTGAAATTTCAAAATGGCACACCCAAAAAAAAAACTGAAATTACGCCCCTGATTTGAACATATTTATAAATACAACAATTTTTAAATAAATCTATAAATAACACTAAGAGATCATAAATATTTTTAAATTATACCGTGCCCATAAAATACCAGTATAAATATTTGATTAAAAATGCATGTCTCCTTTTGAACCCCTCTACCCCAATATATCAAGTTAACAACTAAATCCAATTTGCTACCTACCGTAAACCCCACTCAAAGATTGAAAGTCAAATAATTTTTTCTATTACAAAATGTGTATTTAGATACAACTAATGTCATCATAACTATTAATACATTCATCGCCCAGCTTAAAATCTAAAAAAATCAATTAAGCATTCAGCATTTATTATTTATATGCAACTGATCAACTGTATTTCAAATCATAATATTTTAATAACCATAACGTAGATAGTAAATAATTATATTTATTAAAAATCTGTACATTTATAAATTTACAGATTGGTTCGGTAAGTCCGCTTGTTTTAATGTACACATGATTATTATATACATAAGTGGGATTAAAATACAAATATCAACTTTACAAAAAAAATATATAATAAGATAATATATATTTTAAAATATACGATTGTTGAGCAAAAATAGTACATACTCGTGAATAAAGTAACGGATTCTTGTAATATACAGAATAGTATAGTGTTTACTATAGTCTATACTCTATAGGTACTTATTACTTAGTGTATTTAAAGTGAGGTTTTTTTCACTTTTAAAATTTTTATTTATTGTTGAAAACCAATGTACATAAAATATGCATTTGTACCTACTTATATTATTTAATGAGAGTTACACTTGGTGAGGATTATAGACATAGCACTTTAAAAATTCAATACAAATACATAAATAATTATGTTGAATATTCAATAAATTCAATACAATATTTAATTTGTTATGAAATTTGACCTAAATAAATTATTGTATCTAGTAACATAAATACATAATAGATTATGATACACAACACTTATCAATAATTTTTTCATACATTTACAGATAATATAAGTAAGTACATAATAGTACATATATTATAATATCATTCTTGATTTGAGTACATTACAATCAAATGGTTATTATATTATTACCCAATACCTACATAATAAATTGGAATTTGGTTTAAAACTTTATAACATACCAAAACTTTGGATTTTTCCCTTGGAATATTTTGGTTTAAGCGATCTCTCTATTCGCTTACAGCTAGTTTAGGTATAGCCAGTCTGTAATGGTGAAATGAGACTCCGTTTCACATAAATGGCTAATCGCAGACATGCACTTAATCTCATAAGAAAAAGTCTTATCGTGGAAATTTGACTCTCCCACACTCCTTTCTTTAATTAATTTTAAAATTCCTCAACGAGTTGTTCGACATTATATCCGGATCGTTGCTATTCTACTATCAACAACAAACTATATCTTTAACGAACTCATAAGTCGTTTAATATCCTTTGCCAATATGGTAACCTCCTTCGCCATTTAAACAAAATTATGCATTATAAAGTCTAACATATGCTTTATCTTGTAAATCCATTATAAAATGTGTATTATATATATTATATGTTTTGTAATTGTAACAAAAGGTTTCAGCCTGTTTAAATTTTGTGAATAAATATAGTTTCATTTACAATTACTTATTGATTTTAGAGTGTGAAAGTAAGATAAACAATGTTACATTCAATATTTTATATACCTTATCAGCAGTTATGAGAATGACAGTTTTTTTTTGGACTCATTATAAATTATACTGATGAAAATTATGTATCAATTCATAGATATTAAACATATGGATACGGCATTCACTTATACATTCTACATACACTATTTAGGCCAACATAACGGAGACAGAAACGATGGTTCTCATTCGCACACATCTTCTGTGTGACAAGGAAAGTAAAACTGACATCTAGCGGTTAATGATAGTATCAATTATGTTACCTTACAGATTTTTTTGTTATGCCGCATCCATTAGTTTAATATCAATGGTATCAATTAGTAGACGTCAAGATGATAATGAATAATATCTCATACAAAACAAAAATAAAATCCTTAAAATGACTTTAATTTAGTAGTTTACATATTAGTTAGTCACTTGTAGCAGGTGATTTATGTATAATTTTATAAATATAAAATAGTCACTAATTAATAATTATTTGTAAAAAGATGGGAATTACCTAGGTAACCGCTTGCTGTACAGTAGGTGTCCAGATTATATCTTCATTAAAAAGTGAATGTAATGTATGTGTTAAATTTGAATTAAATGATAAATCATTGTATACAAAAAACTATTCCGATCGAAGACGATCTGTCAGCCTATATAATTAAGTATTTTTCATGTTGATCTATATATATCTATATAGGCTATCTGTATATATCTTATATATAAATTTCTCGTGTCACAATGTTAGTTAAAATACTCCTCCCAAACGGTTTGACCGATTTTTATGAAATTTTATATGCATATTCAGTAGGTCTGAGAATCGGCTACTATCTAAGTTTGTATGCTGTGCGATAAGTAGTGTTTGAAAATTCCATGACATTTAAAAAAATGAAATATTTCATGAAATATTTCAAATGTCTGAAATATTTCAGTATTTTAATAAATTTTGTATTTTTTAAAAAAGTTTTATTTTTATGTATGTAGTTGTCATAATTTACTTTTATAATTTTATACTACTGAAACCAATCACTAATTACTCATTACCTACTCATTAGTGATGGTTTTTTTTGGTATTATACATTTAAAATAGGTAGTATTCAACATTTTTAAATTGATAAAAATACATACAAAAATGTTTAAATGATACTATATGTCTATGTTAAGTATACCGAATGCTTACATTAGTGTACCATACACTTCTATAAAATTAAATACCGATTATAGATTTATATATATAAATATAAATGTTGTATGCAGGTACATTGCCAAGTTTTTAATAGTAATACTATTGTTAACTAGTAGATAACTACTGAATATAGTTTAGTTTAGTAGATATACCTAAAGCCTAAAAGGAATTGATAAATTAATATAATATAATAATTTTTATAAATAAAAACCATAAACATAATATAATAGTTATCATAATATTATTTTATGAATTTATCATATTCATAAGTTCATCTATTTCAGTACTATCTATATCAATGTCTGAGTTCTGTTCTTCTTCATTTTCCATGTTAACACTTATAACACTACAGTCACTCTCTTTAGTATTGTCTTCACATTCAATTTCTTCTAGTTGTAGCTCATTATTACTGTCTTCTTCAAATTCTTCCAGCAGTTTTTCATAATAATCTTGCTGGGCAAGTGGTGGATTTACTTGTTTTTCTTGTTCTTCCTTCAACTACCAACAAAAATATATTTCAAATTGAATACTGTAAATAAAAATGAAAATACAAACTATGTTTGATTAATCTCACCTTTAAATTGTGTTTAACATAAACTAATTTTCCTGCTCTGCTGTTGGTAAGTCTATTTCTTTTGGACGAATGCACATCTTTATATGTACTGAATGTTCTTTTGCAAGCAGCTGATCTAGCAGGCAGTGACAAAATTATTGAGGCTAACTTTGAAAGTTCAGTAGATGAACAGTAAGCATTCCACCACACAGTTGGTTCTAAATTGACACACGCCTCCCATACATAGGTATTTGAAAAAATCCCTTCTTTAACCTACATTAAAAAATAAATTATTAACAAAATGGAAAATGTATTTACTACAATTTATATTTTACTTATTTATTATTTTATCTCTTTGAAGAAATAAAGATTCATTGAAAAAACTATCATTTTTTAAATTTACCTTATACTGAGCGAAATCATACATGACTTTCTGTTCATCAATATCCAAACATATTGTAGATAGTCTATGAATGAATGTAGCAGCCTCAATATTTTCATCTGCAGTCAAATTAATTCCACGATACTTTGGATGTAGTACATTTGCAGCTAAATGAATTTGTTGAATACTAAATTCTTTTCTTGATTGAATTTTATTTTTAATTATATTTTTTTCAGTTTCAAAACAAGAAACATTTTTTATACAAGTATCATATTGTTTTTTAATTTCAACAAATATCTCTGGAATAATACTGAGTTGTAGTAAATCACTTTCTATTCTTGTAATCCAGTATGCTATGGGCTTTAAAAAATTGTGTACATTTTCTATACGGTCCCAAAATGTATCATTATTTATAAATTGTTTCACACTTGGTATAATGTCTTCTTCACACCGCTCATCTATGTTTAAGAGTCGTATTATTTGTTTATTAGCCAAAAGACTGTTAAGAAAAACTACTACTGAACCCCATCTGGTTTGAACCGGCAACATCAGCGATTTTTTTTTATTTATTGTTATGTATGACGCCGTGTCTTTACATTTAGTTGTGAATTAAACATACATATACTAAGAAATAAGATGTTTATTATATTTACTGTAGCTTTATTTTAGAACATACAAGAAGTATTAGTCAGCATTAAGTATGCGTAACGACTAACGAACGATACATAATAAATGCTATAAAAATGTGTTTCTTATCACTTATATTATTTCAAGGATGTTATATATCACAATACTCATCCCTAAGTTTATAATACACTAATACATAATTTTACATAATAAATAAAACTTATCTTTTACAAATTAAAATATTAAATATTAAATCAACATATGACAAGAATTACTATACATATATATAAATAACAATTAATTAACTGTAGTGTATATTTGATATATGAAAGTTTTACATTTTGAACTAACTAGAAACACAACTTTTTTTTTTTATAAGATTAAAACAAAACATAATAACATAATACATAAAATAATTATTATACTAGTTACTAACTGCAACCATGCCCACATGACTTACATAATCTTTTAACTTATCTGGTTTAACTATATTTCTTTTGGGTCTGGTATTTTTGTTTTCTATTACCTCTGGAACTTTAATTTTACTTTGCATATGTACCTCCTCACCATTACCGCTCTCATTGATTTCTAATGGCACTACCAAATTCTCATCACCATCTCCTTGTAGTGTTATAAGACTTTCACAATCTTTTTGTTTGTTAACATAATCATTGATTTTTTTGTTTAAACCTATTATCTCGTAGAAGGTGCCTACTTTGATTATTTGGTCAACATGTCGCTTGAAATAACTATTATTTATTGTATCCTTACAGATATATGTAGAGTTACCTAACTGTTCATCTATTATGCATGCTTTCCAAGTTTTTTTATTTGGTTTACTGTAGTCCCTAATGTATACATTCTCTCCAATTTCAAATCTTTTGTTGTCCACTTTACCTTTGTAATTTCTAACTTCTCTAGTTATTGCCTTGTCACTACTTTTATCTGCATTCTTTATCCTATCAAATCTAGTTTTTACATTATGTTTAAACGAGTGTAACCAGTTGTACTGTGGTCACTATTTCTGTAAAAAAATAAATATTTCTGTATGGCTGAGTGAACTGACATTTTACTTTCTTTTATGATTTTTTTGAAACGTAGTTTAAAGTTTTTAACGGCATTCTCTGCTGCACCATTGCTAGCAGGGTGGAATGGAGGAGAAGTCAAGTGTTTAATGCCATTTGTTTCACAGAATTGGCTAAACTCATTTGATGTGAAGGGGGTGCCATTGTCAGATACAATAGTATCAGGAAGACCAAATCTAGCAAATGTTTCTTTAAGTTTCTCTAAGGTATTGAATGTGTTGGCATTATCTACCTCAAACACTTCAGGCCACTTGCTATAAGAATCTATTATTACTAAGAACATTTTATTATTAACGGGACCCAAATAGTCTATATGAATCCGCTCAAAAACATGTAGTGATTTTGGCCATTTCGTTAAAATACATTTTTGTGGCTCTGATCTACTTTCTAAACATAGAGTGCAACTTTTGGCTGTACGTTCAATGTCTGAATCAATTGATGCCCACCAAAAATATGATCGAGCCATCGATTTCATTTTCACAATACCAAGGTGAGAACTATGTAATTCTCTTAATAATAACTCAGTTAAACTATTAGGTATAACCATTCTGTAACCCAAAACTAATACATTATCTTCTATTATTAGTTCATTTTTCCTATTATGAAATGGTTTTAATTCATTAGGTATATCTTTAGGCCAGCTACTATTCAAATAAAACATTACTTTTTGTAAAATTTTATCCTTTGCGGTTTCGGATTTGATTTGTAAAAAACTCCCAGGTAAATACTCTTCTACCCAATTTAGTACATCAATACCTACATCTGCTACTTGATCTTCACTATCTTGACCTGGTAAACGGGATAAGCTATCTGCTATTGTATTTGTTGAGCCTTTAATGTACTCAATTTTGTAATTAAATCCAGAAAGGAAAAATGCCCATCTCTGTAATCGCCCCGATGCCATTTTTGGAATTGGATTGTTTTCCCCTAGTAGCGGTATTAAGGGTTTGTGGTCAGATCTTATGATAAAATCTCTCCCCTTTAGATACTGATAAAATTTAGTAATTCCCCATATAATTGCTAATGCTTCCTTGTGAATTACTGAATAGTTTTTTTCAGCACTTGTTAGTGTACGCGATGCATAACTAATTGGTCGTTCGGACGTGTCTGGAAATCTGTGTGAAATAACAGCTCCTACCAAATTGAGATGCGTCGCAAGAAATTATTATGAGTAAGGTAGGGTTATAATGTGTTAATATTTGATCAGACAAGCAGAACGATACATAATAAATGCTATAAAAATGTGTTTCTTATCACTTATATTATTTCAAGGATGTTATATATCACATTTATACTCGATTCTTTTTGTTTTTCATTAAATATTGCGTGTAACACGTGTCGTCTTCTAATGTTATTGACAATTGCAACTCCACCTTTTATGACTATTTGAAATGATTTCAAAGATATAATATCATTTATTAATAAACTTAATGCATGCGCAACACAACCATATGTTGTAATATGTTCATACTTATTATTTATTTCTCTCCAAGCTTTTTTCATATTAGCAGCATTGTCAGTTACTATTCCAAATACTTTTCCTGGTCCAACTTCTTCAATAATTTCTATCATTACTTTTGCCATATAATTACCTGTATGTCTTTCAGTTAAAGTGGGTAGAGATTTATAAAACACAGGTTTGGGTGTTGTTATTACAAAATTAATAATGCTTTCATTTCTAATATTCGACCAACCATCACACATCAACCCTAGACAGTGTGATCCAACAATAAGTTTCTCAACGAAACATTTTATACCATTAACTTCACTGTCCAAAAGTTTATTCGATAGTTGATAAGAAGAAGGTAATTCATAAGCTGGCCTTATTTTTTCAAACAGTTTCTTCCAATAAATATTATCAATAAGTGATAAAGGTGATCCACTTGCATAGATAGCTTTTGGTAACATTGAGTCTAGTTTTAATTTTTCATCCTTAGTTACTCTATCAACAAATGTTTGCATCGTGGAAATATTACTCAAAGTAGATGATGTAAAAGAACTTGCAGACAAGCATTTTGTATCAGATGAAGTACTATCCCTTATTCGTTCAAATTCTTTATTAGAGGTGGACGTGGTACTAATATTAGTGATCCAAGAGTCCAACGTATTGCAGTTATTTGAACTTGAAGTTAGCGCTCAGGTTCATCACATATATTGTTTTCAATGGTATCATCAGTATTTTCCACATCATTCACTGATTGGAAAGATCCTATTAATTACAAAGAATATATCATTATATTATCAGGATTACAATTTACAATACATATAGCCCATAGGCTTTACGGTGACTAGACATACCTATTGGCTGTTAGTGACTTTATAAAGACAATACCAATTTGCTTTTGGAAACTTGTACTACTGTCCTAAATAAGAGCCTTAGCACTTCAGTACATAAAAATGTATTGATTTGAAAAGATTTAATTGCAAATGGAAAAATGATTTAAATGGCCCGAATTGATCAATTTGTAGACATTTTTAGTTTTTATCAATAAGACAATAACAAAATATGATAATTGATAAATATATGTATTATAATTTATAATTTATATTAGTATGACTAAGTTTTGTTATTAATACTAAATAACTAATATTTGCTAAGCAGTTTTATAATATTTGTATTGATTTATGTAATGTATGGTCTACAAATATAAATGTAAATTCAATCTAATAACTAAATAGGTACCTACTTAAGGTGTTGATTGTAAGTTGATTAAATTTTATTATTAGTGAAGTTATGTTTTTAGTCATGAAACTCACATGATTTATTGAAAAGTAAGATTAAAAACTATATTAAGTCAATATGTTAAGTTTCAAAATAAATAAAGGTTAATAATTTATTAATGTAGGTAATATATTTTATATAATATAAATTATAATATGTACTTTAAAAAAACAAATATCTGGACATCTAATCACCGTACCTATAGGCTATAGCCACTATAATGTCTACTTGTACAATTTTACATGGTGAGTCGTGACGTTACAACGGTTTAAAATCTACAAAATTATTTATTTAACCAAATAATAATGATGTTAGATTTTTTGTTGAAATTCAAAATAATTATTCGTTGGGAATTGAATCTTTCAAAAAAATTATACATTCACATAATATTGTTCTTAACTAATATTATCCTCTATAATTTATAGGGTTTGACATATTGATATTATACTTTATTAATATTTGACTTCATACTCTACTTAAAAAATAAACATTTTTTTTCGGAAATTTAAATCGATTTTAAACTATTTTTGAAACAATATTGAGACAAACTGAAATATCATACCATCAAAAATATAATTCTCTATAATTTTCATTATTGGTATATTTGTTATAAGGTTACTCAAAAACATAAAAATATGATTTTGCATGAATGCGATTAGTCAATGTTACATGTATGCCGGAGAGAAAAAAACAATCAGTGCTGAGTGCTCTGATATCCTGTTTAATTTTAATATCGACAGCCACTTTATTTTAAACGAAGGAGGAGTTGTGTCGCAGTGGTAATTAACTCAAAAGTAAATAACAATAAAGTGATATGATATAAATTATACATTTACACTTTTATAATATTTCAATATTAATAATATAATGCATGCCATGTTTTCTGCATAAATTTAATCAGCCTACTTAATACTAGGCATTATTATAATAATTAAATAACTTTAATGTTAAGATCAAAAAAAAAATCAATAAATATAGATTTTTTATACACACTAAGAGACAGTCACTGCTCAGAATAGTTTTTTTATAAACAATGATATATAATTGAATTCAAATTAACCACATCCATTACATTGACTTATCAATGAAAAGGTAAACTTGACACATACATTATAATACCATATTATAATGGCATATGATTTCGAAATGTGCTCAATTGTTATGAATAATAAAATTACAAATGCATACATTTGTATTCTCAAATGTGTTATTCTTTACCATTATTCTAGCACTTAGTTATGTTTGTGTCAATATTAAAATTTTAAAATAATAATTTTTTTAAAAAGTCGATATTATAAAGAATAACGTTTATAGTAAGTATAATACATAATATATAATAATTTACAACACATTACATTCTTATCCAAAAAATGTGAAAATGTGTGAAGGAAAATGAAAAATAGCCTTTTTGTGGGTGTAAATGCACAGTGGTGAAAATAAGTAAATTACTTAAGAAGAAAAAAGTACCACCCAACAAAAAAAATACTCACTGAAAACCTGATTTAATAATTAAAATAATGTCTAACCCGTGCCTATACCTATGTAATAATAATGAATTATAGCCTATTAATGCAAATATGTATTTATTAGATGATGATAAATTTTACAATTTCATGATGTCATTTACAAAACGTAAGAATATTATAATCGAACATAATAATAAATGCAACATAATTTTATTAATTAATATTAAATAGGTTTCAATTATGAATCATTGGTAGAGGGCTCAGATAGTGTAGAAAATGAATAATTAATTATGAATAACACCTAAGTAATATTTTTTATTTTGGTCTTATAAGACTGTTATGTATTTTTAATGATTTTTCTGTAGATATGTATGGCATAGACATAAAATATAATACTATAGATCAGGGGTCCATAGATCAACTCCCAACTACAGCATATTTTTTAAACAAAATGCAAGTATAATAAATTACGACAATCATAAACATTTTTATAACTTTCTTTTTTAGTTCGTTTGTTCTCTCCAAAAGACAATAATAATAAATGTTTAAAAAACGAATCTATTAGAACACCCGGATATAAAGTACAAGGAATTAATACAAAATATTTGCAAAATAACTGAGGTAGGAAGAAATATCATCTGCAAGACAATTATAAATTGGAAACTAAATATAATACATTTTTTTTCCATTTCCGGTTGTAAAAACTTTGAGCAAATTCTGAGCAAAAGTAGCAGATAAACTAGACGATTTTAAAAAAGATGCCATACGTCGTAAAGTCTACGGTTTTTGGTTTCGACGTCAAATACCGACGCTCGATGAAATTCTGGTAGCTACCAACGATTATGAAGACTCCGATATTCCTCTGCATTCTTTTCATGTCACAATTCATAGACTGTTAAAAAGCATGAATTAGTTGCAATAGTGAAATTATCGAAAAGGACAAAATTGTTATTTGGAAAAATAAATATTTAGTACAGATTCGAAAATATTATGCAGAAGGATAGACTACTTTTTACTACTTGGACGAAACGCGTGGGTAAATGCAGGTGGTGTACCTAGTCAGATAATATGCTTTGACAAGACGGTGCAATCAGGCAGAGACGCATTCCTACAACTGGCGCACGCGGTGACCACAACAGTTATATCTGCTTATCTGAAAAATCGTCAACGACCGAAACTCAGATACAGCCACAAGCAACCCAAGTGGCAAGGGCAAACGTTTGATTGTTCTCCACATTGATTCGGAAGACAGATTTGTCCCAGGAAATCTTTTGTCGTTCGAATAAAAAAAAATACGAACGATTATCATGATGAGATGAATGGTGATACCTTGCACTGGATGAAAACCATCTTATCTTTGCTCAAGAACAATTTTGTGTGATCGTGATGGATAACGCCTCCGTATCACAGCTTGAAGGCCGAATCATGTCCAACGTTAAGTTGGAAAAAAATGATATAGAGAATTGGTTGGAGGAAAGGGGGGAGTAGTTGAAAACTATTTACTATTTACTATTTTGTATGTATCAATTTACTTGATTGTATTACATTGATATTTTGACTATTTATTTTTGTATTTTATTGAGTTATATATTATATCATGTCATAATTCCCAAAGTAATATATTATATAATAATATGTTAAGACTTAAGAAGTTAAGAGCACACAAATGTTTTTATTATGAAAATGTACGTAATCATCAGCTGATACGCTCAATAAAATATAATAATACATATTATTTAGAAGTGGTGTATACAAAGTGGCGACGTGAGCCAATCGTTCTCCGTCGTGAATACATCGGTGTCGATAGTGCACCGGATCGTAAGCTCAGTCTCCATGCGCGAAACGGTAACTTTTTTTTGTGAGATAGAACGAGTAATATGAGATTACGACGATGAACTCATAATGGACACATATATTTGATGACAATTTCAGCACTCTGTAGATCACTGCAATAAATCACTACGAACACTATGTATGTTCTGAGATTTCAATTGACGACGATCGGAACTTCGACCTTCGGCGTCACAGTGACACACAGGATAACAGGTAAACACTCACGGATCGTAATTATTGGCTATCTCTATAACGGTCGTTTACGAATCGATAACGATTTATGCGTGCCGATAAGATGGAATTAAACATACGTTTTTGCGGCGACCATGTAAAGTTAATTGAAAATAACAAAATATCCTCACTGAGAACAATTAATTGAGTAGATTGACTCAAGACGACACCAATCAGTACTCGAACTTTTTACACAACATTTGCAACAAAAATCATACAAAACAACGAACTATTATCCAAGAAAATAAATAAAAACAAGTCAAAGAGTAATATTACACATAATAACACACGAATGTGTTAATAGAGTGTGTTTATATTAGCATGGTGGTTATTTTTTTATGTTTACTATGATATCTTACCATCCTACTATGCTACCTGTCTACCTACAGCATTTTTTGTGCTTATATTTTGTCTTAGTGTTTGTTCATACACGTTCCATGTTTCTTAGGTAGGAAATATCTTGAAACAATAACAACAAATGAATAATAATAGAATAGATAAACTATATTTAAGGTAACGATTTTTTTATACCTTAAATATTTCTTTTTCCGTTGTTCGTTGGGCAACAAAGCCAACTCTAAATTTTCACATGTCAGGAAAAAAAAGAATTTCAACTACCTATCCGAGCTTAAAGATTTCTCTACTGCATATTATACATAAGTTAAATAAGATTGCACTTTGAATCCTGAAGACCCAATTAGTTTAGATATTAACAAAAAAATATATAAATTAATAATATATTCTTATTTTATTTATTAGGAAATAGAAAACGATCCACAGAAGGTAATATCATAGTAATGTATAATGTAAATAACTAATGTTAAAAATAGGTCAAGGTGATACCTCTCTGATGTACACTACTGTGGGTCACTACTCACAGTAATATATTATTGCGTATTATTGCTATATTATAGTTGTAATATATTCGAATACAGTTTTAACTTATGGATAAGTATATTATAATGATATTATTACAATTAAAGTAGGTATAAACTATTTATTAATTAATTATTTATTAGTCATTTATAAATTGTTTGTGATTTTCATGAATTTTGTCAAAATTCATACTTCTAATGCTTATAAAAAATACCATTACTACTTATCTTTAATATTTGGTAACTACTTAAGTATCTACAGTTATCCAGTTTTTGAGGTACACCAAAACACAAAATCAATTTTATCAAAAACTGGTTTTGCCGAAGAATCCTTGTTTTTCCTCATTTTTCTTTTTGGTCTTTCCCGACTCTTATTCAAAAATACTGGGGATTTTTTGTTTTTTAACTCTCCAAAATACCAACTAGATTTACTTTTTTACCGGAAAAAAAGCTGATGTAAAAAATTGAAGAATTTTTATTGCTTCAAAAGTTGATGATGAACACAATAAAAAGATAAATTATGTTTGAAAAATGAATAGGTACATTCATCGTTTTGTCTAAATATTTTAATATCGTAGAAAATTATTACCTTCGTTACTAACACAATCAAAATCGATATAGCAACGAATACAAATGTTAAAATTAAATAAAAACTAATAAATTATAGTAGGTATAATACAACTATTATGACCAAGATTATGATTTTAAAATTAGTATAGATCCTAACAGCATATTTTGAAATGTATTCATGTATTCATTCGAATTTATAGATGAAATATGGATAAACAAAACAAAACTTTCAAGTAATTTTTTTTTTTGTATCATTTTTCTTGAGATTAAAGTTTGAGATAAATCAAAATGTAATTAATACTATTTAAAATATAGATTATTATATTTTAATACCATTTTCATAAATAATTTAATAATCAATATATTTAAAAAAATGTATGGTCTTGATGTATATGATCGTTGAAGATTAAAGCAATTTTTAGTACTCTAATAGTTGATGTCGACATCAAAATACGACTATCGTATAATGTTATTAATAAAATTCGTCGATATTGCGCTATTGTTCCACCTACTTCATAATCAATATATCAGTGATCAAAAGTTGATGGACACAATAAAAAAAAAAACATTATCTTTGCAAAATGAATAGGTACATTCATCGTTTTGTCTAATATTTAAATTAATATACCTGATTCCGAGAAGCACATTTAAAAAACTAAGAAGCTATTATTTTGAACATCGACAAAAACTAGAAGTAAATTTATTCAATTATATTTATTAGAAAATTGGGCCATTGCATTTAAAATTAATGATGCTCTTTCAAACAAAGTAGCTGCCGATATTTAAACATAATCATATTCTGATAAGGAGAAGTTAGTTAGCCATTTTCAGTACACTTCTACATATCTTAAGAACTAGGTAGTTGGACCGATATAAGTAAAGTTTTCGAATTTATATTTAAGAGTTCGTATAAACTTATTACCTCCGTTACTAACACAATCGAAATCGATAAAGCAACGAATACAAAATATGTTAAAATGTAATAAAAACTAATAAGTTATAGTAATAGTACTATTATGACTAAGATTATGATTTTAAAATTAGTACAGATCCTAACAGCCCTTTTAAAAATTTATTCATGTATTCATTCGAATTTATAAATAAAATATGAATAAACAAAAAACAAAACTTTTAAGTAATTTTTTTTTGTATCATTTCTGGAGATTAAAGTTTGAGATAAATTTAAAATGTAATTAATAATTACAATATAGATTATTATATTTGAATACAATTTTCATAAATAATTTAATAATCAATATATTTCAAAAAAATGTTATGGTCTTGATGTGTAAAATTGTTGAAGATTAAAGCAATTTTTAGTACTCCAATAGTTGATGTCAGACATCAAAATATAATATTATAATTAAAACTCGTCAATATTGTGCTATTGTTTCACCTACTTCATAATCAATACATCAGTGATCAAGGTCATAAATCTTCTAATAACTGCACTTCTCTTATATCTGTCTTTAGACTTATGTCCGTGACCAAAATTAAATAAATAAATACTCATCTTGTTGTTTATTTTGTATTGATAACAAATATTAAAAAAAAAGTCGAGTGCTGTCATGGGACACCCGGTAGAAACGAAGTTTTTTATGGCGCTATGTGAACGGAGGGACCCTAGCCCAGAAGCAAAATAAAATCATAACTGAAAAACCCGGATTCCTCAACACAGTCATGACTCATGAAAGTGATTTTATAATATTGAATGTTATTTATTTTGTTATGAACGGTTTCAATTGTAATACTATAATAATTTATTATAACAATAATAACAATAATAGTATCTATGGTTTCCAGCTCCTGCGACCTGAACTTTTTTCTATTGTGTGTGTTTTATCGGCGGCGACGGGTAGATATATAATAACAACTAGAGGTCGTGGTCGTGCACGGGTATTAGAATACACGGGTACACAGAGCCCGGGTACGCGGGCAAAAAGTATATTAAAGCATGTGTATTTAATACCTATGTATACCCGTGCATAATAGGTACTCGTGTTTATCCGTGTATTTAATAATAACCGTGCATACCCGTGTATTTATTTATCATTACCCCTGTACCTATATTATATGTATGAGTATTCAAGGTCACGGCTATTTAGATACACGGGTATTTTTATTACACGGGCTTTAACCCAGTCGCGTCATAGGTAAAAAGACGGGTACCCGTGTAGTTTATTACACGTGTAGTCGCGACCCATTAACAACGTAGCCGACCGTAGAGCGAGAGAGACAGACGTATACAGAAGCGTTAAAGAGTAAGAGAGATAGCGACTAACTCTTTTATTTGCGATGAGCACGGTTTTTCTGGGCTAGGGTCCCTCCGCTCACATCGCGCCATAAGAAACTACGTTTCAATAAAATAAAATATGGAATTAGTTGTACTATAGTTTTACAAAGTTGAAAGTACAAAAATATTTTAAGTATAACAATTCTTTGTTTTAGAATATCAAATGCTATACTACGAAGATCACCGACAATTATTTCCCAAACAAATTATTAATCGTACGTATACAAAAAAAAATTTCAACCTACGAGAGCTATACAAAGTTTATGTGTGACGTGTGAGGCAACCTATACTAATATATTATATAGGTTGAAGAAATGGATGAAACACTATTGCGGTCTATTTACCTGCTTCGCAAAACGATTCTGAAGTGCCACCATTATGACAAAATAAATTATTTTGTACCCGAAAAAATTACACGTTTCTGCCTGAAATTTAGTGGAACATTGCCATTTTGTGCGACGTATAGTCCACCAAAATCATCGATTTTTAATTGTATAATTGACTTATGACGATTTACTCTTGTACAGGGTGTTTTTCACAAATAATAATGTTAACCGAAAGATTCACAGACGAGATTTTTTTTTATCAGATGTTGTTAAAATATTTGCACAGCAGTCTTTATTTGTACACAGGCACCCATTTTATTGATACTCAATAAATTAATCCGAACCATCTTACACCTTTTGAACAATATTATGCATTATTAATCTGACTTATGCACTATCTTGTAAAAGTATTATGTAAATATGTATAATGTATATACTGCAATTGTAACGAAAGTACTCAGCCTGATTCATTTTTGTGAATAAATAGAGTTTAATTTACAATAAATAAATTAATTATTATTATCATTTTAGTGTGTACAAGTAAGATAAACAATGTTACATTAAATATTTTTGATACCTTAACAGCAGTTATAAGAATGAGAATGTTTTTTTTTGTACTCATAGTAAAATATAATATATTGATAAAAATATTATTTCAGTCGGTAGACGCCAAGAAAAATATATCATTAATTTAGTATTTGCCATAACAATGTCAATAATATAACAACGTATATACTCTGTACCAAATAAGAGCGCACCGCGTTGGCGCATCCAAATGAATCGCGGAGCGACGTCCGGACCCCCTGATCGGGTCTATTCGCTCTGTGATTGGTCGCCGATCGTCGGTCGGGTTCGACGCCGTCGACGATGTTGCCGCCGCCGACAACGCCGCCGTGAATACAGGGAACTGAAGTAATAATGCGTTTCACGCGTATTATACAGTAAAATAATACACATACTTTTCGTTTTTTTTCTCTTAACATAGGTTGAACACAATATAATATTAAAAACGTTTTTACCGATGCTACCACCATTTTTTCCTTTATTTGTGTACCTACGTTTCATTATTTTTTTTCCATATGCACCTTGATATTATATAATATTAATATAATAATAAAAATAATATTTTAATTTTTTGCATAAATAGGATAGGTTAGATTATAAATAAAAACATTTAATAGGACACAATTTTCTTTGTATTGTTGTACATTGTCAAATTAATTATAATTACAAAAAAATAGAAAATAAAAATAAAATAAATAATTAATATTAATTATCAGATAATTCAGATTCCGAAGACGTATCGCCTATTGTCATTGTTACACGTTCTTTTTCTGCCGTCAACATTTCGTCAACAATAAAATCGATTTTACCGAATTTTTCTTCTTGTTCTGTTGTGTGTTTTATGAAATTTTTCCACATATTTTTTTCATTTACTCATTAATAAGATTTTCACGTCACATAATTTATAGCTGGTGTTGTTCGATTTCACGTGACCTTTCACGGAAGCCCACGCCAGCTCGATTACGACTGCGTTTTGTGTACACGAAGTCCATGAATTTCAACAAACGTTGTACGTTCATTCTTGATATATCTGGCAAACTATCGTCATCCTTAAGAACATGAAATATTTTGTCCAATGTGGGTATCGTTTTATTGAACCAAAATGAATGAATATGCCTTCGTACTGTATTTAGTTGTATGCCATCAAGCTTGTCTTTAAATGATGGCTTATTACGAGTTTTGGACGGAGAGGTCACACTTTTTCTGGAATTATATTCACTTATAACATTCGAAACGGTTCGTTGTCCAATGCCTAGTTCTTTTCATATACAAATACGAGCTTCTCGAACTGTTAACATCGGATTTTTTTTTAATTGCGTCTTGTAGCAATTAAGCAATTAACAATCATTATGCGTGATTCCGATGAAACAGGCTGGAATAAAAATACGAAAAAAACTATGTTAAATAATGTATAATATGAATCCTGGGGAAAAAATACGTATAATATATTATATTATATTATTAAAAAAAATATTTATTTTAAATAATATTTTGTTTTAAATTACGATAATGTATTATGTGTAATTCAATGATCGATACGTCAAATACAGTTAAAAAGTAATAACATAGTATACAAAAATATTATACAAAATAATATAGGTAGGTAATAATAATAATAATTATCAAACAATAATTTATTGAATGTAGGCACGAGGCATATTACACATAATATATTATTATCGTAATTTAAAACAAACTATTATTTATAATATTAATACATATAATAGGTACATATTTGTTGTACTAACCTTTCCCATAGGATTTTTTGTCGAAGGAGAAATATTCGCCATAGTGCATACAGTAACATGTGTAAATAAAAAAAAAAAAAAATTTAAAAAATTCAACTAATGCGTGTACAAAATATTACAATGTTCAACCGCGTATTATACCGTTGAAATGGTTGTGTTAATATACAACACTCTGTATTCAGAGTAGGGTTGGCCAGCGGCGGAATCCGCTACGACAGCGCTTTCTAACATGCGCGAGTTTCGACCGGTTTTCGTGCGCCGCCCGGTGCGCTCTTATTTGGTACAGAGTATAGTTATGCACTTTTCACGGATGATAGTTTGTATAAATCTATAAGACTATAAATAGGTATTAAATAGGTACTAATTAGTAATTTACGAAATTAATCTAAATAACTATAAAATGATGGGAAGTAGGTTACCCCTCTGATGTAAGTAGGTGTCGATTTTGCATCGTTTTTGAATAAGTTAATGTACCTAATGCTAATTAATTGTGCACAATTACATGTAGTACACCGAGTTAGGTTTTAGTTTTAGTTAAACACAAATTGAATAATATAACGTCCCTAAATTTCTAAAACTAAATAATACAACGAAATCACCCGAGCGACGTCATACCTATCATAATTGATTCGCTAATGAATATACCAAAAATAATAGAATATAAAATAATTTTTCTTAGATCCAACAAGTTCTCATTAAAATTATATAAAATACTAGCTAAATCACCAGGCGTTGCACGGAAAAACTCCTTTTGGGTGTATTCACTCTGCATAATATGTATGGAAGCAAAATCATATTATATTTTAATTTTTAATCATCCCGCGTGGCGTTGCCCTGAGTTTTGCTTATGGTAATGCGAACAGTTTATTATCAGGTAGGAAATCTACCTGCGGTACATTGCGGACACATTGAGGGGGGAGATAAAATATAGGTAGCCTATATTAGTACAGCTTAATAGTTAAAAAACAATTTGTTTAAGTGTACCTAAAATAGTATTGAAGTCATAGTTGATCATCCCGGATTTTTAGGAGTATTTCATATTTATGTATTAATATACTTTGGGGGATTATTTAATTTATTTTTATGGGCAAACTGGCATAATTGTACCTTGGCTAGATTTGTGAAATAATTCGCATATTATATAACTTGCAATCAAAAGCAACACTTAATAAACAAAAAAATTTCGATTTCCACCGTGAATCTTAAGATCCCTGTTTTGCCACCTCTTTAAAAATCGAATATCAGAAACACTCCTTTCTTATTGCGTATCTAGATCAATAGAACTTGTATGTGTTTGGTTTATGTTATCGGTGTGCATTTCATCGTTCATTAAAATAAAATAGGAGTATTGGTGTACGCGCGATGCATGAGATTATTTTTATCGATAAACTTCTCGGAACAATAATTGTTATTCTTATCTACACGACGACGACAAACAAAAAGGATAGGTTGCAGGTAGCTGGAAACCCGCGGGCCGCCGTGCCGCACAATACGTATTGGCGGTGGATAATTATAATTGTTAATAAATAATTATTGACTAACATTATCGGACTTAATTTATGCCTAAAACCTGCTTTGTGATATCCTCTTTCATTTAAAAAAAAACTGCATGACAATTGGATAAGAAGTTTCGAAGCCAAACCTTAACAAAGATTTCCTCTTTTGCTTGATTTCAGTTTTATGTATATAGATTAATTTTTAAATTTCAAAATATTTTCAATTGTTATGAGATATAAAAGTACAAAAACATACATTTGTATTATTAAATTTGTTATTTATTACTATTATTCTTGCACTTGGTTGTATTTGTGTCAAACTGTAAAATTATACATTTTTAAACAGAGTCAATCAAATCCAACTATTTTTTTAGTAAGTATGATACTTTATATTATTATTTATGATTCGAATTTCGAATCCCCAGTTTAATACAAATTAAATATTCTATATTAAAACATTCAATATTATTACAGTAATAATCATAATAGTTTTAAATCCTGTAACCAAACTATGTTATTATTGTGCAATCCACGTGGTGGGCAGTTCGTTCAATAACATTGTGATATAATATATAATATATATAGTATTGGGCAATTCTAATCTATACATAGTAAAATGAATCCCTATTTCCCTTTGTCATGGCATCACGTGTGAAAGGATGGACCGAGATTTCATTCATCTTTTTTTAAAATAATTTACACTTATTAGTACAAGGTAGGTTAGGTAAAGAAAAATCAAAAAAATTGTCCAGAAAATTGGAAAATTGAAAATTCTATGTCTTGCCAGTGGCATTATCTATCTATTAATTTTAAGACTGTAAAAACTGAAAATGCTTTTTTCGATGTGATTTATAATAACTCTGTTTATTTATAGGGTTGCTATTGGTTATATATTTATTGTATTAAATAGCAAATTAAATAAATTTAAATGAGAGTTTAATTGCAAAACGACTAATCTGGAGAAATTTTTCCAAACAATTGGTCGATTTTGGTAATGGCAAAATACCTGATGATTAATCGTCTGGATACATTACATTCCCTACCAACTTTTGTCACTTAAGTGAATCAAAGACCATCAAGATGATTTTCCCAAACAATTTACAAAAATCATGCTTGGTTGGGCAAACAAGTTATATTGACTGCAAAATACGTTGATGCCAACGAAATGAATTTTGAAATTCAAAATAATATAGCTGGCGAATTGATGACATACAAATCGATTGATTCCGTCACTAACCAAGATGATGTTGTCAACTATCTAACGGAATTATTAAATTCGCTGGAATTGTCCGTCTTACCACCTCATAATCTGAAATTAAAAATTGGATCGGTAATAATTATGTTGCGGAATATAAACCAGTCCCGTATTTGCAATGGTAACCGACTTGAGGTGAAGAAATGAAATAACAACGTCACAATTATGAAAGGGAAGTAAAACGGGAAGTAAAAATTGATTCTGTGAATTCTTTTGGTTTCGAACGACATGCCATTTGACTTTAACCCGTCGTTGGTACACATATAGTTCGTAACATGATTGCTACACTGTGAGCGCCACGCTCACACTTTAGTTTTTATATTATTATTAATTGATCGATTCACTTAAAAAATCAAACCATACGTACCTAGAAATATTTATAGTTATATCCTTGACTAAAAAGTATTATTAAAACAACCATTAAATTTATCATCTTTGGTCTATCCACTTTCTGTAGTATTTGTTTCGTTATGATCGTTACAAGATACGCATCACGCATGGGCTCGTCGTATACTCATTATATTATATTGGCACGCTACAAATGCTGTACTGTTGACTTTGTCTAACAATAACTGATAGGAAATGACAAATAGCGCAATCATTTATTTTTATAAATATTTATAGACATGTTATTTGAAAGTATTTATGTTATCAGATTAGTTCGATAATATTTGTAAGAATAAAGCTCGAAATGCTATCTGCTCACGCAGAGTGATCAAATGTATATCAATGACGGGTTAAATGGTTACAATTTCCAGTGCGACTAGCATTTGCAATGTCGATAAATAAATTGCAAGGGCAGACGTAATGTGTTCTTGAAATTCCATATTTTTCACATGGACAATTGTATGTCACTTGTTCCCGTGTCGGAAAACCAACAAAGCTATTTATTTAGGTGCCAGAAAATAAAACTTAGAATGTTGTGTATTATTAAGTATTGAAATAATAAACACTATGATTTTGGAATAATTTTTTTTTTTAGTTATACACATTTGATTCCAATATTTATAGTTAAGACACGACAACGTCTGTCGGGTCAGCTAGTATAATATTGATATTATTCCTCATAAATTAATGTTTTACCCTATATGACATCTATTGTTATACCCTATAGGTAATATCAACATTTTGAATTTGAATATCCAACTCATCGATTTTCTATTATTTCTTATAACTGTTGTTCTGCACGGTTCCCAAGAAACCTTACAACTACTTGAACGTACAATATCATTCAGCATTCTAGATGTTATCGTCATAAATCATTATTGGTCATAAAAACCTGTACATCTAATTGTAATAAGTTCCCATGCAATGTCAATTATATGAAAATCTGATTACCTATAATATAGATTATGTTGAAGAATTTGTAATGATAAACAGACTGTTATAAAATGCATTGTATATCATTTTAATCGTATTTAAGTTATGCTGGGTATATAAAAATAATCATAATTATAAAATACATAATTAAAATTTCAAGGTTAAACAAAACTAATGCATCTCGAATGTGATTTCTCGATTATGATTTTTCTATTTACCTCAATATTGAGGTAAACATTTTTTTTAATAATATTTACTCTTTCAAAGCACCTTTATCAATTATTTAAAAAGTTAAATCAGTTAACAGTTACGGGGTTATTGGTATTTTCTTACGTTCACTCTGTAATACAGTACACATCAGTTCAAATTTTCGGTGCCATCTAAAATATAGGCATAAACATCATTTTTTATCAATTTGATTTTGAATATTTAAAAAAAAACAGATAAGGTTTAAGTAAAAAAAAAAATATGTTGTAGAAAATGAAAAATAACCTTTTTGTGGATGGTTATGGACAGTGGTAGAAATCAGTATCTTACATATGGAGAGAAATATTCCCATCCTTTAATCAAAGTACTCGCTGAGAATCTGATATCTAATCATGCAAATATATCTAACCATGTTAATACATGGGTAATTACACTTTATTTTTTTATATTTAAGATTCAAATTAAGGAATTCAAATACAAAATAAAATATAGATAATAATAATATTTACAGTGGAATAATTAAATATGTATTTGATAGGTGATGATGCATACTACAACGTAGTCAAATCCTATACATATGGTAAGAATATTATTATCGTACATATAATATGTAACATATATTGAATTAATATTTATTAAATAGGTTTCACTTATGAAATGTTAATAGATAGCTCAGATAGTGTAGGAAATGAATAGTCAGTTGATAATTATGAATTTATGCAACCGAACAGAATATAATAAATGCATCATATTAGTCCACAAGGCATTGTTCGCCGATGGGGCTCTTTATGTACCTACAGTTAGTCTTCAACGACTCGTACTCCCGGGTAAGTGAATCGAATACGAAATTAACACACTGGATATGGAGGTGACCTTAAAAGTGGTTTAACACAAATTAGTCTTATATATGGCATTTATGCGCCGACGATACATATATAATAGTAGGTAATCTTACAGAATATACAATATAATGTATAATATGGGCGCCCAGTGTAAAGAGAATAATAGGTGTATAAGCAAATAACGAAAATAATAATATTTTTAATAACAACTCGTGATATTATCAGGAATACAAAAGGAATAAAACTGGAATCACTTTTAACTACTTATTTTAAAAGGTAGGCAAATGGTTACCACCCTGATGTACCCGCTCTAGATTTCACGTGGGTCACTATTGTGGATGTGATAATTTTGAATAGAATGATATAAAATTATTGTATACGAAAAACCATTCTGTGCGAAGACCGCTAGACCGTCAGCCTAATTGCTAAGAATATTCGATGATATTGCTATTAAAGAAATTTACTTCCAATAACACTGCTGTTATGTCCTACACTCCTATAGCATCCTACTTTGCTACCTGTCCCATCTACTGCATTATTTGTGCATACATTTTGAATTAATGTTTTTTCATACGCGTTCCATGTTTCTTGAGTTGAAATGTCTTGTAACAATTCCTAATAATACATTTTTTTATATCGTAAATATTTATTTTTTCATTGTTCATTGCGCGACTAAACAAAATTTAAATTTTCACTTGTCAGAGAAAAAAGTATTACAATATTAGCAGAGTTGTTATGTTTAAAACAAAGTGTTTTTATCAAAACGTTTAAAACTGTTTTAAACAATTCATTATAAACATCATCAATATTGTTTAAAACGTTTTAAACTTAAGTTTAAAACGTGTTTTTTATTTAGGTGTTTTAATCACTTTTTTTTTTAAAAAAAACTATGGAATGGTTTCCCTTTATAGAGTTATAGGTCACAGGAAAAATACAATCATAAATTAAATGAAAAATAGATTATTATTATTTTTTTTTTGTGGCAACTGGCAAGTTGTAACTTGTAAGTAATAAACTAATAACTATTAACTAATAAGTATATATAATATACCTACCATATTAGCATTGCCCTACAAAGAGTTTTTTTAATACATTTAATTAACCTAGGAATAAATTAGGATATTGATATTGCATATATTAGAAAAAAAATATTAATTATCAATCTTTTCTTAAACTTTTTATTGTTTAAGATAAGATAACAATGTTACAAATTATAATGGTCAACTAGTGTCTAGTAGGTATATAAAATATAAACATCAAATAACAGTTTTTGAATTTTAAAACTTTAAAAAATTAGACATTAATACTTAAATAAGTAATAAATAATAGGTAATAGAATTTGTATGTATTCTCTTATTCTAACTATTACTCAATAGTGTAGTAACTGGATACTCATACTAAGTGTCCAGTATACATTATATTATTAACTGTACGTTTTATTACAAATTAATGATGCAATACTGTTGTTCGACTGTGGGAACGCACTGGCGTACATGACACCTCTCGGCCCCTAAACTGTCAGGTCAGCTGAATACCTTCCCCGAGTACTGGGTGCCGGCCGACGGCGAATGCCCGTCGTCCGACCCAGGACAGTCCGTTCTAGGGAAGAGAATCCAGCACACGGCTCCTCTGGCAGTTTTCGCGAGAGCTCATTACTACTCCTTTGCGTGAACGCAGGATCTTTCGTTTATTAATTATTATTATCCAAATAACCTTTTTCAATTCCGTCGTGTTTTTACATCGGATCAGTTTTTGTTTTTTATTCAATAAAGTATCGTATTGTTTAGTATTTAATAATCAATCTTCATTATTGGTAGCTAGTACCTTGTCTCATCACACGCACGAGAATACATCAATAGTCAATATCACTACTTGTTGACTACTTGTTTAAGATTTTCATCTGTTGGAAATCTATAAAATGGGTAAAATAGGTTACTATGTTCATTTAAGTACCAATAATACTATAATAATGCTAATATATCCGTGATAAATAGGATAGCTGGTCCTATACGATTATTTTTTTACCGTATCAGAGTAACTCAGTAACCAAAAAGCGCCACCTATCATGACACGGCGGAAACTTGAAGAGGGCCGGTCTATGAGTAAAAGGTCTATGACTAGAGCGTACCGCGTATCGCGATTGTATACGGCACGGGCCACGGACCAAGATATACTTTTAAGTTTTAACCGTGGTCTAGACCATTTCTTTATCATTTTGAATTTTGAAAAACGTTTTTTTTTGTTTTTTTTTTAAAAAACACGAAACATAACAACTCTGAATATTAGTGAATCAAAATCATTTTTTTTTACATAAACTTAGAACTTTTCCAGCTGGAACCCTCAACATCATTAATCTATTATGAGTTTATCATACAATATTATATTTACAATTTAATCTTATAAGTAGGTATATTATCTGTAAAGGTGGGCAAATGGGTACCGGTCGGATGTGTCCGCACTAAAGTTTCGTATTTTATTTTTTATCGGTGGGGTCCTACCACGCCGAAGATTTACGCCACTGATTACAATTATCTATATGAGCTCAAAAGACTTTTTAGTACATACTATACATTAGATTGCCCTTTAAATCCTATATCTAAATAAGTTTGGATATAATCAAAAGCTTTCATGAGCTTTCAAAAGTTTCATGTGGGTCACTATTATTCATTTGTAACATTAATGCATTATTTTTATTTTTCTATAAATTTAAATAGAATTATATAAAATAATTATGAAAAATAATTCTGAGCGAAGACTGTCTCTTTGCTTATTGATAATACTATGATACACTTCACTATATAAGTACACGCATACCTACCATCTATAGTACGGCCAGCGAAAAATGAGCCTTGATACCAACGCTCCAGGTGGCTGAATTTCGTCAGGGCTTCTACAAGTATTTGCCGCGTAAATTAATTTCAAACATGTTGTTATACGAATATTATTATTTCTCTTTTATATTTTGGTAAATACGCATTTTTGAAGAAATAAAATATTTATTATTATAGTGCATGCAATTTATTTATATAAATTAATAAATATAAAATATAAATGGTATATCATTATACAAAAAATAATAAATAATAAATAAAAATCATTAAGTTTTATACAATTTTAATTGTCATCGTCATCCTCACTTGAACTGTCGTTGGGATTTATGGTAAGAATGATGGGTTCCAAAATTTCGTCCCTTTTCCCTTCCTTCACCAAGTCTTCGCCTTGTATTTTTGCACAACGTTCACCTCATTTTGCCCAATTTTCTTTCGTCACCGCATCTAAGGCATTATTGACCAATACTTCTACGTCTGCAATTTTGATGGAATAATTTTTGTAGCGACTTCTCGCTTAGCTTGTGCCCAAATAATCTCAATAGGGTTATACTGGCAGTGATATGGTGGCAGTCTCACCACTTCATGACCCATTTGTAAAGCTATCTCGTCTAATTTATATTTTTTTTCTTTTGGCATCGACAGTTTCACTTTTTCTCGTAGTTTGCACAATGTTTCTTCGGGAGTAAATGGTATTGATTTTTCTTGTAGCCATTTTTGAACATCTGTTTTTCTAGTATTAGTCTTAGGGTAGTCTTCAGCTAACATTGAATGATATGAGGCATTGTCCATGACTATAATACACGGTTCCTTCAAATTACCTAACATTTCAATAAACCATTTTTCGAACACTATGGTGTTCATCTGTGAATGATAGTCTTCCGAACTACCTGACTTGCACTGAAATACCAGTTTGGAATTTTCAACAAAACCAAATGACGGTGACCCGGCATGGCACACAATGAGTCTACCACCCTTCTCTATGGGTACCTTGAGTCCTTTAGTATTATCTGAATTTTACCAAATGTACCCACGGGTATGGTTTTGGTTTACCCACGTCTCATCCAGGTACACAACTGGTCTCGAATCGTTATTACGTCTAAACGCATTCATTTTTCTTAAAAATTTTATTCGAGAAGCAACAATGTCATTTCGTTCCATTAAAAATGTACGTCCATCATTACACTTTTTGTATTTAAAATCTAAATTTTTTAAAAGAACTTTCATGGACGATTTTGAACCCGGATAGTTGGTTTTTTTCACGCATTGCTGCTAATATTTTTGAACTTGAAGGAAATTCATGATTGTCGTAAAAACTATGAACGGTTCTCCTAACAACTTCGTTGTCAAAATCATCGAGATTAGTAGCATACTTTACTCGTTTATACCTTTTTCTAGGTGACTTGAATGAAAGAGATAGGGTCCGTAATCTTCTTCTAATTTTTTTCCTTCTGCACAAATTCGCTTGACCTAGCAACGCTTACACCACATGCTTCGGCCGTTACGGAAAAAATTAACAAATTCAGGATTATTTTTATCAGTAAGTACACAATTCTTTTAAGTAATTGTAAACACTAAAAATTACTTTTTTCGTTTGGGAATGAATATCCTGTTTAGATTCCATTATAAAAATAATGTTATAAATTGATAACAAACAATATAACACTTTTTAAAAAAAGGCAGACAAAACCTCGTAAAATACTTATAACACAGGAAAATCGATAAACCGTACACACAAACTCTTAGATCAACGGTTGTGGACATACTAGCCGCTAACGTATTACGACTACTAATCCTATTGTCCTAAAACACCCTGCAGGATTACCTAATTTTTGTATAAAGGAATGCAGCTGGCTTTATGTATAATGTATTATATATTTCAAAAGGAAGGACCATATTGCTGGCACGCAGTCGATAATCAGTGTACCTAACTCATCACGGGTCATGAAATTGTATGGCCAAATAGTGATCATACTGATTTGGTTGTGGATCCTTATCATATAATCACGGCTGTCGGCTACTATAAAAAATATAAAAAAACGTGTAGTAGTAAATCTTACTCAAGGCCTTAAGGGGTTTGAAAAATCGTAGGGACGTGCATAAAAAAAACTTCAGCTGACTTTTTGAATAGCGCGCCAATAGCTTCAAACGGAGAACCCCTGATTACGCTAAAATACATCACTAGTAACGTTGCCGTCAAGGCTCATTTTTCACTGGCCGTACTATAGTTTTTTATTTTATTTTTTTATCAGTGGGGTAAGTGACTTACCCTACCACCGAAGATTTGAGCCTCTGATTACAATTATCTATATGAAGACATTTTAGTACATACTATACATTAGACTGCACTTTAAATCCTATATCCAAATAAGTTTGGGTATAATCAAAAGCTAGAAATTAGTATATTCTTATTTTGTTTAATAGATTATAATTTAAGTGTGCCGTTCAAAAACACAAGTAATAAAATTGTTTATAATTCACTACATTTGAAATTATGCCTAACCCTTTTTATAGTACTATTACGACTAAGATTATAATTTTAAAAAGGTGAATAAGTGGACACCACTTTGCTGTTTACTAGATATCTTGTGGCCTGTGGGTCACTATTATGGATGTGATACATTTTAATAGAATGATATAAAACAATTGTATACGAAAAACATTTCTGAGCAAAGACTGTCTTTCAGCCTAATTGCCAAAAAAGTTGAAAAAGTCATTGTGTGTCTAAAAAATAATAATGTACTTTAAAAGTTTTAAGTACCCACAAATAATATTATTAAATTACAACAAAAAAACTAAAATTCGTATTCTTCGTTTAAATATCTAAATCTAATTTGAACTTAAAATATAAAAATATGAAATAAAATATATTTAAATAATATGCTTTATTATTAAATTTCATATTATAGGATCGGATGTCAGTGGTCAGTATTAAATACATATAAACTTATAATATCAATAATTAAAATTAAGAAAATAGTAATATGTAGTTTATTTATTTATTATATATTTTTATACTATCTTATACATAATATAGAATATAGAAAATGCTTGAATTGAGGGGGGCGAGTACTTTTTCTTTTTAAAAATTATTTATGCGTACCCCTCTTTTAATTATATTCTTATCAATGAGACATTTATAATATAATCAGGTATATGGAATTTTTTTTTTAACTTTTGGATCAATCTTTAATTTTTTCTCTATTCACACACTGACTATAGTTCTTACTCAAATGTACACACCCACAAAATATATATTTGTGCAGTTTACATATATTATTATTTTAGGAAAAATAATAAAAATCAATAAATCATTATCCAAAATCATATTTCTGCGTCAATATTCTGTCATTAACAAAATATATCATTTATGTTGATCTAAAATTTGTTTTAGATATATTATTTCTGATATTAAATAGATACACTGTAGATATGTTATTTATGATAAACAGTTTTAAACATCAAATAAATATTAGAGACAATAATATATCCTGTTTATTATATCATTAACAAAATTTTCAATGCAGGGGCGGATCCAGAAATTCATCAAGGGGGGGGGGGGGGTAATAAAAATGTATCCATCAGATACTATATTACACTATATTTTATACTTAAAAAACAACACTAATTTAAAAGATCTGGTAGGTACAGCGACAAAAAAAATACACATTTAAAATTAAAAATATAATAAGATTACATACTTAATATAGCATACTTGATCTATTACTGATTTCACAGGCGAGCGTGAGGCTAGAAGATGATCACATCATTTTCCTTTTTTTTTTTTTTATTGAACATTTCTAGAATAGGATTAGACTTTCGTTTGGACATTTTTACGTGACAAAATTAAATTGAAAAACGGAATAGAAATATAATAAGACACGTCACGCACTGACGCACTATATACTTTGATGCGTAGGACACAACTAATCTGGAAATCTAAAGACTAAAGGAAAAAAGTATGATCTCGCGACACCGCCACCGCCACCGCCACCGCGAGTAGATATATATACAGTGGTATATACATTAGTGTATCAAAGCTGCGCGCGCAGCAGACGGCAGTTACGGGAAAACAACAACGCCCGCCTGCTGCGCGCGCAGCAGACGGCAGTTACGGGAAGCTATATATCAAAATATACCGACACAGTTCATTGCACAAATTATATGGATGTGCATGCCAAATACGCCACGATGTTTAACACTTCTACTTCTGATATCGGCGATATGTGTAACACTCATTATTTCAAAAAAGTATTGACTTTTTTTAAATAATTTTAATCTCATGCTTTTCTACATTTGTATACATTTTAAATATTTTTAACCCTTATATTTATTAGGTAAACCACCATCGACTCTTGATTTTCAAATGACAACCTATATTAATAACTGCATAAATTAATAAAGCTATTTTTTTCATGAATTTTTACGTTGAAATTTTCAACTTTCGTTATCTAGTTGACGAGTTATAGCTGCTGAAAGTTGGGTGGTTCTAGGTGTACCTAGGTCTACATACATAGGTACTTAATAATCAGCACCGTGTGAACAAGGATTTTTATTTGTAAAGACCAGTAGCTGTAATAGTAATAAATTCGATATCGTTGAATCCGCGATTGATAATTATTGAACTTTGTACCTATTATAATTGAATGGCTCAAAGCTTGCATGGCGAGAGGTGGAAACACTGTGTTACGTTCTACGGGTATGAAGCAGGGTTGCTAGATTCTCAAACAGGTATTATCGTACTATGATTATCAAATTTTAGTATTTTCAATGAAATTCTCGTATCACTAAAAAAATTATTCGCTACGCTCGCTTTTCTAATCACTAATTATTATTATCACATAAATATGTGAATAATGCACAGATATATAAAAATACTAGATAGCCGACTTGGCTGAACATGTTAATAATAATAAAAATATTTGAAACAAAACAAAACAACTGGTATATTAACTTGTTAATAATAACAATAATAATAATAATAATTATAACAAAATAAAACTGGTTTTTCACCTAGTTTAATAATAATAAAAATAATTAAAACAATATAATATTATATACCAACTATATATTGATTCATAAAAATTATTTGTTTTGTTAATTATTGTCTTTTAGGCACAGTATTTAGAATTTCTATTGAAAACATTTTTCCAAAAGAATGGAGTTGAATACTTAAGTATTTTTTAACTAACAATGAAATTATAATCATTTTATGTGATCTATCTAATAATGGAACATTATCGCATTGAAGTGAATTAAATATAGTATTGTCAAGTGCAAATGTGTTGTTACAAAGGTTTATTATTTTTAAATCAATATTTTTTATATTTAATGTTTGTAAGTTATTAGTTAAAATTAATAAACATTGTTTCAGCTTGATAAATTATTTTGAACGCACATTCTGAGAGAGAAACTAACCCACCATTATTTTTAAAATCGACAAATTTTGAATATTCTAAATCTAATAATCTAAATGATTACTTTGAACAATGTAAATACATTAGGAAATAGTATTTCAAAAATTATAAAGTTATACAAATCGTGAACTTAGAAAGTCTGATATTCATATGATAAATAATAAAATATAAATTGATAACAATGATATCCTATAACAGTGTTGTAAAAATGTAAACATTTACCTCTTAGATAAGAGAATTTCGGCCATTTTGTAAGCTTCATAATTTTTACATTATAGGAAAAGGGAGTCGTCTATCTAGTATTTTCATATATCTGTGGAATAATGTGATGTTGTTTACCTAGATAATAGATTAATGATTTTCATTTACAAGACAATATTCATTTCCCTATCATCCCTATTGTTCTATGTTATTAGGTAATAGTACATACCTATACTTTGTAATATAACAACTTTTTAATATTATAACAATTTAATTTAATATATCATAATGATTTAGCTGCACCAATAATATTTGTTGTGATGGCAGTTACTTTGGACCTCTTCATTTTTAAATTTTTAGCTATGTTTGAATCAGGAAAACCACTTTTCAAAACATAAACAGGATGGTCTGCAACTAAAAATGCTGTGTTAAGTACCTGATGTCGCGAGAGCGATTATTAAAATAAAATAATTGGAGCCTTCACGACGTTGAGGTAGGCAACACAAAATGACGCACTACCTCAGCGCATTCAAATAAAAAACGATAATAATTTTAATAGTTAGTGGCAGTTTATTAAAACAGGAATAAATAAAGTGCAAAGTATGAATGCCTGGTTGGCTAAAAAATAATACAATAATACAATAATACAATAATACAATAATACAGTATGAATGCCTGGTTGGCTCAACAATATAAAATGAAAAAAAAATATCAAAATAACTCAAGACCCGTCGGTCATATACACAAATATTTGGTCGACCAATACTCACATAACTGTTGAGACACACATCTGGTTTTACACCCACGCTACCGCACCAGGGCCTGTAGGTATATCAGAAAATACAATAGGACAAGTTGACCCTGCGTACGTGCGAATGTGTGCCGACAACTGTTCACGAAGACTTCACCACAACGAAAAAAACACTGAATGCAGCCGGGACAGGAACACAATTCAAGTGTTGACACTACTGTCCCCACGTTGCCACGAGGTACACCAACACACACGTTGAATCACAAAACAGAAATCGCTGGTAATTTTGACCACCCTAAACTGGGGAAAACAAATTAAATGCTGGCAATGAAATTGCAATGAACGATAATTACCAAACGATTGAATCACAAAATCACACCAACGTGGTTTGGGACGACTGCACACAGAACATGAAATTTGCTGCCGAACACGGACCGGACGACCGCAAAAAAGGAATAAGAATGATTTTTAGTTTCTACATCTACACAGCCGAACAAGAACACTAACTCACTGAACGGTCTTTCAGTGTCACCACACCAAAACAATAAACAATGGACAAAAAACTAAGAACTTTGTGACACTGAAAGCATGACGAATTGAAAACAACTTAAAGTTTTGAACATAACCGAAATGACTAGAACACAATGATAATGGTTCCACAGCTGGCCGGTCGCACACGAAGGCCTGATAAGCCTCCGCCGACAAAGGCTGCAACTGTGGATCGCACCGTTACGTGCACATGAACACGATAACAATAAACAAAATGACATGATACCAACATACTAAACTTGAACATAAACAGTACCAATGTTCCATTTGTTAGGTATACCTTACATTTGAACAAAAATTGGATATGTATGAATGAATGGAATATATTGTATTATTAATTTTAATTTTACAACTACCAAGTACCAACAAGTAAAACTTACCAATAAATTGTACAAATGCACTCGCCAAGTATTCGATTCACGCATGGGCGTCCCCAGACATTTTTCTAGGGGGGGGGGCAAAATTAATTAAAAAAATTAATGAACATTTTTTTATACATTTTATTATTATTACATTATTATGTTTCGTCATTATTACAACTAAAATATTACAATTAGGTATTATTATACATTATTCTTTTTCATTAAATATAAATTTCAATCTCCGTGGACATTCTCTACCAAATTGTGTCGGTGCATTTTCAATAAATTTTTCTTTGTCTGAATTTACTTTTTCTCTATGAACACTCAACATGCATATTCCACTCAGTCTATCATCATCCATCGTTGATCGTAACCATGTCTTAACACGCCTTAATGTACTAAAAGAACGTTCTGCTGTACAGCTTGTAGCTGGAAGAGACAGAAATATTTCCAAAGCAACAGCTATACTTGGAAAAAACGTACAGTTACAATTTAACAAATCAATTAAATCAATATACTGATAGTCTTTATTTTGCCAAAAATTGTACCAACTTTCCGCTTCAGCTTGTAGGTTATTAATTTTATAGAAATCATAAATTTTTTCAATGCTCTCAAAATAAATTTTTTTCTCCGAATTTTTAAAAATGCTGGGGTGCAGATATTGAAGTAAAAATGCATTATTATTTTTTTTTTTCAAAACGTTCTTTTATAGATTCTAAAATTGAATCAATATATGGTATAAAAATTGATACTCGGTAATAATCTTCACAACTCTCAGTTTCATTCGCTTTTAGTGACTGTTTTTTTACCATTCTCGGACGTGTAATGACAATATCTAAATCAATGGCGATTGATTTCGCTTCGTTAAATAATGTCTGGAAAATGTTATCAGTGTCATTTCGATGATTATCGAACAATATAAGTAATAAACTAATATGCTCGCTGACTTTATATAGATCTACTGACACACCTTGTAACATATTTGTTACAGGTTCTAAAATAGCACTGTACTTCGCAATAGTAATCATAGAAATTAAGAATGCTGAATAGCTCGTTGCCTTATATTAGCATTTGAATTTACTTCATTATTTGATAATGATTTCAAACTTGTCATTATTGAAATAATATGTTCTGAAAATACTATTATACTTTTATATTTAGACGACCAGCATGTTTCACAAAATAGTGGTATGTTAGGTATAAGTTTTCTTCTAAGTGTACTTTCACGGAAAATTCGTATAATATCTTTTATAGTTCCAGTAGTATTACGATATAGATAGCCGTGCCTTGACATTTGGCAACATGGGTAGACCTTTTTTTGGAAGCTAATTTCTCACTAGGAATTTTACCAATTGCTGTGGAAATAACATTATTCCAGGGGAGGGCAAGTGCCCCGTCTTGCCCCCCCCGGGGACGCCCATATGGATTCACGTGTGATTAACCAATTCAGGTACTTACATAAAATACAATACGTGGTACCTAAATATTCTAATTTAAGTATATTACACAAGAACTAAAATTATATTATAAATTCATCATTATAATTTAAACACTTTAAATTGTAAAGTATTAAAAAATAAAATACTTTAATAACAACTCACGATTTAGATATTGTTTTTATGAGTTATGACTTTCTTATACAATTTAAAAACTACAACCTAACCGTTTATTAATCAACGTATTGTAGACATAAGATTAACGTTAACTAGGTATAAGATTTACTTCCATATCATGTAACCACGGAACCATGATCTAAGATGATATTAAAATAATATAAGATAGTTGTAGGTACTATCTTTAATCGTGGACATAACAATACAAATAACAGCTGATCAAAATTAGTATGTTTACCTAATCGAATATCAGCCTTATTAGACTTAGTACGTAACCATACGTATCCAAATTTATGGAGTGGGGTCTTGGGGATTGTATGTAACAGACTGTGCTTGCGCCGTGCAGGATTTGAGCCATTCAATTATAATAGGTACAAAGTTCAATAATTATCAATCGCGGATTCAACGATATCGAATTTATTACTATTACTGGACTTTACAAATAAAAATATTTGTTCACACGGTGTTGATTATGTAGTACCTATGTATGTATAACACCTAAAACAACCCAACTTTGAGCAGCTATAACTCGTCAACTAGTTAACGAAAGTTGAAAATTTTAACTTGAAAATTCATGAAAAAAATAGCTTTATTAATTTATGCAGTAATTAATATAGGTTGTCATTTGAAAATCAAAAGTCGATGGTGGTTTACCTAATAAATATAAGGGTAAAAAATACTTATTTTTTTTTAAATAATGAGAGTTCAACGATAAAAAAATCACCCTGTATATACCTTTTAAAAAATGATTATGACTAAGATTACAATTTAAAAATTAGTATAGTACCGAGTTGCCCATTTAAAAACATATAAATAATCATTTGTATTTTTAGGATACCTATGGGAAAACCTAAAAGATCTTACGGGTAATTTTTTTTTTTACAATTTTTCTAAATATTTAAACTTTAAATAATGTAAAATATAATTAATGATACATAAAAAACTATTTATGGATCATGATATCAATATCAATATAAATTTCATAAAATGTTTAATCGAACTTCGATTCATCCAAGATTAAATATTCTAAATTATTAAAATAAAATAAAATATTATAACACTTAATTTTTAGTACAGTAAAATAGGTATTCGGGATACATCCAACACAAAAAACTTGTAACCCGAAATAATGATTTGGGTTCAAATCTCTGCTTGTTATTGAGTACTAAGTCACTGTTAGGAATGTATTTAAATTGAATTCAATGATAGATCATTTGAAACGGAAAACGAAAAATGATGCTTAGTGAAGACGATTTCAGCCTCTATTTCTATGAATATTTCATAATTTATTGATATTACGTTGGATTTTAAAGACGTTTTTTAAATATTGTATACAAAACTATAGTTTTTTACTGAAAAAATATCAATTGCAGCAAGTAGAAAATAAACTGATAACATCGCCATTGCCTATAAAATCAATACAATTTTCATTGAGTACTAAGAATCTAAAATCGAAATGTATTATATTAATAATTGTATACCCCCCCTTTTTTCACATTTATTAAAACCGTATAACTATATGATGCCATGAACCTGCTTTATAAACAATAATCCAGTGATCAAGGTTAGGTATAAATTTTCTAATTACTGCACTTATCTTTTATTTGCATTTGGACTTATGTCAGTGACAAAACTTAAATAAATAAATAAATACTAACCTTGTTGTTTCGATTTTGTATTGATAACAAATATTCCAAAAAAAAAATATGGAATTGGTGGTAGTATAGTATCACAAAGTTGAAAGTAGCAAAGCATTTTAAGTATTACAATTATTTGTTTTAGTGTATCAACAACATTACTACTTTTATCACCAAAGTATTCTGCTTTTATCAAAGGATAAACTAGGTGGTACGTATTCTTGTCGAAAAAAATTAATAACATTTTTTATTTATTAACAGTTAAAAGAAAAAAATGTAATGTTTGAATTTGTGAACATTTAGTTTAAATTAGTCATTCTCAAAGTGGGCGTTGGTGGCTTTCAGGGGGGCGGTAGGATGCCCAAAAGAATTTTGAGGGCTTTGAGTTGTGTTTCGGGGGTGATAAAAAAATGTATATATTATTACTTTTAAGTATGAATAAGTATGCGTTTTAATTGCTGTCATCCAAAAAGCAAATTTAAAATTTATGTAAGAACTCAGAAATAAGATACAGCATATTAATATATTAGAAATTGTAATATCTGTTTTTAAAAGACATAACAGATAGTGAATTCAAATATTTTGTGGTGGGGCGGGGGGGGGGGGGTAGTGGCTAGCAAATTTTTTACCCTCAAAGTGGGCTGTGGATGAAATAAGTTTGAGAACCTATAGATTAAATTCACCACCGTAAAAAATATGTAATTCAATAGCTCAGGCTAGAAAGTGCTCGGATAGTCACTGATATGATGATAATTATATCGAAAAATTGTGTGTTCTGTCTTCTGTGCTCCCTCATAATAATATATTATGGTATCTCCTTTGGCCTTTACAAAAAGTTACTTTTAAGTACAATAAATTGCACCACACCTGTTAACGTCTGTACCCGTTTCAAACACTAGTTTGATTTATAACTGTTAAATTTACATTTTAATGGATGCAACATGATAAATTGCACAAGTGCATAACTAATAAGATACCTTGGAATGTCTGAATTGACCGTTTAGTGTATTTCTACGGAATTTGTTGGCTGTTACTTGTTTTATTTTCAACTACCTAACTGTATTACCCGACTTCGCCCGGATAAAATGAATCTACCTTTCTATTGTTTTCCGTTTTACTTCAGTTGGAATATATGATAACAACTTAATATTACAATACTGAATTAAATTTATGATTTTCCAATTGTTAATTCTGAGCTATTTTTGATGTAAACATAAAAAACTATATTATACAAATCAAGCAAATGTTTGAAGAATTTGATTTTCTTTGAATATATTTTTATTAAATGTAATATTCCATATTTCTACTTATTATAATTGTAATAAAATCTGTAACCAATGACATCCATTTAAATATACAAAAAAAATATTCAACTTACAAGAGACATAACAAAGTTTATTTAAGCTCGAATGTTTCAGTACAAATATATTTATTTAGAATTTTTCAATATTATATAAAAAAAAAAACATTATTAATTTCAGTAGGTAGTTAACAACTAATCTAAGTGTTTTATAGTACCTGCTGTAGTCTTTAACAGAAATTAGTGTCTATCTGCAGTCTGCACATAAACATTTTGGTAGGTACAGCATGATTTGTTATAAAATCTTCATTACAAAAATGTTCGACACATATATAAGTAACTTTACGCAAAAAATTTCTATTCGCTTTTGATATAATTTTGTTCCCAGCATCTAAGTCAAAATCACATACTTTAAATAATGAAATATTAGGTTTTTTGCTAAATCTATAACGCTTAACAACAGAACAACCTCGATGAATTTTACAAAATGTATTAAAATAACCACGTAATTTCCAGTTAATATTATCTTAGTTCATGATAAAAACCGTCCGAAAAAGACATCTATGTATACGTATTATATTTTATAATTATGATTTGATTTAATAAAATAATATACAAATATGTGTATATATTATCTATGGACATAGAGACCATTAATTGTAATCTTGTTTTTTATTATCGTTTGTAGTCTATGATTGTAGTGTAGAAACCTTTTGCAAAAAAGAATGCAAACAAGACCAAGATACAACACATGACACATTTATTTTTTCTTAAATACCGTATACGATGAACCAGCACCTATTTAGTTGTATTGTACCTAATGTTATTTAATTAATATTCTTTCATTGTATTTTAAATATTAAACATTAAAAAAAAACCTGTGAACTCACTTTAGATGTGTGATAAGTATGTTTCAAGCGTAAATGCATATTTATTAATTACTCTCTTTTATATTCAACTATATTGTATTTATAATATCAATTTCGCAATAACAATGAACATTAATTTAGTAAACAAAAGCTTTAATGAATTTAAAAAATATATTTAGATGTTATAACATAACTCGTTTTTAATGTTTTCTTATATACATAATGTTTATTAAATGTGATCGTTAAAAAAAAGTTTTATTCTAATAAAAAATAAATTCAAGAAACACCTTTTACTATATTTTATAGGTTTCTGTTTAAACCCCAAAATTTTTATGTTTATGTTCATGTTTATTATTCAGTGTTAATATTAATTGTTTTTTAAATAATAATAAAAGAACAAACAATTTTAAAGGGTAATAGAAAATTTACATTCAGCAGAACCAGTTTTGTGTTTTTACTTTTAGTATAGGGTGTCCCAACAGAAGCTCACATTTTAAAAACGCAATAACTCAGCAAAAAAAAAAAACCGAAATTTTAAGGAAAAAAAATGTATTGTAAATCTCCGATTTAATGATGAAAAATAATATCGAGTAAATGTCCACCTCCGCGATCCCTGCAGGTAATAATGCGATCGTTGAGAATGGTGATCACTTTCGAGCACATCTCGCTGCCGAATTCGCCAATTACCCGCCTGATTCCTTCCTTTAAGTTGCTTTTACATCGAATGAGACATAGGTAATGTTTAATATTAAAGTTTGATAATACCTTACTAAATCTATTCTAATACTAAAATTAACCACACAAAATTGGTTCTGCTAAACATACATTTGCCATGTTATGCGTAGGTCAGAGAGAAAAACAAATAGTGCATTGACATCCTCTTAAGATTAATTGATTGTATATATTTTTTTTTTATAGTAGTAGGTCATTTGTATCTTTTTTAATTAATATTATAATTTGACATAATATTTTGTTTAATACTTTAACCATTAATTTAAACATGTGACGATGATCCAGTGAATGATTTCATGTAGAATGCTTATAAATATATATCAACTTTATTTGTATCTATCTCACGATATTCTATAGTTTCCTCAGTATAATTTTGGGGCGGGACCATTTTCCTCCAAAAACGAGATACCGTTTTCCTCCACTGTCCATTTTCCGCCAAAAACAAAAAAGGTTGGTTTCCATTTTCCTCCACATTATTTTTGACTAAAATTATGTCTATTTTCCTCCAATATTTTAGTCAGTGTTGTAGTGTTGCGTTTCGTATTATAAAAATAGAGTATGGCTAGGATCACATTTTGCGCGTATCTGTTGATTAAATTCTGGTCGCGTTCTTATCGGCTAGGGAAAAACGCTAGTCCAAGTGTCCGACAGCACACGCAGTTTATAACAGTCGATTGTAACTTTGATTAAGCCTAATAAAGATACGTACATATTTTGTATAATTTTTTTATTTATTAATTGATGCATTTTTATCGACGTGAGTACTTTTTTATTATATTAATTCTCTTTTTAGCCACCTGCCAAGTTCAGCGCATACGGTGTATTATTATATTATAATTATACTTTAAAATTTAAATATTTGATTTGTTCTTTTTTTTTAATTTAACCACCACTCTTAAGGACGAGAGCATATATAAGCAAGCCATGACAAGAGCTCAGGCAGACAGTTAGGGATCAGGGACTGGAACCTACAGGGTTTTTCGGTTCCGGTTCCGGTTATTAAATGAATTTGTTTAAGGGTTTCGGTTTCGTTTCGGTTTTCTAAAAAAATATAAGGGTTTTAGAACCGGTTAATACCGGTTCTGAAAAATATCGGTTAATTCTGATTTCTGATTATTAAAGATTTATTAAAAAAAATAGTATAAAATAATTTAATTATTCTTGTTTAAATTGTAATTATTTCATAAAAAATAAAAGGTATTATAAAGGAATAATTTTTTAGGAAAATAGGATAATATTGTAAATATTTCTTTGGGTTAGATTAAGCTATTTTATTTCATCACATAGTAAGAATTTGTAAAATATTATGTAATATTTCATATTTGTAATATTGTGAAATATTATGATTTGATGAAATAAATATGTTCAATTTTCAATTTAATTTTTAGTTCTTCAATGTTGAATAATATGTCCGTATTATTAGTTATTACTATATATTTTCACTCGACTAGTGGTTTATTTCTATTAATAATCAATTGGTTGATAGTGTTTACTGTTGAGTGTTGATATGTCTCTCTGATTTTACGTCGACGAATAACTAGTTACAAGTTTAGGTACAACACAAAAACATTAAAAGATTTGACTTTTATTTTTCTGAACCTACAAATGGACAACCAAAATAGTAATTTCTATAGTTTTAGTGGTCCAAATAACTAGTCTAACCTAACCAAAATAACTCTTTTATAGTTAAGGTTACGGTTACGGTTTTTCATTTTTTGGAAATAAAGGTTCCGGTTCCAGAACCAGTTCTTTTCGGTTCCGGTTCTGGTCCCTGTTAGGGATACACAAGACACTCAGAGCCCGGTCGTAACACCACTCACACGTCTTAGGTATCATTCAGAGTTTGGTCATAACACCGCTCACCACTCTATATTGTACACTAGGTATTGTATTTCATTTTAAAATATATTTAATAAACAACACATATTAACAAATTCACCGAGTGTTATCATTACTACTTTGATAAGTCCATTACGTTGAAGTGGGACGTAACAGAAAAATTGGCACTGTGGACAGGGTTGTTTTCAAGGAGGCAATTCATTCACGTCGATCACCGTTGGACTTAACAGTTAGACGACAAATTCAACAACTCCAAACAACCTGAACTTTCCGTTGCAGACTGCAGTCAACTACAACAATGGACAAATTATTGTAAGCATACAATTACTTAGCTGTCTCCTTTGGTCTATTAGTCCATCGTAATTTAGGGAAATAAAAAAAAAAATTATATATAATATATAGTATATACTAGCTGATCCCGTGTACTTCGCGACATGAAGTGTCAGCTATATTAGCTGTCCTATCCTAGCTGTCCCTTCCAGCGTTGCCTGAATCATATGCCCATATATTATGTTAAGATTAACCTCAAGTGATTTACATACATCTAAGCCATCTAGGTAAGCAATCCACTGCATCGGATCGTGGATAATATATGCGAGCAGTAGTCAATTATCAGGTAGGCAATCCACCTGTGGTGGATTGTGGACCCCATGAGATGCGTAAGTAACTGAAATCAGAATTAGGTAGGTACATTAAAAAAAAAACAACAACCAAGTTAGTAGGTTGTAACCAATGGCAACCATTTATAAACAAATATTTCCATCGTAAATCTCAAAATAACTTAAACTCGCCATAACTCCTGAACCACTTATCGCACCGCATACAAACTTAGATAGTAGCCGATTCTCAGACCTACTGAATATGCATATCGAATTTCATAAAAATCGGTCAAACCGTTTCGGAGGAGTATGTTAACTAACATTGTGACACGAGAATTTTATATATAAGATTAAATAAAAAAATATTGAATTTGAGTACTAGCTAGGAAAACACTAGACAGAATAATAGAAATAATTGAAAGTGAAAATATTACAGAAATTGAGATAAATATTAACAATAACGAAATAGTTGATAATATAGGAATAAATAATTTAGTAGAGGAACTAGATACATTTGACGAAGAGGTATGTAATGGAAATAAAGATTTATAAAACAAACCAATAATTAGTAGCGACATATTAAATAAAAGTTTACGGTTAATAAATTTGGAGGAATTCGAAAATAGTCCTACCACTAGGGTACGTACGGGCCAAAGATACTATACATACCGAATATATACCAACAAAAAGAGTAATAAAAATAGAAAAATGACAATTAACGACGAAATTACAAAACATTTAAGAACAGTTGACGTGATTAAATTAATTCCCAGCTATTCAGGACATGGCGAAATATATCCATTTTTAAGCGCATGCGAAGTTGTATTAGCTTCAGTAGATTCAGATCAGCACCCATTTATACTAAAAATGATAGCAGCAACAAAGTTAACCGGAAGGGCCTTTAATGTAACTAGGTATCGGGAAATTAAAGAATGGATCGACATAAGAAAATTACTATTAGACACATTTGAAACCCCTTACGGAGCTGCAAACTTACAGATAGAATTAAATATAATAAAAATGAAAAATAACGAAACAATTTGTTCGTACAACGGTAGGGTAGAAGAAATATTTCAAAAATTATGTAATGCAATGGCAATAGACAAATCACCTTCCGAAGCGATAATACTACTCGAAAATACAAGGGGACAAGCCTTAATTAGTGTTATATAAACGGATTAAACGATAAGATAAAATTCGAAGTAAAAACAAAAAATCCTACTACTTTAGAACAAGCGATGCAAATAGCCATAATTGCCGAGAAAGACATACGCACTTATAACGACGTGCAAGAAATTTTCCGTTCGACCAATTCAAATACATACAATAATAACTATAGAAATAACAACACGAACCAAAATACATCGTACAACTACCGTCATAATAATAATAACGTCGAAAGAAATAATTCTTACAACCAGAATACTAATAGGAACCAAAATTCTAGGAACAATAATTTTTATGTTAGGCGTTGTAATACGTGCAACCATGAAGGACACTATGTCTCCCAATGCAGGCTGAATAACAATAACTATAATAACAGGCCCCCAATTAATAATAATAATAATTCAAGAGTGAACACCTGCTCGTACTGTAATAAAACGGGACATAACATTCCGGAGTGTTATAAAAAACAAAACGATGAACGTCGAAATAATAATAATTCGGGAAACGGGCAAACGTTTCATGCGACACCCGGAACGCGTGGGATCAACGTCATATCCGTGGACCCATCAGAAATTGTTACCCCACCATACTCACAACAATGAACAATAACAATCATATAAAATGCGAATCGCCTGCTTGTATAAACAACGAGTTGGAATTTTTTGTTGACACGGGCAGTGAAGTAAACATAATAAAAGACGACATACTAAACAGGAATATTTTAATAGATGAAACACAAAAAGTATACTTGAGGGGAATAAACGATAAAATTATACAAACGTTAGGTAAACTAACAATACCTTTGATAATCCAAGGGAAGAAATATACACAGAATTTAATTTAGTGGATAAACATTTCCCAATAAGAAAACACGGTATAATAGGTCATAATTTTCTATCAAAAAATAATTCTATAATAAATTTAGCAAATAAAACTTTGATGATTAATAATGAAGTAGATAAAGAAAAAAATGTATTATTAAAACCAAGAACGGAAACTATTGTATCTATACCTATAGCTGCAAAATATGTTGAAAGTAAGGACATTATAATTTATAAACAAGAAATAATAGAGGGTGTATTTTGTGGAAGCGTAGTAAATACCGTACACAACGGCGAAGTTATAATAAGCATTTTTAATATTACAGAGAAACCCCAAAACATTAGATTAAATGATTTAAATAAAATACGATACGATTATGAATTTGAATACAACACTCAACCGGTGAAAACCGACAGCGATGAAAATAAGCTTATAAATAAAATAAGAAAATTAATTAGAAGTGGTCATATGGAAAATGAACAAAGACAAACCGTATTAGAAATATTCGAAAATTATCAGGACATATTTCATTTAACGGGAGTTACATTAACATTTACGGATACATACGCATAAAATTAATACACCGGATAATCAAGCACCTATATATAAACGACCATATAGGTTACCCCATTTACCCCATTCGAAAATAGCTGAAATAGATTCCCAAATAAAACAAATGGAAAAAGAAGACATTATTGAACTTTCTCTTTCCCCGTGGAACGCACCACTACTACTAGTTAAAAAGAAACTCGACGCAAGCCAAGTGGAAAAATTTAGGATAGTTGTAGATTTTCGAGCTTTAAACAATGTAACGATAAACGAATACCACCCACTACCAAACATAACTGTTTGTATTAGTATCATATTTTTTGATATCTTAATATCGTTTGATCATGTGTGATGCAAAAACAGCATAAGTGGGATTACAATTTACAATTTAATATGTACGTGTCGCTTGGCAGCGGGGCATCGTTGCTCTGTGCTGTTGGCTTTGCGGGCGACCGGAGTCCGCCGCCCTGGAGCCTCGTGCTGAGTCCTACGATGCCGCGATCGCCGTACCCGCTCGTGGTATCAAGGGATATGGGAAGAACGTGGGTCATTGGGACGTCCGATGGTTGCTGTGCAACTTGGAGTCGTCTTCAACGTTTTTCTTCGATCCGTGGTTTGCTGTAGCGACCTGGTGTGTTTGAGGGCCATTTAGGGAAGTCACTTTCACCTACCCTCGGCAGCCTGTCTCGCTCTCTCCTCCCCCTCCTTTATTGTCATTACGTCCTCGGCCATCTTATAGAAGATTCTAAAGGTTTCCTTGGCGCCTCGTAGGATGGCTACCTTGTGTACCGGGTCGGTGGGGAGACCATCGAATGCCGATCCGCAGATGATGTCCGACAGATCCGCAAAACTCGGACGCCGCCCGAGGCGGGCCTCAAGGTCAACCCTGTATCCAGATCAGTATAAGCACTCAACCATTGTGTGGTAGCACCGTGAGCTGATGGCCCTGCCCATCCTTTGCAGGTAGTGCTGGAAGCAGCCGTGAAACGTCAGTGCCTGGGTCATGTGGTATGTCAGAGGAACTTTCGGCACGGTCCTCCCGAGCCACCTGGCTCGGAATTGCCAGTCGCGTCCACGACGCTTTGGTTGTGACGGACCATTTCGCATGCAACAAGGTAGTGGTGACTTTCCGCTCCTCAATTTTTACGACAACCAATCGGGCTCTGATTCTGAGCCTCTCCAAGCCGAAGAGATCGGCTGGAGGCATGAAGGCCAGCAATAGCGCGGCCTCGTCAGACACCGTCCTGTATGTCTGTATCACCCTAAGGGCAGCTGACCTTTGTGGGTGAACGAGATTTGCTCTAGATTTAGCCGACGGCGACGAGGTTACCGAGGCCTGCTTCATGACTGTACTACTGCTGAGTGACTGATATATTAAGTAGGTACCAAATTATACTCCAGTAATATGGTTTTTTTGCATTGGTTAATTCTTTCTAAAAAACATACAATATATTCAATTGTTCCATAATAATCTGTATATATAAACGAAAGTGTACTTTACCAATAATCAACACAGAGCCGAATCATTTGAGTTATCGACTTGAAATTTCTAGGATAGATTTTTATAATAATTTCATCGGACACTAAGAAAGGATTTTTGAAAATTTTGATTTTAAAGGGTTGAAATAGATAAAAATAATTTTTTACATGTTATTTGTATATCTATAATGATATAATAATAACAATAGCATCCGACCGATAACAGGAAATAAGGTTACGGCAAGGCGCCCGAGGGTTTCCATCTACCTGGATCTTTTTTTTGTGTGTTTATTTTATCGGCGTGTAAATATGAATTGTTCCAAGACTATATTTATGAGTTAGAAAATAGAAAATAGGTTCGGTTATTGCCTTATTGGTAAAGTACACTATATAGAGATTGCATTATCGAAAAATAATAATTTGATGTGCGATTAACGTTTTACCACGGTTGCGGCGTTTCCTACATCATTCACACTATTCAGTCTCTACGACAGTTAGTTTGTCTACTCACTTCTCACGAGTCACGCGGCTCACTGTTCAGCTGATACGTTCTGATGCACATTATATGTATTTTACTAACCCGTATTATAGCACGGCTGCAAGCGCTGTACATTATACGTATTTGTGATGTGTATACATCACACCCGGAACACGTTAGAAAACTATTTGAAATATTATATTCATTAAATTTAATTGTTTGAATATTTTTTTTAAAAATGTCATCGATTGAAGACATTTTTGTCAATGAAATGTTGATATCTCAAATAGTTGTACCAATTATCGGTGCTGGTGCCTGCCTTTTCCGTTCAATTTCATTTCATTTGTATAACACTCAAGAAAGTTGGCAGGAGATCCGAAATACAATTGTTTCGTATTTGTCTGATAATTGGAATAACTTTATAACTATGTCTTACAATTCAAATGGTGACAACTTTTCCACTGCTGAGGCTTATGTTCGTGAAATGGTCAATCCTACTGTCTACGGTGGTTTTTGCGGTTATATGCTGAATACTATATAAAAGAGAACCCCCTTTTTGTATGTATGCGCATAACTTAAAAGTACTCAACGAATTTTAGTACAGTTTTCACTTATCAATAGGTCTAGATTCAGGGAAGGTTTTAATGTATATATTATTCGTATAACTTGATTAATGAAATTTCTATGATATAATCAAATTTGCGCCTTACAGACGTATATATTTAAATAGCCTAAAATGATCAGCCCGTAGTAAGATTCCTCTGGCGCAGTGGCACTGTAGATGGATTTAAAAGACATAGTCTCAATTTTGGTCCATGGTAACAGTTACCCTTTTTTTTGCATTTTTTTCCGCTTTTTACTTAGCTATTAGTTTTTACTAATGAATAGGTCTAAACTCAAGGATTATTATATCGGTTAAATGGGGTGGCTAATCTTAATTTTGTTAAATGAAGTATCTTCCTATTATATAAAGAGAAAGCGTTTGTTTGTTTGGTCTCAGAAATCTCAAAAAGTAAACACCGGTTTTAATTCTGTTTTTACTATTAAAAAAAATATGAAAAAAATAACAATAATGTAAAAAAAACTAAAGCCTTACGTCGTATTCAGTGGTGTCGGGTTCGAAGTCGAACTACAAACGCGTTAAAACACTTTTTACCCGACATCAGTCATTCGCTTCGTACTAATAACTTTTACAATATACCCTTACAATATACTCCCCGCCAATTTTGTCTAACGATTGCCTACGTCGGCCGACGACTTTCACTCGAGGTGACTGACTTGCTAGACACTCTAACGCGGAGCCTCGACGACGTACCGATTCGTACATACGAAAAAGAACCGGACAAGCGACGTGTATGGACGAGGACCGTATTCGGCTAGACAGTCCATTTCCGAGAAGACATTACCTCCACGCCGTCCCAATCGCCTCCTCTTATCAAAACTCCAGACCTCCACGCCGTCCAAACCGCCCATTTCGACTCCTCACCTCCACGCGGTATCTAAAGTCCAACACACCTCCACCACCTCCGCCAACTCCTCCTCTTCCTCTTCCTCTTCCTTTTCCTCTCCTCTCTTCATCACCGATTTTAATCCGGGCGAGACCGACTGTTCAACTAGTCTCTATCTATAAAACCTTAAGCAGTTACTAAAACGTCCGCGGAGCGCTGGGGGTTCAATGAGTGTCTACAGTACGATTTCATCTACAGTTTCTGATTTACCCTGTTTCTGAAAACACTGTAATTCCGATATTTTCGTTATCTCTCCGTTTTCCTTATCTTTTCATTTTTCTCATAATAACGAAATTATTGAAACTATTTAAGTTTTTACAATAATTTTTCGATTTTTTATTCTTTTTGACCCCCGTTTGTACTTTATATCTTTAGTCCGTGCCTTCGCAAAGCTGCTGTTTTGCGGTTTTTCTTTGTTTTTTCTTCTCGGCCGTCGAAATCTTGATCTCAAAAACAGACGCCACCGTAATCGCCACCCGTCGTTTTTTACGTTTTCGTTTTAAATGCCGCTTCGTTTCGCGTTTTCGAGTGTCGTAATTTAACTAATCGCGTAGATCGTGTCGATGCGAAGCTTTGCATGTGCGGTTTGTACCCAAAATCTCAATATACGCCGAGAAATCGCGTTAAGAAACCGACGGTGTTTTTGCTATTCGTCTTAAATGCCAATGCGTTTCGCCATTTTCAATGCCGTTTGTTCGATAATCGTTTAGATCGTGTCATTACGAATCCGTAGACGTGCGGTTTGTACCCGAAATCTCAAAGTACGCTTCGCGATCGCGTTAAGAAATTACACTCGCATGTATACATGCATATATATAGATATAAATGTATATATATTTATTCATTATTGATTCAAAAAATAAATCTTATTGTAATAATTATTATATATTGTTTGATTGATATCGATCCTTTACACATTTCCTTAACCGCAGTGGACGCTTGATGCACAGAAATTATAAACGACGACTTAAACACTGCACAGTAATACGTGTACTATTATGTATTTACTGATTTTGCTCACAAATTGTGTAAATTTCATGATAATTAAATGAAATACATGATTAGTTTTCATTTACAAAGCTAATTATGTTATTTACAATGCTATTAACATTTAATTTTGAATACTGCATATTACATTCTACTTTTAATAAGCAATACTAACGTTCAACCGTGAATTTATGCAAAATATTATGTGGCTGTACTAAACACTTTTAATTATTTATATACATTATTATTATTATATAACTACAACAATGTATTTAAAAAGTATCATGTATCAGTGTATGTTGCTTATAATTATCAATGTTAATGGTGAGATTTGGACAATAGTACTCATTTAATTGAATTATTGTAAATATATCACATTCATATGGTGTACATAATCCTTACTGGGTGTAATATATATACAATTGTTGATAACATTAGTAGTTTACACACTCAGTTAAGTACAAATATAAGTTTTGAACGTTTATTAATCACAAAACATTCGAATTAAATCGGCTTTACACTATTAAACGCGAAAAACGTATTTTCCCACGAACGGCTTAAGAGGACACTATACCCGCGAATGTTGTCTCCGTCTTACAAGTGCGTAACATACCAAATTTACGCTCAGCAGTTCACGTTTTATGCCGTTAGCTTAAAAATTAGAGTGAATCAACCTATTATGAAACTTGATGGTAAGAACTTTATCTGTGTTTTGTTGGACATTTTTTACGATAATTCAGTTTTTATGTTAGTCATGTGTGTATAATAAATGTAAATTAAAAATGATCATAACTCACTTAAAAACTGAATTACAGTAAAAAGATTTCCAACAAAACACAGATAAAGTTTTTACTATCAACTTTTATAATAGGTCGATTCTCTCTAATTTTTAAGCTAATGGCATAAAACGTGAACTGCTGAGCGTAAATTTGGTATGTTACACATTTGTAAGACGGAGACAACACATGCGGGTGTGGCGTCCTCTTAAGAGGTCAAGTTTTGGATATGATTTTCATCTCAAACGATAGGCGATAGGTGTTAGGCGTATGTCTCCAATTATAGGTAGGTAGGGTACTAGGATGGCTAGAGTTCGAATCACGCTCCGACGGATGTGGTGGTAACCGCCGGGTAGCATATTTGTCCAGCATGGGCACCCGAACTTTTTGCATTTTTAATTTATTTTTTTTCAAAATTTTTCTAAGTGTTTTTTTTATTTATTTATTATTCAAATCGTTTTTATATGTTATAGGTACGATTAATAAATATACTTTTATGAGATTGTACGCGTAATAGTTAGTATTTTTCGAAAATGTATCAAACTTTACATATATTATTATTATTATTGTAGAACACGTCCCGGTGTATTTGTTATATCTTATATATAAAATTCTCGTGTCACAATGTTAGTTAAAATACTCCTCCCAAACGGTTTGACCGATTTTTATGAAATATAATATGCATATTCAGTAGGTCTGAGAATCGGCTACTATCTAAGTTTGTATGCTGTGCGATAAGTGGTTCCGAAGTTATCGCCTCTTAAGTGCAAAATATTAATCAAGGCTGGATTTTAAATCTTTTTAAGACATGGTCTCGAGTTCAATTCACGGTAACGGTTGCAATTTTTTTTACATTTTTTTTCAGCTTTTTACTTAGCTATTAGTTTTCACTAATGAATAGGTCTAAACTCAAGGATTATTATAGGCGTGGCTAATCTTAGTTTTGTTAACCGAGTTATCTTACTATTATATAAAAAGAAAGCGTTTGTTAGTTTGGTCGCAAAAATCTCAAAAAGTAAACAACGGATTTTAGTTCGGTTTTCACTATTAAATAGGTCTAGACTAGGGGAAGGTTTTAATGTGGAAAAATGAATTGGGCGTTGAAAAAAATAACAAATATGTAAAAAAATTAACGTCTTATGTCGTATTCAGTGGTGTCGGGTTCAAACTATAAACGCGTTAAAACACTTTTTACCCGACATCTGTCATTCGCTTCGTACTAATAACTTACAATATACTCGCACTTGCCGTCGTTATATCAAAGATGTCTATAGTTGAAAATGTGTCTATAAAAGCCGGGGGAATCCAGGAACGGTCAGTATAGGACAGCTATATAAAAGATGAATAAATTGTAGGTGATACTAAGTTCACTGGGTCAAATTTACCTATGAAAAGTATTGCAATAGCAAAGCGTTGCCCGTTCAGCTATAAATTTATAAAAAAAACCAAATCTTTGGCATAGGTCTTACGCACCTCATGGGGTCCGCAATCCACCGCAGGTGGGTTGCCTACTTAATAATTTATTGCTCACATATTTCCGCGATCCAATTCAGTGAATTACCTTGGTGGTTTGGATGCATGTAAATCGCTTGAGGTTAATCTTAACTTAATATTTGCTTCTGGCAACGCTAGGCGGGACAGAATGAGACGGATCAGAATTTTCTATATAAAACGAATAAAAATACATAATGACCCACAATAAATTGAATATTGTTGTAACGATATTACTTAGTATATTTTAACCGTTATATTATAAAATAAAATATATTATTCATATAGATTTGGCATTATTAATTTTTTTTAATGGGCAACGAAGTGCAAGGGATCAGCTAGTACTTATATATATTATGAACAATGAACATATTTAACTAGATCTACGAATTAACACGACCGCCTGATATTTTTTCATTTTATACTTACGGCGACGATGTTTTTTACTTAATTTTACATGTGTACCGAGCTAAATTGAAATTTTACTTTCGCCTATGCAAAAATTGATTATTGATTGTACATGTCAATTGTAAACTATTAGAACTGTATTTTAGCCGACAAATATTACAGCCGTTAAATATTTTAAAAGACAACTATTTGCGTAGTCAGTGTTTTCGTCGACACGTATTACAGCCACAATATTGCTTACCCCGAACACCAATTCGTACTTATGATCGCTCATTGTCAGGTCCACAAGGTCCGCAAGGTCCTACCTGATACCCTAAGCAAATATTGTCTGCGATCCGATGCAGTCGGATTGCCTACGCCGCTGACGACTTTTACTTGAGGTGATTGACTTACTAGACACTCAAACACAGCTCTCGATATACTGATTTTTTACAAACGAAAAGGAACCTTACATGCGACGGGGACCGTATTCAGTCCGTCTAGGTATCGATAAACATATTACGTCATGACGGATCTCTAGGATCTTCAAAAAGACATTTTCTCCAGACGGTCCAAATCGTCGCACCTTATCAAAAGTCCGAAAAAATACTATTTTCTTTTACAGCTGCCCCCCATCGTGTCCGCGATCCACCGCAGTCGGATTGCCTGCCGGCTACATTAGTTAAACGTCAATCGATTTTCACTCGACTTCACTGACTTGCTAGACACTCAAATGTGGTTTTCAGATTTAAGCCTAAGTGAGTGAAATCAGAATTATGAAGATACATGAAAAACATTGCAGAGTTGTCATTTTTTAACACAACTCGCATATTAAATGTTGATAGCTGATCCCATGCACTTTTTATTTCATTTATAGCTGTGGATCTGGGAATGACTGGCAGCATTTGGCGAAAATCTCCAGCATCAAAATCATCAAACCTCCGAAGAGGTTCGGATTACTGTGCCAATCTCTCTAACGATTTTGATTTATATGAACCAAAAACACGTCCAATTTTTTAATTTGTTGAAATATTTTAGAAGTGTTTGTTTTGCATAAAAAATAGCACCTGTACGCGCCCAAACGGACCACTCGGTAATGCCCGAGAACAATTATTTAAAAAAGCGACTCCTACTAATTATAAAATAGGCAACCATATGTGACAAATCCTTAAACTGAGTGGTTAGGCAACCAAAGAGGCACGACGACGACGATCCTAGGACGGGAAATTACTTATCGTGGGAAGTAGGATGATGCAACCTAATTATGGGGAGGGGGTCTCTGTGATCGATCCGGTCTGGTGCAATGATCACAGAGCTCACAAAAAACAGGGATAGGACTTAAGATTATCTTAATCTAATGAGGTCTTGAGGCGGTGGCTGGACGCAATACTAAGCCGGTGTTTGACCTGGACGACCTGGGCGGCCTCACACACAACACAATGTTGTTGGCGGACTTACACGGACCCGTTTACACAGAGTAATACACCCAATGTCCAAGTTGGGAATAAAGGCCACAGTTGACCGGGTGTTGGTGACAATAGTAATAATAATAATAATTCAGTAAATCGGTTTGTACTCACACGTTTATTTTGTCGCCGATATAATAATAATAATAATAATTTACTAGTTGTGCCGCACTGGCAACAAGCTTTGACGGTAAAAACGTACCTTTTGTGTGTAACTGCAATAGCGTACGACACAAAAAACAGAATATAGGTACAAACAACTTATAAAAATAAGTGAAAAAAAGTAACAGTAATAAATTGGTGCCGAACGACCAGACAAGAGGACGCCGACGACCAGAAGAAAAAATATGATAAAAATTCATAACACGGGCGTTGGCCGAACAAAGACAATATAAAGAAAAAATCCCAAAGAGAACATACAATAAATCGGCGAAAACATAATAATAATAATTATAATAATTAAAATAATAAATCAATACACTTAATGAGGTGATTAGGAGTTGATAAGGAAAACGGTCGTCGTCGCCGTACAACGTTGCGTAACATGAATACGCGGCGCAAACAGCACCTTTTATATGATTAAAACTTGATTGAATTTGTTATTTAATATTTTAATAAAATAAAATATGTAACTATGACAACCCTATAAATAAACAAAGATTATACATAAATCCCATCGAAAAAAGCATTTTCAGTTTTTCTAGTATTAAAATGAATAGATAGATGGTGTAACTGGTAAGACATAGAATATTCAAATTTTCCAATTTTCTGCTCCATTTTCTTAATTTTTTCTTACATAAAAACCTTATTCTGGCAATTACGAACAATTAAAAAACATTTGAGCTAAATCGGCCCAGCTGTTCTCAATTGATGAATTGTTATACATTTTTGCCTCAATTTTTATATATTTAGATAAATGTTTTAATTAGTAAAATATAGAATATGCACATTTATTCAAATACATTTACAAAAAAAAACATATCTTTGACAGAGGCCACCGTTGTGATGTTTTCTATGTGCCTGATATTCTGATTTAACTTACTTAAGCTCCTCGCGGGATTCTCAATCCACCGTAGTAAGATTACCTACTGAGCTAGCTTAGTTCCATGTAAATCACTTGAGGTTAATCTTAACTTAATATTTGTCTCGGCAACGCCGGGGGAGGACTAAATTGAATATTGTTGTAACGATATTACTTAGTTTATTTTGACCCTTATATTATACAATAAGACATATTATTCATATAGAGTTGGCATTATTATTTTTTATAATGGGCAACGAAGTGCACGGAATCAGCTAGTATATATATATAAATGAATGTCTGCCTGTCTATCTGTTTATCTGTTTGTCTATCTTGTATGCATACCGAAACCGTTCAACGGATTGCGATTAAATTTGAGACAGAGGTAGGTTAGACCACTAGGAAGAAGATAAGCTAATTAAAAAAAGTAGAGGTTGAACCCCGGGAGTTGCTCACACAGGGATTTTGAGATTTACGATGGAAATATATGTTTATAAATGGTTCCCATTGGTTACAACCTATTAACATGTTTTTTTTTTAATGTACCTAATTCTAATTTCAGTCACTTACGCGCCTCATGAGGTCTGCCTCAGGTGGATTTCCTACCTGATAATTTACTACTGCTCGCATATATTGTGCGTGATCTGATGCAGTGGATTCAAATAGGGTGTAGGAGGCTGATTTTCGTATAACTGGTACAAAAACAAAAAATGTTATCTCAAAAACATAATATCATAGTTGCGTAGTAAATTGTTTCAATAAATGAAATATTTTACTGACAAAATGGATGATTTGGACTGGCCTGAAAACCTTGCCAACATAGAAGCATTAGAAAAATAATTACGATCTCAATGGTGAAATACTAGATAGGTGTATTGTCTATTGGGACTATAAAAGACATTTGTATATCTTTAACCTAAATTTTACTTTTACATTAACAACGTGTTTAACAGATCAAATAAAATATTAGGTTTTTTCTGTGAAATTATGCTGACTTGGTTTATAGACTTGCTCTAAAATCCCTGTATTGTTGTCTGATATCATAATTTATACCGTTTATGGAGTCACAATCATCCATTTCGTCAATAAATAAGAATTAAATTGCATATATTGATACAATTCTGAATGTACAATAACAACGTTTAGAAAAACTAAGAGTCATACAAATTATTACGTAGTTATGGCAATATGTTCTTGAAATAATATTTATTTTGTTGAAGAATACAAAAACAGGCCCTACTACGCCATACGTTGCAATCATATTAAAATCATTCGTACCATAAGTTTTCGTATACGATAAACGCTACAAAATACCATATTGAAATTTTATACGAAAATGACCAATTTTTGTATACGAAATTAATATGTAGGGCGTAGAAAATAGGCCTTCCAGGAATATTATCTTTATAAGATATTAAACAGACCATTGTAGACATATACTGGACATAAATAATTTTATGTAAGTGTTCCTTAAATTGTGTATAGTATAAATGTGATCAAAAAGTGCTATAATATTCTTGGGCGAAAAGGGAAAGTGGTTATAAAATATTGGGCGGGACACTTTTCGGCCAGTTCACTTTTCGGCCATTCCGAAATGACTGTTTTCGGCCAGTACACTATTTTGGTCACCAATGAAATATTCTTTTCACGTTTTTTTCTGTTAAACTACCAATTTATATGATAAATTAAGTACAAAATATGAAAAATAAAGTTACATTATATTATCAATTTACACAATATATATATAAAACTATAGGGATACTTATTTTATTTTTATTTAAAATAAAAATATTATGGAGAATCCAGCATCTATAGGCTAACGGTAGATAAAACGAATAGCTGCTAACTAGGATGAATACACAATATCTTTCATCGTTATCTTCGTTCGTCGTCAAGATAAAAACCAAATCAATATTACGAACTATGAGAGAAGAGAAATAACACGAATAGAATTTATTAAACGTATGTGTTATAACTATAAAAAAAATTAAAAATCCACATAATTTTATATTTATTGTGTAAATTAATAAAATAATATAACTTTTATTTTTTATACTTTTTAACTTAATTCAATATATTATTAATTAATAATTGACAATTGTTATTATTATTTTATAGAGTCCATTCAAAAAAGTAGTTTTTTGGTAGTTTAACAACAATAAAACGTGAAAAGAATATTTCATTGGTGATCAAAATAGTGTACTGGCCGAAAACGGTCATTTCAGAATGGCCGAAAAGTGAACTGGCCGAAAAGGAAAAGGTTCATTTTGGCCGAAAACGGTTCCGCCCAAAATATTTGGGCAAAAAGCGACATGGGTGAAAAGCGAAAGGTCATTTCTGGTTGAACGGGGTCTTGCCCATAATTTATAGCTTGATGATATTTCATAAACAGTCAATTATAACCACGTATTGAAGCTTTGGTATTGTGAATTTTATTGTAAATTATTTTAACAACATAATGAGAAACAATAAAAAATATTAAAGCCATATGTGTACTTTATTTGTTCATATTGGTACTATAACACATAATATATTGATTTAGAATAACACGTTCGTGGTTGAAATGTGTACCAAGTTGTTGATATATAAGCCCAAATATTTAACATCGTACACCTTCTCAGAAAATAATTATATTTTACTTTTGAAATACAAAGTGTATGCTTGTTTATCGTGATTATCTGACAATAACTATGATTTCCTTTAAAGTTGAATTGACATTAACATTGGTATTTTTTACGAGCATATTAATTGGAGTGGAATGCATTGACTCAACAAGTAACAATGAACAATAATTTTATAGTTAAATAAACAAATAAAATGTATATTAATATAGAGTACCTATTATTAATGTTAAGAGTTCATAAATCATATAAATATACTCGTATGTAGAAAATAATACATTTTTTATTTTATTTACTTACCATATAAGTTGCGTTGTCTCATACAATCAATAGGGTTTTTATAACATAATATACACCACATATTATAACGATCTTTTAATTGGTCTACTCTATAATAATACAATAATAACTCTTATAATGAAACAAAAATGTCTTATGACTATAAGTAGCTCAAAAAGAATCAAAATATATTGAAACATTTATGTTTTATAGAAAATTTTAGTATAGAAATACAAAATAAAAAATGTAAATTAGAATTTTTATCATAGGTAATGAAAAAACTTAAATGTAAAGCTATAAAAATAGTAATAATAACATTCAAATAAAAAAATAAAAACACGTATAACGTTCATCGTTTATTGATTAGTTGACATTCATATTATAATTTTAATATCACATTGTTACTCTATACTCGTTTTATTTATTTAATACCATTTTTTTTTCTTTAGAATGCAAAGGTAATTGACGTTATATTAGTAATAACTAATAAGTAAACAGTACATTGTACAATTTAATTATACGACATAACCACGATAAAGCGGATCGACTTTACGTACTAGGCATACCTACTTATATGTATAATATTCAAACAATAATTTTACGGTTTATAAATTACAAATTATCATGTAACAAAGTTAAACTCTGGTCTTTACAATTTTTAATTTATCTGGTCACAACTTTTATAAATCATTTTTTTTCAATAAATTGTATGTTTTTAAACATTTAATTTTTTAATTTTTATACACAACCAACAGAAGTATTAATTAAAAATGGGTTTGATAGTAAGTAAAAATGAGTTTATAATACTATTAGCTGTTTTTTCATCTATTTGTTAAAATAACATATCAGTTCAAGTTTTGCCAAACTATTTTATGTTTTCCGTATATAATATGGCAAACTATTATAATATAATGCTCATATCTAACTTACCAATAGGCTATTAGTATTAAGTTTAACTTAGATGAATCAGCGTTCAACTTAAGGATTCATTAATTATTTGTATCATTAATGTGTGCAATTTTAAAATATTATTTTGTTTAGGTGTTAATGGACTTTACAACTACAGTTTCGCTAAATATTTTGGTAAGTTATTTAAAGTGATTATAATCTGCAAACTGAAAGTATTTCATATGCCATATTTTATTGAGGTATCAATGATATTTTATATTCAATTATATGTTTGAAGAAATTGAAAATTGAATAGTTAAAATATACTATACAATATGTTTATTTAACAAACGGTAGTAAGTTTAAAATATTAATAGAACTGTTTTGAGTTCAATAGTATCCCGTTCACCGGCCATTTTTATACATTCCCATTCAATTTATTATGTTTTATTTTATGATTCCTTTTATGCCTTTGGCAAAGCCATTAGCTACACTGCCCCCTTGATACGCACTTATAATATATTATTGCAATTATAATTTATTTAATCGAATCCTTTAACTCATCATATAATTTATGATTATTTTATATTTATTTTATTTTATAATAATAAACGTGTTCGAAACAATTTTGAAAATTTATACTAATTACATAATTACAATAACACTCATAACAGAGTATAAGTTAAATTTACAATTAATGGTAAATAAATAAGGTTAACTAAATTTAAGTCATGTTATGATTATGTAGAAAACACGAGAGTTATATTTTCTGATAATTTTTACATTATATGTGTATCAGACTGACCACTTTAAAATAAATACCGTGATTATTAAAATTTAAAACACATAATATTGAATATATTATTTTAAATATATTAAATATATTATTGATACGATATGAACGATACTTATAGTTCTTCTCAACATACACTTAGTAATCAAACATTTGCAGAGATAGCTTCAAATACCACTTTACCGAAAATGAACCAAGCTATTGTTTTCAATTCTATCAATAGCATTAAACAAATTGAATATATATTGGCAATCCGTAAAATCATACCTGCTGCGAATATTTTATTTGTTTCGAGTATTAGTTTACTTCGCATATTATTAAATGTAAATAGATCGCTTGTAAGATCCAAACTCGAGTATGGTTCAATTTGTTATGGAAACTCAGAATCAAAGATCTTACAAATTGTAGATACAATCCATAATGCCGGACTGAGACTGTCGATTGGAGCCTTCAAAAGCAGCCCGATTGTTAATTTGTTGTCCTTGACTGGTGAACCCTCACTTCAGTACCGAAGAACTAAGTTATCACTTATATAGCTCGTATCTTATCTACACCGGAAAATTCAACCATTCACTTTTTAAACAAAAAACGCTTTTCTAATTTATATGAACACAATTCTAAACTAAGAAAACCATTAGAGTTAAGGCTACACAAAGAGAGATGGCGGATATCAATATTGAATTTAATGAAATATATCAACGTGAAAACAGTAAGATACCCACCTGGAAACAACCAAATTACCAAGTTGATACAAGCCTAAAAGACCACCTTAAAAAAGAAACACTAAGTACTATTTATAGTAATCTATTTAATGAATTAATACACATTTCAAATACCAGCACTCAGAGCTATACTGATGCATCTAAAACCGAAATGGGTGTAGGACTTGCAGTAGTCCACCTCAATTCAACTAAACAGAACAAACTTAATAAATTAAGCAGCATTTATTCAGCCGAATACCTAGCTCTATTGAAAGGAGTCCAATTAGCCCTAGATATCAATTATTACACAAAAATCGATATATGTTCTGAGTTTCTGACTCACTCAGTGCCTTAACTAATTTGCAATCCAAAACTTTATCAGAACCTTTGGCTCTTTCAATTGGCAACCTCCTTTCCAAATCAAACAAGGTCATTCGATTTATATGGACCCCAGGTCATTGTAACATTAAAGGAAATGAGAAGGCAGATGAAGCGGCTAGAAATGCAGTCAATAGTCCAAACAGTGAAATTATTCCTTTTTCCTCACTCGTAGATATAAAAAGAAATATAAACGAATACTGTATATATTTGTGGAATACACATTGACACTCGACCATGAAAAACAAACTAAGAGAAATCAAACACTCTGTCGAACTCTGGCCGAAATACACTAATCTAAACAGGAAAAAAGAGGTAATCCTTAATCGACTCAGAATCGGTCACACTAAACTCACGCACGGACATCTCATGGCAAAGACAGATCCACCCTTATGCCCAACATGCAACACAAACTTCTCCATCAAATACATCATTATCCACTGCCCAAATTTCAACGAAGCCAGAAAAGAGTTCAACATTCCGGATAACCTGTACGAGGCAATTGGTCCATTTTTAGACTTCCAAAACATTATCTCATACTTCCATAAATTGAATTGTATAACAAAATATAATTATCTAATGTAAAAATTTAACTCCTGTAAGCTAATAACCGGTGTAGTTGATGCTTAACTAATAAAAAAAAAAATTAATAAATAAATACATTTTATACAAATAATCTATAAATATCAGAGTAAATTACAGTATACACATTGAAATAGTGTTGTCTGATATAGAATAACATCTTAAACGTCTTTAGTAAAACATATTTCTGTTTCATAAATTATGTCTATATACGTGTGCAGGAGATTTTAATAAAAAATTAATTCTCACAGGTGTCCGTGATAAATTAGAAAAACATCTAAATAGACCTGAATACCTCGTTAGTGAAGAAAACAAAAGTAAGTTTAAACAATCATTGCACTTCGGGCTGCTTAGTCAGTTTCTTTAAAATAGGAGTAGATAATGTTACTGCATCCATTTAAATTAATTGTCTTATCTATGTTTTGTAAGCTCCTTAAAGCAATAATAAATTGTGTGTGTTAACGAACATTTTCAAAACTATAATATAATTATTAATTAGACTTAAAAAGATTTTTTACGATGACGAATTGAGTGTGGCTTGCTATTACGATTAGGATTATTTATAGAATAGGACTTTTTTTTTTGAGCATGTACAATGAGTAGGAGATACTGAGCTAACGGTTGAGTTTATCAGAAACTAAAGTATCTTAATGACAATTAATTTTATAATATTACATAGAGTTATCTTTTGTATTCCATAATTCATTTGCATTTATCAAACATTTCAAACAAGATGCTTCAGATTTTTAAAATAATATTTTGATTAATCGATGTTTATTTGATTTTTATCTATCAATTTAATGTTATATGAAAATGCATTTTATAGTCAGAAATATTTATTAGTCGACAATTCAGTTATGATAAATATTTGATGCATAACATATTGTGCAATCAAAAAAAATAGTAAACATTACGAAAAATACAAATGACTTAGGTGGTAATAAAATGTTTTCAATAAAAATAACAATCACATTTTTACTTTCTAGACTTAATATTGAAATTCTACGATGAAATCGTAAAAGGTAAGAGAGTGAATATGAGTAGTTTACGTAAGAATGTTTCTTCATTTGCTTTATTTTTATTATTATTTATATTGATAACTAAATGTATTCACCCCAGAAATATTATAGATGTGATAGTATTATTATTATTATATGTTTTTGTTTTTGATATGAAACATGTTAAAAATTTACCTAACCCAACAAATGAACAAACTTATTTTTTCATTTCTTAACAGCTATTCCAATGGATCCAAACCAATTTTGTGAAAGCCTCGGTAAATTATAGTATAAGTTATAAAAGCATTTAAAAAATATTATTTTTAATTTTAAATACTGAAATGTACTGAATTAATATTATATGACTTATACCCACATAGTACCGAACAATTATAATAACAAGCTTAAATATTTCAAGTCCTAAAAAAATATTTTTGAATTATAACAAAATAATAAAATTGATCGATGAGATATCGTTAATCCAGGAAACCCCCAAAATATGAAAAATGAAAATTTTTAGAAGCTATAATTTTTTGTTAATACCTATAGTCATACATTTTGATTTACGTATCGATGTAATAAAAATATTATTTGTATACAACTAAAAAAAACTGATTCCGTCAAAAGTTGGTTTTGCATTAAGATTCCTGTTCTTGTATTTCTCGACGCTTATGAAAATGAATGAGAATTTTTATTTTTTGACCCTCCTAAGTATCGACTAGATTTTCTATTCTATAAGAAAGATGCTGATGAATCGAAGCCTCTTTACTGCCATGAAATCTAATAAAAGACACACGCAAAACAAAAATAGTGTAAAATCAATGCATTCGTCGCTCTACTCAGAATATAATATAATTTGTATTTTTAAAATTTTAGGATTTCATTATAATGCATTTTATCATATTATTATCTATCCATCATATTAGTTTACCAATGTAAATCATTCATTGACTCATTGGGGTGTTTATAAATAAATTATAACCATAGGCGTAAATTTGGCTTGTTAAAAGGGGGGACTAAGATTATAAACATCTAACAAGCATGCGAAGCATGCTTTGCCCCCTCCTTGGCCCTTTACATCTAAATTTTACAATTGCGAAACACGTATATAAATAACTCAAATCTAAATCTATTTATTTAACCATACAATATAAAATTCTATTATTAATAATTAATTACATTATCTTAGTATCAACTTAACATAATACTTATGTGCATTTGCGAATTCCTTAAGAATGATCTCTTTATTGATATTTTTGGTATCGCTTTTTTCTATATACAAGATGGACACCTGAGTAAATCTATCTTGTAACATAGTTGTTCGTAACCATGTTTTAATTCGTCGCATGGCGGAGAAACTTCTCTCACATGTGGAGGAAGTAATCGGTATCGTTAAAGCTATTTTATACAAATAAAATAAATTTGGATAAACATTTTCCTGTAAAATAAGCTTTAAATTATCTGCTGTTATTTCATTTGAAGTACCATATGTTTGGATTATACAGTTTTTAGCGACGACCATTTCAGCTTTCAAAGTTGTAATTTATAACAATGATAGCAATTACTAATTCCTCTAAAAATAGGAGTTGCAAATGTCACTGCATCCATTTAATTTGATTTTCTCGTTTATGTGTTGTAAGCTAACATGTAATGATATTTTACTCGTGTTTACGACAATTTTAAAAATTATAATATTTTTAGTATTTTAAATATATTTTTTACGATGCGAATTGAGTTATGCTCATCATTACAATTAGGACGTAAAGAAATCACCCCAAAACCCTATAGTTACATAATTCTGCAATAAAATAATTAATCTGAAAAAAAAAAAAATATTTTTTTAACCATTTAAAAAGAGTATAGGTACGACTAAACTAACAGATGAGTGTACCTATCTGAAACTACGTATTTTTGTAACAATTATTATTAGGTATAATATTACTTTTGGACTTTTACATTAATCAAACATATTCAAACAAAGTCATAACGATTTTTAAAATATTTTGAGTAATCAATGTTGATAGGTTTTCATCTAAAAATTTGAAAGAATATGATTATGCATTTTATAGTTAGAATTATTTATTATACCTCAAAAGTCAGTTATAATAAGTATTTTATTTAACCTATAACATTTTGTACAGCCAAAAAATAATATACATTTAGTAAAATGCATTATATGACATATTAAATATGGCATATTGAATCTTTTCAATAAAAATATTAATCAAATAAGAATTTATTTTTAAAAAAGGTGATGTAGAACACAATGAAGTTATACATGGTATACTTAATACAACTGCAGGTATGAATAATTCTTCAATTAAATAATATTTTAAATTGTTTATATTAATAATTTATTGTATTCACCCAAGCAATTGCATAATATCATAGATGTGTTCATATTATTATTATATATCGTGTTTGTTTGTTATATACTTATATATAACATATAAAAAATTGACTTAACCCAACAAAAAAATTAACTTATTTTTAATTTCTTTACAGGTTATGACATGGAACCGATTCAATTTTGTAAAGGCCTCGGTGAGTAATAGTATAAACGTTAAGCGTAAATAATAATATTAATTCAAATTTTATAAATCTTAAAATATGTTCCGAAAAATATTATATATTTTAAACCGATGTAGTATCAAAGAATTATAATAATAAACTTATGTTAAAGTCTCAAGTCATAAAGAATATTATTTTTAAATTACAACAAAATTTTAAAACCGTTCCATGAATTATCGTAATATACGGGTGAATATCCTATGTCTACATTTAAACTCTCAAAAAAAAACTACAACAAAGTCCAGTAAACTTTTTTTTAAAGATAAAATATGTTACGAGGTGTTAAATATTGAAATCTAAAGTATAAACAGAATACTTTTTATACATTTCTCAATCAATAAAATTAAATGTTTTTGTGATTTTAGCTTATTATGTTGAATTTCTAACTTTAGACTATTATAAATAATTATTGTGGATTTAAGCTGATTTTTTTTTTATTTTAATAACAAAAAGTTATGAGAAACATTGTATATAATTTTAAATTTTTTGACTGATCATTTTTTTATCGACAATTGTCAATTATTAAAAGCAAAATGAAAAAAATTGAAAATTTCTTTTTGTTTTTAATAGCTCATGAAAATCAAAATGTATTTATAATAATATCATGTTGTATAGTTAATGCTAAATTAAATAAAAGGTAAACATTTCACGAATCTTCGGGTATTATTTTGTGTGTAACACCAAAAAAACCGATTTTGTCCAATGTTGTTTTTGCGTAAACCTTCTTGTTTTTCCTTATTATTTTTTTTGTTTCTTAGATGCTTTTGAAAACTATTGAGAATTTGTAATTTTGACCCCTTGCAAGTATAAACTGTATTCACTTTACTACCAGAAATGATGCCGATGAGACGAAACATTTTTATTGCCCCCAAAAATGACAGATTAGACAGCCACCAATAAAACATATACCATTCTAAAATTAATTAATTCTCTCAAATCTAAAATAATTGATCTTTTAAATTTTTAAGTTTTTAAAATAATGTCTTTTATCATATAATGTATCTATTATATCCGTGAATCAACGTAACTAAATCTTACAATTAACCATTAAATAATGGGCGTTAATAAATAATGAATAACAATAATAGTAATAATTGTATCTTTATAGATAGTAAACTTCTATTGTCACCTAATAAGTTTTGTAAACAATATGGTAAGTAATAATATATGCTATATGCATAAAATAACATTAATTCTAATTTAAGAACCTGAAAAGTTCCAAAATAATACTATATTTTACCAACATGGTGCCAAGGAATTATAGTATTATACTTATGTAAAAGTTTAAGTTCTGAACAATATATTTTTATTACTACATAGAAGTAAACTCATTATTCTTCTTTCAAATATACTATTTCGTAAAAATGAAAATGTCTATAAAATATTAGATATTATATTATGATATTTAATGTGGGTGCATATTTTCGAAAATCAAGTTTTAAAATGCCGAGTTTTAGAATGACAAGATTTAGGTAGAAAATCTACATTTTAGATTATCAAAATACAGAGTTTTTAATTAAAATACTGTGTTATTTTGTAATAGAATTTACGATACAGAATGTAGAAATTATGATACACTTCCAAATCTATAAGTAGTTTATGTGTGATCGGGAGGACGGGAAATATCAAAATACATAATATTTATAAATATAATGGTTTGTTACTCAATAATCGTTATCAAGATTTTATTTTATTGATATTTCAAACTATTATCGTAGAATTACGATAGAGTTCTATATTGATATAATATGTGATTATTTTATATCTGATCGAGAATACGAAAATTATCAAAAAGTTGTTTACCTTAGTACAGTGCCAGATACCTACTTAGTGTTACATAAAATCAGTGGTGGTTTTGAGGGCGAGGCAAGTGAGGCAGCAACTCACCTAAAAAAAATGAAGTAAATAGTACTCAAAAAGGTATACTTTTTGGCTCACTGGTAGTACATATTTTGGCATTTTCCTAATAATGCTTAACGTTTTTATAATTTTACGTGAGCAAAAAATCATCATTACAAAGTTTAATAATATGAATTATTATTTTATTATATTGTTCATAATTATTATCATTCAGTGTCTATTAGCAAAAATAGCAACTTACCTATTAAAAATGCACAAAACAATTATTAAGTAAACAAACGCTGGTAGGCGGTAACTGACAGCAATGTTTCGATGACGTCAGAGAGGCACCGTTAAAGTCGCTTCGGAGTTTGTACTTATGTACATAAATTACACACACAAGTGTTTGTACTCGAATGCACGCGACTGTAAATAAGTAGTAGAATTGCGCATGCGCAATGATCATCGAGAGGCTTGTTTTATTTCACCTATGTGTACTAAAGATAGATAACGTGGTTTCATGGTCAGCCCTCACGTTCAACATCAAAACACATTATCACATTTATTATAATAATATTGTATATATTATAATAATATTATAATATTGTAGTTATTGTCACAGCCGGGACAACGATAAGAATTAAGAAACCGTTGATGTCTTGTTTGAGTCGTCGCTTGTGTTGGTTAGTTAAATCATTTATTATGAAGTCTAATTTTCGTTATGAAGGGGAGGTTATTTTTGTAACCTTATACAATATTTTCAAGACTTTACTACCTATATAATATAACCTTATTAAATTAGAATATTTTTGCAACATTGAATATTTATCCGTATACTAATACGATTCATCATGCTTTAATTTTCTTATTTTGACGTTATTCAAAAAGTTAATGGAACTTTATATTTTCACTATTTTTATTCTGTTTATTTGTATAAAAATTGTTCAATTTAATATGTCCATGAAGTTGGCCCCATGACTTTGACATAGAGACTACAAACTAGTGCCAATATTTAGCAACCTTTTTGCAACTTTAAGCAACCAACATTAAAAATTTGCAACTTATAACATCGTGATCAAAATCAGAAAATTAAAAATGGGTGGCCTACTTCACTCAGCCCCCCGACTTTGTAATACCGACTTCGGACTTGTGCCCATATTTAGCAACCTATTTGCAACTAATTTCAACCTGCTTAAAAAAATTTGCAACTTTTACAAGTTTTACCAAAAAATACGTTTGGAGGCTAGCCCCCCGACATTGTCCTCCCGACTTCGGACTTGTGACAATATTTAGCAACCTATTTCCAACTAATTGGGGCAGGTTGTGCTTGCAATTTAATTACTTTTTTCTTCTGTAAATATCGATAAAAAAACTTTCGCTGTGTCGCAAAGTTTCAAAATCTAATTTAATGTTCCTCGTAAGTTCTTTTAATAGTATAGTTTACAAATATTAGATATATTGACAACATTTTTTTTCCATAAGGAAGAAAAACTTATAAGTAATCTTGTATACAATTTTGAAATCTTAGATATAAATAGGAAAATATTTATGAATTTCTAACTCAACAAATTGCAAATTTTTGTGATTTTCACGCATTTTGTCAAAATTTAAACTTCTGACGCTCATAAAAAAAAGTACGTGAACTTATAATTTTTATCTAAGAAATTTAATAAAAACTACAAACGATGACAGTCATTAAAAATGCACACATCATTCTAAAATCAATATAATATGGTTTCTCTCTACTAATAATCTGAAAATCGAAAATTGTTCATTCCCATAAATACTTCAAGTATCTAAATTTTATTGATTATGAACAATTATCATAAATACAGTTGGTTAAAATGTATAGTATCTACAGTTATTAGTTTCTGAGTTCCACCAAGAAAACCAAATCAAAATCTGTTATTACTTAAATATTAATAGTTTTCATTAATTTTTGTTTTTACCATTGGTTTTGAAAGTGTAAAGGAATTCTAAAAAGTTGATGATAAACACAAACAATTAAAAAATAACACTATATTATTGTAAAATAAATTACCTTCGTCATTTATTGCTCAGAATCTAAAATGTCTTTAATTCAACACTTAATTTTTACTTTTCTTATATTTAGTATTTATCATAATTTAAATACTATACTGTTACAGAAAAGCAGCCTTCTTTTGGCGCTATTATTATAATATTTTAATCACAATCTATCTTTAATATAAACTATACTTTTTCAGGAATTGTGTTAATTTAGTTTGTTGCAAAACTATAAATAATATAATTGGGAATTTTGGACAATCGCATGTCTTGGAAAATCCGTCTATCCGGCTATTATCTCCTTCCAGTACTTCACCAATTCTTCTAAAATACTTCTACAGTCTACAGATCCCAGTTCGTATGAAGTCTGTGTATTCCTAGTGCCAAAACGTAAAACTTGTTCTACATTTTACAGCATTGAACAGTTTTTTAATTATTTCAAGGCCCCATGTTTGTGTCCTGAACGTGTTTGAGTTTTTAATAGATCGTTAGCCTATCAACAACCTCTTTGGGTGGCCTCAACCCCAATAAATCAAGGTCATTGGCAATTGGCTATTGTATAACATTGTCTTAATATTATAGGCGACGAAAGTGAAAATTGTCTAATGCTTAGTCTTAGTACTTATAGGTATCTAAAAACTTTCGAATTCATTTTCTGGATTTCTATATTTCGATACTCAATATATCAATATAATATAGCTTATAGACTAAAAATACACAATTACCAATATAAAACACAACTTAAATAAATAAAATTATTATTATTCGTCATTAAAAATAACCATTATATAAAATGTATAAACTTGTAATAATTTATAATTATTATTAATTTGATTACATTTATGTAGGCAAGGCTTTCAAAGGTAAGGCCAAAAATGTGGTTATTATAAACTTCATTACTCATTACTACACTTTTACCTAATAACTAACACTTAACTAGGATAGAATTACAAACAGTTATTCCATAATCAGTTTAACCTTTTAATTTTATGTTAATATTAGTATTTTGATAGTTTGATAGTTTGATAGTTCAAGTTGTCCTCCATAGTGGATATTAGAAAATTGTCTATAATTACTTTAGCAGATAGCATTTTGGAAAGTTTTCTTATATTCACTTTTTTAGTATTTTAAACAATTTTTATTCTTTTGAGTAGAATGATTTTGTTCAAAGATATAGATATAGTGAAGAGTTTGATATTAATATTTTAAACTAGCATCTCGTTTTAATTTAATGCGCTTTCGGTTTATAAATAACTACTATGGACTAACCGTTCATTATGCATTTTGTCAACATTTGAACATCAAAAGTAAAATATTAAACAATTGTAAAAAATGTATTTCTAACTTATTTCAAATAACTTTAAATTGCTTTAAGTTAAAATTATAAGTAGCGTAAAGTTTGCAATGCTATATAAAATGTAAAAAATATTAGCAGCGTAATATTATGACGTAGCATCTAGCATTTAACACTACTTTCATAGAAATACTCCATAAAACATACATTTTTTGTGTAAATATTTCAAAAATATTTCAAAGGTGATTCTTTTAAATAACTGACTAGCATTTTAAACCAACACTTTATATAAATCCTAGTTCTACATCATACGAGGAACATTTTATTTAGATTCCTAGATTCATTACTCACAATCAAACATTTGAACATATTTATAAATATAACAATTTTTAAATAATTATATAAATAACAATAAAAGATTGAAAATATTTTTAAATTATACCGAGTCCATAAAATACCAGTATAAATATTTGGTGAAAAATGCATATCTCCTATTGAACCCCTCCACCCCAATATATCAAGTTAACTACTAAGTCCAATTTGCTACCTACCGTAAACCCCACTCAAAGATTGAAAGTCAAATAATTTTTTCTATTGCAAAATGTGTATTTAGATACAACTAATGTCATCATAAATATTAATACATTCATAGCCCAGGTTAAGGCCATCATCTTATTCAACATCTATTTTCAAAATTATTACAAAAAGAAAATTTTTGATGTTTCACATCTGCCAGGCGTCCCACGACAGCTCACAATTTTTTTCTTCTGTAAATATCGATAAAAAAACTTTTGCTATGTCACAAAGTTTTAAAATCTAATTTAATGTTCCTCATAAGTTTTTTTAATAGTAGTTTAAAAATATTATATACATTGACAAGATTTTTTTTCCATAAGGAAGACAAACTTATAAGTAATCTTGTATACAATTTTGAAATCTGAGATATAAATAGGAAAATATTTATGAATTTCTAAATCAACAAATTGCAAATTTTTGTGATTTTCAAGAATTTAGTCAAAATTTAAACTTCTGACGCTCATAAAAGTACGTGAACTTATAATTTTTATCGACAAAATTGAATATAAAACACAAACGATGACAGTCATTAAAAATGCACACATCATTCTAAAATCAATATACGCTTTCTCTCTACTAATAATCTAAAATTCGAAAATTACTCATTCCTATGAATACTTTAAATATTTAAATTTTATCGATTATGGAAAATTGTGAAAAATATAGTTGGTTAAAATGTATAGTATCTGAAGTTATTAGTTTCTACGTTCCACCAAAAACCCGAAATCAAAATCTGGTATCAAGTAAATATTCCTATTTTTCCTTAATTTTTTTTTCTGTTGCTTATGAAAGTTATTAGGAATTTAAAAAAGTTGTTGACAAACAAAAACAATTAAAAAATAACACATACTTTATTGTAAAATAAATTACCTTCGTCATTTATTGCTCAGAATCTAAAATGTCTTTAATTCAACACTTAATTTTTACTTTTCTTATATTTAGTACTTATCATAATTTAATTACTATACTGTTACAGATAAGCAGCCTTCTTGTTGTGGTATTATTTTAATATTTTAATCACAATCTATTTTTAATATAAACTATACTTTTCAGGAATTGTGTTAATTTATTTTGTTGCAAAGCTATAAATAATGTAATTAGGAATTTTGGACAATCGCATGTCTTGGAAAATCCGTCTATCCGGCTATTATCTCCTTCCCGTACTTCACCAATTTGTCTAAAATACTTCTACAGTCTACAGATGCCAATTCATATGAAGTCCGTAAAACCTGTTCTCCATGTCATTAGTTGTATCTAAATACACATTTTGCAATAGAAAAAATTATTTAACTTTCAATCTTTGAGTGGGGTTTACGGTAGGTAGCAAATTGGACTTAGTTGTTAACTTGATATATTGGGGTGGAAGGGTTCAAAAGGAGATATGTATTTTTCACCAAATATTTATACTGGTATTTTTTGGACTCGGTATAATTTAAAAATATTTTCGATCTTTTAGTGTTATTTATATATTTATTTAAAAATTGTTATATGTACATTGTTATATTAAACATTTTATTTAGATTCCTTGATTCATTACTCACAATCAAACATTTGAACATATTTATAAATATAACAATTTTTAAATAAATATATAAATAACACTAAAAGATCGAAAATATTTTTGAATTATACCGTATCCATAAAATACTAGTATAAATATTTGGTGAAAAATACATGTCTCCTTTTGAACCAATCCACTTCCCCCACAATTTAACGAAATCCAATTTGCTACCGTAAACCCTACTCAAAGGTTGAAAATCAAATAATTTTTTCTGTTGCAAAATGTGTATTTAGATACAACTATTGTCATCATACCTATGAACCATTCATCGCCCAGCTTACAATCTAAAAAAGTCAATTAAGCATTCAGCATTTATTTATATGCAACTGATCAATTGTATTTCAAAATCATAATATTTTAATAACCATCACATAGATATCAAATAATTATATTTATTAAAAACCTGTATATTTATAAATTTACAGATTGGTTCGGTAAGTCCGCTTATTTTAATGTGCACATGATTATTATATACATAAGTGGTATTAAAATACAAATATCAACTTTACAAAAAAAAATATATAATAATATAATATACATTTAAAAATATATGATTGTTGAACAAAAATAGTACGTACTCTTGAATAAAGTAACGGATTCTTGTACTCTACAGAATAGTATAGTGTTAACTCATTAAGTGTATACTAGTCTTAGATACTTATTGCATAGTGTATTTAAAGTGAGGTTTTTTTTCACCATTAAAATTTGTATTTATTGTTGAAAATCAATATACATCTAATATGCATTTGTACTTATATTATGAATGAGAGTTACACTTGGTGAGGATTATAGACTAAGCACTTTGAAAATTCAATACAAATACATAAATAGTTATGTTGAATATTCAATAAATTAAATACAATATTTAATTTGTTATGAAATTTGACCTAAATAAATTATTGTATCTAGTAACATAAATACATAATAGATTATGATACACAACACTTATCAATAATTTTTTTATACATTTACAGATAATATAAGTAAGTACATATATTATAATATCATTCTTGATTTGAGTACATTACAATCAAATGGTTATTATATTATTACCCAATACCTACATAATAAATTGGAATTTGGTGTAAAACTTTATAACATACCAAAACTTTGGATTTTTCCCTTGGAATATTTTGGTTTAAGCGATCTCTCTATTCGCTTACAGCTAGTTTAGGTATAGCCAGTCTGTTTAATGGTGAAATGAGACTCCGTTTCACATACCTGGCTAATCTCAGACATGCACTTAATCTCGTAAGAAAACATCTTATCGTGGAAATTTGACTGGCCCATACTCCTGTCTTTAATTAATTTTAAAATTCCTCAATGAGCTGTTCGACATTATATCCGGATCGTTGCTATTCTACTATCAACAACAAACTATATCTTTAACGAACTCATAAGTCGTTTAATATCCTTTGCCAATATGGTAACCTCCTTCGCCATTTAAACAAAATTATGCATTATAAAGTCTAACATATGCTTTATCTTGTAAATCCATTATAAAATGTGTATTATATATATTATATGTTTTGTAATTGTAACAAAAGGTTTCAGCCTGTTTAAATTTTGTGAATAAATATAGTTTCATTTACAATTACTTATTGATTTTAGAGTGTGAAAGTAAGATAAACAATGTTGCATTAAATATTTTTTATATCTTATCAGCAGTTATGAGAATGACAACGTTTTTTTTTTGGACTCATTATAAATTATACTGATGAAAATTATGTATCAACTAATTAATAATTATTTGTAAAATGGGTGGGAATTACCTAGGTAACCGCTCTGCTGTATAGTAGATGTCCAGTTTATATCTTCATTAAAAAGTGAATGTAATGTATGTGTTAAATTTGAATTAAATGATAAATCATTGTATACAAAAAACTATTCCGATCGAAGACGATTTGTCAGCCTATATTATTAAGCATTTTTCATGTTTATCTATATAGGTTATAAAAAATAATTTTCGGGTTTTGAAAAAAAATAGGTTTTGTTAAATAAAAATGAAACTGAAGAATTATTAAATTTACCGTCAAATACAATTGCGATACGAAATACATCTATACTACTATATAAATTGAAGTCGCTTTTTTTTGTGCGGGGTAAACTCCGAAACTACTTATTCAATCGTCGTGCAATTTTTTTTAAATTAAAGAGGACATCACAGAGAAGGTTTAATACAAAAATTTAGTCCGATTAAGTTAATGAATAATTAGTTATTATTAATTTAAATAAACATGTAAATTGTATAAATGGCTACAACACGTTTGGGCATTTTATCCCAAATTGCTACACGTTTGGGCACATAATCACAACACGTTTGGGCACTCTATATCCCTAAAAAGATACCACGTTTGGGCACTGAAATGTAAAATGTATATACCTTTGTTTAAAAAGTATATAAAATATGTACATACAAGCATAATATATATATACAAATAAAATAAAATAAATAATAATATAATATAGGTAACAAGTTTTATAAAGTGTAAGTTACTATTTATTTTGTAAAATAATCAAAAGAATATAAGTACAAGCATAATATAATATACCAAATAAAATAATCAGAAAAGTACTTAAAGATCAAACTACTGTTAATATAAGTCATTCAGATGTGCGTTTATTTAGGAAATCTATGTATGAAGCTAGGCGAAAACTAATATTAACTATTCCTAAATCAATAGACGAGGCTAAGCATCAATTATTTTCAAATCAAAACGATATCATTGCTAATAATAACGAACAATTTTGTTTTATGAAAAATAATGAAAGCATACCAATATTCACTTGTTATACAAATTTAGTTATGTTGTGTGAAGTACGTGAAATTTTTGCTGATGGTACTTTTACATATTGTCCATCATATTTTTATCAACTATATACAATCCACATATTACAAAACAATTATTATCTGCCTTTGATTTATTGTTTTTTAAATTCGAAATCAACTGATAAATATAAAGAAATGTGGACATTAATTAAAGAACTTTGTAAAAAAATGATTAACAAAGAAATACAAATTAACAAAATACATTTGGATTTTGAAAAAAGTGCACATATTGCAATCGAAGAATCATTTCCAACTGTACAAATTATTGCGTGCCAATTTCATTTGGGTCAAAGCTGGTATCGTAAAATCCAATCAAATAATTATTTACTTAATCAGTATAAAAATAATACAGAAATAGGGTTATGGTTAAAATATTTTTTTGGTCTAGCATTCTTACCACCTGAACAAGTTGATGATAGTTTTGTAGAGCTCATGTCTATAGCTCCTACAGATAACCATACGTTTACTGATTATATTTTAGAAAACTATATTAATAAAGAGTCTCAATTTCCACCAAATATTTGGGCAGAAACTCCCATAAATAATACTAGGACAACCAACGGACCCGAAGCTTTCCATAAACATTTCAATGCACAATTTTACCATCCACATCCAAACATACACCATGTAGTAGACGTTCTAACTAACATTCAGGCAGAAACTGCATTAAAAATAAATAGTATAAAAAAAAATCAATTCAATTACACTAGAAAAGAGGCTGAACTTAAAAGGAAATTTTTGATTGATAATTGGAATGCTTATGACAAAGGAGACATAACACTAATTGAATACTTAAAAATTATGGGAATTCGTTATCAAGGAAATAAAATATAAATATTATAATTACATAATATATTATTTTTTTTTTTTTATAAAACTTGACTTTCATTATTTTGATTAATATAATATTACTATTTTTATTTAACACGAGTATGAATAACTTACGTATTTTATAACACTTTGTATTATTTTTTATTTTATTAATTGTACTTATATTATTTTGATTATTTTACAAAATAAATAGTAACTTACACTTTATAAAACTTGTTACCTATATTATATTATTATTTGTTTTATTTTATTTGTATATATATATTATGCTTGTATGTACATATTTTATATACTTTTTAAACAAAGGTATATACATTTTACATTTCAGTGCCCAAACGTGGTATCTTTTTAGGGATATAGAGTGCCCAAACGTTGTGTGGGTTTTGAATACTGAACAGGTAAAAATGCCCAAACGTGCTGCACCGGTATAAATATATATATTATTGTACGTATTGTGCGGCCCACGGGTTTCCAGTTACCTGCAACCTGACCTTTTTGTTCATCAAATTGTATTGTGTTTGATATCGGTGTTGTTCCGAGAATTTTATCGCACGTACACCAACAACATGTATACTAAATATTCGTATTAATCTATATCTATTACTATATGTTTATATCCTATACTACTATATAAAATTAAGTCGATTTTTTTTGTTCCGGATAAACAATAAACCCCGAAACTACTTATTGAATCGTCGTGCAGTTAAAGAGGACATCACAGAGAAGGTTTTTGGCATAAATTTAGTCCGATTGTTAATAAAAAAACTTATTATTAATTAAAATAAACGTGTAAATTGTATACCTATCTATCTATATCTATACTAATATATAAAATTGTAAGGGGTTTTCTACGGCCACGCTAACCAAGAAAACTACTGAACCGATTTGGCTGAACATTTTTACTGTTATATCTGACAGTCTGCTGAAGGTTTTAGTACCACTTTTGATAGTCCAAAAAAGTTGAAAATTCTTGAAAAATTAAAAAACAAAACTAATTTTTGGGGCCTCTCTACGATGTCCGCAAGAACAGAACTTTTTTATGCTCCCATTTTGTGACAACAATGAGATGTTCCAAATATCTTCCCGAGTGTCATCACATTGATCAATTTTTAATTTTTTTTGTCTGGAGGGGTTGGGGAGGGGGTGTATTGTATTTAAATGTTCCAATTTTCTGACGACGCTATTGAACTTTTTACAATTTTTTTCACAGATTTGCTCCAAATACTTTCGTCAATGTCACCACATCGACTGATTTTACATTTTTTGATGGAGTGGTTTTTTTTTTGTATGTTACCGTTTTGTGACGACACTATTTAACATTTTTCCAATTTTTTTTCACAGAGTTTTTCCAAATACCATCCTGAGTATCACCACAACGCTCGATTTTTAATTTTTTTGTCTGGAGGGGGTGTATTGTATTTAAATATTCCAATTTTCTGACGACACTATTGAACTTTTTACAATTTTTTTTCACAGAGTTTTACCAAATACTTTTTTGATTGTCACAACATCACCCGATTCTTAATTTTTTTTTGTCAACAGATTAATTAGCATTTATTTTGTATCTGTATTAATTTTTAATAAAAATATATTTATCATTAATACAGCTAAAAAAACATTTCAATACGTTTTCATTAACCGTTTTTTATATATATTTACTTGCCGATCACATTAAACGGTAACATTTGTATAAAAAATTCTACATAATATCATCGTCCAAATGCAAAAGAAATAACCAATCACGGGTGAAGCCGTGACGGGTCGGTTAGTGAATATATAAAATTAAGTGTAACAAAATGGACATAAATAAAAACATATTTAATATGTCTTGTCATTTAGAGCTGCTCCTTGAAATATGATACAGATATTCAAAAGAAATTTTCTCCACTAGTCTATTAAACTAATACGAAACCATTAGGGCTATTTTTATTCTTTATTAACGATTTTCTGTGACGGTACTAACAGTGTATTACTATAAAATACGTTAATCCTTTGAGTTTATCAATTTTCTTTTCATCTACTTCTTATTAATTCCATTATTGTATTTATTGTGAAATAGTTAGAAAAGTATGATTATTAATTGAAATTCAAATCCCTTAAAAGCTTCAAATTTAATTAAAATATGAATTTTTAAGTCTAACTATAATTTTATCGTAATTTTTCTCAGACCAAATTAATTCAAAAGGGCTTACTCGAGCTCAGGTAAATTACGTCTGAATATTGGCTGTTTCGGGTTCCTCGATATAGGTCCTACTCCCTCTACTTAACTCTATCCAGCAAAAAAGTGCATCCACATGGCCGAAACTCTTTTTTTTTCGAGCAACCCCACCACTATACCAGCCTCAGCACCACCTGTCATTTGCTGTCGTACTCCACAGTAGGATAAAAAAGTATGTTCTGACCGCTGATCCTCCTGATCCTCCTGATCCTCCTGATCCTCCTGATTCTCCTGATCCTCCTGATCCTCTTCCTCCTCCCTCTTCTTTCAACTCTTCCTCTTCTTTCACCGCCCATCACGTACGTGACCAACATATGTTATCAATGTAATCTATTATGTTTTGTTATCACTCATATGTTATCAATATGTTACATTTTTTCTCTGCACGATGGAAAAACCACTTCTATGGACGACATGATATCGATTATTGCCAGCAGTCGTGGTGAAAACATACAAAAAACAGAAAATTGTATACTAAGCGAGTTAAAATTATTCGCAGCTCAACAGATTGCCACCCGTTGGTTTGAAATGCAGGAGACTAAAGAATTAAAGGTAATATAATATGGTTTAATGATTTATGATGATATAACTTATGTTTTTTTTTTTTTGATAGAATTATACTGAAGCCTTTACCTCGGACATGTTGCAGCCATCACCGCCAAGATACTCAGCCATGTCCCCAATGTTACCACATGATGAAGAAGACCCTTCACAAGCAAGGGTAATTTATAATTTATAAATTAAAAAATGATGCAATTAATAATTATAATAATTATTTAGGCAGCTGACGATGAACGTGGTATAAGAGAATATTTTTCGACAGTTACAAATCCTACACAGGCGACATGGGCACCAGTTCGAAATACCAAACCATTGGTAATACACACATTTAATTTTTATGAAGAATGTTTATTGACAATTTATTTTTTATAGCTTATTGATGAGAACGATGGATCATCTTCACAGGCGATCACAGACAATTTTACGCAGAACCCCCTATGGTATAGTGACCATACACCATCAACAAGCCCCGCAGTTGATGAAAACGACGGTCCAGTGTCTTTTAACCACTCACCATCTTTTCTTGACTTCACAGGAGGCAGACCCACGAAAAAATTAAATAAGCGGAACGCAAAACGCAAACTCTTTGAATAATATTGTTTATTAATTTTGTGTAAAATAAAAACAAGCGTGATACTATAAAAAATATTTTTTCATTTATTAGAATAAGTTTTACATTATAAGAGTATATATTATACAAGTTATAAGGTTTACAATTTTCTAACGTCGCCACTAAACGGATTATAAGTTATAATCTGATCATGTAGTATTAAACAATAAGCAGCAGTCTTTTCTGGAATGTATCCTTTTCAAATTCAATTCGTAGGTCTACGGTTGATGATTTCGCGTTATCGTTATGGTGCAATAAATCAACAACGACGATTGAAACATAGTTTTGAAAAATGTGTTTTGATAATAATGGTTCACAATAATCTCTTTCGTAATACTATTTTTGAAAGTCTGTATAAGCTTTGTACAATAAACTGGTGGTATAATTTTTAAAGTCAGCTCGAAAGTCTTCATATGGATACACTTCAGAATTTAAGTGCACCTTAAGATTTTTTAGCTGGCAGTGGTCAAATTGTCCAGAGTCGGTTTCGATATTCTTTTTTCGATCTGTTTGTAATCTAAACAACACAAATCTCGGTTTTTCGAGCAAGCTGCTAGACTTTACAGTCCATGAATGGGAAGTATTTCTAGGGAGCACCGGATATTCACAGAGATCCCAGGTTCTGAACGCGCACGACAGCGTTTTACCTGAATCTATTACTTTTATCAACTTTAATTTTTCTTTATCGTTAACTTTGATAATGGGCATCTTCCAAATCACCTTAGTAAGTTCAATTGTAATTTTTTTATTTTTTTCAATGGCGGCGGTTGCGCCTTGGCCCACAACATGTATCGCATCAAGGTCAGTAGACGTGCGATTTAAAATCAGTTGATGATTACAATTAAGTAATATTTTTTTATAATCTTCACAAAATCCGAATAAATGTTTGAGAGGGATACAACCGGTGAAAACGTTGTTGGTCATAAAATTTTTATTATCTTCACTATCCATTGCCGAGTCCCAAGCCGCGTTCTCTAGCGCATTCAAGTCGTTTGGAGTATACGAACAGTAAGCTTTCAAACAAGACGAAACTCCGGGTGATTTTAATTTTTGTATTTCTATTCCATTTATTTCATATCGCATCTCGGAGAATAAAAATGCCAATCCATTATTTGAAAAACGTACTTCTCCAACAGCATCGGTAGGTTTATTTACTTTTCCCTCGATGTAAATATAACTCTCACACGGTAAAGTGTAAGAATCCATATTTAAAACACTTATCCTAATTTCATCGTTATTAGATAAAGACATGTTTGAGTATGGGGTAAACGAATGATAATTCATTTGTGTTATTTTACAATCGTCGACATAGTCGGCTGTTACGTCTAAATATGAGTCATCCATTATTGTAAAGTACGGAGAAAATTCAAATTATTTTTCGTGAGCTTGGTTTTGATTATTTTAGGTTTAGATGTAGACTTCTTCACTGTTGGTACTATACTGACGGGTTTTTTGATTGTAGCTCTATTTATGTTGAACTTGAGAGCCATATCCACGAGTTATTTGTAAACGAACTGTTATTGGTTCTCCTCTCAAATTAATTAGACAATCGTTCTGATCTTTTAGTGCGATAATTACTCTACTTATGGAACTCGTGTTGAGACCATAAAAAACTGTATGTCTAGGTACCTCGACGATTTTATATCCAGCAGGTACAGTGGGATAAAGCTCGTGTATAGTCTGGCTCGGTGATCCGTCACAAAATGAGCCAGTAATTAAGTTACACTCTACTTTTATACAGTTTATTTTCATTATGTTTACGATATTTTCAGATTCATGAGTAGCACCAGTTTTATACAATACATTTCTAAAACCCAATAGTTTTGCTATGCTATTTCCGACTGATAAGTCTACGTCATGACTACACGATATACTACACTTTAATGTTCTGCTGTTTGCTTTTAATTCGAACCAACTGACAAAGTCAGGCATCATTTGTTGTATAATAGCCTCTAAATAAACCAACTCATACATGCCTGTAGGTATAATAACGTTCTTATTTTGATTAATCAAATTACGGAAACCGATAGTATTGCAACCAGGTTCTATGTTTGGTATTGAATTATTTGTTTGTAAACTCGATAGGCATATTTGTGCCGTATTTTCTACCTCCAACGGCGGAAAAATATCACACGACAATTCACTAGAGTTTCCGTTTAATGTTATCGTATACATGATAAAAATTTTAGACATAAATGTCCACAGTTTGTAGTATTATATTTTTGCTCTTTGCTGTAGTTGAAATTTATGTCACATCCGTGAAAATATTTTTGTATTTCTAGTGGAGGCGGTAAATTTCCAAAACTGTCGTAATATTCGACTTTTTTTCCGATTTTTCTATACGCTACCCAATGCGTTCCTGTACCGTTTTCCGTATCCAGGTTGATAATTGCTGATTCTTCGCGTTTAGGACATGTAGATAACCTATCTCTTGTAAACACGCCGATGAAATGAGGTATTTTAATTAAACGAGCATACTTTATAAGTTCGAAATCGTACAACGCTCTCTTGGGTAACGTAGATATTAGTTTTTTTTCGCTTTGATACCCCCACCACTTTTAAATGGTTCTTTACCGATTTTATATGAGTTGCCTTTATATGGTGTTAGATACAGCCCTTTACCCAAATGCGATGGTGTGTTTCTATTAAATTCATTGGCAACCTTTACAACGTTGGCGACACCGCCAGTTAAGGCTCCCAGAGCTGACAAACCGGCGAAAATCGGTATGAGTGGTAACACACCACCTTTTTTTGGAATCGTTATCGTTCGGGGAATTTTTGTCTTCTTAATTTTAAATGTTTTTCGAGCGACGGCTACACATTTTTTAGTTAATTTCATCAAATTTTTTTCACCGACATTTTTTTTAATAACGTTTTTAGTAACTTTAAGTGCCGCCTTAAAACCACAACCTCCTCCTATTTTACGTTTTGCCTTCATGGCTGTAGTCACACCCCAAGCCACAGCTTTTTCTTTTAAACTAGAATCTTTCGACTTGAACCTGTCCCAGGCTCGCTGCTCTAATATATAATCGGCTTTATTACGATCTGCGAAAGAGTTACTATGCTCGTATGCAATTTCGTGCTCTCTGCAAGCAGAGTCCAGAGGGTTTATACCTTTGTCACCATGAGCTAACCGTTTTTTTAAATTGGTACCAGGTCCACAGTATTGATAACCTGAAATATAAAAATGATTAAGAAATATTGTATATATAATATCAAAAGGTTTAATACCAGGTACGTGAAGTTCGATCGGTAATTTGTTTATAAGCGTGTTGATAAGCCCGCCGCCTTTATTCTTGTTGCTTCTTCGAGCGAGAGACATTGTGTACTGATTGATTTATCATCGTTGTTCTGTTATTTATACAAAAATGAAGTTTCTCAAGCAAGACATAAAACTAACAGTCGAAAATGTGGATCCACCTACATCGGATCAAAAACATAGACACGGAGCGCTTCTACCTAATACGATACGTGCACTTATCGTAGGCCCCTCTGGCTGCGGAAAAACAAATTTAATTTTCACCTTATTAACCAATATAAACGGAATAAGATTTCACAACGTTTACATTTATTCGAAAACATTAGACCAACCTAAATATAAAATGCTGAGTGATATATTATCAGATATTGATGGTATACAATTATTCACGTTCTACGAAAACGAACAAGTTATTGCCCCCGAAGAAGCTTTACCAAACTCTGTGTTTATTTCTGAAAACCAAAAGATCGTAAGAACTTACTTTTCTAGAGCCCGTCATAACTTGATAGATGTTTGCTACCTGGCTCAGAGTAACTCCAAAGTACCGAAACAACTTTTGCGTGATAACGCTAATTTTATTGTACTATTCAAACAAGACGAGACTAATTTAAAGCATGTTTACAATGAGCATTGCTCTGGTGATATGTCATATATAGAGCTTAAAGACTTTTGTACATCGTGCTGGAGAGCTGGAAGATTTGAGTTTATAGTAATAAATAAAGACTGTGAACGCGACGACGGTCGATATCGTCATGGATTTGACACATTCGTCGTTATATAAACTGATGTTTTATAAAAAAATTTGTCATTCACAGACATGGCTGCTAACGGTGAAGTACTCGGAGAATTGATTAAAGCCAAAGAAAACATTAAACGCAAGTATACAGCATTAAAACACGGAAAATCAGATATTCATTCACTAGTATCAGAAACGTTTAGCCCCATCATCGAACCATTGAAACAACATTTTAATTCAACAAAAATTCAAGCTCCAGAGCATACTCAAAATTCAAATGCGGATGTTTCTCAAAATATTCAAATAAATGACTTGTTAGATTCATTCAACATAGACAAAACGTATGGCCCTAAAATACAATCAAACGATACTGTGCATTTAGGTAAAAAAGAAATTAAACTTGTTGATAATACGTTAATTATTGAAGATACTCCATACCTGTTAACTTCGGGACTTGGTAATCTAATATTTTCAATAACACTTAAAATCTACACAAAAAGTGATTTAAATACATATAAATCTATATTAGTTCAAACATCGGCCCATTTAACAACAGATGGGAAAAAAATTAAAAAAGGCGGAAAAAAATATACGGATATAATTCGAAATTTATTTCCATCTGGTAGTGGTATATCTATGAAATTACAAAAACATAATTTAGTTTACTGGAATGACCCCAATGAGTTAGTCGTTAGATTACGGTTACTATTAGCGTCAAAAGCAGCTGGTAATACAGGTGTTTCAAACGAAATACTTTCGATTTTCGAAGAACTGCATGAAGGTGGGTTAATAAAACATATTCCAAATGTCTAAACGCGAAATCGCGGTCGAATTACACAAACCTGCAAGAAAAAATTATACAAGGCGCATAGTTAATGTTTATGGAAAAACCGATCTATGGCAGGCAGATTTGGTCGAAATGATACCGTATTCGAAAAAAAATAAGGGGTACAAGTATATTCTGTGCATTATAGACTGTTTTACAAAGTTTGCTTGGGCGATACCATTAAAATCTAAAACTGCTAAAGAAGTTTCCAGTTCATTGTCTAAAATACTGCTTAAACGCTCACCAAAACTATTACAGCTCGACAATGGTAAAGAATTTTACAATTCTACTTTCGATACGTTGATGAAAAAGTACAAAATTCATAAATATTCAACTTTTAGTATCGTAAAAGCTTGTATCGTAGAACGGTTCAACCGCACATTAAAAGAAAAAATGTATAGAGAGTTTACAGCGCGTGGCTCGCATGACTGGATTTCTATTTTACCTTCATTGATTAACGAGTATAACAATTCAAAACATAGGACAATAGGCATGACACCAGTCCAAGCTGATGCAAATCCATCATCAGTAATAATTAAACAACGAAAAATTATTAATGGAAAAATCAAATTTAACGTTGGTGATAACGTTCGCATAAGCACATATAAAGGTGTATTTACAAAAGGTTATTTACCGAGCTGGTCTACAGAAATATTCAAAATTGATAAAATAAATGAAACGTCACCTATTACTTATCAGTTGCATGATTATACCGGAAAACCGATTGCTGGTTGCTTCTATTCAGAAGAAATATTGAAAACAAATTATCCGAATGACTATTTAATAGAGAAAATTATACGTAAGAAGGGGAACCAAATTTTTGTGAAATGGCTCGGATTCGATAATACACACAATAGTTGGATAAATATGAGTGATGTTAAAAAATAGTGTCAGTCGAGCTACAGACATGAACGTGTTTGGTAGTTCTCAGGATAGTGAAACAAAAAAAATTATTTCAAATCTCGAACAGTCGATCAAATCATTTTCGTCTAAATTGGATAAATTTGAGCGTTTACTTGAAGAAAATCATAAATCCGTTCAAGTACAAGAAGAACAAACGGAAACGATACAATTAACGTGTACACATATAGCAGACCATTTGAAAAAAATTGAAATTTCGTTAGAATTAATCCATACAGACAAGTTGAAAAATAAACCATAATGTCTTCGGCCATTTTGGACATGCAATGCGTACTTGGCATTAACAATAAGTATTTGATAAAAGAAATGTCTATTGTGGACACAGAAACATGGACAACTCAACACTGGATTTTCAAAAATTCAAAATCTATTCAAGATAATAAAAGTCGAAAAACTAACAAGTGGCTGGAACGAAATTATCATCAACTATCTATAGAATACGGAGATATAGAATATGAGGAACTCGATAGAATATTAAATTCATTAAAATTCAAATGCATTTACGTCAAGGGTGAACAGAAAAAACAAGTTCTTATGGAGTATATACCACACGTCGCACTCATCAACATTGAAGAATTGGGCTGCCCTCGTTTGGATCAACTATGTGATGACGAAACTTTACCTTGTTGTATTTTTCATATGGAGTATAATCCTAAACAATGTACATTTTATAAAGTTTTTTCTATAAGAAAATGGTTTGTAAATAATTCTTAAAAATATAACAATAATAATATTTTAACAATGGTTTTTATTTTTTACACTAACACTAACATACAAATTATTTGAGTGGTATTTACAACAAAAATATACATTAAAAAAAAAAAAAAAAAAATTAATATATACAAATTATTCGTGTGATATTATTTACAACAAAAATATATATAAAAATTATTTACAACAAATATACATTAGTTAGACATGCATTCTTGTAGAAGCAATCTCATTAAATCTTTTTCAGATTCCCCCCACTCACGTCCTTCTGAATTCAGCCCAAAATCAATTTCACTCCATACGTCCTCGGGTTCATCTTCTCTATAAAGTTATAAGAAAAATAATAATAATAAATTAAAATAATTTAAAAACTTACTCTAAACAATAATGACCGCGAGCTAAGGTATGGATTTTATCAACCAATACCACTCGCTTATCATCGTAATTGTTATAAGTTAGTTTCTTCGTTTTTATTGTCATAAGCTGGTGTTTGAAATTTGAAATATTTTATAAAAATCGACAAACATTGATTTATGAGAAATAATATTGATATACTAGCTGATCCGAAAAGACGTTGTCCTGTCTTAACTATAAATATTGAAATAACATTTTTGTAACTAAAAAAAAAAATATATTCTAAAATCGCAGTGTTCATTATTTTAATACTCCTCAATGATACACAATATTCTAAATTTCATTTTCTGGCACGTAAATAAATAGGTTTGTTGTTTATCCGACACGGGAACAGATGACATACAATCGTCCATGTGAAATACATGGAATTTCAAGAACACTTTACGTCTGCACTTGCGATTTATTTATCGACATTGCAAATGCTAGCCGCACTGGAAATTGAAACCGTTTATAGTCGAATGGCATGTCGTTCGAAATCAAAGTAATCCACGGAATCAATACGTCTTCGCCGTTGTACTTCTTTTTCATAATCGTGGCTTCGATGACGTTGTTATTTCATTTATTCACCGCAAGTCGGTTGCCATTGCAAATACGGGACTGGTTTGTATTCCGCAACATAATTATTACCGATCCAATTTTTAATTTCAGATTGGTGGTAATCCAAACAATTCCAGCGAATTTAAAAATTCCGTTAGATAGTTGACAACATCATCTTGGTTAGTGAAAGAATCAATCGATTTGTATGTCATCAATTCGCCAGCTATCTTATTTTGAATTTCAAAATTCATTTCGTTGGCATCAACGTTTTTTGTTCTAGTGAAGTTTCATTCAAGTGAAAAAAATTATAAAGAATTCCAGTTTTACAGTTTAAACTTAAAAATATGATAGAAGGTTACTACTTATGCGTAATTCCTACTGAAACCAACAATTCTAAAATATATACACACACAATTATTCTGTAGAGACATTTAATGTTTAATTTTAACAAAATTATTTATTCAACCAAATAATAATGCTGTTATATATTTTGTTGAAATTCAAAATGATTATTCGTTGGGACTTGAAACTTTCACAAAAATAATGCAATCACATAATAATGTTCTTGACTAGTATTAAACTCTATAATTTTTAGTTTTTGACATATTGATATTCTATTTTATTAATATTTGACTTCATATTCTACCTAAAAATAAACATTTTTTTTTTCGGAAATTTAAATCGATTTTAAACTGTTTTTGAAACAATATTTAGACAAACTGAAATATCATACCCACAAAAATATAATTCTCTATAATTTTCATTATTGGTAATTTTGTCATAAGATTACTCAAAAACATAAAAATATGATTTTGCATAAATGCGATTAGTCAATGTTACATGTGGGCCGGAGAGAAAAAAACAATCAGTGCTCTGATATCTTGTTTAATGGTAATATCGACAGCTACTTTGATATGATATAAATTATGCATTTACACTTTTATAATATTTCCATATTTATAATACAATGCATGCCATGTTGTCTGCATACATTTAATCAGCCAACTTAATACTAGGCACTAGTTTAATAATTAAATAACCTTAATGTTAATATCAAAAAAAAAATCAAGAAATATAGATTTTTGATACAGACTGAAAGACAGTCACTGCTCAGAATAGTTTTTTTTGTAAACAATGGTACATAATTGAATTCAAATTAACCACATCCATTACAATGAATTATCAATGAAAAGGTAAACTTGACACGTCATACAATATAATACCATAATATAATGACATATAATTTCGGAATGTGCTCAATTGTTATGAATAATAAAATTACAAATGCATACATTTGTATTCTTAAATGTGTTATTCATTACCATTATTCTAGCACTTAGTTATGTTTGTGTCAATAATAAAATTTTAAAATAATAATTTTTTCAAAAAGGCGAAATAAAAAAGGATAATGTTTATAGTAAGTATAATACTTGATATATATTATATAATAATTTATAATTTATATATATATATATTATAATTTATCACATTACATTCTTATCCAAAAAATGTGAAAATGTGTAGAGGAAAATGAAAATTAGCCTTTTTGTATGTGTAAATGCACAGTGGTGGAAATAAGTAAATTACTTAGGAAGAAAAAAGTACCACCCAATAAAAAAAATACTCACTGAAAACCTGATTTAGTAATTAAAATAATATCTAACCTTTGTCTGTACCTGTCACTACGTGGGTAATTAAAATTGTATTTTTATATATTATCTAAAACGAGGAATACAAATACAAAATAGAATATACCTACGTTATAATAATGAATTATCGCCTATTAATTAAAATATGTATTTATTAGATAATGATAAATACTACAATTTCATGACGTCATTTACAAAACGTAAGAATATTATAATCGAACAAAATAATAAATGCAACATAATTTTATTAATTAATATTAAATACTCGTAAGTTTCAATTATTATGAATCATCGATAAAGAGCTCAGATAGTGTAGAAAATGAATAATTAAATATGAATAACACCTAAGTAATATTTTTTATTTTGTTCTTATAAGACTGTTATTCTTCAGGATTTTTCTGTAGATATGTATGGCATAGATATAAAATATAATACTATTGATCAGGGGTCCATAGATCATCTCCCAACTACAGCTCGCTAACGGGGCCAACTCGCCAACTAAATTATATTAAAAAATCTAAAAATATGTGTATTTTGTAAAATTATTATTTATTTAAATAGGTACTCCACTTTTATCAAACACTAAACAATATAAAATAAACGCATATATGACTTCATATAGCATTGTGATGATATCAGCATTCAGCACTGATTAAACTCGACAAATAATTAGTAACTTAAAATAGTAAAACACAGTTTAATTCATCACTATTCAAAACTGTGAATACAGATGACAGAATTTCTGTAAATAACAGAATGGTTGCCTCAAATAAAAAAAATAAAAAACAGTAAAATACGACTTCTCAAAATTTAAATTCATGGAAGGGACTAGCTGGTGCTAATTTATGTAGGTGATATTTACCGTACATACTTTTTTGGTTCCATAAAAACTGTTTTCGTTGTCTGCTATTTCCATACAAATATAATATATAAACTATTTTTTTTTTTTTAACTTCTCATATACTAAATAGTATAAAGAATAAACAATATAATAAAAAATCCATTGTTACATCACTGAATAAATTTATAAAAATGATATACTTACAATATAAGTTTAAATATATTTATAGATAAATATATGTAGATCAACCATCATTTTATTGAATAGTTTTTATGTAATTACCTAGCTATTGCATAAAGGTATGATACTTATCTATGGGGACCACAGAATCCACAACTATTAAGTTGAGATTATTACAAAAAATTAGATCAAGTAAGGAGCCATAGCCATTGAAAATAGTAGACATAGAAGGAGAAAGTATAAGTTAGGCCATTATCATCACTATCCCAAGATATTTTTGGGGCATTATAATCACCACAAAACATAAAATACGAACCAGGATATTTGTGGATAATAATAGAACAGATAAACTTTATTTAAGGAAACAATTTTTTTATATCTTAAATATTTCTTTTTCCGTTGTTCGTTGGGCAACAAGGCCTACTTTAAATTTTCACTTGTCAGGAAAAAAAAGGATTTCAACGACCTATCTGAGCTTAAAGGTTTCTCTGCTGCATATTATACATAAGTTAAATAAGATTGCACTTTGAATCTTGAAGACCCAATTAGTTTAGATGTTAACAAAAAAATATATAAATTAATAATATATTCTTTTTTTATTTATTAGGAAATAGAAAACTATCCACAAAAGGTAACATCAGAGTAATGTATAATGTATATAACTAATCTTAAAAATAGGTCAAGTGAGTACCTCTCTGATGTACACTACTGTGGGCCACTACAGTAATATATTATTGCTTATTATTGCTATATTATAGTTGTAAGAAATTTGAATACAATTTTAACCTATGGATAAGTATAATATGATGATATTATTGCTATTAAAGTAGGTAAAGTATTTATTTATTAGTCATTTATAAATTATTTGTGATTTTCATGAATTTTGTCAAAATTTGTACTTCTAATGCTTATAAAAAATACCATTACTGTGTATCATTAATATTTGGTAACTACTTAAGTATCTACAGTTATCCGTTTTTTGAGGTACACCAAAATCCAAAATCAATTTTATCAAAAACTGGTTTTGGCGAAGAATCCTCGTTTTTCCTCATTTTTTTTTTTTGTCTTTCCCGACTTTTTCAAAAATACTGAAAATTTTTTGTTTTTGAACTCACCAAAATACCAACTAGAATTACTTTCTTACCGGAAAAAAAACTGATTTTTACTGCTTCAAAAGTTGATGATGGACACAATAAAAAAAATACATTATCTTTGAAAAATGAATAGGTACTTACATTCATCGTTTTGTCTAAATTTTAAATTTATATAATTCCGAGAAGCACATTTAAAAAATAAGAAGCTATTATTTTCAACATCAACAAAAACTAGAAGTAAATTTATTCAATTAAATTTATTAGAAAATTGGGCCATCGCATTTGGATGCTCTTTCAAACAAAGTGGCTACCGATATTTAAACATAATCATATTCTGGTAAGGAGTAGTTGGTTAGCTATTTTCAGTACACTTCTACACATCTTAAGAACTAGGTAGTTAGACCGATATAAGTAAAATTTTAGAAGTTATATTAAGTAGTTCGTAAAAACTTATTACCTCCATTACTAACACAACCAAAATCGATATAGTAAAGAATACAAATGTTAAAATTTAATAAAAACTAATAAGTTATAGTAATAGTACTATTATGACTAAGATTGTGATTTTAAAATTAGTACAAATCCTAACAGCCCATTTAAAAATGTATTGATGTATTCATTCGAATTTATAGATGAAATATTTATAAACGAAACAAAACTTTCAAGTAATTTTTGTTTTGTATGATTTTTCTTAAGATTAAAGTTTGAGATAAATCCAAATGTAATTAATAATTAAAATATAGATTATTATATTTTAATAGGTACAATTTTCATAAATAATTTAATAATCAATATATTTCAAAAAAATGTATGGTCTTGATGTATAAGATTGTTGAAGATTAAAGCAATTTTTAATACTCCGATAGTTGATGTAAGATATTAAAATATAATATTATTAATAAAACTCGTCGATATTGCGCTATTGTTTCACCTACTTCATAATCAATACATCAGTGATCAAGGTCATACATTTTGTAATAACTGTACCTCTCTTTTGTTTGTATCTGGATTTATTTCCGTGACCAAAATGTAATAAATAAATAAATAGATACTCATCTTATTGTTTCTATTTCGTATTGATAACAAATATTAAAAAAAATAATATGGAATTGGTAGTACTTAAGTTTTATAAAGTTTAAAGTACAAAAATATTTCAAGTATAATAATTCTTTGTTGTAGATTATCAAAAGCTATACTACGAAGATCACGAAAAATTATTTAAAAAACAGATTATTAATCGTACGTGTACAAAAAAAATTTTCGACTTACGAGAGCTATAACATAGTTTATGTGTGACGTGTAAGGCAACCTATACTAACATATTATATAAGTTGAAGAAATGGATGAAACACTATTGATGTCGATTTACCTTGTTCGCCACACGATTGTGAAGTGCGACTATTATGACAAAATTAATTATGGTGACTACCACCGAAATCATCGATTTTTAATTGTATGATTGACTTATGACGATTTACTCTTGTACAGAGTGTTTTTCACAAATAATATATTAACCGAAAGATTCACAAACGAGATTTTTTTTTTTATCAGATGTCGTTAAAATATTTGCACAGCAGTCTTTATTTGTACATAGGCACCCATTTTATTGATCCTCATCATTCCACTATTTAGTTAATCAGATATGTCCGTTTTTAACTTAAACTCTCAACCCCAATTAACTTAAACGTTAAAATGAAAATATTTTAATAGATTTTTCCATTCTTTAATAAAAAAAAGAAACATTAAACAATATTAAAAAGTAGTTAACGACTAAACTCGAGTGCTATAACTGTAGTATTAAAATGAAATTACTTTTAAAATACTCTAACATTACATTTAACACCTACTCTCATAAATCCCACTGTATCGAAGTATTATTTATAAATTTAGCAACGTTCGTCGTCAATTGTGTAATGTTCGGTGTCCATTGTTATACTGTTCCCGTTTTCGTTTCACGTATTTGTGTTCTTAAAAAGTTCAATATGACTAAAACCACCTGCAATTGGGTACCACCAAAAAATTGTAACTATAAACTAACTCCAAATTTTAAGGAATTTAAATTTTAATATTTTCATTGAAAATAGTTTAGAAGTTTTTGATGCTATGTGGTCAAACAATCGATTTGTGTTGCTTTCAAACTGAGTTACCGAATCATACAGAGCAGCTAGGTCGATCTACTGAGTGTGAATTCACAACTAGATCGTGGTCGCTCACAAACCTACTTTCCGTCTCAAACTTGATTTGAAGATGCTCGGTATTGGTGGCGAAGCAATCAACTTTCTCAAAGCTAGTGCTAGTACTAGTATTTATTATAAAATTACCTAAGTAATAAATTTATATAGTGTTTAAACAAAAACAACTGTTTGATTCCCTGACACTGGGTATCTATAAGAGTTATATTATAATACAGTTTAGACATGACCTAATTCTCCAGTGTCTAAAAACCATATAATCATCTAAAATCTACTCACCCTCATTACTAATATAAAAGTTTCTCCCCAAACTGTTCGACATTTTAATCCCTTTATCATTCCAATACCAAAAACACAGTATATTTCTAATGAACCCATAATGTGTTTAATGTCCACTGTTAATATTTCATTGTCAAAGAGGACCTATCTTTCACCTTTTGAACAAAATTATGCATTATTAAGTCTGACGTATGCACTATCTTGTAAATCCATTATGTAAATGTGTATAAGGTAGATACTGTAATTGTAACAAAAGTACTCAGTCTAATTAATTTTTGTAAATAAATAGAGTTTAATTTACAATTTTTTAATCATTTTAGTGTGTATAAGTAAGATAAACAATGTTACATTAAATATTTTTTATACCTTAACAGCAGTGATATAAATGAGAATGTTTTTTTTTCGTGCTCGTAGTAAAATATATATTGATAAAAATATTATTTCAGTCAGTAGACGCCAAGATAAATATATCATTAATTTAGTATTTGCAATAACAATGTCAATAATATTAAGACATAGTTATGCACTTTTCACGTTTGATCGTTTGTATAAATCTATAAGACTATAATTATTAAATAGGTACTAATTAGTAATTTTCGAAATTAATCTAAAGAACTATATAAAATGGTGGGAAGTAGGTAACCTCTCTGATATAAGTAGGTGTCGATTTTGCATCGTTTTTTGAATAAGTTTGTGTACCTAATGCTAATAAATTGTGCACAATTACATCTAGTGCACCGAGCGGTTGAACACAAATTAAATAATATTATAACGTTCCTAAATTTCTGAGACTAAATAATACAACGAACTCACCCAAGCGACATCGTACCTACCATAATTGATTCACTAATGCATATACCAAAAATAACAGAATATAAAATAATTTTTCTTAGATCCAACATTTTTTCAATTATTATGAGATATAAAAGTGCAAAAACATACATTTGTACTATTAAATTTGTTATTCATTACCATTATTCTTGCACTTAGTTGTATTTGTGTCAATATTAAAACTGTAAAATTATACATTTTTAAACAGAGTCAATCAAACTCAATCTTTATTTTTGTAAGTATGATACTTTATATTATTATTTATGATTCGGATCCCCAGTTTAATACAAATTAAATATTCTATATTAAAACATTCAATATTATTATAGTAATAACCATAATAGTTTAAAATCCTGTAACCAAACTATGTTATTATTGTGTATATTGAACCTGTTACTGTGCAATCCACGTCTTGAGCAGTTCGTTCAATAGAGTTGGGATATATATATATATAGTATTGGGCATTTATAATCTTTACATACTGTTAAGTTTGTTAAGTTGGCATAATTGTTATTACTTTGTTATCTTGTAAACAGAGTTTATTATCATGTGTTCATAAATTCATAATTGATTACCAATATATATTAAGTAGTATGTTTTTGCTACTCTAGCACGTAACACTCTTGTTTTGATCTTATTAAACACCAACAGGTTATGGGCTCAATCACCATAAGTCACGTGTTTTTTTTTTAATTTCACCATATGTTTAGTGTGCTGTGGACATGTCGTTAAAAGAAGAAAAGTACGGGATAAGTCAATTTTCGGGAACTGGTTATGACATCTGGAGGTTCCGAATGATAATATTACTCCGGGAAAAACAAGTAAGCCATTGTATATCAGATGACCCGCCCATTTGCAACACTGGGTTGGCAAAATGGAAAAAGGAGGACGGCATTTGTTTTTTCTTGATTGTACAGTGTATTGCAGATACTCACTTAGAGTATGTTAAAGAAGGTAACACCTCTAAAGAAATTTGGGGAAAATTAGCAGCTACGTTTGAGCGCAAAGGTGTCACAAGTCGATTATTAGTTTTGAAGAGGATCTTAACGTCGAAGTACGTTGATGGTGAATCCATGGAAACACATCTTTGTAAATTTGACGATATGGTACGTCAAGTGAAATTTACTGGAAGTAAGCTAGAAGATGACCTGCTTGCCTGTCTATTACTTCTCTCACTTCCAGAATCGTATAACACAATTGTAACTGCAATAGAAACATTATCAGGTGAAAAGATAACTGTGGAATTTGTCAAAAATCGACTGCTCAACGAAGATTTGAAACGTTGAGAACAGAGTGGTAATGAAGTTAATATCAGTCAATCCAGTAAATCCTTTGTTTCTAATACAAATAAGCAGTTTAAATGTTGGATATGCCAAGAATTAGGGCATGAAAAATGGGATTGTCCAAATAAACCAAAGAAAAAGGATCCTAAGATATGGAAAAAAAAACAAGTTCATCTAACAACTGAGGATGAATCAGATGATACAGACAATCGAAGCTTTGCGTTTCTATCGTATAAAAATAAAGAATATAGTTCCAATAATCTTCATTGGTATCTTGACTCGGGAGCTTCTGACCACTTAATTAACAATAAACATTACTTTAACTCCATAGAAGAATTGAAATATCCTATTTCAATTGGTGTTGCTAAAACAGGACAAGATTTAAAAGGAGAATCCGTTGGAGCCGTCAGCCTATTTCAATTATTAAATGGTAAAAAGAATAATTTCAACTGTAGGGTGTCTCATGTACCTGATGACACAAACACGTCCCAACAATAGACGACCCACAGCTGATGCAGATTATTGACCGCCTTAACGGGACTACATCAGAGGACTGGTCTCCAAGTCAGTACTACTGTCTGGTTGAAGGGGTCCTGTTCTACCGACGGCACACAAGTAGCAACCAGTGGTTAGTCTGTGTCCCAAATCATCGCCTGGATGAACTTATAATTTCGGTACATCTTCATTTCGGACACGTGGAGGCCGAAAAAATGTATTTTAGCAATCCGTGACTTCTGTTTTTTCAAGCACCTCCAGACCCGTGTCCGGTTGGTCGTTCGTACGTGTGGTCTATGTCAACGCACTAAAGCATCGACCCAACGTCATGAAGGAGAGCTAAAGTCTGTTCTTGGCTTCTTGCCAATGTTCCACTTGGGCGTACTCTGGTGGACTTGTACGGTCCTCTCCCTCTTGGTTGGAATAGCGTACGGTACGTTTTTGTGGTCCTAGATAATTTTTCCCGATATGTTCGTTTATATGCGATAAAAAAGGCCACGGCAGTTACTGTTACGAATCGGATGATCAACGACTATATCGCCACCTACGGAAGTCCGAAATGTATCGTATCAGATCATGGTGCCCAATTCACCAGCAAAATTTGGCAAACACGCCTTCGGAAACGAGGAATCCCCCCCAACACTAACCTCAGTATATCACCCTCAGTCCAACCCGGCAGAACGAGTCATGCAGGAGCTCGGCAGAATGTTCCAAACATATTGTCACCAAGACCATTCCGAGTGGCCAAAGCACCTCGGATACATTGAGTGGGTACTGAACAATACGTCAATACCGTACATGAAGCCACAGGATACACACCCCAAGAATTGTTTCTAACCCTCGACCAATACAACCCGTTTAGTGCTATAGTCTCTTTTCCACCCAGAGATGCGTTGTCTCCGCAAACCAAATTGGTAATGGCACGTGAGGTACAGTTGTCCCAGGCCGAACGACGGCGGTTACGTCACGATAAACAAGGACGTGTAACCAGGTTTGTTACCGGAGATCAGGTGCTAGTCCGAACGCACCGTTTGATTTCTGCGGTCGACCAACAGATCCATAAATTCTTCTTGCTGTATCAAGGGCTATACGTGGTTGTGCGTGTTTCGTCTCAAAACGCCTACACCGTAGCTGATCCTGAAAGCAACCGTATAATTGGGACCTACAACATAATTCATTTGCGTAGGTACATTACCCCAGCACCAGTCTCTTGCCACCCCGACCAACCATCAAAAAAGTCCTGATCACGCCATATAGTTTTCACCATTAATATGTTCTGTTTTCCGATGTAGAAGTTGGTTCTCAGGTGTACCAGCTTCTACAGGGGGGTTTCTGTGACGAACGAAATGAGTGAAAACATTATATAATTATTATTCGCTATAATCGGTATATTATGCGATAGCGCTTCCGTGTCCCGCGGGTTCAGGTCCGCCGATCGAGGACAACACCTACCTATGTGGCGTATGCACACACGCTCCCCTCCGTTTTCCCCGTGGTCCGGGAAGCACCCGACCTACTACGTTAATTAGAATATCGGCCCAATTAATAAATTAAAACAGATAAAGACCTCTACCTCTCCCCACGGTGTACGTTGATCATCGTATTTTTCGTGCCGCTCACGGACGACCAAGCCGGTGACAACGACACTCTTCTTTTTTTCCCCGTCTTTCCAACATCATGGAGGAGTAGAGTGCCCGTTTCACCGATGCGCCCTCGGCCGGCATATGGGAGGCATGCCATACCACCCGATAAATGGTAACGTACCCCGTTTTTTACCCACATATTTACATATGTTATTATTATTATTATCGTGATTATTATTCATGTGTGATTTTTTTGTCCCGGTAACCATTCTTGGAGCCGTTGGTTTTGGCTGCCCCAATATATTTTACACCTCGGTAACCATTCGTGGAGCCGTTGGTTTTGGTTGCTCAATATATTTTATTCCCGGTAACCGTCCAGTGGAGCCGTTGGCGGTTTTTTATCTATATATATATATTTACTTGTTTCCATGTTTATTGCGAACTATTATTATTTTTTGTCCGAGTTTTATGCCCGTTCGGCTTTCTCGGCGCCAACTTAAATGCATAACTTAGCTTCAATATATATTTCACTTTATACCTAATCATTGCATTTTAAGTTATTATTATTCTTATTGTTTCTAATTTTCCTTATGTCCATTACATTAGAAATCCACGTTGCTCCGACCCCATCAGGTCTCGGCTCGTGGTTGGCGACCTTGTTAAATTTACAGGCGACAACATGACTTTCGGTGTCAATTTAACACGTACTAACGGTGCCGAAACGTCACAAAATATATCTAACCATGTTACTACATGGGTAATTACACTTTATATTTTAATATTTAAGATTTAAATTAAGGAATTCAAATACAAAATATAATATAGATAATAATAATATTTACAGTTTAATAATTAAAATATGCACTTATTTGATAGGTAATCATGCATACTCCAACTTAGTCAAATCCTATACATTTGGTAAGAATATTATTATCGTACATAATAAAATGTAACATATATATTGAGTTAATATTTATTAAATAGGTTTCACTTATGAAACATTAATAGATAGCTCAGATAGTGTAGGGAATGAATAGTCAGAGTTGACAATTATGAATTAATGCAACCGAACAAGGTATATGGGTATAAGATTATAATTAATGCATCATATTACTCCACATTTCATTGTTCGCCGATGGGGCTCTTTATGTACCTACAGTTAGTCTTCAACGACTCGTATTCCGGGGTAAGTGAATCGAATACGAAATTAACACGTTGGATATGGAGGTGACCCTAACAGTGGCTTAACACAAATTAGTCTTATATATGGTATTTATGCGCCGACGATACATATATTATAGTAGGTAATCATACTGAATATACAATTTAATGTAGAATATAATATGGGCGCCCAATGTAAAGACAATAATATAAGCAAATAACGAAAATAATAATATATATAATAACAACTCGCGATATTATCACGAATACAAAAGGAATTAAACCACGGACTAAGATATATGTTATTCCGTGTATGAAACTAATACGCAGACCTGAAGTTGATAGAGTTGCCTGTTTTGAAGATGTACACTCGTCCGCGGTCTGGGCCTTCAGCCTAACAGCTAACCACCGGCTGCAGGATCAAATGTGTGTAATATGAGCTGGGTGCCGTTGCGATGTATAAGAACACGCATCCAAGCAATGCTCATTGATCGGTTACACAGACATCCAGGACGAACGACCGGTGTGAACGAACGAAATAGTAAACGCCGTAAAAGACGAATATCGTAGAGGCGTACTGAACAAGTCGACGGAACAAGATAGGGCTGACTCGTCGGGCGTCTAGTTGTCTCTGACCCGCAGAAAGGCCCAGCTATTCGCCTATAGCTTCAACTGCTCGAGGAGGGGGCATCCAAAGCTTCTCGAAGCTTCTAGATCCTGCGATAACGTTCTCGCCGGCACCGTTGACGGAGACTATTAAGTCATTTTAGTCATTAAGATAATGCCGACTCGGCGTATCGAGTTTCGAACAAGCATACTACCTGTTATACAACTACCTGTCTGAGCTTAAACGGTTTTCTAGTACGTAATATACATTAGTTAAATACGGTCGTACTTTGAAATCCCACGATAAGTACTTAGAGATAATAACAACAACTAAAACTAAATATATTCCTATTATATTTATTAGGAATAGCATTCAGAGATCCATCAGGTAATATGAGAGTAATGTCTAAAGTATAACTACTAATGTTAAAAGGTGGGCAAATGGTTACCACCCTGAGCAAAGACTGTCTCTCAGCCTAATTGCCAAGGATATTGTATGATATTATTGCAATTAAAGAAATTTACTTCCAATAACACTGCTATTATGTCCTAGACTCCTGTACTATCCTACTTTGCTACTTGTCCTATCTACTGCATTATTTGTGCACACATTTTGAATTAATTTTTGTTCATACGCGTTCCATGTTTCTTGAGTTGAAATGTCTTGTAACAATTCTTAATAATACATTTTTTAATATCGTGAATATTAATTTTTTTATTATTCATTGCGCGACTAAACAAAATTTAAATTTTCACTTGTCAGAGAAAAAAGTATTACTGTATTAGTGAATCAAAATCATATTGTTTTACATAAACTTAGAACTTTTCCAGCTGGAACCCTCAACATCATTAATCTATTATGAGTTTATCAAACAATATTATATTTACAATTTAATCTTATAAGTATATTATCTGTAAATTTGGGCAAATGGGTACCGGTATGATGTATCTGCACTTAAGTTTCGTGTGGGTCACTAATATGGATGTGATAAATTTGAATATAATTATGTAAAATAATTTTATATGAAAAAAATTCTGAGCGAAGACCGTCGCTCTGCTTATTGCTTATACTATGATACACTATATAAGTACACACATACATACCACCTAGTTTTTATTTTATTTTTATATCGGTGGTGTAAGTGACTTCCCCTACCACCGAAGATTTGCACCACTGATTACAATTATCTATATGAGCTCAAAAGACTTTTTAGTACATTCTATACATTAGATTGCACTTTAAAACCTATATCCAAATAAGTTTGGATATAATCAAAAACTAGAAATTAATATATTTTTATTTTGTTTAATAGAATATAATTTAAGGCTGCCGTACATACAAACAAGTAATAAAAGTGTTAACATAATTTCAGCCTAACCTTTTTTATAGTATTATTAAGACTAAGATTAGAATTTTAAAAAGATGAATAAGTGGGCACCACTTTGCTGTTTACTAGATACCTTGTGGGTCACTATTATGGATGATATAAATTTTAATAGAATGATATAAAATAACATAAAATAATTGTATACGAAAAACAATTCCGAGCAAAGACTGTCTCTCAGCCTAATTGACAAGTATATTTTATTACTGCTATTCAAATAATTTATTTCCGATAACAATGTTGTTGAAAAAGTCATTGTGTGTCTATAAAATAATGATGTACTTTAAAAGTTATAAGTACCCACAAATAATACTATTAAATTACAACAAAAAAACTAAAATTCGTATTCTTCGTTTAAATATCTAAATCTAATTTGAACTTAAAATATAAAAATATGAAATAAGATATATTTAAATAATATGCTTTATTATAAAATTTCATATTATAGAATCGTTGGTCAATGGTCAGTATTAAATACATGTAAACCTTTAATATCAATTATTAAAATTTAAAAAATAGTAATATGTATTTTATTTATTTATTATATTTTATACTATCTTATACATAATATAGAATATAGAAAATGCTTGAATTGAGGGGGGGCGAGTACTTTTTCTTTTTAGGAATTATATATGCGTACCCCTCTTTTAATTATATTCTTAACAATAAGACATTTATATAATCAGGTATATGGAATTTTTTTTTTAAATTTTGGATCCCCCCTTAATTTTTTCTCAATTCACACACTGACTTTAGTTCTTACTCAAATATACACACCTACATAATATATATTTGTGCAGTATACATAAATTAATATTTTTGGAAAAATAATAAAAACCAATAAATCATTATCCAAAATTATATTATTTAATTCAATATTCTGTACATACCATTAACAAAATATTTCATTTATGTTGATCACAAATTTGTTTTTAGATATATTATTTTTGATATTAAATATATACTGTTACGTATACTTTTCGTATTTATATATAGTGCATACGTATTATATAAGCTAACGCGGTGGTCGCAAAGGTCGCGGTAACAATGGACCTACCGAGCTATCTTTGCGTTGTTGAGGTAGCAGTCGACGTTACGCACTCGGCACGAAAAGTTGTAAGGTTGCTCGCGTTTACTTATTCCTTATACCAACACAACGAATACGCTCTCTTCATCATACGCATTTGAGCACCTAAGCGGTTGACTTTACATTATTACTATATATATTATATACGTATTACGTACGCCGTTCGTTCCCGTTGTGTCATTCCCTGCCTCACTCTATTCATCAAACTACCATATAACCATCGTTATCTTCATATCCACCCAGGCATACTGCATATAGCTTACGTGAGTCAGCTTTACGACACATCATAACCGTTTGTTATTAACATATATTCCATATTATCTATTGTTTGTTATTATTATCGTCATAATGTATTATATGACGCGGGGGTACTAACACTAGTATTTTAAGTATCACTACCCTGTTATCTCAAACCGTTATTATTTAAAAATATCATTTATTATTATCACCTACGCCAACATTTGTCTTTTTATTTCATACACATTATCTTATTACACGTATATTCTCCTTGCCATAAGGTTTACCACACCGGTATAATTATATTGCGTGGCCAACAATTTCATACTTGTTGAGACTTGGTACGCATCATTTGGTCCTTCGAACCGGATGGTGATCCCTTACAGGCAAAGAAAGAGATTATTAGTGTCTTATTCCGTTAAACGAAAAAATTTTTTTAAATTTATTTAGTAATTAATTTTGTTAACACTATAATCAATCTGTATATCCTGGTCAATTCCCCATATCTACTGGCTACGATATTTTGGTCTAGTTAATAATAGTGGGTGTACACTCACATCAGGTATAAAGTACAATCGTACAACGATTCCTGAATGCTACAATTTTATCATTACGTTCAACAATATACAGATATTCATATTTCATATGTAATTACGCGTTCCGATAAATATCGTTGTGGGTCATCGCCACTGTCGCCGTTCGAACATTTGGTCTTTAAACTATCAACCGTTATCTAGCACCGGTGTCCAGGTATATTTAATCATTTGTAACTGCTGCCGGTCTTCATTTAATTACTCGTGTATTTGTAACAAGTTATCTCCGCACTGACTTCAATTACGACATTCAATTTTCGATTCGTGTTACGGTCATAAAACGTAAACAAAATAAGATATAGCTAAACAAATATTGTTACTATTTAATATCTATTAACATATCAAAGCAAAATTAAAAACAAAGATTTTATCAATTTCATATATTTTATTAAATCATTTAAAATTGAATTTTCATTATGACTTTGAGTGCAGGCGACCGAGAACGATTCGAACGCGCACTAAAACGGAATATTATTAAACGCGATCAAGCTGTCGAGTAATTTTCAATTTTAATGGGTCCTGTGAATAGTGTTAAAACTGTTGAGATATTAAATTATAATTTAGTTTTTCACCCTGTAGAATGTATACAATAAGTGGTATTGTCATACTGTAGATTAGGTATATAGCTATACATGTATAAGGAAGGCGAAAATGCAGAGGTGACATATTTTCAATGTTGTGTGTGTGCGGCAGTTAGAAATATTAGCTATAGCATTATATTATATTATAATATAGTTCTTATGGCAGTCGAGATACGCGACCCGTTGCCGATGTACTTTTCTAAGTGCACTGTGTTATTATATGATTTATTATTCACTGTATTAAAAAATTACTTTCTTATTAATTCAACTTAACATTGTTTGAATTACTTTATTAATCTCTTCCTTTCATCAAAAACCGACGAGCCCGGAATCTCGATACTACAACCGCGAATAGACGACATTGAAATCTTAATAACTGATGTCCGTTTATATCAAGTAACTATTTTAGACCAGCTTATCGAACTCGACCGTGATAGTGAATTCCTGACCGTACACAATCCGATAGGGAAAATCGCGTTGGACCACTATTACGCTATTAAGGCTATAAGTGTTGAACTTGGTATAAGCAATCGTAATATTACTCCAACTCCTATTACACATAATATTCAATTACCAAAGATACAATTACCGTCGTTCGATGGAAAAATTATACAATGGCGATCTTTCTGTGATACATTTATGTCGTTAGTGCATGATAATAGTCAATTATCACAGATTCAAAAATTCGATTATTTATTGTCCACCGTATCTGGTTCGGTGGCCGCAACGGTTAAATCAGTTCCGTTAACCGACGCTAATTATCCAATTGTATGGCAAAGTTTGAACGATCGCTTCGAAAATAAACGTGTCCTTTTAGGTGCAAATATGGACGCAAAATTTCGAATTTCTCCTAAAAACATTTTTTAACTACATTCCAGGAAAATATATCAGCATTAAAGGGGTATCCCGACAAAATATCGCCGGTAAAATATCGTGTGACCAAAATATCGCAACTAAAATATCGCGAAACCATTAAATCGTAAAGAAATAATATCGCCGTACATTATTATCGCGTCTGTATATTGCATTTAACTTTATCTTATCTATAATCGTATTCACCTTTTACCTAGCAATGCATTCAAGTACACTGGTTTTTCATTTTATAATTTCTATTTAGTAATACTTTGTACTGTCACTGTGACTGACGCTTTTACAGTTCACACTTTTATACAGTCTTACGGAAATTAAAATAAGTCAAAGTATAGTAGGAAATCCAAATACACCTAATAAAAAGAACAAAACAGTCAGTAGGGCTGAACGAGTAAAGAAATTAGTACCTAATAGCAGATTATCATAATCGTGAGTTTGAAGATTATCTTCAAGGTATTTCATTGAATATATACTTCCACTAATTAATAAACATATTTAATTTTTTTTTATTACTTATATCAATTTTATTAAATTATACACATTTTTATCATTTTTATAAATTCTACTATATATTAATATAATAATATTATATGCTTGAAATATATTATTTATTTATAATTAAATTACTGCTATATTTCATGTTGGCGATATGTATACTGGCGATATTTATTCCATGCGATATAATGGTTTTGCAATATTTTAGTTGCGATATTTTGGTCACGCGATAATTTACCGGCGATATTTTGTCGGTGTTTCCATTAAAGGCACTTGAAGCCGACGATTTCCCAGGTTTTTTTATGTTTTATATTGCATCTCGTGTATTAGATCCCGTTACTCGCCAAGCATTCGAATTTTAATACCACGCCGCGGACGTACCTACATTTGATATGTTGGCAGATTTCGTACAGATTCGTTGTTACGAATAATTGTTACGATAAGTGTTACAAAATTCGTATCAAGTGTCAAGCACTAATATTGAACACAAAACCCACCTTAAACCAAAAGTATCACTAGCTACTTCATCAACTACTGAATCACTAAAATGTGTGATGTATAAATCAACCCATATGTTGAACCAGTGTCCAAAATGTATACAGCAAAACGTGAAACAACGTTTCCGCTTTGTGAAAGCAAACCGCGTGTGTACAAATTGCTTAGGTACGTCCCATAAAACGTCGGAATGTAAGTCTACATACACTTGCCGCCATTGCGCGTCCAAACACCACTCGTTAATGCTCATGGATACAGCACAAACGCGGAAAAATTCATCCCCTACGAATAGCAGTATTGGTGTTAGTCAATCAATACCTCTACCCTCCGCTATTTCCACACCAACTGTATACGATATTGTTGGCAGTACGCCGTTTGTGGGGACATCAAGCTCGAAAACAAACGTAGTATTTGGTACAGCCGTTATACGTATACGTAATAATTGTGGACAGTTATCTCCCGTTCGTGTGCTCATTGATACAGGATCACAAATATCCGTGATCACTACTGCATGCGTATCACGATTGGGCATCAAACGTCGCAATTTTAATACCACGGTAATGGGGTTGTCCCAAACGTCAGTATCCACGACAAAGGGTCAAACTCAGCGTATCACGACCCTGTTATCTCAAACAGTTATTATTTAAAAATATAATTTATTATTATCACCTACGCCAATATTTGTCTTTTTATTACATACACATATTATTTTATTACACCTATATTCTCCTTGCCATAAGGTTCACCACACCGGTATAATTATATTGCGTGGCCAACAATTTCATACTTGTTGAGACTTGGTACGCATCAAATACACTGTAGATATGACGTTATTTATGATAAACAGTTTTAAACATCAAATAAATATTAGAGACAATAATATATCCTGTACATTATATCATTAACAAAATCTCTAATGCATATTGGTAACAAATCAGTTTTTTGATAAAAGATTAATTCTGATTTTAAATATATATACCTTAAATCATGATCTAAGACATATACTGTAGTATATATCTAGTAACATAGATGTTATTTAGGATAACCATTTTTAGATATCAAAATATCAAATATATATTAGATATTAGACAAATAAATTCACGGATTCGGATTTCGATAAACACGACTACTGATTAAATCTAGCCAACGAGCTGGAATACTAGGTACTTATTAAAATCTAATAAAAGGTAATAATAATCTAATATCGTTTGCAATCGGTAAAGAAGACGTAAACTGCAATCATGATAATTTCTATGTAATCAATGGTTAACTATCATTAATCAGTGACTAAATATATATGTATATATTTATATTACATAAAATGTTATTTTACAATATTATTTAATATAAAATAAGTATTTCTACCAAAAATACAAGAATATCAAATAAAATTTCAACGGGCCTGTGGGCCCTTAAAATAGCCGGGCACTTGTACTCAAGGTCCATCAGCCCCCCTCCCATGTGAGGGCCCTGGAGTTATCGTAAATCGTTACAGTAATAAAAGAGTAAAGCCTAATGTATATAACCTGTGAAAGACTTAATTCTTTACTTTTCATGAAATCATGCAATATATACCTTTTAAAGAACTATGATGACTATGATTAGAATTTAGAAATTAGTATAGTTCCGAGTTGCCCATTTAAAAACATATAAATAATCATTTGTATTTTTAGGATACCTATGGGAAAACCTAAAAGATCTTACGGGTAATTTTTTTTTTTACAATTTTTCTAAATATTTAAACTTTAAATAATGTAAAATATAATTAATGACACATAAAACACTATTTATAGGTCATGATATCAATATAAATTTCATAAACTGTATAATCGAACTTCGATTCATCCAAGATTAAATATTCTAATTTATTAAAATAAAATAAAATATTATAACACATACATTTTAGTACAGTAAAATAGGTATTCGGGATACATCTAACACATAAAACTTGAAACCCGAAATAATGATTTGGGTTCAAATCTCTGCTTGTTATTGAGTACTAGGTCACTGTTAGGAATGTATTTAAATTGAATTCAATGATAAATCATTTGAAACGAAAAATGATGCTTAGCGAAGACGATTTCATCCTCTATTTCTATGAATATTTCATAATTTATTGATATTATGTTGGATTTTAAAGACGTTTTTTCAATATTGTATAAAAAAAACTATAGTTTTTGACTGAAAAAATATCAATTGCATCGAGTAGAAAATAAACTGATAACATCGCCATTGCCTATAAAATCAATACAATTTTCATGGAGTACTAAGAATCTAAAATCAAAATGTATTAAATTAATAATTTTATACACCCTTTTTTCACATTTATTAAAATCGTATAGCTCGATGCAGTGAAACTGCTATTTATAAACAATAATCCAGTGATCAAGTTAAATATCTAGGTTAATATCTTCTCATTACTGTACTTATTTTTTATTTGCATTTGGACTTATGTCAGTGACCAAAATTAAATAAATAAATAAATACTAACCTTGTAGTTTTGATTTTGTATTGATGACAAATATTCAAAAAAAAATAGGTAATTGGGGGTAGTAGAGTTTCACAAAGTTGAAAGTAGCAAACTATTAAGTATTAAAATTATTTGTTTTAGTGTATCAAACAAAATACTACAAGTACCACCAACAGCTATTGCGTTTAACAGAGAATAAACCCGGCGGTACGTATTCTTGTCATAAATAATTAATAACCTTTTTTGTTTATTTACAGTTAAAGAAAAAAATGTAATATTTGAATTTGTGAACATTTAATTTAAATTCACCACTGTAAAAAATATATAATTCAATAGCTCAGGCTAGAAAGTGCTCGGATAAGTCACTGATATGATGATAGTTATATCGAAGAATTGGGTGCTCTGTGCTCCCTTATAATAATATATGTTGGTATCCCCTTTGGCCTTAACAATAAGTTACTTTTAAGTACAATAAATTGCACCACACCTGTTAACGTCTGTACGCGTTTCAAACATTAGTTTTGATTTATAACTGTTAAATTTACATTTTAATGGATGCAACATGATAAATTGCACAAGTGCATAACTAATAAGATACCTTGGAATGTCTGAATTGACCGTTCAGTGTATTTCTACGGAATTTTTTGGCTGTTACTTGTTTTATTTTCAACTACCTAACTGTATTACCCGACTTCGCCCGGATAAAATGAATCTACCTTTCTATTGTTTTCCGTTTTACTTCAGTTGAAATTTAATAATATGATAACAACTTAATATTACAATACTGAATTAAATTTATGATTTTCCAATTGTTAATCCTGGGTTATTTTTTATGTAAACATAAAAAACCATAGTTTCATTTCCAAATATTCATTACAAAAATGTTCGGCACATATATATTAAGTAACTTTACACAGAAAATTTCCATTCGCTTTTCATATAATTTTGTTCCAAGCATCTAATTCAGAATTACATACTATAAATAATGAAACATTAGGTTTTCTGCTAAATCTATAACGTTTCACAACAGTACAACGTCGAGGAATTTCACAAAATGTATAAAATAAGCACTTAATTTCCAGTTCATATTACCTTAGTTCATGATGAAAACCGTCCGAAAAAGACATCTAGAATATGTATACGTATTATATTTTATATTTATGATTTGATTTAATAAAATAATATATAAATATGTGTATATATTATCTATGGACATAGAGGCCATTAAATGTAATCTTGTTTTTTATTATCGTTTGTAGTCTATGATTGTAATGTAGAAAAATTTTGCAAAAAAGAATACAATGAAGACCAAGATACAACACATGACGTAGTTATTTCTTCTTAAATACCTTATACGACGAACCTACAGCACCCATTTAGTTGTATTGCACTTCACGTTTTTTAATTAATGTCCTTTCACTATATTTTAAATATTAAAAAAAAACCTGTGAACTCACTTTAGATGTATGATAAGTATGTTTCAAGCGTAAATGCATATTTATTAATTACCGACTTATTATATTTAACTATATTGTATTTATAATATCAATTTCACAATAACAATTAACATTAATTTAGTAAACAAAAGCTTTTATAAATTTAAAAAATATATTTAGATGTTAGCTCGGATGTCAGCGTTTGTTTGTTTTTTCTCAAAAATCTCAAAAAGTAAACAACGGATTTTAGTTCGGTTTTCACTATTAAATAGGTCTAAACTCGGGGAAGGTTTTAGTGTGGCAAAATTAATTTGGTGCCGAAAAAAATAACAATAATGTAAAAAAAAATGTAAGTCTTACGTCGTATTCAGTGTGGCGTTGAACTGGGTTTCGGGGGCGTTTAAAATATGTATATATTATTACTTTTAAGTATGAATAAGTATGCGTTTTAATTGCTGTCATCCAAAAAGCAAATTTAAAATTTATGTTAGAACTCAGAAATTAGATATAGCATATTAATATATTATAAATTGTAATATCTGTTTTTAAAAGACATAACAGATAGTGAATTAAAATATTTGGGGGGGGGGGGGGGCTAGAAAATTTTTTACTCTCAAAGTGGGCTGTGGATGAAATAAGTTTGAGAACCTATGGTTTAAATTCACCACTGTAAAAAATATATAATTCAATAGCTCAGGCTAGAAAGTGCTCGGATAAGTCACTGATATGATGATAGTTATATCGAAGAATTGTGTGTCCTGTGCTCCCTCATAATAATATATTATGGTATCTCCTTTAGCCTTTACTAAAAGTTACTTTTAAGTACAATAAATTGCACCACACCTGTTAACGTCTGTACGCTTTTCAAACACTAGTTTTGATTTATTACTGTTAAATTTACATTTTTATAGATGCAAAATGATAAATTGCACATGAGCACAACTAATTAGATACTTTGGAATGTCTGAATTGACCGATCAGTGTATTTCTACTAAATTTTTTGGCTGTTACTTGTTTTATTTTCAACTACCTAGCTGTATTACCCGACTTCGCCCGGATAAAATGAATCTATCTTTCTATTGTTTTCTGTTTGACTTAAGTTGAAACATATGATAACAACTTAATAATTACAATACTGAATTAAATCTATGATATTCCAATTGTTAATTCTGAGCTATTTTTGATGTAAGATTAATATTTGTTTTTATGTGTTTAAATAAAAAATATACTTACAGAGTTCAGGAAGAAAAAAAAATTGTAATTATTTTTATTGTGTTCATAAGAATTTGATTTTCTTTGAATATATTTTTATTAAATGTAACCTTCCATATATCTACTTATTATAATTGTAATAAAATCTGTAACCAATGACATCTATTTAAATATACAAAACAAATATTCAACTTAAGAGAGCTATAACAAAGTTTATTTAAACCCGAAAGTTTCAATACAATTATATTTGTTTAGAATTTTTCAATATTTTATAAAAAAAAAAATAATAAACATTATTAATTTAAGTAGTTAACAACTAAACGCGCGTGTTTTATAGTATTGTAGTACCTGCTGTAGTCTTTAGCAGAAATTAGTGTCTAACTGCACATAAACATTTAGGTAGATAGGTACAGCATGATTTGTTATAAAATATTCATTACAAAAATGTTCGGCTGATATATAAGTAACTTTAAATTTCCATTCGCTTTTAATATAATTTTGTTCTAAACATCTAAGTCAGAATCACATACTTTAAATAATGAAACATTAGGTTTTTTGCTAAACCTATAACGTTTAACAACAGAACAACGTCGAGGCATTTTACAAACTGTACCAAAATGTATTAAATCAACCACGTAATTTCCAGTTCATATTATGAACTCAGTGCTCGACTTGGAAAAATTAAACTAGGGGGACTCTGTTTACTTTTAAAAAAAGAGCGTCCCCATCACTTGTTAAACGTTACTGAGCCCCTACACCCCCTAATAACCCCAATTTAAATTATATTAACCTTCATCCGGATGCGCTCCATTCCATAGCTCCAGCGGGCGCGCAACGGCAATTTACCGTCTCCTAGTTTCTTTTTACTTTTTAGCCCCACGTTTCGTCTAAATATTTTAAATTGTGATAAATATTATGAAAACAATCTAGTACACAATATATATTATAGTAATATGATTTATTATAGGTACAAACAAAATATTATAAAACTACAAATAAAAAAATAAAAAAAAATTTTTTTAACGCCAACTAGTGTCATATTGTGATAGCTGAGAATACTGATAACTCCCGTCCTCCTCAACACACTCCAGTAGAAATGCTGAGTCCTTTTATGAAGAAGGCGGTAAATTACCACCCGTGCGCCCGGATGAAGGTTAAAAATATTTATAAATAATCAATTTAAAAAAAATTTCCTAATACATATTAGGTAATATAACAGGTAATTAATAACTACTGTACATATTATATTATAGTTATAAATAATATCAAACTCAAAATGACAATAAAAGTAAATAAATGAATAGCTATTAGTAATAATTAGTTAATTTAACTAACTTATAGATGTGCGGTTATGAAATAATCCATAAGACCAATTATGATTGGTATCTCGCTCATTTTGATAGAAATGCAGAACAATGTAGAGTCCCATGAGTTCCCCTTAAAAATAATAGTAAGGGTACTCAACAATTTCTGAAAAATTTGTTGGGGTACTCCGTCCCCCGCGTCCACCCAAAAGTCGAGCACTGCTTAGTTCACGATAAAAGCCGTCCGAAAAAGACATATAGATTATGTATACGTATTATATTTTATATTTATGATTTGATTTAATAAAAATATAATATATAAATATGTGTATATATTATCTATGGACATAGAGACCATTAAATGTAATCTTGTTTTTAATTATCGTTTTGTAGTCAATGATTGTAGTGTAGACACATTTTTCAAAAAAGAATACAAAGAAGACCAAGATACAACACATGACACATTTATTTCTTCTTAAATACCGTATACGACGAACCTACAGCACCTATTTAGTTGTATTGTACCTAATGTTATTTAATTAATACTAAGATTACCTACTTAACTAGCTTAGTTCCATGTAAATCACTTGAGGTTAATCTTAACTTAATATTTGTCTCGGCAACGCCGGGGGAGGACTAAATTGAATATTGTTGTAACGATATTATTTAGTTTATTTTGACCCTTATATTATACAATAAGACATATTATTCATATAGAGTTGGCATTATTATTTTTTATAATGGGCAACGAAGTGCACGGGATCAGCTAGTCTTATATGTATAATTCTAATGTACGTGTGTATGTCACCGAATTCCTCCTAAACGGCTGGACCGATTTGAATGAAATTTTTTGTATGCCTTTGGGTGACGCCCTGGATGGTTTATATTGACTATGGGGTGAAATGATGTGGTGAGGGGAGGTGCTCTCACAGGGACTTCGAGATTTACGATGGAAATATTTGTTTATAAATGGTTGCTATTGGTAACCATTGTTCGGTGCGTATGCCAGTATGGACTTTACCCTCACGTTTATCGTAATCCGTCGCAGATAATGTTCACCGCTCGACCGTTCCGATATCTTCAGAGAGGGAACATTATCGGTGTGCCGCCGACGGTCTCTTCCCCGCCGCCAACGCAGTACGCTGATCGCAATTTTCGCAACCGCACATCGCATAGTCGCCTTGAAAAATAGCGTTTTATTGTCGTCGTCTGTGTGTTCGATATATGTGCGAACCGGTGCGCCGTCGCCGTCAATATCCGTTCGTGATTCCGTGCCCGTCCGAGCCGTTTTGCTCATCATAGTGCTCGCGTTCTGTTGTCAACTCGTTACGACAGCGTTCGCACCTCGCTAAAGTTCGATACGTGTTGATTTAGCCGCCCGTAGCCCCTCGCGCCACGCGGTCGGTCGTTCCGACTGGTACGTGTACCTACAAAGTCGTTCGAGCACCCCGCACCTTCGCGCGTCACGCCCTCGCCGTGACCGCGTAGCATTTTGGATACTGTCATATCCATCTCGTTCTCGCTTCAAAATATTCGCACGCACATCGGCGCCCGCACACGTAGTAACGTAACCGCCGTTGTCACCCGCACGCGCATTCAGTGTTGGCCGTCGTCGGACAACAATCTACGCACGCACGCGTCGACCACCGATCGCGGATCAGCTGTTCACCACCGACGCAGATTGTCCAGCTACTCCGTATCAGGTCGTACCGTCTCCGATATCAATGTTATTATCATCCACCTGTATTATTATTATTATTATTGTTTTTACGCCCGTAATATTTTGTCACTCGAGCATTGAATTATTTCCATAAGTGTAATTATTTGTCATTATTGTCCCGTTGTATTGACGACCGTGTGTGGTTGGTCCCCACCTACTACTAACATAGTTTTTTAAGCCTTTTCCCCTGTAGCTACGGTTAATATACGTCATATTTATTTGATATTTTTATACAGCAACTCTACGACATTGTTATTTTTTCCATTGACATTTTCCGTCACCCACTTTTAGTTTTCCTATTACAGTCCACTACGATCGCATGACAATTAGGTACCATACGCTAACATAATTCGTGAGCGGGCAATACCTGACGATCACATTTACGCCGTCGAGCTGCACGGTTGATCGAGTTCAGGTTGCCTCCACACAACCATGGTTGCTATGTATTTGTTTATTTGTAACCAGGGACAACCCTATAAATAAATAGTACATATAAACCACGGTTACCAATAGCAACCATTTATAAACAAATATTTCCATACTTTCGATTGATTTCGACTAACTAACCTAAGAGGCCATAACTCCGGAACCACATATCGCACAGCGTACAAACTTCAGAGAAACCATCTAAATATCAATCTTAATATGCCCTAAAATTTTTATCGAAATCGGTTCGGTGGATCTTGAGCTATAAAATACTTAAAATACTATACTATACTTAAAATTATAAAGAGGAAAGATTTGATTGTTTGTTTGTATTGAATAGGCTCCGAAACTACTGAACCGATTTAAATGAAATTTGGTACATAGATAGTTTAGACACTGAGAAGGATATAGGCTACTTTTTAATACTAAAAAAGGCTGTAAGGGGTTGAAATAGGGATTGGTATGTATTTTTCCCCCAACGTAACACCATTATTAATTTTTTTAATGGGCAACGAAGTGCACTTGATCAGCTAGTATATATATATAAATGAATGTCTGCCTGTCTATCTGTTTATCTGTTTGTCTGTCTTGTATGCATACCGAAACCGTTCAACGGATTGCGATTAAATTTGAGACAGAGGTAGGTTAGACCACTAGGAAGAAGATAAGCTAATTAAAAAAAGTAGAGGTTGAACCCCGGGAGTTGCTCACACAGGGTGTAGGAGGCTGATTTTCGTATAACTGGTACAAAAACAAAAAATGTTATCTCAAAAACATAATATCATAGTTGCGTAGTAAATTGTTTCAATGAATAAAATATTTTACTGACAAAATGGATGATTTGGACTGGCCTAAAAACCTTGCCAACATAGAAGTTTTAGAAAAATAATTACGATCTCAATGGTGAAATACTAGATAGGTTTATTGTCTATTGGGACTATAAAAGACATTTGTATATATTTTTTTTTTATCTTTAACCTCAATTTGACTTTTACATTAACAACATTTTTAACAGATCAAAAAAAATATTAGGTTTTATTCTGTGAAATTATGCTGATTTTGTTTATAGACTTGCTCTAAAATCCATGTATGATCTGCTACCATAATTTATACCGTTTATGGAGTCCAAATCATCCATTCCGTCAATAAATAAGAATTAAATTTCATATATTGAAACAATTCTGAATGTACAATAGCAACGTTTAGAAAAACTAAGAGTCATACAATTTATTTCGCAGTGTGGAAAAATTAACTGATGCCGAAAAAAAATACAATAATGTAAAAAAAATTAAAGCCTTACGACGTCGTATTCAGTGGTGTCGGGTTTGAACTATAAACGCGTTCAAACACTTTTTAAAGACATCCGTCATTCGCTTCGTACTAATAACTTACAATATACTCGCACTTTCCGTCGTTGTATCAAATATGTCTATAGTTGAAAATGTGTCTATAAAAGCCGAGGGAATCCCGGAACGGTCATGGCACTATAGAACAGCTATATATATATAAAAGATGAATAAATTGTAGGTGATACTAAGTTCACTGGGTAAAATTTACCTATGAAAAGTATGACAATAGCAAAGCGTTACCGGTTCAGCTATAAATTTATAAAAAAAAAACAAATCTTTGACATGGGTCTTACGCACTCCATGGGGTCCGCAATCCACCTGCGGTGGATTGCCTACCTAATAATTTACTGCTCACATATTTCTGCGATCCAATTCAGTGGATTACATTGGTGGTTTGGATGCATGTAAATCACTTGAGGTTAATCTTAACTTAATATTTGCCTAGACAACGCTGGGCGGGAAAGAATTAGACGGATCAGACTTTTGTGAAGAATTGTGTGCTCTGTGCTCCCTTATAATAATATATTATGGTATCCCCTTTGGCCTTTACAATAAGTTACTTTTAAGTACAATAAATTGCACCACACCTGTTAACATCTGTACGCGTTTCAAACATTAGTTTTGATTTATAACTGTTAAATTTACATTTTAATGGATGCAAAATGATAAATTGCACAAGTGCATAACTAATTAGATACCTCGGAATGTCCGAATTGAAAGTTCAGTGTATTTCTACGGAATTTTTCGGTCGTTACTTGTTTTGTTTTCAACTAGCTGTATTACCCGACTTCGCCCGGATAAAATGAATCTATCTTTCTATTGTTTTCTGTTTGACTTCAGTTGAAATATATGATAACAACTTAATATTACAATACTGAATTAAATTTATGATTTTCCAATTGTTAATCCTGGGTTATTTTTTATGTAAACATAAAAAACCATAGTTTCATTTCCAAATATTCATTACAAAAATGTTCGGCACATATATATTAAGTAACTTTACACAGAAAATTTCCATTCGCTTTTCATATAATTTTGTTCCAAGCATCTAATTCAGAATTACATACTATAAATAATGAAACATTAGGTTTTCTGCTAAATCTATAACGTTTCACAACAGTACAACGTCGAGGAATTTCACAAAATGTATAAAATAAGCACTTAATTTCCAGTTCATATTACCTTAGTTCATGATGAAAACCGTCCGAAAAAGACATCTAGAATATGTATACGTATTATATTTTATATTTATGATTTGATTTAATAAAATAATATATAAATATGTGTATATATTATCTATGGACATAGAGGCCATTAAATGTAATCTTGTTTTTTATTATCGTTTGTAGTCTATGATTGTAATGTAGAAAAATTTTGCAAAAAAGAATACAATGAAGACCAAGATACAACACATGACGTAGTTGTTTCTTCTTAAATACCTTATACGACGAACCTACAGCACCCATTTAGTTGTATTGCACTTCACGTTTTTTAATTAATGTCCTTTCACTATATTTTAAATATTAAAAAAAAACCTGTGAACTCACTTTAGATGTATGATAAGTATGTTTCAAGCGTAAATGCATATTTATTAATTACCGACTTATTATATTTAACTATATTGTATTTATAATATCAATTTCACAATAACAATTAACATTAATTTAGTAAACAAAAGCTTTTATAAATTTAAAAAATATATTTAGATGTTAGCTCGGATGTCAGCGTTTGTTTGTTTTTTCTCAAAAATCTCAAAAAGTAAACAACGGATTTTAGTTCGGTTTTCACTATTAAATAGGTCTAAACTCGGGGAAGGTTTTAGTGTGGCAAAATTAATTGGGTGCCGAAAAAAATAACAATAATGTAAAAAAAAATGTAAGTCTTACGTCGTATTCAGTGTGGCGTTGAACTGGGTTTCGGGGGCGTTTAAAATATGTATATATTATTACTTTTAAGTATGAATAAGTATGCGTTTTAATTGCTGTCATCCAAAAAGCAAATTTAAAATTTATGTTAGAACTCAGAAATTAGATATAGCATATTAATATATTATAAATTGTAATATCTGTTTTTAAAAGACATAACAGATAGTGAATTAAAATATTTGGGGGGGGGGGGGGGGGGCTAGAAAATTTTTTACTCTCAAAGTGGGCTGTGGATGAAATAAGTTTGAGAACCTATGGTTTAAATTCACCACTGTAAAAAATATATAATTCAATAGCTCAGGCTAGAAAGTGCTCGGATAAGTCACTGATATGATGATAGTTATATCGAAGAATTGTGTGTCCTGTGCTCCCTCATAATAATATATTATGGTATCTCCTTTAGCCTTTACTAAAAGTTACTTTTAAGTACAATAAATTGCACCACACCTGTTAACGTCTGTACGCTTTTCAAACACTAGTTTTGATTTATTACTGTTAAATTTACATTTTTATGGATGCAAAATGATAAATTGCACATGAGCACAACTAATTAGATACTTTGGAATGTCTGAATTGACCGTTCAGTGTATTTCTACTAAATTTTAATAAAACATAAAAACATAAAAAACCATACACCTACAAATTATAACTAATTATACTTATTATAATTGTAATAAAATTGTAATAAAAAAATATTCAACTTACTCGTTATTCAACGAGAGCCATAACAAAGTTTATATGTGTGAACCAACCTATAGCAATCTATTTGAATTGAAGAAATGAGTGAAACACGATTGCGACCGATTTACCTTTTCGCAACACGACGGATTTTTCATCAGATATCGTTGAAATATTTCCACCGCAGTCTTTATTTGTACATGCGTAATATGTTATTGACCCAAATCATTTCGCTCTTTAGCGAATCGACTATTTCCGATTTTAACATAAGCTTAAAACCCGAACAATTCAATAAAAATATATTTATTTAGAATTTTTAATTATTTTATATAAAAAAAAAACATTAAACATTATTAATTTAAGTAGGTAGTTAACAACTAAACGCGCGTGTTTTATAGTATTGTAGTACCTGCTGTAGTATTTAACAGAAATTAGTCTATCTGCCTGCACAAAAACATTTAGGTGGGTACACCATGAAATGTTATAAAATCTTCATTACAAAAATGTTTGGCACATAATATAAGTAACTTTAAGCAAAAAAATTCCATTCGCTTTTGATATAATTTTGTTTAATTAACGTCGAGCAGGGACGGATTGGCCCACCGGGAAAGCGGAAAATTCCCGGTGGGCCGCTGTTTAAATTTATAATTCAATATTATAATATCCATAGATATTATAAGAATCTATTATTATTATTATTATTATTATTATTATTATTATTATTATTATTATTATAATTATCTAATATCTATGATAATATCATCAGGTTCGTCAGGAGATCGAAAAATAAAAATGAACAATTATTCGTAATCTAAAAATAGATTGGTTTTTCGTATTCTCCCGACTCCCGTATTCTTATCGCTGTTCGTCCGTGTGCGCCACATCGACATCGCATACCATCAACTATTAAAAAAATAGTAATAATGTAATATTGTATAATATTAATAAATATTCATAATATTGGCAGTAATATCGTTTTTAGTTTTGATGGCCAAACTATAACTATAACTATACAACTCTAATTTTGAACCTATTTTTTCTGAGCTTTTTTTTTATCGTTGTCATATTATGCGTATTGATAACATAATATATTTGAAAACGCTTAATAACGTAATAATTATTATTATAACATCGTTATGCGACCCTATTCTGGATTCTGAACAATCAGGAGCTTACATTTTTCACCATTTCATTAATTTGGGAGTCTTTTCTCTCCCCGGGACTTTTTTTTTAACTAGCAAACCGTATTCATGTACTTATTTAACTAATAGGTACCACCTATAGGATATTTTTTGAAATAATACAAAAAAAAGCATATCCCGTATGTTTGCTTTACATTACAAAGATAATATTAGTTATAACTTATAACTTTGTCATAAACACTAATCAATAATCACTATTGCACAAATATATTGCAATTATACTATATTGTATTGTGGTACAAATGTGGACTTCGTGTGCAAAAGACATTCCAATCAACACAGATTCAGATATAAAATGTTTTGATCATAAATTCCATTATTCAATTATGCATCGTAGGTGCAGTCGAGAATTACTAAATAACCAATGATATCTGATACCTAAACAAATGCCCAAAATTCAAATCTATGTACCTTAGTTTAAATGATCTAATGTCAGGGAAACTTTATAAATAAAAAAAAAATGTTCAGTCCTATTTTTTCGAATACCACACACAAGAGCCAGCAAAGTACGATTATACGACATACGTTTATAGGGAAAATGTACATAAATCCAATGGCAAAAATAGGAATGAGTAACAGGCAAAAAAATAAACTAGCGATAAGTCATAACAAACATTTCGTGTGGGAACTGGAAAACAATTAACGTATTCGTCAATTATTGTCACCATAGACCTTATACTCAGTATAGGTATAGGCTTTAGTCGTCACCAAGACGGAAAAATAATTTAAAAATAGATTTTTGACTATGGTTTTGTAATTTATCAATTTAACTAGGAACCTAATTAATTATTTTTATAAATTTTTGACTACAAAATCATTTGTAAATTTTCGTGAATTTGATTATTTTTGTAAAAATTGGAAATTCAAATACTACTTGTAAATAAATTATATTAAGATATTATTATTATTATTAATATATATAAATATACATCTACTTTATATCTAAAAAAAGTAAAAACACAACTTATGAGGAACCTTATAGTATTTATTACATTTTTACATTCTTGATATTTATGACTATTAAACATATGGTGATTGAAAGGGGTTGTGGAGATGAAGACACCTTTTCATATTTATAACTCTAGGTGAGTATTCCAAGTATGCAGTCGCTCCTCCTGCTAAATTTTAGTTCGGCGCCAATGACGTAATGCATAACGTACTATATACATTTTCTAACAATATTATGAGCCCTAAAAAATAACCTAACCTTGAAAAAGCAATTAATAAATTAGGATTAAAGCCATATAAAGTATTAAAGTGGATCTTTTATTGTGGTTTGTGATGAAACTGTATCTATATAGCCATATAGGTATCAATAAAGTTAAAGTATAATACATGTTATACCTACCTATTTGTAAATGCAGTGAATATTTAAATATTATATAATTATTTATTTAAATGTGTACAGGTCTCAATGTTTGTATTGAGGGGTGCTTATGATATAAACTAATTTTTTTTTGGCGGGATTAATAGGTTCAAAATGTACAAACATTTCCCCCCCCCCCTTTAAAGATGACTAAATTAAGCCACTGTTGAAAGGTATTGCAAAATAACACTGCACTTGTTTACAACTAAAATGTATACCTAAATAATAATATTATCAACTTAGAGGATTTTGAAAATTTATTTCAATATCATTTTCATATTGTATATATTTTTATATCTACTAATTAAACTTAACTTAAAAATATAGAAAATATAAATAAAAATATTATTGTCATTTTTTTTTTTTTTTTTTTTTTTATTTCATGGTACAGCTTCAACTGCTAAGGTTATTAGCTTACAAAAAATATTAGTTATAGGTACAAAATTTAGTGTTATTAGACAGAGGTTCTTAAGATTAGTTTATACATGCCGATTTATAATTGATTGCACTGTAGAATGAGATGGGTCCTTAAATTAGGTTGTACATATTGGTTAGTTTGAGGAATGCGATTACTTGGTTGGTGTTGTCCTGGGCTTCGAATAAATTAGTACAAAAGGTGTTGACGTCTCTGTGAATGTCGATGGGTGCGGAGTATTTGCGTAATTTGGTCAGAGGGTTGTCAACTGCTTCACGAGCTACTATGTCAGCTTTTTCGTTGCCATCTTGTCATTTTTATAAATAAAGAATACCGGAAATCTGAATGAAATGTTGACAACTACAATATTATTATAAAGGCTTATGAGAAAGTGTAAATGATTATTTAACGAACATACAATATTGAGGCTACTACATGTCTGCACAGATAATGAGGTTCTGACACTTACAGTAGTAATCCAACTATAAATATAAATTTTTTTTTGTGTTAGTCAATTTTTTTGCGAAAACAATGTATTAGTTTTTATCCAATGCTATTTTTATTTCAATGTTCCATAATATTTTAATAAAATATTGCTGAAACATATTGATACAAAAATTCCCTGTACATTGGGTTACCTATATATTACGTTTTAACATAATATTATTTATAGTGCAGAAATTATTCTTTTATTAAAATATTGATAAAACATTTATTTATTGTTTTCGTGGGGGTTGGTCGTTGCCACTCATCGGCAAGACTGATAATCGGTCAAAAAATCTGGGCACAAAAATGTGCATTTTGAAAAAGTAGGATAAAAAGTCCGGAATAATTTATTGTCAGATTAAAAGTTAGAAAAATATAAAATTATTATTCATTAATTGTATTTAATAAATGTATTTATTTTCTTATTTAATATTGTATTTGATAATTATTTCTTATACCTATAAAATTACAATTATTGTCGAGTGCAAGTAGTAATGAACTAATTATTATTGCAGGGTGATCGATGTTTGTATATTGACTAAATGACATTTTGATTCATTATTATTTTAATAATATTTGTAAAATGTAGGTAGGTATAAGAAAAAGTAATCAAATATAATATTGTTTAAAAAAATTAATTACATTTTTTTATATTATAATTTTTTGAATAGAATATTTTGTATTTTCAGACTTTTTGTCTGACATTTAAAAAAAAAATGAGTTCGGACTTTTTTCCTAGGACTTTTCGGTGAGACTTTAATGTGGATACCCCGCATAAGATCTTGAGTTAGTGTCTCGTCATTATTACCAGTACACGCCTTTAGGCTTTAATATAGGTACCCCTAACCTGGTATCAGTGGCGTAGGAAGGGTATGGCGTATGGGGCGCAAATTATGAAGAGGCGCAAATTTGTGCTTCAAAATTGGTACTTATTTTTATTTTACCTTCAAAACGACATTTCTTTATTATATATTTTGAAATGTGTATGATTTTGTTTATCTTGTTAGTTGTTTATCGTTAAATTCATGTTTCAATACAAGGGACGGTTCGTGCGTATGTGTGTGTGTGTGAACACGCATGCACAATGCACATCGAGCTTATTGAGTTGATGGGGAAAACTGTTGAAACTAAAATTCTTGAAATCATTAAAAAAAGTAAATATTATGCTATAATATTTGATACTTAGCACTCCTGATTTTTCACACAAAAAACAGTTAAGCGCATTAAAGCAAGAAAGGAACATTTTTAAAGGTGAAATTTACATTGTAATAATAACTGATAGTAATTATATAATGTGGTATTCCCTAATTATATACATAAAAAATAAATGTTAAAAAATATCATTCCATATTTTCGTCAATTTTTTAATCGCTAAAAAGGCGCATTTTCCTAAGTTTGCCAGGGGCGCTAACGAGTCTTTCTACGCCACTGCCTGGTATACATACGTTTGGACTCAAATAGTGTGGTGTACCTATATATATATATATATTATATTTAAGTATATAATATAATGTACACATGTTGTTTTAAAACGATAATAATAATAAAACACAATTTGAGAATTAATATATTGGCATCTGGTCCGAAAATCATCATGGCGCTGTATAATATACCGTACGCGATGACTGATGAGCAGTCTTGTAAAGTATTCGAATATGTATTTTGAATACTTTAATTATCATTTATTCGAATACGTATTCCGAATACAAAATAAAAGTATTCTTTACAAGACTGCTGATAAGTCATGGTTAAGTCGGGGGATTGTGACACTTTAATTTGTCTATTATAGTGTGAATAAATATATATATGTGCACACACACACACCAGAGACTCGACACACATTATAATATAACAGTCGTAGTATAATAGTCGTATAGACCCACGCGTGTTCTGCAGCATCATATAATACCAACCAATATAATATATAAGTACATGCTGTATTACTGGTATACCGGTATTCGGTATACCTATATTGTGTGTATGCATAAAATGTAATTCTATACGCTTATATTATAATAATATATATATAGATATCCATTAACTGTCTATATTAATATAAATATATATATATATATATTTATACCAATATACGACTGTACACAACGGTCAAAAAATAATGATGATGCGGGATACGTCCGTGCGTAAATGGAAATCCTGCATTAGACGTCATCGCGGCGACAGTTAAATCGCTTTAAAATCAAATGGAGATTAATTATATATTATATTCAATGGTATACTACCCAATACAACATTATCGTCGTATTACGGCATTACGCCCAAATAATGTATCTCAAAAACGGCTTAAAGTGGCCTAGCTTAAACCCTTCAAAAAACTTGAAAAATTCAAATTGATCACCATTCACCAATATTGACGTTCATATCATAATTTAATATTTGATGTGATTTTAATGATATGAACTTGAGAAAAATACGATAAATAAAACATTGTTTAAACTCAACTTCAACATTCTGATGTATCTCAAAAACAGTTTAAAACCACCAAAAAAATTCAAAGCTTCAAATTTATCACCAATATTGATGTTCATCAAAATTGAATGTTTGGCGCCAATGTTTCAGTCAATACTCGATATAATCAGATTAAGGCCAAATCGATGTTCATTTGTTTGAAAATTTAAGAATGCATATTATTGTAATTTATTGTAATCAAATCTATTAATAGTCAATTTTTTTAAATACTAATACATTTGTAGCAAATTTTTTACACGAATAACAATTTTTAATATAATATTTCATAACGACATAATTTCAATAAACAAACCTAACCTAGTAATCTTCTCCCGCGGTGAACGAATCATTGAAGTGGTGGACGCGCAGGCAATAAATTACGGGTCTAGGACACTTCGCCGCGACCGATTCGCCGCGACCGTTTCGCCGCCGGACTATTCGCCGCAGACCGGTTCGCCGCCGGACCTTCTCGCCGCAGACCGTTTCGCCGCGGACTTTTTCGCCGCCGGACTATTCGCCGCGACCGTTTCGCCGCCGGACTATTCGCCGCGACCACTTCGCCGCCGGACTATTCGCCGCGAAGAGAACCTCCCCACGATATATCATTAAAGATTGATATACAACAATATTTTTTCAAACCTCACCACATTTGATAATAATAATATGTTCCTCAATTTAAATCAAGTACATTTTATTACCCCCACGGCCCACAGCCCCACACTTGAATTTACAGCTCTAATTTCTGTTTGTGCATGGGCAACCATTCGCTTGCGTACTCTGAGGTGGATACTTTTTAGAGCTCATAATATGAACTAAGTTCCTCAAAACAACACTTTTGAAAAAGAAAAAATAACATATTTTGTATTTACGATCTACGTTTACGGCTTAATATTATGTGACAAAAATTATGTAATTATTATATGCTTTTTGTTTTTAATAAACACGTGCTTATAAAAATGCGTTTTTATTTTCAACCTATTATTTTCTAGGAAATAAAAATGAATATTTTAAATGATATTCTAAATTATAACTGTTAAACCATTGATTATAACATTATAGTTACTATAACTATTTTGTTACCATTAAAAAAATATTTATTAATGTTTTTTGCCGATAACTTTTTATTATACCAATTCATTTTAACACAAGTTACTGTGTATAACTGCGTTGCTATTTATATCCAGTTACCCGTATATTTCTTTGCAAAAGGAGTGATTTAAAAGTTTCAAGAAGCTCAATTGGAAATTATAAATGGTATTAACCTTCAAAGTAAGTATAGATTTTAATTTTATTACTTATATTTTTGTTTAATAAGGTGTTATACTTATAATGTATAATAGATTATTTATATTTTGTATCCACAAGTTAGATAGGTACTGACGATGCCAAAAATTCAAATAGTATTAATAATTATTTTAACATCTTTTTTTTGTACACAGATATAAAGATTATTTTTTTATCGTCATAAAAGTTAATTGGTTGATTTACACAACTCACAGGCAGTAATCAAAGACAAACATTGGCCATCATAATAAGAAATGCTATGTTTAGTACCTAATCTATATATATCATCTTAAATATGTGTCATAGATATATCATATATTCAAATTCATCTTTATTTTCTTTTTATGTTTATGGTTAGATATATAGACGAGTACTTCATCAGCTATGAACTATGAAGTCAGAATCACGGAATCTTTATAGGAAAATTTGTGAGTAGGTACTTTTAAATGCTTTATTTCGGGAAACATTAATTCAACCTACTATATTACTTATGTATTAATGTCTATATAATAATAAAATAAATTACTTTAACGCAGTTAGCATAATGTAATGAAATAATTAAAATATTTTGAGTAATATAGACAAACAATTGACAGTCAACCAACCGCTTCGCTCAGAATCGTTTTTGCATACAGTGACTGAGTGACTTATACCATTGAATTCAAATTTAATATTTCCATTGACCTTCTCTATTATAGACATCTAGTATCTACTGTACAGCAGAGCAGTTGTAGGTACCCAGTGGGTAATGTAGTCACTACCCACCATAGACATAATATAAAATCGAAAATCGAAAATCGATAATCGAAAATCCATCAACCCTCTTGATATTAAAAACAGAGGTGGCCTAAAAGTCCATCTAAAGATGTTATTTCACTGTGCAAAATGGGTGAACTGGTTTTCAAAATATACAAAGATCAATTACCAACAAATAATCCTATTGATTTTTTAATAATAAAAGCATCATCTAAAATTAATATCAACAGTTATTTCAGCAGTCTGAATATCCATATTTTAGGAATATTTATTTTATTTTATAAAAACAATTATTACTGATGTATTTAAAAAAAAAAATGTTTTTATTGTTTTTATTTAATGTAATTTTAAATAAATATTTAATAACTCTTATACTATTATAAATACAATTATTATATAAAATATGTACAATGTTTATTAGTTATAAATTATATTATGTATTTTATTTTAATAAAAATTTTGAATTCTGAATTACTCAATTAAAATTATAAATGATAACTCTCATGGATAATACAATTAATTCTATCTTTCCTCCATGATCCTTTACTACCAATGTGGGGGTGAATGACCTGAATGATGACTTCAATCTTTAATACAGGAGGTATAGGGAAGGCCGGCTCTGGGCCGTTCGGCCCCGTGATAACAGACCAGATATAATCGCATGGAATAAACGATGAAATCGGGGCCAAACGAAATGAGTACAAGTAGATCCCCATGATAAGTGATAAGAGTGGTTATCCGGTAACCCTTATATGGTAAGCCGAACGGCCACCATCCCGTATAGGGAATGAGCAGTCCATTTATATTATGTCTATGGTACCCACTGTCTTACTCATATTATTTTAAGTTGGTATCATGATATAATTAACACGTTAATTATATCATGGTTGGTATAATGCATATTGTTGTATATTGTAAATACAACAAATTAATTAAATTCAAATAATAAATAATTAATGAAAACCTAACTTCACTGAAAGCTAATTGAGAAGACAACATTTTTCAGTATTCATTTTTTGAAAAATCACCAATCACCATTGGTATGAAATCGATTTTCATTTATTAATTTATTTGCTGGACAATGAAACGGGATTTGTCGTTTTATATTTTTGTCTAATTGTTTTTTTTTTGTTCTTACCATGTTTGCCGTCATCAGTGCTATTAAAATCGGGAAATTCGTCCCCGACACATCAGAGATTAATATAATTTAGTTTGGTAAAGTAACTTCAAAAAATAAAAATGTATCAACTACCAGTCACTCAAAATAGTCATTTCAGAAGTCGTTTTGAAATTTTAAATTTCGCGTCTTAGCTCTTGTATGACTTGCATACACAATGTCTCTTTAGTATAGGAAATATAAATTGTTTTATGTGAGTTTAACTTGTAAATTTATTTTAAAGAGCCTACTGATGAGATCAGAAAATCGCACATGGGTTTTTACTTAATGACGAATAGGTGTCTAAATTTAGTTTCAATCATTTAAATATTCTTTTAAGCTGACTTAATAAAAACCTCTCCATACTTACGGTACTTACCTTAAGAATTATTTAAGAACTTGTAATCATTAGGCATTGTAGGATGGTATTACTTTAATTTTTATTCGGATATTACTAATTTATTACCATATAATGATAATATACTAATACATTACCTATTTAGCCATGTATTTTTACAGTCTTTATAAGTTGCTAACTTATGATAAGTTTTGATTTGAAGTTCTAACTTTCTAAGATTAGGTTTAGATTACTTCATTTTATCACTTACTAGTTATACCATTGACTATTAAAATAATTTAATTTATTTACTTATTTTAATTTTTAATAATTAAGTATTTAAATATTTAGACAAATTGTTTAATTCTTAAATACTTTACTTACCACAGACATCATTTACTAGAATTAACACAAAGATAAGATTAAGGTTTTATAATGTTTTTATTCTAGGTAATTATTTTAATTATAATGAGGTTTCGATAAGTTAAATTGTAAATCAATATTATAATTTTTGTTTAATAGTCCATTACAAAGTTATGAGCTAAACCTCTCAAAAATACTCAATAACATTTCGGTTACCAAAATTTTGAACCAAGTTTAAAATGCGATTTGATGCTTCGATGTATTTTTTTTTTGATGGAGGTGGTTCATGACCACTAACAAGGAACTCATAATAAACATCTCTTTCTGCCTGAACTTTTTTCAATTCAATTATAAACTGCCAGATCGTTGGATGATTCATACTAAGCTGTGCTTGAAGTCGCCGATGAGAAGCTTCTGCTAGATTGTTTGTTTTCTATTTAAACATAACACCAATTCAAGTAAATCAGCTTTTTATAGTAAAAAAAAAATTGTTATTAATACTAATAGTTAAATGGAATATTTATTCATACTGATTAAAATCTATAAATTGTATAAATTGGACACTTTTTAAATAATATTATTCTATATTTGATTTGAGTTGGGTCACTTATATTTATTTATTTTGAATTAAAAATTAAATACTGATACTAAAGCAATAGACAGAATAAAATAAATTTTAAATATATTAAATATCTATAAGATTGTATGATTATTATATCATGATATATTGTGATTGAGTATTAGAGTTCTTTCCATAATACATTATTTAATGAAACAATCAAAATTGAACAAATTAAAAGTCCTCTAAGATTTTTCTTATCCAATCTATAATTGTGTATAATTTATATTATATTGATAAACTATATTTTTTCTCTATAATTTATTTTCATGTTACTGATTTTGAAAAGTTAGCATATGTCATATAATCTTATAACAGAATTAATAAATATGTAATACACTGTTAATAGAACCAACTCAACTATGTATTTATCAATTATAAAAATCAATTTTTCATGCAAATTGTAATTCATTAGTAATAAATGTATTAGTTAATTTATTTTCCTTAACCTTAGGTACTGAATCATATTTTTCTTATTAACTAATATATCTTATTTTTATAGTATAGAAACAATATTATTTTTAAAAACATTTTATGTCTTACCATTTGTTCAGTTAAGACTCTATTGTACAAATTCCATGTCTCAATTGGAAATGCTGGCACCCTTCTTACACCTTCTCTTCTCAATATACCAATATAATACATTTCCAGCCAATCTAAAATTGGCTGTAATGTAGGCTCTACCAGTTCCATCTCATCGCTTAACGTCTCAAAGCAATTGACAACATATTCAGGAGGAACAAACGCCAAGGCAGTTATCATACGTGCGTATAAATTAAAATTTGCATTATTTCTATAAGAATTAAAAATTATAATAATATATTATGAAAATTTGTACTTTTTAATTTTTTAAGTCTTATATTTCAGCTTACGCCATCAATCCTACAGTTCCAATTTGTTTTTTCAAATTCTGAAGGAGATGGAAAAAACATCCATGAATTTCTACATCATGAAATTCATTCCTAAAAGCATTGTGGATGGCCAATTCAAAGTCCACTGATACACTTCTTAAGTTAATGCCTGGTGATAAATTTTTTATTAGCACAAGCATTTTGCTGTATGTTGCTTGACTTTTATTTGGCAATATAGCATAAACGCATGGATGTACACCTCCATTTCGACATCCTAAAATTACAAAAACTTGGGAAAATAGTGTGGGAGCTATTTTGAAAGTCCCGTCAACAAACCATTGTCCAGATGTTGATAGTATCTAAAAATAAATCAAAAAAGGAATTGGAATTGATTATTAATAAGGAGTTATTACTATCAACATAATTTAAGAACATACTTCTAAACCCCTTTGACGGCCAAATAAGAGAATTCTATTATTTTCAGGGCCAGTATCGCATAATAAAAAATTTTCATAAACTCCGGGTTCGACTTCATACTCCTTAAAACTGTCTGGAATATCTAAATCCATTAATGTCAAAGGGGCAATAGGAATTTGTGGGCCATTTTGACGTCTTACCCGTCGCACAGTTTTTTTTAGTGAGTTGATTGATGTTAAAGCTCCTTTACCAGCAATAGATAACCCTTCTAAACAAATCGATAAATTATAAGCTATAATACATACCAATCTAAATTTATTTAGAATACTTATATTAAATTATGCTAAATATTGAATTAGGTAACTATTTTTACTTAAAAAATTTAATTTGATTAATATTAATAACTAATAATCACCTATTCTAATACATAAAAAGAGTAATAATAATTAACAATTAATTTCATTATACACTTAAGTAAATTAATAAATATTGTAATAACTATTGTATTCATACTTTACATGATAATGCTATTTACTATTTATGCTCCTATTATACTGTAATGATCTTATATTACATTCAATTTTTTTTTTAAAGTGTTATTTGTATCATGTTTTAGTAAATAAAATAATATTTTGTAAATTGTAAGTAATACGTTATTATTTATTAAATTTATTTTACCTATACACTGATTAATTGCTACAGCTGGTGCTTCCATTGTGTCTACAGCTCTTCTTTTTAATTTTGTGATTGTTGAAGCTATCTAATCAAAATACATATAAGATGTTAATGATATTTTTAGATAGAGTAATAAACATATTTCTAAAAAAAACAACTTAGTTGAGGGGTGGTACAACTGCCTAGTGAGTAAATTACATAATCATTTGGAAGTTAATCACATTTTGTAAACAGGAACAAGCTTTACAAAAGGTATTATCCAAATTAAATTTATTGAATAAAATTAAAAACTGATTATATTTATTATATTATATTTTTTTTATTTAGATGTGCTTAGAAAAATTAATTTCTAGAGAGCCAAATTCAAAAATAATGTATATTATATAAGAATCATGATGAAATCATATTTGACTTAGTGAAAAAATTCAATGAAATTCCAGCCCTTCATTGCTTAAGAAAAATTATACCACAACCTTAAATTTTTTAATTTTTAAAATGTTATTGGATGTAGAATAATATTATTTAAATATTTATTTATTTAATTTAACTGTAAAAACATATCTTTAGTTAGGTGACAAAAATTTTTTTTTTATATTTTTCATGTTTTATTGTTGGTTTCAGCAAAGTTGGGCAGATAACCAGACCATAACATTACTTGTGTATTAAACGTTCGTGTAATAGTAGAGTATATAGTATAGTTATACTTAACGATATAACTAAAATTATCTAACCTTATCTAAAACAAATTTCAAAGTTTGCATAACAGCGAACCATTAATGGATTATTAAACAAAAGGGTATTTCACTATTTACAACTCAGCCGCAGATAATCGAAACCACGGTTAAAAAATCCATGGATAACGAGAGATTACTGTATTTTGTTATACAGCTTTTTTTTCAGTAAACAATTTTAATCTATAAAAATTATTGTTATTGAAAAAAAATAATTTAAAATAGTGTATTAATTCATATAAAAGCAACAGTTTACAATTTATTTTTTTTTGTTACAATATGTGAAAAAAATAAATACACAAATGTTTAAATTTAATTACTTACCTGTAGATAATGAATTTTTACTGTTGATTTATCAAGCACATAATATAAACAATAAAATAGAACTATCCATTTAATATTGATTAAAATTTAACTTACCTCTACAGCCACAGGAGACTCGTCATGACCACCATGGTTTCCTTTTAATAAAATTTCTCCATTATATACATGGATTCGCCCTTTACAATTTATATCCCTCCTACGACATCTATAATATTTTGTAACTTTGTCTGCGCTCAGTCTATCAAATATATATTGAAATCCTTCATGACAAATAATATCTTGCGATCTATTAGTCATTATGTCCATTTTCAAATCTCAAGAAGAAATGTAAATTTAAATAAAATTGTCTAACTTAAAACGTTGGCTTAAAACAGAATATCTGTACAAGTCCACGGCCTAAACAAAAGTGATCAGATGTCGAAATTATTTCATTAAATTAAATCAAATACATCGCAGTGATTTATTTATAATTATTAAATCCTTTGATGATGCCGACAGGACATACACTCGATGGGGTTAATCCTGTGTGCGAATAATTACTACTTTCGTGTATATTTATATCATGATGAATCATTTAAAATTAAAAGTACATAAGAGACATAGAGTTGTTTAAAATTATATGTACAATTTAAATATTAAATTAATATAACGTAGTATGTTTTCTATAATTTAAATTTTAAGATATTATGTACAAAGTATTTGTCTAAAACGTTATGCGTTACAGTTAAATAGCTAGTGCAGGTGCAATGATAATTATTGTTAATGGGCTAGAACTTATGCTATATAAAATGAAAAAATATGCATTTAATTTTTATAGTTAAGCGGGGCCCCCCCAAAAGGGGGGTCAGTGAGTACCATAGTCTCAGGATCCTGGCTCTCTGGGGGCCCGGAAATAAACATAATATATTCATTATTCATATTACTAATTTAAAATAGGAAAAAAATGAGTCGGGCCACTCTAGTCACCATATCATATTTATTTAATATTGGAATATAAATAATTTGATTTCTTACTACATAATTTTGTGTTATGATCACAGTCTATGTGTATGGGTACCTACTATTTTTATCTCATACAAATCGAAATAAATAATTTCATTATTCATAAATACTTTTTTAAAGAAACGTTGATTTTTATATTAAACTGCAGTAAATAAGTGTTCATACGTGTTTTGAATTTATATTAAGGTAACTAAAATAACTGACATTTTATAGAGGTGTGTAACAAAAAAAACTGTATAACCAATATTTTAGGTATTGAAATAATATCTTTTGAAACTATATTAGAAAAATAAAACATCATATAATGTTTTTTTTTTTATGAAACAATAATATATACAATCTGTACAATTATGCACAATTAGCATATTTGATAAGGGTTACAATAATACATGAGTACGTGCATAAGAAGCCACCCACTAATGGCACTTGACTGGGACTTTTATGAAACTAGCTAAATTTATATATACTGATTCTTCTTTTTTTTTTTTTTTTTATTATTTTTGATATTAGTTCCTTAGCAAGTCACTGCACCAGTTCCTTTTTAAGCGACACCTGGGGTTTCCAGGTAATGTTTGGGTGGATAGGTTTTTAATGAGTGGGTTTTGGTGTGTTTGTAGCCGGGCATGAAAGATTTTGTAGAAACGTGTAGTTTCTTCGGTCACGGTTTTAATTGACAGGTCATTTATAGTGTAATTCGAAACAAAATGTGGAGCATTAGTTATTTTCCTGAGAGCAATATTCTGAAATTGTTGAATTTTGTTAGTATTTTGCTGTAGGTACCCCATAGTTGGAGACCATATTATGTCCATAGAGGTTTGAGTAATGTTTTATACATAAGAACTTTAATTTTTAAACTGGAGTGTTTGTTATTTGTGAGTAGCGTTCGTAGGCTGCGAAGACGGGCGTTAGGTTAGGTTATATTCTAAGTTATATTTCTAAGTCTTTTTATATGGCTATTCCAAGTGAGGCGCTTATCCAAGTTAAGTCCTAGATAGCTAACTGAGTCAGATGTAGGAATAATCTTATAATGTTAAGACAAAATTAAATAGTTACTTTTATAGTATTATGTAAGATCAATCATTTTTATTGCTCTTACTTTTAATTTTTCACATTGACAACGATTAAGTTTGTTTTATGAAATTTAAATTAGGATTGGGAGCATAATATTATGACGTGTCATCTAGAATTGTATACTACATTACTACCTACCTAAGTAATACAGTAGGTAGAATTAATATTTGCCCGAATAAAAGCATTTAAATGTTAAGTACCTACTCACAAATTTTCCTATAAAGATTCCGTGATTCTAACCTCATACTTCATAGATGAAGTATTCATCATTTATTATTTTAAATTAATTAATTGATCATATACTTTAATACCTACTTAATATTAAAGTTTATTTTATAAGTACTTTATTTACCACCGTTGGCGCAATTAGAGGGGTGTTAAAGCGTCTTTAGCCCTCGTTATCTTTTTAGGTCTAATTTTGAGGCATCAACAGTTTTAGAGGTCTAGCTAGTTACGCGGTTACGCCTATGTTAACCACTTAGAATACATATTTACGATTACTATAGTATTACATGGTACATTGGTACCTATAAGTCATAAGATAACATATTAAATATGTTAATAATTAAAATATTTGTTGGTAACATAATATAATAATGTTTCCTATAACCTATATATATACAGTAGGTACTATCCTGTGTTCAAATTAAGAAACACAGTCGGCAACTGATTAATGCACAAGGGTATGAGTGTATGACTAAACCACATGGAAAGCATATAAATGGTTGAATCACTTGAATCTGTGTAGAAAACAAAAGAGTGTTGCCTGAATAAAATATATAGCGTCTACTGTATAGTATTATAGTTAATAGTATTATGATACTAGGTATTATGATCAAAGCATATTCTCGTAAAATGTAGGTACCTAGTTGAAAAGTAATTAACCCAAAACAAGAAAAAATAAAGATTCCGTGATTCTGACTTCATAGTTCATAGATGAAGTACCTACTCGTCTATATATCTAACCATATAGACATAAAAAAAAAATAAAGATGAATTTGAATATATGATATATCTATGACACATATTTAAGATGATATATATATATTTTTATTTTTAGAAGAAAATATACAATCTATATCACGGACATAATAAGTATATGTGTGTTAAGAGAAGAGAAAAAAAATAAAACATGAAATACATAATTTGAGGAAAGAAGCCACCCATTGGTGACACTTTCAACTTGATTTAAATATTGTGTGATTTAATAAATTATATGAGTACTTAGTTTTTTTTTTTTTTAGTGTAATAAATCTCTGCACCATTTGCTTTTAAGTCGCCTTAGGGGGCTACCTGGGATTGTGAGGGATGATAAGTTTTTGATGAGATGATAGACAGTTATGAAATTTTTTAAAAAAAACGTTTAGCTTCGTCATGAACGGTTTTTATTTTGCAATCTATGTGTAGGGTATAGTTTGATATGTATGGAGGGGTGTTTACTAATTTCCTTAAGGTCATATTTTGGAAAGCTTGTACCTATATCTTATTTATATTAGATTTTTAGCATTTCCCCATAGCTGCAGTTCATATGTCCAGATGGGTTTTAATAAGGTTTTATACAAGAGGAGTTTGATATTAATAGGGTCTTTGTTACCAACTAGATGCTTAAGCATACATAGCCGATTGTTTAGGGATAGTCTTTTTTCACGTAAATGTTGAGCCCAGGTTAAGCGTCGATCGAGTGTTAGACCAAGGTATTTTACTGTGGGTGATGAAGGGATAGGGATGCCATAAAGTAAAACATTTGGACAAGGTGCTTGCCTTAGTGTAAAAGTAGTGTGTACTGATTTGCTTTGATTTACTTTAAATTTCCATTTAGTGTACCAATTTTCCAACAACCCTAAATGGGTTTGCAAATATAAATCATCATTAATCAAAATAATCATCATATATATAGATTAGGTACTAAACATAGCATTTCTTATTATGATGGCCAATGTTTGTCTTTGATTACTGCCTGTGAGTTGTGTAAATCAACCAATTAACTTTTATGACGATAAAAAAATAATCTTTATATCTGTGTACAAAAAAAAGATGTTAAAATAATTATTAATACTATTTGAATTTTTGGCATCGTCAGTACCTATCTAACTTGTGGATACAAAATATAAATAATCTATTATACATTATAAGTATAACACCTTATTAAACAAAAATATAAGTAATAAAATTAAAATCTATACTTACTTTGAAGGTTAATACCATTTATAATTTCCAATTGAGCTTCTTGAAACTTTTAAATCACTCCTTTTGCAAAGAAATATACGGGTAACTGGATATAAATAGCAACGCAGTTATACACAGTAACTTGTGTTAAAATGAATTGGTATAATAAAAAGTTATCGGCAAAAAACATTAATAAATATTTTTTTAATGGTAACAAAATAGTTATAGTAACTATAATGTTATAATCAATGGTTTAACAGTTATAATTTAGAATATCATTTAAAATATTCATTTTTATTTCCTAGAAAATAATAGGTTGAAAATAAAAACGCATTTTTATAAGCACGTGTTTATTAAAAACAAAAAGCATATAATAATTACATAATTTTTGTCACATAATATTAAGCCGTAAACGTAGATCGTAAATACAAAATATGTTATTTTTTCTTTTTCAAAAGTGTTGTTTTGAGGAACTTAGTTCATATTATGAGCTCTAAAAAGTATCCACCCCAGAGTACGCAAGCGAATGGTTGCTCATGCACAAACAGAAATTAGAGCTGTAAATTCAAGTGTGGGGCTGTGGGCCGTGGGGGTAATAAAATGTACTTGATTTAAATTGAGGAACATATTATTATTATCAAATGTGGTGAGGTTTGAAAAAATATTGTTGTATATCAATCTTTAATGATATATCGTGGGGAGGTTCTCTTCGCGGCGAATAGTCCGGCGGCGAAGTGGTCGCGGCGAATAGTCCGGCGGCGAAAAAGTCCGCGGCGAAACGGTCTGCGACGAGAAGGTCCGGCGGCGAACCGGTCGCGGCGAATAGTCCGGCGGCGAAAAAGTCCGCGGTGAAACGGTCTGCGGCGAGAAGGTCCGGCGGCGAACCGGTCGCGGCGAAGTGGTCGCGGCGAATAGTCCGGCGGCGAAAAAGTCCGCGGCGAAACGGTCTGCGGCGAGAAGGGCCGGCGGCGAACCGGTCTGCGGCGAATAGTCCGGCGGCGAAACGGTCGCGGCGAAACGGCCGCGGCGAATCGGTCGCGGCGAAGTGTCCGGGTTCGATAAATTACTGTGCAGTTATTATTATTGTTCTAATAGTACGCAAAATATACAACGGCTTGGCGATACTGCAATCGCTAATTACTCCGCGAATAATAATAATAATAATAATAATACTGATGATGATGACGATAATATGTAACAATATTTGTTTTTCTAATTAACGTTTACGTTATAACATATTTTTTACCGGTTATTCAACAATGAAATAACACCCCCAAAAAGAAATCGGAGTGGTAACTGGCAGTGTCGGCCTGGCCAGGGCCGCGAACGCTGCCGAGGCCCTGACCTTTTTTTTTTTTTAGTTTTTAATTAGTGGAACTAAAAATATGCTGACACGACACTGTCAGGGCCCGCGAGAAAGTAAATTAAACGAAAATAGTATCAATGATAGCGAAGATGATGACAACACTGAATTAGTAGACTGTGATAAATGTAATAAATGCATTGCCTGTGCTTATGTTATAATTAAAGAACTTTCATTTCATTCCAACTCATTTCATAATTTATTAACAGATTATAAATATGTACTCTTGTTACCCTCAACTCAAGTGACCTGTGAAAGGGTATTTTCTAAACTAAAACTTGTAAAGTCTAAAATCAGATCAACAATAAGTCAACAGCATTTATCACCTTTAATGCTTATGGCGATTGAAAAAGATATAAAAATTCAGAAAACGCAAATTATTGATACTATAGCTAAGTCATCTAAAATGTTACACGAATTACTTATTTAGTATTACATGTTTTAAAAATAATGTTGTGTCAACTTTTGTTCATTGTTTGTATTCTGTTTCTGTATTATATTTTGGGTGATATCTTTTTCATAATTTGTATTATATTATTTGTTTGGTAACTTATTAAAAAATGTCATGTGTTATTAAGCATGTCAGAACTCAGAAGTGAATATCTACTTGGTTTTAGTCAAGAATGGTAAAAGTGAAAACAGTTTAATCGAATGACTAGTTGGAAAGTGGGGAAGGGGGAAGTCAGTGTTTAACGATCTGCTTCAAATCGTACAATTATAGTCGTTTTTTATTTAATCGTTTTTTTATATACAACATTTCGACTGGCTGGGTGGGGGGGGGGGGGTTAGGAGGATATACATTAATCCACTATCCTATGAAGAATATAAAAAAAAATTGAGGCCCTAGAGAAAAATTGCGGCCGAGGCCTTTTATATACCAGGCCGACACTGGTAACTGGTAAGGTAAACATTTAACATATTCATATAATATATTTATTAGGTGTGCTTTTGTAAACCGCTGTATGCACGTTGCCGAGTAGTGGGAATGGAACCATGGTGGGAGAAAAATCGGCTAGCAGTGTACGCGAGCGTCAGTATCGATGCGCGGTTTACGGTCGGACTCTCGCGGGCCGGAGTTTTTTTTTTTAGAAGTAGTTCAGAAATTCCCGGTTTCCCGGTAGGACTATATCCGCCCATCAGCGTGTGTAAAGAAATTAAAAATAAAGATTAGGTACTAAGATTACGAATATCAAAATTCCGTTTATATTTACATCGAAATAATTCCAATAATATTTTTATTTATATTGTAGATAAAGATGATGTTATGTTCATTATTCTGTGCTTACCAAGTTTAATTATAGTTCATCGCCTCGTATCGGTATCGTGGTTATCCACATCTTGATCAACCGACATCAGTATCTATGTACTTGATTAGGTATTATATTATTATAATATTGTAGTGTTTACTAATATTACGATTTATTTGTTTTTAGTCGTCCGCCGATCGACGCTCAGCGTTCTGTAGTTCCTGTCACTACTCACATGACCTCCTGAAATTGTTTTATTCCTTAATTGACATTTGACAGACGACAGTCAGAAGCTGTATTATATGCTTACGAGTTACAGCCTTACCGGTAAGGTACCTTTCTATAATTGCGTTTATTGTGAATTGTTGTTTAATTGTGCGTTTAATAATTAACCGTGTGATAATAATATTATAATATTATTATATATTATATTATTATATTTTAATATTATTAACAATTGTATCACCGTGACGCTAAATGTTAAAAGCGGATTTCCGTCAATTCATAAATTTTACATCGACTACAGTATTCGTTTTTCGTTTTAACATTTAACGAAAATTGCAAGTACCTACCTTTTAAGATTTAGCGATTCAATTGTATCATTTTATATTAGTGTGTTTTGTACACGATTATGTTTTTTTATTTTTTTATTTATAGATAGGTACCTACTTAGCATATTATTATTATTATCAAAGCCCTTCGATTTCATAACTTTGCATATTATTTATGATTTTTACATAGATATTATTATATTAGGTTTTGCAAGTTTGCAAAGTGACAAAAGTGTATTTTACACAATTTGTTATGAAAGTACTTACATTTTATGGAATCGAACAACTCAAAAATTAATTGATTTTATATTTTTATCATGTGTGTTTTTTCTGTCTATCATAATGGTTTTGACTGGAACTTGAAAAACGTACATTCATTAAAATCGTTATAGGTATCTAAAAGATATTGTAGGGACACACGACATGACGACATTATCATCAAATACTAATATTGCCATTTTATATTAAAATTTCTGTTTTCATTGTTTTATTTTGATTATTGTCGATAAAACATTTCTTGTTGGTTTAAGGAACTTAAAAATTGAATACAAATTTCATCATACATTGTTCTTAGTGTTCTTACTGTTGAAAGCAAAAATGTTGAAAATACATACACAACAATTTCTTAAATAAGCTTTTAAAGCTCACAATGCAAATAAAACTATAACATAAATGTTATGTACCAATTTACATAATAAATATATTATAATGTTACTTATACCTAAGTTATAAATTATGGTTTTTATGTAGGTATATTCATATTTTAAAAAGTAATAAATAAATTAACAAGTGATCTTATAATTAACAAATTATTACAATACAAAAAGAAAACTACTACCATTGATTATAGAATAGAACTATTCTAACAACCTACTATACAGAAGAGGGACTCCTCAATTTTTATTATTTTGACAATAAATTAAATATTTTTTGTATGAAGATTAGAGGGGATGTGGATTTTAGGGGCATAACCCCAAACGACTCTGCTTTAATTGTATGTATGGGTGGTTATATTTGGAGTCGATAATTAAAACATTCCATATTTCCATCGCTTCCTAATAAAAAAATTTTGGTGCCACTGCTTCCAAATATCTAATCTTTCCTCATGGCACTTTAATGACTAGTCCTCCTATGTATCAATATTCAATGTCAAATTGGTTAATTTATTAATTCAATTGTGCAATGAATTATATTGAACGAATAATTCTTATTTCTTGTATTCTTAATGTTATAGGTGGGTACATAAAACATTGATTCAAATCCACTTGAATACCATTGCTTAAATCTTTCACTGATTTGAATTAAATTACAATAAATAGGTAAGAAACAACATTTACATTGAATTCAATAGTATATTATTTACCATGTAATATAGAAAACATATTTAAATAATGTGATGTTAAGATACAAAAAAATCCGTTAAGTTGTTATATTTTCAAACCAATTTTGTATGCTTATATTTTATTATTAAAGCGTTGTTACTATATTAAGCCATGCTACTCACAATTATATTAATTAGTATATCTACAATATTTAATAGAATAGAACATAGTTACTTATAAGTTAAAATTAACACTACTTATTAATACTTAAACTCTGTTTCAATAACAAAAATATATTAATTCTATACAATTGCATATTAGTTATTACAATCATTATTTTTATTTACTATAACTTAGTTGGGTATTTCCAAACAGTAGTTTAGTTTTTAAGTAATTTTTTTGATGCTTATTTCTTATGAATTTAAATAATATATACTACCTATTCTAGGGTTGCCATACGTCCCGGTTTGGCCGGGACAGTACCGGTTTTGAGTATGGCGTCCCGGTGTCCCGATAATGTGTTTCGGGACAGCACAATGTCCCGGAATGAGAGAAATAACTAATGTATGTCTTTTATTAGACATTTGATGGAAAAACTATAATATAGCCATGATAAAAATAACAAATTGAATAATTGATTGAATATAATTATTAAATAAAAAATTGAAAAAATCTATTTTTAAATTATTTTCCCGACGATTTTTGTCTAATACGTTCTTCGTATTTCCGTTGTAATACGATTTGCATTGATGAAAACAATTTTTTTGATCAATTTAAAATGTTCGACAAATATTTCAAAGAACAAAGTGAAGAATGGCACAACACATCACTCGAAGAACGTTGGTTATCAGCATTTAAACATTTTAAAGAACTTAATATAACAATATTGATTGTCTATTTATAGTTGTTGAATTTTCTTTATCATTACCTGGTTAAAATGCAACAGTAGAACGTGTGTTTTCATTAATGAATAGCATATGGACAAAATCACGAAATAAATTAGATATAAGAACAGTTGAGGCTTCGTTAATAATAAAAACAAGTTTCGATAACATGTCTTGTTGTCAATTTTATGAGTCAATTCTTGCCAACAAAACATTGCTTCAAAAAGTACACAGTTCAGCTAAGTATCAAACAACTCAGACTTTTTTTGCCGACGGAGAACACGTCGGACGCGGATTAAAAATGTTGTATATTTTATTATGTATTCTTTAATTTAAAAATATCAAATAATTTATAATGAAAATTAAACTTCAAATATTATTATGAACGAGTATATAATGTGTGTTACAAATTATATTTGTGTCATCAAAAGTCAATAAAAAAAATGAAAAAACGTTTGTCCCGGTTTTTGTCAAATAAAATATGGTAACCCTAACCTATTCACACAATAAATATATAATCATTTTTCACATATTTTTTCAGGAGATGGATGACAAACCAAAAACATCAAGTGAAAAAGATACAAACCTAGTTCTGAAATCCTATGATTGTGAATCAACAATATATAAAAATGGCAATCATGCATTTGAAGTATTAAAAGGCTTTCAATCAATGCAAAAGTATGTTGTAAGTGAATTTAACTGCTAGAAAAAATAACTAAAGGTAACAAATTTTTTGATTATACAGTGTTGACAATTTAAGTGATATAATTCTTCAAACTGACAATGGCACTAAAGTATTTGGTCATAAAGCTATTTTAGTAGTAGTTAGTCCATATTTCCGTGCAATGTTTACTAGTTTGTTTGATAAAAATGAAGAATGTGTTAATATCAGCCAGTTAGATTCTACCGGTTTACAACTTTTAGTAGATTATATGTACACTGGAGAAATCATGGTCACCAAAGAAAATGTAAAGGTATAAAAAAAACATGATTGGTTATAGACTTGTTTCTAAATTATTTAAATGTATTTTTGTTGATTGCTTAAGGTATTATTGACAGCTGCAAATCTCTTACAGATAGACTATGTTAAAAGGGTATGTGTTGAGTTTTTGCAAACACAACTAAATCCGTCGAATTGTCTTGGTATTAAAGCATTTGCTGACTTACATAATAGCAAAGAATTGTTATCCATTTGTGAAGCATATATTAAAAAACAGTTTTTGTATGATATATAACTTAGTTTCTGGTTCAGCCTGTAAATTTTATGAATTGTGATCATTTTTTTCAGAGAAATGGTAGAATATGAAGAGTTCCTATCTTTATCTTTTGAAGAAGTGATTAAGCTAATTTCTTGTAATGACCTAACGATTCCATTTGAAGAAAAAGTAAGCAGACTTAAATTTTTGGTTATTTTGGTTGCAAAATCAATTTACTTCCACATAAATATATAATCTTTTATTATACAGTTGCGACTTGAAAAGAGTTTATTATTTGAATCACAAATATCTCAAACAAAATTAATAGATAGATTGTTGCCCCGTGTCTGGATAATTGATCAACCAAAATAATTATTTTTATGTATTATGCATAATAAAATACTCACCTATTGATAGTTGAATTTTTTAAATCAACATTCAACACTAAAGTTGTAGAAAACTAAGCTACACTGCTATACAGTTGTATAAGGCAGTGCTACTTAATCTTTTTTTACGATGATACCATAATTTGGATCTCTAAAAATGGTGACACACTTAAAACAATTTAAGGATTTTTGAAAAAGTAACAATTCTGAACCTACATAAATTATTTCATTAACATGTAACTGTTTTATTACAATATAATTAAACAATTTTTTTGGCGTCATGCATCACAGTAACACAGTGGGTTGAAAACCACTGGTATAAGAGACACTGTGATAAATTGTGATATTACTTATGAGATCCTGGTTTGCCAATATTATTCTTTAGATTTCTGTTGAATGTGAGTCTAGGCCAAAAAAAAGTTATGCCTGCTGGTCTTATATAATTAAATTTTGTTATATTTTAATTTAATTGTATTTTTTTTGTTTTTATAGGTATTTGAGTGTGTCATTAAATGGGTACATCATGAATTAGATTGTAGAGATGATAGTTTACCTAAATTAATGAAATATGTACGTTTGCCATTAGTACCAATACAGTACCTATTTAAGAATGTAGTTAATGATCCACTTCTTAAAAATTGTCCTAAATGTATATTTTTTTCTTTAAATATAGTTATTTATTATGAATTTATATCTTATAGAAATTATAAAAAATGCTTAGGTAAAGATTATATAATTGAAGCGTTAACATTTAATCTACTTAAAACACAACAGATTTTCACTATTCCACAATCAATTCGGTGTAAACCTAGACAGTCTGGACATAAAGTATCTATGATTACGTTTTAATTAATTTAGACTTAATATTTTTATTCCATTTAATTCCATCAGGTTGTTTTAATGTTAAGTTGGTCTCGGATAATGAAAAAGAGTTATACTAACTGGTATGACTTAGCCAACAATGCGTTGAAGATTGCACCAGGATTGAAAGAATGCCATAGTAATGCTGATCTAGGTTTGATATCAGATCAATTTGTATTTGCTGTAGGTGGCGTTTATAACTTAAGTTCTCAAACTGTTGAAATGCTTGATATATGTTCACAATCACTCAGTTGGGTTCCTATGGTTGACATGTTAGTTAGTCGGAGAAATTTAAGAGTTGGTATATTAAATGATTGTATATATGCTGTAAGTTATACACTTATTTATTTATTTATTTTTTATACCAATATATTGCATACTTATTTTATTTTTTAAATGAATATTATATTAAAATTAAATACTAGGTTGGTGGAGAAGGTGATACTGGACATTTAAATAGTGCAGAGGTTTTTGATGTCGGTATTCAAAAATGGCGGATGGTATCTAGTATGTCTAGTAAGAGAAGTCGTTTTGGTGTTGGAGTACTGAATAACCTCTTATATGCAGTAGGTAAAATATATAGTATTTTTTTTTACATATTTTAAATTTAATTACATTGTGCAGGTAGGAGGTTATAATGGTTCATCATATTTGAAATCTGTTGAATGTTATGATCCCCATCTTGACATATGGTCACCAGTTGCTGAAATATCAGCACATCGCATTGGTGTTGGTGTTGGTGTCTTGGACGGCATTTTATATGCTGTTGGTGGTTGTAATGATTCAGGATTTTTTAAATGTGCTGAGGCCTATAGCCCAAGTACTGGAAATTGGACTCCCATTGCTGACATGAATGTGTGTCGAGCCTCTGCAGGTGACTATTGTATTTATCTTTTCTTTGAGGAATATATTGAATTTAATTACAATTTTTAATATAGGAGTTGTCGCAAATGATGGTTTGTTGTATGTTATGGGCGGATTTAACGGAGTTGCTGGTTTGTATTCTGTAGAAATATATAATCCCAACACCAATACCTGGTCCATGAAAATATTGCCAAAATGTATTGGTCAAATTTATAGTGGAGTAGTTGTTAATAAACCAATGTATAATTTAACTATACAGTAATTATGTATATTCATTATTCAATATATTATATTATAATATTATTCTATATCAATGTATCAATGTATGTAATTTATGATAAAACAAATATTGTTATAAAAGTTATTTAAAAATTTTTAGTTATTATACTAATAAACAAGCTATAAGTTTAATTTAATAATCATACCACCTAAATATTATATTTGTATTGTTTCTCGTATAACTAACTTGATAATGTTATCGAAAGCATATAATAATTTCATCTACAGTACATTCTGATCTCTAAATAACATCTAGGTATCTAACTAAAATAATTACATTCTATTGCAAATTAAGTTTATTCATGTAGAGAGTAATTCCTTATAGAATGTATATTTTACGTACAAATGTACAATATACTTTTTATAGACTATTATATATAGTAAATTTCTCTAGCAGATAAAAAGTATTTCGGTTATTTTCAAAACGTACTAAGAATTTTTCACTTTTGACCACCTTAAGTACCTACTAGATTCAATTTTATACCCCCCAAAGTAAGACATTTTTAATATTTGTACTGACCCTAAAGGTGATATCAATAACACTTTCGAAGTTATCGATTTCCCAACATCTAAGATCCTGTCTAACAAGATCGATGGTTGATCTATTGTTATAGTTAGAACCACCCCTTAGAGGTGATGTGACAATGACATCCCCTTAGTTACTATCAAACAATTCAAAAAAATCTACTATAAATTTGATTTTACGCGGTACACCGTACACTGACAGTTGACACTAATCTATTAAATCATGTTAGGAATAGAGAGGTAAATATATAACAGAGTAACAGGCGACTCGAATAAGTGTTGTTCATATACCTACTTTTGTTTGTATTAAGGCGAGGATCGGTCAACTAAAATAAGTGCCTATGAGGTATATATAATACACTACAACAACTCTAATGAACAACTCAAATAAGTGCCACTATTCGTGATAATGTGATATTATGTAACTATGTATTTATGTATGTATACAAGTTGCAATAAATTTAAAAACACCTAAGATTCACATAATATTCTATAGAATTTGCCTATACATAGTTTTGACTTTTGACTAGTAAAGCAGGGAAAAGTGTAAGTGTATTCTTGCCTCGTTACAGTCTCTGGTTGCCGACTCTAACTATTTTTCAGTCTAACACTTCACTGAACCTGGGCATTGAAAGTGTGGAAGGTAACAACTTGAAACATTTAAAGGTAATTATTATAACATATTACACACACAATGGCGTTTTCAAATGCAAATGTTTTCTGCAAAAATGAATTCATTGTACATACAGTCTGTATTGCTAATGTCTAATAGTAAAATAAATTACTTAATTGCAATAATATCATAAAATATACTAAGTAATATACTAATATTATATATTTATATAATCTCTTCGCTCAGGAGTCAGGACCATTTTTCGTTTACAATGATTTTATATCATTGAATTCAAATTCAATAAATGTATTTCAGTGACTCACACGACATATCCTTATGATTTATGAACAGCAAAGTTATACCCACTTGCCCGCCTTTTTGTATACATATACACTTGTGCTACAATACAAGTACAGGTAGGTACAGTAGGTATAACATTCGCAATAGCCAATTAGAAATATTTAATTTTTAGAAAAATATCGATGGTGAAAACTAAAAACGTTTAATTATGTCAAATAGTTAATATTTTTACCATTTTTCTATCGTCAGGTCTTTCAGGTTTCACTATACAGGGTGTAACAGGTCTATTTGACTAATGCAATAACTTTTTTACTATTCATTATTTTTAAGTTTTTTTTTTTAATGATTTATAGAGCTCTGCGCTATAATTTGTATATCTTATATTTTATTTTATTTTTTTACAACAAAAATAAATAATTTAAATTTTGTATTTAATATTTTTCTAATAATCCAAGATAGCTATTTCATAAATTAGTATTTAAAAACCATTTTGGCGCTTAAAACTTTTAATTTGGTTAAGTCGTTAATTTTTAAACAATTTTCAAAGTGTGTTAAATTTTAAGATTATTTCTTGCTAATCACTGTTACTGCTATAAAAGTTTTTGCATAAGTCAAATAGACCTGTTACACTCTGTATATGGTAGAATATTGTTATTTTAGAAAATAAGAAAAATGATCGATTTGCATACATTTCAATTTTCAGTGGAGTTTGTTGTTATTCAGTCCTTAATAATAGAATAGGTTAGTTTAAGGTGCGCCTTCACGACTGAAGGATAAGCATTCAATGATACAAAAAAAAAAAATACTCTTGTTGGTGTTAGCTGGTTTATTTTTGGAGCGATTGTATTGTATATATTTAAAGTAAATATAGGTCCATTTCAGACACAATTTTAAAACTGATACCTACTGATTTAAAAATGAGTAATAGTACATACTACGATTAATGTAATCCACAATTATAATTAATGATAAGAATACAAATTTAGCACTATGTGTACAATATGGTAGTCCAGTGGTGTCTTGAACTTTTATTTACTACGAAGCGGCTATTTAAAATAAGTATTCACCCACCAATATTGTTTTCATGTTAATGTGGAATGTGGTCTGTGGACGGCCAACACCCAAACCACTCACCACGAAATGCAATTCTTCAAAGTATATAAATTATTCGTAAATCATAAACAAGCCTGTGTTATTCTGTTCGGTCTTGGCCGAGTTGGCACTTTGGCAATCGATAATAATCGGTCACAACCATAGGCGTGCGCAGGATTTTGTGTCGGGTGCAGCACACATTTTTAACCGGCCCTAATGAACAATAAGCCCACTTATTTCCTTAATATAGCCCCCGAATTCTGTTAAGCCCCATAGTGTAAAAATGTAATATTTTATACGTTCATATTATAATCACTTGTGTGAATCATTATAAGGTATACCGCCCCCCTCTAAATAAAATAAGACTGCGGACTGCAGTATTTTCAGATATATTTAAAATATTTATAGAATTAGACGGCTGAATCAATCCTACACTTGAGGGCTCTATTATTTCGTTATTTACAAAACAAATTATATTTTTGTCATCAGTGACAACTAATTGCCTAAAATAACCTACCGCAACGAGTGAGCGTGATATTGTGATAACTTCAAGCGTTCGGCGTACGATACGCGTGGCTGTGAATTGGGATTTTTGTCGGGTCCATACTTAGTGAAAAATTAAATAAAGCACAAGTGTAACTTTCAAAACACAGACAGGTGTTAAAAAAGAACTACACCAAATATTAAGGATTCACCTGATTTAAATATTACCAACAATTTTGAGACGGAATTAAAGAAAAAAATTGAGTTGCCCCCCCCTCCCCCCTAGAAGTAAGTCTAAATACGCCCCTGTGCAGTAACAGCGAAATATCGTTATTAAATTACAAATTTAATATAATAGTCGATTAGGTTATGTTAATATTATGTGTTTACTGATTGCCGGTTATAAGTTTATCACTAATAATTATGACATCTATTCCGTTTTCGTATCGCTGCACTGGTTGGATGGTTAATGCGCTATTGTCATTGTTGTTGTGTCTGCGTCTGTGTAATCTATAGTGTGTACGTTGAATTTCTCCAATATTACCAATCTATTTTTAGACTTGTCGTATTGATAAAATAGTATAATTTAATATTTATTAGTAGAATTATATATATATCTTAATTTGTGGTCACAATTAATCACAACTCATAATAACAAAAATATGAGGAAGCGAGCGGTACCAGCCAACCGCTGGAAATTCCCATTATTAGTCTACTGACAGCTGCGACCGATGCGTTGTCCGCCCGCAAAACATACGAAAAGTGCGATAAATGTGACCGAATAAAATAAAACATTCATTAACCTACATATAAATTATACATAGTACATAGTCTTGGCTCAGGTGAGGTAAGTGTTAAGTAGAATAACATATTATGGACTAGTATAATTATGTTTGAAAATTATTCGAATAAAATGTTATCTAAATAAAATTTCATTCGAATAACGACCTACTCTGGTATAGCACGTTTTTTAATATGGGCGGCGGGTATTGATAAAAGTATAGTAGGACATTTTATCGATGGGTATAACAATAATATTATTATGAGGGATAGGTCACCTACAATCATTTGAGCAATACCAATTTTTTTTTTTGATACATGTCTGTCCCTGGGTATGAATTCCTATGGTATTCATACAATATATTATAGAAGTTATCCTACAGACTTTTAGTTTTAGAGGTATCAGATGTCTGTGACCGTTATGGATGCTGTACATAAGCAAGTTCTGACATTAAAAATATGTAAACCAAAAAAGCATATAAATGGCTCTCACATGGTGGGATTATTTGAAGTCTTACAATCTTTACGCAAGTATGTTGGAGTTATTTTAGCTGCTAGAACATAGCAAAATAACAAAGTAACACTTTTTTTTTTTAGTGATGAAGTGTTATGTGATATTAGGATTAAAACCGACGATGGTAAAATGTTATTTGCACATAAAGTTGTTTTGATATCAGCTAGTCCATATTTCCATGCAATGTTCATCACTAATTTTAAAGAAAGCAATACAGATCTGGTACATATACGAGAGTTAGATTCTACTGTTTTACAACTTTTAGTGAATTATATTTATACAGGTGAAATCTTGATTACCAAAGAAAATGTTGAGGTATAATATTATATATTTTATGATTTGTTATAAACATACATAATAACTATTTAAATGTTTTGTTGTTGATTCCTCAAGGTTCTGTTACCAGCTGCTAATCTCTTACAGTTAGACTATGTAAAAAATGTGTGTGTTGAATTTTTACAAACACAACTAGATCCTTCAAATTGTCTCGGTATCAAAGCATTTGCTGATTTACATAACTGTATGGAATTGTTGTCAATTGCTGAAGCATATATTAAAAAACAGTTTTTGTATGAAAAACATAACTTAATTATCTGAATTTATTAGTAAATTGCATAAATTATGATAATTATTTTCAGAAAAGTGACTGAATATGACGAGTTTCTATCTTTATCTTCTGAAGAAGTGATTAAGCTAATTTCCTGTAATGACCTTTTTGTTCCATTAGAAGAAAAAGTAAGCAAACTAAAATTTATAATTATTGTTAGATTCTAATATTGGATGGAATATCAATTTACACGTATACGGTATACACAAACACAAGTCCAAATATAAACTTATACAGTGGCAACTGGCAGTTTGAATGGATTTTATTTGATTCACGTATCCACAATACAAAATTAATATGTTGGGTTCCGTCTTGATAGGTAGTTAACATACATTTTTTTTTTAAATATCTATATGATAAAATAGTTTTTTAGAAATTGGTTAAATTGATTATATAAATCAATGAAAATGTTGTAGAAATCTAGGCCACATTAGACCTACAGATCAAAAGGTTTATGATGAGCGTATTTTATCTCTATCGAAATGTACTCATGTATAATATTTACATTTTGTATAAGAAACTATTGTATGAATTATGAAGCTATAAATTACAAAAAATAAAACAACATATTTAAAATACCTGCCTATACCTAACAATTATTGACAATATTTTGTAATAATAAATTTAATTTAATTTATGAACATAAAATATCTTTAATAAATATTTCTTCGCTTGATATAAGAAGAGGTGCACAATAGTACAAGAGACCCTCTAATCAATAATTGTTGCTGGTAGATAGATCCAGCTTTACAAAATATTCTTTAAATTTGAGTAAAGTAATTTAATATTTTTATTGTGGGGCCCCCAGAAGCAGCACCGGATTGGCAAGGTATCGGCTCACCGAGTTTTTGGATTCTTAACGCTTGATTACAGCTATAATTATGGTGTGATTTAATAATTTGATTCAATTATAATTTCTGCTAAAGTTTAAAATAATTTCTCATTCCAATATAGAAAAAAAATTATGACCAAACACCCCTAACCGGCCCAAAATTGTTGCTGCCCACCGAGTGTTACTCGGTAACTCGCCGGGCCAATCCGGCCCTGCCCACAGGCTTACAAGCTTACTGGCTTTCCTAATCAAAAGTCGATCAAGTTTTTCACATAAAAATAAAGAATAATTATTTTATTTTCCTTTATAAATATTATCTTAAATTCGGATACAATAAATAAATTGAATATAATTACATTTTGTTATATATTAATTACATTGTATTTATTTGTTATAGCTATTTGAATGTGTTACTAATTGGGTAAAACATGCATTGGGATGTAGAAAACAATTTTTTCCCGAATTAATGGAACAAGTACGTTTGCCATTAGTTTCAAAACAGTTTATATTAGAAAAAGTAGTTGATGAACCTCTTATTATAAATAGTCCTGAATGTATGTTTTTTTTTTATAAATACTTATGCTTTTATTATGAGCTTATATTTTATTATTATACAATCGTTAGGTAAAGATTATGTTAATGAAGCATTACGTTTTCATCTATATAAGTCAGTACATCCTTTTACCAATCCAATTACCAATACAATTCGGAGTAAACCTAGGCAGTCTGGTGATTTAAACAAGGTATGATTCTGTTTTGATTGATGTATCTTTAAAATATATTGAATATTTCTTTCAGATTATTCTTGTGTTAGGGCGCTTAGAATCCACAAAAGAGTGTTCTGTATACTGGTATTACCCTGCAACCGACACGTGGCAGAGAGGACTAGATATGAAGGAGGGCTGCTGGCCTGCTCATATTGCCTTAATATTAGATAATTTTGTGTTTGCTGTAGGAAGTTATTATAAATTTAAACCTCATTCTGTTCATATGCTTGATTTATCTTCACAAGCACCCTGTTGGGTACCGATGGTCGACATGTTAGTTAGTCGATCAAATTTAGGAGTTGGTGTATTAGATAATTGTATATATGCTGTAAGTTCTATCAAAATAATAGTTAATTTATACTATAAATAATATATATTATATTAAAATCTAGGTTGGTGGATTAAATAATTCTATGAGTTCAAGTAGTGCAGAAGTTTTCGACATAAATATTCAAAAATGGCGAATGGTTTCAAGCATGTCCTATAAGAGACATGGAGTTAGTGTTGGAGTACTCAATAATTTTTTATATGCTGTGAATAAGTATTAAATTTGGTATTTTAAGTTTGTTATACATTAAATTTTATTCAATTGTATAGGTAGGAGGTTATGATACTTCATCAAAGCAACATTTGTCATCTGTCGAATGTTATGATCCCAGTTTAGACACATGGAAACTAGTTGCCGAAATGCCCAAACGTCTCTCTCATGTTGGTATAGGAGTCTTGGACGGTATTATGTATGCTATTGGTGGCTGTGATGGATTAGTAGCTTGTAAAAATGTAGTAGCCTATATACCAACTGAAGGAGTTTGGATTACTGTTGCTGATATGCATTTGTGCAGATACAGTCCTGGTAATTATAATAATTATTTTTTAAAAGAAAACAATTATAAAATTGTATTGAATTTAAATTACTTTTTTAATATAGGAGTAGTCACTTTTGATGGTTTATTGTATGTTATCGGTGGAAAATGTGGTATCAGCACTTATTTGGACTCTGTAGAAACGTATAACCCCAACACCAATACATGGAAATTAATGGAATCCCGTATAAAAAATACTCAACTCAATGCTGCAGTACTCATTGACAGGCCACTACATTTTTCAACTGATTAGCATAAACCTTAAATGGTCTCATGGTTGGTAGTTATAACTTATAATACTTTCATTAATTGTTTTTCTATAAATTTAAAATGTTGTAAATGTTTGAATAAAAGTTGTATACAAGTAATAAACAAGCAGTAAAATTATATTACATCAACTAAATATTTTATTTACATTGTATCTCTTGCAACTTCCTTGTTAATACTATATGTCTGATTCCTAAATCAACGATATAATTTTAACTAAAATTCTAGTAAAAATGAAATTTGTTTTAAAATTTTAATATTTTTTTTACAAATTAATAAAGTATCATCATAAAAATTGTATTTTACTGTACTTTTACAACTCTTCTCCTTATTTTACATTAATCAACTGTAATATTAACATTCTGACTCAGTATTGTCATCATTTCAGCATCTAATTGGTGATTTTTTTTTGGAATTTCTTTATCATTAAGAATTATAGACATATTCTACAATAAACTTTTTTTTAATCTCTATATTTTTTCAATTGAGAAAATAGCTATCCTTGTTTGCATGCATAATTTATTGATCTAATTTTGATAATTGATTCATATTAAAATGACTTAAAATAAAAATTATTTATTTCCTAGCAGAGAATGTCTAAACTAGGTATATAGATCAGGGATGAGTGACTCAAAGTTACTAGAGAGCCAATTTTTAGAACTCAAAAATTTAGCAAGCCAGAGGCAAAGAATACAAAAAAAAGGTCATTATAATTTAAAATTTGAAACATTACAAAACACGAAAATAATAAAACTACTCTGTTCACAATAAGAATAGTAGTCTGCGGCGACGAGTTTTTGTCTCCGCCGGTCATAGCCACCATTCTTCCTCCCGCTTGGTCAACTACTTGCTCAGTTGCGATAGTAGCGACTGCGGCGCGCAGTGGCCGGTGACTGTAATCAACAGTTCGACACATGGTCGCAATTTGCAATTATGCAATTTAAGTTATTCGTGCTAGTTGGATGTCTATGATAGACTAATTGGTCATTCTCAAATACGGCAGTGCTAACGAAGCGCGTGCGTAGAAAAGCCACGCCCATGCGCTTAACTCGGCCGACGACTACTATTCTTATTGTGAACAGAGTATAACTCTATCTGCCAGCGTAACACGATGGATACAACTAAACTGATAAAATAAAATAAGTACCTATTAGCTATGCCTTTATAATTAATATGTATTTAGACATTTAATAAATAAGCTGCAATTTAATCTTATAGTTTATATCTGATGATAGAATTTTATATCTATGTTTTACAAAAAACCTAATAAAATTAAATACAGATAAACGCTAATATTTTATAAAGTAATTTAAAAATGTAGCACAGTCCAGATAAAAAATCAAACCGTGGCAAGGTGCGTTGTGCCAGTTGCCCATCCTAGGTATAGATGATTTGGAAACATATATAATTTGGGGTGTTGTAGACTGTACATTTCTAGCTGGTTAAATACTACTCGGTCTTACTAGGTTAGGTTAAGAGCTTAGTTATTTTGATATTATTATGAAGGTATATTTTTTTTTATTACTACACATTTATAATATTATTTGAAACTTTAATTTATTATGTGTTTTATTTTCCAAAATAGTATTAATATTTTAGTCTGGCTATATAAGAGATATTATGTTATTTTTATTTTTTATTTTGTAGTATATTACTATATTATAATATATTAGATATTATACTACAATATTGACAATATTGTAATTAAAAATTAAATTTTACAAATGTGTTAATTATTTTATAATCATCACAACAAACTGTTTGAGGTTCCTATAAAGTTGTTATAAAAAAAAAAAAAAAATTATATACATATATTTTTAAAAGAACAAAATTAACTGGTTTTATTACTTTGAAAAACAATAAAATATGAAACCAATATTAACCGGTTTTTAAAACCTAAAAGAATAGTAGACGAACTAAAACCATTAACCACAAAAAAATCATTACGGTTTGAAGCCCTGCATTATTATAGTTCCTATTTAGTTTAAAAACGTATAGGTACATAACAAGATTAATAAATATAATACATTTTTAACACTAAATAAATAGTAGGTACCTATAATAACTTTTAACTTCATATCAGTGTGTTTACTGTACGAGAAACACTAATATTTCACTTGTGACTACCCGTATTTAAGGGTTGTACTAGCTATTATTCTGGGTACTTATATTAGTTGTATTTCAATTTTCAACCTATGTTCAAAAATTAATTTTGAAATCTATTAAGTTGGCTAAACAGTAGTTTTGTATAGTACCTACTTAATTAGTTTGTAGGGCAGAGGCAGTGCCCAGGCATGGATCTAGAAATTTAAAAAGAGGTGCACGGAAAAAAAATAGTAGTTGATACAACCACATAAATGATTAACCCAAACCCAACCATAATCTCAGGTTAATATAGTGACACAATAAATGTATAGTTGGGAGTACTAAAATGAATTAGTTGAATTTATATAGTTGGAATAACTACAAAATCATAGTTAAAAATGCAACTATAAAATTATAGTTAAAATTTTAAATATTATGAATAGTGAAACTAACTAGTTATTATAGTTAAAATTACTATTTTTTATGGTTGAAAAATATCTATAAAAATAAAAATATGAAAGAAATGCAAAAAGGCATGCGTAGCACTACACGGTTCGAACCCTTAACGGGCATGTCCCTATAGCCTACTGTCCTAACGCCCTAACCTACCTAGCCACCTCATATTACGGAAATTGAAAGCAAAAATGATAATTTAAGCAAATTAGTTTAATGAAAAGTAAATATTACTTTATTTTATTATACGTTTTTATATTTATATTTAAGATTTAACAATATACATAATAATCAGTAAACATTATAGGTATTTAATTTCATGAATAATAAATATTAAAAATAGGTAGGTATTACGTTAAATCATTATATTCTTACTAAATTACAATTACATTTTTACAAATGAAAAAGTTATACAATACAATAAATCAAATAATAATTATTATAAACAAAAATATTAAGTTGGTGTACCTATATAAATAAATAGTATAATATGAGTACTTAGTATATAGGTACCTATATCTATATTCTTAAAAATAATGTTATTATAAATGAATTATGAATAATTATTATCAGGTAAGAAGTATATGAATTTAATGAGCACAAATAAAGGCATATCATATGTGTCAATAATAAGAGTCATATTTTTCAAAGAATATTGTATGTTTTTCACTTCAACCCATGATACAAATTTTGCAGAAGTTAAATCAATGTTTGGGCTGTTAATTAAGTTTCTTTGTATATCATTTACTATGTCATTTGAAATATTTATAACATTTCCATGCTGAATTTCAGATGACAAAATGTTTTGTGAAATTATTCAATAGGCAAGTTTAAGTTGGTGTTTTAATGTTAGAGTATAACAAATATTTTTTCTGCTAGTAATCGATACTGCAGTCATTTTTGATTCTCGATGTTTGGACTCAAATCTCATTGACCATATGTGACATAATGGTCCAATTTTTTTTCATTATATCTGGATAATGCACTAAATGGTGGTGTTTTGGTTTTAAATTTGTTTTAAATAACTTAAGGTATAACTCACGATGTTATGTAATTAGTGTGCTTAATAAAATTGGACATTCTTTTGAAATGTTTTTTGCAGTTATAATATCAATAATTTTTTTTAAAATTAAGTAAATTGACCATATTTCTGAATCTGTGGGTACTAAATCACCAATAAGTAATCCCAAGTGCCTAGTAAAACAAAGCATTTCAGTTGCAGACATTTTAATTTTATTTGTTTTTAAAAAGTCAACTGATAAAAATGGTGGTCGATTTTGATTCTCAACAGGACCATAGTTAAAACACTGAATTCTGTTATTTAATGTATCTAATGAAAAGTATTTAAATTTTGTTATAAAATTATTTAGTAAAGGAGCCAAGTCATAATTGCACACACCCTCCAGAACATCATGCATAATATCTACAGAATAATTTTGGGTTACATGAAAAGAAGGTATTTGGTTCCAAACACAAATTTCTTTGATACCACTTAAAGAATTATTATTCATTGCCAGATCTAATTTATAATTGTCTTCATTTCTTAATTTATTATTATTTTGAACAGTTTCATAATTACATTCAATTTTTGAACATTTGCAAAATCTGCATGGGTAATTTGACATAAATGATTCCGTAAACCCTAAAATTGAATGTAAGCCTAAATTGTCACCAATAATTAAAGCCAAACTAAAATAAACAAGTTGATTTTTATTATCTATCATTAGATTTATACCTTCATTTTCTAAAGAAGTAATTTCTAAAATTAATTTTTTAAATGTCATATTATTTCCAAATTGTTTTCGATCTAATGAATTAAATAATAATGCCAGAAAAATACTATTTAATGAAGAACTAAATTCTGGTGGAAAACATGGGGTGAAAGATATATATACAGCTCCTAACTTTTTTAGACCTGCATGTGTCCCCAAAGGGTTATTAGTTTCATAGTCATCAAAATACAAAAAATATGGTAAAATTATTTTATTGGGCTGATTTATTATTTTTTTTTTGCCAAACTTCACTTTGAACAAAACTACTGATTATGTATTTTTTATTAGAGTTAAGTTCATCTAAGTTAATTGGTAACTATTTTAAAAACATTTGGTTGTTCAAAAAATAATTTAAATAATTTATTTAAAGGTATATAATAAGTATTAACATCTACAGCTTTTAATACTTTGTTATTATTTTTTACCTCATCTACAAATATAGTTCCAATTGGAATTTCTTTTGGCCTAATTAAAACACCCATATCTTCTAATACATTTAATCTCTTATGCTCAGATTTTAAATTACTAAATTGATTATTTATAGCATCAAACATTGATGATATATTTGAAATAGAATCATTATCACAATTACATTTTTCAAGATTTACTAGAACTTCATTTTTTAAAATATTCATATAACTATCATTCATTAAATTTATGTCATTAATTAAAGATTGAACTTTATTTCTTGGTATTACTGACTCATTATACCATTTTGATACAAATTTAATTGTTTCAAAAGACACCCTTTTTTTAAATTTATCTAAAACATTTTCAGTGACTTGATCCAAATTTGTTTTATTGTTATTTGAGTAAATATTACTTTCATCAAATTCAGTGGAATTCAAAAAACACTATGTTCTTCAACTTTAGTACTTGTAGAATTATCAAAGTGACTTTTCATATATTTCCCATATGAGTTTAAAGAACCAAATACTCTTTCACATAATGGTTCCACACATTTGTATTCTGTTACATTATCAAAAGAATGAAATAGTTTAAAATGTTTTGAAAAATCTAAGAATGTACATAATTGAGCTGAACAAACAAAGCATTTCATTTTTATGCACTTATTATAAATATATTATTTGAATGCTTTGTGCCTGATAGGTACTATTTATTATAAATAGTTATAATGACAGGTATTAAATATAAAAAAAAAAATGTAATAGATAATAGGTAAGGTAGAATATTTATAAATTAAATTATACAACTGTGAACTAAATATCTACTTATGTACCTACTTATTGTTTATTTAAAGTTGTTATAAGGTTAGACACAAATTGATAATTTTTATCAAACTTAGTATTAATTTAAAAAAAAACTGTTGAATAAATTGCCAAATTTGCTCGCTTTCAGTCGGGTAGTTGAGATGTAGGGAAAAAAAAGATTTGAAACAAATGTCAATTGCCTTCAAACCACTCTCCAATTTAAAAAAATTATGGTTGATGACAACATAATACGAGGAAACATCCAACCTGTCTTGTGCAGAAAGTCCTGGGCCAACAAACACCGTGTAAGGTTGAACAGTGGATTTTACCAATTTATTTTTTGCCCACTTTGCATCGTCTACTTCGCGTAGTTGTGAAATATCCTGAAAAAATATTATTAGTTTAGAATGACTTATTGGTTATTTAAATTCATAAAATTATACATTTCATATTATGTCCATCAATACAGTTTAAACTTAATTTTTCTTACATTTATATAATGGATGAACCCTTGTTTGATTTCTAGTTTTGAAGGACGCCAGCTTTTTTTATTTACATTGTCAATTGTTCGTTTGCAACACACGTTGACTGGGTTAAACAGCTCAACAAATAGTTTTAATGTAGCAGTTATATCGTTACCTTAAATAATTAAATTTATTAAACAACAAATAATTATAAATTAAAATGATTTATCGTAATATTATTTTTATATACCTATTTGATTAAATTTAATTGTAGTTGGGTATGTATATTTATTATTTTGTGTTCATGAATAATAAAATATATTATAAAAACACAAACTCATACATACACATGCACCCAACCACACACATCCATACCCATATTTTAACAATGGTAGGTATTATATATATTATGTTGTAAATAATAGTTGTTTTAGTAAGGAAAAATATTAAAAGGCTTGCAACTTGCCTGGTTTAGAAGGATTTTTTATTTCGTTCATTAGTGAACAATGAAGTTTCAAATTGGGTTCATAAGTTTCAATATAGTTGTAAAGCTGAATCTTGAATAAATCAAATGACGAATAAGACAAAAATTCTTTATTTGGATATAATTCATTGAAATCTAATTCGATCTAAGTAAATAATTTCATAGCATTTTAAAAAATAATACATTTAAAAATATCTACTAAGTATATATTTAAATATACAATTTAAATTGTCGATACTAACTAACATAAAACCCTGTGCTCCTTTAAGTGGTGGAAATTCATCAAAATATGTTTTTTTTTCATCAACATTTTTTAGTAGATTATTATATCTCTGGGAAAATGTGGATTTCCATTTTTCCATCACAATATCCCAAGGGTTAGCATTATTTTCAAGCCAAAGCAAATCATCTTCAACGCCTTAAAATACATAGTACAATTAATATTTTAAATTTGTATATAAAAAAATATGAGTTATTGGCATTTAAATTAATCTTATTAGTTTCTAAGATTTACTTTCATTTCCAACAGTAGATGGTATCTGTTGTATGTCAGAAGTTAAATTTGTTTCTGTACTAGAATTTGGTGTGATTTGCCTAATAACTTTCCTCATGTTGCAGTACTTATCCCACAGTTTACCACGGTTTGGAGTCACTTTATTCCCTTCTTTTTTGTAAGAAATATAGTATGTTTCTTTTGATTCTGATGGGAATAATTTAATTATACTTTCAGATAAATTCCCTAATGTAAGTGTAGAAATTTTTTTATTTAATGATTCCTTTAAACAGTGACTAATTATTAGATAGGTCATTTTATTTCTTAACGTTGAACTTAAAATTTGATGTTGTTCAAAATATTTCAGTATTATACTTCCTTCTTCATACTTTAAAAGAATATTGTAAACATCATTTTGTTCCTGTTGTAGTTAAGTATATGAAAAGTAATAAATTAATAAACATTTTTAAGATGTTAGGCTATGGTTGGTTTATTATGATATTATTTTTAAAATAAAAAGAATAATTTACTATTGGTTTTAGTTTATTGTCTGTGAATTGGTTTATTGATTCATTATCATCATTATAAATTATTACATTTTGTTTCACATCAATAATATCAAATGTATGAATTTCATTAATGTCTATATTATTAATATTTGATATTGAAGCAATATTCTCAACGCCAGTATCGGCAGTATCCTTAAAATAAATGTACAAATATATCATGTTATTTAAATTTTATAATATAATTAAAATTATTTGAAAAAATGATTTTTACCACTTCAGGAATTTGTTGCTTTGTTTGTTTTTCCAATAAAATATACTTATAAATGTTTGCCCTCAAACCCATTTTTGGTATTAGTTCTTTTAACATTTCTTGGGTTAAATTTAAAAGAGATTTTTTATCAATTTCTTCTTCTAATTAAAAAAATTAATGAATAATGAATTTTTATATAATTGAATATTTTTATTTATTTTTAGGACAATTTAAGATATTTGTATCATAAATTGACTTTATATAAAGTGTACTCATATAGGTATTTACCTCTAAAATTGTTAATTATATTTTCAGGCACTTCCCATTCCTTTAATTTTTGTAAAGTCCAATCATCCATTTTAATGAATTCCAAGTTCACTAAGTATATTAAGCAAGCAAAAAAAATTTAGCAATGTGAAAATAAAATACTATTTTTTTTAAATTTGAAAAATGTATGCTAATTGCTAGTATATTGAGCTAGAAGTCTCAAAGTCTTCTAATCAATGATTATTTTTCAATAACTAATGAAACAATAGAATAGGCTATATTACATATAAAAATAATATATGTAAAAAATAAATATTATTAATATGCAAACTGATTATACTTATTTATAAAAATTTAAATTTAGAATCGAATATAGATTTTTAAGTTACTGTTAAAATATATTAAATAATGTGTACATACCTACTAATGTTAATAAATGCAGACTGATTCAATCTCTTTTTATGTTGATTTTGAATTAACTATAACTGTTATATACACTGTCGTAAAAGGAATAAAAATCACAAATAACATTTAGGTATATTTATTATGTGAATGTCGCAAAATTAGGAGCTTCGGAGTTCAGATCACAAAAGCAGGAGCGTCCGATCGAAAATGAAGAATGCTGCAGCTGATGCAGACGCAAACGAATGACGATGACAATTTTGTAATTTATCACTAAAGCAGTAAACTCTGCAGAACTATAAGTACTTATGTACCTATGTCCTGGAATTTCTTTACACAGATTACATACAAACCCAAAAACCACGATTTTGGGAATATAATATAAATTATGTTAAATTAAATGTAATTCGATTTAATAATAATATAGGTACCAATAACGAGAACTCTCTTTCGAAGTTTGCATATAATCGGTACCTACGAGTAAACGATTAATCGCGCACGTAGATATCGTTTACCTAATTGGAATTATTAGTACTAAGTACAAGTAGGTAAATTATTGCATCTACTATAATTTTATTATTACGACTTACGAGGTACCCACGTCCACGTGGACGTGGAGTACCTATACAGTCTACCCTTATTCCTTGAACTGGTTATCGTGTGTGTAATATGACTAATATGAGCATGTGACAAAAGTTATTCGATATATAGGCCTATAGCATACTGCCTTCATATGTTTTTATTTGTATTAAATTAAATTTTAATCATTTTCTAATTAAAGTCATTAAATGTCTCTGTTCAACTAAAATCTATATACCGAATATATCAAGACTACCTGTATAGTTCAGAAGTATTACTATCAAATTTAAATAATCATTTCGTTAAAATTATTTCGACATTATAGTTATGTTCATAGACGCAAATAGCTAAAATATTTTGGGGCAACTATATATAGTCCAGCATAAAGTTTTTTCCTAAAAATTATAATTATGTAGTACAAAATACTAACTTTTAAATTTAGGCGGGAAGGTTGCGTCATGGTTATGTTTGATTTAACTATTCAATATTTGTACATCAACCATTTTATATGGTTACAAATGATTTACTATTTTAAACAGTTGAAATAACCATGAAAAAAGTTGGTTTGACTATAAATGTTCAACTAATTCATTTTAGTACTCTTAACTTAACACATTGTTTGACATAACTAAAATATTTGTTACACCAACTAGAAACTATCCAACTATTTACTATAACCAAATTTTTTTTCCGTGTGGCTAGACGAAAAAAATTATACTTCAAGTACATAAAAGCATAGGCATTAAGTTTAAGTTTTCAAAGTGAATAAAAATTCATCATACATGTATATTATAAAATTAAAAATAATAATAATAACAAAATTATCTTTTATTGCATATAATATTATTTATTAGAGGGCTCCGATTTCAAATTTCAATGCATTTGAATCTTTTTTTTGGAATGTCTTACACGAAGATTTGAAATTCATCTTTATGTCACACCAACCTATTAACTGATTTAATTTCATACAACTTTTATTGGAGTATTCTCTTATCGAGCGATAATATTAAATCGGTGGCGCGTGTGGGGCCAACTGTCGAAAAGCTTTTAATCCTGTTCAATATTTTTTTTTGCTTAATTTTAATAATTTGAATTTATTTCATTAAGAAATCATTTTTGTTTTTTGAAAAAAATTCATTTTTTGGGGCATTTTTAGAATTTTTAGGTCATATATTGCATTCTTTTAAAAGTAATTTTTAAATATTTTTAGGGAATTTAAATTCAAGCCTAATGATTACGTGGGCAAGAGTGTAAAATATTTAAATAGTTGAAAGAATGTACTCAGTTTTGAGTTTAGTAGCAACATAACTAAGTCTCGACCGCCAACCTCCAACAAGTTACCTCCATTTGTACATTGGCAAGTCGCGATCTTTTTGTTCAAACCAACTGCTAGTATTAAGGACTTTATAAATAATCACTATTATCAATCACTCCTAAATGTCAATAAGCAATATAATATGCTATATGTACTTTTAGGCAGTAGATTGCTCCTCTTTACTTAAAGTAATAAACTAAAAATTAAGCTTATCTTTGAAATATTTTAAGTCCTTAAGGCTTCAGCCTACATATAGACCCCCCTTGTATCCGCGCCTGGCAGTGCCGGATTCAACTTAAGTTATATGGATTCACTGTGGCATTTGTTTTTGAAATGTACTCATGTGTGCTTCTACAGAACATTGTTATAGATGTACCTTTCTTTAACTTGAGCTTGGGTGTGTTCGTCAAATGTTTTTAGTTCACTCGCTATATACCTCCCATACGTATCGCTGTCATCGTATTTAATCGAACTTACGTCTAACCTAATTTACATAATTTAAAAATTTTAAATGTCTCTTTTATTTCATTTTGAAAAAAATATCTTACTACAATCGATATACCTAGTTGCTCTGTTTTAGATACATCTTTAGTTTCACCACCATGAACTTAAGATTGATTATCTAATTATCTTAGTTCATGGTTTCACCAGCCATGATTAAAAAAAAAATGATTCCCTTATTTCTTTGGAAATTTTAGATAAAACCCTGGTGGAAATAATATGAAATATGATTATTTTATTTTGTATTGTATGGTGTAAATATAATATTAAAAATAATATTTAAATATCTTGCATTTTTGGGTCTATACAATTGGTATGTGATTTATTCTTCATATAAGTTTCTTTTATTATAGATATAAATGATCCGAAGTCGAAAAATAATGATACTATGTTATGGTTATTGGTTAAACATTTTTTTTTTTTTGGCAGACGAATAAATATAATAATCAATACGAACATTTTAAATTTTAATTGATATTAGTTTGACCGACTGGTTCTATAATAGTCCCCCTCTACATCAGTCCGCATAGACATCGCTGGGCGTCACTCGCCGACGTAAGACGACGCTACACGACGTCCATTTGACTGTGATCCGTATCAGCACCATTACGGCTATACGGGCACCACCACAGAACAATACCTACCTGTTGCCGGCATTATCAGTTTATCACTACAGCTGCCACTTGCTGAAGTGGTGCCCACGGTGTACGACGGATCTAAGACCATAGGTTATATAGTAAGTACGCCGAGATTTAAGTTTTCTTATGAAAATGTTCTCAGATTTATTCTTATTGCCGTCTGTGACGTTACTTGTCCACTGAATTCATATTTTCCTTCTGTCCGCAGGATAACCATAACATATAAGCTTTTACACATCAGTGACGTCTGTACATCATCGTCAGCAACCATGATTCGATCCAACATGTTAAAAGTAATAATCTAATTGATTTATAATATTAAGATTCAATATAATAAAGTGTTTAAATGACAATTAAATCATCTGTAGATATAAAAACCCATTCTGTCGGATGTGTTTTCTGTAATAAGTGGTTGACGCTAGTAATTTGCCTGAAGTACCTACCTATCTATTCTCATTTCAAATATTGCATAATGTACAAATTATTGATTTTTATTTTAGAAAAAAAACTAGTATTTGCTATCTGTTTAATAGAAAATACTATAATAGTAATACCTATATCATAATATAAACATATGTTCAGGGCTTGATGTCTTGAGGATGTCCAGTAATGCGCCTTCAAGTATTTTTTTTAAATGTAATTATTAAGTGGGTGATTGTATGTAGAATACAAACTGGGGTTGACATGTAGCTTCTATGTTGGGTTTCTACTTGATTGAAGACCTGATCAATTATAATTTGTCATATTATTTTGTCAGTCAAGAAAATAATTTCCAGCTTAAAATACTTAAATAGGTAAAAAATTAATTATTTGAGGTTAGTCAGTTAGTATTTTTTTTATTTTGCATTTGTTTCAATACGTATTAGTACAATTGTTTATGTTTATCATATTTATTATGTACATATTTTATGCTACTTGACATTTACCACTTAGGTATAAATTATTTACAGGTTTTTAACGGAAGTTATTGATTAATAAATATAAGGATTTACATTTTGACGATATCTTACTTTCAAGTAGTTTTTGAAACATGGTACCTATACTAGTGATGCTATTATAAAATTGAAAATGAAAATATTCATATTTCTATAACAATACATACAGCTATTGCAGAATACACTTTATTATTATTTCTGTATTAATTGCACATACTAATGATATTGTTTAAAAATTGGTCTCTATAATACCTAATTTGAATACCTAAAATATTGATATTTATCTTTTTATTATTTATCATTAGTATAGTAATACCCATGGCCCATTATTTACATCATAATTGTTTTTTTAAATGATCTATAAATAATATTGTTAAATAGGTAAGTATCTACAAATCTGAAATAGGTTTAATATATTTAAGATTTATATAATATTATATTACATTGAACACGAGAACAATATGATCATATTCACATATTTTAGAAATCTACCTAATTAGTTAATACTTTATAGTACATAAAATGTAATCCTTTGTTATCTATAATGCTTGTATAAAATAGGTGCTTAACTCTTATATAGTTATATTATTTTTTTATCTTATCTAAGATTAGAGGTTATATATCATTAAAAAATAATTGAAAGACGTCAATATTTAAATCTAGTAATAATAAATATCAAATTTATTTTAAGCATTTAATTAATATTGAAAAATATTTTTTTCAGAAAAATGTATTTCAACAAGCCATTCGATTCAATGCAACATGCAGTGCTATTCCAAAAGTTCCAATGTACATAGATGGAAAGTTTGTTGAATCAAAAACAAACGATTGGATCAATGTACATAATCCTGCTACAAATGAAGTAATCTCATTTACTTTATTAATAAACAAATTTAAAAATAACATTATTGAATATTTCCATTATATTATTTTTTAATCAACTTTCTTAGGTCATTTCTAAAGTACCGAAATGTACACAAAGTGAAATGGAACACGCTGTAGAATCATCCAAAGCAGCTTTTAAATTGTGGTCGAAAACTTCTGTGATGAGAAGACAACAAATAATGTTTCGTTATCAGGAAATCATCAAAGCCAATATGGTAAATTTATTTTGTTAGTGTTTAGTCTTGTTTGTGTGATATAAATATTTTCAAATTTAATTTCAGAAAAAATTATCAGAAAATATAACCAAGGAACAAGGGAAAACATTGATTGATGCAGAAGGAGATGTCACTCGTGGACTGCGTAAGATTTACAATCTTTTATTTCATTGTTATACACTAATAGCAAGCATAGAATTATGTCATGATTATGTTATTCTCCAGAGGTTGTTGAAAATTGTTGCAATTTTACCAGCTCAATTATGGGTGAATCATTACCATTAGTAGCTACTGATATGGATATACATTCCTATCGTGAGCCTCTTGGAGTGACCGCTGGTATTGCTCCATTCAATTTCCCTGCAATGATACCCTTATGGATGTTTCCTGTTGCTATTTCTTGTGGAAACACATTTGTTATCAAGGTAAATTAATGCATTTAATCCTAATTTGTCTAGATTTAACAGATGTACAGATAAATTTATTTTTCTAAACAATTATCGACTGTTAAAAAAATGTTAAATCATTACCTATTTAGTGTGTAATAAAAATGCCTATGTATAGGCAATAAAAAAAGTTAATAATGCTCAAGTTTTTATTAGTTATATTTTGAATGAAAAGTTATTAAAAATGTTTTTTTCATTGTTATAATTAGCCCTCAGAAAGAGTACCTGGTAATTGTATGATGCTTGTTGAAATGTTGTCGGAAGCTGGCTGTCCACCTGGTGTTGTAAACATTATTCATGGCAGTGTAGATACTGTGAACTTCATCTGTGATGCACCAGACATTAAAGCAATTTCATTTGTTGGTGCAAACATTGCGGTAACTTAAAATTATATAATCTGTAAATAATGTAATATACTTTTACATTTGTCATAGCCCATAGGTTGTATTGAACGCTAATATGTTGTGTGTAGGGCGAACATATATTCACTCGAGGTTCTAAAAATGGTAAAAGAGTACAAAGCAATATGGGTGCAAAAAATCATGGTGTGATCATGCCTGACGCAAACAAGACAAGCATGTTGAACTCATTGGTCGGAGCAGCATTTGGAGCAGCTGGACAACGGTGTATGGCATTAAGTACGGCTGTGTTTGTTGGTGATGCCAAAAATTGGCTCCCTGAATTAAAGAGTCGCGCTGAAAATTTAAATGTCAATGCCGGTAAGTAAATTGAAGTTATCTAAGTTAGTTTTTGTTTTAGTTAAGTACTGTTTATTTACAATTGTTATTAATTCATTATATTTACATTTAAGGCCATGTTCCAAATACCGATGTAGGCCCAGTTATATCACCAGAAGCCAAAAATAAAATCCACAGTTTAATACAATCTGGTATTGATGAGGGAGCTACAATTCTTTTGGACGGAAGAAGCATAAGTGTGCCAGGCTATGAAAAAGGAAATTTTGTTGGGCCAACTATCCTCACAGATGTGAAGGTAACGACTTTTGTTGTAATGATTAAATGTATAATAAACTTAGGACTATATCCATTATCCATCCTTCTTTTTGAAAAAGTATACCAGAGGAAGGGATGCTTTCTCATAACAATTTTAGGTTATTTGGTATTTTTATGATTGTAATTTTTTTTAACAGTGTTGTTTTTTTTTTACTTTGTTGTACATTACAGCCGCATATGAAATGTTATACAGAAGAAATATTTGGACCAGTGTTGGTGTGCTTGACTGCTGATACTTTGGATGAAGCATTGGACATAATCAACTCAAATCCATATGGTAATGGTACAGCTATATTTACTACAAATGGAGCAACAGCTAGAAAGTTTACTCATGAAGTCCAATGCGGCAATGTAAGTGTATTGTAATTTTTATTCTGGAATTTGTACTATTTGTAATAATTATATATTATTTATATTCCATTTAGGTTGGCATAAATGTTCCTATCCCAGTTCCATTGCCAATGTTTTCATTTACCGGTACACGAGGCTCATTTTTGGGACAAAATCACTTCTATGGCAAACAAGTATGTGTCATTTGTATTGATTTAGTTGTATAGGAATGTATGCATAACATTTTTCTGACATTGTGATTTGTGCTTTTATTTAAGGGTTACCACTTTTTTACCGAATTGAAAACGGTTACACAGCTTTGGAAAGAATCTGATGCCACAGACACCAAAGCGGCCGTTTCTATGCCTGTGATGCGATAATTTTTTAACATAAGTCTGATATTTTACAGAGTTAAATATAATCATTTTGTTTTTGTTATCATAATTTTTAATAAAAGAAAAATGTTAAGTACAATTTTTGTCAAATATTTAAACAACAATATTATGTTGTCCAAACCCACAAATTACCTCACAATGAATCTACTATTATGTTTCCAGGCTAAAGAAATAAAAAAAAAAATTTCTTTAAAAACTTAAAAGAAAATATCAAATATTCAGAATGTTGTAACATTTTGTAACACTTTCATGTCTTTATAGGTACTTAAGAGGTCGTCATAAGGTTTAACTCAAACCAGCATGTGTCGTCTCCGTGTTACCAACGTATAACACCATACCATAAACATAGCTATAACCATAACATAATATGAGTGTGTAAAAGTGAAATATTAATATTAAAAAAATTATCATTACTTGCTTAAAAACCAAAATATTGTAAAAAACCAACAAGAAAACAGAGATAATATTTTGATCTTTATTTACGACAATGAGTTAATTACTTTAATATTAAAGATAACCACACAAAACTGGAATTACTGTAACTACGTAAATTTGCTTTATTACGCACTTGTAAGACGGAGAGAATGAACATGCAGGTGAGACGTCGTTATGACTGAAATAAATAATTTATAAACATTCCAAGCAGGTATCTAGGATTATAAGCGATGCTGATATGTACTGAAAAATTCAAAAAAGAAAGATTATTTTCAAATTGTATTTGATTATTTGCAGTAACAACACAGTAGCTACCTATCTATGCATTCACTAAAAAATTAATTACATCTCGAATTTCCGCATCAAACTACGAGTAAATAATATTAAGTGAGTATACCTATAATAATGTATTGTAAAATCGGTTTTTTTTTTATTACGCTTTGGTTGAATCTTTCGGCGTACATTTTTTTTAGTAATTCTTCATATCGATAAATAATTTTTCGCACTATTAAAAGAATTGAAAATTTAATATAAGGCTGTATGAGTGTAATTAAAAAAAAAAGTTGAGTATAAATGATAATATTATTATTAAAAGTTTTTTACGAGCGTCTGAAGTTAGAATCTTTTCGACATTGAATATTTAACCCGTATATTAACTATATCATCTCAATTGATTTTTGATATTTTGTTATAATTCAAAAACGAATAACCGTATAGATACTTTAAATTTTCACCAAATGTTAATTTTATCATTTTCCATACATGATACAATTTTTATCATATTTTGATTCTTTTTAAATATTTATGGACACTTGAGATTTGGAGGCTACGTGAACTTGTGCTCCCTAGATTAATTTTTGACTTGCCGCATTTACAAATGTTAAAACGTACATAGAATCCTCCCATATCTTTTAAATTACAGAAAGGTAACCAACGTTTAAAAACATTATGTCCACTAATAAAACGCCAAACTATTCCCTGAACGGGAAGTGTTCATTATTGTTATACAAATAAATTATACGTCCCCTACTTCTAAATGCTGTTCCGGTTTAGGGTCAATGCGCTGCAACTCACATAAATAAAATACAAGTCATACAATCCAAAATCCCACGTATGATTTCAAATACTCCATGGTTTGATCGAAATGATGCACTGCATGAACTTTAAAATTCCAACAATCAAAAACTATATACTAAGGACTTATCGGTAAGTTTCTTCAGGCATCTACACAAAGCAAGCACAATGTACAATGTACATAACAAATAATAGAAAACATACTAAATTTTAGACCAATTGTTACGATTTTATTTATATTTTAAGCTTATGGTATTTAAGTCGTATAAACTATACCTAATATCTATATTACATAAATAAATACATAATATGATATAACATTTCCAAAGGGGGTGACTAAAGCCCCTTATTAGCACCCTCCTCTTGGATTCGCGACTGTTTTTAACGGTAATTAATTATAAGTCGTCGTAGTTAAAGAGGTTGAATCAAATTTATTATTAATTCCAACCCACAGGCCATAACTCATAACCATATGTTTAATTTTGGATTTTTTTTGTGGTAAAATAGGCTTACACAATTCCACAGGGACTGTGCGAATAAAAATACGGCGCGTCACATCCCGTACTGTTTTAAACTTTTAAGGCATTTAATCTCATAATAGTTATAAAAACCTTAATTATTATTATCATATTTTGACGATTTTATTGATCGTTTTTTAATCTCTTGGTAAAAATGACATCATTATACATATTGTAATATTATGTCTAAAAAATCTTATATTTTCCAGAACGCGTATAGTTTAGTTATTGCAATAATTGGGGTAGCGCCAATAATGTTCTTGAGAAATTCAAATGTATTTCGGTGTCTGGCATTGCCCACGCGTATAATGAGTTCTTGGCTGTTTTTCGCTTATATTGAGCAAGTTCGTCAAGTTTTTGATGTAGCATCATATTATTATTATTATTTGCTAGCAACGGCGCAGTATTACAGCAATAATAATAATAATAATAATAGGTAATATTATGTCTCATTCGACGTTTTCATTGGCCTACACTGCCACTGTAGGCTGATTTCTCTGTTTTCTGTCGTACGCTCCCCGCGTGAGCCCATATTATACAGTATTTATTTATGTTTTAATAGTTTGTGTTGTATCGTTTTGTTTTACACACGTATAACAACAATACGTTGAAAAGTTTTATCGCGTCTAGACGAACGGCGGTGCATGATGTTATACCACTTACCACTTACCCCGCGTACACACACCACACACACGACGAACAAAACTTAAATGTTTATCTACACGTGAAATCACACTACTGGTATATACTTGTAGGTATATACAGGGTGATTCCCCAAGCGCATACTCACTTCCATTTTTTCATTTAATAATCAATTTTTTCAAATTTAGATTTGCTGAGGTTTTAAATAATATATTTGAAAATCATTTTTTCAAATTCTTGAAATTGTTTGTACTACTTGAGGAGTGCCCTGTGGAGATACAAACTTCTGGTTTTCAAATGAGTCCTCCTCCTCCCTTTTCAATTGTAAATTATTAAGCGGATAATTTTTCTGAAATTTTTGGCGCTTATCATAATCAAAATTCAAACGAATGGTTTTTGAATTATTTAACTCTGTGTACTAATAAGGCCCATGTTAATGAGTTAGAAGATATGGGGGCTTTAGAAATTTTAAAATTTTAGTAATTTATATCAATTTATTAACATTTATAATTTTTTGAAATGGTCTAAGTATAATTAATACTTGATTCAATATTACATATTATTATTTTTATATTTTTTTAATACCATTTTTAAGGACTATTATCCTTAGTATAAACATTTTAATAGAACTGAAAAACTACTCGTTAGAATTTTAAATCAAGTACAATTCAGTGTTTTTAAAAAAAAAATATACATCTAACAATTTACAGTAAAGAAGGGGGGGGGTCTAATTTGAAAAACAGAAGTTTGTATCACCACAGGACACTACTCAAGTAGTACAAAAAATCTCAAGAACCTGAAAATATGGTCTCAAAGTATGTTTAAAAATTCTGATTTTCAGAATTTGAATAATTTCATTATTAAACGAAAAATCAAAAAATGGGGGTGAACAAGCCCGGATTAAGACATACAGGGGCCCAGGGGCCAATACACGGTTGTGGGCCCCCATCAATAAAAACAATTCTTTAAAATTATAAAAGTAGGTATACAATAAAACAAATTTAAACCTTTTTATTTAAATATGATAATAATAGTAATAATAAATCATATTATACATAACTGCTGACTGAACTAATACATCCTTTGCATCATTTGAATTATTTATTTCAGAATCTTGAGATACATCTATAAATTACATAAGAATGTTAATTTTGAATCAATAATTTCATTTAAAAATTTTCTACTTTTTTCATAGAATTATAAATTTATATTGAAAATGAAATGAGAAGTTCCCTTTAATTTGATTATTTGTTTAAGAGGACGTAATACCCGCATGCGTTGTCTCCGTCTTACAAGTGCGTAACATGGCAAATTTTACGCTCAGAAGATCACTCGAAGCTCCGTGAATTTGAAATTTAGAGTGAATTGACCTCTTATAAAAATTAAAGGTAACATTATTATCGAGGGCTTCTCGATCGGCTTTTTATTATATTTTAATTTTAAAGTGAGTTATGAGTATTTTAAAATTGTAAATTGTTTGTATATCTTAAAATACTCATAACTCGCTTTAAAATTAAAATATAATAAAAAGCCGATCGAGAAGCCCTCGATAATAATGTTACCTTTAATTTTTATAAGAGGTCAATTCACTCTAAATTTCAAATTCACGGAGCTTCGAGTGATCTTCTGAGCGTAAAATTTGCTAGAGACGGAGACAACGCATGCCAGTATTACGTCCTCTTAACTGTACAATTATCTAACTGAATTTCAGATATTAAACACTAACAATATTGTAAAATAATAATACTAAAAATTTAAATATGTTATGACGTATTTTATTACCTGTACAAGAGTTATGAATTTGCTGTTCATCATTATCAATTTGAATTACTGCCGATTTAATTGGTAAATTTGTTATTTTATGTATTTCAGAATCTTGAGATATATCTATAAAATACATAATTGTTTTTATCTAGGTATATATTTAATTTATATATTTAATAATGGTATACCTAATAGTTAACAATAATTAATTAAATATATTTTTTATATAATAAATTACCTACGATACTAACCTTTCTTAGAACCAGCTGAAGAATTAACACAAAAAAATGTATCGATTTTTGGTAACTTTTGTATTTTGTCTTGATTTTCTTTTCTCAATTTTCTTTTTTGGCTACCACTTAAATATTTTGTATTTACAGCTGACATAATGTAAAAACAATGTATGTAAAACGCCAATTACATAAAAATAAAAATAATTCAAAACGAACTATAAAACATTTAACGCATTAACTGTTCGTCTTTAACATTACATACGAAAGAAATAATATAATGTAATGACTAATGACTAATGAACTATTAAGATAGTAGACAGTTTAATCGGTAGGTATCTGAATTCCGAGTATCCACGACCGTCTACGGTCACATGAACAAATTTCCCAAATTCTATTTTTAAATACAGTGATAACAAAATATATGCCTATTCCCTATACACACAAGCCTGGCTATGACGCTATGTGTCCCCACTTACCATGCCATAGGTGGTAAACACGGTCGACGGGCCCCATCGCCTGTTAGTTTAAACAAGAAAAAAATTATAAATAAAAATATTCTTGTAGGTACTATAAAAAGTACAAATTATCACTCGATGTAATTTTAAGCCGAGAAGACTATGGGCCCTTTACAGACGTGGGCCCCGGGGACTTGGCCCCCCTGCCCCCCCTTTATCCGGGCTTGGGGGTGAACATGCTTGGTGAATGACCCAGTATACTTAGTTGTGATTGTATATTATTACCTATGTATTATTTATACTAAAACACATAAGTGGGTTGTGGGTACGTACGATATACGCCTCCACTACGTAGGTACCTACTATAGGAACAACGTGAAAAAGTGAAGTATGTACCTTTGTTTTCTTATTTGCACTCACCCCCCACGACATAAGTGGTATTTTCAATATTAAACAGATCGCTCTAACCCCTCTTAACCTATTTCGATGAGTTATTACTTTTTCTTTATTTTTGTCGTGCAAGTACCTACATCTACATTAGTTTATCGGTAGAAGTTTCATAATTTTTAGTATAATAATAATATTAGGTATATTTGATGGGGTTATAATGAGTACTGAGTGAGATATAAATAGGTACGTATAAACGCATAGTTATAATATACCTATTTGAAAACATAGAATACGATACAAATTATAATGCTTGGGACTCGAGACTGTTTTTCAAATTTTATGTTTGGTAAGATATATTATAATGATGAATAATGCAAAAAGTTTCTGATTACGCCATCAACTTCACGTTTTCGACGAATATCTGCAATAATCGAAAAACTTTATAATTTATATGAAACATTACTTTACACTTCATAGAAAACTTGAAACGTTACTTATATATAAAACATTGCAAAGCGAATTTAAATGTATTGATTTTTTTTTCTGTAATACCCAACCATTGCAATGATGGAAAAGGGTCTGAGCTCATAACGTTTTAAGCGATAAATACTGTAAAGCACTAGTAAGTATACGTATTTGTTAATACAAGCTTCATTTTATATTATATTCTTAAGCTTAACCAATGTTGATCAGTGTACTCTCCTATAGTCCTATCTATATATGACAATATAATATCGAAAGAAAGTCTAGAAATACATATAAGTTGTACCATATTAATTATCTTATAAAGATAACCATTATAATATTATGTTTATACTCTGTAAATAAGTATCTACTAATAAAATACGAAATATAGTAGGATTGAAAAATCGAGTCATATCCACCATTTTTAAAATAATTATAATGAATATAATATTAAGTTGGAACTCGAATGTGTAAATATTGCGGTGTGCGGTAGATAATATACTTCATATTATTATTATTATATCTTTATATATTTTCTGTTTTACATAATCCTAAAGAAATATTTTCTTTGGTTTAGGATAATATCGTTTAGCTCTATCGGTTCGATTTCCACTGATATATTTATTTGTTTAAATAAATTGTTCCGTTCTCGTATTTACATATTTTTTACATAATTTGCTATTTTCTGCAATCATTTTAAATTTAATTAGTTAATTTTCATAAGTTCATCTTAAAATAGCTCTTAAAAAATATACTTAAAATGTAATCACTTTAATTTGATTAATTAATTTATTTATTTCAAAAATTTCAAGGGACAATTGGCAATATTATGGTGAATGACAAAGTTAAAAATGTATTACGAAATAATTTCAGTCTAGCACAAATGAAAACTATTAAAAGTATTTACAAGGGTCTTTCCAATGATCTAGTTTTGTTGGATTTAGGATATTCTCCTTCAAATATAGTAAATACTCACCAATAATGTTACAATCCGTTTTTTTAATATGCAATCACTAGAACAACGATTTATGCAAATTAAATTAAAATTTTTATTTAAATTATTAAATAATATGATTGATTGTCCGGAATTACTGCAAAATATAAATTTTAAAATAAATTCAATAAACCACCGATCTTCAAATTTATTCTACATAAAACATTCAACTACAAATTATATGCGAAATTCTCCATCCAATATCTTAATGTCCTCAGGTAACCCTATAAAAAATATTGATTTTTTTTGTAATTCATTAAATACTTTTATGACGAATGTTTTAAGAAATACATAAGAAATTATAGGTACTAGAAAGAAAATTAATATCTCGTTTTTATTTCATTTTATTTTTTATTATATAAATTTAAATATTGTAATGTATGATATTAATACCTATTTGTTATTTAAATTTTAAGTTATTTTTATTATTATTATTATTATTATTAATATTATTGTTATATATATAACTTATTTACTGATAATGTACGTATACAATATATTATATACATATTATATGAAAAAAAAAAAAAAATACTGTAATTGGAATTTATATCCGTAATAAAGAAATATTATTATTATTATTATTATAATTAATATCAGTCGGGGTTGATAGATCATTCAGTCAATATAATCTGTTTTAAGGCCAAATCGACGTTAAATTGTATTTGAATATTTAAAAAAGGACATTGTAATTCATTGTAATCAAATCGATTAATAGTCAAATTGTTTAAAGTATTAATAAATTTGTATCAAATTTTTTATATGAATAACAGTTTTTAATATAATATTTCATAATGACATAATTTCAATACATAAATCATATATAAGCACAATTACATATTTTTAGTTTTTTAGCACATATTTTGGTAGTCTAAATACAATTTTTTTATTATAAATATACCTATATAATATATATATATATATGTATTTCTCCATATCCTGGTTATACGCATTTAAAGTTTAGATGAGAAGAGTATCGAGTGGTACCCTGAAAAATGTTGTCCTCTAATCCGCTACTCTAAACTTAAAATACTTATAACTAGGGTTCGAATCTTCTAACACTAAAAAGTACTGAAATATGCGCTATAATAATATGACCAAAAAACATAAAAAAATTTTAAAAAAATGTAAATCAAAATTGTATTCAATTTATTTACTTTTACTGACGGTCAATTTAATGTTAATTTTAATTAATATCTATATTATAATATTATAAATTAATATATTTTTAAAAAAAACTAAAATTACCCTTTTCTGTTAACAATTTAAAAATCTTATGTGTACCTATATATAATAATAATATGTTATACATCGCATAAAGGCATCGTTTGTAATGTGGGAATTTTTCTTGTAGATTCACATAAACAAATGCTACCTATCTTTATATATTATAAATTTATAAATACTATTTTTCATTCAATATGAATGAGATTTATGAAAAATACAAAATAAAACATTATATTATTACGCAAACAATGCAAAATAAAATTTTATTTTTAGAGTACCTAACCTTATGGTGCATAAAGCAAATGTACAGCCCACTCTGCTATTTTTATCAGTCGTATCCTATAATAATAATTAGCAAATGCTATATTATCTGAACCAGCTGCAGGTCTATCATGATTCATGACTATCAATGACCAGTGCCGGATTTAGAACAGGTGCCGCCCTAGGCCCTTTTAAATATGCCACACCTACCCCAAGAAAAAAAATGTAGTATTTATTACTAATAAATTTAATGTTATATATATTAAATATTATATAATATCAATTTATAAAAATGCATAAAATAATTATATGATTTTTTTTTTCAATTTCTTACAAAATTTGCCGGCCTATAGGCGTAAATCCAGCCCTGCTAATGACCACTATTATATTATATACTCGTCCGAATAGTGAAAAAATAAAATTATATTACACAATATTGTTATAATAAATCAACTGATAAATATTCAATTTTACTTTCACTCTTCAGCCTGCCGTCTTTGGTTTAAACGTAAATCATGTAATATAATATAGTCATATGATGTGATTACAGCTTACAGTATACTATCTAACATGGATAAATATCTGATTATAACCGTTTTTATCGGTTGTTGCCGAGAAGCAACACGTCATGCATATTGTAGGGCGCCCGGTGCCAATGCCATTTCATCTTCAAAAACACACTTTACGGGAATAATGTACCTGACTCGTGGAATCGATCAAATTTGATTTTTTTTTTGTAACTGATGGAGGGGGAAAATTCTACAGCACGCATCGATCCCAGTTTTGTAATGTTTTAATTTCAATCTTTTGAATAATTCTTTAAAAAAAGACTGCAGTTCTAAGCTCTTTTTACAAATTATTGTGTACGATTATTTAAAATAAAACCCCAGGCGCATAATATAAACCCCCTTATTATATTATTTTAATTTATCAACAACGTTTTAAAAATAACAAGCTTCTGGTTTATAATAAAAACAGTCGACCGTATTAAATGGTTGCTATAACACCCTAAATCTAATTGTTGTATCTAAATATTTGGAAATACACACACTTGACTTTTGACTTCTAACCGAGTAACACATCCTCTACTTTATAGTACAGTATTGCTACTCGTAAGCACTATTTTTGCTAAGTTGTCTTTTGTCTATTTATTTCGGCACCGTGAACAGTCTTAGCGACATCCGAGGCGCCGAGTCATCTATAATGGCTGACCAAACATTTACTACGGCTGATGAAGATTACAGCTTAAACATGGTGAGTACCAGCTAACCGATTAGTAAAATATAGTTTATGATAAATACAAATTGATTTTTAATTTCGCTATTTGAATTTCAGGAGGATATGAGTTTGTGGGACATGTTGTGTACGATTTCGCGGGTCGTCTTCGAAGTGTTTATAGCAGTCTTGGAACTGATGATATACTTTTTGATGGGCCTGTCCGACGTCAAGTGGCCCGATGAGGCGCCGACGGAAACACAAAGCTCTGTTCGCCCCATTTCCTTCGCCGTACCCAACGACGACGCTACCCACGCCGCTGTCTCCACAGCGGTAACGCCCCAAGGAAAGCAAACCCGCCAAGTGAAATATAAGGAGTCGTCGGACTTTGCGGCACTGCGGAAGCAGGATCTTGGCTATGTGGGTTGGACTGCCGATGTACCTCCGCCAGAGTCCAATGCTGCACACGCCACTGCAACACCGCCGACCGTGGCGAGGACAGTGAGGCCAGCGAAGCCCAGTGCGGCCGCGGTGGTTGATCACGAATACAGACAGCGGCCGGTCCGACCAATCGGCCTGCCGCATCTTCAGAGTCCTTTAGGAATAAGAATGCGAGGAACAGAAATCGCCGCTCGGCAAAGACTCAAAACCCGAATTATTCGACTAGTCAATTTGCCAACGCGACCGCTGTCTCGGGTGACGGATGGAGAGACTATGCTTCGGATTATCTGTCACTCGGCTTTACGCCGGGGAAATTATAAAATATTATGTTTACAGTTATATTATATTAATAAAATGTTTAATATTACGTTATTAAATCGTTATTTAAATATGATTTGTGTGTTCTGTAATGACGGAATAATATGCAAAATGAAATGTTTATCAGTACATAATACATATAGTACCTATATTATAATATTTTGGTTTTGTCTGAAATTAATATTGTACGACTTATCGACGTTGTTAGAACGCTTATCAACTACCTGTATACCACAGCTGTTGACAGAGTCATACAAACAAAACAACGGTAAGCCATTCGGTGATGAATATATAGACGGAAAAGCGAATTCGTCTGTCTCCCGCGTCGTGGGTGAAACCGCGGGCAAGGGATGTTATCTCGACAAAAACAATCTTATTTTAAAGAGGATCATCAATACAGCTACTCTGATGATTGATATCGGACAAGACTGCAGATAGATGTGACAACGAAAGTGGAAATTGTGAGACGTCAAAGTGCGCTCGTTTATGATGGCTATCGCAGAACGAACTTTGAATATTCAGAGCCGCGTGAGGGTTAGATTTTAATGTGGGAAAATAGGCATTTTCGTAGGCACTACGTAGTTAGTGTGGGTCCGACACCGGAGACCGCGATATCGATATTTCAACGGTGAACTTTGAAAGTGACATACTATCGAACATTCGAACTACTCAACCAAATAAAATACCTTTTTTAAACGGGAACCAATTCGGTTACTCCCAAAATAATGCCTTGCTATACCTGAAAAACATGTTTTGAGTGCCACTACCAGCTGGTAAGTACTTACACCCCACACGGGTCTTTCATACCGCTAAGTCCTATGTCAGCGCGTATAACACCGAAATGAAAACAAACGCACAACCACTGCGGTGCATAATATATTACGGTCGTCCAACCGCGGATCTTGATGTCAATTTATTACGACGACGAAGAGAGCGATTCGCCTCCTCTGTCGTCACCGGCTACAACACCATAGATAGGAGAAAACCGAAAACGGGACAGGAAGGATAGTCGTGTGTTCCCGCGGTGAACGAATCATTGAAGTGGTGGACGAGCAAACAATAAATTACTGTGCACATATTATTATTATTATTAAAAATTATAATGAACGGAGTAGACACAACGCGTTTTATTTTTTCTTAACCCGTCGTGACTGATTATTATTATAGGTAATCTGAACACCGCTATTAGCTATTAACCGCTATAGCGATTCGCTCATCACTCATCAGGTATATTTTTTCATAAAAGTAATAATTTAGGGATGAATACATTAGTATATTGTATAATACATATATGTATATTATAAAATCAATGGTTAAACTATTATTTTTTTTTTACTTTAAAACTTACCTACCTATTATGATTTCTTTGTAGGACAATATTTTCTGAAATATTAACCCCAACGTTCAATTTCTATTTTGAGCTCTGGAATTATTTTTAGATATCGTCCGTTTTTATAACGGAGGATTTAAATACTTGCAGAATCAAGCGCTTTTAAAAAAGTGTCCTGTCCATGCACGCGTTAAAAAAAATGTATATCGACTATAACTGGAAACTCATATTTGAGTCATTCATATATATTGATCTCGAAATAAAACTACTTGCACATACCTACTGAAAACGTCGTTTTAGTGGTAAATATATATGCAAAAATGTGTGATAATTTATATTAATATTATCATATATAATATGGACAGTGCTGTACAAACAACGATCACAAATACGATTATTATTTTTATTATTATTCCGATTCTAACCGACGCACGGTGAAAGCTTATGAAAATTCCATATTCTATAATTAAATAGGCCAGGGCAAGTGAATACCACTCTGCTGTTCAGTATAAATGTCAAGTGGGTGACTGTAAATTGTAATGGACGTGTTAAATTTGTTTTATTCAATGATAACCATTGCATACGAAAAACGATTCCGAGCGAAGGGGGTCTGTCAATCAATATCAGCATATTATATTATTACTAAGTATATTTTGTGATATTATTAGTAATTTATTTTACTATTAGTAATACAGTAGGTTAAATTAACTTTTGCCACAAATATTGCATTTGAAAATGTCGTTGTGTGCATAAAATATAATAATATACATTAAAAGTTTCAAGTACTAACAAATATGATTTTTGAATTATAACACAAATTAAATAAAATCGTTATTCTTTGTTTGAATATCTAATTAAATCCAAATTTTAACTTAGAATATTTATAAAAAAATTGTGATTTTTTTTTAGATTTTTTTGTTTTATTATGGATTACTTACAATAGTAACCCAGTATTAAACTTAAAAGCCTTATCTATAAAAATTGAACATTTCATACATTTTTCACTGCAAAATAATTTGCAAATTATCGTGACAAATGTTGTTAACATTTGAACTTTAATGTGTATAAAAAAAAATCCTGACGATTTTAAAAATTACTGGGAATTTTTCACTTTTGATCCCCAAAAAAACCAACTAGCTTCATATACCTTCTAAAAAATATGTTGAAGTAGAAAATCAGAGCATTTTTACTGCCCCAAAAGGTAATGTCAGACAGATAAAAAATACACATCATTGTAAAATCAATACATTTTTTCACTCCACTCGGAATCTTAAACTCATCAAATAAAATATACGTTGAATATATCACCACCTAAATGGGTCAATATAAAATAATAATATAATTTAAAATTAATCATGTTGCATTGACAATTTGTTTCAAAGTCCAATTGTATTTATTTTAACATATATAACAACATCATATAAACCCTTAAATAATATTGAAAATTTAAATAAATATTTTTATTTATTAATTTTGAATCGTAAATGTAATTTTTATACGCTTTATTTTTATTAATCATATGTTAATTATATAGTTTTGTTGCCCAATAATGTCCATGTATTATGACGTATTTTTTTTCACCTATATACAGAAAACAATATTAATACAATCGAACTTTTATACATTTTTACAATATCTAAGCACTGAAATGTGCGAAAAATAAGATGCGTGTATGATAATCGTGTTATAGTTATACGTTTATGTTTCACACAATTGTGTTTTTTAAATCATTTTGTGTACCTACACGGCTACACAAGTTATTAAAACCGAATGCATATGGAACAAAAGATTCTTTCTAAATGTACCATATGTCAGACACATAATTACATAACTGTTTTTTTAAGTACCTATGTACTTTATAATATGTACAGGGTGAGTTTTTTTGGCATACCAGAAATGTATAAAATACATAATATTTTGTTACTTTATTTAAAATTGTTTTTATCATATCAATAATCATAAAATATAATATTATACATTATATGATATTTAGTAATATGTTGAATATTTATATAATTCAATGAAGCGTTTATGTTTGTAATTGGAATATTTTTGTTTTACTCATGGTGTTGGATGGGTAGGTATGGTAAATCATGGTGCACAAAATTGCATTTCAAATGTTTTTTATTTTTAAATATATATAAATGTTTTAAATAAATATGATACTCAACTAAGAAGCTAAAAAATATATTTTGTGTGATCGTATATCATAAATATTATACACAACTAAAATAAAATACAATACAAATTTATGTGTAATCTTCATTGTTAATGAAGACGCACTATAAATAATTTTCCAGAGACGTTATAGAGGATTTTTTGTTTATGTCTATTTTACATAACCTATTAAAAAGTTGATTATCTTTCAAGATATTGACAATGATCGCATATTGTTTTATTTAGTTAGTAGTTTTCACTCCATTTCGATTGTACTTTCAATCGCTTATCAATCATAATATGTATTAGATACATACCTAAAAATTTCATCCATCATCGTTTAGGTCCCCTTAGTTTATTTTTTAACACTTAAGTGCAACGTATACATCGCATCTAGATACATATTTTTGTATTTAAAATTTCGTGATTTTCAGCTAAAATGAAAATTAAAACCTTATCCTATATAGAATGTATGCTAATTTTTGACTACGGAAAATTACTTCTCATTTGCATTACAGTGTGTGTGTGTTTGTGTGAGAGACGAACACTGTCATCAATGCGATTCGAGTAGGCAAAAGGATTTGGCACATTTGGGAAGCGCATCAGTCACACGAAATCGACTCGACACTACCACAAAAATATTGCATAGTGAGTAATACAGTCGAAAACAAAAAAGATGACCGTTGCCTGTAAACTGTGGTTATTGGCCGTGGTGTGTGTAGCGTTCTTATACCAGGATGGGCCCCAAGGCAACGGCGTGTCGTGTCGTCAAAACGTCAAAAACGCCAAATCGGACGTAGATAAATCGTCCGGTGCATCGTCTGATGCAACGTCCGGAGCTGCATCGCCTGACGAAGAAGATGAAAACCAAAATTCTGAAGACCAAAGTGGTGGTTCCAGTGGTGGTATCGATTCGCAAGGCGGTAGTGCAGGAAACGGCAACGATGGAAACGGCAACGATGGAAACGGCAACGATGGAAACGGCAACGATGTTTCCAGTTTTGAGGAGGACGACGATGGCGATGACAATGATGATAGTGGTACAAATACGGTATCGAATCATAACAAACACAAACATGGCGAAAAATCGAAATCGAAAACGAAACACGAAACTCATAAAAAATCTGGCAAAGGCAACAATCACCGGGGTCACCATGATGACGAAGATGTCGAAGACGACGATGACCATGAAGACCCACAAGCTTGTTACGATGGAGATGACGATGATGATGAGGATATGCAGGTATATTCGACGACCACCATTAAAGGAAAACCAAAGGATATCCTGAGATTCCTCAACGCAGGTATTTAATCGATTCACGTTAGTTGATGGTTTATTCAATCATTATATTGTATTTAGGTAGGTACCTAAATACTCTTTTGTTTTTGCACCTAATATAAATATTTCATAAATCGAATTATTTATACACACATATTGGGATGGAGGAATATAATTTCAAATTATTGGACGGCTAGACGGGGTAAAGATTAAAATATATGTCACATATTTCGTAGTATAATCAAATCGAACTCAAATAATTCTGAGTCTATGAAAAATATTTAATTATAATTATTGTTTGCACATAATATTATGTTCTAGTCGGAATCAGAAGAATTGATGAAACTAATTTAGTATGGTGTAAAAAGAAAGAAATAGTAATATATTTATATAACTATAGTCGCGAATCATATTGTATTAACTGAATATTTAACAATATTATCATCAACTGTTGGTAAGAAGTTATTCAGTCTACTATTATAGGGCTATTCGAAATAAGATGCCTTACGAATGTATACAATTCCATTATAGCACTAATATTTTAGGAAATAGACTGCAAGTTTTTTCATTGAGTTACATTTTATATTTGTTATTTGTAATATTTTAATGCTTTTCTTAGGTGTGAAGCCCTACAAACCAGCTGTTATGGATTTCAATAAAAAATCAAATTCTAAACTTTTTAAAAAAATTCAAAGCATCACGAAAAATGGTAAATTAAGCAAGGGCAGAAAAGAACCAAAAGATGATTTGACGAGTTACATAAGAAACATCATTAAGGAGAATTCAAAAAAAAGAAGTGCAAAACAAGTAGATCCAGATAAGGTGAGAATTTTAAACTATCAATAATCAGTTGTAAAATGATGTTATACAGACAGATTTGCATTACCTAACAATAATAATAGTATAAAATAATAATAATATATTACTGACAATAATAATATTTAATGTTAATCCAATGTTTTTTTTCTTACAGATATTAATTACCCTCGCGAAGACTGTATTGTTACAGTTATTGAAAGATATTTAGTTTGAAGCACGTGAAAGGTTATCAGTGTACTTACCGTCTGAATGTGTCGGAAACCACATTTGTGTAACCTGCAGCTGTAATTAAGAATAATAATATCTGTGCAAAATTTTTAAATATATCGTTAAGAACAATGTGTTTTTTTTTCAAGCGTCCAAGATAATTGTTTTTACAGCACACTCTTATACTATCAATATATATAAATATTTAATTAATTTTTAGTGCATTAAAGTTTTCTTTCCATAGTTTATATTATATACTGTCCGCATAATAATATACTCTAAACTCTATAATATGGCTGTAGCGAACGAAGAAAATGTTATAATTTACAAGAGTTGTATGTGGTTTTTATAATATGAAAACATATAAAACGATATTATATTATTATCGAGTTTGAAATTTGTTGCCATAATGTCCCGTAAGAAAATAATATTGATGTATAAATTTCACACAACTACGTCGTTATTGGTCCACTGCTCAAATGGTAAATATTAGTGCAATTTATAAACATGTTTTCATGCCGTAGATTATTTTTGAAAAAAATAAAATAAAAATCATTCATGCTCTCATTCGTCGCATATTTTCAAGGTTGACATAACTTACTAAAATGACTGAAGGGCCGTTTTTCAAAACATGCCAAATAATTTATTACAACGTATTGCCAAATTTTATATTTCTTAAATTACATTTTATTTATGACGAACATTCTAATATAGTTATTTAAGATTATAATTTTACCAATTTATATTCATTGGCATATTAGTTTTTTTTCATTAGATAATCCGTTTTTTATTTTATGCGACAATGAAACGAATCAATTTACTTATATACAATCCTTTTACTAACCATCTTTCGTTCGTCGTTAGCAATATATCGACCCACTGACAATTTATCAGATACCTAAGATAAATACAGGTATAATAGGTGTTGGTAAAAATAAAAAATAATCAATAGACTAATATAAATTGTTTTCGCTTTAATAGTAATCTCTTTCATACATAATACACAAATAACAACAGTATAAAATAACATGTTTTTTCATGTACAATAGGGTTAAAAATTAGAAACAAATCAGTCGTACCTTTAATCACGTACGTTAAATAGACTTAATTTCATGCAATAATCATATCTGTTTCGAAATAAATTAAATAAAACAATATAAAATACAATTATTTAAGAATGAGCCAAATTAGTTATTTTAGCATTTTATTTCGCTAAATTTTATTATTAACCAATACGTACTGTATTGTCATTACTCTGCATTAATAAAAAATTGCTCATTTTATAGTTCGATCTTAACAACTAAATTATTAAGTGAACAAAGTCATCCAAGTGGAAAATGTATGGTCTAAAAACTTGAGAAACAACATAATATATTTTGCATTGTCTGAGGGACAACAATGATTTCCTATATAACCTATTCAACGTTGTTCATTCTATTTATATTTGGTCTAAAACATCTAGAATTTAAAACTTAACAATAAATTATATAATAATAATAATAAATATATTTAACACTTAAGTGTGTAATTTTTGCTAAACATGTCAAAAAATTCTAAAAAAAAAAAAAAAAATGTATTTGCGTGAAAAAGTCCCTTGACCAAAATTGGCCCCGCATCAAGTACCTAGCACATCCATGGAATCTTTGGTCAGATTTTCACACGCAACTCACCAGAATAAAATCGTTATTATAATATTATAACGCACGTTTTATTATATAATAATAATATTGTCTTATCATAATAATATTGTAGATTCATAAAATGTTGGGAATATCGAGTTTAGGCGCACACGAATTGATCGATAATATTGTACGGTATAATAATAATTTGCAATATTTCGCGTGGTCCGTATTATATTATAATATTATCGATCTGTAGAAAAAAAGTATAACTTTATGATTATCGCCACGGTCGGCCTCGAAGGAACTTTTAACACGTCTATAATCCACGCAGAATACACCGTCGCATGTATGATAATATAATTAAAAGTATTATAATAATATATTATAGTATAACAATAAAACGTCTATGAAAATGAATAAATAGAATATTTTTTTAAACCTTTACCGTAAGAATATCGCGTTAGGTACATTATATAATATTATATTATGTATATTATTTTAAAAACGGAAAGTGAAAAAGTGGCCAAAGGACGATTTTTATTAAACGTATATATGTATTATGTATAGTGGAGAGTGGAGACTGTTACGGAATCGTCGCGCGTAGGTGTACGACAACCGCCGCCGCCGCCGCCGTAAACTCATTTATTTTATATATTTTAAAGAATGGCAGTGCGTAAAATTTAACTGTTATTTTTCGAATTTTTTATTATATTAATTTTTTTTTTTTTTTTATACAGAATTTCGTATCCGTGACCACGATTTTTGTCGCCTATGGCCGAACATCTACGCTGCAGTTTACGCGTGTCGTCTCTTTCGACTATATACCGCGATAATTCGCAGAACTTGCACGCCGCACGGCACAGCTAGTATATTATATATATATATATTTTTTATTTTCATACTTAGAATAACATAATAATATTATTGTAATAATCAAACGGGTACAATACGTATTATCATTATAATGTGTGTATAACGTAATATTATACGCGCGTAAATAACACACCTATTATAAAATATCGTTTTGACGTGAGTTATATATAATAATATATAATACATAATTATTATTAATCGAAATGAATATAATAATAATAATAATAATAATAATAATAATAATAATAATAACAGAAGGTATAATATAAACAGTATTTCGTAACAGTGAATTAAAATAATAATATTATAATATTATCGTTACCGCCGCCGAAGCGATAATGCCGAGACGGAAAACGACGACGCGGTTCGATCGGTTTTTTTTTATGTGTGGCGGGGGGAGGGGTTTCGTTCAAGTCGTGTCGCTCCGGTTCCGGGTGACCGCGGGCCACGGTTCGTGTCCTCCGTGATGGAGGTGACAGTCGCACCCGCAACGGCTGTGGTCCGCGTTGGTGGACGACGATCGCCGGCGGGGTCTCATGGACATGGGCAGCACGGTGATCTTCTTGGGCGACCTGGGCTTGAACGCCGCCTCGCCGCCGCACTTGAGGTCGTCGCCACCGTCGTCGTCGAAGTCGACCCAGCGGCCTCGCGAGCAGCTCATCGGCACGTTCACGCTACGCGCGCGGCGGCGCCTCGGAGGATCGGCGGTGGTCGGCGTCTGGACGTCGGCGGTTGCGGCGGGCTTATTGAATCTTCCGGAAAACAAGACATAAGGAAATCTCGTAATTATAATTATTGCTCGTACATATTATATACGTAATGCGCGCGCGGTTATTAGGCATATATTATATTATATTCCCTTAGCGATATAGCAGAGCTCCAAAAGGTCTAGAAATATATCTGAAAATATATAGGTACTATGACTTTTTATATTTTTATCGGCGTGTTTCTATTTTGAAATCCACGTATATAGAGATGTATTTAGCTAGGAGAGAAGGGAGGTGGGAGGCCATCGCTCCCGGATGGAACTTTTTTATGAGGACATATTCGCGTTTATAATCGTTATTTAACCCTATACCTGTACTATGTCATTTTCCATAATCATTAAAATATATTATGCACACATATATTATTTTGTCGTACAACTAGTCCACACAGAAGCGTATCTATAAAGCAGAGCTCGCGGTTTCTTCGTCTGTTATTGTGAGCCGATCTCAACTCCTGGACAGAGGACTCAGCCGAGGAACACGGCTTTACTCAGCCTCTATCCGGTACATGGAGAATAAACCGATATATATATGATATAATGTGTAGGACGATATTATTGGCCAAAAATAATATCAGGTTAGAAACATATTCAAATTAATAATCTACCCGTACTTTTGATATATAAATTAACATCTCTATTATTATAAAAATGAAGAAAAAAGGTATGCGATTGTTTTTTTTTGTTTCAGAAAATAATAAACTGTGGAGGACGAAGGGATCTCATTTATGGAGGAAACATAGGTTATGGCCGTAAGACGTCGTCTTTTTAGTCCCGAGGCTATAAACTATGTAAACATTTAGACAATGTCAAAACTTGAAAATTGAATTTAATATTATTATATTGAGCTTAATAAACAAAAATCGGGTCTATAAATCACATCACACATTCATAGTGCATACCACTGCTCGACTGCAGCTGTGAGCGGGCTACGAGCATTGTGTTTATTTAGATTGCACTTGGGTCATGTGCACTGTGCAGACGTCGATAAATTGGGTCACTGCTGCACGCGCGTTTAAGGGATTTGACCGGTCTTAGTCGTGCTGGGAAATAGTGGAAGTCGTTAGCGGTCACGTATAAGTGGTTATAATACAGTGCTTTGATATGGTTATAGTGATTTGGAGCGTATTAGCTGCAGTAGTCTGAAACTGATTTTTTCATTAAATATTTTTAAGTATCAATCTCGCGTTTGATGCAGACGTTAGATTTTGAGTTTTTACAGAGAAAGTAAAATATATTTTGTATATATTATTTTAATGATTAATTAAATTAGTTAGACGTCGAAAAAAATGGCGTGGCGGCGGCGAACCGTTTCACCGGCGCCGTCCGCCGAAACAAGATCGTCAGATTTGATCGCCACTATAATAGCAATATTACTTTATGTCCGTATGACTTATTTATAATAGTGTAGCACGACACTATATTTTATCAACAAAAAGTACGTACCTATATAGAGGGATACATCAGACTTAATGTGATTCGTTAACGTGAAGTATAATAATACGTAAGATCTATCAAAGTCTCCGAAAGTCTGAAGGATATAATATATTAATATTATTACATTTTTTTTCTCACAGATTTTCCTTGTGGTACATATAATATTATTATAATATGTATATTTATAGAGCGTCGGCCAGGCCACCGTTGCACTAGTTTCAAAAATATATTACAATAAACATACACCACTGAGCTGACCACGTTGCTGTACTGCTACACGCTCGCACGTGTACTTAAAACATATCGATAAAAAAAATATTTTATATATTAATCGTGTCGTTTGCGCGTGGTGCAGCGATATATAAATGGATATTATTATATAATATAAAGCCGTAAATCCCAAAGTGCTGTTTTCATATTTGCCTGTTTGCTGTCTCGTTTAATATCCTTGAAAAGGCTTTATCGGATTTTCGAATATTTATTGTGATCGTTTTTTATTCGTTATTATTAACCAAAAGAGTCTACACATACAAAAATCACGAAAAATTCTCACCACTCGTTTTCGATCCAAGTCGACCATAAAACACGATAGACTTCTAACCGAATTTTATTTTAGTTGTGCAGTGCGGTTTCTTATATTGTTTTATTTCCACCGAGTAATGACTATATCGTCGACAAAAATGTAATTTTCGTTTAAAAGTTGTACAAGCAACACGCGTTGAGTTAATATATTCATTTGAACGTCTGATGTATTACGACGAATATGTTGCAAAAAAGTCTTATACAATTCTCTGATCTACTCGTTTAAAAATCCAAAAAAAAGTTTTATCCCTATATTATAATGATTGTTATTTTTTTTCGAATGCATAATAGTTTGAAAAATGTATATTTATTATATTTTTAGTATAATAATTTTATTTAAATAATATTCTAGTTCAAAATATGTTCAAAGCTTTATCGAGAATTATTTCATGCTTTGGTATACAAATACAAAATAAGACTATTACGGGTTCATCACTACTTGCAAGAGACACGATTACCTACGTTGGTATATTACGATAAACAAACCGACAGGCTACACAAGGGTATACCGTATAATATAATATGTACGTACTCGAAAACGTTTAGGGTTTAATAGAAAAATTATTATTCCATAAATAAAACTAAATAAATAAGCGCCTAGGTAAATATCTATACAACGTTAGTATTATGAGAAATTGCACACAGTTAAAGTGTCGCACGTAAAATAGTATAATTTAGTTGTTCCATTGATCAAAAATGTTCGAAAGGTGTACAAGTAAATATTTTTTAAGAATTACAAAAAAAAAAAATATGATAATGTAAATATTTTGACGGGGTTATATGTTATAACGACAGAAATAACATAATTAGTTGTTTTACACTTGTAACGTGTATTATGATATTATTATGTTAAGAATATTGTGTGCATAAAGGTTTTGAAAAGTCAACAATGGAATTAAAAAAGACATATTATTTTAGAAACGTATGACTTTTGTATGCGTAGTATGAATGAAAATATGACTATCGCGTTAAAACAAACTAAATTAAATCATATCATATTATTAAATCAAACACATAATTATTACGATTGAACTCATTCCAAGTAAACGTATACATAAATAAGCTTTTTAACTCGAAAATGACGTTAGTCTACATAATATAATTATATAATATAATATATATATATATATATATATGCGACGCGTACCGACATTGCTTATATTATTGTTGGTATTATTAATGCATTATTAGCTAGTACACATATTGTTATTATTAAAATATGTATTATTGGTTATTATACGTATGTGTATATACATTTTGGTAAAACGGGTACATGCACACGTGCGTCAATGCCATAATATATTTTGTTCGGTTATCGAACGTTTTCGTACCTTTTTTTTTTTTTTGTTAGAAAATTATGTTGGTTTACGATACGCTTATTTTGTCAACGAGGAAGCTTGTTTCTTCAAAACTAACGATTTTCTGGAAAACAAATTCATCCGTCTACATAGTACACAATACTGCTGTATATATATATATACGTCATATATTGTATATTATTGTGTTTATGCATATAAATATATGTACGGCTGCAGCCGGCTCGGTTTCGTGTGGATCGACAAGTGAATCGTCGTACTCGGTATGATGAACAATAATGATAAACGGGGCTCGGAATCGTACAGAAAATTGAAATGGTATGGATTTGTGTAGATTTAGAATCATACAACGTGCAGCTTTCTAACTAAAATAAGTCGACGAGTTTATGGTGTTCCGAGCCCCGATAATAAATAACGACAAATGACCTCGACGACACTCACTTCGGTAGTACAATCTGTATTTTGCTGGCGACAACGGGCGAGTCTTCGAACGCGGCTGCGATGGCGTAAGTCCCTAGTCCGGAAGGCAAGTCGGCGGCGCTGGGCGTGCTGCATCGGGGAGTCGGCCTGTCCAACGAACAAGTCTTCGTCCCGGCGATCCGATGCTTGACGGGTATAATCGGCACGGCCACCGATCTGAAAGCGATATCGGATTTACGACAATATTTTGTAGTACGATGCCTAAATAGGCATCGGTCGTAAATCTATGATAAAATATTACGACTATCGTGGTAGTGTAAAAAGTAGCATTACTATGTAAGACTACCACCATCACCACCACTCACACGTGCCTGAGCAGTTTACTTCCAGTTTCCACTGTATTATGGATATTTTTAAAGACCTAACCACCAAAGGTAATAACTAATAGTGGTCGGAAAAGTTACCGTCCAAGTCAGATCAAAATAAACGAACGTATCGATACGTTTTGTTTATAATTTATCAAACAAATACTAGTTGGTAAGCGATAGTTACTCCCGTGCTGTTCTGCGAAACAGTTTGGCACATCTAAATACTAGCATACCGATAGCAGCAAGTACAGTAAGTTCATTATGAAATACAGCAGTAATTATGTCGACAGAGGCGGTTTTGAAGGCTGCAGAGGCGTGAAAAAAATTGTACCTATGCGTGTGGCTTGTGTGGAAAGGCCACTTCAGTGTTGGGTGAAATGCAGTATTCTCCTGCGGCTCGTAACGCATTCGTTACCCGCGACTAAAAAGCTCACTTCCCACTCTTGCCACACACAACATACAATTGTAAATCATGGTTTCAAATTCCAATCAAACACATAATTATAATATTGATGCGTGTTACTTAAAATTTTGAAACGACAAAATGGTCGATAATAATATGACGATATTAGTTACATCGTTGGTACGGATGAATATTTCTAACAAATAAGCAGCTAATTTGGATTTGGGGTAACACGACGTATTGATAAGTATTTTAAATAAATTTCGGAGGTATTCTTTAAAACAATGCGTGTACTAATTAATAACTATATATAGGTAATAAAAATAATAATGTACATAAATATTATATATTACTTATGTACAATACACATACCTTTCTAGAGGAAGTGTTGTCGGGACGTGTGGCAATTCTTCTTCTACCGAATTTGGGTGGCTGAATAATTTCTTCTTCTCTTCTTCGGTGGCAGTAATTGAAAGCGATGACATCACTTCTGAGTCTGGGGATGTATCGTTGCTGTTGGCCGAGTACACATGATCTTGTGATCTGTTTAAAGATAGATAAACGTATTTATCATACATGTAGATATTATCTTGTGACGTAATTGCATGGCAATTAAACTCGTGTTTTATATAATACAGTATTTCGAATAAAAATTAATTACCTACTGAATCCGGGCGATAGTGACGACTCTTCGAGTTTCACTAAATTATTTGTAATTTTGCAACCACCGATTTCTTCGTTACTCCAAATGTCATCTTTGATGATTTGAATATTTTTAACGGTATCATCAACAACATTAACTTTGTCAATTGATTCTATTAGCACTTTATTTTGGCGTGTCACCAAATCGTCGAATAGTTGCTTATTAGATACGGTTTCTACTTCGACTTTCTTAGGTTCATATGAAACGTGAACAACTGCCCTTGTGATGTTTGAATCTGAATCGCTAACAACGAGTTCGTCAAAACTATCATTAGGGGAGTGCAATGGAATTATAACCGTATCCTTTTCTATCTGAAAATCATATTACCACTGTAACGTTTATCATTCAAAAGTTTTTCAATCATTCGCTCGGCACTTACATCTTGATTAAATTTGAACTCTACGTTAGTGAATTTTGGATCAATATCAACAAACTCCGACGCACTAGATCGCTTTGGAGATTTCTTGTTAATACTCCTAAAACTGCTAGCTCGTTGTAGAAGTGATCCCAACAGCGAACGACTTGATCCTCTGCGGTCCTTAGATTTATCCATTGTACCTAAAGTACGTCATATATTTTATAATGCCATTCCGGACTAAGAAATCTAGTAAAATATTAGTAGATAGAAAATAACACACGGAAAACTAATTGGGATGGCGAACGAGTAGGTCTCTGTACGTCTTCAACGAGAGTGTCCTTCCTCTGTAGGTTCTTTCGCATTTCAATACCCCAGGAGGACTTATATCCGATACACACCATCATATATTATACAAGTGTTTGAAAATACCACTATGGAATTACTAAAATCTCACCTATGACTTATCAAATAACCGTTATAGTTATAAATTATGTATTATCATTTATATTGCTTAGTTCAATTTTTACATTTTAACTAGATTATGAGTTCTACGCGCCTTTAGTCTAACCGTATGGCCTAATCTAAACTATGTAGAATTATGTTTTGAGGACCTAAGCCTAAAGAGCTTCTTAGTGTAATTTTTATCCAAACTTCATTTTTATCAAATTAATATTTTTTAATAGTTTAAGTTTAAGAAAATATATACATTGCATATCTATTTGAAAAAAAAATATTACTACTTTGAATTTTGAAATGATCTGTTATGCTCATACTTCATATTTATCACGTTTAGATTTATTAAAATGTTATATTTTTTTAGAAAATATGATCGAATTGAGTTAAATAAGAAACAAAAAATAAATTCTCTTATTTTTATGAAAATACTGATTTAGTTATGTGCCACATTTTAGAAACTAAATTATATTTATGAAACAAGTTGGTTAATAAAATTGAAGTAAATTATTTTCTTTATTATAAATTAATTAATTTACTCCATTAAACTTTCCCATATGACATGAAATTTAGTGATTTTGACAAAAAAAGATTATTTTATTAAAATACCATGTTAGTTATGTTAATATTTTAATTGTCCATGTTATTATGGGATAATCATTATTTAGATGCTATATTAACAAGTGTAAATATAATAATTAGTTATCACGATCAGCTTATCAAAAAATATATTAATCTGTTATGCGCACTAAAAACAGCAGTTAAGAAAGCACTGGGTTATTATGATTTGTTTAATAGCTAAAAAAAAGTAAGGCGCCGAACAAAACCGATTTTGGGGCATTTTATTGGTTACCGGTTTTCGGTCTGGCTTCCTTGGAAGACTCGGAACGCCTCCTGAGGATCTGAGCTTGCGATGAAGAGACAGATTGTAGCTGACCTGAATCGTCGTCTTCGCTTTTAAGTGGTATGATTTTCACTAGATCATCAGATTTAGGTCTTCCTGAATTTTTTATGACTATTTGTTCTGGCGGTGGACTTCCCGGTGTACAATGTACTTGGACTTTAATCATTTGTTGACTTTTTGCGGGTGGCGCAGGATCACATATTCTTCTACCCGACGAATCGTCGTCTGGTTCGCTTATAAACTTTTGAAATTCATCTAGAATTCCCGGACTTACAGATCTACTACAGGACACTTCATCTGGGTGTAAATCATTGTCGTGTTTTCTCGGTGGTGGCGGTGGTAGCAAATCATCATTACCTTCTGGTTCTACAATGAATTTTTGGAACTCTTCGTAAATACTTGGTGAGATCGAACGAATGTTACTTGAAGTGGACAATGAAGGACTGCCTTCGATAGGGTTTTTGTATGCTGTGTGAGGTAATGCTTTATGTATGATACCTTTTTCTTCGTCGTCTGGTTGTGCCATAAATTTATGGAATTCCTCGTGTATTGACGGAGATAAAGATCTTCCAAGATTTGGACTATCTGTTAGCCCTGACGCAACTACAGATTGTACTTCCCGGCTCGTAATGGAAATGGCGGAACAACGATTTTTTGTTTCAAGTTTTGTAACAATATCTCCATCTTCTGGTTCAGAAATAAACTTTTGAAATTCTTCAAATATTGACGGTGACATAGATCTGGAAGAACAATCTTGATCTATAGACTTTCTTTTAGTCATTTCAACACTCATTTGTTTTCTTAACTTTACAGGTTGTATCGGAACTCCGTCAGCCTCTTCATCTGCGCTTGATATGAACTTTTTAAATTCTTCTCTGATTCCTGGTGAGCCTGATCTAATTGGTCTCCTTATTCTTTTAGAAGATTCAATAGTTGCTGGATCTCTATTGATAAAATCCACTAATGTACGATTTGTAAATGGCTTTAATCGTTTAGGACTAGTAAGATTTACAGATCCTTGTTCGATCGGATCAGGGTTTAATGGAATGTAAATTTGATTTTCTCCTGTAGATATCTTTGGACGAGAAGACTTTTCTCTTGGTATAGCTGTTGGGACTTGTTTTGGTGCATTACCCTGAATTATTTCTATATCATCGTCATCAAGACTCTCCAATGGTACAAATTTTTGTGTTTTTGGATTATCAAGTACGACTTTTACTTTTGAAGTAGGCTTTACTTTTGTTTTTCTGTCTTTTGATTCGTCTTCCATGGCTAGATTTTTTGTAACTTTTATTTCTTTAACCTCTTTTATTTCTTTTATTTCTTTTGATTTAGTTGTTTTCTTTACTTTTGCTTTAACTTGGTCGCTTTTAATTTCTTTTTTGACCGATTCTACGTGCACTTTTTTTGGTCTTCGTTCTGTCTGAGTTTCAATGTCTGCTAATTTCGGTCTGACAGTTGGTTCACTTAGATCGTCGTCGTCGTCGTTGATGGGAATCAGTTGGCGATTGGCAAAGTGTTCGGGTGATTTTGGACCACAAAACGATGTCTCCAAGAGGACTCTATGTGGTGATGAACCTCGGGAAGCTCTGGAATAATTCGATGCAGCAGACAAACGTGATGCTGCAGAAGCTATGGAGGCGGTAGAGTGTACTGATCCTACTGAAGAAACTCGGCTACTACGACCACTAATGCACAGGAAACCGGATTCGCTAGCTGTATCTCTTCGATCAGCAGCAAAATCCGTATCCATAGTAGCGTCAGAAACCTGTAAATGAAACAATAGGTATTTAAATCTTTTTAAAATAACATGTTTAATCTAACCTAAATATTAAAGCTATTTATTTATTTTTAAAAATTTTTTTTTGTTGTACATTACTTAGTCAGATATTCAAAATTATTTTTTGAATTAATTTATATGTTTATTAATGAAAATATGGTTATGATTAAGTAGTGAATACACACGATCACCCCATTTTTATGTTTAAATTATGTATATGTTACGGGCAAAGTATACAATTTGGGCGTTTTCTACAATGCCCGGACATTTTGTACCATGCCCGGGCGTTATATAAAATGCCCCTCGTATATCGGGCAGGTTAGATAATAATAATATATCCGTAAAGTATAGTCAAAATACCAGCGATATTTTGTATAATAATCTGTACATTTGGATTAGTTATATTTTGTTTTTTCTTATCGACTAGGCAGTCCACATAATATATGTGGTATAGATATATGATTGGAGTGTTTATCTTATAATGCCATTATCGATAAGACACTCTACTGTTTGTACTGCTTGTACAAATTACTGTTTAGTAACAGCGACAATAAGCATAATAACAGCGAGCTAACCAGGACATTGAAAATATTTGGGTGGTCAAGGCTACGACCGATGTACGTGTGTACAAAAATGTAAGACACGGAAGTGCAAGTGCAAAACATCGGGACGATTATGCACAACAAAATGCCACGGAAGCAGTACATGCGACAATAAGTGAAAAGTAGTAATTAGTTATTATTAGTTATGACTTATGAAGTGAAATAGTGAAATTTCTAATAATATAAATCTTATAGTATTCATTATACATTAAATTTTGACTATACGTTACGGATACATTATTATTATTATTAATTAACCTGCTCGATATACGAGGGGCATTTTATATAACGCCCGGGCATTGTACAAAACGTCCGGGCATTGTAGAAAACGCCCAAATTGTATACTTTGCCCGTAACATATACATTCAAACTCAAATTTTTGAAATTTTTAAGTGTAGGTAGTTAAATAAAATATTTTTGAATAATTACATTTTTCAAAAATATAGTTTAGGAGTATCATGCGGCTGTACTAACATTGATTTTTAAAATGAGAACCTACATGTTTTAATGAACATTGTGAATCAGAGGATTTTTCTAAAAATGTTGACATATATAATTAAAATTTGAACGAAAAGTTTCTTAGTTATTCTACGTTAAATACTAAGGATAATAGTTTATTAAATACTTTGTAAATGGATACTAGCTTGGCCATTATAATTAAGTATGCAATATTAAATATTTGTTAATAATTACTACTTAGTCACGTATACTCAAACAATATTTTAATTTTATAAAATGCTTAAAGATTAATATTGCCTTAATAGTTATCAAAACAAAAATAAATAACTAGTATAATATACTACTATCTTTGGCTAGTATTTAAATTAGAATAACTCAGAATATTTTCATTCAAATTTCGATTACAAGACAATAACATTTTCAGAAAAAATCATCTGATTCTCTGAAATAAGATTCCTTCTGAAATTGGGAATTTGTATAAAAACATGTAGGTTCTCATGGCATCGCCCCAGGATACTCATTAAATGTTGTGAAAAATCGAAGTATTTGTATATTATATCGTCTTTAGTTACACATAGAAATTTCAAAAATCTGAATTTGAATACATGTACCTATAATTTGAACATAAAAATGCAGTAATAATGAATACAAATCACGTATGTCATTAAATATTTTATTCCTTTTCAGCTCTACAACAATACTGGCTCAATATCCTATTGGCAAATTTTTTTTCAATAATAAATTTATTTTTAAAATTCAGTATTTGCGAGTAAGTATAGTTGAATGATTTATGATTTACTGGTTTAATGTGTATGAATATATATATATAATGTGTATGTATTAATAACCATTCTATTGTTAAACTGGCAAACATATTTTAATGATTTTGAAAATAAATATATGTCATCTACCAGTGGCCATTCAACTCATACTTTTAAAGATCTGATAAAAAGTAGATCTAATACAGAGCAAAACAAGATTGAAAATTAAAATGTAAATATACAGAAGAACAGTATTTAATTTAATTCAGAAATTAAAGGATGTTTGATTTAATAGTTTAACTTGTTTGTTATTGTGATAGCACTACCTATTGGATTACATTGTTATTTATGTTAAAACAATACCGCGTATTGAGGCTGCAGTTTTGACCGCCGCCTTCTGATTTCCGATTCAGTTAAGTCGTGAAAGTTTAATTCTTCAGTACTGCTATGGAGGTCAGGTATTATACCCTCTTCTGTATATCCTAGACCAGATTTAACAGATTCAATTGATTTTCCGTCAGCGTCTAATACAAACAAATAACAATAAAAATAATTTTATAAAAATCATGTGATAAACAAAAATCAAATTATAACCAAATGTTGTAAATCCCCATCAGACGCTTCAGTTGATTTTTTAATTATATTAAACACGTTTTACTGCGTTTTGTTAAACACGCGATGTTTACCCATGCACGCTGACGAGGTTTTTGTAAAGTTAAAAAAGTAATATCTGGTAATTACATCTGTCAAACTCTTGTAGAGTATTCCGTTTAATTGAATATAATGTTTGCCAAGATTATATCATACATAAACATTTAACCAGCCGATAAACGGGTCTGTTAAATGTCTAAAATTCGCACCCTTCTTCTCATCGCAGCGGGTATACCACTGGTATCCATTAATTTTAGCTATTACGTATCAAAACGTTTTATTATAGACCTTGCTTGAAATTCACTTTTGATTTCGACGGCCAAACGAGATTTGGGTTTTGGCCGGAAACCAATAAAAAAAAAGTTGATATATTATATTCGAGTACCACGTTCGAGTCTATGTTGGCGGAGATCGGATAGTGGAAATGTAGGAACTGCGAGCGGGAGCAGGTCTTTTAATTGTAATAGTGGAAAAGTATGTATACATATCTTTTACGACATCATTAAGGAACGTAAGAAACCGAATTTGCACTACAAATTATAACCGATACCGATGCGGTGGGATGCGTTTAAGACAAGCATGAAGCAATACTTTAAAAACTCAAAATCAAAAATCACACTAATTTAAAAACGGTTGTATAATAATGACATAATAAATTAATTTCAATTCGTTCGATTTGTATCCTGCTCAGCCCTCCTCCCTCCTATTTACTTTTAAATTAATACTTTAATTACTAAGTTATATAAGCCAACCTATAAGACTTAACGAAAATTATATGCACGTGACCCGAGTAAAAAAGGTCGAGTATGGCTGGCTTAGAGTATAATCTCACCCATATAATATTACAATATATTTTAAGTAGGTACTTGAACTCACCGACAAACAAATCTCTCTCGGGACTACTGTCGTCGTGATGCGAAGAACTGCTGGCTCGAGAGATGTCTATCCTCGGGGTGTTTGGCATCGCCAAGCATATCGTCTGTTGTCTGGACGCCTTGGCCGGCGTGTTCGGCACTTCCTCGATGTCTTCCAGACATTTGTTCTTGCCGTCAGCTTCCGGGCTGTCTAATAAATCCTCACTGAGATCTTCGGACGAGGCCAACGGAGGCAATTTCCTCACGTGTTCCGCACGCTTGTCCATGTCACGCTAGCGGCACAGTTGCCTGAAACCATCATTGCACAGGTATTTTTTACATTAAATTCGTAAATATTTGACGTTACGAGACTAGCATCAGTCACGTTCACGTTAATTGATGTTTGTGCTCATAATATTGTGTACATTGGTATATTCTGTTTTAAGAGATCAAAAACAACGGTTTACTATAGTTTCTTAATAATTGCACCGTCTGGCCACTCAAAAAACTAATTATTATTCAATTATTATTCGATCGAGTTATTTTGTTTATTTTAGTTATTTTATATCTTTTAAAGTTGCGATGCTTCAATCGAGATCCAACAATATTGTTTATGTTCGACACCAACTGTGTCTTATCAATTATTTTATGCCTATTATTATACTGCAGAAGCCGTCATATGCGACGTATTGGTCGACAGTCGTAAATTCGTGCGAGATGAAAGTCAGTAGTGTTGTAGATATAATAATATTATATTACAATTTATTACACGTATGGAGTCGAATGAATTCAACACAAATGTGCGCGTGTTAAAGGTTATTATTATTTCTTATGCGCCATGGCGTACTACTGAGCCCGTACACATGTTTGTGTGTGTGTGTGTGTGTCAGTTTCGGTGTGTGTGAGTGTGTGTGTGTGTAGCATCGCTTTATCGATCGGTGGGACATCAGAAAGTCCCGACGACCCACAAATCGGCCACATTTCGTGCGTTGTACACATGTACCTGCTGACATTCAACGAATTCCCTTCGTATTCGCATCGCGGTTAAAAATAACATCGTAACCGTGTCCAAGTTATAGTAGAAGAAAGGTTTTTTTTTTTCAAAGAAATATTTCAAGTTCGCGTTAACCTATATATTGTAATATAATATGCGAGATATAGGTCTACCCGATCTCCACGAGTCGGCGTCAAAAACGAACGAAACGAACGATACAATAGTAATAATTATTATTTAGGACTGTTTACGCGCGAATAACTCGAATTTATACAAACGCGGATTTTGTGTTAATAATAGTGCACACTTTTGTAAATGGCACTTCAAAATAACGTCATTAAACGCGTATGCGGACTACGAAACACTCGAAAAAGATGTATATTGGCGGTTCCCCCGAGTATTGAGGTCAAGTGGTTTCAGTCACTAAATTCTACGTATAAAATACGAATTGCACCTGGACCAACGGGGGCGGGGTGAAATCTAATACCTCTTGCCTTTTTTTTTCGCCTCTCTTAATAAAAATCAATAGTACCTGAAGTCTTGTCTTGATCTCTATCGGAAGCCCTTCAATCGTCATATTATTATATTATATTAGCCGTTACACGTCAAATTGTGTCTTGTATATAATACATTTTTTTGAACTCTATGTTTGTAAAGTTTAGTTATTTCACGATAATTTTGCAGTTTAAAAAGTGAGGTAAATAATATTTTTTATTTTATTATTTTTATTTTCCCAAAATGTATTAACTTATTTGAAAACCACTGTCTAAATAAGATTAGAATTTATTCATGCTTAAATTAAAATGCTTATGATTTAAATCAAATATTTATTTTCAATATTAAGTTCAAAGTAAAGCCACAGTAATATAATACATAATATTACATTTTTAAAGCAAGTTGTATATTTCTTCTATATAAGACAAACAATTATTATTATTTTAGTAAAAGTTATTAATAATTTATAGTATAATTAATGCACTGTGTATTGTAATATTGTAAGTTTACTATAGAGACTTAAGATAAAGTTCCACTTAGAAGTAGACCTATAAACGAGCATTTTTTTTGAATATTTTGAATATTTGACCTAATTAAATTAGTTTGTAATAAGATTTCTCAATTTAAATCTAAAAATTATGTATTTAAAATTACCAATCATCTAGTTTATTAGAATTACTTTTTCATATGCGTCACTTTCGGTGATCAATAAATGCAAAATTATACTCAACACTTTCGTCTCTCAATTGTTTATTTATTAAAATAGTAACTGGACTACAAAATAAACATAAAGATGCATATTATGTAACTAACAAAATACCTATAATAAATTACAGGTAAAATAAATCATATTCACCTTCTTAAACTTTAAAAAACTGAAAAATGACTCGACCCAAACTGAAAAATTTGAACAAATACAAAAGTAAGTAATAATATAGTATAAATGAAAATACTAAAATCCTTTTGGATTACGTTTTGTACGCGATTCGCGATTTAAATAATATTTACATTGGAAAACAAAATATAAATATTTACATAAAATGTATATGTTTAATGTGCTATTGGAGCGGAGCGTAATGCTCTTTAATACAAAAAACTCAGATATTATTTAGATACACGTTAACTGGAATCGCCATTTGGGGGGGGGGGGCAATGCATTACGGGATCACATAAATTGATTTATTCCCGAATTGTTAATTAGTACTTGGTTTACAATATTTATAAGCCATAAGCCCGTAATATAACATTTAAACGTATATAAATAATCAATGCGCACGGTTTTGTTTGTGAGCCACTTAACATATATATAGACCATAGACCTAAATAAACATGGCGGTGGCATGTCAACAAATTGCATGCATGATATATATTATACCCACCGGAATTGTCCGAATGCTGAATAATTTATCGACAAACGACCCTAATATATTATATTATTATCATTTATTTTGTATGAAAATGGGTTAAGCCTAATAGAGATGGATAATTAAATAAATTATATTATTTGATGTCGTTAGGTATAGGTGCGTTGTTAAAGTGTTCTCGCATTGATGAAGAAAAAAATACGGTTTATAATTTATTATTCAATGGTAAACGTAAACACTGGACTAAGCAAAAATAAAATAAAATTAGAACAGTACATGCTACTGCGTTTAAAAAAAAAATTATTTTCATTGTTAGGCATTTAATAATATAGTATTATAAAATTGGTTTGAGTGGCCTGCAAGCAAAAAACATTAGTCTTATACATTTGTACGATTTGCGTTTTAAGATTTATCGTTTAAACGTTTCATAATTTTACAGTCGCACAAAGAATATTATAATGTTAAAAACTCGAATGAAACAATAATAACAGATGACTGTGCGTATAATGTTGTAAATTTCGTTTAAACATGAAAAAAATTAAATTAAGACTTTTGGTCGTTAAAATATTATATTTTTCTGCTCTACATTATATGTTTAAAACGTATCATCCCAGTGCGGTGTGGTCTTTATTAATTTGGGTTTCTCGTTCACGAGCACGATACGATCGTAAACATAGTTTTATAAAAGCCGAGTAAAACTTTGAACAAGATTGTCCGCTGCAGATACACTAAAAATATAATATTAGACCTTTTTATTTCACATTAACCGTGTAGTTTTTAGTTTGAGCTTTCGTGATCGTCGAATATAATTACCTATTGTATTATATTAATTAACGTGCTCGTGACGATGACGTCATGATACAAATAATATACATGATATTAAAATAATATTGAATTATCGATACGATTTGGGGAAAACTGCAGTAGGAGGAGAGGCGAGGCACCTACAAACCAACTGCAGAGGGTCTCGCGCATTGAAATATCAATATCAAATATTATATAATATTATGTTAAAATATGCAGTCGACAACCGCGCCGCCGTGTCTACTCGTCATGCCCATCCATCTTCTGGCTGTTTATTATTATTATTATTATTATTATACTACGTTCGATAACTACATAATAATAATAATAATATAGCTGATGCTGCCGTTTCGCGATTACTTCGCGTGCAGCGTTCGTTCGATCAAAAAGATACGACGACGGGCAAAATCGCGGAGACCGACCGAAGCGTACCGCGTATAGCCGCCTCTCCCGCGGAGTGGAAATTTAACACCCTTCGCATCATCAGAAGGGTTGCGAACTGTTTATAATATGCTTACCGGAGTGATAGTAATAATATAGATCGAAGTCATAAACACCATCGCCATCACACCCACGCCGCTGTCTTTTGTTTCCCGGAGATGTTTTTTCTCTCTCTCTCTCTCTTTTAATATTTTGATTTTGATTTGAAAGTTATGAACATTTTTAAATTGTTTTTTTTTTTATATTTTCACATTTTACACACTTACACGACTATCTTTGAACCGAATATATCAATACAACATCAGTTGTCTATAATTTTGATCGTCGTTGTTTCACCACAACACCTCTCCCGTGTGGTAATTTAACACCCTGAGCATCAGAAGGGTTGCGAACAGTTTGTAATATGTGTACCGGAGTGATAGTAATTATAATATATGGATCGAAGTCATTATAAGAGGACACCGCCATCACACCCACACGCTGTCTCTTGTTTCCCGGAGACGTTTATTCTCTCTTTCTCGATATTTTCATTTCGAAGGGAAAGTTGTGGGCATTTTTAAATTGTTTTTTTATATTTTTACATTTTAGTATTTTACACACTTACACGACTATCTTTGAACCCAATATATCTTAGTATACTATACCATAATACAATACTAATTGTCTAATTTTGATCGGTGTTTTACCACACCTCTCCCGTGTGGAAATTTTACACCGTGTGGAGAAGGGTTGTATTGCGAACAGATTATAATATGGTTACCGGAGTGATAGTAATAATATATAGATCGAAGTCATTAAGAGGACGCCGCCATCACACCCATGTTGTCCGGAGACCTAATATCTTTCTCTCGATATTTTGATTTTGAACGGATAGTTATGAGCATTTTTAAATTGTTTTTTTAAAAAAAATTTTCAGTTTACACACTTATAACATGATCGAAATCTAAAATATCGTAATACACCACGGATCGTTTTGATATTTTTTCATTTTAAACATACCTGTAAGACGGAGACAACATATTTTTGGGCGTGGAAATAACCTATATTTTCAAAAAGAGTGATTGCAGGGGGGAGGGGGGATAAAAAAATTCCGAAAATGTAAAATAAAAAACAAGACAATTACAATCAAGCATTTTTATACCTACTTATTTCATATCCTAATAGTGATGATTGAGAATAAACACATTTTGTATGCTGTCTAGGTAATCAGGTGATATCGTGAAAATATTTATGAAATTATAATATGTTCACAGCAGTTTTCCAGTGGAGGGTGGCAAATGCCATGGTTTTTTCCTCGTAAATCGGCGTCCACGGGGTTTGGCGGCGATCTCTTATAACACTCGTGCGTATCTTAATAAATACTTTATCGTCTATATTTCGTATACTATTCAAACATGGTTTTATTATTTCATAATAGTTTGTCGCCACGGAAGGACAATAATAACAATAATAATCCATGCTTATTGTCTTGCAACCGACACTCTGTCGATTTGCCCATTACATCATTATACTACACGTATATTTATAGTCACGCCCACGGAAATATTATTATCGTTTCCGAAATAATTTCCGAGCCCTCCGAAATCTAACACCGCGGATCCGAAACGCCGTTTTCCGGAGCGCCGGCGGGTGATAAATCGTCTTAAAACACAATATTATATATTATACCATCATATTATCTCACAGATTGCAGTCATCATCTCTGTACGGGGATCGTCTGATTGCCGCCCACAGTAACCTCTTTTTCTGTTTCATATCATACCGATTTCGTCCTATTCAAAGTAAGTTAGAAAATACTGTTTTGAGCGAAATCTAAATTGACATCCCATTATTGTGTCTTTCGCGTATTTATACAAAAATATAATACAGCGTATTCACACGAGCTTAAAATATTTGGCGCGAATGGTGCTTCCTAAAGTCCATCAAAGAAAAAAAAGTGGATAAACTGTAATGATTAAAAAGCAAGTGTAAATTGCGGCTGTATACTGTGGTAGGTAGGTACAAAAATAACAAACAAAATGAAAACCGTGTTTATATTCAAATTTATCATAAATTATGTATTATATTCAAATTTACATTTCGCTTTCATAAAAAAAGTTAGAAAATGAAAACAGAAAATGACGCTGTGCAAATATAAATTGTAAACCTTTTGTTAGACGGTACAAGAATGTTACACATTATTTCAAGATCCGCGACTGGGCTACCCGAATTCGGGCCACAATCGGCCATCTTCGGCCTGTTATATTAGCAACTATTATCACGATCGCTGTCATACATTAATTACGGTCAGATTAAGCGGGGAGGAGTGTGTTAGGAGTGCCTTAGGGGCACTGGGCCCCACTCGAGTTCAGTCATACCTAATTTTGAGTTATATTTAAAATGTGTAAATCGTGTAAATCATAAGTCTCTAAACTATGCCGTTGAAAAGAAAAAAATATTTTAAAAAAAATATACGTTCTAATCGTATAATTGCCACCACTCGCTGATATGCCGGATCGAACGGTTTCACGAATGCATTAATGTCGGATGATAATTATGTATTTCCGTCAGAATAATTATTATATTATAAATTATAATATTGCAGTTCTGATGCAGCCGATGCAGTCGTTCGTACTCTTTGTCGTTTCCCCTACGATAATAATATAATATTATCGTCTGTTTTCCGATTTAACAATCGAATAATATTTTATGCACAAACGTAATATTATAAAGGTAATATAATATTATTATAAACAGGCACGCCTATAATACACTCGGCCGATAAAATCGTACGATAAACATTTCTTTACACATACGCGCCAGACGTTATTAGTACGAGTGTTGTACGACTATAATAATAATATAACAATGGATTCGGAAAACGAAAGTTTTCGGCGCTTAGATAAAAGTTTCGGGTCGTATTAGCAAAAGCAAGAGTGTTTTATTCATTATTCATATTCGCGTATACAAAGCTACGGTGAACATAATTTATTTGTTTATACGCTTTTTGGCAGCGTTCAATCCGATAAATATATAGCCAGTACACCCATTCATGTCAAATATGACGAAATTAATTACGCGGCCGTGGTTTTATAGCTTTTTATGTCGTTATATATCGTTCCCAAGCGCGGGGTGTAATGGTGTATCGAAAACAATTAGCAAATAAGCTTTTTTAAAAGTATTTAAAGCTTTTTTCGTTTATGCGATATACAGGCGTATAATACGGGCGTGTATTTGTTTCGTACACAAAGATAAAAGGCTGCAATTCAAATGTTTTTATATGATTAGCGCATCAGTGTTTAATGTGTTTTATAATAATAATATTCGAAAGTTTCGTGACATTACGAACTTTTTTTAGACGTTGATTATGGTTTGCACAATAATAATATGTATAGAACATATACACTAATCACATTTGTAACAGTACCTAGTTAAATTTGATCTCAATGTAGAATTTCATAATAATAAAATTGGCTTTAACTATCGCATGAACACGTGATTTAATGGTCGAAATGTCTAAACCCTGTTAAACTAATCATCTAGAATATTATAACGGTAAATTATATCCAAGGAGTTCCGCTGGCGGTTTCATTTTGGAGTTTTTCAGAAATGTAGTTTTAGTCCAGACTAATGGTATAATATTATAGAGGATCTAGTGTTTCATTAAATGCGGAAAGCTCATTTCATCTGTGCATTGTTATTATTTTGATGGATTTAAGACTTGAAGCAATTATCGTGGTATAATATTTAAGATTTCAAAAAGCAATTTACCTAGTATAAAATTGTATTATGCGTTTGTAAAATATAGTAACACTTATTTTTATTTAATATTTCGAAGTTGAATATTGAACCAATAATCTATGCATTACAATATAATATATGCTTATAAATTATAATAATACAATTAATTAAAGGTTCAATCCTTTATGCAGTAGCAACATTAACTACAATGTAAACAATAGACCCACAATACAGCTCTAAGAGTGTCAATTGGAGCTTTCAAAAGGAGCTCAGTTCTGAGTATTATCAATCTAACAGGCTCAATGTCACTAGAAAAAAAGAAGAATAAAACACTCATTATAATACTTCGCAAGAATAATAATAAACAAAAATGCATTCAACCAAGGCCAAATTAACAACCTAATCAATCTTGGTACTCGAACTAATGTCTACGCCTCAGATTTGAATATTGATTTAATGATCTTACAAACCTACTTGACCATAAAAAATCTGAACAACCCTCATTCTCTAACAGATTTAACTATGTCAACATATCATAGTTCAAAACAAAAAAAATTAAACATACACTAATACATACAAAAATTATTTCTACAATCTGAAAAACAACTCATCCACCACATTGGGAAATATATGTGGATGCATAAAATAATACAAAAAGAACTTCGATCTCGATAATCCACCCTTACATCCGAACAGCTCATCGCACCCCAATACATAAAATCATTTTTACTCGAAAACTCAGTCAATCCTATAAAAAATAACCCCGTGAGCACTAAAATATTAAATACATTTTTTATATCCAAAAGGACATCAAATTTGTCTGGGGACCGGGACACGATAATATTACTCGAAATAAAATAGCTAAAAAGGCAACTAATGAACCTTTGTTACTATGGGATATTTCAACACATCTTGACACAAAACATCTAACAAATCTAAACATATATCAAGCACTCCAACGAACTGGAGACTAGTAGAAAACAATAAACTCAGAGAAATACAATAAACTACCTTCCCTCGGGAACACGACAATTCGCACTCCCTGGCAAACCAATAACAAACAATAATCAACAGACTAAGAATTGGACACACGTTATACGTTTACGAGCATCTAATGGACAATAAAGAACAATTAAAATGTACCACCGTGCGACACCACAACTACAACAGTCAAACACCTTCTAATCAAATAATTTCAGACGAAGGACTCCAGAGATGGACTGATGCTTCCCTACAATCTATGCGAAATGGTTTCACTCAACCCAGAGATGAGACATCGGTTCTTCTTCAATTCCTTCTCAGCGACGAACCTTTGCCAGAAAATATAACGTACAAACATAGCTTTTATTATTACAAGGAAATTAGAATAAAATAAACATAATATAGAACATCATTAATTATCATATTTTAAAATTATTTGTATAAAACATTAAATGTAATTGTATTTGTTTGAAACGCCAATAACCATATAGCAGTTGAGGCGTATCAAAAATAAACATAAAAATCTATAAATTCAAATAATTTTTATTAGTTGTCAATAATCAACATTTGTGTAAATTAAAAAAATATATCTGCTCCAGAATATGAAATTAAAAATAACAGCATACAGTCGTTTGGAAGTATGACATTCAAGTGAGATTAAAAAATAAACTCATTTCGCAAAAATATAGTATAACAATATTATTAGTTTTAACTTCAGTCACACACTACACACACTACTCAGTGTCGCAGTACGCACACATAATATAAAAAATGTAAATGTATATACAATGTATGTATGTATGTATGTATGTATGTATGTATTTATGTACTTATGTACCATGTATGTATGTACAAATAAATATAAATAAAAATCAACTGAGAAAATAAGTATTCCACGTGCAATGGATCACTCGGTCGGGGTACACTTTGGGTTGAATTCTATTCATTCGACGAGTGGATAATCCTATTTGCGAAAGCCAATTGAGTTGGAACATGTATTTTCGTTTAGCGACCACATTTAGTTATTGTGTATACAAATATACAGCATTATATTTGACCTTACATGACATAGGTAGCAGTAAACAATTTGAAACATTTGAATTTTTAAATGTAAACTATTAGTTGGTAATATAATATATTAAATTTATACTTAGGTAATATACATTATCTAGTTAATATATCTCGATAGTATAAATTCATAGTAATGTTCATGAAAGATTTTTGAGTCATTGAAGAAATCAAATTTAAAAAAAGTTAAAAAAATAATATAATATTTGAAGTATTAATTTAATTTGTTATGAGGTTTTTTTTAAATAAAACTGAATAAATTAAGCAAATAACGTTTTAACTTTTACTATTACCTATATACTAAATTTGACCTATTGTATTAAACTACATTTGATGTTGTTATACTTGATTTACATTGACTACGTAAACCTTTTCAATTTCTTTGAAAGTGACATTTATTAGTGTTTTATGTAAATTATATATCGATTTATCTCAGCCCTTAAGTAAACACCTCGAGTTTTCCACGCTTTGAATACAAACGAAATCTAAGTACTGCTCAGTACTTGAGAAAACATATTAAACATACTACACATAGTACGTCGTGTCATCATCAAGTGGGAAATAACTGAACGGTGTGAACACCGAAAAATCATTGTTAAATTACGAGAAGGTAAACATGTTCATGTATTTAAACAGATTTTTAGATATGTAAGTAACATTTGATTCAAAACTTGTGACGATACGGAGATAAATGTAATGTTACTCATCTATATTGGAATTTGCGTACAAAAACTATTTGACAGACAATATATTCTATTATAGGCGAAATATATAAACTATAAACGTTGAATGATATTAGTTACAGACCACGGAAATAACAACAATTTAAAATGTTGGTGAGACTTAAAAAGTCTTATACACCAATAAAATTATATTTATTTGCGTGCATATTATGTAATAATAATAATAATATTTATTTTTCAGTAGAAATAAATTCCAATTTACACCAATTTATAATATTATATGTTGGTACAGTGTCAGTAATTAATAACTATATCATAATATATTATAATATAATGCACATAATATGTCATACATATTACATCAGAAAATATTACAAGTATTATAATAAAAAAATAAAAAATATTATTTTACTTGATTAATAACAGACTGTAATTAGTTTTAACCGCAACGAAAATTCTTTAAGCGATAAATTTAATAAATTAACATATTTTTTAGTGTTACCTAGGGCCGTTGTGATTTTAAACAGAAAATTCATTAAGTTCATTTTGTTGTATTATTTAAATTAAATTATGAAGACTACACGTGATCCACTGAGTATAGTTTAAAGGTATATATTAATGCGTTCAAGTAGTTTCGGGCAGTCGATTGTGTTGTTAAATAGTATTTTTAAAGTTTGGGTGGATAAAAAAATCTTTCCGCCTCTGTATAATCTGAGTGTAGAATTCTTTCAACACGGTATATTTAATGTAAGAAATTTAAGGAAATCATTTTTGAATTTCAGATTACATATTTTTGTCGCCAACCATGTCGTGAATCGTCCTAAACGATAATATTTCAACGGATCGTGTGTACAAGTCGTCGCACCGTCGTCGTGTCAGCTGGTAATTTTAAGTATACGCCGGGTGATGGCATAAGTCGACGTTCCCGGCCAAATCGCCATAATTTATAACTTTATCGAGTCTTTTGGTGCAACTAAATAATATATGGAATGACGTGGCCACCGCGGAGTCTCGTATAATACGCGTTGTACACTCGATACATAAGGTTGTCACCTTTGAAAGTTGGCAGATCTAGAGATAAGACGATAAGCAAAAAAAAGGTGATTGGCGAGTCACAGTATAGTTTTAGCTGCGGCGTCCTTAGACCCATTTGTAGGCATGTGGTGAAAACTTAAGGTAATAATATCAGTTTTTGCATAATATTATAGTTTTGAATTGCTCGTTATTAAATTTATTCTTGTTTTTATCAACGTTTTTTAAGAGACTTTCCATCCGCCTTACTAATTACGCATACAATAGGAAATCTGATGTCCAGGATAATTATTCGTTTTATTCTGTTATTTTAATCTTTAAACAATATTGACTTATTATAAAAAATTGGAAGGTACGAATATTATATAGAGCCCTTGGCGCTTGTTTGATATTTTAATTTAGAAGCAAGATACGAGTATTTCAAATTTTTGGATTAATTTATTAAAATAACTTCCTATTAGTAGGTAATTACTAGTTGGTATATTTATGCATAATTATTATTCATTCATATTATTTTATTTTATTTTATTTAACAGTACGGGCATAGCCCAATTATTGCATGAAATTCAATCACAATAAGTACATAATAGTTTTGCTTAATAATAATATCTGATACAAATACCTATAGGTACTAAAGAGTTGATGGATCCCTCATACGTATCATCCTGATTATTGGCTGTTTTTATAAATAACTGGTATTGTATTTTGGTATAAAAAATGGATATATAATGTGTGTCGGACATAAGTGGACGGGACTTTAAAATTAATGACAGAAAGTAGTTAAAATAATATAGCCAATATTCTAAATAAGCTAATATGTAGTCAATATTACCGTCAACTAATTGCCTAAGAAAATTTAAATTAGCAACTTGCCTTCTATTAGCTAACGCGTTCTCGAACCAAGCCTGTTCATAACTAGAATATAATTATGAGGTGGATGATCAATATTTAAATTAAAAGCTGCATATAGTTAAGGAATCCGATTTGACTTCCACCACGAGATGGATACAACAGCTCTGCATACTCCGAGGTAGACCTCACAAATGCACAATATAATGATTTTATAGGGGTCACTAATTTAAATTCATGAAATATTCTTCTCACAAAACCCAGTGTATCATTTTAGCGCTTTACAACGTATCATCAAACGATTTTAATTAATGCGTAATCAGAAGCATTTCATCCACATAAAGATAAACTTCTATAAGTAAGTGAGGACATTTTTGAAAAGCTGCAATTATAGGTAAATTGGACGACTGTCACTTCGCCTCCCCCTCACCCCATCGAAGACGCCCCAGTGCAGAACGGTGAGCTGCAGTACAACGACAAATAATTTTTGTTATAATCTTAAAGTGACGCGTGACGGTCGACCGAACTGCCGATCGGACATAAATTAGTAATCGTGATGAGGTTTGATCGGTCGCTGCGAGTGCCTCGTACGCCTTCGATATTATTACTAATAAATACTGCGTCGTCGGGATCGATGGCGCGATAACCATATTCGTCGCGGATAGACGAAGCGACGTCGGCGGTGGGGTCGTGTGCGAACACATATTTTATTTGGACAGTGCGGTGTCCACTCCCCCTCCCCGCCACCGACTGACACGAAAATCGGAAAACCCGTAGGGGCGGTTTTCCGTCGGGAAAGACCTTCTCGTACGTATACGGATATATAGGTTAAACGGAAAAATGACGTAATATTATCATCTCGTCGCGGTCGCGGACTTGACGACGATCGGACACGAGGTTTTCGTTCGAGTACCTATGAAAACGGTACGGTGGACCTCAGTTCGATTATACTGCAGCAGCGGCGCCAATTTTTTGGAGTCTTATCTCCGAGCAAATTGTCGATTTCAAATATTTTTGCCACCGGGGCCAACTCAAAACTAGGTTACAGATATTAATCATAATATTTGTGTTGAATAATACTCGAGGTCTTACGATGATCACACAGCAGACCCGGCTAAAGTTATGGATATGAGGCAATAATTGCCTATACATCTTGCCTGTCGGTTAGTATACCTACATCGCGTATAATATGCAATCGCCCAAACCGCAATGAACCATGTAATAAAATTAAAACGAATATAAATAATGCATAGTGTTTTATTATATTAGATAAAAATAATAATATATAGGTCATGCGCATCCCCTACACGGGGGATGTCCGGTAGAGATCCGATAGCGGCGGTGGCGGAGGTGGAGGCGGCGGAGGTGACGGTCGGTCGATCGGTGCGGCGACCTCAAGTTTGGAATAACGTGATGATAATAATAATAACGTTATCGTGAAACGACTTGGGCGGTAAAACAAACAACCGCGTGGCGCTTGTGCCCCTCGCCCTCCGCACAGACGGCTTAGTATGTAAACTCGGTGGGTAACGTTTATAATACATTTACGGAGGTAACGACGACGACACGACGATCAGTGCGGCGTTGGCGAGTATTGAAAGGTTCCGGAGGCAAGTATAATATGCCACCCACCCGCACCCGCTCACCCGCTCACCCGCCAAACCGAAACCCGATAAAGTCATTTGCCGTCATATTTTCAATTACCTGTCGTAATAAATATACATACTAAACAAATACTCAGTGAATAATAATAATTAAGCTTATTACTAAAATATATTTCCCCGACTGGCCATCGCTCAACCACCCACCTGCACCCCTCGGAAAAACCCAGAAAAACCCGGAAAATCCCTCGTCGTGTAACGTCATAATATCGTTATCATCTCAATATATCGTTTATATATACGTACCAACGTCGTCGAATTGATGACGGGCGTCATGACGGCGGCGTCTGGCGCACGGCGTTTGTCGTCGGCGACGCCCCGGCGCGCGGCGTGGTCGTCGGCCGTACTCGTAACAATGTGCCAACAACAATGACGATAATAATATAGTGTGCGCGGAAACGGCACAGACAATATCCGTGGCACTGGCACCGACGGCAGCAGTACTCTGAGGTCGTAATATGATATTAGTATGACGTGCGGCAGCTCGTGCTTAGGCGCGATCGCGCGTGTACCGTGGTATGCAACCCGTACAAACGGTATACGTGCGTACCGTGCGACGACGACTACGACGACGACGACGATTACAGCCGACGATGTGTGCGTACTGATGGGCCAGACACACGGAACGCGCCGATCCGCCGACTGCCGGTGCTGCCGGTGATGACGCTGTCGCTGTGCCGCCGGGCGGCGTTTGCGCGCTCCCGAATCCCTTCCCCGCGCGCCTATCCGCGCGCGAACACGCACACACACGCGCACACGTATGACGATCGATTCGCGCACGCACCGACGGCGATCCCGCGGGCACACGCACACGACCGCGCAAAATCCTAAATAGCTATACCTCTACACACGGCGGCGGTCGTCGTCTTCCGTCGCGTCGGCGGCGGCGGCGTAAAATATACGACGCTATACGCGCGCGCGTTCGCCTCCGATCGCTAGGTCGTACGGCGCGACTGCAGCGTAAAGCGTTGGCCACGTCGTCGCGGCCACCGCGTACGTAACACGGTATATTGTGTGTAGTGGTGCATACGCGACCCACACGGCCACACGCACGAACTCTGTTTTGCGACCAGGCGTGTGCGTGTGCGTGTGCGTTGCGAGCGTCTGAAACGCGAACGGCCGCCGAAATATCATTTATACTATATACGTACCCCCGCCATCCAAGCGAGGAGCGCGGCGCTCCCGTCGCCCCCCCCCCCCGCACACGCTACTCGCGTAAGGGTAGTTTTTTTCCTTCCGTCTCTCGGGGCGTGCGGTGTGTGCGGCGGGCTAGGGGTGGTTTTTTCCGACCGTCGTTACGACGGCGGCCGCGCCCGCATACGAGAAGGTTTGATCAATTATACCCACCTCGTGTGTCGATATACGTGTCGAGGTGTGGCATCCGCCCACCCACCCGTTCCGCGTTACCTAACTGGCAATCTCTAGGCGAAAATCTACTATAGAATAGCTGTTATATAACGCGCATTATTGCCGCATGTAACGCGTGCGTGACGTAACAATATACACGGTGTAACAGAAAGACAAAAAGATGAACAAAAATAGAAAATTGATAAAAATGAATGAACGTTTGAAAATTATATGGATAATAAATATGTAATATTTACTCATGTTTGAAAATTCCCAAAAGTAATATTTAAAAAAAGTAATTACGGTTCAAAAGAATGTATTCAAAAAAATATTGATATTTAAAAAAATTGTATAAGATAAACCTCTTAACTCAGAAAAATATTTTTATTCCCAACATTTTTCTTATCAACAGTTTTACAAATTGGCTATTTTTAATTTTTCCAACAAAAATTGAATCAAATTTAAGATTTTACAAAATAAAAACAAACATTGTTATACTTTAAATATTGAGCAAGTGTCTATAAATTGTATATAAAAAAAAAAATTAAAATATTGATTACAACAAAAGTTATTTTATTAGTCAGTTCTTTCTGTTCTACACTCTGTATACCTGCAAGGATGGCGTACGTGAAGTTGCCCCCCCCCACTTTGACCGATCGACTCCGGACAAATTGTAAACAATTGTAAATCCATTGTAAATAATTGTAAATTCATTCACGGAATTTGTAAATCACCAGAAACCCCGGAAATCAAAAAACAAATGAGGGGGCCAAGTTCACATAGTCCCCCCACTTTGAGCTATCGACTCCGGACAAATTGTAAACAATTGTAAATCCATTGTAAATAATTGTAAATTCATTCCCCAAATTTGTAAATCACAAAAAAACTTGGAAATCAAAAAACAAAACGAGGGTGCCAAATTCACCGCTCCCCACCAATTTAGAAGAAAGACGAAGTTATGACGTACGTGAAGTACGGCACCCTGGCCATGTGTAATCGACTCCGGGCAAATTCTAAAATTTTGAAACCTTTCAATAACTAATTGTAACCGACATCAGATAATTTGTAACCTAACAGTTTCCGAGAAAACTCGATTTCCATTTCAGGGATCCAACATTTAATTAACATTATTGATACGATTTAAAAACCAAAAAAACATTTTTTTCTAAATTTCCACCAACTGGTCAATTCCATTAATAAATTATAATTATTTTTAAATTAATTTTATAGAAGTTATAAATTATAATAATTGCTAAATGTACCAAATGCCCCTAATTGCTAATATATACCATGTGGATTTACCATGTTGACGCGGTAATCATTATCATACATTTTTTTATATATAAACTATTAAAAAAAATGACCAAAAAAGATAATAATAATAATATTAATGATTACCACGCCATATACAATTAATTCAAATAATATAAAAAAAAATTGACAAATAACATATTAAATAAAAATGATCAATTAAAAAAACTAATAACATAAGATTATCAATAAAAATAGTAAATTAATAAAAATTATGTTTGGGTATTAAAAATTAATAAAACTATAATATTTTCCAATAATTAATAAAATTCTCTCATAAAAATGATTTATATAACTGTCTTTTTAGATTCTGAGCAGAGCGATGAATGTATTGATTCTACAATGTGTGTGTGGTTTTTTTTTTTTAGTGGTTTTTTGTGGTTGTTTTGTTTTTTTTTTGTCTTTATCACCACGTTTAAGGGCAGTAAAAGTGTTCTAAATAGTTTTTAAACGCGCAGGGAAAAAGAAAAAAAAAAAAATAAGAAAAAAAAGGAAATTTTTACTTGAAGGCAATTTTTGACAAAATGTATTTTTAGTTTTGGTGTAACAGAAGAAATAATGACCGTAAATACATGAAAATTTCACAAAATGTTTATAGGTATAAGCAATTTCTATACACAATAAAATTTCAAATATGTTTCAATATGTTTTGACTTATTTTGAGCTCTTTATAGACATATGTAATTTTCTATTTTTTTTTTATTATTCTCGATAAAAATATGTAGAGTCTGTCAAAAAACTTTAAAATGTAATACAATGTTCTTCATAACTTTTCGTAAGTGGAAATTAAATAAAAAATTGAGCGGTATATCTCCAATAGTTTTTTTTATAAGCGTCTCAAGTTAAAATTTCGACAAAATACGTAAAAATCACGAAAATATGCAGTTTTTTTTAATTAGGAAATTCTTAAATAAATTTCTATTTAAATCTAAGATTTGAAAATTCAACACGACATTTTCTATAAGTTGTTCTACTTTTCTAAAAAAGAAAAAGTTTTACGGAAACTCAAACTAATTTTTTATGAGCGTTTGAAATCGGACATTGGATATTCAACAGTTTTCTCCGGGAACGATTTTCTTACTTTAATGTAATTTAAAAAAGAATAATTCTCTTTCCTGATGAATACAAGTGGTTTTATGAACAATATTTTCTATTATAACTTTATTTTATTTTTTTCTGTTTTTCTAAGTACAAGTATTATTCCTAGTAATATTATAAAATAAATATTGATTTGGTTAATATTTGATAAAAGTGAATATATATATATATATATTTTTTTTTTCATTGGATTTTAAGTCTTAAGTTCTAAACATAAAAGTTATATTATATTTTTTTTTTGATTGATAATTTACTCTATTATAAATAAATCATTAACAAATTTTTTCTTTATAACTCATTTATTCACAGTACCTATTACATGTTTATACCATTATTTGATGGATAAAGGTGTTAAATGACGTTTTTTAGTTACTTGGAGGAAGTACAATATTCAAATTATAGTATGTTACAGATGATCCATAGACCCATATTTATACTCTTATAAGATATTTCAAATATTGAATATCAAAAAAGTTCCATGGCTTATAAATATTTAGTTACAAAAGTTGCGTTTGTGAACAATTTCAAAAATGTCAGTTAACACCTTTATCCATTGACCCCTTCAATTACCGCAGACATTTGGAAATTTTACCTAATGTTCAAATTATCAATTCCTATACACAAGGTATGCATCCACATGGTATATATTAGCAATTAGGGGCATTTGGTACATTTAGCAATTATTATAATTTACTTCGTCTTTCTTCTAAATTGGCTGGGAGCGGTGAATTTGGCTCCCTCGTTTTTGTTTTTTGATTTCCGAGTTTTCTTGTGATTTACAAATTTGGGGAATGAATTTACAATTATTTACAATGGATTTACAATTGTTTACAATTTGTCCGGAGTCGATAGCTCAAAGTGGGGGGACTACGTGAACTTGGCCCCCTCGTTTTGTTTTTTGATTTCCGGGGTTTCTGGTGATTTACAAATTCCGTGAATGAATTTACAATTATTTACAATGGATTTACAATTGTTTACAATTTGTCCGGAGTCGATCGGTCAAAGTGGGGGGGGGGCAACTTCACGTACGTGCAAGGATGGGCAACTCAAAGTTACACTAGTGACACTACAAAACACGAAAATAATAAAATCGACTCTATCCGCGGCCAGCTCAACACGACAGATACGACTAAACTGATATTAAACAAGTACCTATTATAGCTATGTTTTAGCTGTGCCTCTATAATTTAGAAAATATGTAATAAACAAACGCTGTAGTTCAATACTTATATAAACGTTTCATCTATACTTTTCCTAAAAACCTAATGATGCAAATATTAAAAATTGTTATATTTTTTTTAAACGCTTACGTTTCGTAAAATAATTTTAAAATGTAACACGGGCCCGGGTGAAAGAGGTACGCGAGCGGCAAGTCGCCCATCCCTGGTATAAACGAACCACAATTAATTTTACATATTTTTTAGCACGATAAAATATAATATTATTATGCGTAAAAACGTATTTCCTTCGCACCCCGAGAGAACCCTGCTGTGTTTTCTCGGGTCGAATTTATTGGCTGCCCTAAAATAAATGTTCTAATGGAACGAATAGTATTATGGTGTGCAGATGAACGGCGAAAATTGAATTTTGAAAATTTCGATTAGTTTTATGAATCTGCAGCAGGGTGCTCCGTGGAAACCTTTCGGCTGCAGGCATTATGGCAAATGAAAATTTTTCTCGGGGAAATTCGTTATGTTACAAATTCTGCTTGAATTGATTTTACAATTTGGTACGAAAAAAAAAAAAAATTGAAACTCGAATATTTTGTTATGTCAGGGATACGGATTTTTTTTGGGGCTACCTACATCTTTTATATACTACCCTCCTATATGGAAAGGCATTTCATTTTTGAAGTTTCGAATTTCACTCGTGGAAATCTAAAAGTTTGTTTGATCCAGTAGCTCAAAATGTCAAGTGGTGTTGTCGTCGTGTCAGACTGTCAGATGTGAGTTTGTGTTTTGCACACTATCTGTACACCTTTTTATGTTATACATCCACTTTTCGAGATAATATATTAAATAATATGATACCTAAATTTTCCGAGGACGATAATTCATCGATATCCTCATACATGCAGTTATAGTTTTATTCTTACAAGGATTAAAAAAAAAAACGATTTAAATTATTATTAGTTTTATTACTATTCGATTGTCTGGTGGTTAAAGGGGTGCTATCTATCGTCGTACCCACCCCCTCTTTGCCTTTCAAGAAAGTTTTGTCCACTCGGAAATGAACATTATTTAAATAACAAGCTTAAATCGTACACGAAAAGTAAATTCGCAGGTACAACAGTTGCACAAGACAAATAGTTTATATTATTATCTGCAGTAATGCTTTTGAATTATAATATTATTACTTTACTGTAGCTACACGTGTTTTTGTTTTAGATTATTGAGTGTGTCAAAAGGCGATTTATCTAATGACGGGTATATAAAATGAGCGATTTATTGCTTATTTCATTCAGATTAATTATCATGTTATTATTTTACGACTCCGTCACAGTGTCAATTATAATATATTTTATATTATTTATTATTTACGGCGACCGTGATGCCAAAATAACCTGCTCTCAAAACCAAGCCCGCGGATTGGGCCGGCCAGCTACCGGGAAAATCTCTTTCGAGTGTTTGGTAGTAATTTTATTTTTATAATAATAATATAATATGATAATGAGAAATTAGAATAAAATATAATCGAATCGAATATTATTAAATCACACCGTAATAGTATTGTAGCTGCAAACGTCGGGAATCCAAAAACACTCGGTGGGCCGATACATTTACCTCGACTATTTCCGCGGGCTTTGCTCGACGACATGTTATTATATTTTATGGGCTTTTATATCGATAAACTTATTTTCTAGTTCGCTTTGCCAGCACACGTATATTATGTATCTACGCATGTGTGCGCGGGATTGACCTCGTAAAACATATTATATCATTGATGGGTTTATGCTGCCGTACGCGTTTTGTCGATCGAATATTATAATAAATGATATGATAATATAATAATATTTCTGTTATTACGCCACACACACATTTGAAGTTCGGCCGAACACGGCGCTGTTTGTGCGCTGTCTGCGTGCACTCTAAACGATAATCGGTAAATCATTTTGCGGCACTAGGTATACTCAACGGCGGGAACTCTGGTCGAAAAATTATAATATATTTTACGACGTGCAAAAACTGATCTCGTCGATGTAATAGGCGTATTTGCCCCAAAAACGTGTTTGAATTACCCGTAAACTTTTACAAACAGATAGTAAACCTGTCTGAACGGTTTTAAAATAATTATTCTTCAGCCCACACGGTATTTAGTTTCATTCGATTAGTATTCAGCGTCGACGTCTTTAGGTAATCATACCGATTAAATCCTAAAAGTTTATATAAAAATATTGTTATATACCATAGCCGCACTAACTGGAAATCGTTCGCTTTTATCATAAGCTAGCGTTTAGCCTCGCTTTATTATAGAGAATTTAATTTTCCTGCAAAAACCGTCGGTATATATAGCACAAAGTATATTTTATTCTTCGCAAACTTTTATCTTAGATTTTCAGTTTACTTTTAAATCTGTCCCGACTGTTTTCTATCATACGGCTTTTAGGTGATTAATGACTCGAAACTTTCAAATCCGTTGCTGTACCTACGCCGGAGCCAAACCGTTTTTTTTAGTCTCATAATTTGTTTTTCATAATAATATATGAAAAATCTGCAGGATTTCGGTGTCGACTTCATATTATTATTATTATTATTATCATTACGGACGTGCGGAATTACGAAAACGGTTTAATATGCCGAATTCGAGAGCGAATAAAATCATCAATTATATTATTTCGGTGTAAGCGTTTGCACATGTGTGTCGCAAAACGTATTAAATGTGTTCAAAGCGAACACAAACCGCCGCGGTAATGAAATATAATATACAAACACGCGGGGAGTTTCGACTTCCGGATATAAAACGAAATTGGGGGCTGGCGGACGACGACGGGGCGAGGTGCGCGGCAAATACGATCAAAAGTCCCGGAAAGCGCGCAGAATGCTCGTAAAACCGGGTATCCGGTTATCCACACAACAATATGTATTATTTGTAAAAACGATCTCGATGTGGCCTTTATGTGTGCGGGGGGGGGGCTAAGTGTATATACGTCATTATTATATTATTGATCACCTCCCCGCCACGGTCCATTTTCGAGATCAATAGCCGCCCAAGGTTTCGGCAAGGTTTCGGTGTCTAATTTTGAGCCTAATGAAAAAGTCTACCCCCCGCGAGCATCTCTTACGGTCTGATTCTGATAATATGACATATTATATTTTACTCGAAGTGATATAATTAACTGAAATAATGAAACGAACCCGATTATTAAAGGTATTCGCCTATCACATATTTTTTTTTAAACGTTTGACAGTAACACGATTATCAATTATACTGAATTACTAATGAGGTATATAATATAATAATTAGAACTGGGAATTTAATGCCTTAAAAAAACCGAAAATTCTCTAATAAAAATGCTATTTTATTCCCTGAAAACGTAAAAGAATGCACTTAAATTTTTAATTTTAAACCAACAAATATTTTTTTATTTAATTTAATAAAAAGTTTTTTCAGGACTGCACAATATCTCATATACTATGTGGACTTATAATCTAAAAAAAATAATTATTCTCATTTATTTTCCGAAGCCACTCGTAATGTCGATTTTTACGTTGCAGTGGTCCACTCGAAAAATTTGGTAAAATACGATTGAGAACGGCATTTTTAGCAATACGATTGAGAACGCTCAAATTTTTTTTTTTTTGCCACGTTGCCAAATTTAATAATTGTTATAACATTCTAGGACTACTATTACTACGTCAAAAGCTTAGACATACCATTTAATAGACAATTGTATAGCCCTCAACCCAGATTGACCCAGAACCCATCCAGCAATATATTATGTTGTTATTAAAACTCTAATTAAAACTCAATCAGAAACGATTTTGAAAATAGCTACGACAATACAGGGTAAACAAAAAGAAATATCAATAAAACAAAAAGATAAAATACTAAAAATTATAAATAAATAAATAAAATTATAATAATTAATAAATATAAATGGTATCTATGTGAGAAATAAAAATTCCTGTAATTTATTAAAATATTTAGAGTATGTTTTATTACGCTATTCCGCTATACGTGATATATAGGTAGGTTACCAATAGGTAGATTACTCTTCTCAAATTTATTTTATTTTTATACACTTTTTTCATAAGCTTATAATATTATGACGATGGATATTAATGCCGAATTTATGTCAAACTAGTATTTACAAACCTTTTTGTGTTTTTATTAGATTATGTATATGACTTTTTTCTTTTATTTGTTTAGTTTAACAATATATTATATTATTATTATAAATATTTTTCACTATTAGACTTATATTTTCATTTCAAAAATAATAAAAAATGATATGGCAACGTTGCACGTAAATTCGTTCACAATCGTATTGGTTTTTTGGGCCATCGCGGGTAAGTCCTTCGTTAATTTTAAGTGTTCTCAATCGTACTGCCAAAAAGGTATAACGTTCTCAATCGTTTGATAACCGAAAAATTACAATTAATAATATTCGATTGGGTAAAATCCTTGTTGGCAAGGATAAAGTTACTTTTTCCAACAAAAATCTTAAAATATAATTTAAAAAATCCGGATTAAGTATTAAACGCCCCACAACCCCTAAAATAATTTTAAAAATAAATAAAATGACTTAAAAATTGAAAATTGTTAAAAAATGTAAAATAAAAACTTCTTATTCTGATTCGAAAATAGACGAAACGTATAATATGTCATAAGACGCGGAGCATCGCGTATCCAGCTTTGAAAAACAATGCAAAGTGCATCAAAATCCCAGCCATAATAATAATATATGAACAGTCAGAACGTTTTATCAGTTAAAACCCGTTAAAATGTTTAGAAAATTAAAATGCGAATTGACCATATCAACAATAAAACGTACAACAATGTTTAAAAATTTAAAAAAAACAACAAATATTATATTCACTTATGAAGCGGATGAACCCGCTCGTGTTGTCTCTGTCTCACAAATGTACAACACGGTAAATCTGCGTTCGGTCAAACCGACTTTGTGTTGTTAGCTTTTATACCTTCAAAGTTTATCATATAATATGTGGACTCACTGTATTATTAAAGCTGACAAAATATACAAATTAGTTTTCTTCGAAACGCAGATTTGCCGCGTGTTAACGTCCACTCGACTGTTTTCATTGTTAAGTTCTACTATACATAATCGAGACTTGGCGATTATAACTATTGCGTTGTCGTCGAATTAAAATAACACTTTAGTGTCAAAACACGTTCTTCTTTTTGTTTTCGTAATAATTAGTTCAATCTCATACACGACGTGTTGTTGTTGTTAATAATCGTTATAAAGTCACAGCTGTGAAATTCGTTCGGTCGGAAGTCCTGCGCAGTGCCGCGTCGTCGCCCGTCGGACCAAAATAATAATATACTAATTTATTCGATTAAATTAATACGCGCTTTTCGCGGACACCAGAGTTCACGCTTGCACGCGTTTATCGGTGTATATTATACAGCGCGGTATAGTTTTCGACGGTCCAGCTATATACAGGGATGGCCATTTGGCGAAGGTTATATTATCGTCCCGCAGAGACTGCTTAACGGTCAGTAAATAACTGCTGCCGCTGACACGCGCAATAACTTTTCGAAAAACTTTTCGGACTCGAAAAACGTCACGTTTTAAAAACGGTTTTAACTATGTATACATTATATTATTGAAGTCGCACACGAGTAAATTTCGTGTTGATTTTTTAAACGCCGTAGGCGGTATATTGTTCGAGTACTGCAGATTATCGTCAGGATGTGACTATAGGTCCGTGTAAATGTTTATTAGACTATATTATTATATATAGTAATATACACATGGAGGTACCTATTGCACCGCGGGGGTGGCCGACCCGAATGATCTTTGACCGGACCACTTTGGAAATACATTCGGTCGAGGTTTCTCCACTTTTTTTCGAAACTCGTGTTTCTGATAGTGGAAAATTTTGTTTAAATTTTGGTGCAATAACCATAGTTATAATATATCTCCGGCTTGTGGATAAGCTAATATCATACAAAAGGAGATACCCGGTTTAAAATTTTCTGGGCAAGAACCATATCTCCACTTAATTAAACTTAAATTAATTAATTAAAATTATTAAAATGTATTTAAAAGTAATAATACTTTATGTAATGTTTTATATACATATAAACCATAAAAATCTGTTTTTGAAACAGTGACATGATGAAAGGTGGGTTAGTAAAAATGGGCAAGACCCCGTTCGCCCAGAAATGACCTTTCGTTTTTCGCCCATGTCGCTTTTAGCCCAAATATTTTATAACTATTTTCCCTTTTCGCCCAAGAATATTACAGCACTTTTTGATCATATTTTTATAATACACAATTTAGGAAACACTTACTTAAAATGCCCAGTATAATATGTCTACAATGGTCTGTTTAATATCTTATAAAGATAATATCGCGGTGGTTCGCAGTTATTTTATAAACATAAGATAGTAATGATTGTAATAATACTATTACAATATTACTATTACTTAATAACATTTGATCGCTAAACAACTGTTACAGTGCAGAGTGCGTTAAATGCAATAAACAGTGTCCATTTACAAACTTGTCCCAAAGGCAAAAAAAATTATGTATAGACAACGAAAAAATTAGCCAAAATACATCAATATAAAACATGATCAATCAATTAGTATGACTTTATAAATCAATGGCATTTAATTATTACAAATTATATAACTCTCTTTGTAATGCTAAATGGCTTCAAGTAAGTGTTTCCCAAATATTGTGTATTTTAAAAATGTGATCAAAAAGTGCTATAATATTCTTGGGCGAAAAGGGAAAGTAGTTTTAAAATATTTGGGCAAAAAGCGACATGGGCGAAAAGCGAAAGGTCATTTTTGGGCGAAAAGAGTCCCGCCCGTAAAAATGTTTTTTGTGTCTCCTGAAAAATTTTAAAAAATGGAGATACCTATTGTTATTGCACCGTACCTTTCATTATTGTGTTGACATTTCAGCGGGCCACATATACAATTATATTAGAATTAATACAAACAAATATATCTCGTATTATATGTTTCTTTCAGATTAGATGAGAATTTTTTTTTTTTTTATTGGGTCAATAAGGCTTCAACTTTTAAGGTCATTAGCCTGTAATAATTATACAGTTTAGGTCTTACAATTATGGGAAGATATGTTTAACATAAGGAGGAGTAGGTGAAATATATTTAGTACAGTGTTTTTTTTTTTTTTTACATTGATTTTACTAGGCCTATATTTGCAAAGAAAAAATATATATTTTTTGAGTCCTCTTCGCCAAGTCCTTGTTGCATTGTTGAAGGATTTCCAAGAATTTGTCTGGAGCTGTTGGACTTGGGGCATTCGAGTGTGATATGCGTCGGATGGTCAGTTTACAGGTCGCAGAGTTCACAGGTCGATCAGTCTTCCTTAGTTATAAGGTGCAAGTGAGTTAGACGGGAGTGTCCAATCCGAGACCTTGTCATAACTACTTCTTATTAGAATTATTACTTTTGTTGCAATTACGTTGTTAATATAATACGGATTCCGCTTTGTGCGGCCATTCCAGAATATTCTATTGGCACAAAAATAATTTTTTTTCGCAAATGTTTGACAAATCTCAAAATTTTCAGAGGCGGGCCGTGGCTGTGGCCAATATTCCTGTATTACACGGATAAAATAAAAATAACGCAAAATATCTAGAATAATACCTACCGGGTTGTTCGCAATACATAAGGTTTCAACACGAATGTCCAATATTTATTACCAGCTTTTTATTACTATTCTTTGAAATAAATATATGTAGTTGTTTTTAAAATTATATTATTTTAAACGGTATGCGTAAAAAAAAAGTATCGTAAAATAATTATTTTTCAGTTTTTACGACGACGTTTGTCGATTTGCATTTCGTTTTCGATTTTAAAATATGTGCGCACATAAGCAAATTTGTTTCTTTCCCCAGAGAACGGGAGGGCTCGAGCTAAACTTATACTCGACGACCGCGGCTATAAAACCTTACGAATTATTGAACCGTTTCCAGAATAGCTTTTTAAAAAAAATACATCACAGAGCGTTGTTTATGATTTTTTTTATCGGGTATACATAATATATTATATTGTACCGCGAGTATAGAGAGCTATTCGGTTTTCAATACGTTCAAACGCTTTACAAGAGCGATTTTACTTAACTCTATTTTTTACAAACAGTTAGTATTTTCATTTTACTTAAAATATAGGAAATAATACCTATACGTTTACAATAATTAGAGGAGAATACATTTAAATGCAATATTGTGTACGTGTTAGCTAAAACCAATGTGTATTGATGGATTATGTTATGTTTTATTGATTATAATACAGAATAACTAAAAACCATTCATTTGTTAGGAAAATACGTACTAATAATATTATTGTTTGATCGGATTTTTTGATTTAATTTTTAAAACAGATTTTTTATAATATAATGTGAAGACCAATTTAATAAAGAATTACATCGTCTATAAACAATATTAAATAAATCAGTTATTAATATATTATTATGTTTTTATTGCTAATTTACCTACCTGTGGGCGCCCAATAAAAGAGTGCTATCTAGATTCTATCATTTTTACAATATTGTTCAGGACGTTGTTTTAGTATAGAACATGAATACAAAAAAAACTGTTCATTAGATTGAATTTCGGTCTATACCAAAAATCTGTAAAAATACATTCTATTAAAATGTATACGAATTTAAAACACTTTTAATATATTTTTTTTTAATTCGCTATTTAGTAAAAATCTGAGTAAAAAAGTGCTACCTATCCATAAAACTTTTTGGTTCGGAAGATTTATTGTTTTCTACTAAATATAATTTTTTAGTTCTTACAGAAAAATGTTTCAAATAGGACCACAATTACATCAAATTTGATCGTACTTAATCCTTTATAATAAATAAAAACGTCAAAAGAAATGTACCTCTTTGAATATTAAGAATAACATTGGATTGGATCCAGAATACAAAAAAAATATTATTTTATTTTCAAGTGGTTAAATTGTGGTGGTTTTAAGGGTGGTTGGTTGTATTGGTGGTGTACTGCTCCTGATGGAGTGACATACGTTTTTTGTTTTTATTTAGAGTTTATTTTATTAATCATGAACTTTTAACCGACTGTTAATAATTTAATAATAAAAAAACACTTATTCCATTTTGATAAACTCCACAAAGAAGGATAATACGTTCTGGCTAATCATACGAGGCAATTAAATGCGTAGTTCCGTCAAGTCGGACGGCTAGTGTAATAATATTCTATTATAATATTATGCACATTATGAACAAATGAACAATTGAATTTAAATGGTTTATGTTCCATTATGAAAGACCATTGTCCATATAGTGAAAAACACGAGTATAAGCGTGGAAAATTGAGCGTAAACGAATTGAAGTGTTATATCAAAATTATATTATGTATATTGGCTAACCCCAAATTATTTGGAAATGACGCGAACACGAAGACAGTTTTATAATAATTGTTCGAGCCAATATTTATGAAACTCAAAACATAGATAGAAAGTTATATGTGGTAAATATTTTGGCGGAAGGACATTTTTTTTTTTTTTGGATAAATGAATGGTTCAGATTTTTGAATAATTGCAATAGCTGGCACTGTGTTCAGTAGTAGAACTTACACCAAGATTTTAGGTAGACGGTCGTGTGAAAAATGTTATGTTCTAGTTCAGTAAAATATTGTATTTGTTCTGTTCGGTTTGGTCAGTTTTGTCAGCGTAACACAACGTTCTGTAAAAATTTTGTCAAATTTTGTAACGGTAAGACAAACGAGGGTTAGGGGCAAAGATCTGTTTGCTAGGTACCGAATACCCATACTTAATATTTTACTGGATGTCCACTCGTGTAACAACCAATGGCCAATGTTCTTTAAATAATATGCGGATATTGGTAAATAATAATTTCCCATTTTACTAAAATATAATAAATAATATAATAATATGCTAATTATTGTTAATTATTTTTATTCGTAGATAAAAAATAAAAGATAGAAAAGCGTAAAAAAAATCATTATTTTGAGTAGTTTTCATTAAATGGCATTTCACTTAATTTAGTTCGCAGTATACATATTTTAAAGCTTTAATGGCATAACCTTTTTGTTTTTTAGTATCCTTAAATCTCAGGTTTAATAAACTTTCTAGTTTCTACCGCCTCTTATCTATGGTTTGCACGCTATGATAATTTATGAGATATTGTTAACACGAAGTGATTATTTCGTACACATAAGATCTTATAATACTTATAATTATATATCCAACGTAAAAGAACCTTAAAGATCTCTGCATATTCTTATTGTAAAATACATATTTGAGTATTTTATTATTAACAACTTCACATCGGGCAAAACAATAAATAGATTTTAATAGAAAATTATTAGAATTAAATATTTTAAATAGTTTGAATTTCGTAATTTTATATAATACAATATAGCGTCGTTCGCGGGAAAAACCTCCTATGTGCAAAGTATGATTTTGAGGTTTTGGTATCCCTGGATTCAGAAAAAAATAAGCTGTTTATTGATAAAATATCCTATGTGCTATTTGCGTGGTAGAATTAATGAAAAATAATTAATTAAGTCTCCTATGTGGTACCTAAATATAAATCGTAATAAAAAGTTCATGAAATATCTCCTATGTGCTACTTTATCATAGAAAAATTCTCCTATGTGTTACCAACTATAAATCGTTTATGAAAAAACTCCCATGTGATTTTTTTTTTAAAAAAAACGTTTTTGTGTTTCCTGAAAACTACGCTTTTTTCACATAGGTTCCCGTGAACGACGATGATATTAGAATATACGAGCATTGAACGTTAACGATTTTCGTCTTTATTAAAATATAATGCAGTGTATAGTATGAATACGATATTTTTAAAAAATAATTTCGACGCTAAGATAAGGTATGAGTTAGGTATATTTTAATATTTGTAATAATTCAGCAGAGTATTATTTCTATGTACACTATTTTATTGAAAGAAATTACGTTTAAACGTTGGTATTTTCGTTTAATTAGCTATGGCGTGTACTGCGTAATCGTACAGGTAGTGTGTACATAATATAAACTATTATACCTTTTTTATTTTTTTTTGTCATATTTATTTAATTTGTACAATCTGTATAAAATATATTTACAATAAGCACAATAGATGGAGGGATACAAAATAGGTCATGGTGGGCTTGATTGAAGGAGCTATTCAGTAATAGCACTTCGTGGCGGGATATAAGTAGTTAGTGGACTAGTCTAGTAGGTCACGGCACCACACCTATCATACCTAACGTATATTACTGCAATTATTATTCAAATGACATTATCGGGAAAATATATTATTGATTTAAGTGTTTGAAAAATAGTACGCGTTCCCCCGTCGTACTGCAGTGCGTATAGTGCATATAGGAAGACGGCTATTTTTATTTGATATAAAACGACGACTAACTGTGATCTTGGGGCAACGAATTTTGGCAGAGCGACCGAGCGCGGCAATGAAACGTCACAGAAATCATTCAATTCGGTCTAAATAATAATCGTGTTTCGCGGTTTTTGAGCTGTGCGTATGACACATATTATATATTATTATGTTTAGACGTTTCAGAATCGCTATATATCAGCTACTGCAGAGTGAATAACGTCAAGCTCAAATATCGGAAAGTCGTGGGGGGGGGGCGACGATATGACGTATAAGAGTATTGATATATTTAAGGGACTGTATATAATAAATTAAATATGCTATTTATTGTTGGTTTCGGTGTTATTTGTTTACTGGGCGTAGGCGTATTTTAGATTCTGATCATATTATAGCAGCGATGATGGACGTATTGATTTTACAATTATGTGTTTACTTTTCTTGTGTATTTGTCATCGGCTTTTGGAGCGCTAAAAATTAGATAATATTCAACTTTTAAACTGATATCCGGTAGTAAATCGTATTCCCAGCGGTTTTCACAATAATCGTGAAAAACAAAATAAAGTCAAGAGAAAACGGGCGTTTACTTGAAATCTGTTTTCGACAAAATCGATTTTGTTTTTTTGTTGTAATTCAAAAACAAATAACCATAGATATTGAATCGAGTCTTTGAGTTTTCAACAATATTTATGTTATCACTTTCTAGATAGATATTCAATTCAAAATATTTTGGATCGTATTGTGCTGTTTATAGATATTTGAAAATTTCTATTTTTTCGGATTTTTATCGATTTATTTATGATAACATTTTTTCGTGAATAAAAAAACTTGACGATTTGATACAAAGTTTCTTGAAAACTGTTCCGCATAAATCTAAGTATCTCAAAAATACAAACTTACAATTTTTTTTTATAGATAGGTATTTTGAGTTCAAATTTTGACAAAATCGTATATCTAAGCAAAAAATTTTAGTTGTTTTTTTGTGACTCTAGAAATATTATTCGTAAAGACTTGAAACTTTTCGCCACTAACCTATATTATTATTTATATTATTTCTTAAATATACTCAAAACCATTTTCAAAATAATATTTAAATTAATTTTAAGCTTTATACCATGATCCTATTCACACGCCATTATACGATAAGACTATTATAAGATTTAACTTAATAAGACGTAATAACAATAATAATATAATAAATAATATTATTACAATAATTTCTGTATAATATAATATGCTAATATATGCTATTATTGATTTTGATAAAAATGAGTTCAATCTAAACCTACCGCAGTAGGTACTATAATAGAAAAATAAAACACAAGTCTTAACTCAGAATCATTTTTCGTTTCCAATGATTGTCGTTGAATTTGAATTTAACACAATACTCATTATACAGTGACCATTAACTACCAGTGACGACTGACGAGGTACGTAAACAGCAGATCGACTTCCCGGATTTTTTAATATCGCTTATTCACAAGTAGTTTTGGGGGGAGTTTCTCTTAAAAATTGGGCTCAGGCTCAGTGTTTGCAATGTATATTGATCATACTAAACTTTGCAAAGGTTACGTAAAATGCTATTAAACAATGTTAATACCTAATCGATAAATTTCGTAATCGCGCGGGTATGATATCAGAATAATATAATTTCAAACGAGTTCGGAAAATCGTGTGTCTTACGCCGTCGTTCTAGCCGCTAGTAGGCAAAGGTCGAATATAGGACTCTAAAGAATACGTTTTTTGGTTTTGTTACCGACATTACCGCATAACGATAACCGACCGACACACGTCATCGAGACCTACCCGCTGCACGCCGCAGGGCTGGCCGACAAAAATGTAATACGAATGTGGTTTTTTCTAGCCTCAGAAACCGAAGCGCCACGACAGTATTTTTTATTTATCTCCTTCTCCCCCCCCCCTCATATTTGACCGTCAATTTTTTTTATTTTGTACCTCTCCTTTTTGTGGCTGTTTAGCGCCGAGCGTCGATAATCGAGATCACATATCGAATGGAAATACATATCATTATTATAAAATATACGATGTGATCCATTTAACGTAAGACCCTCATTATTTCAAAAAGTATTTATGTTTTCGGAAATATTTTTGTTATATTATGGTACGAAGTCGTTACAAAACAAAATTTTTCAAAAAAAAAATGGTTTTTTTTAAAAATATTGCAGTGTGGGGTGGTATGCGGGTAAGCCGCAAAATGTTAGTCCACTACTCCGCTCATCTAAACTTCAAATAGGTACTTATAACTCCTAAGCTACTCGTCCAAAATTCGATTTTAATTTATCAAAATACTTTGAAAACTATTCTGCTTTGGATTATAAAACTAAAACCGTATGTTGTAATTCAAAAAAGGAAAAAACTTAGAAAATATTTTTTTTTGAAAAATGTTGTTTTGTAACAATTTCGTACAATATAACAAAAATATTTCCGAAAACGTAAATAATTTTTGAAATAATGAGTGTCTTACGTTAAGCGGATCACACTGTATACCTATATTATGACGTATGCCCGATCGTATCGCGTACCTAATTTTGGAAAGGATACTATTTTATCTAATATACATGGTATACTGTATAATAGAACAGTCTATTAACAATATTAATATTGTTATCTGGTTACACGAGGTTATTGTGGGTATGTTTACTATAATGTATGTATCAATCCACTATCTGCCAAATTTGAATTAAATCGATTTAAACGTCTTTTATCTTTTTATTATTATTGTAATAATAACTATATAATAATACTAATTATCAGGGTCCAATGGTGTGTTATACCATAATAATTGCACCGTAACCACTGTGGTATCTAACTATATTATAACATTCTTTCGACCATACTTGAACAAAACGCATGGCCAGATTTACTATTAATTTATATAATAATATTATCCTTGACTGTATATACCGAGAGAGGTCGAAAGACGACTGGTGTGGTGGTCAGGTGAGGAAATGGCGAACCATCGGCAGCGGTTGTCGACAGGCGGAGAAGTCTGGAGGCGGCGAAACACGCCGATAAAGTCCGTGTGATCGAGATCGAGTGGAAATAGGAGACGGCGAGAGAGACAGAACTCAGTTCGTTTCTCGTGCCATAATAATAATAATATATACAATATATAGAAGGTAGGTACTTGGTATATATATTTTTTTTGAACATAAGACATTGATTTTCTTGGTTATTGTGTGTGTGTGTGTGTGTATTTTCTATACAATTTGAAGCGGGCACTTGTTATTATAAGTTTGAACATTATTGCGAAGAATAAAAAAGAATTGTATTTTTCGCGAAGATTCTGATAATAATTATTTACGCAGTCAACGTTTACACTGTCGAAGTATATTTGTATATAGATTCTGAACGAAGCGCTGAATGTATTATTGATTTTACAATGATATATGTGTGTTTTTAAAATTTGTTTATTGTTTGTCTGTCGTCTAACTTTTTGGAGCGGTAAAACTTTCTTAGTTTTCAACTTTGACGTTGGTTTCTGCCACTTTCTAGATCTAAATTGGGTCTAGTTGGTACATTTGGTGATTAAAAAAAATTTCCCGCACTTCTCTCAATAATCAAAGTGAATTTCCTTAGCACACAAACCTCGAAATTTGGGAAAAACCAAAGTCTTACCAAAAATCAGTTACATTACTACATTAGAGTATCTAGAAATGACTCAGAAAATGATAAAAATAAAGATTATCGTTTTAAAAAATGAACGAATAACTTTGAATATCACCACGATCAAAAAGTGCTTTTATTTTGCATACATTTAGTTTAAGTAATTACCTGTCCTAATCTAACAATCTAACGTATACATCAAACTGATCGAAAAAATTAATGTTTTTTCTTTAGAAAAATCACATATTATACCTACTTGTATATTATAATAAATATGTTATTCATCTTACCGATAAAATTGCAATATTATTGCAAGTTGTTTTAGGTACTCTAATGAATATAAAAAGTGCTGTTTTCGATATATCGGCTAAAACTTGTAGTTTTACACTACTGTTAACTGTTTGAACGTTAAAAAGAGCCAATTTTAAAGAAAAGTTTCCACAGAAAACTGACTGTTCACAGTTCTTGGGAAAAAACATTTTTCCTTTGATGTTTACATTTCTTAAGTGACTGCTCGTTGACCCAAAAACTTTCATTCAAAGAGAACATAAATATCGTCAACGACTATACTAAATATTGTTCTTCAAACAAATTACGCAGTTTATGCGATGCCTTTTCATCATCTTTGCGTTTTCTGAAATAAAATATAAGAACAATTGTTTTCACAATGTGTTTTTGTTAATAGTTAAACAAATATAATATTATTTTAGTCCTAACACAATGTGTTTTTGTTACTCGTTCATACGAATGAACCTTTATTATTAAAATTGAAAAAAAATATAAAATACCTATGTCATATATGGACCTAATATTTTGTTACCAAATTCTGAACTCGTTTTTTACTGCTTGATTGATTAGTAAGTATAGAGGATTCGGGAGATTGTGGACTGCATAGGTAAAGGTAAACATAAAATACAATTTTAAGATCTTTGGATATCAGAGCATATGCGAGTCGCTATTGAAATAAGTAGGTATATAGAGAACGTAATACAATGAGCATCGATGTTTTCACGTTCAAGGATTGAGATGACGGGGGATTTCAGACTAAAATCGACTTACAAGCGTTGAAAATAGGAAACGAACAGCAGTTTGCACTTTGGCAGGTGATAGAGGACCGCGGTGGCTGTCAGTATAAGAGCTGAGTTGGGAAAAGTTTGTTGGAAATCGGGTAAAAGTAAGTATTTTATAAATAATACATAATGTGGCACCTATGTGGAAACTTGAAAATAAATTCAAAAAAAATTCCGTATGTACAATTAAACTGTATTTTATTAAAAATATTAGTTATCTATATATTCGAAGAATGGCTAATATAACCATTATATGCGTTCAAAAAGTTGGATTCAGATCAAACCTCAGTTAAGCAGAGTGTTGGCATATATTTCCAAAATCGAAAGCGTTCATTAAAATCAATAAATAGAGTTAAAAAAATTTCAAATTTCTATTTCTATTTTTTTTTTTTTATATTAGAGCAAAATTGTTTAAGTTTCTAAGTTATATTCTTAAGTATAGTCCGATCGATCTTGGATTAAAATCGCATGCATCGTATGAAATGTTCAAATTTATAGTAATACCGAAAAACCTATCGTTAATCTATATCGTTTACAGAAGTTATTTTTTTTATTTTCCCTCAATATTTTGCTGGTATAGTAATCCGTTATCAGCCAACGTAGAATAATAAAAATTATGATGTTTTCGTCAGAGCAACAATAATCTTTTCATTCTTTCACTTCAGCTCGATTGCTATTGCAGTTTTTCATCGTAATATTATGTTATAAAACTTATAATACAGTGAAAATCTTTATCTTAGTGGCATAATATGTGTACGCAGACAATACCTATAGTGACGCTTTGACGGGGATCACCAGCCAGTTTTCGCAATAAGTAGACTAGCAGTTATAAAGATATAAAATGTCGATAATAATATAATGATAATACCTATGCAATGCAATGGTTCACACGGCGATAGCGCCAATAGCACTACCGAAATAATATATATGACGTATATTTGATTATATGTATAGAGAGATAAATTAAAAAAATATTTTGACTGAAGATATTATTTCGAAGATATTTTGACCGGTCACCTATAAAACTATATAGGAACGGGACCGTAGAAAAATTCCGTATTGGACAGTTTTCCGTTTTATTCAGGGTCCGCTTTAGACAGTTTTCACTGTATAATCATATTATTATTATAGTCATTACAATAATATTTTATTATCATGATGTATTATGTAATCATGGGACCAGTGACGAACAATATGCGTACATCACGAGCTATCCTATAGCCATTGTGGCACGCAGAGTACGTGACCTGGAAAAACAGGCGTATTCATGTGCAGTGTACGTTTCCCTACGTTTAATGTGCATAAAATGTTCACTACAAAAAAGATCGCGTAAACCGGGTCGTTGGCTTAATAAACCATTTTTTTTTTTTTTAAACTATCGATTATTTATATTATATAGGACTATACATTGTTCACCACAAAACGGGGTTCGCTTTCCGAAAAGCTTTTTAGTTCTAAAAAGTCACTAATCTTACGAACCCGGGATGTAATCGCATGCGGCATGTTTGAAATTTACCCGTAAGACTATATACGCGCTTGTTTTGTTCCCGTTATTTACATAATTTCATTTTTTACTTTATCCGCAAAAAAAACATTTTTAAACGTATTTTTTTTCTTCGAAAACATGGTTTAAACGCGAGTTTTTAATATTTCATCATGACGTTTTTCATAAAGTATTATATTCAACTCATAATTTCAATACGGTCCATTGATCAATATAGTTTGTTCGAGTCTGATTAAAAAATAATGAGGATGTATAAATAGAAAGTATGTATTTATATACGTCTTGGTCGGAGTATGCTTAAAGTACAAAGTGATTAAAAAAAAAAAGAAAATAATTTTACGATACTAAAGAAATATGGTTTGCAAAATCTCTATAATTACTTAATATATTCTACCCACACTAAATATGTTAAATCTTAAACATTTGTTGTAAACAACAACTATATTATGCGACTGTCCATCATATCTTTCTCGATTACTACAAACTATATATGAGATATTAAAATCACGTTAAAAATGTCATATTTCAAAATTCATGAATGTTCAATTACTGGAAATTTTCTATGGTAGAGTTTGATGGGATTTGACTTGACAGCTGATGAAAAAAAAAATATTTCATACTGAAAATAAACCTCTATCGTGTATCTTTCTTCAGTCTTTCTTACAATATGCATTTGCTTTTTAATAAGTAAAACAAAATATAATAATTTTTTCTAGTTCAATAATATTATATTATTATAGATATTTATAACCAGGGTTCGGGACTTATAGCATTTGCATACTTTTTTATTTATTGTAAAATTTAGCAGAGTGAGAAATAAATTCATTTCTCAATGCTGTGATACTAAATCTAAAATTTGAATTTGCATATTTTTGCATATTTCATAGATTTTGCAGGAAAGTGCTTATTTTTGCTTTATTGTGCTTATTTGGCATATTTTGGAAAATTATTCAAAATTTAAACTTTACAAATTTCAACCGATCTAAAAACGAAAATATTAATGCTATCTTTAGTATCTATTTGCTATATTATACAACTCACAACGCCTTATAATTTTCGTGATTAGAAAATATGATGGCCCGTATTGCCCGTATCGAAATATATTTATATATTTAATAATTCAATGTAACAATGAAGGTAAGACACATAAATGTAAAATTATTGATTTATTGATTTAAATGAAAAATTTAATTTTTAATTTTTCCAATCATTTTATAGTTGACAAATAAAATTTAAAAAACTCGGAAACTCAAGAAACAAATTAACAATCAGTTGATTTTTTTAAAAAAATTTTACGTTACACCAATTGTAATTAACAATTATTAACAAAATAATAAATAATAATAAATATATTAAATGCATATTTTTAAATTTTTGATGCATATTCTAGGGTTTTTAAGTGCATATTTTAGCGCTTATTATTGTGTTTTTAAGTGTTATAATAAGTCCCGAACCCTGTTTATAACTTATTAGTTATTTTAGCCATTATTGTTTTTGTTTAGTAAAGTATTGTAAAAATTGAAACTTATGTTAAAGTAAGTACCTACTATATTGTAAGTGACTTTTTATAATAAATATCCGCATTTTGTATGAATTGACGATTCATATAGATTTATGTAAAATATATTTTAAGATAAATATACATTTCGAAATTAAATTGTATGCATAGTTCTATTTGTTTGCAGATTTATGAAATCGTTATATTTAATTACTAGCTGCAGTTTATATTATTATATATTTCTCAATATTTATGACAACTTATATTTTTATCATATTCGTGACTTGTGTTATTATTAAATTAATAGTAGGTATAATACAATGTGGATTTTATTTGTGCGGTAATATTACAAAGTGGTGAACAATAATATTATAATTTGTTATTTTTTTATGAAGAATATTATGACAAGACATCCGCGACATTGGCTGATAATTGGTGAACAATTATTATATAATTTAATGAAATACAAAAAAGGTATAATATTTTCTGTGGGGTCAGTCTCACGGTGAAACATATTATAATAACCAAATGCTGTCAAACCAAACCGACAAAGAATCCAAGTCGATGATAATACTCTCGACACTCTTGACAACATTAAAACGATTGACTTCTTCAAAGCATCAGATCTTTACAACCTCATCTAATATTATAATATCACCTCTTTGTTTGCACGTTAAATAATTACTTTCTATATTATGTAATCTTATCTTATTCGTATAATGTGTAAATACCTATTATTGTAAATACTCTATAATTATCATAACTATATTAAATTTAATATCGTCACTCTAATTTTTTAAGTATCATGTATATATAATAATTGTAATTATTGTAATTACCTTAAATAATGGCCATATACATGCTGGGTTTGTTTATGATCAATAAAATAAAATAAAAAATGTAATAGTAAAATATTTAGTTGTTCGTGAACGTATAATAAATAAGGATTTTATTTTGACGGAATATTATTATTTTATACTCAATAATGAGTTTAATACTGATTTATATACTGTTTCTTTTGAAATGTCTCGAATAAAATTCAGAATTTGTTGTAATAAATATTATAGATAAGAATTGTATATGATGGTACGATATTATGTCGATATACTATTGTAATACCGGCTTACATTAAACACCAAAATTCGTTGTAATTTATTCGTAAATGCGTGTACGTCATTATATTATTGTCCCAACACACACACCAAAATGAAGATTTTATGTACAACGTACATTGTGTGTGTACATAAATTATACACATTATTATGTACAGCGACTAATATAATCAGTTTCAAAAAAAAAAAAAAAAGGATAAAAACGTTTTTGTCCCTCTGCGAGAAACGGACGGACGTTTTTTGGACGGCGCTCTAAACTCTGCCTCTCAAAAACCTGTCACTTCAATCGCATTGAATTGTTTAATTTTTTCCGTCGCATTCGTGTTTCGTTCATTATTTATATATTTTATCGAGCCGGTATAGTATCGCGGCGGCGTGTGAGCAAACACCAGAAATGGCGAATTCGAAACATTTTAACATTTCTGTACTAAAATATATTATAATAAACGCCACACGTGACGACTGACGACATATATTATTATTTTCCCCATCGACCGACCGGACGCGAATTGACCTACACTACACACACACACACACACACACGCGCGCGCGTAGTTGTTTTAATTTTGTTTTTAATGAGATTAAACAGCGGTTAAAGTGCACCTATATTGTATAATTTGCAGCACATGTGGGTTGTCCTGCTGTTTACGGACGACGAAATCAAATTATGGACGAGCGTACGGGGACGACCGCGTGGGGGTTCGAAATATATAAATAAAAAAAAAATTGTTCGATAACATAATATAGGTATATTGGTTACTTAGTAATTATCACAGAGGTCCGAATTTTATAGTATTATTTTGCTAATCATCAAAAAAAAAAATACAGATAAAAATAGAGTGAGCTATAAATTTGTTTCACTCACCGGGGACTCTATAAATATGAAATTTAATTTTGCTATATTTTTTGCATAATATTTGAAGTGTTTTATTTTATTGTAGTGCTATTTTTGAAGTTTTGTTGCTAATATAATATGTAGGTATGCATGATGAAATGATTTATTTTGTATTTTTTCATAAATCTCGTTTATATCGAATGAAAAATAGTGTTTATCCATTTTTTTGAATTGTTAACAGAAGGTATAATTTTAGTTTTTTTTTTAAATGTATCAATTCGTAAGGTTATATTGTTATAGCAGATCTATTCAAAAGATAAAATAAACTGTCAGTAAAAGATAATAAATCTAATAAAATGTTGAATCACATTTTTTTTTTGTGCTATTTTTGATGTTTTTAGATCGTATTATAGCTCACATTTTAAGATTTTTTTTGGTAATATCAAAGAGCATTTTTCACTACTTTTAAGTGCTACGAAATCCAAACCCTGATTGTCACGTATAAACTGTAGTACGGAGTCGAAATGAACGGGAAATTGGTTTTACGCATAGTTAGAGGTGTTGAAACCATGAACCATTTTGTGTGTGCTTAACAATACATAATAATAATAATATATTTATTTAAAAATTTAAAAATGTCATACAACGAATACTGGTCCCTGCTGAGAAAACTCGCGTGGGGGCTCAGGAATTCTTGCAGTATTATAAATCAAATTGTTTGTATAGTTATGATCAAGTATATAATATACTAGGACATTGATTGTAACAAAAAAAGTACAACAATTTAAATGATAACAGTATAGCAACCAATATAAATTAAGTAAGTACACGATAACAAGAATTAATATAAAATACAATCAAATAAGTATATCAATGTAATTAAACATTATTTAACAAACATAATATGTAAATCTAATATAATATAATAGTATATAACATTATTATTTGTTTTATTTACTAAATCGTTTAGGTCTAATAACCAGCTTGTGGTGCACCTTGTGCGTAGATACCTGGCAACACTAAGCTAGTCATTACGACTATGAGTGAGGGGGTGGGGGGGGAGAGGGCGTTTATATTATCGATTGTAATTTTGTAACATAAATCCGTCGGAGACTTGGCAAACCGTCAAATCGGCGAGCGCCCGAATAAATACTCTTAGTTTTGATTTCTACGGTTAGCCCCGTGATTTATTCGTTGTAGGCCAATATATAGACAACACATATACATTCGAAATCATACGCACACTCGAAATATATTATAATATATACAACGACGTATATTATACTGCACGTGTTTCGGTTGATTCTAATTTCACGAGTAGTTAGTTTACTTTTAAGGTCAATAAATAAAAGTTTAGCCAGCGAAAATGTGTGTGTTTAAAAATGAAATTGTATTTTTAATAAAATATATTATTATAAGCAGCGAGTTGAAGTACAATAATTAATATACAATGTTGTGTTTACGGGAGTATGAACCATTTTTTGTTTATCGGTTATTTTAGTATCGAACATAATAAAAACGAAAATATACCATAATATAGAGATACTTTCTTCTTCAGATAATTCAAACTTTTAAGAGGGTTTTCAAAAAAAAAAACAAAATAATTCGAAGTTTACTACGATGGGTTGTATGCGGTTTAGAAACGGTTCAAAATAGAATCTAATAATATGTACACTGCAAAGTGATGATAATATTATTTATCCGTAATATTTATTGATATGTACATTTTAAATGACATTTTCAGTCGATGTTTCAGCACACCGGGAAAAGAAGGTTCGATGATTGTTTCAAAAGTATGCCGAGTAAACATCATTAGCGATAATAATACAATTTGTAAGCTATACATTTTTTTTTGTTGATATTTTTCAGCCATCAATCATATTGCACGTCACATATTGTTTTAATCTAAATCGAAATCAGATTATTTCAATGATCGAATATCTGATGCTTTTTGTTTAGTTTTATTATTCACTATATTACAATATACTATAATATATAGGTAGGTATCCAGGTACACGGCGTATAATATGTAAAACTGTAAACTGTTTTTGAATATAAATTTAAATTGTCCAAAGTTTTTACGTGTCGTCCGGGTCTGGGGTTTCAGATAAACTCGCGACCCTCGTGTCTGACCGCGGTCATAATAATATCATCGTAATACACGAGCGATGCACTGAACAATCGAAAGTCCCGTGGGCGGCGCGGGGACGTCAGAGCTTTTTTGACTCGTGTTTCTGACCCCGTTCGGTCACTGCAGGAGCGGTTTTGACGAAACATCACAATGGAGGGGGGCGATTTTCGATGCCCCCCCCCCATTCGAGTTTGAATATAATATATGGTATTGTGAAAATAACACGACGTACACAACAAGACGGTTGGGAAAAAAGAGAAAGCGGGGGCGAGCGCCCCTATCGCCCACCCACCCTTATCCGCCACCGTGCAGCCGAACAGAATTTCGTATTTAGACGATATACATATTGTACAATACACTATATACATACACGCGGTGGCGGTACCGAAAAAAGTTTTTCCCGACGGATGGGGTGGGATCAATAGTTCGCCACCGTAACTGACGACGACGACGACATGAACCCTGGCAAAAGAGGACGGAATATTGTTCTTTATGCCATTCGAACAACGGTGGCCTGCAAACAACGCGGGCTCGACGAAACCCTTTAATATTATTAATACTATAATGGTCATAGCATGAATATTCCTATATAACTACCTAACCTATATATATTATTAGGAATATTTAATGTTCCTATACGCACACCTAACCTTACCTTTAGGTACCTATTATAAAAATGACCAAAGTTCCACATATAGATTGAACTTCTTTATGTAACGCGATTCTTTAGAACAAAGTGTACAATATACGAGTAGCTTTAAACCTACTACCTAGTTACTTCATCGCTTTATAGCTATTAAGTTTTTTGTTTTTTTTTTATTGATCATAATATTAACAGCACTGGCCATTCGTTACAATTTCAATTACGATTTGTCACAGATACACGAAATATATTTTCTAGATTAATTCTATATTACATTTAATTGTATATAATTTGGATTTTTTTAAGAATATCAAAACTTGACAGTGTATTTTGTGAAAATGTTGTTGACTTAGAGTTCGATTCTGCACCCAGTTCACTATTAAGTTTATGCAATTTCATACTATTAACTTTTTTCCCTCGTTGTTGTATTTATATTTTTGTCATTTTTACAATTATTAATTTCTCTATGTCTAATTACTATATGCACTGCGTATTACTTTTCTAAAGGGTTCTCAAGCCCGTTCACAGTAAGTAAATTCGATTTGAGCGAACAAAGTAGGACGCGACGCGGTAAATTGAAAGAGGAAAAACGGAATAAACTCTGCGAACAAAACCTTTTAAAGTTTCAAAATTGCTAAATGAATATCGAAAACAATATTTTTTGGCTACGATTTTAATATTGATTATTACAGTCGGCTATTAAATGCGCTTATAGGCACCGTGCAGGTATTAACGTATTATTATTTAGTGAAGAACAATGGACGTGTACGACTGCAGTGTTTAGCCGCGTCGGAACATATAGTTAACAAGTGTCACTCTCGAGTGTTACAATAACTTTATGACATCGTTTCACCGCAATAATAATAATTCGATATCTGCAGTAGCTTGTTATTGACGAGTGTAAATTATAATTTATAAGACATCGTATAATTTATTATCAATATAGGCGCCCGGTCTAATCGGCTCTGTTAATTAAATCACTATATATTCGATTACAACAAAATCGTTGAACGACAAATGCATAAATCTATGTACACGATAGGTAAAATATATTTATACAGAGTGTGTCTGGGTATTACACGCGACGTATTCGAATGTCGGTGTAAAGTTGTCAAATCTTCCGCACAATATACACCCTTATAAATATAATATGAGGCACAACGACCGCGACGATTCGACGAAAGTTTCAGCGCCGAAACCACAAATATTATTATAATATATATATTTTTTTTTCAAGAAAAACAATCCATGGTCGCTGTGGCCGTTGGACATAACAGCGCATTACAATATAATGTAGTAAATAAATGGACATTTCAATAAAACTAATATAGGAAAATAAAGTTTTTTTTAAATATATAAAAAAAGTGAAATAAACAAAATAAAATAGAGTAAATAATGATTAGATAACAATATTGAATTAGTCAACTCAGAGGTTTATAATGGTTGTGATGGTTTGTGGGAACAACTCGTTACACTAGGTCGATGTGTTACAGATAGAAATCGTATGAGATCGATGATATTGGTAGGTTCAGGGTTTAATTTTTCCGCTAGGTGGTCGGCCATTTGCAGTTCAGTTTTCTTCTGTCCGTGTCCAAAACTCTATATGCATTCAGTATATACATTCAGAGAATATTATTTTTAACAGCTGACCCCAAAACGTGCAGTGCCAATAGGGGCACCTCCCCTCCCCCCGGTCTTCCTCCTCCATTAAGTATAGGTGGGTTATTATAATTTTAATATTATTATCATCGTCGATAGCACGTCATATTAATACAGTTGTTGTTTACAATAAATTATTATTCCACAACACCACCGTCATCGTCGCGTTGTGATTTTCGATTTGCGTTTTACATCCCAGCTGCTGTTATGTATAACCTGAACGGTCACCCTCTCGCATCCCTGTATAACAGTAATATTAAAATATTCCATGTCTGAATATATTTTGCCGGCTGCCCACGGCGAGGAGGGGCAGCAGTCGTCGGCGGAGCGTGGTCGGCCTCGGTAGATATTAGGACATGTAGATTTAAATATAATAATTGATATAGGTAATTAATAACGTAGAGTGTAATATAAAAAAAGTGAACGAAACAAAATAAAATAGAGTAAATAAATGTAGATAATATCGATTGGATAAAAATATCGAATTGGTCGACTCGGGGGTTTATAAAGGTTGTGTTTTTGTGTTTTTCGACTTGTGCGGTACATCTCAGCTGTTATAACATATATAACCTGAACGGTCACCGTCGCATCCCTGTACAGCAATAATATTAAAATATTCCATGTCTGAATATATTTTTCCGGCTGTCCGCGGCGAGGAGGGGCAGCAGTCGTCGGCGGAGCGTGGTCGGCCTCGGTCGATGCGGCGTATACACATTACATATTAGACCAAAACTTTCATTTTGCGTCCCCTCAGCATAATATACATAGCCGTTTATATTTAGCCGTTTCTTTTTTCGAAATTGTTTTTTTCCACGACAGCCGTTCGACGCGCGTGCAAAGTCAATACTATTTTTTAAATTATTTATTAATCCGGTTCCGGTGTATATAGGCTTGCGTGTTATTATTATATTTTTTTTTTTACGAACGAAACGCTGAAAATTAAATAAATAAACGAAAAGTCGTATCGCGCGCATATCAGGACCGTCGTTCTTATATATTTTTTTATACGTGACATATTATAATAATATAAAGGCCTCGTTTCTCGGTCTCCGATACGACGCTTTATCACGGCATAATTATAATAATTGTACATAAACCGGCAACGTCGTATCTATATAATAGCCTTGTCTATATAGGTAAAAAGACGAACGGGACAAACCACATTGAAATAGTCTGTCCGAGGATGATAATCAATTTAATTTTTTTTTTTATGTTTCGAAATAGGTTTTGTCAGACCTAACCTAGATTGCAGGTTAATATTGGTCGCTTCTCCCTACAAATATATTTAAGGGGATGTCATCCCGCAAAAAAAAAAAATAATAGAAATAATAAATTAGTGAACCAATAATATTATAATGACCAAACCGACGTTAAGTACTGCAGTCTATCAATACTTTATATAATAAATTTGCCCAGTTTTATAACGTCAAGAAAAATTACAATTTGTTGAAAATCGAAACTAAAGCGGTAAGTGTATAGTTAAAATCGGTACATTTCCCGATTTGTTCACAAAATGTCGTGGGACACCTGCTCGAAAATCTGGTACGGCGTACCATCAAAAGCGGGACACCTGCGGTCTCATTATAGTCTTATACCAATAACCGCAATAATCGCAACATAATACCTATAATATTATGTGTACACTGTACACACTGCAATAATAATAATTGTGTACGTTTAATCATACGCGGTAATAACGATCTCGCCAAAGCCATCTGAAATTGTATTATGATTATTATTATTATTCGTAATTATATTAATTATCAAACCACTCGAAGTGAAATAAAAATCGACGCGAATTGATAACGAGACACGACCGAGAAATCACATATCTATAATATTATAGAGTATATGACCCGACGAGGGACATAATATATTAATATTATAATACGTTTATAAATATGTCACAGTGATGTTATAAATTTAATGCCGTATTATTGCCGCCGAGTTCGGAATAAGTTCGTACATAAGACGGCGGCGGCGGCGCCTGTATTGCTCACACATTATACGGCGTGAGGCGAAATAATAACCTCAATAATAATATTATTACCTACATTATAATATAGGTATTAGACTAATGACTAGTAAAGTCAATAAAACGTTTTTATGAAACGTTTAAAGTTAATAGTTATAGGATCATTATAATATAGAAACCGACAATTAACTATTAAAACCCACGGACGTTTAAAAGACATCATCACGACGAAAATATTTTGTTCCTTCTTGCTTTATTGATCTGTAGTAAGGTGATTAAGTAAGGTAGTTATATACCTAAAAAAGTTAAAATCGACATAATATATTATTGACTCGTTTACGATGCACAGCATTGCTATAATATTAGGTATATATGAAATTAAAAAAAAAATACAAAATAAAAATATAAAATAATTTTAAAGCGAGTCTGCACACATGGTTTGTGACCACGCGTTCGATGTGTATATAATATTATTATGTTATATTATATATTCCATCCGATATGCGTCACACAATATAATATTATATGCACAACAAAAGTTAATATTATGTTACGTTTGCGATATCGTACATATAGGTAGTAATCCCCACCGGTTTTGCAGCGATGATAACTCGCGACAAAATATTATTATCATTTGGACGGCCCTGTATAATAATATGAACGGCACGGCGGCTTTAGCGCGACGAGTGTGTTTGTATCAGATGAAGATTATAAACTCGAATGAGTAGAATGATTAGTGCCGATAAATTCGTCCGTCGTTACTCGTCGTTTTATTTCTATTATTATAATAAATTATCGTACTCGTCGCGAACTATCGTTGTCATATGAATGCAATGTTTTAAATCAACCGTTTACGACGCGTATGTGCAGTTATAATATATTATACGTGTATCGTTCTCCTCGCAATATCGTATTTGAACGTCGCGTTAGGTATATCGAAACGTTATAATATTGACAAAATAATAACGATTTATGGCTTTGGGTGCTTTCGATTATGTCGTGCTCGCGGTCACGTTACTCGCGTCCGCCGCCATCGGAGTGTACTACCGGCTTACCGGCGGCAAACAGCAAACGACACAGGTAAGACGTATAATATAATAATAATAATAATAATGATAATAATATTGATAATAATATCATATTGACATTACAGTATTTTACTTAGAGTTCAAGTCGTCCGAGTACGGTCATTCTTTTGAGCGACTAAACAAACACGTCATAGGCGTGCGCGTGGCGGAGAGCCTTTACCGCCTAGACTCGACCCGAGATTTTTTAGGGGCAATGTACGTAATGTACATTTTACTATATAACGTAGGGCTGGCGGTATTGCGGTATACCGGTATTTTTGTTATTTCAGAATACCGGTATACCGTGATTATTCGGTGATTACCAAAAATACCGTAGATACCGGTATCAAAATTTGAAATACCGCCAGCCCTAATATAAGGCATAATATACCTATTGTAGAACAGTGGAGATCGTGGACATTTTATTTGTCATGACAGTGTGATAAAATTGAAAATATTTGAATGTACCCCTACATCAAATTAACTAACAAAAACATTGTCAACAATATACCTTATATAACCATGGTTATTTTAATGTTTATTGTACATTTTCTTATACATTTAAATTTATGTAATAAGAATTTAAAATTTAATTTTTAACTACATAAATACACACATACAGCACATTAATGTCGTATGTACTAAATAAATGTACCCACCTACATTAAACTTGATTCTATGTACATACAAATATAATGCAGTTTCAATTTTTTTAATTTTTAATTAGAAATATGTACTTTGATGTTTTGAAAAAAATTTAGGGGCACAATTTTTTTTCAGACCGGAAATTTAAGTTGGCGCACGCCTATGTAACTAGATAATATTCAAAATGTATATGTTTAAATTATTAGTTGAACGTATTGTCGTAACTGCTGTAGGAAAAATTGGACAATGTACGTCGACTTAAGGAGCTGTGACATACACAAGTTGATTCGCCAAACATGTTTATTCCAAATTGTCTTTTAATACCAATGAGTTTATTAAATTCTGGTTTTTGGAAATGCCAAGGACCATATTTTCGTTTTTGAATACTTAGATTTTTTAAACCATCTAATGATTTTTCACAGGACAATGGCAATATAAACTAATTTGTTCAAATTTGAATCTTGCCACCCCTTTTTTCAATAAATTGCCAATCGAATGAATTTTTTGAAAACGCTGATGTATCTAAACCGAAATTCTAACTGGTAGATCTTGAGTTACTAAACTTTGGAGCATACAAAGGAATATCATTCCATGGTAATAATAGTGATGAGCTTAGTGATATGGGAGATATGATCATTTGAAAATTCTACATAGTTTATTTTTGTAGTTATTTAAATTTGTGTAATTTAATCTATTAGCATTTTATGGTTTTTGAAGATTGTCTAAGTTTAATTTATAAATTATGTATACAATGTTAGTTATTACATCTGTTTTGCATTTCCGTAAAACCATTTTTAAAGACATTATCCTTAGTTTATGGTGTTTATACATTTAAATAATTCAGAAATTCAAAGTTTGAATTTTGATATACATGAAGAAAATCATTTGGTTAATAATTTATAGTTAAAAAGGTTGGTTTTTTCCTATAAAAATGAATTAATACGAATTTTGATGTCTTACATTTTTTAGTATATTTAAAGATCATATATTCAAATCCCTTTTTTACCTTTCAATAGTACTGCTGTTTGGCTGTACAAACTTCTTTTTACAATGAATTATTGTTATTTTTTACTGTAAATTGTTAAGCAAATAATTTTTTTGACAATATTGATGCATCTAAATCGAAATTCAAACTATGGTAGTTTCTTATATGTTAGTTATTAAACTTTATATACTAATGATAATAATCTGTGATAATATATTTAGTGATATGGGAGCCATGATGATCTGAAAATGATATTATATAATATCGGATTTAGTAAAATTTTATAATTTGTAAAAATTGTGCAAGTATATAGTAAGTACTATAGAGTATAGGTACTGGAAATAAGACACTGTTAATAATTCTATACTAGAATAAATAAAAATAGTATGTCTATTTTACCTATATTTGATGAAAAACCATTATTTAGGAGAACTATTATCCTAAGTATTTACTTATTGAATATTGGTTCAGAGACTTCTCGTTCGAATTTCGATTTAACTGCATCACAATTTCAAAAATAATCATCTGCTCGAGAAGGAAAAGGTGGTTCTCATTAGACGTTTGTGTCGCCACAGGACTTCTTAATTGGCAAAAAGTAGAATAATGAGAAAAGTATTTAAAAATATTATGCTCTTGAAATATTTTTAAAAATAATAAAATTCAGAATTTAAAAAAACTCATTATTAAAGTATAAAAATGGGGTGAGCGTGCTTGGTGAATCACTCTGTATATGATCGTATATGCTTATTTGGTGATTTATTTATCATTAGTTTTCGCTTTTTTGGATTTGAATTCTAAACCATCTAGTTTAAAGTACTTAGTACACTGCGAGCGTGCTAAATTTCTGTTTTTAAACAAATAAATAAATATCTTTATATCAACAATCTTGACTTTTATATTATGCTGATCACACTGACAGGTGGACTGACACAGCGGGCATATGAGGTGTTCTAAACTTTTGTTTAGAAATCCAAAATCTGTACCCATATACTTAATAATATTATGCGTTTGATGAGCTGAGTATCAGCGCCTATGTGGTGGTATTAGTTATGCTATTATGAGTGCTTCTACTTGTTAGGTTTCGGCGTGTATAATAGCATATGCAGGGAAGGCCACGAGCAGGCTACCACCATCCTCCCCTAAATAATATAACATAACATTATTTTGGGAAATTAAAATTTTCGACGTGATAGTTTTCTTTATGCATAAAAAAAAAAAAAAAGAAACAGTCGGTGGGAATAACAAAATACGAACGAATACGAAATAATCCGATACCAGAAATAAAACGAATTAATAATAAAAAAAAAACCGTTTATACTTTTTTAATCCCGGGCGCTCCGAAAATACACAATGGTCGTAATTAATTGTTATTTTTTGTTCATTATTACTAATGGATACTGCTATACAGTGTCGCAGCACCGACGACTGTAAATTACACATCAGCTCACACACGCACACACAAATATTGATATATGTATATTATTCATCGTGTGATGAATATTTATTTTACGTATAATATAGGAGTACATGCTGGGAGACAAGAAATTGTCCATCATACCTGTGGGATTTTCGTTAATGGCCAGTTTCATGTGCGCCACGGCCATGTTCGGGCTGAGCGCCGAAAACTACTTGAGAGGAACACAGTTTATGGTCATCAACGCATCGAATATCGTCGGCACGCCCATCGTCGCCTATGTTTTCCTGCCGGTGTTCTATAAACTCGGATACCTATCCGTATACCAGGTAACACGATCGTCGGTATCGTCGCGCAAAAATTATTTTTTATCGATATTTTGTATGGTTATTTGTTTGATTACACAATGTTATAATATCATACGGATGACCACGCCGTCGCAGCATAACGCCCGTGAAGAACTCAATAATAGGCAGTTATAAAATATTAATTATAATCATGATGAATATTTGAAATTTTACGCGGGTATTTAATAATAAATCGTGATTTGTTTTCTCTCCTCGCTTTTTTTTATTTTTTATTTTTAGTACTATTATCAAAATAACGTAAATTAAATATTTGAAATACGCACACGCGGTTAAACACGAAGACAGGAAACTAAATGACTTTAAGATATTAGTCCAATCAACATTCTCATGACGTATTCTCATGTCGTAATGTCTATTCTTATCTAAATGAATATAATGCATTATTTATTTTAGTTTACAATATTATTGAACATTAAATATCACGTTAAATTATATAATTCCGTGTTATTTTTTAAATTTTACGTGAGTATTTAATAAATTGTGATTCATTTTCTCCCTATATTTCTTTATTTTTAGTATTTATCAAAAGAAAGTTAAAATAAATATTTTGAAATACGCACACAGTAGTGAAACATAAAAACAGGAAACTAAATGACTTTCAGATATTTTAGTCCCTGATATACGAAATATCATGTTATGGTAGAGTTAATATATTCTAGAAAAATTCTCATGTCGTAATGTCTATACTTATCTAAATGAATATAATGCATATTGCATTATTTATTTTGGTTTACAATTATTGAATATTAAATATCACGTTAAATAATATAGTAATCCGTGTTGTTTTTGGAACACATTTAGTTTTTGTTATTGATCATTTCCGTAAAAGAATATATTTACACACGCCATTGTTTTCCTATACCTATAGTAGTTTGATTTTAGCCCTCTTTCGTACCTACTTAAAGTTCGGTCTGGTAGTATAATTTTCATCGGAATTCTCCGACTAGAAGTTCGTGTGACTATATGTAACGTTTCTTTTGTACATTTCTCGTGTGTAATTAAGCGACGTCGTCGTTCAAGTGTGACCGGGAAATGTATAGGTGCTATTAGCTCAAATGAAAATCGAAGAATAAATAATTTAGAAACAAAACCTCTGTCCGTCGCACATTATAATATTATTACTGTGTATCGACAAACGTCAGTATAACATTATTGAAATGGACACCCCAACGACGACCTACCAACCCTTTACAATATTATTATTAGGGCTCAATGCACTTAAAAAGTACTAAATATGCATGGACCTATGCATATGAAAGGACAATTAATATACTTTAAAAACTATGCACTTATTTTTATTTTACTCACAGTTTTCATAATTATTAACGTTTTACTAAACTTTTTTTTTTTGTTTTATTGTTTTTACTAAATAATATATAAACATGCAACGAGCAACGAGCCCTAATTATTATATTATTATTAATAATATACAGCAAACGCCGCTTATAAGACTCACATTGGGACCAGGACCAGCACAAAGCTACTTGTATAACCGATTACATTTTACAGGCGAAGTGTGTAACAAACGAACAACAATTAATTAATTATTGACTTTATTTTGCTACCTACTTTTCTTATTAAATATTAGATATTATTAAATACGTATACATATAATGACATTCATAGATTTTAAATTTTTATAAATTTGAAATGCGATAAAATTTGTTGTACATACATATTATTAAGTATGATTATAGAAACCAGTAATGAGTAATAACTAGAGTTAGAATTTCGACGACCTAAAAAACACATAAAAATGCAAAAATGCCCCAAAAAAAGTGCAAAAATGCACTAAAAACTTCAAAAAATTACCTTAAAAATGATCTAAAAAACTAATTAAGTAAATGAAAAAAAATGTATTTATAAATAATAATTTTTATTAGAGATGATATGGGCGTGATAATGGTTGTAAATGTGTAATAATAGTAATTTAAAATATGAATTATAGACTATAATATTAATAAACAATAGTGCATTATTACAACAAAATCCCAACAATAAAAATATTAAAATGATTTTTTACTACTTGTCCAAATCCAAAGTTATATTTTAAATAAATTAAATTTGTTTCCAAACTTTGTTTAACACTTGCTCTAAAATCTAAAATGGCCCCACATTGTACAAAAACTACAAAAAATGACCTAAAAGATGAAAAAAGGACTTAGAAGTGTTGAAAAATTACGTTAAAAAACAAAAAAATGCATTTATAGCTAAAAATGCCGAAAAATGGAAAAAAAATACAAAATAAAATTAGAATATTATCATCAAGAGAGCATGAATCAAATTTTTAGCTAGGATATCATTGTATAGAATCAAAGGGAAAAAATGCAAAAGTCATCAACATCTCAACTCTAGTAATAACCAACACAAAAGTTTATTTTCTACGATTTTTCTTACGATATTTGAGTATTATAACCGAAGCACCTCTTAGTCTTACAACCGAATTTTCTAATGAATTTGGATACGTCCAGACCGCCGTTTCAGACGATTTTGAGTCTAATATAGGCGAGTCTCATAAGCGTCGGCGTCTACTGTAATATTAATATTATTGTATGAACACGCGTTGTTTGTGGGTTGCGCACGAATTGTCTAAAAATTTAAATATACAGGGTGTAACAGAAAGATTTTATAGATAAAAATATAATAAAAGTTGAATAAATGAAAAAAACTATGAATGTTACATGAGTTATAAATAACTTGAAACTTACTGAAGTCTGCAAATTCCCAAAAATAATATTTTAAAAAAAGGTAATACGATTCAAATTATTCATTTACTCCAAAAAATGTTGATGTTTTAAACAATCGTAAAAAAACGACTTGACTTAAATAAACGTTTTTACCATACATTTTTTTTCCAAAAATACGGTTTATAAATTAGCTATATTATATATAGAAACATTTTTCAATCAAATCCAAACCGTTTTCTGTTTTAAAAGACTAAAGTAAAAATCTGTACTTGTGTCAATACATTTTATATATGAAAAAAAAATGTTAAAATAACGATTAGAACAAAAGTCATATGTTTCTGTTACGCCTATTATTGTATTCGGAATCACAAAATAAATCGATACGATTGATAATATATTGTTGTAATATTATGATATTGTCTCGTTTCAGTATTTGGAAGAGCGTTTCGGCAAGTCGACCAGAATCGTGGCGTCCGTGGCGTTCAGCATCCAGACGGTGCTGCGAACCGCGCTGGTCCTGTACGCCGCCTCGCTGGCCCTGAACGCGATCGCAGGCTTTTCGCAGACCACGTCCATGGCGGCCGTCGGCACCCTGTGCACGTTTTACTCGACCGTGGGCGGCATCAAAGCCGTGATCGTCACCGACTTGTTTCAGGTCAGCCGAGCGCCGGGTTCGGGGGGGGGGGGGGGTTAAAAATATTTATAGGTCGATCGAATCGAAGCGTTTTTTATACTTACCTATACTTTTCTAGGGCAAGTTACCCCGTTCGCCCTGCAGAAATGACCTTTCGCTTTTCGCCCACGTCGCTTTTTGCCCAAATATTTTATAACCACTTTCCCTTTTCGCCCAAGAATATTATATAGCACTTTTTGATCACATTTTTATTATACACAATTTGGGGAACATTTACTTAAAATTAATATCGCGGTGGTTCGCTAGTTATTTTATATACATAAGATAGTAATGATTGTAATAATACTATCCTTAATAACATTTGATCACTGAACAACTGTTTTAGTGCAGTTTCGTTCGCAGAGTGCGTTAAATGCAGTAAACAGTGTCCATTTAAAAACTTGTCCCAAAGACAAAAAAAATTATATATCGACAACGAAAAAATTAGCAAAAATACAACAATATAAAACAGGAACTATCAATCAATATGACTTTATAAATCAATGGCATTTAATTATTATAAGTTGTATAACTCTCTGGGTAATGCTAAATGGTTTTAAGTAAGTGTTTCCCAAACTGTGTATTATAAAAATGTGATCAAAAAGTGCTATAATATTCGTGGGCGAAAAGTTAAAGTAGTTTTAAAATATTTGGGCGAAAAGCGGAAGGTCATTTTTGGGCGAAAAGAGTCACGCCCACTTTTCTATATTAAGTCAACTAGTCATCACTTAGGTTAGGCACACTGTACAAAATGCAAATAATAAAATATAATAAACACAATTTAAAATCGTCGATTTGCATATTTGAAGCAAATTTTCTTTAAATATTCAATTCGCGTAAGCGCTTCTCGTTAATGTATACTCAGTCATAAAATTTCCCGAGTATTCGTTATTTCTTTCTCCTGTTTGCTAGAAAGTTTTCTTGTATTATTACTTCGAAATTTAATACGATTTAAATGTCTGAATGCTGTTTATTAAGTCTTCGTAAAATAAAATATATATTAGGATGGGTACTTGTAAATTCTTTATTCAGCTTTGAATGGAACGACTCGCGACTGTTTTACCTGTACACAAACGGGAACCGATTCGGCTCAACCTAATAAAGTACCTTTTTTCGACGGAAACCAATTCGGCTCAACTTAATAAAATACCCCTTTTCAACGGAAACCAATTCGGCTCGAATTAATAAAATGCCATTTTTAAACGGGAACCATTTCGGCCAAATGGCAACCAATTCGGTTACTCCCGATGTTTCGTATCGTAATATTATCGTGTTTTTCGTCGTAAAGGTAAACGTGTAATATGTACCTACGACGATAAACTTAATCCATTCGAGAAACCGCATGTGTAGGCGTGAGCATAGTTGCAGGTCATGTGCAGCAAACGTCGATTCCAGCCCATTCTTTTTTCTCAACGGCCCCAAAAAAATATTGTTTTATCTTCTCCATATTGCTTTGTAAATTCATACAATATAACCACTCAAATTAATTATTTTGATTAGGCGCGGTTATTATAGAGATCGATTTAACTAGAAATACATAATATTATTATAATCTTCAATGAATGTTAATAAAATACTGTAGTAAATAGATGGACCTTTAAACGCAGAATATATTATTAACTTGGTAATTTAATACACATTTGTATACTTATCAAAATAATTTTATACTGAACATTTTACGACAGCCGTCCAGCTTGGACCCGTTAGGCCTTTTGAAATCGTTCTGATAGCAGTTCAGGGACAGCAAACGTCGATTCCAGCCTATTCTTTTATCTTGACGACCCCCCCCAAAAAATATTGTTTTATCTTCCATATTGCTTTATAAATTTATACAATATAACCACTCAAATTAATTATTTTGATTAGGCGCGGTTATTAGAGATCGATTTAACTAGAAATACATAATATTATTATAACCTTTAATGAATGTTACCTAATAAAATACTGTGGTAAATAGATAGACCTTTAAACACAGAATATTGCTGGCAATTTAATACACTTTTTGTATATATAATATCTAAATAATTTTATACTGAGCATACGACCGCCCAGCTTGGACTCGTTCGGCCTTTTAAAATCTATCTCGGCAGTTCGGGGGCAGCAAAGAACACACCCTATGGCAACGTCATACCTACACAATAATTGAAATTTATTATCAAATTAAATTGTTCTCCGCTGTTCCTCGTGTATTAATACTCAATTTCACACGGATTGCAATATTGTGTGCGATGATCTGGGTTCCGCATCGACGACAAGAAAAAATGCGTATTCTATTAAAAAATAACAAAACTTCAAGAGGAACAAAAGTCGAATATTATACGACGTTTGTGTACCTATATAATACGAATGGTGTATAGCCATCGCCGATTACGATCAATAAGGCGCAAACCGAATGGTTTTGAGCACATCGGGTCGGCTATACGACTATAATACGACCACGTCATTACGACACGTTTGTTTCTCCTCTCAGAATTAGCTTCTCAAATCGTACGTTTTATTTCGTTTTGACTTTGCGTTGCTCGGTAATATCAGCTGCCGTGTTTTGAGTTGATTCGGTTCACGACGACAAGTGCAACGTCAATACTATTATTGCAATAATCCCGCACTCGAATATCATAATATTATAATAATTTACCGACGGAATCGTTGTATTAAACAGTAATATGCAATGAATGGTTTACAATATTATTTCCATTTACCTACTTGTCGGTTGAAAATGTTGAAATTATTTTCATGCAATGTAAATATGTAATACGATCACTGCACGCTGAAGTACTCGTTGAAATTTAGTATTCAGTTGCTATAATATTCAAATCCGATTACAGGGAAAGTTTTAATTCGACTCTGACATCTCAAAATGTTACAAGCAATATAATACGATATAATAATATATAGTACCTAATGTTCGTATTACATTTTTATGGTACATAATATAATGTAATTTGTCTTTGACTATATTAATGATAATATATCGTAAAAAGTAAACAAAACTTTATAATTCAAATCGATGATGACCTTTTATTGAAAAATACATTTTACTGAAACAATTCCAAAATTATTTCCCGACATTCATAAATTATTTTAAATATAATATACTTCAGCTATTAGTTTGGGTTATGGTTTAATGTTTTAAAACATTCCGATGGTAATGTATTCAACTTTTATAAATGTGCGATTACACACGATATACACGAAATCTGGAATATTTTTGTCTGAAAACATTTCATCAAATAGATTAAATTAAATAACGTATTAAAAATAAAAAAGAGAATAGATATTATATTTTCTATCCTTTGCCCAGTGTTCAAATTACATTTTAAAATAATCATATTACAAATGGTTTATTATTTTTGATGTTTTGGAATGATGTAATAAGTAATTTAACTTGGTTTAATTTTGCTAATGACTTAACATACCAAATTATATAACAGACTCAGAAGCCAGTGATTAATTTGTTCTAAAGTTTGTTCTATATTAATAAATTACTTATTGTTGTAAATAATGAACAGTTTGCTATATATATATATAAACTCGAGCTTACAAAGATATTTTCCCAAGAAATTGATTTTCAGAACACGTGTCTGAGTTCAAAGTTTACTTTGACTTTGTGCTTTAAATTAAACATACGTGGAAATTAAAACAGTCTAGAATAACATTATCACTTTACTGGTACAGTTACATAATAAGTTATTCCATTATAAATTTCCAAATTATAAATACCTAGGTACTTTAAAGAGTGTGCATTGTCTATAAATCATAATATTTTAAGCCATAATATAATAACCATCTACTATTAAAATATAATATCGTAATAGCCAATAGGTAGGTACCAACCGGAAACATGTAATAAAGTCGACGACGATTTAAATTAAATTGTCTGTGCTGATTAATATTCGTTATAAAAAGACGACGAAGTGATGTCGAGAGAAATATACGCATATTATCGTATCTACAGAAATGTTGAGTTTTTTTTTGTGCTCGTGTTCAGGAAAAGTAGTAAGAAAATGCAGTTTCGATTTTCAACATTGGGGAAGATTTCTAGTAGCAAATCGGACCCAGTTGGTACTTTTGAGATGTCAAAATCAAAAGTTTACATAAACGTGAGGAAACAAAAAAAAAATGTTTTTAAAAAAACTTAAATTTTTACACAGAACTAGTTTTTGTATTACCTTACTCTAAAACAGATAACCGTAGATGCATTGTATTTTCACCAAATGGTTATACGACCATTTTCCAAACAATATAACATTTCGAAAATATTTTGACTCTTTTTGATTTATTTATAGACACTTGACATTTTATACTTTTTATTGTTTCTTTTTCTATAAAAATCGATAGATAAATTTTCAAAAACTTGAAAATGCATTATAAGGTTTTTCATATTAGTAAGTTGTAAGTTGTTATGATAGCAGTTTAAAAATATTTATAATACAAAAATACGATTTTTTTTTTATAATCATTTAAAGTTTAAATTTTGACAAAATTCATCAAAATCATGAAAGTTTACAAATTATTTTGTAGTTAAGAAATAATTATAAAATGTTAAGTTTTTATAGCTTAGTATTAAAATTGAAAACAAAGTTTTTCATAAGTAGTTTATACTGTAACAATGGATGGATTTACGTTGGTGGCCGTGGCCCTTGGGGGTAGAATATATAAATATATTGTGCCTAAATAATGAAAAAAATAGTACATTTTTTTGATTATTATATAACGCTTAATATTTTCGATTTGCTGCTTATTTAATAAGCTTAGTAGTAAAATATATTATTGAGTGTATGAGTCTGAAATTAATAAAACAAATAATAATGGTATATAGTATGATTAAAATCAAATGTCTAAAACTTTTCTTGATGAAAATTTTTTCTTCGATTTCAAATGGAAAATTAATTGTCCTTAAAATATTAATTTTATTTCATCATCTCGTTCTTGCAAGTCTGTTTCCTTCCGTAGAAGTTGGGGCTCGACCTTTTTTGATTATTTTAATTACATAATGATCTTTCACTACTGCATTATCTATCATAAAAACAAGATCATTAAAGAACTATTTCAACGTTAGGAAAATAATCTTTTACTTCTTTATTAATATTAATATTTTATTCATTAAATGTTCCTGAAATTACCATCGAGGTTTCATTTTTAAAAACGTAACATTTTTCAAATTGAATAAGTTTGGACCCAAAATTATCATCTGTATCGTATTGGTAAATCTTGACAATCTTAATTGTTTCATTTTCAATTTTTTTATCATTTATTTGTTCTAATTTTCGAAGAAAGCCAAATCGTTGAAATTACTAATTCATAGACGGACAGTCGTTTAGGTATCCAAGTTAAAATAAAAATGGGTAAAAAATAAAAAATAAATTAAATAACTGATAAAATTGTTTAATTTTTTTGAGGATGTATTGAATTTTTGCCGGGGGCGTTTCATTGATATCTATTGGGTTCAAACGGACGTTTCTTTGCCGTTTAAGACGTTTAAATATTATTATTTGTTGTTTCCGAAATGTCTACCCCCCTAGTTTTTCATATCGTTCAAAGTGATTGCGTTTAGATTGAACAAAGTTCTCTTTAAATAATTTTTAGCAGAGACTGCATGCAGTGTTAAGATCTAAAGTAGGATATTCCAGTAATATTTATTAGTGTTATCTATACTCTTTCGGGGACATCGTTCCAAAAAAAACTGTGTAAATTCCCGTTTCGAGCGTACACAATATTGGTCGTGCAAAACATTTGCATAGATTTTGTCGTTTCGGCTATTTGAATATTTGAGTAATTTTCAGTAATCGTTCGTAGCCTGGCAAAAGAGCTTTTGTTGCGTCAGATCAACACGCGGCCGACGCGTGTAGGTAGTGTTTACTCGTTGTGGTACAATGATATATGTACACGTGTCTTAGAATATATTCCAAATTTAGATTCATAACCAGAGAACGCGTAACGTTTTATTGATACTGTATACAAAAAATACAAATAACATATCGTTCTAAGAAGTCAAAAAATACAAACGGCAGCAGAGCAATTTATTTTTGGCTGCTGCTTTTCTAACCAAATTTAATGAATGCGCTGCACGTGGTGGGAGGATCTAGAGAGCTAATTTATTGTTTTCCGTATCGTTTTTCTCAATTGCAAGTTTTTCGCTTAAACAATGACTTATTGCGTTTACGAGTAAAGTTCGCGTCAAATTGTTTTTTGATTTGTGTACAAACAATTTTGTAGATTTGAACTTTCTACTTCAACCCAACGATCTATTAGTCTTGTCATATTTTCAGCCCATAAAATTATACCTAAATTTAAGCCTTCACTCGTTTCTTCAATAACATTTTGAGTTATAGGGTTTTAGCTATAACTTCTGGTAGAGCGATTTTTTCGAGAAAAAAAGGATTTAAAATGTATAATAAAAACTATATGTAAATATTACAGTCTGTAACCAAAATCTAAAAAATATTTAAACACAGATTTTTTTTTTTAATAGATATTTAAAGTTTAAGTTTGGACGAAATTAGATATTCGAACAAAGAATAACGACGTTAGTTGTTTAATATTTCATTGTAATTTAAAAATATTATTCTTGAATACACACAATGACATTTTCAGATGCACTGATTTTGGTAAAACTAATTCATTTATTCATTCATTTATTACTAATAGTTAAATAAATAACATTAATAAGCAATAATATCATATAATATTCTTGGTCATATATAAGTTGACATACTGTCTTCGCTACTCAGAATCGCTTTTCGTATACGACGATTTTATATCATTGAATTCAAATTTGACACATTCATTATTTCATTACAGTGACCGTACACGACACCTACTGTACAACAGCAGAGTGGTACCCACTTTCCTAAGTCCATTAACCAAAAACCATCCATTATCTAGGGAGAGCGGTCGTAAACTCGGCCTAAAGTAAACATAGTCAATAAGGTCTATACATATAGTAACCTGGGTAAACATCGATTTATAGTAAGCGTTTTCTTCGAGCGTGATTTCTAACAATTATTTTTTTTTTTTAATTTTGAAATTTAAACGTCTTATGATACGCTGTTGATTTCTATATAGGTTTCGGTTCGTATTTATATTTGATTTGGTTATTATAATATGTTATATAATATATTATATTTGTCGGTATATTATGTTTATTCGTGAAAAATTATCGGACCGAGCTTATAGTCAATCAAGTTTTTATTACCCGAATTCTCCGGGCTGAGTTTACAACATAAAAAAGGTAATCGTTTTAATTTGCCCATTACATCCTCTCAAATACGAGTATAATAATGAGACTCTGAAAACGCGTGAAACGTATGAAATCGATACGATATCAGCGAATAACAGGCTAACGACGATTTGACACTTAGCTGGTTACACCCGAGGCGTAATTCCGTTTTTTTTTTAATTTGTGCAGTCCTTGCTCATGTTCGGGTCGGTTTTCACAGTCATCGCGGTGGCAGCCGTCGACGTCGGCGGGTTGACGGAGATCTGGAGGATCGCTAACGATTACGGTCGCGTGGAACTGTTCAAGTGCGTTGAAACGAGTGGGTACACAGCGTGCGGGTGAGTTCTCCGATATTAATGTTCTGACAGCTTTCAGATCGACCCGACGGTCAGGCACAGCTGGTGGTCGCTGATGCTGGGCGGCATGTTCACGTACGTCTCGGTGTACGGCGTCAACCAGGTGCAGGTGCAACGTTACCTGACCATGAAGGACTATGGTACCGCGGTCAAGACGCTGTGGTTCAGCTGGCCGATAACCGCGTTCCTGTCGCTGTCCATGTGCTTCGCGGGCCTGGCCATATTCTCCAAGTACCGGGACTGCGACCCGATCAAGTTGGGACCCGTCGAACTTGTCGCGTTAAAGAACGGCTATCACTGATAAGGTGTTTTTGTTGTCTATATTCAGGGAGGGCAGAATAAGCAGCGGCGATCAGCTGATGGCTCTGTTCGTGCTGGACACGATGGTCCACATACCCGGATTGACCGGTCTGTTTTTGGCGGGCGTGTGCTCGTCGGCTCTGTGCTCCGTGTCCGCAGCCCTCAACTCGCTGGCAGCCGTCACGCTCGAGGACTACGTCATGGTAATATTGGACGTTTAATGCATTTTTTTTCATCAGTCTAACTGCATTTATCGCGAATCTAACTTTCCGGGTGATGGGAGGGGATCGATACAACGACCCCGTTTCAAAAACAACGATGCGTAATATACTATAATAGAGCGCGAAAGTGACCTACTCTACCGAATTTTTAAAAAATTGAAGTAACTATACCATGCTGTAATAATACGTATGCTGTTTTTATAATATTTAAGGTATGATACCTAATAATATTATGTGATTTCAACAATTCATAGGCCTGAATATTATTGATATTGATGTTTTGAGATTGCATAAAATGTTGATTATAAAGGTTTAGTGTGCAATAACATAATTGATTCTTTTTTACAAATTTGACCTAAGCCACATTTTATAGTAATGTTATGAAGTGGTCATATGAAAAATGCAAAAGTGACCTCTTCAACATAAACTTAGGAAATTAAAATTGTTTTGGTTCCAAAAACCGCAGATGTAACTACAATGGATTTAAACAATAACACCCCTCCCCCTCCAAAAAATATATTAATAGGTATTAATATTTTTCACATTGAAACTTTATAATTATTTTAAATAAAATCATTAAAGCCAATTTACTATGAATGATGGACAAGGCCACTTTTGCATCTCAAATATTAGTGGTTGGAAGTAAAATTAACAATAATTGCACTAAAAAAGTATAAAATAAACAAAAAAACGATATCGACTGCAAAAATATACAGTTTGATATTATACACACCTAAAACAAGAATTTTTAATCACGGGCTGAATTAATGTCTTCGTCATTTCGGACCCTAAAAACATCAAACAACTATATATATGTCGCTTGCACCAGTTACTGCACCTAACCTTGTACCCAAATACTTGTGATGTACATAGTGCAGTACATAATGTATTGCTCGTCCTAAAACACAATATTATAATTACTATTAGCCCAGGGAACGATAATAATGTTATTGGAATGATGTTTCATGTATGATAATATTATAATTTGTGTACAGCCACTGACGAACGTCGACATACCCGACGAGAGACGAGTGCTGTGGCTCAAAGTCCTCGTCGTCGTTTACGGGATCCTGTCGATAGCGTTGGCGTTTTGTGCGCATTTCGTCGGGCCGCTGCTGCAAGCTTCGATGACGATTTTGGGCATTATCGGCGGACCCATGTTGGGGGTGTTCACTCTCGGCATACTCGTACCGTACGCAAATCAAAAGGTGATTTTTTTACTTTTTTTTCGTGATTTGTTGCACTCGTGGACGTCAGTCGCTTGATTTTCGTTTCCACCAAAACGAATAAGGTAGGTTTCCGCCAAATCTATTTCTACCTCTATTGTCGAGATGGAGTTTGAGAACCCCTAGTCCACCTATAATATAGTGCTATTGGCGTAGGACGGACAATTTTTTATTTCGAAGGTTTTATAACCAATGTATATATACATTAAAATCAACAGTTGCGACTTAGGTATATGCAAAAACCTATAAGATGTAAAAAAAAAAACGATTCATTAATACGACTTACATCAAACGCAATAAAAGAATATATAAAATCAAAACTATTTCAAGAATGACTTTTTTAAAGAGTTATGTAATAACTATGTAATTATTACTCAAAATAGTAAATATATTATGATTTATAGAATTTTTAAAAATATTTGACATATATAATATAATATATTGTAAGTATTTGTAACATACATTTAATTAAAATAGTTTTAATTCAGGGGCGTGCCGAGGAGGTGGTTTTGGGGGTTCAAACCACCCCCAAATTGACTGGCTTTATTTTTTTCAACTTCATGATATTTACAAAATAAAAAATAACATTAACATAATATTATGAGGAAATCCGATAATATAATAATTAATATAAAAATAATACAATATTTGACGATCTTTGGTTTTTATTCCCTTTAGTACATTTCTGCGTATTTTATATTCGTGGTACAACGGCAGGTTCTTATCGCTATTTTTGGGGTTTTACGTTAAATTGAATGAAATCAGTTTTCACGTTGTCGTATGGGTCTTATCGATGACATAATAATAATTTTATTACAACGAAAGCAAATCATAAATATTTGTAATCTTTCACATCATTTCTGTAACTGACAATACCGAGTACCGACACAGTATTTTCAATTTAATTTTGTCGTTATAAACGGTAAAATAAACCTACTCTTACTTTGTGTACAATCTTTCATTTAGTTAGTGTTTACCACGATTGGTGATCTGTTGTACACTTGTACTCTTACGTTTTATTATTTTGAAATTTATTTTTTTTATTAATACAGTATATACTTACATTTATTTGAATTATATTGTTCTAAGTATTGAAGTTTAACTTTAAAACTTTAAGGTTAAACTAAACCATCCCCAAAAAGAAATCCTAGGCACGCCCCTGTTTTAATTGAATTAAAATGTTAAACTTTAATGTGAAAATTAAGTCAAACAATTTTTGGGGGTCAATCGAGAACCACCTCCTCGTGGTGGCCTTTGGGTAACTCGAAGGCCACCCCATACTAATAAACCGTACTGGAAATTGGATTGGTATAGAGTAAAATAAACTAATCTCATTGTTTGCTTTTGGACTATTTTTTTTAGTTTGAACATATTATAAGTTATTATATTATATAGTTTCCCTAATAGATTGTTAACATGTAAGTTCCATTTCAAGTGATTATCAATAATTAATCCTAAATTTCTTATTTTTATAACTTTATTAATTTGCTTACAGTTAATTGAGTTACAGTTCTTGTTATTAGAACGTTCGTGTATTGAAATGGAGCTAATAGTAGAATCGGATTTGTTAATAGAGAACGGAATAAACACTGTTTTTTCTATGTTTAAGGATAGATTTCTTTCTTTCGATGTTTTTAATATTTTACGAAAGCCAGTTACAGATTTTTCATAAACACCTTCCCGTGTATTATGTGAGAAAAGCAGACAGGTATCATCCGCATAATATGCTACTATTGAACCCTCAATGTTAAGATCACAAATTTCATTTATATATAAAATTAATAAGATAGGGCCCAATACACTACCCTGAGGTACTCCATATTTAATTTCATACATGTTACCATGAACTCCATTAATTTTAACTGTTTGTTTTCTATTAGTTAAATAGCTTTTGAACTAGGTTAGACTACACTTATTTATTCCAAAGCTGGGCAATATATTTAATAAAATATCGTGATCAACCGTATTAAATGCCTTAGCTATATCTAAAAAGATTGCCAATGATTTTTTTACTATTATCTAATGCGCTGTACAAAAACTGGGTAACTTTATAAAGGGCATTATCTTTTTTAGTACTTCACCCGGTACTATTCGTTTATTTCGTATTATTCAATTTCAAGCTTGAAAAAAATGGTTTAGAAAATGATGTTTTTTTAGTTAAACTTCAGCTAAAATATTATCGTATGTATAAAATAACAGAAAACATTTTCTTATAATATACAAATAAACAAATTTCAAACAAATATTGTAAATATATTTTATACCGACAAATTATTGAATACAATAAATTAAATTATGGTTTTACTAAAATAATCATTTTCTTATCTCCGTTTTCGAACTTGCAACAAAATACTTTGTCGTTTTAAGTGTAATTGTTTATTAAATTTTATAAATTGAAATCCGTCGCAACTTGTAGTTACCTGTACTATAATATTGTTATAATTAAAACAGATAATAATATTATGTTCTATATGTTTACAGGGTGTTTTGTTGGGTCTGGTCGCGGGCCTCGTGTTTTCGTTCGTCTTGGGACTAGGAGGACCCAAACCACCGGTGGTTGATTTGCCCACCTACACCAACGGGTGTTCACCGGATTCGTTTCTTGACTTTGCAGGTGTAAACGCTTCGTCTACCGCCGTGCTACATTCTCCCACGATCACACTAGTGTGAGTATTACAATAGACACTGTGTTTAATGTCAATATTGTACACCCTACACGTAGAGCCTACACTATGATAAAGTGATTATAACTAAGAACCGGGTTTTTAAACAAATTATGCATATTTTTCTACGCAATTCACCTAGACCATTACAAAAATTTCCAATTTGTATGATGTACCACCTTTTTGAGTTCAAATTTGTATTTCATTATTTTTCTTTAAACAACTATTTGATATATCAAGTATTTTCTATTTTGAAAATTGAGTGAATGATAGGGGAGTAAAACATCAAAAAAATCAAATGGAGGTTCAATGGAAAAAAAAATACGAATTATTTTTTAAAAAAATATTGCATTTTTATTATTTTTCACATTATTTATTTATTTTTATTGCATGCAAAGATCCTTGTTACTTTCTATGATTTTTAACTCATTCTCAATAACTGTATTGAGATAGAAAATACTTTAGAATTCAAAATTGTGCAAAAAAATATTGTGATTCAAATTTCAACTCAAAGGTGAAGAAGGGAGGGGCAGATATGTTTGTTTTATTACACATTCGGGAGGAAATAAAATTAAATATTTTAACTTTTCAAAAATAAATTTAATATTAAGTCCTTTATGCAGTTAGCAGTTAAAAAACATGAATCAAATTAAAGACCACATATCAAAAATATTTAGTTTTACATTAAATCGTAATCACAAGCTGTGATGTAGAACAATATCAATATCAAACACATTTTCTGAATTTTGTTCTTTACTACACAGATACTCGATACAAATACGTTACTCTATTAGAATGTATCGCCAATAATAATTATGTATAGTAAATATATGTGGGTAGCCGAATATAATTAATATCGTTCATATTATTATTTTAACGTTTTTTCTAATATTGTGTAGTTGTAATATAATAACTAATAAGTAAACCTGACTAGTATGACTTTTCATTATAAGTGTAAAAAATCACCGATAAATATATTATTATTTTCTACGACACTATTTTGACTGTAGATACTAAAAAAAAAAAAAAAAAAAATAGTACTGCACAACTACTATATTATCCGTCTACATTTAAATAACGTCCATGCGAAATATTGTGCCGAATCACAGAGTGCTGCTCAATCAAACATTATATCGTTTTAGGTTTCACGAAGAGAGTTACATGTATTTGTACAGGATAAGTTACATGTATTACATAGTCATCGGTTTCGCGACCACCGTAATAGTGACTTTGGTGGCGAGCTTGTTCTTCGAATCGAACGTGAGTACTCTCGATCCGAAACTGCTCTTCACGGCCAACCCGGACGACGAAGAAGGACAAGTCGAACCGAGACAGAAAAGGCCTTCGACAGTTTCAAAAACCGTCACGTTTTCCATTAATTCGTGAACACATTAATTCGTTGTTATTTAATATTAATATCGTCGTTTTTTATTACTAACTATATTAAAATGTGGTTTAATTTACGATGTACCTGTATATTATATAATCGTGATAAGTATTTTTGTTCGAATTCATCGTTTTGACCCGAAAGCGAATCAATCGTTTACGTGTTTGTCGGGCATGATTTATCTATTCATAATATTTATATTATTGTACTGTAAAAATAGATAATATCTATGATACGATTCGAATAGAAAATTGTTGTAAAAACATGTTGTTTTTAATAAATAGATGATGTGAGATTTTAAGCATAAATGTGTCTAACCTAAGAGAAGAAGTAAGAAGTCGGATAATGCGTGTAAAACTGTAGTGACGGGGCAAGGATGAGATTATTATTTTTGCCCCCACTGTGTTTATTTTATGCGGGCGTTTCCGGGGAGTCTTCGATTTCGATACAAAGTAATAAATATAAATCAAGACTATAATAATATTGTATTTAAAACTACTTTTATTTAGCCATCTCGGAGACGTAACAATGTGTAAGTTTTTGTACAAAAATATTTCTTTATATTTCGTTATTAAATTCATCACATATTATGCTTTTTATAAAATATTATAACAAATCGTCGAGTTCGGAAAATCGTTTTATCTCGAAGAGTTAACGTCCTCGTATATTATCGTAATTGACGTGGATTACGATTATTATGATTTGTGAGTTTATATGACTATACACAGCAAGACTGTTATCGAAGTCGTCCACGTTTCGTTGTGTGTACACAGCGCGAGTTACCGGTGACAGTTTTATTCTCCGTTTTAGTATATTATAATAAAGCGATATCCCGCGACGAGAATTCTGGCGAATTATCACATCTTCTCGACAACGACATCAAACCGAAAGTCAAATATTTAATCAATGTATATTCGAACAAGGCTAAAATCAACATTAATTATAAACGATTACTTAGAAATCATTCGACATTATTATAATATATGATTGTGTATATTACAACAGTCATGTATATGTTACACACGGTGTAATAGTAAGACCTGACAAACAAAAATAGAAAATCGATAAAAATTTAACGTATGAAAACAATTTTGGAAATTATATGGATAGTTAATAACTCAATATATTTTATTCATGTTTGAAAATTCCCAAGTATAATATTTAGAAAAAAGTAATTATGGTTCAAAAAAATGTACTTATTCCAAAAAATATTGATATTTTAAAAAATTATACAAAATAAACCACTTAATTTAGAAAAAGTTTACCACCAACATTTTTCTTATTAACAGTTTTACTAATTGGCTATTTTAAATTTTTTCCAAAAAAAAATTGAATCAAATTTTAATTTTTTTTAATTTTCAATTTTACAAAATAAATATAAAAATTGTTATGCTTTAAATATAGAACAAGTGTCTATCAATTTTATATATAAAAAAAAAATTTTAAATATTGATTACAACTAAAGTTATTTTATTAGTCAGTTATTTCTGTTACAGCCTGTATAATATATAATATATAATATATTACAATGATGTGAGTTTTATTTTTTTTTGTATTCAGAATGTCAAGTTAAAAAAAGCTTTGAATTTCAACTTCAGCATCTTTTCTGAGACAAAAGTGAATCAAGTTAATACTTTGGGAAAGTCAAAATTAAAAATTCCCAGTACTTTTCTTAATAATAATAATAAAAAAATTGGTGAAAACGGGAATTTATTCGCTTAACCGGTTTTTAACAAAAGTCATGACCTTATTAGACTGTAGTTCAAAAACAAATAACCTTAGATACTTGAAATTTCAGCAAGTGTTATATTAGCATTTTCAAAGTATAGTATATTTTTTAAAATTATTTTGATATTTACATGTGACATTTTTGATTTTTTTTAAATTTTTTTCTATTATAATTATCGATAAAAAAAATGTTTACTTGGTCAAAATGTTTAAAAAGTGAATAAAAGGTTCATTATAAGTTATTGAAATTAAAAAAAAAAAATGTTCGTAATTCATCAAATATTTCTTATGAGCGTCTGAATTTAAAATTTAGACGAAATAAAATAATAATTTATAAAATAGTGATTTCTTATTTTCAAAATAAAAAATATAATAGAGAAAGAGAAGTATATAAAAAAATAAGAATTTCTTAATTAAAATACAAATATCCATGACATATTCCCCAAATATTAGTATTTTTTACAACATGGCTTAATTTTAAAACACTTTGAGTCTTTTTGAGCAATTAATAGACATTTTACATTTTAAGGATCATTTAAATATTTGTCTATAAGTCTATAAATGTCGATATAAAATGTTTCCTATAAGGTCAAAAAGTAGTGTTATTAAGCTTTTTTTTATAAGCATATTTTGAAGTTGAAAATTTGACGAAATCAGATATTTAAATAAAGAATAACAAATAACAATTTTGGGAGATACAGTTTTTTCTTAGGCATAATATATTATAGTGATGTTACATGATAATATTATAATACAAAATATATAAATTATAATATCTTTTATTACCAGTTTATACCAGTTTAATATAATACAAGTATATGCACCACTATAATTGCTATTTTATACTGTTTATTCAAGTATGCTTGGTTAATTTTACACAATGATTACCTAGGTATACGCGATACAACATTAACGGTATGTACACAATGCGTTCAGCGTGTGGTCGAATTTACTGGGATGTTATTTAACAAAAACACACGAGCTCCTATATTAATTAAAGCAATCGTCAATGTAATGATAATTTTAATAAATTAAATATTATCCACGTTGCACAAACAGCAGTAAAATAAAACAATAAACTAGATAAGAATCGATATTAAACGATGTGCATAATATAATATACCTATACCTACGCGCAATACTGGATAAGTTGCCAAATTTGTTTAGCTAATCGTCAAGTCAATAAGCGAATAAAAGAAAAAGTGAGTCGAGTTGAGTCAAGTCAAAACTATCTCTAAGTAAACTAATGTATTTATATTTTGAACATAATTTAAGGAGGATTCACGCAAGCGTATACTAAGTTATTGATTTATATATATAGGTACCTCCTAATATATGAGCATTAAGTTTAAAATTAAACAGTAGAACGAATAATCGACGATAATTTTTCCAATTATATTTAGAAGGCATTATTGAAGATTAAAATATTATATTATTAGAGATTTAAGGGTTAAAAACCCACTCCTATATGACAAATTCAAGGGCCAAGTCTTGACCTATATGTCGAGTAATATTATTAAAAAGCACTCAATTATTATATTGATAAATAAATACGAATAAATCGCGTTGAAATCATATTTATACGAGCAATTTTGAATAATTTAGTTTTTAATAATTAAGTTGTTGGCCCATATTTTAATGTTTGTCAGAGCTAACGAATAAACATTCGAACTATGACTACGGTGCGTGTTGTCGTTGGAAATTATTCACTTTTAATTCTAATTAAATTCACTGTTGTTTTTCGTGATATTCATTTGCGAAAATTATAAAAGCTTCATATATGTGGCTGTTTTTTTTGTGATATACGTACGCATAAACGTTTTCAATTGTCCGCAGTCTGACGGATCAGGAGGAAAAACAATTATTGCACGATTCAATTTGAATATATACTGAATACAAAAAAAAAAAAAACACTTACCTGTTTAGGTGTAAGTATTATAACTTCGATTGTATATAATATTACAACGGTATTGACGCCAAGAATATCGGAACAGATAAACTGACGCCAAGAATATCGGAACACGGTTTGCACAATATTCGTAAATTATAATATTATGTGACGCGGTTTAAAGCGTCGAACGATATTTATAATACGGACCAAACGTTTGGTAAATATTGCAATATTATTTTGAAATATTTATATTTATAATATCATACTAAGAATTTTATAGAAAAAATATAAATTTGAAAAAACTGTTTCATAATATAGTCGAATCCGTTACCTTTTGGAATAACAAGAACGATTCTGACGATCACACAATAGTGAAAATGTTATACTTTTTTATTTTGTTCCGTCGTTTTGTAATAAATCACGGTTAGTTCAGCGTTTGTGCATCCCATAATATTCAAATATTAAATTGTTAGTCGGCGTTAGTTTATTTCCAAAATATTAGCGTGGCTCGTTTAAATCCAAAAACAGTTACTTATTTTTTTTTCCTTGCAATATTGTAACGATTGTACGTTTCTTCTATACAACAGATATTATAGAATATAGATTGCATAGGTATAAAATTGAATATAATATTACAATGGGTCAAGGCTTATTATTATTTTTTTTTTTATTATTATTATCATTTGATATTTATATAAAATGTATAGGATAAAATTCAATCACAACACGGTTGGAATTGAAATCAAATAATCAGTACCAACTACTATAATATTATAAATATTACAGTATACTAACTACTTATGAGAAACCTTTTTTTAAACTTTTAATTCTTAGCTATAAAAATTGAACATTTTACTATTTTTTTAATAACTATAAAATAATTTGCAAGCTTTGAGACTTTGTCAAAATTTGAACTTTATATGCTTATATAAGAAAACATGATTTTGTATTTTAAATTCTTTTAAGTTGCAATTTTCACAGCTTTTGAGGAACCATGTAGGTATTAAATTGTCATGTTTGCAAAAATAATCGAATTATTTTAAAAATGTTATAGTGTATAAAAAACTATAAAATAAACATAAATAAGTATTCGTCATAATTTACGGAATATCCATTGTTATCAAAATTCTACCTTCAGTCAATCATTATAAGTATTGTAAATTAACGTTTCACTTTTTTTACACACAATTAAAAACTTATGCGAAATATGTACATAATTATGATTATTTGTGTTTGACTAACTACAAAAAAACAAAATCGATTTTATGAAAAACTCTGGAAAAATTCCCGTTTTTCTTCATTTCTTTTCTTTTTCCCGACGCATTTCAAAACTACTGGGATTTTTTTACTTTTGACCCCTAACTGTACCGAATAGATTCAGTTTTGCAATTTTACATATAGTCCTCTTACCAGGAAATATGCTGATGTGTAGAAGTGAATAGTCAAGAAAATTGAATTTTTTTTACTACCCCAAAAAGTGAAAAAGAAAAAAAAATAACACATCATTTTAAAACCAATACATTTATCGCTTCGCTCGGAATCTTATAATACTATTGATTTAGTAGTATTTAAAAAAAAATTGTGTTACAACTACGTATTGTGTTGCATGTCACGAATACATTATAAAAAATTATTCAAACATGTTATTATTATTATGGAAGTACACTCGCGTTAAGCAAAATTATATTTTGTTTTCTAGTTGAGACAAATTCACCGTAGTACGTTGTGTTACTCATACAGTTTTCAGAAAAATACCTGAAATAAAATGAAAATGAATTTCAACCGGAATAGCATCATATTCTTCATAACCCATAAGTATATTTTATGGATTATGATATTACAAACAATTCTATGCACGTCATCTGTTACATCAAATCGTAAGCAAATTAATTTGATAGGGTATAATATTATTATTTTTATTATTGGATCAGGTTATTAAGTTGTAATAATTAAAGCTGTTTAAATTCCAAACATACTTTAGACTTGGAAACAAAAATGTGATAGTAATTATTGATAATTAATTAAAAAAATATTATATTAATTATTTATATTTTAATAAAAGTTAAGTTATATAAAACTATATATATTAATAAAAGTATATTTATTTCAATTATAATTAACAATACGACAAGCAAAAAAATGTAATTTATGAAATATTTTCTTAATTTTTAATTCATAACTTATTAATTTAATTTGATTTTAACCTTTCATGTAAAATACAAATAGGTATCTATTAAATTGGTCAATCTAAGTCACAAAGACAATTAATGAGATTTGATTTAAAGAACACACTTTTTGAAAGATAGATCGAATAAAGAACAATTACAATTTAAAATCTGAATAAAAAACTAATGAATTAAAGATCTAAAAATATTAAATGAATTGGACCAAATTATTTTTATTATTTTTGGTGTATTATTTAAACAACTTATGAAGAATCTTGTATTAAATTTTCAATAAATTTGTCTAAACGAAATTCTTTTTGTTGATGTTTAAAGAAAACAATTTTTCAAAAACCAAAAACTTCTTAGGCCTATAATTAGCTCAAAAATTAACAAAATATTTTTTAATTTTTTTGCTGTATATAAATTGGTAATCTAAACATTTGGTTAAATTTTCAAATCTCTACGGTAATTTCTTTTTGAATTACATTAATATAAAAAAATCTAATGTCTTATTTCAAACACTCAAAAAAAATTTGTTTGAGTTTCCGGTAAACTTTTGATCTCTTAGAAAGTAGAAAAACATATAGAGAATCATGTGTTGAATTTTCAAATTTTAGATTTAAATAGAAAAGTATTAATAAATTTCCTAATTAAAAAAAAATGCATAATTTCGTAATTTTTATGCATTTTGTCGAAATTTTAACTTTAGATGCTTACAAGAAACTAATAGAAATATACACTCAACTTATTTTTAATTTTCACGTACAGCAAGTTATGTAGAATATTGTATTACATTTTCAAAGATACACCTAAAATAAAAATCAATTTTGTCCAAAATTGGCTTTGCATAAAAATTCTTGTTTTTTTCCTCAATTTAAATTTATTTTAAGACTTAGCATTTTTTCATCCATTAAATTTTTAAATAAATCTTTAGTATCAAAAAGAGTTTGGAAACATAGAAAATTAACGATTTTAAAACATTTGTACATAAGTAAATAATTTCAGACTGAATTTTGAAGTTATACTTTTGAATTATATACTTATAATTAAAAATGCAATTTCTTAAAAAAAATCGGTTTGATTGTTTGAATATAATAATATATTAGAAATTTGAATGAATGAATAGTACTGCACGATATAAAGAAAAAAAGAGAATTTCCCGGTACGTGGCAGCACGTTTAAATGTCGGACATGGTTTTATCATCTTCCATAAGACCCTATGTTAAATTAAATAAGATTCCCTTCTGTTTGTTCTGTGATCCTACAATTGTTTTATCATGATTTTTTTTGTTTCAGACGTTTGTTTGATTGTTTGTCTAATTGATCGGTGTGAGCTTCATTTAATTGAGTACTTGGTTTCTCGTCTGTTTTACTACTTGATATATGTTTATGATGTCTATTTTTTAAATTATTATGAGACTTATCTAAATTTTTATACGTGTCTAATTTTGGTTGTTTTTTTGGTGTCTTCTCTGCTTTTTTATTTGCATTTTTACTTGAATGTATTTTTGTTACATTTTTTAAATCTATGTCGGAACTGCTTGAATCTTTTAAGCTAGATCCGGTTATTTTACTCGCTTTCTTATTCAATTCATTTGAATCCTTCTTTGTCGTATCTATTGTTTCATCCGTTAATTTTTACTTGATTTCTTGTGTATATTGTTGGACGATTTTCGTTTAGATCGTTTACTGGTTGAATCATGATGATATTTATTTAATTTATCACTTGATTTGCCTTTTAAATCATCACTCGTTTCATCGTCCCCGTTAATGGATAATTTATTCATTGAGTTGTGCTTATGCTCTACTGATTCTTAATTATTGTGTTGATTATCGTGCAATTTTTTTAATATGCTTCTCTTTTTTTCTTTTTTACATAGTTATCAAGTTTATGATTTTCGCTTTTACTTGATTTTAATGCTGATTTGTGGTGTGATTTTTTAAAGAATCACAGAAGAATCTTGACAAAACACTAGATTTCATCATTTGTTTAATAACAGAGTATTAATTAACTTAATTATTGACATTAAATAATATTATTATATATTAATAGAAATATAAGTTTTTCGTTTTTGTACAATTTTCATCGATTATAATATAGGTAGGTATCAACCACGGTTATCTATCGTATAGATAACCGCGTGGTATCAACTAATCAAATTTTAATTCTCAAAAATGTTAAATAATATTTTATTATTATCAAACATGTTTTCAATTAACCTCCTAGCGGTCGCGCTAGCGGTGCTTATACCGCACCATTGGGAAAAACCGTTTTATTTAATTATACTTATCGATAAGATTAGTATGGCCCCCTGCTATTCCTACACCATGTATTTATATACATAATGAAATAATCATGCATTATGTTTATATTTTTTTTTAATATGTACAATATTATGTTAAAATAAAGTTAATTAATAAATTGAATTGTTTGTAAATGTCATTGTTAATTATTCCTTACATGTATTATGCAGAATATAAAATATTAGTTCTAAAAATCTACACTAAAAATAAAGAAATAAAATAGAGGTGTCAACACCGCGGCGCGACTGCCAACGAGATTCTCATAGGCGCGACCTCTAGGAGGTTAACTATCAAAATACTAATTGTTTATATTTTTCTGTTTTTATGCCCAGATTTTAACTACCATGTTTCAAAAAATAGTGGTTTACCGTTGATTAATTATCACGGTACACCTGAAACTAAACCCGAAATGGAAAAGAAGAACGCTATGGACACAAATATTTTAGCCTCATCAAATGATATGGACCTTATGGGTGGTAAAAATTATGGTTATAATAATATTAGAGATAATAATAATCTACACAGTGTCGAGGTTCTATTTTATTGATTATTGATGCTGATTTTTAATTTTTAAATTATTAAGATTTTTGCCAGTTTTATCACGGTGTTTAATAACTGTTGAATCGCTGAAGCTCTTACCTAATTCACTACTTGATCCTACAATTGATAAAAATTATGGTTCTAATAATATTAATGATAATAATAATCTACACAGTTTAGAGGTTCCATTTTATTGGGTAATTGATGTTGGTGGCCGAAAGCATAAAAAAACTCACGCAAAGTTCCGAAAATCAAAAGATTTGACTTTTAAAAAGCACACAACAGATCAGAATTAAAATCAAGTAAAATTGAAAATCATAAAATTGATAACTATGTAAAAAAGAAAAAAAAAAGAAACATATTAAAAAAATTGCACTATAATCAACAATAATGAAGAATTAATAAAGCATAAGCACAAGTCATTGAATAAATTATCGATTAGTGGGGACGATGAAACGAGTAATGATTTAAAAGATGATTTAAGTAATAAAATAAATATGTATTAAATACAGACGAGAAACCAAGTACTCAATTAAATGAAACTCAGAAAAATCAATGATTAAATCATGCTGACATTTATTTAATTTATTACTTGATTCATCTTTTCAATCATTACTCGTTTCATCGTCCCCGTTAATGGATCATTTATTCAATGACTTGTGCTTATGCTCTACTAATTCGTCATTATTGTGTTGAATTTTAATAATACGATAAAATGGGCAAAAATCTTAATAATTTAAAAATTAAAAATCAGTAACAAAAAAACTAGTAGTGAATCTGGAAAAAAAATAGGAATAAATTTAAAAATGTGTCTTAATTAGACAAGCATAGCAGTGACTCGAGAGATATTGTCAATAAATCAGATGAGGAATCAAAAAATTCAATTCACGATGATCATAATAAGCACGTGAATAATTTAAAAAATAAACATCAGCCCCAAAAAACAAATAGTAATATCAGCAAAATACCAGGCCATAAATTAAAAAAAGAATCAAGTGGTGAATTAAATAGTTATTCCCATGGACCCCCAAAAAAGAAACCTACGACAAAATTGGAAACTGAAGACGTTAAGAAACGTAAAACGTTAAAAAACAATTCAGATAGTAAATCAAATGAAAATACATACGACACAACAAACAAGGAATCTAGTGGTGAATTGAATAGTTATTCTCATGGACCCCAAAAAAAGAAACCTACAAAGAAATTGGAAACTGAAGACGTTAAGAAACGTAAAACGTTAAAAAACAATTCAGATAGTAAGGAATCTAGTGGTGAATCAAAAAATTCAATGCACGATGATCATAATAAGCACGTGAATAATTTAAAAAATAAACATCAGCCCCAAAAAACAAACAGTAATATCAGCAAAATACCAGGCCATAAATTAAAAAAAGAATCAAGTGGTGAATTAAATAGTTATTCCCATGGACCCCCAAAAAAGAAACCTACGAAAAAATTGGAAACTGAAGACGTTAAAAAACGTAAAACGTTAAAAAACAATTCAGATAGTAAATCAAATGATAATACATACGATACAACAAACAAGGAATCTAGTGGTGAATTGAATAGTTATTCCCATGGAACCCAAAAAAAGAAACCTAGCAAAAAATTGGAAACTGAAGACTTTAAGAAACGTAAAATGTTAAAAAACAATTCAGATAGTAAATCAAATGATAATACATGCGACACAACAAACAAGGAATCTAGTGGTGAATTGAATAGTTATTCCCATGGACCCCAAAAAAAGAAACCTACAAAGAAATTGGAAACTGAAGACATTAAGAAACGTAAAACGTTAAAAAACAATTCAGATAGTAAATCAAATGAAAATACATACGACACAACAAACAAGGAATCTAGTGGTGAATTGAATAGTTATTCCCATGGACCCCAAAAAAAGAAACCTACAAAGAAATTGGAAACTGAAGACGTTAAGAAACGTAAAACGTTAAAAAACAATTCAGATAGTAAATCAAATGAAAATACATACGACACAACAAACAAGGAATCTAGTGGTGAATTGAATAGTTATTCCCATGGACCCCAAAAAAAGAAACCTACAAAGAAATTGGAAACTGAAGACATTAAGAAACGTAAAACGTTAAAAAACAATTCAGATAGTAAATCAAATGAAAATACATACGACACAACAAACAAGGAATCTAGTGGTGAATTGAATAGTTATTCCCATGGACCCCAAAAAAAGAAACCTACAAAGAAATTGGAAACTGAAGACGTTAAGAAACGTAAAACGTTAAAAAACAATTCAGATAGTAAATCAAATGAAAATACATACGACACAACAAACAAGGAATCTAGTGGTGAATTGAATAGTTATTCTCATGGACCCCAAAAAAAGAAACCTACAAAGAAATTGGAAACTGAAGACGTTAAGAAACGTAAAACGTTAAAAAACAATTCAGATAGTAAATCAAATGAAAATACATACGACACAACAAACAAGGAATCTAGTGGTGAATTGAATAGTTATTCCCATGGACCCCCAAAAAAGAAACCTACGAAAAAATTGGAAACTGAAGACGTTAAGAAACGTAAAACGTTAAAAAACAATTCAGATAGTAAATCAAATGAAAATACATACGACACAACAAACAAGGAATCTAGTGGTGAATTGAATAGTTATTCCCATGGACCCCAAAAAAAGAAACCTACAAAGAAATTGGAAACTGAAGACGTTAAGAAACGTAAAACGTTAAAAAACAATTCAGATAGTAAGGAATCTAGTGGTGAATCAAAAAATTCAATTCACGATGATCATAATAAGCACGTGAATAATTTAAAAAATAAACATCAGCCCCCAAAAACAAATAGTAATATCAGCAAAATACCAGGCCATAAATTAAAAAAAGAATCAAGTGGTAAATTGAATAGTTATTCCCATGGATCCCCAAAAAAGAAACCTACAAAAAAATTGGAAACTGAAGATGTTAAGAAACGTAAAACGTTAAAAAACAATTCAGATTGTAAATCAAATGATAATAGATACGACACAACAAATAAGGAATTAATCGATGAGACCGTTATGGACAAACGTGGCTTATCAAATAGGAAATCAAGACAAAAATCGAACCCTAAAACAAAGAAGAGAAATGAAAAACTAAAACGCTATTCTAAAAATAAATCAAATAAGGGTTTACAAGAAGATGCGATCAATCGGAAGGTTTAATAAAAATTACTCAACATGATGATTACGTTAATCGTCCTCTGAAACACAAGGATGGATTGCCAGACGATTGAAAAAAATCCCTCAAATTAAAAACAAACACAGCCATTAAGTGCCTCAAAAAAAAAAACATACAAAAGGTATTTTATAAAAAAAAATTGGTACGATTTCATTATATTTTAATATAAGAAATTCCATCAATTAATATTTTAGGTTTAACAATGTAGGCAAGGGACGAGACACGAGGCGGGCTGGCTATCAAGCCGGGCCGTGAAACGAAGAACCTGGCCAAAGGACTGGCGGGCAACGAAGCCGTGTCCGGAGGCCAAACAATGTAAAACTGGGCCATAAGCCACATCTGTATTTTTTTTTATCTTATTCCTTAATGTATAAATGCTTAATTTAAATGTGCGCTCTATAAGGGACACAACAATGATGTAAAAATTAATAATATATGTAACTTCACTCTTATTTTTAATAAACGATGGCGACTGGGAACTAATGCGAAAGCAGTCCCCGCGGCGCCGTCGGTTCCAAACTGAAAAAAAAAAGGTTTAACAATATAATAAAATAATCAAATCAAATCAAGTTTAAGTGTAAAAAAAACTGAAAAGATTTTTCGATTTGATAACAGGTTTAAAATGCTAGCTTTTAAGTAACAATTTCTTTAAGAATTTCTTAGGATGCAAATTCTGTAATAATAATTATTGTGCATTTATAATGCTAACTTGTACTATAAATGAGTTATTAAACACCAAAATATATAAAAAAAAAAAATATTTTGCAATAAAATAATAATGTAAGCATATTGTTAAATAACCTAGGTATTTACTTATTAGTAGTTCTAAGAACATAAGTTCTTATAAAACTTAACACTTTCTTCTTTTGTTAAACGATATAATATTCAAGAGGGTAAAAGTTTAAAAATCTACATGCAGAATATCTATATGACTATACTATAGAGATGTTATTAAACATATAGTTTTTTGGCAAAAGTTTTCATTTTTAAAATAATTATGAATAATTTTGAAGAAATACTATTATTAATGATTTTATACCCATATAGTACCCGTATATTACTTGAGGTGGTAAACTCTCTCCCGATTGTGTGGTAAACTTTCCCGATGGTAAACTCTCCCGGGTCAACATTTTGTTTAGCTGATGGAAATGTGTAGACTCTCCCGAGTCAACATTATATGTTTACCCAATGCATAATTTCCTTCAATAATATGATAGGCTTCAGCATCAAAAGCAACCAACGCCTGTGAATCGTTCCATTTGCATTTTAATTCATATTTTTCTAGTACCTACTCATATTATATGAGTCATTTATCTCTATTTATATTTTTTATTGCCCTAAACGATTTTCAATCCAAAGTGTACATACAAATTCAAAGTTACGATAAACTAAATAACATAAGAAAAAACTCTCATACAAAAAATAAATAAAAAATATATCGCAAAAAATTATAGACACCATAAGTTTTTTTAAATCAATATGTTCATGTTATTAAAGAAATTTAATTTTTAATGTATATTAAATTTAACTTATGAGTTTATTTTTATTAGTATTTTGATTATAATTATAGCTCACAGTAGGTACTTATACTTTTAAATGCACGATTAAACTGACGAGCTTGCCCAGTATGCCTCATTTTACACTATATTATATAATATCATGTGATCTTTTTTAAATAAATAATAATAATAAATAAAAACTTTATATTCGAAGACCAATTATTATTAAGACTAATTCTGTATAATATTATAAAATTTCCATTACACATTACCCAGCTGCACTGATGGCATCCCAGTGTTAGGCAAAAAAGTCTATAATCAACGTTTATACGGATATAAGATGTCTACAATATCTATAATTAAAAATTCTTCAACACCTTTAAATGATGTGTATTTATTGAGCTTGTCACTACTACCCGTGCTTGTCGATAAAATATAATATGAATTCAAAAATATATTTAAACCAAATAATAAAAATTAAGCTCAAAAAAATAAACATATGGATATAACAATATTGAACTTTCACTCAAGTACTTATAGGTTCATTGCATAATTTCGGTAACTAATGTTTTCATAGTTAAATTGTATTTATTTTAAATGTTGAACACTAATATCACATTATTTTGGTAATCTACGAAATCAGGAAATGTCAATTTATAGAAATGTATCAATTTTTAATATTTTACATTATTTATAAATTTTAATAATGATCTGTATTATTCGTAGTTTTTCGTCCGACATTGCACAAACCTTATTTACTGCGTCGTGACTTATGAGGTAGTTTATATTATATGAAATTTAAAGGTTTATCACCTTTCTTATATCACTAATCGGACAAAAAAAACACACGACAACAATAATTATAGTTTTAAAGTTATTTTTATATTTATAGTCTTAAATGTGTTTTATATAGTTATACACTGAATACTGAATATATATTGTATACTCGTTCATACATAATAATAATAATAATATAATTATAAACACTAAATTAATGCATATCGTTATGTGTACTTATTATTATAACAAATATACTGAACTAAATAAAAAATATACTTTACAATAAAATATCTCTTACACGTGATAGGAATCAAATGATTCGTACGATGATAGTAATAATATAGATAGGTATAATAATAATAATAATAATAGTTAAATAATAACGAACATCCAAACAATTTAAAACTCTATAATAAAAAAAAAAAAAAACAGAAACATTAAACACAACATAAACATAAAATACGCAATAGGCGTTCGCAAAAAAAATAACACGATGGAATAGATATAATTAATATTGGAAAGATTTCAATATATTATTTGTTATTCTTTCGATCGAACGAGTAAAATATTACTTTTTCATCGATCCATCAAACTTGTATAACATCGATGAGAACAACAAAACAACAATCAAATAATAATATTATACTCTATAAACGGAACGTCTGAAATGATTTTTATCACAATACATTTTTGAGAATACAATATATATATGCTCGTTCGTATTATAATTATAATAATATAAATATTTTAACACGAAATACTGCTTAGATAATATCAGAACTTGAACGCGGAATGTTCGTAACGGACAAATTGCTAAACTTTTTTAATACATTTTAAATTGTATTTAATTTAGCATTTTAGCCACAAGTGGTCTTAATATTATCACTGTCCAGTGGACTCGTGGTAGTACTCGCGGATAACTGACTTTGGTTTTTTTCATTACGTTTTCAATATTACAATGGAGATGTATTTATATAATATTTAACCTCGTTTTGAATCTCTTCGGAAAACAATAATCGATCGATATAATAGTAAACAGTTCGTTCAAGCCCACGACGGCACGTGTACAACGAATTTATTATATTAATATTAATATAAATCGTAGTCGCTAAAAGATTGGTCGTGTGAGTGAGACTTATAATAGTTCTATTAAATTTAATTATTTACATAAATAATTGAAGTAACACGAACAAAAATCAAACAAGTACGTTAATCCGTTCAAAACAAAAAAAAACAGTAATAATATAATATATGCTAGGTAACCTAAAGATAATGAATAATTATTATTATTGTTCACGAATATTATACACGATTATTGTCGTAAAAATAAAAATATTGATTTTTTTTACGTATTATTGTTACCTACGTCAAACGTTTATACATTATAATTATTATGGCACATGTACGACAACACGGGTAGAGTATGAAAAAAAAAAAATAACAACACTTATTCATATATAGCTAATACAAAAAGTCACTAGTAAAAATAATGAAACACCCCAAGCATATTACAATGAGCGTAAAAAATGTTTTAGGGAGATATCGTCAAACAACATCGACGTGTATATTATATTATTGTCATCGTATAAACTCGATACCGTAAAAGCCCACTAATAAAAAAACCTACTAAAAAAACGACTCATGAAAAGCGTCTAATTTTTCTTTTGTACAGTACGGCACAGTTATTAAATATTTTCACCGTTTGATGTTAAATGAAAATATAAATAAAGCTTATGTTAACTATAACTTATAAGTAATCACTTATTCAGCTTGCGCGTGAATATTTGGATATTTTTTTAAAATGTATTATGCTTTTCGTGATAATATCGTCCTAAAGTATTCCATAGAATACGCATTATCGTTTAAACTAAATTTATTATGTACATCGTATTAATCTAACTTTAGGGGAAGAGATCACAAACTAAAATCGATTATCGACAAATGCTACAACATCGTAACGATTATATATAGCACTATAGAATTCACTATGTATTTAAATAGTATATTATTATTTAAGAAGAAGAGTCATAATATAAAGAATAAATATAAATATTTATAGTATCGTACTAAGAATTTTTTAGAAGAAAAATATAAATTTGAAAAAACTGTTTCATATATTATATATTAGTTATACTATATTAGTCGAATCCGTTACCTTTTATTAGTTATACTATATTAGTCGAATCCGTTACCTTTTCGAATAACAAGAACGATTCTGACGATCACACAATAGTGAAAATGTTATACTTTTTTATTTTGTTCCGTCGTTCTGTAATAAATCACGGTTAGTTCAGCGTTTGTGCATCCCATAATATTCAAACATTAAATTGTTAGTCGGCGTTAGTTTATTTCCAAAATATTAGAGTGGCTCGTTTAAATCCAAAAACAGTTACTTATTTTTTTTTTTTTTTTTTTATTACGTTTTCAGATATTCCGTACACGTGCACCCGCGTGCGTTTTATCTGTCCGTTTCCTTTAATATCGTTACACGGTATTGTATAATGGCGTATTCAATATTTTTCAACGTCTAGAGAAAAAAAAAAACATTATATTTTTCACTGGCGTGTCGTACATTTATATTTATTCACCTGGTACTTGATACCAAACGTTTGGTCCGTATTATAATATCGTTCGACGCTTATTATTATTATTATTATCATTTGATATTTATATAAAATGTATAGGATAAAATTCAATCACAATACACGGTTGAATTGAAATCAAATTATCAGTACCAACTACTATAATATTATAAATATTACAGTATACTAACTACTTATGAGAAACCTTTTTTTAAACTTTTAATTCTTAGCTATAAAAATTGAACATTTTACTATTTTTTTAATGACTAAAATCGATTTTATCAAAAACTATGGAAAAATTAACGTTTTTCTTCATTTCTTTTCTTTTTCCCGACGCATTTCAAAACTACTCGGATTTTTTTACTTTTGGCCCCTCACAGTACCGAATAGATTCAGTTTTGCAATTTTACAGATAGTTCTCTTACCAGGAAATATGCTGAAATGTAGAAGTGAATAGTTAAGAAAATTGAATTTTTTTTACTACCCCAAATAGTGAAACAGAAAAAAAACTAACACATCATTGTAAAATCAAACATTTATCGCTTCGCTCGGAATCTTATAATAATACTATTGATTTAGTAGTATTTAAAAAAAAATTGTGTTACAACTTACTACTTATTGTGTTGCATGTCATGAATACATTATAAAAAATTATTCAAACATATGTTATTATCATTATATGGAAGTACACTCGCGTTAAGCAAAATTATATTTTGTTTTCTAGTTGAGACAAATGCACCGTAGTATGTTATGTTACTCATTCAGTTTTCAGAAAAATACCTAAAATAAAATGAAAATGAATTTCAACCGGAATAGCATCATATTCTTCATAACCCATAAGTATATTTTATGGATTATGATATTACAAACAATTCTATGCACGTCATCTGTTACATCAAATCGTAAGCAAATTAATTTGATAAGGTATAATATTATTATTTTTTTTATTGGATCAGGTTCTTAAAATGTAATTATTAAAGCTGTTTAAATTCCAAACATACTTTAGACTTGGAAACAAAAATTTGATAGTAATTATGATAATAAATTATATTTTAATAAAAGTATATTTATTTCAATTGTAATTAACAATACGACAAGCAAGATCAATGTAGTTTATGAAATATTTTATTAATTGTTAATTCATAACTTATTAATTTGATTTGATTTTAACCTTTCATGCAGTACACAAACATTTATTAAATTGGTCAATCTAAGTCAAAAAGACGATTAATGATATTTGATTAAAGGTCGTGATTTAAAAAACAATTACAATAAAATCTGAATAAAAAACTAATGAACTGTAAAAACTGTAAATTGTAATATAGGTAATGTTTTAAACTGTTACATGGAAAACCTAACTGTGATTAATCACGAGTCAAGACCTAACTTTAATTTATTTAATGTAAACAGTAATTAAAAACATAAAAGTCAATTGAAGTGTTTAAAAAATATGCTTTTGAAAAATAATTCTATTTAAACATTTTAAATATGTAGGTACCTATGTATTTGATTATATAATTCCATTTAAAATGCTTTTCGAAGAAGATTGACAAAACACTAGATTTCATCATTTCTTTAATAACAGAGTATTAATTAACTTAATTGACATTAAACAATATTATAAAATATTAATAGTAATATAAGTTTTTCGTTTTTGTACAATTTACATCGATTATAATATAGGTAGGTATCAACCACGGTTATCTATCGTATAGATAACCGCGTGGTATCAACTAATCAAATTTTAATTCTCAAAAATGTTAAATGATATTTTATTAGTATCAAACATGTTTTCAATTAACTATCAAAATTCTAATTGTTTATATTTTTCAATTTTTATACCCAGATTTTGACTACGATGTTTCAAAAAAAAGTGATTTACCGTTCATTAATTATCACGGTACACCTGAAACTAAAGACGAAATGGAAAAGAAGAACGCTATGGACACATATAATTTAGCCTTATCAAATGATATGGACCTTATAGACGGTAAAAATTATGGTTATAATAATATTAGAGATAATAATAATCTACACAGTGTAGAGGTTCCATTTTATTGGGTAGTCGATGTTGATGGCCAAAAGCATAAAAAAACTCACTCTCACTTACGAAAATCAAAAGATTCAACTTCACAATACAAATCACAGCACAAATCAAGTAAAAGTGAAAATCATAAACTTGATGATAACTATGTAAAAAAGAAAAAAAACAGAAGCAAAATACATAATAATGAAGAATTTGTTAAACATAAGGACAAGTCAACGAAAAAATTATCCATTAACGATGTATATGAAACGAGTGATGATTTAAAAGACAAATCAAGTGATAAATTAAATAAATATCATCATGATTCAACCAGTAAACGATCTAAAAAAAAATCGTCTAAAAATATACACAAGAAATTAAGTAAAAAATTAACGGATGAAACAATAGATACAACAAAGAAGGATTCAAATGAATTGAATAAGAAAGCGAGTAAAATAACCAGATCTAGCTTAAAAGATTCAAGCAGTTCCGACATAGATTTAAAAAATGTAGCAAAAATACATTCAAGTAAAAATGCAAATAAAAAAGCAGAAAAGACTCCAAAAAAACAACCAAAATTAGACACATATAAAAATTTAGATAAATCTCATAATAATTTAAAAAATAGACATCATAAACAATCATCAAGTAGTAAAACAGACAAGAAACCAAGTACTCGATTAAATGATGCTCACACCAATCAATTAGACAAACAATCAAACAAACGTCTGAAACAAAAAAATCATGATAAATCAATTGTAGGATCAAGTAGTGAATTAGATAAGAGCTTCAGCGATTCAACAGATATTGAACACCGTAATAAAACGGGCAAAAATCTTAATAATTTAAAAATTAAAAATCAGCAACGAAAAACTAGTAGTCGATTTGGAAAAAAAAATAGGAATAAATTTAAAAATGTGTCTAAATTAGACAAGCATCGCAGTGACTTGAAAGATAAGCATACAAAGAAAAAATCGACTAATGAAGTAAGTAAAAGTTCAAGTAATGAATCAAAGGATGAATCAAGCGGTGAATCAGATGAGGAATTAAATAATTCTATAAACAATGATATCCATAGCGATGAATCCAGCAAACATGCTAAGAATTCAAAAAATAAGCAAATAAAACACAAGTCAAGTAATAAAGTAGGTAAAATTTCAAGTAATGAATCAAGCGATGAATCAGATGAGGAATTAAAAGATTCTATAAGCAATGATATCCATAGCGATGTACCCAGTAAACGTGCCAAGAATTTTAAAAATAAGAAACCAAAAAAAAAATCAAGTAATACAATGGACGAAGAGTCAAGTGGTGGTGAATCAGATGATGAATCAAATAATTCGGTGCACGATGAAAACATCGATGAACCTAATAAACATATTGATAATGTAAAAACTAAACATCAACATCGAAAATCAAATAGTATAGTAGACAATAAATTAGAAGAGTCAAGTAGCAGTGAATCAGACGAGGAATCAAATGATTCAATAAACAATAAACATAGTGACGTATCTCACAATCATGCTGAAAATTTGAAAAACAAACATAAAAAACAGAAACTAAACAATAAAGTCGGAAAAAGTTCATCAAATAAATTAAAACGAGAACCAAGCCCCGAATCAGACAAAGAATTAAAAAATTCAATGCACAATGAACATAGCGATGATTATAATGAGCATGTGAATAATTTGAAAAATAAACATCAGCCTCAAAAAACAAATAGTAAAGTAAGTAAAATACCAGACCATAAATTTAAAAAAAAATCAAGTGGTAAATCGGAAAAGAATTCAAAAAGTTCAACAAAGAAGGAATCTAGTGGTGAATTGAATAGTTATTCCCATGGACCCCAAAAAAAGAAACCTAGGAAAAAATTGGAAACTAAAGACGTTAAGAAACGTAAAACTAAAAAAAAAAATTTAGATAATAAATCAAATGATAATACATACGACACAACAAATAAGGAATTAAACGATGAGACCGTTATGGACAAACGTGGCTTATCAAATCGGAAATCAAGACAAAAATCGAACACTAAAACAAAGAAGAGAATTGAAAAACTTAAACGCTATTCTAAAAATAAATCAAATAAGGGTTTACAAGAAGATGATCAATCGGAGGGTTTAATAAAAATTACTCAACACGATTATTATGTTAATCGTCCTCTGAAATACAAGGATGGATTACCAGACAAATGAAAAAAATCATTAAAAAAACAAACCATTGTGTACCTCAAAAAAAAAAAAACGCATACACAAGAAGTTAATAAAAAAAATTGGTACGATTTCATTATATTTTAATATTAGAAATGTCATCAATTAATATTTTAGGTTTGACAATGTTATAAAATAATCAAATCAAATTAAATTGAAGTTTAAAAAAACTGAAAAGATTTTTCGATTTGGTAACAGGTTTAAAGTGCTAGCTTGTAAGTAACAATTTCTTTAAGACTTTCTTAGGATGCAAATTCTGTAATAATAATTATTGTGCATTTATAATGCTAACTTGTACTATAAATGAGTTATTAAACACCGAAATATATAAAAAAATATTTTGCAATATTATAGTAATGCTTACATATTGTTATTTATTTTATATTGAATACTTGCTGAGACTATAAAATATATTTATACTTTTTGTCATTGTTAGTGCTATCTCTCGTAACGGTTTCACTTCTACAATAAACATCATAAATATATTTTATAGCAACAAATAATAATAAATAAAACTAAGTGATTCAGTAAAAATGCAATGATCTACAAATACAATCATTATTTAATAATATATTATTATTCGCTAAGTTCTGTAGACTATGATAACGAATATGTTATACAATTTAATATTTTAATACATGTTGATTAAAACTTTTTTTTTTTTTCGAATGTTCATTGAAACGACCCCAAGGTCTTCGTCAATGCTTATTACAACTGGGTAGAAGGGAGATCATATTGTGATCTATTTATTTATGTATATATCACTATATGCATGATACTACCCCCCTTTTCCAAGAGGAGACATGTGTGGTCTTCACTCCCAGTGGAATGGGACCTAGTTGGAAACCGGATGATGCAATCGGACGACAGCACGGGAAAATGGTGATTGCGTAGAATCACACAAATTTTTTGCACTTGCTATGAATCGAACCGATGACTGTGTGAGTCGCAGTCAACTGTGTGTTGACTCACTGCGCCACTCCGGCCCCAGTTGATTAAAACTGATTTAAAACGGATGGTTACTAGAGAAAAATGTGGACAAATTGCCAAATTGACAAAGTAATGTTCTTAAATAACTTAACACGTTCTTCTATTGTTAAACGGTATTCAAAAGGGTAAAAGTTTAAGAATTTATATATTTATAGCATTGCTATATTACTATACTATAGAGATGTTATTTAACATAGGTATAGATTATTGGCAAAAGTTTTCATTTTATATTTTGTATGATTTTTAAAATAATTATGAATAATTTTGAAGAAATACTTATATTATAGATTATACCTATAGTACCTACTATAACTTATGAGTTTATTTTTATTAGTATTTTGATTATAATTATAGCTCATACCAGGTACTTATACTTTTGAATGCACGATTAAACTGACGAGCTTGCCCAGTATGCCTCATTTTACACTATATTATGTTTTACTATGTAATATTTTTTAAATATATAATATATAACCCTGGGGGGGAGTCCAGCTACTGAGCATAACCAGTTCTGCAACAAGGTCCAAAGCATTTGTTTGGCATTTTTTTAAAAAAAAATAACAACTAGAAGTCTTGAAAGATATATTTTCGACTTTGTGAATGCAGTGCAAAGTGAATAAGGTTTAGGGTAAAATTATTATTTTGACAACCAAATAGGCATAAGGTTTTGACTTTCGACTGACATACGGTTTGCATGTTTGTACAATGTACATGCTTGTTCAATGTACATGTTTGACTTTTATTTTTGAATATATATATATATTTAGATAGGTACTCTATAGATTAATCTTAAGCAGTACTTTTCAAATTTTTTGTCATAGGGTCCTCTAAGTTTAATGTAAAACTTTCAAGGCCCCTTTAATCAAATTATTTTTTCTTAATTATGTACTAAAATTACATGTACTATTGCACACAGATAAATTATTAAAATTATAGTAAATTATTGTTTTTAATATATTTTTGAAAACAACTTTATAGTAATATTAAACTTTAAACACTTTAAACTTTTTTTCATAAATGCTTAGTCTAAAGAAAATGGTTTAAATAAAATAAATATTTATTTAAAATATAATATAATATTTATTTATATGTTTTATAATTCTAGAGTGTATTCTGTTATTCCAGTCAATTCCTTGAGTTTTGGAGTATGTTTATAGAAAATTTTTTAGCACATAAATTATAGGTATAATTATTAATTAATTATACTAAAGATAGGCTATATATATTAAATTGTGTAGTGTTAAAATATGTACATATCTTAGGGAGGGCTTAGGATGGCTCAGAGCGGGCTAAGCCCCCTCCCAATTTCCCTATTTACGTCCATGTAATTATGAATATTATTTGTTGAATGTAACACGGAAAGCATTATGTAGGTATGATAATTTAGTGAATTAACTCATACATTTTTCATATTTTTTTTTGGAATAGGAAATTTAAAAATGAGTAATGGCAGTATTTAATAATATTTATAATTTTATTTGAAAAAAAAAATAAAGTATATAAAGACATGCCTACAAATATAATTTAGAACATATAAGTCATTATAGTCATTTGCAATATAAAATTTTGAATTTTATTACTTAAATCGTAATATATTTTCAATTTTCTATGGCTTTGGCGTACAAAAGTGTTCATTAATTATCGGCCTTCATAGGCCATATAGCGCTCCCGGTGGTGATGTCTATCTGTGGTAAAATGTTCAATCAAGATTTCAAACAAGTGTGAAGTGGCGACACCTTATCAATACACCTTGGTATTACTACGGTATTAATCATAGAGTTTTTCGGCCGACATTGCACCAACCCTTATTTACTGCGTCGTGACTTATGAGGTACTTTATATTATATGAAATTTAAAGGTTTATCACCTTTCTTATATCACTAATCGGACAAAAAAAACACACGACAACAATAATTATAGTTTTAAAGTTATTTTTATATTTATAGTCTTAAATGTGTTTTATATAGTTATACACTGAATACTGAATATATATTGTATACTCGTTCATACATAATAATAATAATATAATTATAAACACTTAATTAATGCATATCGTTATGTGTATTTATTATTATAACAAATATACTGAACTAAATAAAAAATATACTTTACAATAAAATGTCTCTTACACGTGATAGGAATCAAATGATTCGTACGATGATAGTAATAATATAGATAGGTATAATAATAATAATAATAGTTAAATAACAACGAACATCCAAACATTTTAAAACGCTAATAAAAAAAAAAAAAAAAAACAGAAACATTAAACACAACATAAACATAAAATACGCAATAGGCGTTCGCAAACGAAATAACACGATGGAATAGATATAATTAATATTGGAAAGATTTCAATGTATTATTTGTTATTCTTTTGATCGAACGAGTAAAATATTACTTTTTCAGCGATCCGTCAAACTTGTATAACATCGATGAGAACAACAAAACAACAATCAAATAATAATATTATACTCTATAAACGGAACGTCTAAAATGATTTTTTATCACAATACATTTTTGAGGATACAAAATATATATATATGCTCGTTCGTATTATAATAATAATAATATAAATATTTTAACACGAAATACTGCTTAGATATTATTCAGAACTTTAACGCGGAATGTTTATAACGGACGAATTGCTAAGAAGAAGTTATATTACATTCGTTTAAAATTCACTACGCCGTAATAATATTATATAACCGATATAGGTATTGGATAATGGATATAGTCTAACTAATACATACGCGGTATTCCAAATATAGATAACAATTATCTCATACAGTGTACCCTAAATAATAATATTTTGATACGACGAGACGTGCGTCCTTTCGTTAATCTTAACCGTAACAATCAAAGCTATATAATAATAATAATAATAATAACAATATTAATAGTTAATATTTTTTTGTAAACGTAATATTATTATGTAGTTCATATTATAATATACATATTTTTCAATAATATATATTTTTTGCGTCTTACAAAGTAACAAATAACAATTATTAATAACACGTTCAAATGTTTTTGATACCTTCATGATATGCAACAAAAACGATCAATACATTTCACATGACAGTAAGATAATACAATAATAATAATATGATTAAAAATAAAGTCTGGGTATATTGTACACCGCTTTTGTTTAGTAAAATAATCAATACGGTAGTATTAATATTCATAATATTGCTGATCGAAAGAAGAGAGTACCTATTGTAAATATTGCATAGTAAAACACCGCCGGAATGTATATTTATAATAATATGAAAAGTCAGATGAAAGACAAACGAGAAAAGCGTCTCTGCAAGACCAGAATTTAAATTACAGCAGTGACTCGAGTCGGCAAAGTCTGATAATAAAACGTTAATCTTACTACCACAAAAAAAATAAAAACATTTTAATACATTTTAAATTGTATTTAATTTAGCATTATAGCCACAAGTGGTCTTAATATTATCACTGTCCAGTGGACTCGTGGTAGTACTCGCGGATAACTGTCGCTTCATTACGTTTTCAATATTACAATGGGGATATATTTATATAATATTTAACCTCGTTTTGAATCTCTTCGGAAAACAATAAACGATCGATATAATAGTAAACAGTTCGTTCAAGCCCACGACGGCACGTGTACAACGAATTTATTATATTAATATTAATATAAATCTTAGTCGCTAAACGATTGGTCGTGTGAGTGAGACTTATAATAGTTCTATTAAATTAAATTATTTACACTTGGAAATAACACGAACAAAAATCAAATAAGTACGTTACTCCGTTAAAAACAAAAAAAAACATTAATAATAATATATGCTAGATAACCTATAGATAATGAATAATTATTATTATTGTTCACGAATATTATACACAAACATTGTCGTAAACATAAAAATATTGATTTTTTTTACGTATTATTGTTACCTACGTCAAACGTATAATATACGACATTAAAATTATTATGGCACATGTACGACGACACGGGTAGAGTATGAAAAAAAAAACACTTATTCATATATAGCTAATACAAAAAGTCACTAGTAAAAATAATGAGACACCCCAAGCATATTACAATGAGCGTAAAAAATGTTTTAGGGAGATATCGTCAAACAACATCGACGTGTATATTATATTATTGTCATCGTATAAACTCGATACCGTAAAAGCCCACTAATAAAAAAACCTACTAAAAAAACGACTCATGAAAAATGTCTAATTTTTCATTTGTACAGTACGGCACAGTTATTAAATATTTTCACCGTTCGATGTTAAATTAAAATATAAATAAAGCTTATGAAAACTATAACTTATAAGTAATCACTTATTCAGCTTGCGCGTGAATATTTAGATATTTTTTTAAAATGTATTATGCTTTTCGTGATAATATCGTCCTAAAGTATTCCATAGAATACGTATTATCGTTTAAACTAAATTTATTATGTACATCGTATTAATCTAACTTTAGAGGAAGAGATCACAAACTAAAATCGATTATCGACAAATGTTACAACACCGTAACGATTATATATAGCACTATAGAATTCACTATGTATTTAAATAGTATATTATTATTTAAGAAGAAGAGTCGCTGTCAGAAGCGGCCTGCGGGGGCGGTGGAGGTTTTGCTTCCGACGGTTGTGGAGCGGCTCTGGGCATTGCAGTCGCCGCTAGGTATGGATTTTCTTCGATCTGCCCGTGTATGTGTTCTATTTCCACCCTGCGGAAAATGGGCAACGAATAATAATATTATAGTTTGAAGAATAGAATGCCCAAGACAAGTGATGCCTACCTAACTAATCACACCTTAATACCGTGCAATTTATATCTGCCAGTAATTTAATGAGCAATATAATAATATTAAACGTTTGAACGATTTAAGTACCTGTATTCGTGTCTGGCCATCAGTCTCAGGTATTTTTCGGGCGGTGCATCTTTTTCACTGTTCACAATCGATACTGACCTAACGGTGGTGTGCGACACCTGAGTCGTAGGCATCGTAAACTCGACATAACAATATTTGTCCAGCTCCTCGGGAACTTGGTCGTACGACGTTAAGGTCATGCGGCATACGAGGTTGTGAGTAGTGTACGCTCCTGAGAAGAAGGAATAGTGGGATGTTATTGGTCAGTACGTTTAATAACGTGAGTCATTAACTTTACCTTGCCCTTCTTTTGGCAATCTCGGCATTCTCCACACTACAGCTCTGTGGTGATGTTCGTACTTGGCCTCGCCAGACGTCACTTCGATCAAATGAGGCTCGAGATTGTCCATTGTACCGAGAAATCGGTCAATGCCTTTGACTTTGCCCGTCCTGTTGGAATCATAAGAAGTTGAAAGAAATGGTTTTTGAAACCGTTTTATTTTATTTTCACAAATACCTTCTGTGTGCAGATTTCACAGATCCATATCTAAAATGCTTTTCTACTCTGAATAAATATATCCAACACTCCGGTATAGGAAACTTTATGGCGACGTCTTCACAGGGCACTTGTCCCAATTTTCTGCTTGTGAATCCTGGCACGAGTACATCTCCTTTTAATTCCACCTAAAATTATTAAACATGTTATCATCCGTGTAATATTAACACTAAAACGAAGTTATATTTTCGAATGAAATTAAGTTCCAACCTTATTTCCTGTTATGCACATTGTTGTTTTCAATTGTAATGGAAGTTCCCGGTTTTTGGGTGGTCTTACTCTAAATCTCATTAATTCGATGTAGCAAGCATCTGGAGGTTTAAACCTATTAATTTGAAATAATGAATAAAATATTTTAAATCATTAAACGTAAAATATTACTTTATAGTTCTTGTTCTCTCGTATTCATCTTGTTGGACACAATTGTGGAACTCAACCCCTTCCAATCGAATCCATTCTTCAGTAACTACCGGAATTATGTCGTGACGACCGACTACTTCTTTGCCTTGTCGAACTAAATCATTTACACCCAACTCAACATCGGGCATTCCTGAAATATCATCATTGACAAATATAAATATAATATAACTTAAAATTGGAAAATTCATTCCAATACTCACCACACATGAATGCTAGGAAGAACAAACGGACTCGTGCGATTTGTTTTAGTACCGACCCTTGTGAATTTTGGTCAACAAATAGTTCATCAATTGCAGTGATTTGCACATCTTCTACTTTATAATTCAATGCTCTATCGCGATGAGCAGACAGCTTAAATAAGGCTTCTTCAATACAAACACTAAACTGTTTCATGTCTTCAAAATTATGACTTCCCAATTTTAACAATGTCGTTGTCTGTATAGTAATAATAGGTAAGTATATGCATACTATTATAAAATACCTAAACATTGATAATTATTTTTGATTTCTTACTTGAGCTCCATGTTCTACGGGCAATCCTAGTTTTTTCAAATCACTACCAAATTCTTTTACACCTTGATAATCACCCTGAATAGCATAAGCTGCAAATTGACTCAGTTTGTTGGTTAACCTTTCAGCTTTTGTTACTTGACCAGGTCTAAATCCTGCTTTTTCTTTATAAAATATATATAACAATTTCACGGTAAATATTTTACCATATTGATCATATTGTTGGGCTCCTAAAAATAATAATCATTAATGAAGTTTAAATAATTATGTAATTTTGTAATTTTGTTATACTACTTAAATGTTACTTACCAATATCGGATACGGAATAGCTTGGCTGTAATGGTAATTCCTGGAATGGATCTTTATCATCTTTAGTATTATATAACTGTAGGACTGGATTTTCTCCCTGGTATGTGATTTTAACAAATATTTTTTTCCAAAATCGGTGAGCAGTTATTTTTTTCTTGTTTGGTTGTCTTAATTCCATTGCCCAGCCATCGCCATCGTAATTGACTCTTGGAAATTCTTCAAGGGGTTGAGAGACGTCTTCATCAAACAATGGACTTGGCGGTGTCTCTTGAGAATCAGATCGTTGAGGAATAGGTTGAGGAGAGTATGTATCTAAAAGAGTAAATAAATTATTATAAAACATATTTTAATGTCATAGACGTTATAATTTATTGTTTTTTCATTTTAATACCTTGGTCTTTAAAAGTTGTTTCATTCGGCTCTTGATCAAATGGATTAAACCTAGAAGGTGTTCCTTCTTGAAATAAACTTGTAGGCACTTTAGGTGGAGGAGCTATTGAAGGCACGGCAGATTGATCGGTGTTGTCGGATTCTGTCTTAGGTCTAAAAATGTATAATTGTATAATTAAGGTTAGAAAAATTGTACATATTATATTATTGTAATTTAAAATTATAGGTACCTAATAAAAACATTGAAATCATTTTCATCTAAAGATTCTCCAGAATTGTTTCTTGTTACTTTAGCTGGAGTTGACTGTGGAGCAGCAGGGATTTGATGTGTTGATAAGAATGAATCAAAATTATCATCGTTTCCAAAACCCATTGTTGAATCATCAAAAGCTCCTCCTGAGACACTTCCAAATGCATCGAATTCCACTCCAGATACATGAGGATCATTTTGAGAATCGTCAAACTTTGCAGCAAATGCATCAAATGCATCGTGGTTTTCAGTACCTGTTGATACCGGAAATTGTTCAGTCACAGTTGTAGATACAGTCGGTACCATGTCGTCTGATTGTTGTGGTTCTTGAAATTCGAAAGGAGAAGAAGGTATTTGCTCAGACACTTCAAATACTGCATTAAATGAAGTTTCCTCAGTAGGTATTTCTTGGAAAGGCGATGGATCGGGCACTGGTGGTATTGGTTTTGTATCGTATGCATCAATATCTAAGTGCTCTCCCACTCCATCTCCATCAGTAAATGAAGGAAATGATTCAGAAGTTGGTAAAGTTGTATTTACATAGAAAGCATTAAAAGACAAATTTTCTTTCTCTGTCAGTTCTAATGGTGAAAGGTCTGTTGCAGATGGTGTCAATTTTGTATCATTCGATGGAGGATCAATTTCAATGTGATCAGAAGATTCTGTTTGTTGTTGAGAATCAAAATCTAATCCATTTTTTTCTTCATCCCACTGAGCGTTTATTTCATTAGGCATTTCAGGAATAAATTCTTCTTGTACTTTTTGGTCTGTGATTTCTTCAGTAGGTACTATATTAGTTTCTGGTGTATTTTTAAGAATTTCATCACATGGTTTATCTTCAGGTTCATTGATTTCTTGAATTATGTCTTCAGATTTACTTTCTAGTAGCGACTGATCACTTTGGCTGGTTGGTTTTCTTGAAGGTAATATTGGTGCGAAATGACCTATATCTGACTTCCTACGATCTGCTATTTTACTTATATCAGGCATAATTTTTCTGGATTCAGTAACGTCATGGGATAATCTTCTCACTGGAAGAATAAATTCGTTTGAAGATTTTCTTGAAGGTGGTTTCGATCCTACAGTTAATGGTAAATTTTCTGGGATTGACGGAGTTCTATTTTTTACTAAACATTCTTCGGGCTGTATGCCTTCAAGGATTGGAACATCTTCTAATAACTCATCCATGAGGAAATCAATTTTTGGTGGGAATTTTGGTCTTTCTGGTTTTGATCCTGAAGGAAGGTCAATAATGTTGGATTGTTGATCAAAAACACTCGAGATTTGAGAGTTTAACGGAGGTTGAAGGTCCTCACATCCTAATAGGTCAGCTGTTGGCGTTGGGCTAGGAGTTAATAAGTCTCGCATTGGAATGGGACTAGGAGTCTTTGCTAATCTGTCTAATAAATGTAATGACGTCGCATCCATCTCTCCTGTTACACTGAGAATAAGCTCTTTGGCTTCATGAGAAGGCGGAGGTGGTGGTGTTGGTCTCGGCGGTGGTCTTTTTGGCGGAGCTGGTCTCGGTGGTGGCGGTTTCATTTTGGACGCATCCTCTATTGTAGTAGTTTGGGGGGTATCATTAATACCCAGAAGGTCAACCACTGACTGTGATGGTTCGGGATTTTGTGTAAACGCCAAAAATGGATTTGTGTTATCTGGAATAGTGTTTGATGCACCAAATGATGAAAAAAATGGATTATCATTATGAGATTCCGCTTCTGCCGATGTATTAGTTAAAAATGGATTAAAAGTATTATTATTTTCGGTAAAGGTAGATGTTGTGTCACCGATTAAAAATGGGTTGGCCATCTTTATTTATGTATAAATTCAGATTCTAATAATTTTATTTCTGTTTGACTTGGCGCAGCGTCGTTTGCAAATGAAGTATCAAAAGGATCGATTTCTTCAGGAACAGCTATTTCTGGTTCAACAGGCGTGTGAAGTATGTGAGGTATGAATTCTTCTTCAGTCAATATATCTGTATTTTTTGGTTCAGATTCAACTAATTCGTTTTCTAACAATTTTAATTCTACCTTTCCGGGTGCGTGTGTCACATATGATGTGTCAAATGGGTCAATTTCAAAATTGTCTTCGTTTGGTTGGTCCTGTGGGTAATACGGAGTCAATGGTTTTGCTACATGCAGCTCACCGTGATGGTCGTCAGTTAATAAATCTTTTTCTAAAGCAAATGTTACCTTTGGTATACTAACTCTCTTTTCTTTTAGATTTAAATCAGTTGGTCGAACTGTATCCTCTGCACGCGGATCAAAATCGTCGTCTTCTTCAATAATTATTTTTTTACAGAGAGCTTTAGAATCTTCTAATAATTCTTTTTCAAGTAATTTTAATTCTCCTTTTCCGGGTAACAAACTTTCTGCAATAGACGTGTCAAATGGATCAATGTGCGTAGTTTCAGATGCCGGATTATGGGGTTCAATCGGATTATGTCCAATAACTGATAAATCTGTTGTACTTCCGCCTAACAAATCTCTATGTTCAAGACTTAGTGGTCTAACGGTTTCGAAAAAATCTTTTTCCGCTACCTTATCGTCAGTTGGTTGATTGGTTTGTTCACTTTCAATGTTGAGATTGTTGACTGCAGGCACAAGATGATCTGCAAAAGACGTATCAAAAGGATCAACGTTCTCTGGTAAAGGAGATTTTGACAATGATTCAGCAGCTAATGCAGCAAACTCGTCATCAATATCTTCATCAAACTGTAATTGTGTGTTTGCAGTTTCAGATAAAATAAGTGGTGAATCAAACTCGTTGATAATTTGACTGATATCTTGTTCAGGAGTTTTTGTATTTTCTTTTTTAATCGGCTGTGGTTTTATCTCAATAGGAGTAACTATTGTTAACGGTAATGCATCGGCAGGCAAATCTGGATCGTCGTCAAGCAATGTTTTTATTGGTTTGTCATCAACTAGTTTCGCGACTAAACTGCTTTCGTCATAACTCTCCAATAATAAATTTACAGGTTTTGGTCTTTTTCGGACAGCAGTTGCCCTGAATACTTCTGGATTGATATCAACTTCCTTGCCAGAAAGAACTTCAACCGCACACCCAAGACTAATGTATCTTTTGTTCTTCTTAGACGGATTAGGTTGGATTACTTTGTCTACTATAGACGTATCAAATGGATCAAACTCTGCGCTTTCTTCAGTTGGACTTTCTGGAATATATGCAAGTTTTACTTCTCCACTTGTTATAACATCGACGTATGAAGTATCAAATATATCATCACCGTTATCTGATTCTTCTGATGACGATTCTTCTTCAGCCGGTGCACAAGCCGCTGCTTCTTCTGCTGCTTTAGCGGCAGTCAAAGCCTCTGCTTCAACTTTTAGAAGCTCTTCTTCTTTTAGTTTTGCCTTCTTTTCCGCTTCGAGTTTATCTTCGGCGGCTTTGAGTTCAGTCTGTGTAGGTTTTCTTTGAAAGAAACTGTTTGTCTTGATACGATCAAGATCTCCTTGTGTTTTTTTTAAGACATCATCAATTCCAGCTGTGATTGCTTTAAATTTCTGCCACTCTTCTTGGCCGTCTTTTTCACCTCCGGCTTCTTTTCCCTCTTGGTGTTCTCGACGATATTTTTCAAGTTCTTCTTCGTTGAAAAGTTCTTCTTCTTTATGTTTATTTTTCTTATTTTTCTTCTTTTTTTTTAATCCCTTGTGTATTTTCAGCATGTTCTGTACTTGATTGGTTGATGATTCTAAACCAAAATAAAAACATGTCTTATTAGCAGTTACTTATGGAAAAAATACCATCCATAATATTATGTAGGCATGACAATAATTATGCTAAAACAAATATGTATTATATAAAGTACATACAAAAGTGTACTTTAATGCGTATTACATCAATATAATATTACGCTTATAACAAAAATTAAATTTTCTTGAACTTGGTTTTTAGCTTCTTCTTTATATTATATAAAAATGATTTAGCGTTTTTTAGTACACGGTTAAATATAAAAATTGGCTCCAAATTGTTCACATATATTTTTTGAAACTCGGGAAGTATTTTTCAACCCATCGAGGTTGCTAAAGTCGAATATATTTTTGTTTATATATAATGTTGCGATTGGTGATATAAATAAAAGGGATTTATGTAGGTATAATCTATATAAATAAAAATAAATGTATTTTTATAGCTTATACACTCAAAAAATATTTGACCTAACATTTCCGCTATAGTTTCTAGATATATTAGAAAAGTTTAGAGAGTATATTCAACTACGCTCGAAAATAAACCAAATGCTACATATCCAATTCACCACAATCGGATTAACCATTTCGGTCGAATTAGTACACAAATCTAGGTACACCGATTTGCCTGTATACACTAAAACTTAGATACGCCTATACAGCTTTGTATTTTATATTTGTTAATTTTTTCATGGGTGTAGTCGAGTTATACTGCTAGTTTATTTATATATATAATATATATATATACATATATAAATACATTAGTATGCGAATAAATTATTTACGTATTGCTTGTTGATTGGACTAAGATAATCACTATGACGTAAAACATTATAGTCAAGAATGATATATTAGGTTCCTTTGTGTTCTTTGTTTTTAATACATTAAAAATCCAAGAATGTCGGTATTAAGAAATAATAGTTAGTATTATAGTGTGCTTTAAGTGTGCTCAATGAAAATTAATTACTTTAAAATATTGTGTTGTATAGTTTGTACTTTGTATGTTTAAAAAATTTTAAAAAATATTTTCATTAGTTAACTGTACATAATTTAATAAGTTAAATAACTATTATGTACATAGTTATGTACCTGTGTATTCGTGTGCCCTGAATACCTATTAAAATATGATTAAATATTATTACTTTTATCCTATAAGGCTTCAATTAATTTAATATTTACACGTGACACAGCAATAATTTTTAAATATTATCTTAATATTAGGGTTTTATATTTTTATTACACATCATGTTGTGTAAGTAGGTAATATACGTTTAAAGATAAATGAACGTACTAATGTTATTATTCATTTAGGTATATTATGATATAGGTACTTGGTTTTAAAACTATCCGACAAAATCCATAATGCCATAAAAATTAATCCTCTATACATTTACACTTTACTAATCACATAAACGAATAGTGCTGTAGTTATAGTGATTATATATCTGAAGGTAGGTAATAAACTAAAAATCGTATTAAATGTGTTCGTCATATTTTATAAATGGTATTAAATAATATGAGCATTCACGTACCTAGCTATTAAAATGGCTCCATTCATGTCTTTACCAATAATTTATTAGAATTAATTTCATCGTTCAAAAATAATTGTTTGATAAACTTATTACGAATGAAAACAGTCTAACGGATGATGTCTTGCAGCTGATGATGATATTATATTATTGTCGAAGAGAAAGGTCTGCGGCGGACTCGAGAATTGCATTTGAATTTGTCCGATTATTATGACATTATTATCTCTGTGAGATGACACTGTGATCTCTTTGCGTCTACTGCTACAATAATCTCTATTGCAGTGGAGGCATGAACTTTTTTCCCCTCGAATTAAATTTTATATTTTTACACTGAGTTACACGCCGTTCACGTTAAAAAAATTTTCACTGCCCTCCGAGGAGTGAATTCTTATAGGCTGTAAGTGGTTAAAAAATGGGTTATTAATTGGTATATTATACGGTAAATCGCATGGAGGCAAAATTCGAGCAATAAGTAACAATTATTTCCGTAATAATCTACTATTATAACGCTTTATCGATGAAAGAATTAATAAATTTAATTCTTTAAAATGCTTTAGCTTAAGTTATTGTTGCTGTTACTGTACGACTTGTGCAGAGTACACTCAAGAGAATATCAGCGCAATACTTGTTTTCTCTCTCAGATCCACGCGTAACATAGTTAAAACGCTTACATCTAAAATCGTTTATTTTTTAGTAATCTTAGAGTAAAATCACCCATTACGAAAATTATAGAGGATAATATTTTTGAGGGTATGACATATTATTAGTTTTATATTTCATTATTATTTGACTTTGTATTCGATTTTCAAAAAAAAAAATGTTGTGAGTTTAAATGATTTCTTAATTGTTTTGAGACTATATTTAGACAAATCGATATGACATACTCTCAAAAATATTATTCTCTATCGTTTTTGTAATGAGTAATTTTACTCTAAGATTACTTAAAAACTTAAAAAAAATGATTCTGCGTAAATGCGTTTAGTCCATGTTGCACGTGGGCCAGAGAGAGAAAACAAACAGTGCGCTGACACCCTCTTAAACATTATATTTATAATTTAATTTTCAGCCTTTAAAAATTGTTCGAATTACATTTTTCAACTATCAGGACAACCACCAATATTTTTGTGAATCGCGTTATTCAAACGTTATACCTCCATCGAGCCGCCTGCACTGATCTCTATTGCGTCAATAATAATTGCAATAAATTAATTAATAATAATACTACTCTACTTTATATACATTTGGCGCAAGCATGACATAATATTGAGACGCATTCACGAAAATTACGGCTCTGAAATGCATAATAATATTATAATATATATTTTATTATTGTTTCTTTTTCGCAGAAACAAGATTAGGACTCAGACACAACATCGGAACGTGCTCTCCTCTCGTACCACGCGCGGTATGACATAATAATAATTAGTATTGATTGCAGAGACGCGTGTTCGCAAAACAGCGGTGCGTGTAATGCCATAGGTAACCACGTGCCTGCGTGGGTGGTATACGCGGTTTATAAATAAAGTGTAAAAAATAATTTTTAATAATATCATGAGACGAGACTGCACGCGGATCTGCGTCATCCGTTCGTCTACTTTGTGTTTCACGGCCGACCGAAAGTTTTTTGCGAACGAGTGGTCCCTCGCGAATTATGCCACCGCGTGCCGACCACCCCGAAAGTCCCGATCGAGGAGACCCCTCTACTCCTCTTCACCCTTGGCGCAAACAAACGACTCACTCGAACGTGATGATAATATGACAATTATTGTGATAATAATATTATGTATTATAGTCATTATCAGGGTGCTACATAATTTAAAGGCAAATAACGAAAATGTTTGGGGCACAATTTAAAATATTATGTAGATTGATCATAAAATATTAAAATATATATTATTTTGTTTTAATAAAATATTGAAAATACGTAAAAATGTAAACAGGTACCGAGTTACAAGAAACGTTCAAACAAAATTGTACGATATTAGATTACTCAAAGATCTACTACAGTCGTATGGTAAAAAATTAAAAATAAATCGATGGTCTGTGATTACACGTTCAAGTATTACATTTAATTACCTTAAAAATATAAGAAATGTTTTGGGCAAATTTAAAATATGTAGATGATTTATAAAATATTAAAACACGTGAAAAACGTAAATAGGTACCTACCAAGTTACAACAAACAAAATTGTACGATATTGGATTATACTCAAAGTCCTACAGTCGTATGGTAAAAAATTAAAAATAAATCAATGGTCTGTGATCCGAGTATTATAATATTTAATTACCTTAAAAATATACGAAATATATGTTTTAGGGCGAGGTATACTGCTCTAGCATCCCGTAGCCAGTCTGCGCCCGACTCATTGTTATTATATTAATATATTTTATATTGTGGCGTGCGCGAGCCTACGTACCGTGTATGAGAAAAATCGATCGGCGGCCGCGTAAATTTTCTATCCACGATTTCCCCGGCCGGCAGCGGCGGGGTTAGGCATCGCGATACGTCTTGATCTCCTCCATCGTCTTACTGGTGTGTGAAAAAAAGGGATTTCGTCACAAAAAAAAACAAAAAAACACCTCCCAAAAGCAGGTACATAATCGTACGAAACGTCACGCGGCGGATGATATATTATTTTGTTATATTATATTATATTTTATCGTATGTATTATTATTATCGATCATCCGCTGGACGGGCGGCACTCGTCGCGCGCGTTGATCATGACGTATCGCCGTTCCGACATTTTTTTTTTTTATTATTGTCGTGCGATTATTATTATTATATTATTATTATTATTGTGGAAGTCGCGACGCCGCCGATGCCGAAGCCGATGCTGCCTCCGCCGTTGCTGCAGTAGTACTGTTTTGTTCACCAATTATTGACCGTACTCGCGACGGGATCCCAAAATAGAACACGTGGCCGATAGAAAAATAAAATAAAAATTCACCGACAGGAAGGATACTACTGCTCTGCTGCTGCTGCTGCATCGTACAGTATATATATAGACGACGTCGTGTTTTATATATTATGAAAAACAAACCGCACGTGGACCGCGGTCGCCGGTCCAAACTCTAATAAACAACAGCAACGACGTGCACCAAAATATTATATAATAGATATATATAGGTATTTTATGATATGCGATATTATATTTTAATAGGTATACTAATATCATTATGATATTGACGTTACGACAATCGTCGTCATTATAATATTATACCGAACAGTCGTCGATTTACACGTCGATTACACTGTGTGCCGTTAAAACGAACGTGCGATAAGTGAACGTTCCTCATATATTGTGTGTGTGCACATCGTACAAGACCGACACAGACGATTGATAACAATTTTTATTATCGTACCATTATTTTTTATTATTATAGTGTTTAATAATTATTGCTCTCCGGCGAACGCGAGCGGGTGGCGTGTGCTCGAAAGATAACGCGGACTTGTGACGACGACGACCGCGCTCGCTAATCGGAGAAAAACTCGTCTCGCCGTGACCGTCGGTCGAGAAAATTAAAATTATTAAAAACTGATAATATTAAAAAAAATTATTTACCGCCGTCGTCCGTGGTCGTTGTTATAATATGGACGAAAAACACACTGGTGTGTGTAGGTACTGCGGCGATTAGTACGAGAATTAATCATCGAAATGAGTCATAAGAATGAAAACGATATTTACTTTTGCCGCGGAATGTTTACCGGAAACGAAATAGAAAATATATATCTCGTCTCCGATCCGACGACGACGGCGATTACATCCGTTCGAAATAGATTTTGTATTAAATTCTTACTAGGATTTGAGCCTTTAGGCCTATATAATATATTGTCGTCTGTAGGAAAATAGGACGTTTTAGTGTCAGTAAAATATATCTTCGAATTATAAAACCAAAACCAACAATATTATTCCGGAAAACGTAAAAATAAAATATAATAGTTTACGCTGTTGCAAGTGGTTTTTACAACACGATATTGACGTTTGGATTGATTAAATTCACAATATTGTATACCTATTGTGCAATAATTGCAGCATAGCTTCATTAGCGTGTAAATATTAGTGCCTGGTGTCGCATTGTATTATTATTATTTATTATAATATTTTAAATTGTAGATACTTTAGTAGATATGTCGCAGTATATGTACTAAATTAAAACTATACTTATTCTTTGTATCTCTACGATTGGTTCGAGTTAAAAGATAATCAATTTTAATTTGTACATTGCAGTATATGCTCCGTCGAATCTTTAATCCGATTATTATAATTTATACGACGTATAGAAAGTATAGGTACAGAATCTCGTTTTATCGAAGAGTTTGTAAATATAAAATGTAATTACACGCAAAAAATTCTCATTTAATATATATTATATTCTCGGGGTTCTCGAGGAACCCTCAAAATATGCATAAAAAATGAAAAATGTATAATATGTGCCTACTTTCAATCGATAAATATTGTAATTCAAAGTTGTCACTCGGAGCTGCTCAGTTTTCGAAAAGGGTCGCTTGAACAGCGAAAGTACGCAGAGGACCCGTCGAAAAGGTTGGATCAATCACTGCAGCACGCGGTATAGGCGTGACGGATTGAAAAACAGCCAGTAAAAAATTACCGGACAAGAACAATAAGAGCGGAGAAACGATTTACTTTTGGACTTTGGTGCGAAGGTTTCTACACGGGAGTGGACGGTTTTTTTTTTAACCAATTTGCATCGTACAGAACTCGACACACTGCTGTTTTGTTTGCGCACAGAAATGATCAATCGGCGGAAGGCGCCGAAACGCCACATCATAATTATTGTTTAATCAAAATATTGATAAAATATATTAAAACACGCGCGTGTAAACAATAATGGTCGTTTGTGCATTCATCGTATGCACGCAAAAGGGGTGTTTTTATTATGTTTACCGACATATAATATAAGATAAGAATAAACATGTCTTTTATACGTTCGAAGAAGCTATCAATTACAATCTGGACCTCGGGACCGAGAGCTGCAGATGTCGCTCGAGACCGCGACTGGTCCGAGCACTATTAAAAACTGACGCAATAAAAAATCTGAAATTTCATTAAATATTCTCCTATAAGGAATGATATTGTGTATTGTTATTGATGACGTTGTACCAACGTTGTATAATAGTGGGTATGCATTAAATACATTTTTATTCAGAAGAAAACGTTTAATGTGTTGAAACTTTTTAAATTAAAAAATTATAAAAGAAAAAAACGAACAACGCTCGGTTTTTTAATAGCCAATGTACATCAAGGTACATACATGGTAAATGGTAATATACACACGTAAAACAATATTAAATACGAAAAGCGACGAGCTTAAAGCTTTTGGACTCTAACAAATCAGTAAAAACGATAAATATGGATTCGATTTTATATTTTCGTAACATAATATAGACGCCATGATTAGTAAATACCTAATTTATTATTTTTTTGTTATAAGTATAAATTTGTATCTTTTCAATAGTGGCAGACTACGATTCGCCAAAGTGTATAATATTAACCTGTTATACTAAATAGAAGGCAGAAGCTGTGTTTGCAGTAAGTCGGTACATTTGATATACTGCACATGACGGATAATTGATTTCGTACCCGATCGAAATAACAATAATAATGCGATAATGGTACGATACTCGTTATTATTATTATTATTATTATTGTACGAGCAGTCGATACCACTCACATACCACATCATACACGATATGATAGTATATTATATAGAGCAGCGATTCCCAAAGTGTGTTCCGCGGAACCTAAGAGTGCAGTGGGAAAATCTCGAGGGTTCCGCCAGACGACGTATGTGAATATTGAAAAAATTATTCTATATTAAGCTTGGAAAAAAAAATTCACGAAAAATTGGAATTGAGTTGGAGTTACAGACATCGGGGTTCCACGGAACACAAACTGTTTCCGAAGGGTGCCGTGGTCGTAAAAGTTTGGGAACTGCTGATATAGAGTACTCGGTAAGTCGACAATAATATTATACGTTTATTTTTTTGGGCAAACGCTCACATCGAAAACGTAGTCATCCGTAGAAAATCAACGACCCGCATAATATTATCGTCAAAATACAATATAATATATTATTGTATTATATTGTGAGATAGATCGTACTATACATTGTAATAATTCGTCTGACGCGGAGACTGAAATTAATAATAAATCGTAATTTCGGGGTTAACATTTCTCTCCTTCGCCCGTCCCGTCCCGTCCACTGCGAGCATAAAGAAATTTATAAATTTAATATATATATATGTATATACGACGAAAGTTTGTCAGAATACGATTGTCGCGAGGAGTTTAAATCCGGACGGTACAAATCAAATACACAATAAGTGAAGGTCGCAAGTGTGTGTGTGTGTGTGTGTGTGTGTGTGTGTGCGCGCGCGCCGCTTCGTCTCGTCGCGTTATAATATTATGTATTTATATATATATAATGTGTTCGTAGGCCTTGCCCAGTGACCTATATACGGTCCGAGCATCGGCGGCGGCGGAGGCGTCCTTTGCGCACTGTCTTTTCTTCGACGATGTTCCGAGTAGGTATCGCAAACACTATAGGTTCAAAAGCCCCGAAAAGCCGTTTTTATCGTCCCCTTTTGTACGCCACTCTCCCCCGAGGTAGGTACAGTAGGGATACTAGGTATATTATGTATATTAATATTATGACAATATAATGATAAAACAAAATATAAATAACTAAGCTACTATTATTAATAATGTCATCGTGCAGGTACTTATCGTATACGCGGTTCTTACTTGTGCCGTGGCATTTGCGGTGTACTGAACTCGGTCCAACGACATCGGGCGGGGGGACCAAAAAACAACGACCCCAAAAACGACGTGGAAACTCGAAAACGGCGCCTGGTCGGGGATGACGGCGGCGGCGTCGAGGTTTATGTGGTAAACGCGATTGCCCAGCGACCACGACGACGCCTTACGATGCGATAAGAGACTCGCGGAAGACGGCGGCCGTCGGTGAACACCTCGGCTCTCTCTGTGCGTGAAACGGCGTACGTGGCGCGCGACGGTTGTCGACCGCGGACGACGGCGACGAGCTCGGACGAGGGAACGCCGTGGATTTTATCGCGCGACGCACTGCCGCTGCCCGGTTTTCCCGACTCGGCGGGCAGCGGTGGCGGTCGATTTTTCCGCTCAGACTATATAGCGACTCGGGCGGTGGCCGCTACGGGGCGCCTCCCGCGACCGAGTATCACGCCCCTCTCATCACTCTTCCCTCTCCTCGCTCTTCCCGCACTGTGTGCCCACTCGTTTCCCCCGCCACCCCGACTTCCACCGTGTCCGGGTTGGGTTAGGACTCGTGGGCGGGCGGGTGTATCGATTGTCCTGCCCCCCCCCCCCCACCCCGACGAAGAGAAAATAACGTGACGCAAGAGTTAAATATGTATGTTTGGCGGCGTGTGGGGATATATTGATTTTCCAGCAGGTTTTCCGAGCGACCGAGTGCGTGCGTGCGGCGTCCGTGTGGTGCGTGCGTGATGTTACGCACAGACGACGTCGAGTCCGTTCCGGAAAATATATTTTTTCGAGGATTGGAGGCGGCGGCGTTGGCGGCGGTCGTATAATGACCGTATTATTATTTATATATTACGCCGCCACCGCCGCCGCCGTAGGTACAGTCATCGGCGGCCAAACGTCCCGAAAAGCACTTACTTATATAATATATTATTTTATCCATTCTGAGTCATCCCCCACGATGCTCGACCACCCTACTGCAGAGCAAACGGAAACAGAAAAAATGACGTCGTCAAACATTTTGCGAAAATTTATTGAATTAGATAGGTACGCGTCTCAGATCGCAATCCCAGACGATAACGTTTTTTTTTTAAATTGTACAATGTATAAAATATGGTAATATATTTTCGGAAAATTTGTCTGGCGGTTGGCCTCGAGTCGTTATTGATCAGAGCAGACTGACTCGTGTGCTGCACCGCCGTCGTGACGTCGACACGTCGTCCGTTATAGGATTTAATTCGAAAGTTTCACTTCGAAGCGAAGGAGCGGCGATAGGTCCATCGCTCGCTGGCCCCACAGCTCTAGGAGGGAGGCGTTTTTATATTTTTCAATCGCGGCGTCGAACTCCGACGAAAGATTTTAACTCCAAAACATCAAAGTCACATAGTATAGAATATCGGTTTCAGAGAAGATGCGAAATCATTTTAAAGTATTGTCGATCGAGTAATGTACCTACCTATAATAGCCTTTCTGCACATGTTCTCCCGTTATACTTGCATGAAATTATTACCGTCGTCTGAAACGGATTTGATCGGAATTTATGTTAAAATACGTAATTTATTACAATCGGTTACTGAACGTAGTCTTACAAGCAATAAGCAATATTATATAATCAGTAGGTACCTAATGATTAATAAGAGTAGCCTGCTAGTGACTAAAACTAACAACAAACTATAAAACCAACTCGAGTTGACATAAAAGTTATGTAACAATAGGAAACGAGGAAATATATACATTTGAGTGAAAACTGCTGTAAGTAGGTATATTAGTTTATATATGTTTATAAAAATAAGCCGCCGATAAATATATGTTTTATGTGGTTACTAAATTGGTTATTGTTAATTTTTTTTATACGTGAACGAACGTTATTACATCATATTCATATACTTATCAATATAAATTTAATGTTTCTTACATACAAACATGGAAATCTATTGACTTCGAAATATTTTTGACGTATTTTACGTGTTTTAAATCGTCAGTTATTATTACACATCTGGTCAGTTAAACACTGAATTATTGTAATTTAGTCGATCAAAATAATATATTATGGATCATATCGAATAATATTTGTTTTCGTAAATTAATTCCAAACTCCGATCATATAATTATACTCGAACACAATTTTCAATAAATAGTACAATTGCATAATATTATGTATGAAATTAAAGTTTAAATTAACACACACAGTTTTAAAGAAACAAATAAAATATGAGTAATAAGGACTTTGAGTTTTCAAAATGTTGCGGAGAAGGTTGAAAACAAGGACTTTGAAGTTTCGGTTATGTAGGGTAATGTATAATGTGTATGGCTTAAATATATAATAAGGCTTGATAATATGTGGCTCTATATAAATGTCACAGCGCAAACATATTATTATAATCGGTGTAAATATTTGAGTTTATCAGTTTTAACAGCCAGTAAATAGGCTGTGGACGGTCTGACGTATTAGTGCGTTAAATTACTCGATTATATTATAACAATAAATGATTTATAAAATATATATATTATTGTGTTAAAAGCAACAAAAATAATATGGACAAAACCTTTGAACTTCTTGAATGCTAAACAGAGTACAATAATATATTATGAGTATTATATATAGGTATTTAATCAGTGGTTCCCAACAGGGGGGGGGGATTTAAATACTGCACTGGAGAATATAATAGTGATGATGAAATAACGATCCCTAAGGATAATGGACTTGTTGAAAAAAAAACAATTTTCTCATTAAATTAATTTTACCGATAATATTAATTAATATAAAAAAACTTATAAAATTGTATTAAAAAATATTATTAATTATAAAGTTGATTTACCTATATTTTGTTTTTAGAATTATGATAAAAATAAATAATAGTCATTAGTTGTCTAATATATATAGTTATTTTGTAAAATGTATTTGTACGGCTCGCTAAAAAAAAGGTCGTCTCAACTCTAATTTAAGTGGGGGCGTGAGATTTTTGAAAGTTTACAAGGGGGGCGTAGAATAAAAAAGGTTGGGAACCACTGTACTATAAATACTAGTGTTATCTGTCCTGTGAGATGTTTAAGTGTCTGTGGATTGAGTGCGGGTAAAAGGAAATAAGTGTACATATGAAAATACTGACTATACAAGCTTAAATATCTAATATTTAGATCGTGTTTTAAACTCATAATTATTGTAAAATTAAGAATTACCACTTATTTGTAAGTAAATAAAATAATTTAAAATATTCGTTGGATTATCAATATTGTATCTCTATACTACTTAGTATTTTGTATTTAAATAAAAAATACAACATTTAAGCGTATAATAGTTATTAATAATAATTGTAATATGCCATTATTAGTATCTCATAACAGTTTTATCGTGTTATTGTAAAATAGTTTATTATTCAATATAAATTTTATTTTATTATTTCAACTCAAAAGGTGTTGACCATTGTTAATTTGAAACAATTGTATAAATGCTACCACACACTATGGTAATTTTACCATGAATCCATTATGAATAGTTAAGTATAAAATTACAAGGTTTTTTTTGTCAAATAAATTAAGAACAATATTTCGATTTAATTAAAAAGTATCACTTTGATATAAGCCATTAGTGTACACCACGGTGTACATTTAAAATAACAAATTATTTGTATGGTAATTTGAAACTATAACGGTTCTAATTTTTGTTTAAATTAAGAAATTGAATAATGATGAGCATAAAACGAGATGGTGAAATAAGGGCATTAAAGGACTTTTTTTATAAAAACGAAAATATTAGTACCTATTAATTATTAAGACGTGGATAAAAAATTGATAGGTATATTTGTCATGAATCGATGTCATGTCGATGGATCAATCTAAAATAATAAATCGACACTATTTTTTTCGTTACCAATATAATTTTTCAAATTTCAACACCGAGAACATAAGCGCGTTGATGTAATGTTTTCGGGTGGTTTCTAATAATCAATGATAGTTAACGAACGTAAGTATATACGCGTGAATATTCGATTTATAAGTAATTAGAATTAAGAATTAAACGAATAGTAATTATCGTTTATTTTAATTATTGAATTTGAGTTGGGATCTGGTGTAATAACTATGTACTGATAAAATGTTTCAAAATAACACGAAACCTCACGATATTGACCGCGGTTGTGCTACAGCTGTGGTTTTCTCGCGGACCGCAAGTCGAATGATATTATGCAATTTGCCAAAATACATACCTATGACAACAAGTAGGTGTCGGACGTGATTGTCGTTAGGTGGTTTTTGGACTTGAGGCATGGGCTGAGGGCCGGAGAAAAATCGCTTTTTTGCAGAAACGTGAAATGCATGTACCTAGAACAAGGGACGGCAACCTTTTCGATGTTAAGTGCCAAAAAATAAATATACTTTTATCACTGGACACAATATTTGAATAAACCTTATAAGTATTTGAAACAAAAGTGCATTATATAGGTAGGTATCAAATGTATTTTGTTTTAGTTCATAACTGATAGGTGCCTATATTTTTTAAGGTATTTATAAACAAACCTCAGTTTAATCCACAGTTTCCAGACTTAATGTCAATTTTGATAAAAATTATAAGCTTTATTCGCGGGCTGCATAAAACTTCTACGAGGGCCACATGCGGCCCACGAGCCATCACGCCTTCTCCGCGAAACGTGATTTCTTGAAACTTATTCTAGAACCATGATTGGTCGAACCGTGTGGTTAGGTATCTAGTGGTTAACCAGTAGTCAACCATCTTTTTTATACTCATACCTTGCCTATATACCACTTATACCGCGTCGTTTCGTCGTTACATCGTTTCATGGTGAGCTGTGAAGGCGTCTTTAGTTGTGTGTGTGTGTTTACGAACAGTGTCGGACAAAAATCGTAATAACGTTTTACGCGACAGTTTAATATAATAATATTATCATTATCGATTCGTACAAGAACCGATTTAATGCACGCGATTTAATCGCCGCAATTTCTTGGTTCGCGTGCAGATATTTAGCGACTAGCTATATGAGTTTGTTTCGAATTTCTGAGATGGAGTTTCGGGAGTCTGTTTGGTACGAAAGTGTTCAATAAAATACACGGCCGAAAAGCAATAACCGAGGCCATCGCTGCCGGGCGAAGTGTTTAAATATTAATCATCGCACAAAGTATATAACATTTCGTATTTATAAAGCTATTACACAGCTAACCATATTACGATTCGTCAATCGATATATTTTGGAGCACATAATAATAATATTTTGTAGGAATCTTAAATTTGTAATATTATATATTATACTCTAAATTATAGTCGTTAATATTTGTAGTCCTGTGACGCATATTATACGAGACTATAGAAATTAAATTAAAACGCGTATTTCACTTTTGAACATCATCATAATATTATAGTATTCGCTGTATTCCTATATATTCAATATGTCCCGTTATTATGTTAATAATTTAATATATATATAATTTTATGCTCTATTACTATTTAAATTATGGTTTTCAAAATATATTATGTATACGGGCGGGAAATCGATATATTATTAAATTTACATCCTATACCGTCGAAAATTACATAATATTATATTTTATTACGCGATCCGAATATACGTTTTGAATAATAGAACACGGAAATAAAATACCAGCATGACTTTTTTGTATCAATCCAACAAAAAAATACTCATCAATATAATATTGTTTACTATAAAGTGAATAAAAGTCGCTGCCTGTATGTTATAGTAGTTCTAATCGAAAGCACCTAACACATTGCACGCCTCGTGATTTTAAAAATAAAATCAGATAATATTATGTTTTTGCACAACATGTGTGACTATCGTTTATAATAATAACATTTAATAACGTTCTTCGATAATAATTATACTAAAAGCGGTGTGTAAACATTATGTAAAAGTATAACAAACTATAACGCGTTAATCGATAAACGCAAATGAAATATTCTACGTTCTTGGAAATAAAAAACGAATTATAATATTATTTCATGTCGATTCGATATAAATTACACCGACGACTTGTGTTCGGGTAAGCCTTATATATTTTTATTCTATCAGTCACGACGAGGTATCACAACTTTTAATTAAAATAATGTAAATTAATTCAGAACTCTCGGTAGGTAATAATTATTAAACAGAACACGACTAAATAATAATTATCAAAATCAAATCTTTGTCAATGCAATCTGACAAAAGTTTTTAGTTACAATATTACGTTTCTCGAATGAGAAAATAATAAGTTTTATGAAAACGAAAAGGATAATAAAACGAATATGAAAAAACACGCTGTAAGTACCTAAATATTATGTGAGAATAGTTAGGTGACGACACATTATGTAATGACAAAATTAAATCATATTATGTTGTAATATTTCATTATTATTATATAATATTATGGCAATGATTGTAAAATAATTTATTTGTGCATCATGAGGACTAGTTGTAGAATTATATATTAATATTATGTTTGATATGAAAAAAAGGTTTTTAAATACAAATACAATTATTTTTTTTTTGACTGTTTCGGTATTGTGTTTTTTTATTTAAAAAATATTTATTGAATTTCAGTATTTTTACGTTAAACAATATGAAAAGGTGGAACTATCCGCAACAGATATTTTAAGTCATTTTGACTTGACGAGACGTGCGTGACGAGTATGGATTATTGTGTCTAAACGTCTTTCATTTCACACTCGGAATTCGTTTGACGTGTTAAGACGATAATAATATTATATTATCAACCAATTACATTTATATAGCTATTAAACACACATCACAGACACTATATTATATAGAGACAAGATTGTAACCGAACGTGAAAACTGAAAAACAAGATCGGATCAGCGATGAATATAAAAGCTTTTTGACTTTTCGGCGACGGATAGCTGCAAGTATTTATTAATAATACTAAATTTAAGAGCAAAGACAAATCGTCTAAAACCAATATTCTGAACGGAGCTCGAATTATTGCTGATGGTCTTAATATTTTTCAATATAGTAAAAAAAAAATATTTTACAATACATATTCCTCACTTTATGTATGGTCAATAATTAATTTAAACCATCATTCCTTGTCATTTGATGCGACATGAATATAAATACATTATATTTTGTTATTTACTTTGATTTATCCTTTAACGTATTGTTGTCGAAAAATTATTTCAAGTATTTAAACAACGTCCTTGTAATATTATATTAGTACAAGTCATATTATATTATAATTAATAATATTACAAGTCGATAATAATTATCAATATTTTATCTCTAAATTACAAATATTTTATGCCGGGTAAACGATCACTAAACATTTAACGAATCAATAGTGAGTTAAAGGTGTCACGATTTAATGGCCCATACTATAAGTCCATTACATTTTATGCAACCACATTAAATCAACCAATTGTTTATGCATTAGTCGAGTATTCTAATATTCAACAATAATAATATGACGATCATTGATCGATATTGTTAAAATTATAGCTCCTTGGTTTTTTAGGCTATAATCTTCCGTAAAAACAATAAACGGGTAAAATAGGTAGGCACTAATACCTAAGAGATTATAAGGTATTACAATAATGTTTACATATTATTAGTTCCAAATTGTTGTAATTATATATTTTGTGTTAAACATTTTAATATGATTATAAAATATATAGTTTAATACGAAAGTCATTCTGTAGGTGACAAAATTAATTTCGAGGTAAACGTTAAGAGTTTAAGACACATATTTTATGAAAACGGATTAACATTATTTATATTAGCAATAATATTTTTAATTAATCATATCTACACGAGTGTTATAATTTTTTTTCGTTTTATTGCCAACAGTTGATTGTTATCTTTCTAACTTTTATTGTTTATTTAAATATTCATAAATTATAACTTATCTTCAGTATTCTCAATCTTCACCACTATTATCACCACCTTCACCACCACTACCACCTCCAGTACTACTACCACCACCAGCACCACTTCCAGCACCACTACCACCTCCAGTACCACTTCCAGCACCACTACCACCTCCAGTACCACTTCCAGCACCACTAACACCTCCAGTACCACTACCACCTCCAGTACCACTACCACCTCCAGTACCACTACCACCTCCAGTACCACTACCACCTCCAGTACCACTACCACCACCAGCACCACTGCCACCTCCAGTACCACTACCACCGCCAGCACCACTGCCACCACCATCACCACTGCCACCTCCAGCACCACTACCACCACCAGTACCACTACCACCACCATCACCACTACCACTACCACCACTGGCGCTATTTTTAACAACTTTTTTTTCTTTAACCCTCTTGTTTTGGGGTTTTTTGGGTTTTTTGGGTTTTTTGGGTTTTTTTGGTTTTTTTGGTTTTTTTTCTACTTCATCTTCATCTTCATTTTCATCGTCATCGTCTTTCTTTAATTTATTTGAAATGAATTTGAGTACATCTTGTGAAACTCCTTGGTTTTGCCCCAATTTTTTTAAATAATTTAATGAATTCGATATCGGCGATATTGCTGCTGAAGTTGCTCTTCTCAAAAAATTCCCGAATAAACTTAATCTATTGGTCAATACATATTTCTGACCATTAATCATAGTTTCTTCGGGTAGTGCTACGGCTACAGGAGTTTTAATGGAATACGCACCTGTACCACCATAACGAGGTAAAATATTTGAAATTCCTGAAACAGTTCGTACATCAACCACATGATTAAAATATTAAATTAATTCTAAAATATTTACAAATGTTTATTGTATCCTTTAAAAAGGCTATTTTTAATTTAGATAATTTACCAACTTATTTCATTCGCATGGAGTGCCTATATTATATTATAATATACCTACATGGCTAAATGTCATTCTGAAATCAACAATTCGTAGATAACCAAACTATGGTTGCCTTGCGTATATCCAAAAAAATACGATGAATTCAATATTATAAACTGTACATACATTTTTAAATTATTTATAAAATGTATTATTATTTTGTTTATGATATTATTTACCATTAATAAACTGACTTCCCTGAGATGACGATGACAATTTTGACTTTGAACTTTCAGCTTGAGCAATAAATTGCTTTAAAAAATTAGGATTGTTTTGAATAGCTGAAAAATTACATTTTTTAATAATTATACAAAATATTACTTCAATAGGTATCTAGTACAACATTTTACTTACAAAATAAGTTGTCATTTATTACATAATATATTTGCTAGCATTTTACCTACATAAAACAGGTTAATAAGTAATCTAGCTATTAGTTACGAAATAAACTAGACATATTATACTATTGTATGGAGAAAGAAGGTAAAAAAAAAAAAAAAAAATTAAATTAAATAATTATTGAGAATTGGACCCACTCCATCCCTTTACAAATTACCGAGTAGGCTTATGGTATATACTACATAGTATTTAATAGAAAATAATAATAACGTTTTTTTAAAAGTTTATGTCATCACATGTAAATCACATAGGTAGGTGATAAAAATATGTTAAATAAACACAACTGTTTTTTTTTTTTTTTAATTATATACCTTCATTTAATTTGTCGTAAGTTTCTTCGGATACTTTTAACGAAAACGCTTGAAGTGATTGAACGCTTGTCAAAAGAGCTATGCATTTTAATGGATCTAAAAACAAAATCGTTCACCGTTATAAATTAAAACGATACACAAATAAGTACAACTACTATTCTATAACGTCCCGTTGTAATACAATATTAATTATTCTAACTCAGTTATTTACCATAATCAATATATATTGGTCACAAGTAGAGGTCGGATTTAAATGCCGTAAAAATATCAAAGAATGACCTTTCAAAAAATGCATTATTTATTAAATAAATTAAAATTAAATTATTATTAAAAAATGAGGAACGAATAAAATTATATTTCCTTACAATGTACAAAAAAAAAAATTAAAATTAAAAATTAAATTACATTTGACACAATTACTATTGTGACTCACGAGTGTTTTTTCTGTAGTCTTTTATTATTAACTTTTAAATTTATTTTAAATCGAGTAAATTAGAATTTATTTTTCCAGATTATATCATTATAATTATTATATATTGACAAAATATTGAGTATAGTAATTTTTAGGGTTTTCGTGAAACCTATATATTTTCTTCTTTAAATATTACTTAGCTTATATTATAATAATTTATGACGTAATAATATAGTTAGTGAGCCATATAGTATAAAATAAAAAATAAACCATTGATGGAAGTATTTGTAAATATTGACACACGAACAATATTATTCGAAATTCGATCGATAAGACGTAGAGTAGCATGCGCCCACTTATGATAAATTTCGAAGAGTGGTTTTGTGTAATAATATCGTATCGTGAACATACAATGAAACATATATAGACATGATAATATGTAGACTTTATAGAAAACAACAACTGCATAGGTATTATATTATATTGTTTCACCGACATTCTTATCGTGTAAACCATATCAAACGGTAAATTATTATTGTTTTACTTACCCGGCAGAGAGAAACATCGCAGAAACGGGCTGGTTAGAGTCCACAGTAATAGTGTTAAACGAATTGTTTTGATTGACGAGCGCGTCATCGAAACACGAGTACGTATTTGCTCTCTGTCTAGATACAAGTGTAACGCATTTAACCCAAAAAGGTTGAAATCGTTATTATTATTATTATTATCGAGTTTTGTTGTTGAAATGATAATTATACGTAGGTATAGCACGAGTTTCGGTTAAATTTTCTAAACGTTTCATTTGTTGTAAAAATTTGTATTGCAGTACTTGCCTCGAAATGACGACATTGCAGATGTGCTCAGTATTTGTGTTAAACGTATAAAATATATCGTTATATGCCTTTAAATAATTATAATATAGAAAAGTCTATACATTTTGATCGGTTATAGGTCGTGTGCGTATATATTAATCGTTTTTATAGACGTTTAATATGTGAAATAATATTATGAACGTTTAATAGTATTGTTATCCAATAAATGTGTACTATTATTGTCATTATTATTGTTTATTACGTGTTAATGGTTTTAATGGTGCAGTCGGAGACGACGTCTTTTCGGTACAAAAACTTGCTTCGCCGAAATAACTCACACAACTAGTGAAATAGTCAGATTTCGATAATTTTTTTGAAGACCGAGACTACATATGCCGGTTTGCACGTTGGACTTTGATTTTGAAATTTATTTTTCTGACGTTATTTAAATTAAGAGTTAAAAAATTAGAGTCTGATGCAACTGGAATAAAATTGGTCTCTTTAAATAGAAAAAATATGATAAAAATTCGACTATTTGGAGTGCAATATTATGGCCGTCCCACGCTATGACTATATAAATTGACAGCATTTTTTCCACTCAATAAATAGCTGGTGAGCTCGAAATGTAAATAAAAATCAATAAACGACGGCGATAAAGCTTTAGATCGAAACAAAACAAAAAACTAATTTTAAATAATTGTACGCTCGATTCAAGGAAGCCTATACAGAGATTATTATTTATCTGTGAGACACGAATATAACTCGTTAGTAAGAAAATAATTTGATGAACATTTCCTCAACCGTGAAATACAACTATACAAGCCAATCTACTCAACTAAATTTAATATACCTCAACCACGGTTTATAAACTGTTATCGTACATTTGTTGATCCATTTTTATGTAATCCATATTTATAAAAATATATTACTTAAATCTATCCAAATGGCCACTGCAGTTATGCGCCAAGGTTTATATGCAGGGCTTGAAACTGAAAAAAAAATTTCCGATTTCAATTTCGATTTTGGTTACCGGTTATTATTTTTTCCATTTTCGTTTCGATTTTTTATGGTTTTACCGGTATTCAAAATCGGTTTCAAGCCCTGTTTATATGCTCAATAATAATAAAAATAAAATTAGTTTATGTAGTCGGTATAATAGAATATATTATACATATTTTGTTATAAAACTAATGTAGTTAGATTTGGTTTTGATGTTATCGCTTCAGCAACAAAATAATATCCTTTTCTTATAACTAGCAGTTATATCTAATACTCGTAAGAAAATCATACGTTTTTTGTTATTTAGCTCATTTTGCAGTTGACCCCGTGGAAATTTGGTTCGAAAAAAATCAAAGCATAAAATCACATAATTTAAATTACGACTTTTTATAGGTTATTGCGTGATTAATATACGTACAATTAAGTCTTAAATAATAAATAATTTTGCTCATAAGTTACATAATATATTTCCTGTGAACAATATATAATATTATAACGGTGTTGCACCGATCGAAGGATTCGCGGGACAAGATGCATTGTGCACGTTGTTATCGATCCAATACCTATCACACGGCCGATAATGCACCTTAACTCTAATGCATTCGACTGCACCGTCATCGTTAGTCTGGTTCCCGCGGTTAGCGAGAGGTATATATGAATTTTTGTCTCGAAAGCGCAAACATTGCATTTACATTTTCAATGGTTTATTTACCGTCACGAGCGACTCCGCTCCATATAATAATAATAATATTATGTAACTAATGCAAATCGTTGACTGCGCGATGGCGACAAAGAACATATCGGCAAAATAAATATTTGCCTTCGAAACCGACACGATTTTAACGTACGATTCAGCGAATTCACAAACAACGTAAATACGAGGCTCGAGAGTTGAACACATTTTTAATGATGGTAGTAAAAACAACACTATACTGTGGTTATGACGATAAACTCGAAAAAGTAGTAAGCGGATGTAAAATACTTATAATTATTAATATTTATATTATATATGTAAAATCTTACTAGTTTTAAAAAATATATAAAAAAATTGAATTTAGATTGTGTTTAACTTTAGTTTACCTATCTCTTACGTATAGTTGTTCACTTATTGTTTATCTATTTTATTGATTTTTCTTTATTGGCCGCTTGTTATTAGATTTTGTACCCCTTTTCGTGCTATATTATATTATTTAGTCTAATTTAGTCTCTTATATTGTTATTTAATACATTTGGTTTTTTTTTTCATTTTTATTTATCATTTGTTATTAGAGTATTTTCTATCTTATGTTTATTTATTTTTAAGAACTTGCTCTCCCAGCACAAGCTATGCTTTTTAGGAGTGTTGCAGTATTGTTGTAATTTACTTATTAATGAATATTTAACTATTTCGTAAAATGTGTAGCGATATGTTATTGTTGCAATAAATTAATAAATATTAAATCATTATTTTGAATAATCGTCTACTCATCTTGCTAATTTCGGTTCGATCCAATGTTCTATACTATTCTATCTTATTATGTTCATTTTGACTCCGCTATAGTTGACCAAATCGTTTAAATTGAATCACACGGGTAGTGGATGTTTTTGAAATTTCTCATCTCTAAGCAGCTATATTGTAGGTTTTAATATTATACGTCCATTTTTTTTCTAGTAACTGATAATACCAGCCAAAATGTATTGTCGTCCTTTTGTTGATACTGATCTGTGATTCATCGGATATTTTTCAAACTATAAGAGCTTTTATAATTTATAAGTCAATGTTTCCGAAACGCATTAATTTTTTATGATATAATATAGTAGCGGTAACCGAGATGGTGAGATAACCTGCAATATTATAATATTGTACTGACAATAAGTAATAATACCCAAAATAATAAACCTAACCTGACCAGGGTAAGCTGAAATTATTATGTATCATTCATATTGATTTTGAAGCAATAATAGGAATGACAATTATTAACAAAACGCTACAATATAATATTATTTTGAGTAACATATTCCATTTACCCAAAGACGGATTAGTCTGTGGAATAGATCCGATGAAAATGTTGCCGCATTTAGTCGTATAATTTTGGAAACATCAAATAAAATAAACTACAGTTGAACGTGTTCAAACGTTCAATTATCGTACAGTAAATTCATGACGTGTAATCGTAAAAGCACTTTGCGATTTAACCATTCAGACTGCGTTTAAACGACATGCACCGTGAAACACGGTGTTGAACTCAATTATTATACCACACCCGATCGGCGATCATCGATTCCATCACTATATATAATACTATAATGATTAAATATATTGTACCTAACATATTATTAGGTACATAATGATATTATGACGTACGTACGAGGTTAACGGTGCAAGTGTTAGATCGCGTTTTCCCGGTTGTCATTGCGCGCGAGCTCTGCGGAAAAATGGCCGCATGGTGGAACATCATTATTCGGTTTTCATATTTTTATAATAATTATAATATTACGTATAGTACCTATTATATAATATATCATAGACGCTCGTATCATATATTTCGTTCATTTTGTAATAATATCTCGGAGTCCCACCGTAAACACGTGTAACAGAAAGACCTGACAAACAAAAATAGAAAATTAATAAAACTTTAACGTATGAAAACAATTTTGAAAACTATATGGATAGTAAATAACCTAATATTTACTCGTGTTAGAAAATTCCCAAAAATAATATTTTGGAAAAAGTAATTACAGTTCAAAAAAATGCATTCCCAAAAATATTGATATTTTAAACAATTGTATAAAATAAACCACTTAACTTAGAAAAATGTTTTTACCACCATTTTAAAAAAAAACTGAATCAAATTTAAATTTTTTTATTTTCAATTTTACAAAATAAAAATAAAAATTGTTATATTTTAAATATATAGCAAGTGTCTATAAATATATACTAAAAAAAAAAATTTAAATATTGATTACAACAAAAGTTATTTCATTTGTCAGTTCTTTCTGTTACACTCTATATATTATATAAGTTAAAACTATTTTGAATTTTTGAATATAGTAAACGCATACGTCTGCCGAACTAGTCTCATCGTTTCATCGCTTGCTCTGTGTAAAGTTGCTACCACGGGTTAAACAAATTAAACAATAATTTGAGAGCCGGAAAATGTCATTCTATCCGCACGCGGACCAGACACGATGAACAACGTCTAACAATACAATAATATTATTATATTCCGCGATCGATTGATTGTCGCTTACGATGCTTTACACTCGATGTAAAAATTCAAATAATAGTAAACAATGTAATACGAAAACATAATATTATATTAACTATTATAACGGCTCTTATTATACTGATAAGTACATTGTTATATGGGCATTACCCGTTTGGGCGCAGTGTACAAAATTTACTTGAAAACGGTTTGCACGTTTGTGCGCATTTATGACAGCACCTATTGGGTACAAAACTGTCACTAGTTATTTGTATCTAATAATTAAGACTACTATTTACCACAAAAATAATTACTAATTATAACATAAAATGAGTATAAAAAGTTAAAATATACAATAATACACTAAAAATAAAATATGTATAATTAAATAATAATAAACAATAAATTAAATTAGGACCTTTAAAAAGAAAAATCTTTAAATATTTTTGACCTTCTCGCTGTGTCTTTTGGGTAACGGTAATAGGCTCAGATTTAGTATAATATGCTAATATTTTGTACTTATATTGTATATTGTATATTAATGTTATCACACTGCTTACAATTATTGTATAGGTACTATACTTAAATTGTAATTGAAACATTGCCTGCTTAGGCGTTATGAAATAAAATAAAATGAAATAATATATTCATGAAGGGAAATATTACGCCCAAACGTTGTATGGATTTAAGCTCCAAAGTGTTTTGTTTTGGGTAAAAATACGCCCCGCAAACTTAGTTTCCCCCTTATTGTAATATAGCCATCACGGGCATCACCACTGAGATTATGATGTGTGTTTTCACATCCGGTACCGGGTAACGTTTTTAAAAATCTTTAATTTGTAGGTAAATTGTTACTACAGTGCTACTGCTCAAACATCAAACCGCTCAACGGACAACAAACCGCGTGCATAAGATAAGTTTATAGATTCAAAATGTACATAGCAGAACATACTTGTTCATTGGTTTTTCACTCTGTTATGTTTCAAACCATCCGATATACCCGTAGTGGAAATATCTTATAACGGAATGCTAGTCAACGGTCCACGTTTTTCAAAAATGCGAATTTTCACGAAATAAAGAACAAACAATTTCACAAGCTGGTGCAACAACCTGCAGATTAGATCCGTTATAATATATAAATAGTATTTATAGAATATAATTAATAAGCTTATCTGGTTTTCTTTTATTTGCTGCAAATAATGATCAGATCTTAAAAGGTAATACGTAGTATGCATATATCAATTTCTAAACTTGGTAAATACTAAATGTCAAACATTGTTTTTTTTTCTAAAAAAATATAGTTAATTTTTTCATAAATAAAAAGAGTACCTACACGTGACTATGTCAGGTGAAGTTCATTTCATTTTTATAAAATGTATAAAAAAATAAGTAACCCAACAATGTACATACGCCATATGCATGTATCTTTCATAAAATTCAAAATTAAAAGTATAATTTTAAAAAAAACTTCAAACCATAAAACTATAAAAGTAATTTTAAGCTTAAGCCTATACGAATGGTAACTTTGAATTTTTAGTAAGAACTAAGGATTTTAAAATACATTATTTATTTTGTTTCGGTATGTGTATAGATTACTCCGCTGAATTTGAAAAGAATTTCTCAAAATGAAATATTTCACAAAAGTGGCTGATAGTTTGAGTGGCTGATGTTTGATGGATTATTAATTGAAGCGTTGGTCATAAGAATACAATTCGCCAACATAAATGGCACAGACTTCTGGAATATCAAAATTTATGATTTCGTGATTGTGGAGGTTTTTTTTTTAATGAAAAGATCCATCACAACATCAGTGTACGATAAATTATCTATGTGGCCAAGTCATATATGATAATGAGTAATTTATTAATTTAAGGAGAGTTTAACAGATGTCCAAATGTTGCTCACAAAAGTCTAAAATTATATAAAATTCTAAAAATCTATTATTTTTATGAAAATATTTTCATTTTGCAATTTATTTGTCAGTAGGTATAAACACTGTCGGTTTTTAATGGTTGTCTGTTTGTACTCCGTTTCGTACATTTTCAACATATTTTTTTACAAACAAAGCACTTTTAATGACAACTACGAGTACTAGTGTTTTTTTTTTTTTATAAAGAACCTTGAGTTATTAATAATTGTGTTCTTCAAAAAGGCGCGGTATTGTTTTTTATTCAGAAATTATTATTATACTCTGTAGCAAAAATATTACTATTCATTTAAACATAATACAATTTATGAGTCTTTCTATCATACATTAGTAAAAATATTAATGTGAAACAAGTAAAAGAAAATATCTCAAAAGGAAAAAAAAATATTGATTAAAAAGGTAAAATTATATTTAGGTACAACTGTCCTAATATAATTTTGATGTCGATTTCATTCTAAAAATGTGTAGAAAAAATAAAAATAATTTATATTTTAACTGTATTGATTATATTGTTGACTGTGTACCTATAAAGCAATCATCGTGAGTTTCATTTAAATAAATTATCTAATGCAAAATAAAATAAAATAGCAATATTATAAGTTATTATTATACATCTTTACTATAATTTTAATATTACCTTATTTTGATGAATTATAGGAATAATATTGAAAATAGCAAACATGTAAAATGTTTATGATACCTATTGTATGATATTGAATTATGCGCATGCAAAATATTATGTAGATATCGATAGAAGTGGAATATATAGTTAATTCCTCAAAGTTTATAGCTCCGTGATTATCACATATTAAGAAGTATTAATATTTTAATATATATATTATAATATATTAATAAATACGGTTTGATCATAAGAGCTTATGTATGAGCTTACATTGTAAGAGCCAATGTTATGTATCTTGTGGGTAACTCAAAGCGATTAACAAACGTGTTAAACAAAATAAGTCGCGTGTAACACACGTTTTGAATATAAGATTTACTACAAATAATAATTTTGTTAGAACACCTTAACGCGCCTTAAGTGTTTATTATTGTCTCAAGCATCATAATATAATTATACTATAATAGAACTATAAAATAATATATATTGGCAATTATTAGGAACTTTCATTTCATTGAAATCAACTTCCCCGAAAATACTTAAACATTCTTTAAGTAGGTCGTAAGTATAATTTAATAATATTATATGAGTCGATTACAAAAGCGGAATTATCGGCAATCCACGAGAATCTTCAATACTCTGCAATAATACCATATTACGTTTGAACAAAGTAGTTGATCTAGAAAAAGGATCCAAACAGTCTCTTGAACAATAAACCTATTACGCGCTTAATACATAAATGTCTTTTTTAAAGTTTGTTTTTATTCCATCTGTTTCCACCGCGACAAAAGACGGACAAGAGAAAACCGAAAAAATCAAATCATCTTGTCGTTATTGTATAGTAGATTACTGTTTGTAGAAATCTACAAACAAGTAGTCTGTACCTAGGTACCTAAAGTGAATGATATATTTTTATCATTATTATTATTATTATTGTGCTTCAACATGTGTGATGGTCAATAGTAAAGTGTACATTGAACTTGTTATTTTTTATTATTTTTATTGAACTGAAAAAAAAAACATCAACAACAAAGGTTATTATTGTTTTTCGTTTTAAAGCATAATATAGTGCTTAATATGTGCTATATATATAAAGTTAACAATCGTTGTATATTCTAAACGCCAATTAATTAAATACAATATACAATGCATACAGTAATAATATCATACGACTGATGTGTTTGCTAAATTTTATTGTATAAGTCGGTTTCTCTTAAGAAGGATAATATTATATTTGTGATGCTTTCGGTGTCTGGACCTAATGCTTCGTCCGTGTTGGGTGGAATAATGTATTTTTTTTTTAGGTCGTTGATGTATAGCACTCTGTTGTTTGACTGGTAATATAACCCCACAAGGCTGTAATCTGAGGAGGTTTCTTTTTGGCCGTAAAAAACTCGCGAGTCGGAGACGGTTAATTAAAATGTTTTCCCCTCGGCTAAGACTAGGATCTTGCCAATATTTTGAATTGAGTTTTTGATTTCTCTGAGTTAAGTCTGTTATGGTTTCGACCAGTGGACTTGTCTAAATAAAAAATTACTCATCGATTATTTTATCTCGATAACTATATTGTGCCATTTATCTATTGGTTATCTTAGAGATGACACAGTTACTTATCTAGATACATTTTATTTAAATCATATTCGTTATTTTTATTAAAATTGTTCTATCAAAACACTATCCAATATTAGTACATAATATATTCATAATTTTACCATATTCCCATATTCTACTAACAAATTTTATAAAGTTGATACTCCGAAACTTTCAAATTTTTTGGATCAAAGAACATTTGTTACTGTATATTATGTTCACGTTGGTAAAAAAGTAAATTTGTTATTTAAATATAATGAAAAATTAGTTTTATCTGTCATAAATATTATCTAGATAAAATTCAGATTATCTTTATCTAACCTAGATAAATGTAAAATGTAGTAATATTGTGTCTGTTCTCAACACTGCGTCAGTGGGTTTGTCGTTTTAGTTGGATTGAGTTTTTAATATGAGTTTTGATGTCAATTACACTATTGTTTAATTTTCACGTAAAATGTTATTATGTAAAATTATTTTGTAATATTTAAATAATTTATATATTGTACAATGAAATTAATTTAGAATCACAATGATTGTTTATAAATATTTTAAACTTTATTTTATTGATATTTATGGTACCTATATTATATAGTGTTGTATTTTAATAATAATTACGAGTACCTATGTACTGTTTTCAGTAAATTTCAATAAGAACACTTCAAATATCTACAAATGATAATATATTATCGTTATTATTATAGTATGTTGAACGTATTTAGATGTACGATTTATTAATATTCCACGTCGGCTAAAGTTTGTCGATTTTTCATAGAACAAATATAATTTCAACTTATTGAGTTATACATTTTGCAACTACAGTCGATCATAGTCAATGAAACTACATTCAATGCATCAATTTATCTTACCTATAATAGAATAAAAATGTCGGTAAATAAAATGAAGAATACATATTTCACGTAAACATTTCGTCAGTATTATCAACGATTAGTAAAATTGATCTAAACTATAAACAATAATATTTATCAAATTTAATGACGGATGAAAAAATAAATATTTTTTTTAGATTTTTGTGAAATTTAGAGTAGTATAATTTATTATAAGCTTACAATTGTTATTATTCTGTACAGGATTAATATACCTACAATTTATTATATTTTTATTTTACTTATAATTACTTAAATAAATCATCTAAAGTTGTTGTGTTCTTCTTTTTCTTTTTATCTTCTTCGTCGCTGTCAATGTCTTTTTTATTTTTACGGTTTTTACCTTTCTTTTGGTTTCGTTTTTCATCCTCACCACTTTCGTCATCGCTTTCTTCGTCGCTTTTATCATCACTTTCTTCACTGCTTTTTTCGTCGCTTTCTCCTTCACTTTCTTCGTCGCTTTCTTCTTCGCTAGTCTCTACTTTTTTTTGGATTTTTATCTTTTTAGCCGGAAGTACAAAACCTAATTTCTTTCTAATACTATCATTATTTAACATTTCTTTATAAACATTCAGAACTCTCAACTCTCTGTTTATCGAAGGACAAAACACATTCAAAACTTTTTTCCAGAAAAATTCTCTTATTCCTCTCCACGCCATGTGAAAATTATAACGGCTTTTAGATACTTCGAGCATCCTTCGGTTTTTATACTTCGCGGTCAACGCATTTACGACAACTGTATTAAGTTGTTTTGTCCCAAGGCGGTTATCAAATGGCTTAACCCTAAAAGAATCTGAAATTTAGACACACAATTTGAATATTGAGTATTAATGATGTCATTAAAGTAAGTATTGGTAATCAATTAATCGAATATCTTTCGATTTTGATTTGGTCGACTTCAGCCTGCATAAACTTAGACTTGACGAGTCGATAAGCCAGAAAAACGTTATTCACTAGTGGCGTTATTTTTGAATCAATATACTAATTCGAATTGAAATAATAATTAATTATCATTGTAAATAAGACTTGAAATGATTTATAAGTCACGCATTTATTATAAAACAATAATTAAGTTTTTAGTTAATCGTATACGATTTTTAAACTATAAACCTACATATTATTGTATAAATATAGTTTTATATTATTAAACAGCCAACTAGTTTGTACTAATAAACAAAGAACTAGAACGAGTCTTACAGAAATTATTTAAAATTATTATTTACTATTTTAAATGATAGGCAAAAGTTTCAAACGACAAACAGTCCACAACGGTGGCCATTTCAATAATGCGTGGTATATACATGCATCGAAGTTGTTGAATTATCGAAACATAAAAACTAAGCCGTTGTATTATTTTTTTTTTTTGGTTTTTACGATAAATTGATAAATATTGAGCTATGTTTTACATAATATAAACTATATTACTAACCTCTAATGAGTATTTGTTTGCCGTCAATCGTTACGAACGAAAAGTTTACGACGAAAATCGATAAAAATAAAAAGACGCATCGTCCATCCATTGTTTAAAAAAAATATCTATGTGTTAGCTGGTCACATACCTAACCTTAAGATACGTGGTATAAAAGATTGTCCGTACTATGAAATCAACCGACGTCGATGTTTTTTCCACGTTTGAACCAGCGGTGGATATTTTTAAAAAATTTTTTTTTTCGTTAATTGTTCTGCGCATTGTTTCTCTTTAATTTGCTGTCGTATTGTTACAATAACGCGAACGAGCAATTGTAACATAATATAGTTTACGGTTTTTGTTTACTATAATAAACACAAGTTCACGTCATGTACCTACCTAATTGCATTTTTTTTTTTCAAAATTACCTTTAATAAAAATAAACGAGCTAGACGTTTAACGGTTTCGCGTTAAGCCTGCAGCTGTATATTTTACGACGAGTGGTGGTTCTGTTCAATTCGACAATGATTTATTCACTTATCACTCGTCCGAGCAATAACGAAAAAATCGGCTAAACTCGAATCGGCCCAGCTCGTTTGCAGCTTAGGCGCATAGGACGGTATTGAACTATATTGACGACAGTCTAAAACGTTTTGCATATTATTATTATATTAATTGGTTTCGGCGCCTTCTGGGACAATGCGGGCTCGTAATATATTAATACATCGTGTTCGATTCGAGACGAGTGACAGACATCGAGTAATCATCATTATTTATTTATTACAACTGTTACGATAATAATTAATAATATATTATTCAGCGCTCAAAATCTGTATCCGTTTTAAACCAGACGGTTGACCGCAGACATGCCATCAGGTTGCTGGATTTGATGTGGCTTTTTGGCACACGCGGACTTCGTTGAACAGAAATACAGACAACCTCCCCTAACCTCACAATTATTTACGCATCCACAATTCAATATAATTTATAATATATACACCTTTGATTCCTAGAAGTCTGATACAGAGTGATGATAACCGTAATCATTTTTTGTTGATTTAGTTGATTTTAACGTATCCAGGGGGGTCATGGGGTCTGGACCCCCCCCCCTCCTAAATTTTTCCGCACTTCCGTATAAAATTACGATCCTTACAATTTAAATCAAAATAAAATACTGTGTTATTAAAAAATATTTTTTATTGTATTGTGGTATAAAAATAAACCACTATAGAATGGTCAAATTTCAAATATTATTAATAATAAAATATTATTTTTAATTTTTATCGCGGAGAGTCTACACAAGTCAGCAACGTCGTATAACATCAATAAATTATTATCTATAAAAAAAACAAATAATAATAACAATATGATGCCGGCATGTGGCATTTCGCATTTATACATGTTATCGGAATAATTTTCGTATTGGCTTTGGGTCGTTATTTGAAAAATATATATACATCAGAAGACAGCAATGTCTTTCATAGTTTCATAAGATATAGTAATCATCAGGGCTCGTAAGTTCGTGCATTTGCATATCAATCTTGCTAAGACGCTAAGTTGTCCATTTCAAGGTACCACGGTTAAATATGTGAAGTCTTATTTTGCATGTTTTTCCATATTCAGAGGTTTTTTGCCTATTTGGCATATTTATGCATATTATTTTTATTTTATCGGGTAGTTATTTTAATTATTTTTTATTTTATACTGCTTCATTTGTATTAATTGTCACGAAGCGGTGTATTAAATCATTGTATTAATATTTATTTCGCCCCACCCCCCCCCCCCCCCCCCAAAAAAAAAAATAAATAAATAAATTTCTGGCTACGTGCCTGCGCAGTATTATTCTTTTGTTGAGCTATAATAATTAAAGCTATATTTAAAAAAAAACACTACTTGTAGGCTCTATATAACTGATCGATAATTGTTTATTAATAAGGTCCGTCGGGCGAGTTTATTTGATAATTGAATTGAGTTATTTCAATTTAAATAATATATTAGCGACAAAAATGTGTAGGTATGACTTTAATAATATTATATATTATTAGATATTCAATCAGAGCTGAATATTGCACGCGTAGAAAAAGCAATTAGCTCGAAGAAAATAAAGTCGCTAAGGTTATATGACGATGTTTACAAACATAAGCCCGGCAACAAACCCGCGACAGCCGAACCCTCTCCCGAGTACTGCAGTGCGTCTTGCGATTAGTATTTTATCGCGTTGACAACCATTTTGTGCGATTTTCATTACTACCGATTTGTCTTTTTTTGCCGTCTCGGAGAACCCGATGAAAACACGTCGGAATTCAATCCACGAATGATGGCCGCCGGAAGGATTAATTATGAATGGTCCAAATTCTACAGTAGCTACGTTTACTCGTCGGAAGGCTCGTCGGAAAGCTCGTCGGAAAGCTCGTCAAGCGCGGCGGAGGAAATCAATTTGGCGGCCCACGCGAAAACGATTTACAAACGAGCAAAGGTAATAATTTATACCGACGGGGTTGGGGTGCAGGCGAGTTTAACGATTTTTCGAACTCTGGAGCCGGACTCTATACGGTTGAATTTAAATTGACCTGCTAAATTACTATCGTCTCAGTCCTAAAATACTTTAATTTTGTATTTATCGATCAAATCCCAAGACGCGTTAATTGTTCTGAAAACCTAACTGGTGTTCAATAATAATAATATTATTATTATATTATATTTTAGCATTTCAATAATAAATAAACTGTGATGACACGGCGTTTTAGATAGGCAATTTAGCTACACCACACGTTCGTTATTCTGATGTTCCATATTATTAAAGTAAAGTTTCTCTATAATATTATTATGTTTAGCAGTCCAGGGCCATATTTAGGGGAGGGGGGGGTCAACAAGGTACTGTTATATACATTTTTTTTATATATTTTCAAAATTGTAATTTATTTACTTGGTATATTAATAAATATAATTTATAATCTGTGTAATAGAAGAATTTTTTTTTCCTAGTAAATCATTAAATTTGCTATTCCGTCGTAACATCAGTCGTCATGTTTCGTGTTACATTGCAGTAAAAAAAAACTCTTTAAGTAACCATTATAGTTGGTATTCAGTGTTGATACACCGCACGTAATATATTATATTTACTCCAAAAGTTACGGGAAAAGTCACAACTAATCTATGTTAAAATGTTAAACTCGTTAACGCCATACCTCGTAGTATATACTATGAGATCACACGAACTTAATATATCTCTATGGAGAACTATGGTTAACTATGGTTAACTATGGTTCATGTTTTGTTCTGGTAACGCTTATGCGATGCGCAGGGACGTAATTAGGAGCAACAATCTGGGACAACAAAAAAAACGCCTTATTAGAATATCAGCTCAATATGAGATTTCTCTCTCAGACCCACGAGGCATCACGGATAAAACGCGTTCACTTAAAATCATTTTTGATTAAAAAAAATAATAATTTAGTATCCATAGTAGATAATATACATTATTACAATAAATGAATACTAATAATAATATAATTATTAATGCAATGTCCTAGAACTAGGTATCAATAGTAAAATTAATTACTTTGATAGCAATATCAAAAAACCTATCACGAGGTGATATATTATTATACTTAGTAATGTGGGCTGGCAGACCGTCTTTGCTCAGAATCGTTTTTCGTATACAATGATCGATCCCATTGAATTTACATTTGACATATTATCCACAACAGTGATCTACTCGATTACGAGATACACTAGACACCTGCTGTGTACAACTGAGCAGTTTCTCTTTTTTTGCATTAAAAACATTAACCAAATTTTATTTTTTTGTGATATAATTATATTTTGTATCTAACGATTAAAAAAAATATGTCTTACAAAGTTCTAATAAAATTGTTTTAGTGATAAAAAATAAAATTAATGACTATAATATATTACGTAAAATAATTTACGTAACACACTGACTTTACTTTTAAAACACATAAAACGCCTTGCCAGGTTTCGTATAATATATATACAGATACACAATTAGACATGGCTGTAAATTCGTCGACTAAGTGTGAGACATTTTATAATTGACACTACAAAAATCAATAGAATATCAGCTGAGGACTGTGCCTAAATTAATATATTATATTATGCATGTCAGCGCTATAGAACAAAATTTTATGATGACGAGAGACGTTTTCTCTTTCGTCGTTCAAATCCAATTAACTGTGTAGGGTATATACAATATACAATATATATATATATATATATATATTATATGCATCTCATATTCATCGATCGGTTTTGATAAGGAGAGGAGGGCTGCAACGTCCAATGGCGATCGCTAAATATAATTATCTATTACGAATCAACAACCGTCGAGACCATATTATATCCGCGACTGCTGCAGCTCGACAGTCAGACCGTGTAGATTATAAACTACAATAATAATATGTTCGAATAGTTTTTTTTTATTCAATCGTGTTTTAATATTGTTTTTTAAAGACATTTTTTCGAATTTTAAAAACTTCGAGTGATACCTATTTATGTATAAATATATTATTATCATCACATATACGCATGTTATTGTATAAAGTACATTAATAAATATTAAATAATCATATCGAGCAATTAAGTATTTCAAATAATACTGCAGAGTCTTTAAATTATATATATTTTAGTACCTGTATTCATCGATTGTAATGTATTATAGAAGTCACATAATTAAATATTTTATAAAAAGACTTCCAAACTAAAATTAATACCTACTACACATTATTATTTTTTTCTTAGAGAGTATGAAAAATATGTTTGTCCTTGTAACCTACTAATCTTAAAAAAATTAAAATATTTAAACATTTAATTTAAATTGGAATTTTTATTTCAACTCAAATAGTTTTGTCAAATATTTAGGTTTTTTTAAAAATAAGAGTTTAGTATACATATATAATTATATTTTAAATCTTCAATTGCAAAAAATGCCCCCAAAAAAATGATTGATTTGTATATTATAAAGTTTTAAATACAATTTTGACTTTTTTTTATTATAATATATATATTTAAGATAACGGTTCCTTGACGATTTGACGTTATCTAAAATAGAAATAAGTCAGTAACGTTAATTATACAGACTACTTTTGATAAAAATGTTGTGGAAAACCACAGATAATAGCTTGAGATAATGCTCGCATTATTTTTGTTTAAAGTTTTTTTTTTAGCAAAAAGTTTAAACACAAAATATTATGTAAGATAAAAGTTTTTTATTACTAAATTCTTTGATATCGGAACCATACTATGCATTTATGTTTGCGATTGTCCAGTCTTTGAGCACCCCAATAATAAAAAAAATTGTACAGCAATCAGATAACGATATTATCTGTCTCTCTCTTAAAACGCTCTACTATTCCCTTTTAGGCCTTAACTTGGTTACGGATCTTTACATTGAAGTTTGGGATCTGTATACTTCTTCTGGCCTTCTTAAGATTGAACGTGTTCAGATAATGTCTGCTTCCTTCGTTCATAACGAGGCTATGTAAAAATCACGAAAAACAAATAGTAAAAATCAAAATAACGAGAGAGAAAACGGCGAAAATAAAAATCGTTTTATTCATTTTTTAGACCGTTTTTGAGACCAAAGAAAACTCTGCTCTTAGTGAGCGTAATGTTTTGTGCGCGTTTTTATAATAATATGACGATACATGATAATAATTTATCATATAATATAATATATTTATTTAATATATTTATTTATTTTATATTATAATGTTATGGACCCTAACTGTAGAAAAAATCGTTTTCGCATAAGTATTATTATTGTAGAAAACAATAACATTCTTTCAATAATATAAAATACCAACAACAAAATTGTAAAAACAAAGGACAGGTGAAAGTTGATTGAAAAGTATTGGTCCTCGTCGGAAAGCCTCAGGAGACGGTTCTAATGAGAGAATCGAACAGATAGTTAGAGAATAACAGAGGAGTTATAGAAAGGCAGGGTTTCTGGTTGGACGTGGGACTCTAAAGGCATTAACCTCGGCTAGTGATGAAGGGTATCAATAGAATATTAGAAACGAATTTGGAGAAATGGAAACTCTTAGAAGATGATCGGCAAGACTAGATAAATCGAGCACTTTACTGATTAGCTATAGTATAGTCATTAAGGGGGGGGGCGGGTATGGAGGTATTATAGATGAAGGAAACAGTATACGACCAGACATTATCTGAATATAATATATATATAGTAAACATAATATAGTTACGTACACTTGTACGATTTCGATTACAATTTAATATATAATATTATATAATATTGTATTCATCTTTTTCTTCTCGTCCGTAACGATAACTAAATTACGTATCGTTTCTTTGGTGCCTTTTACATATTATATTATATCATATCAAAATATAAAAAAAATGATATGCAAATCATGATGTAAACGTACAGTGTTTTAATATCTCACACGATTGTAATCGATTTTAAAGGAAGTATACCAAAACGCGGAAACGCAGAACTTATCGGCCGGTGCGGATGACGAAAACGATTTCACAGACATCCAGTCCATGCCTTGCTACACGGAATCGTCCTTTGAAAATCTGATAAAACTTCCCGTGAACGTTCCGGAACACGAGGACAGAGTGTTCGTCGTCTTTTGGCTGTCGATCACGTTCTTTGTACAGGTGAGAAAAATTCTGTACGCGACGTCTCTCTCTCTCGCGCACACCGCACTTTCATCCGGTGCTGCGTCTGCAATACGACTGAAATCGGTGAAAATGTTCAGTCAGGGTAGATGACTGATAACCGATAGACTCGTCAACGCGTAGTTTGAGACTGGTCGTCGTTTGCGCATCACTATAATTGTTAATTTTGACCTTTTTTTGTAAGACGGTTGCGCGTTGTTCGATTTTTCGGTCGTATACATCGTTTGCGCTTCAACCGTTTAAAAGGTCGTACATAAGGTCGTATCAATATTATTGAACAATAGAACGGAAAAAAAAGTGTACGCCCAAAAGCTCAAGTTGTTTTCTAACTAAAATGTACACACCTTTAAATAAAAATAATAATGATAATGGGACATTAGTTATTACAATATACCAAGTATTGATTTATAAAATAATATTTGATTTGATTTTTATTGATTTTTTCTCTAACTATTAATGTATATTTGTATTTTAACTATGACTATAATATGCCTAATAATTTAAAACACTATTTTTTATTTTTATTTTTTGAGTGAAAATGTCAATGTATTTATCTTTATTATTTTTAAGCTTAAAGATCTTTAATTATAATTTTATACCTTTCTGTGGTCTATAATATTGATGCGCAAACGGCCATAGTAGAATGAGAGTTTTCGACACGAACCTCGACTGAATATTGAAAATATTTCTTTTTAAAGTTTTTGAACACTTCTTATAGTCGTATAGAAAGAATAAACATCACGAGTTTTACGTTTTTAGTATAGAAATTTAGGTGTCGAAAAAAGGGGGGCCTCGTTGAGATTTTACAAGAGACGACCAAAACGCGTTTAGGTAAGTCATAATATAATTATTGAGGTTTGCGTTTTCAGAGCTGACAATTAATAATATTATACAATATAATTATTGGAAAATGAAAAAAAGGCAAACGAGTGGGTATAAAAAATCGTGCCAGCTGTAGTATAATGGGGTCAAGTCTGATCCATAGTATATTGGCGCATAAAATATAATATAGAAACGAATGTTACGACGATATCATCATTTCTTTTATAATATTATATATCAGTAAAATATGACTACAGAATTCGCCTCGAGAAAAAATAAAACTAATAACAACGCGTAAAAATGGCGGTAAAACGCGTAACGTGTAACTGAACTCTCGTAAGTTACGGTAAAAAGTTGCGTTAAACTTTCAAAGTCTAAACGTTCGAGTACCGACGGCGGCGACGGTGAATTATTATACTATCGTTCATAAAAAGTGTTCGTAACGATAATAAACGTGTATAGTTCCGTTTGTTTTATCGTTTCGACTCGAATCGCCGCATTTAAGTGCAGCGAAAACTTATGATAACGGCCACGACAAGTCTTCAAAACCCCTCTAAGAGAAAAAAAACCAACGACTAGATTAATAATTTCGCTAAAAATATTTCACAGATGTTTTCGTGCAACTTTTGTACGCCGTTTTTCGAACCGGCTTCGGCGGCTGCTCTCCCGCGACGGTCGCAGAATCCCGTGTCGATGTTCCCCGTCTGGAACACGGTCGTGGGCGTGCTGCTGACGGTTCCGGCTTGCGTGGCCATCAACAAGTATGGTGAGTTGGTTGTGTAATATTATATTTGAACCGAGACGAAGCGGCGAATGTCATAACGGACGACAATAATAACTCGCGAATACCTATGTATAGCATAATATTATCATATAGGTATTTGGAGAGTTCTGCAACAGCAGTACGATATTACATAATTATTTGAAACGCCAGATATTACATAACAACCGATCGTTAAAATAATTTCATCGTATAAATAGCGTTTCTGGAAATAGCACATGTTGTGTGCAAAAAGTATATTTCATACGTTCCGCGGCACGACCGTTGTATAACCCTGCAGCGGTTCTTGATTGTAACTTTTTTTGTAATAAATAAAAATGGGAAAAAATGACACCTGTTAAAATTAGTCGATACGCTTGTATTGAAGTACGTCTAGTGTATTGCAATGGCTTCATTGGGGTGGAAGCTGGAGGAGGGGAGGGGGGGGGTGGAGGGTGCATTCTCACCGACTTTTTTTAAAACGCCTTCGTCGGCCTGCCAAAAATAAAACATATAAGCGCCGATATTGCGCCCAAGTGTTTTAAATCAGATATTGAATGTGAGTTTTTTTTTTAAAAAAAGTTTCATCGTGTTTCATTTCAAAAACTTTTTGATGTGGCCCTACAATAACCGATATTGTCTAATATGTATATCGGTAGGTACTATAAAAATGAGTTTAGACACTGCCCCAAGTGCCAGTTTGCCTATCTGGGGCAGTACTAAAAAATTCAAAAAAGTGTTAACCTAGACACTCGGTAAATACTTTAGAGTCGTAGACTCACTCAGAATGTAGCACAGAACTCTTCTTGTAGTCCAGCGAGAAAACGCGCTGGTCTTATACGTTTGTGTACGAGCTACCCAACCGGGTCCGACCCCGTCGATTGGTGGGGACTTTATTAGCTACTCGTTACATCGTGTGATGATGAGAAACAACAAAATTGATAATTCCCACCAAAGAGAAAAAAATTATGCCTCATAATGGCATCCATTGTTCTTTACATTTTATAACTCGTAACTTGCGTACTAACACAAATTTTGAATTACAATATAAGTAGGTATAATATCGAAAAGTAATCGTTTATTCGTATCATAGTTATACAACATTACAACCGTTAATATTGTAGAGGTTTCATCTTTTATAAAATATACATACAATATGTCTTTTATGTTTTTATTTTTTTTTATTGATCATAAAATATATCGTAGACTTGACCGTTAGTATACTATACGTACATTTGTGTTTACATTTTTAATTTTTTTACAATTTATAGATTTTTTTTAAAATTAAGTTATACGATTATAAGATTTTTTTTGGAAATTAAATTATGTTCCTATTTGTTTCGAGGTGTGAAATCAATTGCGATAATACATTTTGGTATTTTTGACTATTTTTATTTGTTTTTGTTCATATGATACCAAGTGTTTACACTTCTGGAAACCACAAAACAAATATTAATATATTACCTATAAGTACACATAATTAGACAAAATAGTGATAGTGATTTTTTCATACCGACATACCTAAGTGACATAATATAATATTAAATATGAATTACACAAATAAAGTCTACAGTTTTTCAAATTCTACAGAGGGGATTTGTCGCCACTCAACCCCTGCACCCCTCAAAGGGTGACAATGTGTGTGGTGACCTGGTAATGCTTTTTTAAACGGCCAGCAAATATGTTGGCACCAGCGATAAAAAAAAAACTAAAATGACGCCCCCGCGGTATCGTGCTAGTAAATTATTGAACCCTGATGATGAAATCATTATATATATTATATTATAATAGCGTTGTAAAAAATATATATTAGGCATCCGGACCTGTCTGTTGTATTCGTGTGCGTCGTCCTCGTTGGGAGCGGGCGTGCGGTGTCTGTTGATCGGCAATTCGAATTTGTGAGTAGTTAAAAACAAATAAGAAAAGGAAAAGAAAACAATAGGAAAATATATTGTTTACTAATAAGATTAATCGATCGCACGTGCTGCCGTGTATTGTACTAATAAGATTAATCGATAAACATTAACATGTACGCATGCACCTTGCATCGCGAGTATCGCAATAACATATTATTATTACGATTAAAAAATACAGTATGTTGCACGTGTCTGCGGTGTTACTGTCGAGTGCCTCGGTCGTCGTGAAACCTTTGACGGCCACCGTGTCCACTTGTTGTTTCCTGGCCGGCGGAAGAAACCTGGCAACAGGTAAAAAAAAATCGAAAACCGTAATTTTTTTTTTTAAAACCGAAAAACTTGATAGCATTATCTACAGAGGCAATTGAACAATGGTGTTCAGTTAGTTATATTTACTCTCTTAATCATAATGTGACACGTATTATAATACGGCGTGTAACAGAAAAATCTGACAAATATATTTTTTATTTTATCATTAAAAGAGTACGGGTAGGTATGGCTGATAGTCAAAATATGTTAAGAAACAATTAATGTATCTTAAATTAACATAAAAAAAAGGAACTTAAACATTACATATAAGAATTAGGTTGGAACAATATTTGAAAATAGCAGAAAGATATAGTTGGCATACATTTGACCATCCACGTCCTTATCACTATTATGGCTGAGTTAGAATGCATACTAGTGCATAGCAGGAGACTGAACCTAAAAGAACCGGTTTTGTAACCGCGACCTTTAACGTTTTAAGAACCGGAACCAAACCCTTTATTCCAGGAAACGCAAACTGGTATTTTTAAATTAAATAGGTTCTTTTAGGTTCCAAAATATCGTACAATTTATTAGTACCTACTACTATTTTGTGTATAAATAACTCGTGATGTATGATCATCTAAGTTTTCTATAATTCTCATACTATTTATATAGCTTTACCAAATCCGCATTCTGGGTAGGTATTTAAAGTTACTATACTTTTCAAGTTTTTATTACGTGTGAGACAATTATTTAAATAACATCAGTTGAAAATGTTTTCCCCTATACCACATATATTAAATTGGAATCAATTTTACTTTGCAGTCAGTTTCCATGGATATACAGTCTATCAAAAAAACTAAAAAATATATTTACTTGATTATTGTTTATAGACATTTTAAGTTATTGAAATTAGATATTCAAACGAACAATAACGATGTAGTTATAGTTATTTCGTTGTATTTTAAAAATAGTAGTAATTAGTAATGCAGGCCGTAATACAGACCGTCTAGCTCAGAATCGTTTTTCGTATACAATAATTGTATATTCACGAATTCAAATTTAACACATCCATTACAGTGACCCACTCGACACCTACTGTAATGTAAAGCAGTACCCACTGGCCGACCTTTTTTTTAAAATTTATTTTGAAAAACTAACATATTTTCAAATTACCTATTGTTTATGAATAATAGCTTTATGTAATAATTATTAATATAATAAAAACAATACAGTTGAATAATTCGAGATACTAGACATTATTATTGTACTGGTTATTGAAAATACAAATTGTTCTTACAACTTTCACGGTCGGCTGATATTTGTTAATAAAATATAGGTTTTATGTAATGATCGAGTGCATTTCGAACATTATTACCTCTTTTGAACTAAAGTGCAATAATCGAGTTATTCGACCTTACCTTAATCTTTAAAATAAAAGTGAATGTTTATGTCTGTTGGCCTTTATGCATTCCTACACTATTCATCAAATCGCCATGAAACTTTGGGAAGTTGTTGAGTACACTTCGGCGAAAGTTTCTGTCATATTACATCCTACCCTACGTACATAGTATACGGTAATGCATTTGCAAAAATAGTTTTCCATTAATTGAATACATTGCAGTGGCGCCATCTTTCCAGTAAAATAATACAGTTTTAGCGCATAATTTGAAAACGGGAGGACTGATTGGGCTCCTTTTTATTTAAGTGTTCGTAATAGTTTGACGGAAACAAATATTAGAAAAGTTGCCCGGAAAATTGAAAAATGTTGGAAAATCTAAGGATAGGATATAATGCAATATGTATAATCTCTGTTTATTTAGGGGGTTGCCATTGGTTACATTTTTTATAATTTCTACTAATGATTAGTAGAAATATGGCATATACATAATATATAATACATAATATTTTTACAAATTAAGTTTTTGAAAAAACAAATCTTCGGCACGGGCTACCGTTGCTATGGTTTTCGTGTACCTAATTCTGATTTCACTTATATGCGCGTATGCACCTCGTGGGGTCCTCATATTTGCCCACCTACAGATAATATACTGCTCGCATATTGCCTACCAGGCTTTGTGACGCGTGTAAATCACTTGAGATTTTTCTCGATTAATCTTTGGCTCGCCGGGCGGAACAACTCTAGCAATTATATACGAAAAAAATTACATATCGATTAGAACAAACGATAATATTATAGGTGCACATAAAAAAAAAAAAAATTAAAAATTATATTTGTCAGTAATTCTGTTACACTCTATGTATTGTATAATATACATAATAAACATTTATACTATACAATATAATTATATGTAGGTATGAATAATTCCAATATTTACATAGGATTTCTGACTAGTGCTTCGATGGCCGGATCGGCGGCAGGTCTCCTGGCGATGACGTTCCTGCGGCCAGAACTGTCGTATCCTCAGCCCGCAGCGACCACCCAAGAGATGCGCACCGAAGAGATGCACACCGATAAGGTCGCCGTCTTGTACACGTGTGAGAGCATAATATCACGTCCATTTCGTCGTACCTATAACATTATCATATTGTATATTATAATATTACTGTACGTCCATAGAAATCCATAAAAACTGCATGGATAGGACATCACGAATCGAGGACACTTTATTTTCACGGTCGCAAACTGGGGCCGTTTGTTTACATTTTTTTTTTGTATAATATGATATACATATCATATAATATTATGTATATACGATATTTGAATTATTTAGTCTAGATTCTATAGAATTATGTTATAAACCTATACCAAATTCCAAATATGGTATTATCCATTGGTGAAAATCCCAACGAGCAGAAGAAACACTTGCGCCCCCCCCCTAAAAAAAAATAAAAACTTTGTGGTAGATTTATCGTACGCCAGTACGTGTGTATAATATATGATGGATCCTACTTTAGTATAGGTTATAAAGATAATAATATACTTATATAATTGTATTGTATATGTTGTAATATTGTATTATACGATTAACTCATAATATTGATTAATGATTGTGGTGGATACCGACTAATAAATTTCTAAGTTTTCACCCTCCCCATAAAAAAAAAATGATTTGCTCAACTGGTATTATCTTGTTGTGTTCGTAAAAAACGGGCAAGTAATAATAATCTCAACTTAACAATTCCTATAATATAAGTGGACTATTTTTGAATTTTGTCAAGCTACACATTTTTTCTTGTAAACAAAAACTCATTATAAAATTATAGATTTTCACAAAATAATTCAGAAAAATAATTGAAATGGAAAGAATACTTTTTTGACATTTAAATAACATTTTCAATTTTGTTATTACTCGTCTCGATAATGTTAATACCGTGACAAAGTATAACATATTTTGTCACGGTTAATATTATAATATCACTTATCACTTTGTAAACAAATGGCCTCAATATGAATCACTCGGTCGCCTCCGATTAGACGACGATATATGTCCTATCCGTGTTTTTATTATATCTATGTACAGATCGGCCGATTTGGGTCGATTTTACGGGATTCTATCACAATAATAATAATTGTGTGCCGTTATTTTGGCCTCCTTCTTCGGACGTATTATAGGTAACGACTGACGATTTTCTGTTTTCGAACTGTATCGCTTTAGGTTTCGTCGCAAACTTCGTGTGCCTGCTACTGGCTTTCTTCGTTTTCCCTCGGGAAACCTACAAGAGGAAACGCTGCGACCAATCGACCGACACCGCCGCGTCGCCGTCCATGTCGTTACTGCTGCACACGGTTTTCAAGTCCATACAGTGCGTAGTCTAACGACATATTTTATTATTATTATACGACAAAGCCGATAAACCGATAAGAATAATATATTACAACACTGTAATATTCCACAACGACGATATAATAATATCAAAGTGTTTGTAATAATTATTTTAAGCTTTAATTTGTTTTTTTTTTTTCAGAAACTCCGATCTGGTCTACGTCGCCCTGGCGTACGCGTGTTCCAATGCGCTCTCTTGGCCTTGGTATCAAATGATCGACGTCACGTATTCCAAAGTGGGCTTTCCTCAGGTAATAATTTGTGTTGACCTGCTGCTAAATTGCATATCATAATTACTAATATAATATGATATGTGTAAGCTGAGTTGTCCCGAGAGATACCTCGTATATAATAAATATTACGCCATCAAAGTAATAACCAAGCCTGGATTAAGACATTAATTATAGTGGCCCCGATGTCACAAGTTTCTAATACCCTCAAATGTTTTTACGTCCGGGAGTAAAATAATCCTAGGATATTTTTTCTGGAGCTATAATAAACCTAGTATATTTTAACCCCCACACGAGGGTAAAGATATCCTGGGTTATTTTTACTTTTTATATCCCGGGGTAAGAACCACCTGTTACACCGGGACCAAACTTTAAAATAAGACCCTCGAAAAGGATAAAAACAATTTTATTCTAATATTATAGTTAAATATATATATTATGATTAAAACATAAAAACTACATTAATACTGCGTCTTCTTCCTTGATTTGAGTTTGGCAATTTTGTTAGCATTTTTTACTGTTTTTTTATTTGTAGTACTATGTTATTTGGGGTTTATTTTTTCCAAATTAGACTTATTATTTATTAATTAATTATAAAAATAAAAATAATTATATTAAAATACGTCTAGGATCGATTAAAACGCTGTCATTATGCAATAAACTTTAAACACTGAACCACAACAATCATCATCAGATTAATTTTAAGAGCCTCGTTATAACACACCAAAGTGCTTATGTTTACCCATTTGGCTTTACAGCGCTTTGTCGAGGCTTATCCTATAATACACTCTCGTCGTACTCTTTTTAATGAAACCCTCGTACACGACGATACCAACACTTTTTCTCGCAAAATACCTGCTAAATACTCAATGAAAAAAATATTATTTTTTACTATCCGGATTTTGATGCGTTTTCTTTATTATTGTATATACAATAATGCTTTCAACAAAATATACTGCAAATGAGACAGTTTTAATATAATTATTATTATTAATAGACTTTTATAGAGTTTTTGGTCTTGTTTTAAAACAAATTTTCAAATCACAATGTATTAACGTTTTCCAAAAAATTAATTTAAAACCGTCAACTTTATTGACATCATTTTAAATCATTTTTTTTAATATTTTTGGGATAATAATTACATAATTTTTATTTCCGTTGACTCCACAAATTGCACACTTTTGATAAAATACGGACAAAATCGCACACTTTTGGAAGGTTAAAACCACACACATTTAATAGGTTAAAGCCGCACAATTTTAAAAATTGTTGTATCCAAAAACTTATGATTTTGACCCCGAGAAGGTCGATAAACAAAACAGCGCACACTTTATAATATACATGTAATATGTTAATGTATAGTTTATTATGTATTCTCATTATTCTCATATTTCATCAAAAATATTCATATATTCAAAAATGTTAAATAATAATTTTAAAAAAATGTACAACTTTCAAAGTTTGATTGGCTAAAAGAGACTGCCGACGTCTTTTAAAAACTTCATACGATCTCCGTCCACTAAAAATGGGGTGCGGTTTTAACCCACTATAAGTGTGCGGTATTTTGTTACACGAGGACCGATATAAGATATGAGGTTATTGTCGATCGGCCTTTTTAGGGTCAAAATCAAAAGTGTGCGGTTTTCGAATGCAGCCTTTAACATTCGAGTTTGACACAACCTTCATAATATGGTTAGACGAATCGTCTATAAACGATTATTAGAATCTTATAATGATCGTGGTCGCGGTCACTCGTGTTCGATTTGATATAACCTAACACAGCGTATGGCCAAAACTTTATTCCTACACGTTATAATTGTATTGTTTTTTAATCAAATAGAAAATGTAAATACAAATATTTATCTACGGATTTCTTATGACTTTGATCTGTTTTAAAACGTATTGTTATCAAACATCGCTCGCTCGCGCAGGGCGTCGGTATGGACTGCCGATTCTGGATGATCGTTCACGCGTGCTGTCTCTCGCTGTCCGTTTGCTGGTTGGCCGACCGGTTCGTCGGATCCAACAAACGTTTCGTGCTGGCGTGCCACTGTCTCGCCACGGTCTCCATGCTGTGGGTCGTGTTGACGTTGTGCTTGAAAAATCTACGCAGGAAAACGAGTGAGGAGCCGTTAAGAAGTAGCACCTGGCGCTTCATCTAATACTGTTGCCAGTGGCGCCCAATCCTGCTGTGACTATATAGGTGTAGCTGTCCACGCGTTGAAAATAAGAGTGGAGAAAAATATTTAGTTAGTCATTAGGGGACATACTTAAATATGGGTCACTTTTAAAATTAAATTCAGTGTCACGTAGTCACTTTTTTAAGGAGCTAAAATCATGATGTCTTGGGCGCCACTGACTATTATATAATAATACTAGCTGATCCCGTGCACTTCGTGAAACAAAGTGTCAGATATACTAGCTGTCCTATCCTAGCTGTCCCTTCCAGCGTTGCCTGAATCATATGCCCATATATTATGTAAAGATTAACCTCAAGTGATTTACATACATCTAAGTCACCTAGGTAGGCAATCCACTGCATCGGATCGTGGATAATATATGCGAGCAGTAGTAAATTATTATCAGGTAGGCAATCCACCTGCGGTGGAATGCGGACCCCATGATATGCGTAAGTAACTGAAATCAGAATTAGGTACATTAAAAAAAAAAACAACAACCAAGTTAGTAGGTTGTAACCAATGGCAACCATTTATAAACAAATATTTCCATCGTAAGAATCCCCGTGTGAGCACCACTCTAGACCTCTACCTTTTTTTAATTAGCCTATCTTCTTCCCAGTGGTCTAATCTATCTCTGTCCCAAATTTAATCGTAATCGGTTGAACGGTTTGGGAATACAAAAAGGACAGCCAGACAGACATTCATACAAGTATATATAGATTTCTACTAATTTTATAATAGTAATATAATCTATAACCAATGGCAACCATTTAAATAAGTACAAAAAACTACTATGTTATTAATATTGTGCACTTAAGAGGCCATAACTCCGGAACCACTTATCGCACAGCATACAAACTTAGATAGTAGCCGATTTTCAGACCTACTGAATATGCATATAAAATTTCATAAAAATCGGTCTAACCGTTTCGGAGGAGTATGGTAACTAACATTGTGACACGAGAATTTTATATATAAGATATAAGCGCTCATAAAATGTTTTCGATTAAACCAATCATTATTTCGTTGCCTTATTGTCTTGACTAAATACGTCAGAAATATAAAAGTTATATTATAATACTCTGATACGGTTTGATTGTATATCACATTATTGTGGTGTGGGCCAATTATACAATCAAAACACCCGTTTTTATAGGTATCACGATTAAAGATAGACGTGTGTATCAGCTGAGGGTGATTCAAAATTTACGCTACAGCCATTTTACCACATATATATTAAAAATGCAGGAAAATGTATAATATTATGAAAGTTTTTTAATTTAGTAACATCTAAAATGGTTTGTATATATTTAACAATTTTTTCAATATATTTTAGTGCTTGGACAACATTAATTAATGCAAAACTCTATGCTCGAGAGATACTTAAAGTTTTTATAAATTTCTAAAGTTAACAGCCCAAAACCTCCCTAAAATATTGTAAAAAATTATAAAATGTACAATCACTTTGGAAGTTTCTAAATCAAAAGATTTTAGTATCATACATTTTTTTCTATTTTTAATCAATAAAGTGACCGTGACACACATTTTAAATCACCCTGTACAGTGTGTACTGTGTACCTAAATCGAACCGCTTTCGGTAGAACGTCAAATGGTTCGCCGAAAATAGTTCGAGGGACAGTTGTTAGAGCGGAAACTGTTCGAATACGAAAATTGTTCGTTCATATATTGTTAATTGTTAATTCAAAATAGTTTCACATAACAATAAAATATTTTTTAGAAGAAAGTATTAATATTTTAAAAATTCAGTAGAACCTATATGTTGAGGGTCGAAAACCACCGTCACAAAACATTTTTCAAAATAAAAGTGAAAATTTAAAAAAAATATGCGCAGATTATAATAACCGTACAATAATAGATTATCTTCGTGGTGTTGCTTACAATTTTCAATTGCAAATATAAAAACTATGTGCACCTTAACTACATTGTATTTTATTTTTTATGTGTTATTAGGTATATTTATCAATTATGTTTATGTGTAAGACTGTTTATAAAACTATTTTATTGATATTTGAATTTATTGTTAGCCATGCGTAAACCTATTTTGAATTAATAATGTAATGAAAAAAAATATTTTAATGTTATGTGAAACTATTTTGAATTAACAATTAAGAATATCTGCACGAACAATTTTAGTATTCGAACAATTTCCGCGCGAACAACTGTCGCTCGAACTATTTTCGACGAACAATATTGACGCTTGTCCACATCATACATTCATCTGGGGAGGAGGCTGTGATAATATTAAAACTTACCTGTTTACAGCGTCCCTGGTGTTCGCCGTCATGTTTGCGTTTCCGTTGTCGTGGACCACTCAGAGTTTACTGATTGAACTGGCCGCGGACTATGCGCACCCGCTGCCCGAAAACATGGCAGTTGGTCTCGTCTGCCTGTTGGAGACGTTGTGTGAAAATTACGCGTACTTACTACTGTCGGTTTTCCCCGAGTTCCGTAAGTCTACATTATAATAATATTATCGACATGACATAATATTATCATATTGTATGGGTGAAAATCTCCGCGTAAATAATATCCGGATCGGAGATACTATATCATCGGATATATCCACGTTTTAAAATATTTATAGAAAAATTGTTCAAAAACCAGACTATCCGTGACATATGTAACTGTGGGTGGTAAACAGTAAAAATACAAAAATGTAAAATACACTTATCTCTATGTTCTATTATGTTTTGATTTGTATACATCACGCCTGCCTGATGAATATTTGCGGATGTCAATTATAGAGTTTCTCCTGTCCAAGTATATTATTTTCCCAGATACTCGTGAGTTGTGACTGTGAGAGTGCTTTGACATCTGATCTTCGCAGTCATACTCGGTATAGTCGGTGCCCTTCAAAAATCGTCTCGGAATTAATTATTGTTATTATAATATAGACGTCGTCGAAAATGCAATGACATGCTTTGTAATTTTGTAGAGCGACCGAAAAAGAATAATAAATTATAACGTTAAAACTGTATCAACTCTACTCGAAATTCAAAGGACACAACGGCATATATATATTTTTTTATAACTTTAACGTCCATCTGAAGACGAGTAATTGCGGATTAACGTCATCAATTCACTGTTACACGACGACTTAAAAATAATTTAATGTTCCGTAGCGTTTTAAAAATGTTTTCACTTCGATAGAATTTAAAATTATACTATTATTTATTACATTATAATAATGTAACTATAGGATTTATATAACGTCTATAAAATCATTTCTCGTGTGTTATATTATAATATATTACTGCGGAATATAATATCAGCATTTGTATTTGTTTTGGTTTTTAGATTTGTACTGGTTGCACGTGTTCACGCTCATAGCTGGGTTGCTGAGTGTCACATTTATCGCATTACTAAAGGGGAAAAAAATCTACAGATATTATACTTGAAATGTCCGTTTGTTTAATAGGTACCTAATTATTATGTTCAATTGTTGTATATTATTATAGTCTGTTTTGCTATACTACTGTATACTATTATAATATTACTACGCCTACAGCAAAAGGAGGGTACGCACTCACCATATGCTTAAAAAGTATATAAAGCGGTTAAACACAATAATATATTACAGATAAAAACATTGATCAGTATTAAAACCCCATAAGATTATACATTAAAAAAAACACTGACCGAAAAATAGGTTTGATAACATTAATATTATGACTTACTATTAAATTATTAATAAATATTATAAAATTTGGAAAATTGGTAAAAAAAAATGTAAACGTTACTGTCTGAACTCATATAAGAGTTAGGTAGTTATATAAAACTACCAAACTGAATATTGATATTTTGCAAACATCAATGCGCTGTATTTTTGCAAGATGATAAATTAAAATTACAAAATTCACCGAACCTAAATTTTGATGATAGAGTTGTGTTGGCCAAATTAGCGATTGGTAGTGTTGATGAAACATTTTTTCAAAATATGAATAAACTGGAAGCAAATTATGACAAATCAAGTAATGAAACTGAGGAACAAGACAACTTTGATGAGTGTATGGTTGTATCCACAAATTCTAATATATTATTAAGATTAAATTTAGATAATGCACCTGTCAATGAAAATAATAGCATTAAAATATTGGACATAACCAAACACCTCCAAGATAATTTGAATAAAATAGGCACTTTAGCATCAGCATCGAATACTTTGTACACGCATAAAATAATGAGTTCCCTGACGACAAAATTATCGGCGATAACGAGTTCATCTGAAGCACTTTCATTTTTGGCTCGGGTGAATAACAAAAACAGAGGTCGACAAATTGGAGACCAACTAACTTCACTTGCTAGAAGAAAAGCATGATTGACTTAGGTTCAAAAGGAGTACAAGCAGGAAGACCTACTGAAAGTGCTCCACCAAAAAAAAAAAAAGAAAAAGAAATCTAGCTAGCAATATTGACGGTAATAATAATTAATGTAACTCCAAATCGCACTGACTTACTAACATAAAATGTAAATAAAATATAACAATATTGTAAATAATTTAATGTATATTATTATGTAATTGACTAGGCATAGAGGTATAGTACCTATAGAAATCACATTGTTATAAACATATTTCTTTTTTTTTTAAATTGACTAAATTACAACATTATGCCATTATACATTTAAACTATTTAATTTTATAAATACTAAGTTAGGTACGAAAAAAAATATACTAACGACATATTATATTGTATTAGTTACAACTTTTATATAATTATAGTATGTGTATTGAGAATATATTTTATATGTAGGTACTAAGTACTAATACTAATGTATGTACAAGCCTAATATTTTAAGTCGAATATAGCTTATATATATACAGGGTGATTCAAAATTTATGTTACAACCATTTTATCATATAAATATTAAATAATAAATAATTATGATCAATTTTATTCTGATACGGGTTCGCGGAAGAGATGCGAATCGTATGATAGCGATAAGTGACAACACCATTTATTTTGCTGCCTGCCGGCGTGCGACGTGTGGTTAAGAATTTAAAAATGCAATTTCTAAACATTTTGAATAGCTCTCAAGTATAGAGTTTTGCATTAATTAGTGTTATTCGTGCACTAAAATGTATTTAAAAAATGTCTTCACATTATGTTTGCAAAAAAATCATAGGTTTCCATTTGAATTTCTAAAGTTGACCCCCCAAAACCCCCCTAAAATATTGTAAACAATTATAAAAATATGAAATCGTAATAGATAATGTTTCTAAATCAAAAAACTTTTGTACTATTTTTTTTTCACTAATTTGAATATTTATATGATAAAATGGCTGTAACATACATTTTGAATCACCCTGTTTATGTATACGACAACAATATTGTATGGTTCGTAATTTAATGTACTATTATGTAAATATAATTAATAAAGGTACAAAAGATGCTAAATTAAAAATGTTAAAAAATGACTTTAAAAAACAAAAAAATGCATTTATAGTTAAAAATGGCTAAAAATGCAATAAAAATTAAAATTAAATTAAAATATTCTGAATCAAGGGAACACGAAACTAGTTTTTGCTAAGATAGCATTGTATAGAATCAAAGGGGAAAAAATGCAAAAGTTATCAACATCCTAACTCTATTTATGATCAACTTACTAATAATTGATTATTAGTTTTTAATATTATTATGTTTAAACTGTTTGAAGGATTTTTATTATGTTTATGTTTTATTTATTTTTATACATGCTCAAGATGTTATGCTATTTACACAAATAATTTGTGATCAACTTAATAATAATAAAATTAGTGAATATTTCACCAATATGAAAAATACATAATATTAGTAATTTAGATTTTTCAAATTGTATTAATTGTATTTTATTTTAGGTACCTACCTATAGTGTTTATAGAAATTATAATTATCAGTAAGTTAAAAAATGTACTAATGTTTTAATAATATTACTAGTTTTGTAAATAACAGTGAGATCTATTAGTAAACTGTATGAGCAATCAAGTTTTCTAAAACTGACCACCAGAGAGGGCCACAGTACTGCAATCGTTCGTTATAAATTATAATATATTATTTTTATACATTTACTAGCTGATCTCGTGCACTTCGTTGCCCGTTTAAAAAAATAATAATGCCAAATTGTATAATTTGATTTGTTTACTGTAATCTAAAGAGATTTAAGTATCAAATTAACTCTTAATGCCATATTATTTTAAAATTATGATTGGACATCTAAACACAATTGTTTGAAAATTTCAGAAAAACAAATGAAGTAATTTATTTGTTAGGGTAAATGTTTACACCGCACTCGTTCAAAATACTAATCACTAGTCAGACTAGCTGTTCGACCTAACCAAAGACTACTGCAGATAGGTACTGTGCATAATATACATTTTACAATATTATAGTAGGTACGCCATCGCCCATCAGCATATTTTTTTAAAAGTTTTTTAAGTAGCATATTGAGTTGTATAACATACTTAGTAGAACAAAAACATATTTTATAGTTTACCTATTTATTTTGGGTCAAATACGAAATAACCTAATCTAATGCCAACAACATGTCAATTAGAATTTTTCATTATTGTGTGTCGGTATATACGTGGTTAACGTATAGCTTGATCACGCCCCCTCACCACTACAATATTTGGCGATTCACTTTTCGACCTTAATGCCAAATTAATAATTATATTGACAATTGGATTACGAGCGTCGTTAAAATAAAAACGTAATTTTGTATAAAATACGCGTACCTACTGTTTTTTCTCGGGCGACTAAATACCAAGGGATCCCTAAATAATCCGAAAAATGGATTTTCAAATAATCACGTTGAACAATCGGGTCTGCGAATTACGATTTTCAAATAAATTATCTTATTTTACCCGTATGGTCGAACGAGATTTCTAAATGTAATACGCACGACACCGGTCCCACCGGTGGTGGTCTAGAAATCGAATATAAACCAACCGTACTTGAAATGGCGTGGAATGTGCTGGAAGAGGTTGTTCCCGTAGTAACAGCAAAATATAATCTGATAAATTGAAGGTAGAGCCGCTTCACTTATTTATTATCTGCAGACACTCCTTTTTAATATTAACCCGAGAACTCATTAAAAGTTAATTTATTTACAAAAACGTAGTAGGCCGTATCAGTAGATTCTTTCGATCGACGAAAATCAACATAATATTACGGTAATCAAAATGTATAATATGGAGTTTAATTCTGATTAATTGGTGTGACCGGATTACTGCAGAATTTAGTATACAAATTTACTCGATTGATCAACGATAAGCTATAGTTTGCAGGTATCTTCAGGTATGGTTTACTGACAAATTTATAATGTCTCATTTCGTTTTCAGATATTAATCAAATCAAATCTGTTAAGGCTATTTGAACAGACATTATTTTTGATATTGACTGTAAGACATTCGTTCAAAAATGAACGATTACAATAAAACTGCAAAATCACCTGGAATGAGAAAAAAATCAAGAATTACAAATTTAATTTTAATACTATTAATATCATACATTGTCTTTGAAAAATGTTTAACTCTAATGATTCAGAACAAATAAAAATCAAGTGTTTTTATAAGTACCTATAATCATTACTTTAATATAGGTACATACGAGTATATGTTACGGGTAATGTTAATAACATTTGGATACCTAATGACATTAAATTGAGTATTTTATTTTTGAAATATAGAATTAAAATAATATGTTCTTATTTATTACTACATGACATGGAAAAATCAAAAAATACTCAACCCGTCTGAGCAGTGATAAATCCAGATAATTTTTCTGGGGGGAAGGCTCAATTCTTTTTTATCGATCATACATTTTAGTATTACGATTTATGTTTATTTATGTTTAGCCAGGCCCCTCCCCCCAATAGGAAAATCTATATAAAAAACTATGCAGATATTTGGCACATAATTCGCACGAATTCGCAAGCCTAATTTGGGAATTCGAACGACCTTCCTTCCCCTCCAAAAACAAAAAAACCATTTTTAGCAAAAATCATGATAAAAATATATTTTATAAAAAATCTATATATTCAATAAAAACCTTGATTAAAAAAAAGAAATATAAATCTAAATAAAAAATCATAATATAGATTTTTTATCAAATACATTTTTATTTAGATTTAGATTAGTCTTATTACATAAACATTTTTTTATTGAATAAAGAATCATTTATGAAATATAGATTTTTTATGATTTTTTATTTAGATTTAGATTTGTTTTATTCGATCAAGGTTTTTATTGAATATAGATTTTTCATAAAATTTATTTTTATTATGATTTTTGCTAAGTATGGTTTTTTGTTTTTGGAGGGGAAGGAATAGGTCGTGCGAATTCGTGCGAATTACGTGCAAAATATCTGCATAGTTTATTTAAAGATTTTCTTTTTTTTGGGGGGGGGGGCTAGTACCCAATAATAACGAGTACTGTACAATTAATAATAAATGCATTTTGTTGACGGTGGTATTTCTCACGGGGGGGGGGGGGTGAATGAAATTGTAGGGGGTATCCCCCCCCCTGCAGTATTTACCTAGATTCAACACTGCGTCTGAGCTATAGGTTAGGTTAGGTTAGGTTAGGTGATGTATAACATTCCCTATATTATAATGGTGTGAAAACACAAAATACGTAATAATACCGAAGAGCGGGCGCGTATTAAAAGCGCCGCAGCTTTGGCGGATGTAAAAACAAATAAAAGAGAAGAGAAAAGGCCTAACGGCGCGCAGACGAGGAGCCGCCGCCACACGTATATTTATTTATTATATCATATTATTATTATTATATAATACGATTGAATATCATTTCTATAGAGTATACGTTTCGTACATATATATATATATATATACGATCGAAAAGGGAATATTGTGGGCACGGTGAGGAGAGGGGTCGCGGGTCTTGTAGCCGAGTCCACGTCGTCGTCGTCGGCGGCGGCGTGTTTTACGTTCGATTGAATCAATTAGTTTTCAATCCCTTGTTTTTGCCCGACAACAACAAAAGGCTTACGGCGGCGGCGGCGGCGGCGGCGGCGGCGAAAAATAACACAATAATAATAATAATAATAACGAGACCGTTTCGTGTCCGTTTCCGTTGTCGTCTGCACAGCCGCCGTCGACGCGTTTTCACATAATGTCTATATATATATATATATATACACATCCGATGCCGCGTGGACAATAATTGCTCATGTTGTTATTTCGCCGGAAAAGCGGTCCGTGACGATATCGTTACGAAGCTTATTCCGCCGCCGCCGCCGCCGCCGCTTCGTCCCTTTTGCCGAAACGCGCGGTTCCGAACAAAATATTTTATACGACGTGTTTGTGTGTGTTGTCTGTATATAATACTATACACCGCGAGTACATATAATAATAATAATATTATATATAAGATATGTAATATGTAATATCTACATATATTATATATATGCCTATTATACGATGACAATAATATATTGAATAGATGCGTCAGGTGGAGGCTTGAACTTTTTTTTCCTCGACTAGCATATTTTAATGTTTTTACACCCAGCCAAAACATTTTTTCATTTCTCTCTAAATACAGTGCTTCGTAGGTTGTTAAAATGGTTAAATAATGAGAATTTTATTGGTATATCCCCACAGTAGATCTGGTGTTGTGTTATAGCAAATATACGAAAATTATATTTTTTAAATCACGCTGCAAAGACGTATGGAAAATGCGCAAATTTAAGAATTTTGTGAAAAATTCAAGTGGCCTCACCAAACATTATACATATTAGCTACTACTAGTATATTAAATAAACACATTTGTATAGGTAATAATTATTATAAATGATGACAACAAATTTATATTATCATCGTTATATAAATTACTGCAAAAATTGAAATTATTATTATATATATATAAGTTTTATATTATATTTGTATTACAAACATTATTTATTTGTGGAGGATTGGACACTGTGGAGTTGCTGCACAATCCATTTGGGGATCGGCACTCGAATCGATTTGTAATATATTTTTTCAAACAGTCACTCTTTAATAATCCTTGTCCGCCAGTCAATGACAGTATTATTGCTATACTGCATTAGTCGTGAGAAAAGTAAATGTCGACACAAAAACTACAATAAAGCGCATAAAAAGCTATAAACTCTTCAAATTGACTTTCGAGTATGGAAAAGTTTTTTCGTTATCAAACAACAACTGTCGCAAGAAAAACAGATTGTAATAGGTAGACACGTACTATATAATATTTATGTCAAACTACATTCGGTAGAGTAAAAAAATGTCTACATCAGCATCGCACAACACTCGATTTGACAACATTTAAAAATTCCACGATATAATAATATGGATACAGGGTTGAGAACATAATATACAGGACGGTTCGTCGAGTATGCTTATCGCCATTTTTTCTTAAAGTGTATATGAATTTATTCAAATTCTGATTTTTGGAATTGTTTAGTATGAGTACCAACTAATATACTCCATATTTTCAAATACTTCGATTATTTAAGTCATTTAAAGATTGTACTGCGTCACATTTTTTCAAAATATTTAAAGTCGTTGTTAAACTGTAAATAAGTTAAGTATTTGTTTTTTTGCTACATGTCGACGTACCTGTATAAATTAAAATTCGAATAATTGGTTCTGAATTATTAAACCTAATGTGTACTATATAGGGTAATAATTAGTCATGGATAACAGGGTTAAAAATATGATAGAGTCTACAATGATTTGAAAATTGTTGCAATTAATGTTATAATATATTATTGTGTTCGGAGAATCGTCAGAGTATATTATATTTTTATTTCTATTTAAAATATATAATGGGTGGAGAGCCTAAAAGTACAGTAGGTAGTTTAAATTATACAATAATTAAGACAAATTATTACTAAGTTTTCATCAAATTAAAATATAATATAATGTAACATACTAACATATAATAACATAAAACTTGATTCGATAATTTAAATATATTAAAACACACTAAAATAGGTGGGATGACTTTTATGACTATTAAGACTTTTAAAGACTTATGCACTATAAAAAAAACCAAATAATATGCATTTATTCATCAAAAAATTACAAATATGCCTTGAAAAAAATTACATGCTGTAAAAATGTAAAATTACAATTATATATTCTTTAATTATTTTACTTTATTCAATTTGATATGTACTTATATATTATGTATAAAATAGCCTTTATGACAAATTCACAGTTTAATATAATTCTTGACCGTGAAAAATATTTACACAAGTACTTGATTTTCGATAAACTACCGAAATATGCGCTTGGGATCGAAAATATAATATGTCATTTAAGCCCAAAAATGTGAAAATATGCAAAAATATGCACTAAAAACGCTGAGTATTTGCACAGATCACAAATGTTGTGAAATGCGTATAATTGTGTATACTTACACTAATAGCTACGATCAAGAAAAAATATACGCAAATGCATAATAATATGAAAGTCCTATTGCTCTCACTGTGTAAGCCAGCTGGGGTGTTCAACCTACAGCCTGCCAAGGTGTTTGCACAGGCCCGCCAAGCTATAATCAATGTTTTGAAAATAATACATTAGTTTTCAATTTTCATTGTTTTTAATTAATGTTTTTCTTTTGGCGTTATTCATAACTCACACTAACTAATAATAGAAAAAATCGTCGATCACACTGATCTGACTTACATATTGTACTCGGAAGTTACGCGATGGTCAGATAAGATACGATCGACTTTTTCCGTTATAATAATCTATGTACAGAATTAACTTAAGTGACGAACATTTACAAACGACGCTACTAATTGGAACCGCAAAGCTTGATGCAAACTATCAAGACATTTTAAAAAACAATCAGTTCCAAACGTCTCACTAAGTACTCCTTACTCGTGTCATAATAAAATAAATTTTGAATTATAAAAAAAAAAATTATATAAATAACATCCATTTTTTGAAATAAATCCTATCTATTATTATCTATTATTCATAACCCAACTATTTCTCGAAAAATGTCGGCCCGCGATGCCAAAGCGTATCTCAAATTTGGCCCGCCATAAAAAAAAGGTTGGAGACCGCTGGACTGTACGCGATTGTATCGGACTCGGTTTAATTTACAATATTATTATTATTATTATTATTATTATGGTACAGCGGACTCGCGTATATAATATAATATAATTATTGGCGTATACCGGCATATCCGGTGCGCGTAAAGTGTCTCGAGAGCGGCGGCGGCGGCGGGCTACGCGCCCAGATAACGTACGAGATTATATTATTTTTTATTAATATTATTATTATTATTATTATTATGTCGTCGTAGTCGTGTTAACGAAGTGGTCGGCCGCCCTCAACGCCGCCGCCGCGGTTTTTTCTTCGTTTAAAAAACGTCCATCTCGTCCGCCCGCCCGTCGTACGTGCTTTAGTGGACGGAAACTCACTCGCACACACGAAAAAGTTTATTATTTTACGTACCTATACCTACTCGACGCGCGTGCAGAAGAATCGGCGGCGGCGGACGGTTCGTGCGCCCTGTATAATATATAATAATATAATCCTTACACAAGCCGATAGTTTTATTATAATACACGCGAGCACGACGTTTGTACTATATATTATTATTATGTACATCACTCGCGTTCAATTTGCTCTAATCAAGTGGCGGTGGTGCCTTTATTATTACATCGGCTCGCGTGTGCAGCGTATAATAATATGATACGTATGTACGATATTATAACGCTGCGCATAATATAATATAAAACGATATATATAATATCGTAGCGCACTTTCATAGAAAATAATAACAACAATAACGACGACGACGACGTATATTATAAGACCGCGGCGGCTCGGCGATCTCTTCGTGTTGTTGCGCGCGTTTAAATCGTATTGTACACGGCACGTCCGCCGAAACGTGCGCCGTCATTTCCACGTCGGGGAGCTATTGTAGCCGCGTAGTGTGTGTGCACTGTGCGTGTGCGCGTCCTGCTCCTGCAGGACGCCAGCACATCGCTCTATATTGTAACGAGTCGCACTACCTAAAATAATAATAATACATACTCGTTATTGTATATAATATTATACATAAATGGCATATAATATTATTGTAATACAACTACTACAGCTAAATAATAATACGACATGATATTATACGTGCGATATATCGGGAAATCCGATGTCTCTACTGCACCTTATAATATGTCAGTGCATTTTTTAAGCAGTTTTTAGTAGAATAGAGTTATATCGTGCTCGCTCCCATAATTATTAAAAATATTATTAATGTATATATACCTATGTTTTGTATTATCGTAAATAGTAATGCTATAAAATAAAAGTATATTATGGTAAAAATTAATAAAAGTGAGTTATAATTTATTTAAAATAAGAGGTAATTTGAAGGAAGACATAATATTTATCCGTCACTTAATCATTTTTTTACATAGACAGTATAAAACTATTCTTCTTTTAAAACTTGTGTGTAGCCCAGTCTTTAAAAATACAGCCAACTAGGCGACAAAATATATTCAGTGGTCGACATTTGTGTCGCCTAGTTTATTAGTTTAAAAAATGCACTGTTATATTATGTATAGGTACACTAAGTCACTAAAATATTATGTTATACTTTAATAATAATATTATTGAAGATAGACCATAATATATTATACCGAATTTAAACACGTCGTCATACTATACATTCGGTCCTTCGGTACTGATATTTACTTTTTTTTTTTTTTTGGCTTTTAATTTTGATATTTTACGTTTTTAACTAGAACGCAGTTTTTCAAGTGTGAACAAATTAAAAATTGGTTGAGTACATATAAGTATGTTGAAGCGCAATAATTTACTGACTTGTTCATTTTAAATATTTAAAGGTATGTTGCAAAATGCAATAATTATCATAAAAAAAACCGAATCAGTGTGGGGTATTGAAATAGGTATACATAATTTTAACACCTCCTAAAATGTATATGTCTAGTTGAGCCTATGTTTTTCCGGTACTCGTACTTTTACCGTTACATATTATATACTATATATATATTCAAGTTTGAAAAACATACCTAATGTGTGTAACATTGGCATTATTTTAATTTTTAATTTTTTACTGGACTATAGGTTGTGGACTCCCACGTAGCATAATATTACCATTGATTTTATAATAGACTATTATAAAATCAATGATATTACGTTAGGTAGGTACCTCGTTAGTAAATAAATATTTTATATTAAATTTTTTTTTTTTATCAACCAAGAGTAATAAATAAATAATAGTTATACTATAAAACTTACTGTCAATATTTATATATTACGGTATTTAAATGCATGTTAATAAACCAAAAAATATAATGGAAATGTAGTTCTCGATTGGGGGGACCCGAAAAAATCCCTGTTACGTGATTTCTACGACATAATAACTTTACAACTCGATGCATCCGGGCCCATAGGGTGTTTTATAGATTTCGATTTAAACATTTTCTTTCTCTATAAAGAAGAATAATTCTTTTTTTTATTAAGAATTATAACCTTGTCACACGCACATACTAATATAATATTTTACTATGCGACGTGTCGAATCACAACACACGTAAACACAACGCGATATTATATTATGTTAATATATTTGTACGATGTGCAATCATCACTGCAGCAGCACAATATGTATATTATTATTATTATGTATATTGTTATTATAATATTATATACGAACACAATATGACGTTATATACGGCCGGCGATGGTATAATTGAGACGTATTGCCCGACGCACACGATCGTCATCGTGTGCTCTGACGGACGGCGGCGTACGTCGAAAATAAACAATCAGATAGCAAAAAAAAAAAAAAACGAAACGAAACGAAAAAGAGAAAAATAAAAAACAATCCGGCCCTGTCATTACGGAGGAACACCTACCGCGGCGAGGCGGAAAACGACTACGCCCGTCGCAGCAGTATTAATGTACGGAAAACGCGTGTCTCTGCAATAATAATAATAATAATGACTGGTGTAACTAAAAATCCGACGCAGCGGGTCGCCATTAATATAACAGAAACAAAATCATTGTTTGTACAGCCCCGTAAATACGCGGACGGCCTGTACAGAAAAAAAAAATAATAAATAAATAGAGAGAAAGAAAAATACACGAACCCGCCCCGTTAAAAACAATAATACAAAAAAAATGTTCGAGATATATATAGTTATAACATTACGTCGTCGTTGCTGGGCCGCTGTCGGTGCGGATTTTAATTTATCGTTATCCGCTGATTCATTAGGCGATAAATGCGAATTTTTTTACTCTCGTCGCGAGTGCGAATATTATATACCGTCGTGGCGCGCGTCTCAACCTTTAATAATAATAATTATTGAATACACAGCTGGAATTGGTAGGTAGGTATACTCTGCACAATCCGATTGCATATATTATTATATTGAAATATAATTTATGTTTGAAATATCTCAAGTCAAACTCGATGATTTGAGTGTTAGGAAATAAATGAGAAATCGGTTCGAGTGAAATATGATTCTATGCGTATCGTATAATATTATATTATGTAGACGCGCGCATTCAATTTTTATAAGTACATCATTTTGAGATATCTATTTTGACAAAATATAAACTCGATCCTCATATATTATCACTCCTGTTTTTCAATTTGAAGCGCGATTTGTATTTCCGTAGAAATACTCGTGTATTTAATTTTTTCAGCGCTTCGACTTAATATAGGAACGTTCGCGCTTAGAACAGTGGTCTTCAACCGGTGGGTCGCGACCCATTTTTGGGTCACGTAAGCTTTGAAATCGGGTCGCAATAAGACTTCTTTTTAAATTAAAAATAGCGATTTTAGATTTTTTTGTTTTTGTTTTTCTACAAAGCTTGCGTGCGAGTCGTGAAAAATGTATTCTTAAAAATGTAGGTCGTGAGTCCAAAAAAGGTCGATTAATTTTGATTCTTATTTTTGATCTCGGTCATCGAGCTGTACGAGTGCAGACGAAAGCTGCAGACTGACTTTGGACGGCACCCCCGAACACCCTCCTATAATTGCGCCTATGATGATATCGGTGCCATATATATTATAATAATGGGCGAGATATTATGTACCCGCGTATTATTATTATTATTATTATTATGTATTATATATATAAGATACTGCGCTGAACTGCAGACATCAGAGAACAGCCGTCGCTTTTCGCCGTCACGGCGGTAATTGACAGTTTTTCCTGTTTTCTCGGGAGAATTTAACAACCCGTCAGCGATATTCGGTTTGCGCGAGAGCCGGTAGCCGGTATACGCGGCGGCGGCGATGATTATAATAATAATAATAATAATAATAATAATATATACAAGAGGATGACGGCGGTGTAATATTATATAATATACATATTTAGTCACGTTTACTACCGTCGACCGGCCACACCACGACCAGAAAAATCGAGCTCGGCGACGCGTCGTTATAATGATGCGATATTGTGTCGCCGCGGTATATAGCTAGACTGGCTGCGCACTATACATAATAATAATAATACGACGCTAATGACGGCCGCGTGCTCCCGAAACGCGACACGACAGCCATAGCGTGCGTGTGTGTGTGTGTGTGTGTGTGTGTGTGTGTGTGTGTGTGTGTGTGTGTGTGCGTGTGTTATACACCACCGCTGCACGGTAGGCACACACACAATAACAATAATATAGTTATAATAATATTATTAAAAGTTACCGCGTACGTCTGAGTATATATAGTAGGTACCTATACTGTGTTCGCCGAGAGACCAGGACCGTTTCGCCCATACGACTGACGGAAATACGGGCGTTACGAGTTGCACTGGTGGGGATAGACGAGTTATCGTCCGCCGCGCAGTCCTGGTCTCTCGGCGAACAGAGTATATAATATGGCATTTGCTCGGCTTTGGTACGCGCTCTGGTGGATTATATTTTAATATTAACACGTTGAGTGCCACAGTATAATATTATGTATTTCATGATGAGCATATACTATATATATTATATAGTATATTATATTATTATAGTATATTGTATCCGCGCCAAAACTGAGCCGCGACTACGTGTCGCCACCGGTTCCGTGAAATTGTTATTTAAATATTATTAAAATCATTATTTGCCGTTCATGGAACTATTACGTTCTTGAAGTATTGATGTGTTTTACTAGTAATCGGTAGTACCGAGAAATAATAATTTTGTCGTAGACAAATGGGTACCAAAATAAATAATAATATGTAATAAACAGTATGTAAAAATTTGAATACATAGAGTGTACGTCTGCGAACCTAAATAGTAAATATACGCACTTAATATTGTTACAATACACCCGAGCAAGATGATACACCTGTACATTATTAAAATAAACTAATACTATCTCGAAGGCGCCATCGAGGTCGGCGTCGGCGTCGTCGTCGTTCGGGGAAAAATAATTAAATCTCGCTAAAAATAGATACGGAAAATCCAAATATACCATTGGAATCACGAGATCCTACCACTGAATAACCACATAAAAATATTGCAGCGGTGCGTCTATGACCAATCAAGTAATACGCCCAGAAAGATATGCATAAGATATACATAAAGATATTACATACATTTGTCGACCGTGGTCCCTGAGACCGGGTCCGTGTGCCAGTTGTCGACTAGTGTGTCGACCGTGGCATTGAACGTGTTTAACGACTCCAACGACGTACGGCGCACGGTGCCTACTCCCCAAGACTATATTTTAAACTATAATAGTGAACTATGTGATATGTGAACTATAAATATAGAATATGTTCATTTATTTTTGTTATACTTTTTCAGTTCATTATCAATGAAAAAAAAAATTTTTTAAGTACCTGAATTTATGCAATCATCTCTTTTAAAGCGAAGAGAACAAACAGACATTGACTTGGTAATTTTTTTACCCACCCTCAAAGCATGAATCCATTGTTTTCATCTACTTATTTCATGTTCTTCGGGGAATGTTACAAATCTATCTTCAGAATTTCTTCGAGCGAGTGAATTACAACCACAAACGCAACAAAATCTTTTGGATTTATTTATTTATTTTTTTTGTAGTAAATGTTGCACCACTATTACCGATATCCATTGTGCCAGCACGGTTACACTTTACATTTAACTTTTAAACGAAAAAATAATAATAGTAAAGAAAAGATAAAGAACAATAAATTCGATACAAACTGAAGTATAAGTGTTTTGTTTTAACAGTTAACAATTACCTATTATTCTTTTAATTATTTAATACTTACCATACAAACGATCCCTGTCCACTGATGACTGATGTGATCACTAAATGCATAGAATAATATTATTGTACGTCACAAATAAAGATAATAAACAAATTATTTTAACTATTTTATACTTAAATCATATACGATCTAAGATTTTATACCTAAGTATTATCGTGATCGTGATTACTGATTAGTCGTGATATAGTTTGCTGGTCACCGTCGTCGCCGAAACGACGGTTACCTCGTTTCTCATAAGACACGCCCATCTCGAAATCGCCAATATGTGCGTATTATGTAAGTATACAAATGTACTGCAGCAGGGTGGTCAAATAATATAAGGACGGTCTCCGGCGGCGGTGGTACGGTTATTATAAACAGGCGTACGTTTTCCTAGCACCCCCCCCCCCCCATAACGATTTCTTACAAAATGTATTTATTTATTATGGAATTCGTATGAAATTGTACGGATTTATTTTTAAAGAAATTAGCAAAATAGTGTGGGAAACGTTTCTCCAGCCCTCGTATACCTATATAAAAAAAAAGTTTTTCCAAAATTTTCTTTTGCGAATATTTAGTACAGAATTTGTACGACGACCTGCAACATTTTTGAAAAATCACTTCCAAGCGAGAGCGAGGCAACGTGCGCTTTTATCGTACATAATATATATATTCACCTATTGACCAATATTGACCATCACGTGATATTAATTTCCAATCGTATGGTTTTTGACGTTTTCTTTTTGGAAAATTGAAGGTACAATAGCAATTCTACGTCGTATTGCTCATATTTTTTTTACTCTTAAATATGTATAATAATGTGACCCATAACGATTTATTTATAAACTTAGGTTTAGGTACATCAACATTTTTAATAAATATTATGTTTCGGATTAATTATATATGTACAAAATAGTTCGATTAAAGCCGTATTTTCCCTATTAGTCATAATGAGTGTGACCGCTTTATGAGAATAATCAGTACCTACCTATACCTGTATAATAGCCTCATAAATACAATGTATTATTTAATTATTCCAAATTTAAATTATCGGGCTAATAATAGAGTCGACCATAAATATGTTTTTGTAAAATATATCGGTATCGTTGAGTCGGATGCGAAATAATTCTTATAATACAATTGACGACAATAATTGATTGTACGTTTCTCAACTCAATTATTGTAATACGCTTATATATTACATTATAAAGTATAAATCGTCGCTCACGGGAACAAAATATCTCCTATGTGAAAAAGAGTATAGTTATCAGGTAACACAAAAAACGTTTTAAAAAAAAAAATCACTTTGGAGTTTTTTTCATAAACGATTAGGTGGATAGGAATCCCCACATAGGAGGATTTTTCTATGATAAAATAGCACATATAGGAGATATTTCATAAACTTTTTATTACGATTATTTATTTTAGGTACCACATAGGAGAATTAATTAATTATTTTGCATTAATTCTACGATGCAGATAGCACATAGGAGATTTTAACAATAAACAGCTTATTTTTTTCTGAATCCAAGGATACCAAAACTTCAAAATCATAAATTTTCACATGGGAGGTTTATTCCCGTGAACGACGATTCGTACTTTTACTTATAATATACACATACTACATACAATAACCTACCCCGCAGCTAGTTAAATTCGTAATGACATTTTTAAATAATATTTATGTTATACACCGAGGAGCGTATATTTTATAAGTAAATATTAATTATAACGTGTGTTGCATGTATAGGTACACATTACACGCATGCTCTATATCATATACAGTTTATAGGGACGAGGGACGTTCATAATATAGTGTGCTCGTTTGACCAGTCTCCGCTTGAGCCCTCTATAATTACACTTATTAAAATAATTATATAGCTGACTCGAACGCAATTCACCACCAATTATCGTGTAATACAGATTAAAACATTGTGCGCTATATTGGATGATGTATTATATTATGTAATTTAAGGGTGTGTAATCGTTGCACGAACGCGTATAGAGTGGGCATGTTTGTAACAAGCTATAACTGCAGTGATGGTTATTGAGTAAAATATGTAATTTTAATGGTACCCGTTTACTGCAACGTTGTTGTCGTACACAAAATACAAATAATATACAATATTTAAACAATATAAATACGCTCAGTCGGTTGTCGATAGCGCAGCTGCAGCTGGCCGATCGACGTGGACAAAATAATATATTTATTACCGACGAGAGACGTTAATGCTGCAATTTCCCGCACGAAACTCGATCGCATTTTTGATTCACTGCACTGCATAATATATAATGGACGGCGGCGGTATGTAGAAAATATTATGATTAATATTATTTTATTTTAATGACTGTGGAGCTGTAAATATTTAAAAAACGATTTCAGTGTACAATATTCATGAAACGAATAACAGATATTACGAACTATTGTTCGTATTATATTTAATAGATCCGATAAACATATTATAATACGGGATGGATGAGAGAGAGAGAGAGAGAGGGAGAGAGAGGGACAACACATATGCAGTGAATTTTTAAAGGTATAACCATCGAGTATAACGGCGTATTGTATAATAACGCGAATATGCGTCATCATCGCCGTTGTTTCGTCGAAAATATGACATTTTCTGCGGGCGTGTAAGTGCATAATAATAACGACACAAAATGCTCTTATCGTAAAAATGTGCTGGCACCGTCTCCTAGTACATACAAATATACATGTATATATTGATATCATACAACCTACAAATTATAATATATATATTGCCTCCGTAGCCTGTAGGTACGGGGCTGTTGTTTTACAGTCGAGTGTCATCTCGTCGTCGTCGTCGCACGATGACAAGAGAGCAGTCTGTCGCCAATAATAATAATAATAACGAAAAGCCGATCATGTTGATCCCAACATTGGAGTAATTGAGTGCCGCCGGTGGACCGGGTCTATTATTACGGTCACGGATGTGCAGTTCTCCTCCACCGCCGCCTCCACGACGTCCCATTGTTTAGCGCCTCGTCGTCGTCCCTCTCGCGCACCATCCATATTATATACATCGTACACACTTTACGGCGGCTTCTGTGTGTACTTTACACAAAGCTTTTTATTTTTTATTATTATTATTATTATTATTCGCTTTTTTGCGGTGTGCTAGCTCTCGCGCCTATATAGTGGCCGTCGAGTCGTTTTGTTATACACGCACACTCGCTATATGTATAATATAATACGTATTATAATAAATATATATAATAGTGTATATATAGGTAGGTACATGACGTTATTATTATGTGCTATATTAATATATATACTATATATAGGTACACGGCTACGAACGTGCTACAACGGATCCCGCAGATTAGGCACGAACCTCCACCCCCTCAAACGGACGGATCCGCAAATAATAATAAATCCATTGTTGTTTTTTTTTTCGTCGTTTTTTTTTTTGTTTAGGGCGACGAGTGAGATGCTCTTTTTCTTATCACACTCGTAATAATAATTGTCGCGGGCAAATGTCGCGCGTTTCAACGATGATAATATCGTCGAATAAAGTGTATAATATTATCATATTCTTTTAGAACACGCGCGCAGCACTATATTGCACAATAATAATGTACAAAGCGAAATTCGGAGCGAAAGAGAATATTATAATATTATTGCGTCGAATGATATTAGATATATACAATACAACAATAACAATATAGGCCACGTGAATAAACTATATATATATACACACGGTTTACGTCTTGTTATATAAAATGACGTGTATATAATATCATCATCGCCTTACAAACAATAACATGGCATATATATTTTATATTTTTTTTATATACTGCACAAGTACTGCGTATAGTTGATGCGGGTAAATTGCAGGCAATATCATAAAATGTTTTAAAATGTTTGCCAATTGTTTTTTTTTATTGAAACATATCGTCACGACTTCAATAACAATTTATTTAAATATCTTTTAATATGACGTGACTATATAATTTACTAAATGTATAGTATACGATATACGTTTTATATTATGTATAACTGCAGACCTTCGACTTCAATTAGTATACCTACTACACGTTTATTGTTTTATGTATACCTTCTTTTGAGATTTTATTACACAATAGTAATAACGATATGATGGTGTCAACCGCACTGTGCTTTATATATGTCACACGATGGACATTATGACGCGTTACATAATAGGTATATTATATTAGTATGAAATTCACGCTTGTGATTTCGAATTAAAAAAATTGTCAACCTCGATAAACGGTTGCGGATGCGTGCTCGGAAATAGTTCCCTAAAATGATGCCGATGCAGTATTTATTAATATGTAATAGGCATATGGTTTAAACATCTCTATATAGATCTTAAACAGATAATGTATAGTAAGATAGATAAGATTTCGAATGTAACATTATTGATTTTCTTGTGTTAACTATTGATCGTGTTGCTATGCGTATGCTATTCTATGTAAACTAAGTTGTGTTATCTATATTATGTATTTGTAACTTATTATAATGCAATGTAACTCGCTCTACCTCCATCACAAGCATTTCGCTTAAAGGAGGTAGATATTTTATTTCAAACACTTTAATATTTTGTAAATTATTTTACTTTATGTTCTTACTAGATTAGTATAGTATGGTGGAGAAGTCGCTGTCGTCGGTCTTGAGAAATGTGCTGAACAAGCCTTTTATACTGGAAATCTGCAGGCCATACTGGAGAGTTTGCATTGGTGATAGATGCTGCTGCACAGCAATATTAATACCCTCGAGCCGTCAGAACCTATTTAGTTTAAATGTGTTGTTTTGTTTAAAATTATTTAAAATTGTTCAAAAGTGTTTGTTAAGACTATTCGTGCGTATGGATAGGTAAATCAGGATAATCAGCAACATATGCGCCACAGTGTATTTCTAAGCGATAACTGTGCATAGATAACTCGTTCGGACCGTAAACGGGTGGTTCGATTATAAGAGTGATTATCTGTCTCTAAAGTTCTCGATGTATGTTTAGGTCGTATAGATACAAACGAGCTGGAAAATATTATTATGCCATCTCGGCCCTCGTCGTACCGCTGTCACCGGTGATTTTTACCCCCCAAACATTTTTACCGAAAGCGAAATAGGGATAAAAATCGACTGTTACGCCGTCTGCAAGGTATATGGCACGAATATGTAATGTGAGTCGTAACGATTATTGGAATTCAAGGCACCGATATATAAAAAGAAATGTACCGCTCGCTTTCGGCGAATACTGCACGCCGAGCCACCGCGGGGGCAACTGCAGCACAGCGCATGCAGTATCAAATTAACTCGTTCTATACTCGATGCCCATCATATTGTAGCGACGGAGTACCGTACCTATATATATATATTGGAAAACGAAAACGACAATAATAAAATACAATATAAATAGGTGTCGAAAACGAAAATCGAACGGCAAACACGCCCCGGAATAATATACGCCGGGGCAGCAGCAGCGGTATATACATGCACCGGAGCGGTACACCTATATATACCAACATGTATAGGTAATACATATAATAATTTAATAATATATGTAATAATAAAATAACACACATAATACGAACGCGGCGTGTAATAAAAATCGGCGGCGGCGGCGGCGTAAAATAACTCCTCGGGGTCGCCGCGCGGGAGACCACCGGCCGCGGGGTGAAACAAATCCCAGAAATACACGGTAAACAGCGTTTACTTACATTATTGTATTATATTTATTATTATTATTATTATTATTATTATTAAGCAGTGCGATACGCGCACGTTATACCGCGTATACGGTATACGATAATATACCTGTACATGTGGGCACTTACCGCGCCCCGGGGCCGTCGCCGCCGCCGCGCGGAACCGATTGACTTTAAGCGGCGGCGGCCATTGTTCGCGCGTCACGACAAAACTCGCTCTTTCCGATGTGCGTGCGGCGGCGGCGCGTTCCGAGAACGTCGCAGCAGTCTTCGCTCCTCCTCTCCGCCCATATATTATTATATATACCTACTCGCATACATATTGTGTACCTGTATATAATACGCATGTATATAGGCAGTATATATAATATGTTATATACATAATAATATAATACCCGAGTCGTATATATAGGTATTTTTTTTTTAATATTACCTATTTCCCTCGACGACGCGGTGACTGCTGTGTGTGTGTGTGTGTGTGTGTGTCGTTGTCGGTGTTATACAACGCGCGTAATATATTTTTTTATTGTATAAAAATAATAACGCGCCCGTCAACGCGGTCTAACCGTTTTTACTGCTGCTGCTGCACCCGGTTATTACGACGAAGGCGGCGGCGGCGAAGATATTAGGTACTATATTGTATTATAATATAATAATATAGCTGTAGGTGTCCTGCTGTACGGCGGGCGTCACGGGTTGACCGTATATACCTGTAATATAATAATAATTGATAATATGCGTGCGACGGCTACTTAATATTATATATTTTAATAACACGTCGTGTGTATAGAGGTAGGTGGCATGTACGGTCGCCGCCGCCGCGCGGTATGACATCGAAACTCGTTTTTATATTATTTCATACATGATGGCTTAGCCGAAACCCTTTGAACGGAAACCCGCAGCAAACGCGCGAACGGGGTGATTCAAAAATATCTGTGTCACAGCTGTACAGTCTTCTATACAGTATCACATAAATAATATATTATATTCAAAACCCGGAAAAACGAATATGCAAGAGTAGTATAAAAAGGTACGTTCTGAAACCTAGTCCCTATAGTCATCCTAGTCTATCCGCATGCCTATGCAGCTATCGCGTACGTGCACAACCATGCCCAGCCGTGCCCCTCCGGTCCACTCCTTGCCACCTCCCATCCCACCAATGCTTATCGCATGTACATCGTGCTTGCGGATAGACTAGGATGACTAGTAACTAGGTTTCAGAACATACCTTTTTATACTACTTGCAAGTACCTACTATAAAGTTGCGTTCGATTTAGAAACGTGCGTTTAGAAATATGAAGTATAAGTTTTTTAAGGTTGAGGGGGGGGGGGGTTAGGGGGTCGACTTTAGAAACTCGAATGGGAACCTATACTTTTGAAGACATTTTTTTAATGTACATTTTAGTGTTTGGACGACATTGATTCATGAGAAACTGCTGCAATATATGCTCAATTCGTTTTTATCACTTAAATCCCAAACAGTAGTGTGCAAACTGTTTAGTCCCCGTGTGGCTGTGCTACATAAGAAAAAAAGTACCACTCCAGTGCATACTTCTAAATTTTGGTAATAATGACGTTTCATAAAAGTCCCAAATCTATATGTTATAAAATATTGGCTACAAAGATAAGCGCTATTGACATTTTTAATGCAATAATAATAAGGATATAATTTTTTTAAAAACAACCAGCCGCGCCAAGCAATCAATTAATAAATAAATACGTTTTTATTTTTCAATTATTTTAATATAATTGTTCCTCCTCCATAGTTATTATGTATGATAAGTCGTCGGAATTAGATTGGACAAAAATACAATTTTCATACCTGAAGGTAACAGCGGTAACAGCATATCATAATAGGAACGCGATTGCAGCCTGCAGGATACTGATCACAAAATATAAGAAGCGCAGTTTGTACGTCACCTAAAATACAAATTTTTATTTAGACTGGTTGATCGTCACACCGCAGTACAATTTATGTTATTATTATCGTACAGCAGTGGTGTTATAATATATTTATAGAAATATTATGTCTTCGTAAAACGCCGTGTCTCGACCGTGCGAAGAGTGTCAGCTGCAGCAGCGCCGACGAATCGAGAGTCTTCCACTAGAATTGGTGCGAATAAACCTATTCCGAGAGCAGAATAGAAATTAGCGAAAAATCTAAAGAGAAAAAAAAATCAGTAACATAATATAACTCCTCTACACTGTACGATGTTCTATTATAACAACGCGAACAGCCGATTCGGGTCCTTTCCACCGTCTGCACACGTCATTGAGCGCCGCTCGAAAATATAATAATATTGTCCGCTCGCGTTACATTATACACATAATATTATTATACCTACTACCTACAACGCGGTATATAACACATACCGGGTCTTCTCTGCAGCAGCGCAGTGCAGTGCGCACACGTCACGCGTTTGCTGGAGCGTGTGACACATGTCCGCGTGGTGATCGCATCATGAAAGCGTCGACACACGCGTAGTCGTTCTGGAGTTAATTTCTCGACGTCATTTGTGCGCGGGGGGGTCTTCGCGTTAAACGCGTCTGCTGTCAGTCCGTTTCTAAAAACGTGTGCTCGTCATGGACATTATGGGTAGCGGTACCTATGTCTGCGTTCCGTGTACACAAAAATCATATTCGCAGTACGACGACGACAAAAATAAAAATGAATAAAATAATAACAATAATAATATATTATATTATAATCTAAAATTCCACTTGTTAACCGGCTCTCGCTACTATTATTATATTATATACATGTACCGCGCGCGCGTCGGAATAGGATACGCGCTCGTCGTCTTTTGTCGAAGAATAATATTATAATGAAATCTAGAGAGGGATGGAGGGGGGGAGGGGTAAAGTGGATTTGTTTCTTTCATTTTATTTTTTTTTTGCTTACAAACACTTTTTTCCCCTCTTCCGATCTATACGCGTTTATATATACTTATAATACTTATATATATACACTCCTCGTTCGCGTCGACGGTCTTCTATATCCGCGCCCGCCGGCGACGTCGACGACGAGGGACCACTTCGCTACCATAGCCGCCCCGCTCGTACACACCTCACCTATATATATGTATATAGGCGACCAATCATTATTTTGAGTAGCATCTTCACTGGAGTACTGGACACGATTGTTTTGTCCTTTGGCGCGTACGCGTCGTCGTGCCCGTGCAGCAGGCAGCCGCCGCCGCGAGGAGACGGTCTCTTCTCGAAACGGTCGTTAGCGAAAACGGCGGCGACGACGAGTCTTTTCCCCGCGCGGACGAGCGCGTTCCAGTCGAATGCGCTCTTACAGTTTATATTTTGTTTTGTTACATAGTTATTGTTATTATTATTATTATTATTATTATTATTATTATTATTATCATTATTATTGTGTACTGTGTATAGACGGGCGTGCGTGTCCGTCGCGTCGCGTCCTAAATGCAAATCGGTCTATGGCGAATATAATTGGGTGCGAAAACTGCAGCGTCGTTCGCGGTCCACATATTATGTACATATAGTCCTTTATACACTATATATCCTTGTATAGTCCTTTAAGCACGTCGTGGCCATTACAGCGTATTACTATGTACACGTTTACTCGCTCGACGCATACCTACATATATTATAATATACATAGTATTACGCGTAGGAAGTTACACATATATAGGACTACAAAATATGTTCTATTTAATATCATATTATTATATGTATATAATATATTATGTACATAATATACATAACTAAGTGCATGCGGTCACACGAGTTTTTGTTGTTTCAGACACGTTCCGGACCACGTGCCTGTCAACTTCATCATTATATATTATATTATTATATACACATACGTTGCTATCCACTTACACTGGGCCCTTCGCCGATAAACTTTATTAATTCCATTCACCCCCGCCCGATGCTAGTGTTCCTATATAATGTGATTTCCGAGTTTTCTTTTCGACCGCAAGCTAAACCCTATTGTAGGTACCTATTTAAATTTGTTTGTAATACCACACGCTTGTGCATCGTTGCTAAAAAACCTTAAGGACCAATAATCTTAGTTTTCCCAAATTGTTTTGTAGCTAGGAATTTTCAAAGTAAGTATGTATATCCCTTTAAACAATAATCATAAATTCATAACTATTGATAACGCGTGCTCCAAGACCGAAGATCCGTTTTACACCTATATAGACTCTATTGTAAGGTGTGAGCCTATATTAAGAGTCGTGTGAAGATTTTGACTGATTTATGCTGTAAATTAGTTAGGTTATGCCAATCAATAATTATTAATCTTTGTTTGTTTTGTTTCTGCCTATTGAGTCGGTGTTCACCGAGCAACACAGGACGCGCACATCGGTCGTCCGGGACGGTAAGTTTCTGGAGAATATAATATGTTTACTTTTTTTCAGCTATAATAACAAGGAGCAGTGTGGAGTTTTGGACTGTTTTATTTGAGACGAATGATGAGGAAATTATCATTTCAATATGATATGATATCAAATGATATTTTGTAATCTTTCTATTTTTGAACAGGATTGATTTAGAATGAGTCACTCATTATGAGTGGACCTAACTATACCGCCATAAGTAAATATTGAACGTATGTCGTGTGTACATTATTTTTTTATCTCGATAAAATTCGCACGTAGATATAACCTACCCCGTAAGTATAAGTTCGAGTATGTGACCTATTTTGTCAAAATATTTTTTGTGTAATCTTGTCGAACAGCGAGTGCACTTGCGCTGGCATACAGAACAATTATTATATTTAGAAATATTATTTATTATTACGTTAACTTGAATGTGACGTGACGATAGGCTATTTATAATTGCAAAATAAATTGTGCGAGCTGCAGTCGCAACTTGCAGCCTGCAGGGCACGTGTCTCATGAAAACACTCTTCACAGTTGTTGTAAAACGGAAATAAAAATATATTTTTAAGTGCATTACTTACCCTACGATCAAGATTTTATTTACAAATTGTTATTAATTGATTATATTTATGTCAACTGCATATAAAACAGTTCCTAATGGCATTGTTTGTTATTTAGTTTTAAGTATATACGGTATGAAATTGAAATAATAATAATTATTCACCTTAAATCATTAACTCTAAACGAACAGCCTGCAATTGGTCCATAATGAATAGCTTCTTGACAAGTCTGTCTTGACTCTTGAGTACGTACTTTACAATTATTTAGAAGATAGAACGTGCTCATCATATTATATTATCAGCAAATATTTAAATATTACACAAAATGATGAAGGTACCTACTCTACAGCATATATGGAATATAAATGGGACGATAACAAATCTGATGATAGTATGGTGTTTTTATATTCAAATATTATCAAAAGATTGTACTTATATGGTTTGAAAAATCGTTCATTTTAACCGTTAAAATAAAACAATTCGATAAAATAAGTGACGGTGTATATGCGTACACAAAGGAACTATCCAATAATCCATATAAGACCACACGGTGTCGCAACCAGGATTTTTTTTCGGGGGGGGGGGCTTATGAATTTGAACAAAATCCAATTTCGGAAGGTGTTTGGTAGGGAGTAAGGTTAGAGGTTAGGTGTTTATGAGTACTAACAAATATATTTCAGGGGGGTCACAATCCTTCCCCCCTAATTGCGCCACTGAGACCACAGCATAAAAATGTTCTACTACTATAAAGTAGCTGCAGGTAGCTTGTAAGTTATTATCCGCACAAGTACGAGAAAGCCTCATAAAATGCCACGGAGTTTATGGTCTCTTTATCCCGACCCGCAGTAAATGACAACAATAATTATTTAGCAATAATAATATTTTCGTTTTGCCATCGACCGTTGTTCGGCAAGTCGGCAGGACTAGCTGCAGAAAAGTCGGCAGAGGTCTTATATTGTGCGTAGATTTTAATCTCCCAGCTCGACACTATATTTTAATAGCCATCAGCGTGTTAATTGCATTAGACATGTGGCACGTCTGACGTTAACACAATAATAATAATAATATAATAATATCGCATATAGTTGTCGAGTGTATAGAATAAAATAATAATAATACGTTTCCCGTGAAATGCGGGTAAAACTGCGTGCGACAAAGTGAAAGTAATTATTATTATATTGTTGTTGCAGCAGCGGCGGCCTTTTGTAGCAGTATATTATGTATATATAGCTTATACGTCGTTTTATGTATATACATAATATCATATATAGGGGTAGAATCACGCTGTTCTCGTACATATGTATATGTATCATGTATATATACTGCAATATATATATCGACTGCCCAGGGGCCGAGTACGTCATAATGTACTTTATGTATATAATAATAATATGTACGAACGGACGAGTCGGACCAGCCGATTATAGAATAATATTTTATAAAATAATATTATTATTACAGACTGTTATATTGTCATTATATACCCGCGGATTTGGACCGCTATATATGGCCCGCGCGATTCTGATCGATCAGACGAATCTCTTTTTATCGTAAAACACAAATCGTATAATATATTATTATACGTACATCAAACACGCGTATATAATAATAAGTAAACGCATAGTTTACGCGTCATGTACGTGCCAGAGGGTGGTGTCTCCGCGGGACTTATTTTTTACCCCGAAATCGTGGAAAAATCACTACGACGTTTTTTTATTCATTATTATATTAAATTTTTTTTTCATATACGGTACGAAACTCCAAACGAAACGGCTGATTTGTAAGAGGAATAAACAATGGACCGTTTTGCTCCGGGCGAATACTTCGCGTGATCAGTTTATATTACATTATATTATGCTTTCTGTTGACGAACATTTACGCGCGACTGTTTTTATCCGCAGCTGGTCCGTTTTTTTGTTTTTTTTCTCGTGTCCTCTATGACTACGCTAACGATCATATATTATAGTCTAAAACCGCACGACATCGACTGGCTTCGAGAACAAAAAATCAATCCGAACCGATCGGTGTGAGAAATAATATGTAATCGCCGGAGCAGTCGTCCGCATTAAACGGTATATTATTATTATATTATGTTGTTACCTATACGACTATTATTATAACCTATTAGTATAGGTACCGAGTACATATATGTTATAACGAGTGGCTAAGACTCTAAGGGCCGTTATAAAATAGTTTCTGAAAAGTCGTAATTCACCTATATTATATATTCGACAATAATGATAATAATTCAGGAAATAACTATATGTAGGTAACCATCAGAATAGGTCAAAAGTACTATTTTCAAGTCACATCAGCATTCAAAAACGTCTGGTTAATCCAAAAAGAGCTTGTTCCATGTATAGAAATTATATTTAAATAATCAAAACAGAGGTTAAATTAGGCTTTTTACTGTTTAGGCCAAAAAGTGCTATTTTTATAGTCAAATAGGCACCAATCATCAAGTACTTAATATTACCTATACCAAAACGATTTATTTAAATTTATTATTACAAAACGTAATTTGTATATTATAAAAAAAGTTCTACGCTTGGGCTGTAGGCGAAATAAAACAGTTGTCATAAAATGAATGGAAATTGTACTTTTTGAATTATTGTAAATTTTAAAATATCAAAAAAATATAATTTATACGTTTGGGAACTTATAGTTCAGGAGATACAGAAAATCGATTCTCCTAAAAATCAGTATTTTGGCAATTATAGTAGGTTTTGGATTTCCACCCCTTAATAAATTACCATCATTGCCGGAAACATACAATATTAAGTATAATTTTAATTTGTTCTCACTACGAGTTCATACCGCCTGTTGAATATTTAATATATTTTTTTTAAATATATTTAAACATTGTATTGTTTGCATTGCGATGATTTTACTTACGTAACTACGTCAATACTCGTGAATATAGTTTATTCTTATGCACTATAATATCATATTTTAAGAAATTATATATCTGTTTTTGTCTTTTGATTCTCTATTAACAAGTTTTGTGATTCAGTGCATGCACGTTCGTCTTAGGTGTTTCCTATAGTTGCGGACAAAGTAATTAAAACCACGCGAGTTATGTGGATGATCCCTAAAAATGTGACATACGAATTGTGGACAAAAATAGAACATACTAAATTAATTATCGTGAACACACAAATCGTATATTTTGATCACAGTATGGTTTATTATACGTATATCGTAATAACAAATAATTCAATAACCAAAAAGTATTAAAATACATACAGATATAGTATACCTTTATTACTAATAAAATAATAACTTTCTTTTTTGTTGTAAACTCGGCTCGGAAATTGATGATAATAAAAAAAGGTCGATTGTAAACTGGGCTCGATGATTATCACCGATTATCATATACTGACAAATAATAAATATTATATATTCTATCATAACTAAATTAAAAAAAAATACTAACCAAAACCTATATTAAATCAGTAGTCTATCATGAACCATTTCAATTTCAAAATTATTATTACAAAACTAATAAAAAAATAAACGTTAGAAATCATGCATAAAAAGTTTAGACATAAAGAAATTTCAATGAATGATAATACGTCAAATACATACGATTTTCTAGTTTTCTACTTAAAAAATTAACTTGACTTACACGTTTGCACTCACAATCTTACATTTACATAGTTTAATTCTCCTATATAACGAATTTTCATACTTTTCAAAAATATGAAAATAAAAAAAAAACAAAATAATTTTTGGAGCATAATGAAAATTGCCTCCTCTTCTGGGCAATGCTAAATGTTTCTCGACAATATTATAAGATAACTACTAATTAGTAATTATAGATATTATATAAAGTATCTGGGCATATTATTATTTTCCCTCGGGCCCCTGCGTCCGACTACAATGTCGGCAGTAGGTACCTCTCTGTTGTACCTATTAATAGTCCTATCGTAATCTCTCATAACGTAAATAGTGGCAATAGTGACCGCAAGTGTGAGGCGTGCGTATATTATAATATTATATTATTATACTCGAGATGTTTGGATTCGAAAACCGCGTAGTGCAAAAACTGCACTCGGAACGCTGTAGGACGTATTATCATATTATATTATATATTGTATCGCATTGTATTGTAGGAACGGATTATTCGGGACAGTTTTCGGGTAGCCCTGCAAATGATTATTGTTATCACAGGATAAAAGTGCAAAGAAAAATATTTTTACAGAGTTTCGATTTTACCGAGTACATGCCCCTAATAAATATAATATTGTGATGGGTCGACCCACCGCAACGCGTATAGTACGGTGCTGGTTAAACGCACCGGCGAGGGCGATGATATAGCGATTATTAGAAAGCCTGCGCGACTCTGCGATTCGGCCGAGACGCATTTCTGCACCGATTCGGAAGATTTACGACGACTCACTCGTATACGCGCGGGTGGGTATATGCACTCGAGACAAACAACACGCGCATTATACACTGCAGTATACAATACCATATAATGTGCGATTATTGTTATTATTTTTATTATACACCATATGTCCGCGTACGTGCGGTATAAGCGTGAGTGCGAGGGGGTGCAGGGTGCAGGGGTACATCGGTAATCGTAATATTCTCGTCGCAGTAGAAAGCGAGCGTGTGTGTGCTGGGCGCACAATAAAAGGAGACGTCATATCGTTCATATTGTGTTATTAATTTGTCCGCAATAAAAACGCACTTTCTCTCGGCCACCCGCCGCCCGGAAAACAAAAGCCGGTTACAAATTTTCGGACGAAAGTGAAACGGTCCGTACCCCCGCGGTCGTCGTTTGTCAGATTTCGAGCCGGAAAATCGCCGCGCCCGCCCGCTGCAGACCGCTCGCGCCGCCGCAACCACGACACGGTAGTGCGGTATAGCCGGTATATAATATAATATAATAATAATATATAATAATATGTACTCGTATTATATACGCGCACCCACCACCACCGCCCACTCTACCCGCTTGTGCCAACGAATTATGCCTATATCTACTACACATACCTATATATAATCTCGTGCGGTGCGTTATATATATATATGTGTGCGTGTGTGTGTCATGCGTATATCATGTACACGCAGAGAGGCACGTCAGGTGCAGCTAATAAGCCCGTCGCGACCACTATATATACGTATAGGTATATAAATATATTATGTACAACAGGAACGCACACCTGCGACGATTGTCCAGAGCGAATGTTACATTATATACCTCCAATAATAATAATAATAATATAAAAGTACCAAATTATGTGCGTCACGTGAATACGACGAGCGATTCGTGTCCCGCGACGACGACATGTATAATATCGTCTGATTTAATGATGTCGCGCGATCGCGATTTTCTCCGCGAGCCCATCGCGTAACACATATTATTATTACTATTATACTGGGACGAGATCATATATGAGCACAAGGTATATATTATTATTATTATTATTATGATATGCGTGTAAGTACGTGCAGTATATATAACTGAACCACCGCCGTCAATAGCTCACATAATGGTATATATATATATGTATTTACATTTAATTTTTTTGCTCGAGGGCTGTGTAAAACGAGAATATAATATAATAACACAGTTACGATTATATAATAGGTACATATACTACATAATATAATAATATAAGCTGCACTCGTATATGGTATTATAAGACTGCAGATATATATATATATTCGAGGGTGGTATAGGAGGGCGAGTATACGAGCTCACCTCCAGGTTTTATTGGCGAATTTATTTTAATATTCTGATTTTTGAAACTTTTAAAATAGATATATTTACTCGAGGATTATACGTTTTTAAATACTCGGTTTTTTCATACCGTTTAAGGAGTGTCTTGTGGTCGTCAACTTTTTTTCAAATGAGAATCATCATTTAGTCTGGTAAATTGCTAATTTTTTAAAAATGCTGATGTACAGGGCTGTGAATTTAATGCACTAAAAAAGTGTTAAATATGTATGCATTTATGCACTGAAAAATTTAAAAATCCAAAGAAATGCTCTATACATATTACATACTTTATTTTTATTAAACAACTGTTGAAATTTATAAATAAATAATAATAATCAAAAGTAATTTTCAAAAAAAAAATTCATCCTTTTTATTTTTCTAATTTGTAAAAGATTTTGAATGCATATATAGCATATAGGTATGGATAATAAATATGTAGATATCAGAACAATCCTGATTTTAGACCAATTTATACCAAATAGACCGAAAAAATAAAACAAATTTAAGAAAATAAGCATTAATACGAAGAAATCATGAAAACGTGCAATTATATGCCCCAACCCGTAAAATATGCAAAATAGGATTTCGTATTTAAACTATAAATAAGTCAAAACAAAATTTGGCTGAATCACAGTGTAGCAAACAAACATGCAAATGCATTAAATTCACAGTCCTGCTGATGCGTATCTAATACAAAGTACAAAACTAC